>OX388343.1:4562200-6010464 GCA_947579665.1 Sympetrum striolatum
CATATTCATAGAGTATAATTACTCATATGTCAAATTATCTCAGAACGTATTTTAGGAATCTGTTTAGTATTGTTTGATTTTTCAAATAACGATTAGTAATAATGAATTCTGGTATTGACAATTTGAAGTTTTTTTTTCCTGTGATTGCCCCACTTTACCACGATTTTTTTAATATTTGTAGAATCTTAAAGTTCGAATAAATGTTACGGCTTGTTATTTGTAAATTCTGGAGGTCTAAAAATGGCTAAAAAGAGCGTAATTTAAACTCGGACCTCATCTTGCAAAGTAAACGGTCTCACAATCTCGAGGGGCATTCGTTCACCGATTAAATAGAGTATCTTTAGAGTCAAAATGAGTTTCGCTCGGTTAGGTTGTGCACAGCCTTCACGTAGTCAATCGGCTCACGAAGTATAGGTTAAGATAGTTCATTCAAATTTCCTTATTACATTATTTAAAATAATATAAATATTATAAATATATTTTTACTTTCTCCATATACGTAGTATAGAGAAAGTATTGTTTTCATGAAAAACATCTACCTCGAGATTTCAACGGAAATACATGTTTTGGGGTCCCTAGAACACGTTTTGGCCATTTTCGGAATGATGTCTGTGTGTGTGTGTGTGCATGTGTGTGTGTGATAGTGGGCGCTCTAACGTAAAAACTATTAGTCGTATCAATACCAAACCTCATATATAGCATTGTGATAGGTGCTATCAGAATTTATTAGTTTCTGGAGTAAATCGGTTTCACGGAAGTTGAGCTTTAGTCTTCGAAGCAAATTTCCGTTTTTGCAAACTATCTCCATAAATATGATATTTAGGTATATACTATTATTAATACAAGTTTTGGAAAAAGTAATTTACTATGACTTTTGTATGAAACATATTTTTGTTTCACTGATTGTGTAGGAGTTATTTGTGAAATACTGATAAACCGAAAGTTGGTGTACTTTGTACTTGTGGGAATGTATTTTGTGGGCGCAGTGGGCGAAAGGCTAATTTCGTCGTTTTTCATCGAAGATGCCCCGAAAAACATTATTTATGATGTTTGTGACCTAAAAGATAATATGATATAAATTAATCACTTATCTTCCAAGTTTAGATTGAATATAGAGTTCGAAAATACTGCCGTAGATAAATATTTACGGAGAAAGTCATGTGCTGGCCACATCAGATTTTTTACCAAATCATGTCAAGTCAGCTATATTCCTTTCCTTTTGCACAATTCTTATTGAAATGGAGGTGAATTTTCTTTTTCGGGATCCCAAAATATAATAAAGAGAATTTAAACGGGAGAGAAAACGTCTGTGTAAGGGTTCGTCTTCCTGGACGTTAAGGGAACGAGAAGTTCGAAGGGATGAAATTTGCGTGAAAGAGGGTTTGGAAAGTGAAAGGGAATTTCCTTGAGCGAGGCGAGGAAGGGTTCTTCCCGAATATCTCGTCCGATAGTGAAATGGATTGACGGGGCACGGATTCGTCCCTTCTTATGGGGTAAATAATGGCGAAAGCGATATTCATCGTGAAAATTTCAAGGAAAAATGTCCGATCCCTGATTTATATGTTAGATTATATTTCAATTTATCTCTCAGATTGTATTTGGAGTTATATCTTGTAGATATCTCTCGGATTTATTCTGATTAAATTTCGATTTTTACGTTATACTAGCGGAGTGCTCATTGATTTTCAACGGAAACATGAATGGAATGTAAATTCAAGGGATTTAATCGGCAGTGATAAGAAATTCACGCGCGTTTTTCTCACGATCCTTCCTCAAAAACTCATGAAATCCAAATTTCAATAATAAACTACTTTTACTTTACTTGACCATTAATTTTTCCCTCTAACTCGCAACCTCAAACGAATGCTATGGCTTCTGCTTTAACCTCACAGTAAGACATCGTTAGAACCTCTGAAACGAAAACCAATAGAAAGGAGGTGTACCAGAAGAGCTAAACCAATTGTTAATATGAATACAGGAATTGTTCAATTTTTGTCAATTCTGTCATTCATTTGCGATTGTATTCGGTGGTGTTGGCAAATAATTGAAATTTAGGGACATGATTCCTAAAGTTAAAATCTTCGAAGATGATATTCTCACGTACTGGGTAACTTATCTGAAAATATTTACCGTGTTTAATATCGGACTAAAGGCAAAAAATATACTACCAATACTTCTTTGGAGGGACATTCTACAGTGTATTTTACTGAAAATGTGAAGTATATGAACGCAGAAGACTTCAAGTGCGAAATATCTTGTCAGATAACATTGTTCAAATATGATACTTATTCAACTAAATTCTTTTTCAGTTTATTCTATTTTTCCTTTCCTAGACATACAACCTATAATTTATGACAATGAAAAGAATATATGTACGTATTATTTATTTTGATACTTGTCTTGAGTCCGTGCAAAGAAACCCTACTTTGTATTTTAGAATAAATAAACCCTGCAACACACAAAAGACATCGTATAGCCTATAGAAGATTTAAAGAACTATCGCTCCATCCCCGGAAGATCCCGGGTTCGATTCCCGGCTCCGTCAGACTTCCTTCGAGTCCGTTTTTACTTGGGATTTTTCCTGGGTGCACGCCCTTATGTGCAGTATACCTTTAACCCTTTCCTTGTCTCATGAATAAAGCTTGTATGTTGTGTTTCAAATAAAGCATGGCGATTGGGAAAGTTAACACAATGGCTTTTCCACGCTTTGTAAATCTGCCTGAACTTGTGTATACCACCACCTGAATATCAATTAACAGTTTTTAAACGTAAAAGCATTACTTAACTCAAGTAAGACGTTTAAATCAGACTTTTCCATTTTTGCTGGTAATTATCAAAATATGAAAAGAATAGTTCTTCGAATCGAATTGAAGTTCAAAGATAAGTATTTTCTGTTGTTAAGTCGTAACTAAGGTAAAGGACTTCTACAATCATTAGATAATGGCATAAAAGGGCGATGAACCTTAGGAAAGCCTGTATCTACGCTCCGTTTAGGAAACTTTTGGTGGATAAATGCCAAAATTAGAAAATATCTTCGATACATCTGCTATCATATTTATATAGTTTGAATGCATGTTAATAAAGCATACATTTTACGGAATGGTTATGTTACATTTCTCTCGTAATTCACTTCATCTCAAAGTTTATGCAATAAAAATTATGTAAATGGAGTTAGACTTAGCACTTTGAAGCGTGCGACTTTCCCAAAGGTTGCACGAGAAGAGAAAAATAGTAACTTGGCTGGGACTCGAACCCAGGTCTCCTTCCGTCACTATCCGGGCGGTTGTTCTAACCATCACCTTGATGATAAAAGCCCCCAGCTACAGAAGGGAAAAGGACGTGGCTCGGTAGTTTAGCGGTTAGAACAACCGCCCGGAAAGTGGGAAACCTGGGTTCGAGTCCCAGCCAAGTCACTATTTTTCTCTTCCTGTACAACCTTTATGCATTAAGTTTATTAAGCTGCACGAAAGCCTGGATGCATTAATTATAATATTAATTACTGTTCAGCCAGCATCAACTTGTATTCCAATTTAAATCATTCTTAATCAGCCTGTATACTGTATAAAAAGACGAAAAAATGAACGATTAAAATATATTTCTGTTCTTATTAATATTTTTCTCGAGGTAAAATAAACACTACATCGGTTAAATTTAGTTTCATTATGTATGAATCTTACGTTGTTTAGTGAAGAATTAACTCCGACATTCACTAGAAAGTTAATGATTTATCGTTTGAGATTGTTTTTTACGATCTCAGATGACGTAATACGAGTGTATGTGCGTATATAAATTTATATTTATAACACTAGTTGAAGAAACATCTTCCTTTCCTCTCAGACTGATCAATGAAAATGTTCATATTTTCATCTCACTAGTATCTTCCGACTTAGAGGTGGATTCTCAAAAAAATTCAGCTCTCCTTAGGACATGGAATTAGATTCAAGGAGTGCAATAAGAAATCAATGAAAATGTGACGTCATGCTTTTCGCTTGTTTCCGGTTGAGAATGAAATCATTCCAGACGTCTATATTTCCCGAAAGTTCTTTGGTGAGGCTCCTAATCTTTGAGGAGTTTTCAAAGAAGTGGGCGATGCTTTAATAAATTGGAGCAAATTCAAGTCTGCGAGAGGGTCGCCGCCGAGATGAAGTCATCTTTCAATGCTGAGGAATCACCAAAGAAGAGGGGCAATTACATTCCCTTTAAACAGCAATGGAAAAAACTTGTTGGTAATCTAATAAAGGAATGCGCGATATTAATATCCTTTAAAGTTTATCTTTGAATATGAGTGTTTATTCATCAATTTATTTATTTGTTTGTTTGCAAAATATTCATCCGTCGTATTCAATTCAGACTCCATTATGCACATTTTTGTTGAGACGATTCGGAAGAGTTTATTTATTTTTCTGAATATATTTTTCCATAAAAATATCACAGTATTATTGCCTTTCGGATGACCGCTCTTGAATTTCTTATTTCCTTTACAATGCCTCTTTACTGGTCCAAAATCTGAATCTGGCATAGTTTTTACTATTAATTAAAACATGAATGCATCATAAAGTATAATATATTATTTTTAATTATTTTTTTATTATTTATTATATATATAATATATATATATATATATATATATTTATTATTTTAATAATTTATTAGTATAATATTTTAAGAATGGGTTAATTGGTAAATGGAACTTTCCAGTATTAGCCCTAAAAATACCGATAGCAAATACATTATCCATCCTGTCCCATGTTCATTGGTTGAGTTCCTTGCTCAACCTGAAGATGAGAAACATTAAGTGTGTTACTAACAACATTCTTCGAATCCATTTCGACCCACTCTCCCTTCCGACCGCATATTAAGCGCCGAAGACGTTTGGGTGACAGCGCTCAAAGGACGCGATGGATATTGGGTGTGACAAAGACTTAAAGTGGAGGTCGCTTCCATCCAAAGGAGAGCCTCTTTATTAAGTGTCCCATTCAAAGTGATCATCCAACCGGAATCCTTCATTAACAAAACGTTTTAAATCAAGATATTCCCTTTCGGCTGCTTCCGAGGAGACATTGAATTTCAAATGCCAACCTTTCACTTTCACACACTTCGTGGAGTGTCATCAACCACTACAGACATGCAACGTATTCTTGTTTTAACATCCATAATATCAGTATCAATTGTCATTTTTCCATACTATCACCGGATCACGGAAGAATTCAACTAAGTATTAACGTTTCCCGGGGTTTTCTCGATCCAGGGAATTTCCAGGGATTCATTCATTATAAATAAAAAAGCAAGATAGCAAGTAATAAATAATATATTAGTGAATATTAATAGGCATTACTGATTAACTAGATGCAGCATCAAAACAAATAGAGTAAGTTATTACAAAATGTATGTTAATAATATTAATTTATTACCAAAATTATGATAAAACAGCAAAATTCTATCATTAGGAGAAATTTCAATATTTTAGAACATCATTGTACACCCATACGTTATTTTTCATCGTCAAAGTCAATTTTCAAACACATTATTTACATTGTGGTCACTTAAATTTGTGCGTAGTTTTGTAACAAAGAGACCTGCCGCAGAAAATACACGTTCTGCTTCAACTGACGTTGGTGGAATAGTTAACAAAGTTTCGAGTGAATCATTTATCCTAGATGCACGCTCGCCGGTTGATACAAAGATATCTATTTCTGTAGAAATGCTACCAGGAATCGCTGTTTACTTTGCCTGTACTTACAGTGTTTTCAATTGCGGCATCCAATTTATTTATCAGGGACTGATCGATGAAGAGCTTACTTCTGAGGACCTAACAAGTAGTTCAGTTTCCATAACCTCTGCTGATTTTTTTCTATTGCTTTGGCCGAGTCGGTCAAAGGAATTCATGGTCAAAGTTCCCTTTTTCCTTTTACATAAAGAACATCGCGGACAGCTAAATGAAGTCTATGCGCAAAACATTGTTGATGGTTAACCCCACTTACCTTTCCAAATTTAACCATGACACTAGTTATGGTTAAATTTATGTTTAATTAATTTACATATTTATTAAATTAAATTTATCACCATTAGTTATGCTGGCAATGTGATGTCCTTTGTAAGAGATAAACTAAATTCAGATATAGTTTATCTTCAACAAGATTCACTATTTTCTCTACAGGTCTTGACTCGGAAATGCGAACCATACCCACATTCCAAAACTTCGACTTTGCATGTACGTTTATGTTTAAATACCAGTGATTTCTTATCGGAGTATATTCATATAATTTAATACTGAATCTGGCTTTATTCGACTTCATTCTAGTTATTTCTTGTGTTACAATTTTCTTATCAATAGCATTTAGTTTTTGAACCATTTTCATAATCGAAAGAGGGTTTTTTAGGCAAATACGTACATTTATCAGAAAGTGAGTTCCGAATAGACGCACTGTGCGTTAATGCATTAATAGAAAATCCATCCACTAGCAGGGTATTTGCGTAGCTGTGGATGAAAGGATTTTGTATTTGTCATATATAAAGCATTTTCACAATTATCCACCACACTAATGTAATTTGTAATTTTCCTGTGTATATTTGTTTCTAAAGTAGAACATATTCACCGTAAAGACTAGTAAGTTTATAAAAAATCTGTTTGTTTAGTTCCGAGATTTTCCCGTGAAATGCAGTGGATTCCAGAGGAATTTTACGTACGTACGTTTTAAATATTGTTCGTAACAGCAAATGTTAAAATCTCATGCAAATTTTTCTTCTCCATAAAGTGTATCACTTATTATCAGGATTAATTTTGACTTGACTTATATTCTTAATGTATTTTGATGGATGGATGCATTTTATCAAAATTCTCGAAATTTCGATTCGTAAACGATATTTCACGACAAAAAAAATATTCTATTCCCCTTCTTTTGGTGCTTGATTCGAATTTGTACGACTATTATTTCTAATTTACATTTTCAAATGAAATAAAGCCTGCTGCGAGAAAAATGAACTTTACGTGCATTTTTTATGGAAATGCTTTTTCCATTTTTCGGATATTCCTTTTGGGTTTTTCCTAATTTATTTTTTTCCTAAACACTCTCCGTACCGAGGCGAACAAAGCAAAAAAATATTCAAATCGGTCGAGCCGATTTTGAGTTTTAGACGACGTCACGCACATTATTTCATTTTTATATATAAGATAACTAGTTTTGATACACATCAATCCTACATTCTTCACGTAAAGTACGGATATGAAATATCAAATTAATCAATTTTAAATTTACTGTTTCATACCTTATATCAGTGAACATTAGTGGGCGGGAAATCAGTGCTCACATTACTCATAACATTTCAAAATTTGAATGAGCATAATTATGAATCAGCCCAATGTTTAAATTAAGCAAATGTCCACGCATTTGTAATCAACGCATTACGCGGTGCGTAATTGACTCATAACTCATAACTCCAACTACGACGCCTTGCTTCATTGATTCCGATTTTGCAATTGGCTCATATTTATGCTATTTGCACATTTTGAACTTTAAATTCGTCCTCAACTGCTATTTCCATTTGACATAATAGACTTATCGAACTAGTTAGGAATTAATAAAAATATGAATGAATTAAAAATACACGATATACTCTTCGTTTTGGTGATCCAAAACGAAGTTAAGATCGAAAGACCTCTTATTAAGATACCACTATTATATTAATTTATAATATTTTTAAGCCATGTATATATTTTTATGAAGGGTGATTTCTCAATTTGATCCATAAACCATCAAATAGCAAATTAGAAGGGGAAGTTGGTGGAACGGATTGTGTTTAGCACAAAACCTTAAAAATATGAACTTTAATTTGAGATTTATTGGGTTGTAGGAAATAAAAGTTGCTCTAAATATAAACTAGAAGGTTAATTAACTATAGTCATACTTAATTAAATGAAGATACATTCTGAATGCTTCGATAATATCTTTAATTTAAATATTTGGAAAGGGTAGTCACGATTATGTCTCTATAGAGATAAAAATAACAACTCAAATTAAAATCGGAGTCACCTGGGAATTTCATTTTTAATTTGAACTAAAAATCGGTTATTTTTTATTAAAAATCTGTAATTTAGAAGCTGCCTTTGAAAATGTTCTACACTGTTTTTCATTAAAATGAATGAATTTATTCATAAAACCGCATAACCAAGCAGAATTCGTCTATACGCTTTAATAGGCTTCAAATTTTCACGCCTAAATTACAGCTTGTTAGATGCTAATGTACCTTTTAAGTAAATTAATGGATCTTCGAGGGTGGGGCGGATCTCGGAGCGGAACATTTTTGTATAAAATGTTAGAAAGTTAATCTCTAATGCTGTTGAGGGTATTCGTCGATGCACCGTGAATGGTTTGGAAATTTGGATGAGATCTTCTAAGAATTCCCATCAATCACACTGCAAGACTCAGAAAAGCGGTCCCAGTTTTAAAATCCTCAGTGATTTAACACCCCAGTGCATGCATCATCGTACGGCTATGATTTTCTGCTTTTAATGAGTGCTGTGTTTAGCTTCTAAGGTGTTATGAGTGTATAGTCTGTCCTTTCCCTTATTCAAAATCTTCTAACAAGGGACTTGGAAAAGGGTTGATATCACAATAGTCAACTTGCGGCTCCCAGTACAGGAGAAATGTTCGCGATGTGTACGTAATTGCTACGGAAGAGCAGTGAGTGTTACTCGAATGATTGTATACACGGGATGTGAATCTTTAGAAGATTGAAGGATAAATTTACTAATTAAGTTCAGGGAAAGTACGTTCTCAGAAGACGTAACTGATATGATCCTGTTGTATGGGCCGTTCTAACACTGCGAGGAAAATAGACCATGTAACTAATTGTTTCGAGAATTCACTTTTATACGCGAAAGCAATCGATTAGGAAAGCCATTTTCCCTACACTCCCTGCCATACGCCGAAACGCGGCTTTATTTTACACACCAAAGATGACTAATTCTCAGTTTTACTTTCCTTCAATTTCCGCTCGTAATATTAATCCTGTTACAAAATACGAAATTTCGCGAACATGAGCAATTTTGTAAAAATAATGAAGTTCGTTCTTTGGTAGGAATGTGGAATTTCAAGAAAGACAGCTGAATCCCAAAGCAGCTACGTTGAAAATAAAACAAAAACTCTTAGTTTTTAATTTCTCCCTATACGTAGTGCATATAGAGAAAGTATTGTATTCGCAAAAAAATCCACCTCCTGATTTCGACGGAAATAGATGTTTTGGGGCCAATAGAGCTAGTTTTCGCTATTTTCCCGAACATGTCTGTCTGTGTGTCTGTGTGTGTCTGTCTGTGGTAAAAAGGTTTGTGGGCGCTCTATCTTAAAGAGTAATTATCTGATCATTTCCAAATTCATATTTAGTGTTTTCCTAACAATGCCAAGAGTTGATTAGTTTTTGGTGAATATCGCTTAACCAAAAGTTGCGGTTTATCCGTAATAAAATTTTATTTCTTAAATATCTCTGTCAGAATGCAATTTAGGTACATACAATTATTTACAAACGTTATAGATAATTTACTTTACTACAACTTTTGTATGAAACATTGTTTTATAACACAGATTGTTTAGGAGTTATTCTTCTAATTCGGGATCCCAAAGAGTTTAGACAAATTACATGAAACAAATCTGTGCTCAAAATATATCTGTAGCTATTTATACTGCGAACGCAAAAGTCTCTGTTTAGAGATCTGTTCTAACGATTGGTAGCCCTGTTTTATAAGGTTAATACCCTTAAAATTAATTCAAATTGTTCAAAAAAGGTGATTGAATATAAACTTGAGATATCAGTTTGAAATTTACCAGAGAAAAAAATTGGAAGAACATTATATAATGATAAAACCAATATGTTGGCAACCCTGCTAAAAATTGTTTTAAGAATTTTTAAATATTATACATTGATTTGGCATTGATAAAAACACCATAAGGAAATTTTCAGGACGAAATTTGAAAAATTGTTCCGCCATCGTATTTGATTGAGGTTTTTTCCGAGGCACGAACGAGTGGTTTTATATGGTTTCCGTCAGATAGCATAACAATCTTGGGGTAACGTGACTGACTTTTATCAACAATTCGGACCTTCTTCCACTTATTCCGAAAATATGAGTTTCATTGGTTCAGTATAAATAGATTAAATATTCTAGAATATGAAATTCTGCAGATTTAGGACATAGGTCAACATTTTGTTTAATTAATTAAAAGTTAAACAAATTACGGGGAAAAAAATGTTATTAGAACTTGTGTAATGGTCAAATGTAGAAGATACGCAAAATTCAGGTCTTTGAGAAGCATGAAAGTATTTAATTACGAATTTTAAAAGTAGGTGGTCAAATGACCACCTCCCGTCCTTCTAGGTAGGCCGAAACTCCCGTCCTCCTAGTGTTAAATGTTAGGGAGCACAAATAAAGTTTGTAGCAGTACGAGAAGCATAGTTATGCCTTACGCTACGCCTTAAATCATTACTTAATCGTAGTCTACGTGTTGTGGCTTAGTAAATACAAACCACACATGTTTCTAATCAGCTCAATGTGGATGGACTTGAAAAATTGGCATACAATGCATATTATAAATAATTAACATTTCGAATACGAGTCAGCTGTTTATCAGAATAAAAACTGAAACACTGCTCAGAGATTTGGCATTTCAAGCGATGGAGCAATCTTCATGGTCAATAAATTTGAAAGCACTAACGTCCGGATATGTGTTTAAACAACAATGTTTAATTCCCTAAGGATACGAAAATGTCAGGCCGGGAGTCGATGCTGCATCTCCAACTTGCCAAGCCGTTTCTAATCTAGCTAGGTACCTTTCTAGAAGATGCAGGTTAGCCCTTTGGAAGACTTTGTTACATTTTATCCATTGCCTAGTATTTTTAAGTAAAAATTAAATGGTAAAATAATTAAAAAATATTCGTTTTTTATAAGTATCGAAATTCAAACTCATTGTGTTCAGGAATGTAAGACTCCCTTTGCGATGCATTTATCTACATTCTAAGTTATCACTATTCAACGGAAAAATAATATAAAAACGAGATCTGAAGGGAAAGAAAAAAATCTACATTAAGCTCCATGGCTAGTTCCTTGGCTAAACTAACGATCTGTCATCGCGCGTTACATGAAATTTGCAATTCCATCGGATGGAAAATACGGCATCAAAGTTAATCCTTCATATTAACAAAGTTAATCCTTCGCAACATATTATCCTCTGTTCTCCATTAGACTGGATTATTCACCATTGAATCGTCACCTTTACACCCACGCACCTGAAATCCTCACTTTGCAAAATTAGTCAGATTTAGGAGCTTATTAATTTACTGTTAACACTGAGAATGCAAAATCTAGAGGTTTCGATTCATTATTTCGTACTCAAAATAGTGGTATATTTGCCATAAATATGCAATCAACAGTTTGCAATGCATCCTTTCACCTGATCGTAGGTCTTTAAATGCGCAATCAACAACAGGTTCCCATTATTGTAAAATAGTAATTTCCATTTCCGAATATAATTTAAATGCTACCTAAATACCGTATATACTCCCGCATAAGCCGACACGAATATAAGTCGAGGCACCTAGTTTTATTACAAAGTAAAACGGAAAACTAATTGACCCCAGTACCAGGTGTAGAAGTTAAAAAAAGGGATTTTCCCTATAGATGGTGCTCGCTATCTGTTTAAAGACCGTAAGACTGCTTCTGCAGCGCCATCTTCTCCCTCTAACAAAGTTTGTCAACACGCAATAACCTAAGTTTCATACACCGGTGTATTTTTCTATAAAACATGTCGAGTTTTGTGCCTACGAACTATGATTTGCGGACAGCATTGGTTTTCTGCTATCATTTGAAGAAAACTGCAGAAGAATCGCATAGAATGCTTATCGAAGCATACGGTGAACATGCTCTTGGCAAAACTCAGTGCTTCGAGTGGTTTAAAAAATCTAAAAGTGGTGATTTTGACGTGAGAAACGAGGACCGTGGGAAACCACCGATAAAGTTTGAAGACAAGGACTTGCAAGCCTCATTGGATGAAGACGATACTTTACGATGATTTACAATACTTTACAATAACTTACAATTATTTACGATAATTTTCAAATAACAGAAGTGTAAATTTAAAAAAATTCTGGTTTCATACTGCTACACCTGGTATAAGCCTATGATGGGAAATGCGGCAGCTACAAAATAAAAACGGCACGCGATTGCGAAAAAATGTCAAAGAATTGTTAATTGAGCAAATGAAGAATTTACAAGCCGATTTCCGACAACGGCAGATTTTTTTAACCGGAGAACAGGTAAAAGAAGGACCAATGCCGGAGTAGAAGCCGAGGTTTTTCATCTATTTGGTGTGACCCAAACCTCCTATCCCACAAACTTCGAGTGGTACCTGGATTAATGACTCAACGCAATAATAATTCAACTATTGTTATTATTTTTAGGGGTTTTTATTACAGGCGAGATTGAGACTAAAAAGTTCCTCTTCCATCTAACCTGTCGTTAAGTTGTTACATTAGTATAAGTCAGTGGCGCAGCGAGGGGGGGGTTTTAGGGGTTCAAACCCCCCCAAGAGTCAAGTCCTATGACTAGCTCTATACTTTTATTACAAAAACCCCCCCCTCGCTGAGGGGGGGGGGGGTCATCAAGCAAATCATACAGATACACTGCTTGTCATGTGTTTGCTTGATAAATTCATCGAAAGCTTCGTGTACCCGTAAATATGGCTCCGATTTCAGTGAAAGTGATGTTTTCGGTAGCAGAGTAGAAATCGATATCAATGGGGCGCAATGATACGAGTGTTTCGAAAACTATGTTCAACGCGTGCACTTCTTAAGCCTATCCTTTAGTTAGATAACTCACGCCATAAGATAAGATTCCCATGAGAAAAATTCGAAAGTGCTGATTTGTTTACTCCTCGAAAAAATACAAGCGAACATTCGAGAAGTATTTCGAAACTTGCACCCTGAAAACAGAGATTAAGATTACGTTTAAGGGACAAACAGATAGATAAAACGCTCAGTTAGATCTTTTGCATGTGACTGTTTCAAGGGTGTAAATACAAAGATAGGCTCGTGAGTATTGCTTTCGAGAAATTCACAACAGTTCGAAGGAGAGTTTTGTTTGGATTTCATTTAGATGGACATCCAAAAATTCCTTTCACAGTCCGCTAACAGCTCGAGGCCGCTATCGGAAAAAACTTAAGTTAATGGTCATGTGTTTTTTTTGTGAAATAACCATTATTGGATGCATAAATTAGGATTTTCTTATTTTAGGGCTGTTATCAGAGGACACATCTCAAGATGAGTTTAGCGACAATTGAAAAGCTACTTTTTCCTTCATTAAGCATTCTAGACGATTAAAAGTCTGCACACAGTTGACTCTTCATTACTCGGGATGATAGAAAATATACTGATCTTTATTTTATGATTGCCTGTTAATTTGGTGTATATTTAATAAAAATTTTCGCTAACCGAATTTCCGTAAACATTTGAAAAAGTATTGGAGCAATGAAAGATTTCAGTAAAAATTAATCTGCGATGATATTATTAATAATATACCATTTTCGAAGCAAATCTGTCAGCTCAAAGGTATTGTGCGCGTAAGTTACGCACATATTTATCGGAACTGTGACTTGATGACTTGAATTAAACTTGATAAACTGTGAATTAAATTCTTCAGTTTCCTTTTCGATGCAGCCAATTTTTTCTCTGGTGATAGAATCCCACGAATCTCATAACTTATCCTGTTAACCGCTTGGTCATGCAATGCCCATTCAAAATTTCAATTCATGGAAAATATTTGTTTTCTATGAACACTCAGTGCGTAAGACTGGGTTTGCATCAGCTCTTTGCTGGTAAAACCACCTAATACTTAGTCTAAATAATTGTAAGTTGACGTCTTCATTTTTTTCACCTTGGTATGTGACTTTAATACTGCAAGTTCAATTATAATATCAACTATAATCAAGAGTATACTGTATTTTTTAATGCAGCCGAATTTTTAATTTTCGGTATGAGACGCATTCAATGAAATACATATTTAATACATAAATAACGAAATCAGGCTTAATTGTAAGCCTGGCAGAAAATTTCATCTGATAAAAATTATTTTTTGTTTCTTATACAAACCTTGTGCAATAAGCTGTATATATATACTTCATATTATTATTTTTATACATTGATGGCGTTTTCTTGACAGGCGATATTTCAATTAAATTCCAAAATCTGCTGATGATGTAGTCAAATAACGAAAGATAATGAAATAAGCATGGGCGCGCCAATGTGGGGGAACAAATAAGTGGATGTTACGTTTTATATCGCTTGCCAAATAACCGTAGCTATTTTTTTCCTTCCCACGCTTTGCAACCTCTAGGAAGAAAGAACTCTCGAAGACTCGGAAAGTTTATATCTAAATCACTAAAAAGCTTCAGCATAGAAAAAATGAGCTTTTAATAGATATTGAACGTATCCAAACCAAAAATCCAAAGAACACACATGTTAAGTTTCCAATTGTTCGCTTATGTAAACTACTATCTTGCAAAGTGTAATAAGTTGGCCACATAAGCGTTAAACTCCTCTAGTTTTGAATGTATTTAGTTTTTGAAAGAATTGACATATATTGTAGTCAGTAGCGGGCATGAATATACTAGCCCCTGTAAAGTAGGCATTTTTCGTTTCCTCAGACCCCCCCCATTGGTAAATCCTGGCTGCGCCACTGGTATAAGTATATTCATGTATCAATGAAACTTAGAGGAAAATAGAAGAAAATGTAAGAAGGGATTGCGGATGTAAAATAAACCTAAGAAAAGCTTAGTAAAACATATCCGCTGCAGGAAAACACCCACAAACAAGAGGGGTGTGAAAAACCTGCGCAATCCTACCGATAGCAAAAACTAAAAGACATTAAAGAAAACAATGTACAGGTACAACATGTACATGTTGGTAAACAATGTACAATCGCAGGTTTCCAACTTAGAGAGGTCTGTACAGTAATTTTATTTTCAGAGTTTACAATGTATCATATACATGTGTTTCTTTTTCTAGCAGAATTTGATACTTTATAATTAAAAAAACATACAAAAATAAATCTAATTTGAATAATGTAATACCTTGTTAAAATGAGCTCAAAATCACAATTCAAATTGCAAAAAAAGGCAAAGGAAAAAGAGAAAAAAATGGTAACGGATTCACTCCTTAGTAGAAAATCATATACTGAAGAGTTATGCAAGATTTTAGCTTTCTTTTTAAGGCAAAGAGGAAAACATGAGAGTTGACTGATGTCTCATCTATAAATAATTATATATCTCTCATTCTTCAATGATACAAACTATTAAGAATATTCACAAGGTTTGTGTTTTTGAGAGAATAACAAAATAATTCAAATTTTTACATGTGAACCAGTTTTTATCCACCATCCAATACATCAAAATGTGAAAATTTCACAATGCAAAGCACAAAATGTTGCATGCCATAATTTTGCATACATACAACCTAGAAAATTACAAGAACTGTTACAGACATATTATCAAGACAAATAATGAAAGTTGATAAGAAATGAAACTCAGAGAATACATTAAGTAAGATACATACACTTATGATAAAAAATATGACCGAACTAGAAAAAAGCAAATTAAAACACGATCAATCCAAAATAATGCTCTACAATAATTACATAAGAGAGTTAAAATCATGCTTTAAGCATAAAAATAATCTAAAGTAAGTTAACATTATGGAAATACAATAAAAGGGAAAAAATGTATACTAGATGTAAACTGTAGTACCAAAAACAAACAAAATATTCCAAAGTAAAGAAAGAAGTTTGAAGTGTTGTTCCGTACAGCATGAAAATAAAACTATCGATTTATTTATAGGATAAATAAAGATATGTCCGTCGAACTATCTTATTGCAGTGTTTCCAGCAGCAGTGGGAGAGAGGGCAGGTGCGCCCGAGGGAGAGTGCCACGCCCCCTTCGCGACCCCTCAATTTCGATCCACCCATCTGCGATTGGAAAGCCCTTCATTTGTCCGAGGAGGAACGGAAGGGCCGCGGGATGATTTTCAAAATTCGGATGCTTAAAAGAATCTTACGCAAGCGCATGAAAGAAGAAGCGAGCTGAACGAGTTTTCAGCGACTTCCAAATCCTCCCGTATATTCTGAGAACACTGAATCCTTTAAAGCCTGAATTCCTCTCTTCCAAATTCAACCGAAGAAGCCTTAACTCCGTAATCGGGATCATATTAAATAATATTTTCAAAATTCCACAGAACAGTTGTTTTGTGGAATTATGAAAATTTTATTCAATATGATTCCTCTCTTTTGGTTTTCTTTGGGAAATTTTCGGCAAAGAAATAATTCGTGGCCTACGGTAGAGCATGAAGTGGGCGTTATACTTTTGAGATGAAATGTCATCGACCTCTAATAAAAACACCTTCCATATCCTCTACGCCTTAGAGCGGCGTTTTCTAACCTTTGTGGTCTTCAAACCCACTTTTCATCTCTTTAAGTACTACCAAGGGGAGAAGCGTTTATTTTTATGATATAAATCACCAATATTTTAAGTCTTTAGTTACCTATCAAATAGTAGAAAAATAGTCGAACGATTTATTTGAAAAAAAGTTAAATATCCAATCAAAAAATAGCTAAAACGAAGTAAAAAATGTATCAATAATATACTGAATTGATAGACAAGTCCCACTTGGTGCACCGATTGGGAAACTCCTCAAGAGACCATTTTCATAAAAAATATGGACATTTAAAAAACTGAACTTTTCCAATATTGGATTCCAGATAATCCAAGACTTATCTTCAGATCGATTATCTCTGCACTTATCGCATTTCTTAGATGCGACAAAAACATCAGTTTTCAGCCAATTAAAGATTCATTAGTGGAGATCTTATCTATGAAATTTCGTCCCCGATCAAAATATTCCTCAAATTGTACAATTTAGAAACTAGAAAACCACTCGCTAGTTAGACAGAAAACATGGAACGCATGATTAAAAAGTTAACTAATTTCTGATGACTGATCAGTTATGGGCAATTGAATAGCGCAGATGCATCCTCTAGCAATGGAGACCTACTGCAATTAATTTTGAGTTATTATTACAGATTGGAAACTCATCCGCATCAGTTAAGGTCAAAGGTCTTCGTCTTAATCGGGGCGACACACTTGCGTGGGTTCTCCGGTCGAGGTCACTTAAAGAATTCAAATCACTAAAATTAATTATACTTATAAACTGAATAGATTCAATTAGGATCCGAAATTATTCACATCGGCATGACACCAATCTCTTCGTTGTGGGTTACGATTTCATAATTAGTGCGTAAAAATGTGCACACACTTATGGAAATGAATAACTTAATGGATCCTTTTATTGAGATTGTATTCGATTTTTAAAGTCACCATTGCTGTCGAGCATCAACGCCAAACGCAATACACTAAGTCAAGTAGCAGTTTGCCAAACTAATAAATTTATTGAATGCTGATAGCCATTAAATTTATTTCCCCACCACTTCGAGTATTGCATGTAAGCGATATAATGCGACCTCCCTGTTCTATAGGCCGTTAAAATACTGCGAGGAATATTATGGAAATAGATGCTACAACGAATCGTTTCAAGAATTCATTTTTTCCGCGAACGATACACGAAAGCAATCGATTAGGAAAATAAAGTGAAGGTGCATGCACCCCCTGCCACACGCCGAAAGGCGGCTTGCAGGGTTCTTACATAGACATATTTCTTGTAATAACAGAACTAAAGATAACTTAATACCATATGATGTCACTTTTATTGTTGCATGACATAGAAATTACATTGAAATAAAAGTTTTTGTACCTTAAAAATGAGACTAAATCTATTTCTCAATCGAGGCCAGTTTATTCATTTTACTGCCTTAAATATTTACTGGTAAAAAGAGTTTTTAGTATAAAGAGAAAAATGGCACTTGTTATCCAAGTATAAAGTGCAAATGAATGCTGCGTTTGAGAATTTTCATTCACTCGAGTTTAATAAAAGATAAAGGCATCCTCTTGCTCAGCTCTAGCTTGTGAATTTTGAGAGAACCTTTAGAAAACGAAGGGGAAAAGCCAACCCGTTTGGATTGATTTCAGGATGAATATGGAACGCTTAAAAAGTGATACGAAAGGGACATTCCTCTGGGAGAACGTCCAGAGGGCAGAAATCAACATTGGAAAATGGAAAGGTTGTCGAAAGAACATGAGGCTACCGAAAATTGGAGGTCGAATTCTCCAAAAATAATCCAGTACTAGTTAAACTTATTATCTCGATAACGATGGATGACATTCCTCTCCGGACCAATTTATTAATTTAAACGCTGCAAGTTGGTATTAATACCAGGTGGCAACGGTTGAGGGGTATATAAAATTAAAATGTCCGGCATTCGCCCAAGGACGGGAAGGAATCCCTCCAAAAACCTCCCATGGACAGTAATTAACAGTAGCAATATGCCCAATGTCAAACAAGTCAGATAAACTATATACAAGCACCTCCACCAAACACAGATACAGTCGGCTTTTACATATTTAATTGCACTACATGGAACTATTTTCTTATTTTAAGGATAATTAGTGATTAAAACTATGCCTTATACATACATATACATATAAATATTTAAATTTTATAATCTTCTAAGCTTATTTTTTAACATAAAGGTTCTCCAGGTAAACCTTATTTTAAACGGTGCAACTAAAATGTCTAACATATATGACACTGCATTATTTGAATGATAAATAAATTTAATGATATAAACAGATTAATTCAAACAAATTGAACGAGATATTCAGTTTTCCATAGAGAGTTTTATTTCAATTGACGACTAGATTCACCACGCAAGAGTCATACACAAGTCACAAAGGTCAACCTTCAATTTGTTCAGCATGGATATTATTATCACAAAGTGAAGTCAGAAACATTTTAGAAACAGATTAAATTATTCAGAAATTTCTCTAAATTTGGAATGAAAATTAGGAAACGAGAAACTGAGGATGCCCTTAAGGAAATATATTTCCTTTAAATGATCTTTGAAGTGATATTCGGATAGAGAATGTTAATGTTGAATTTGACTTGAGCACAAAGTCAACGAATTACTTTTTACTCAAGTTAATTTTTCGTATCCGCTCTTCCTTGGGAATTTCCCTAGGTGCACTACCTCATCGTGATAAGTTTAATTTCCTTACTTTTACTCAACTATTATCAAAGTGTGATAATTTTAGCAATAAAATTATCTGTAAATAGTAAAAAGTCTTAAAGATATTGAATCAGAGCAAAAAATATTTTCTCAGCCTACTTGCTTACGGTGGTAAAACTTAAAGTCGAAAGGTTCCTTGAAATAAATTTCAACTTTAGACAGTCATATTTCTGATATACTGTATTTTCCCAGAATTTGGCAAGTACCGGGGTCCATCCATTACCACGCTCCGTTCGAGGACCGCCAGTAAATCCAAATTCCTCCAATGTTTTACTTCTGAAAATCGGCACAACTCCTGAATTTTCAGTTCTGCACTATCCGAATTGTAAGCCATATTTATCACGGAATGAAATCACTTCGAATATCCAACTCACATAATTTTATTTGCCTACTATAACCGATATTCGGCAATTTAAGATGCATCAATTAACGGAATTTCTATTACAAAGAAGAAAAATAGGTTGCGGGTTTACATACCATAAGTATTATTTACCATATTATTATTATGGTATATACCGTAGATATATATTATAATAATACAATAAGCTGACCTTAGGAAAAAATATACACTGCAGTAGGAAAACAGCCGCAAAAAGTAGCTGTGAAAAGCCTGCGAAACCCACGGAGTTAAAACTATTCGGATGAAGCATCTTTAGAAAGATCTGAAAGGAAAAAATGATACATATTCTCATAAATAAATAAACGTTAATGTTTGCATCAAAGTTAAGAGCACAGTGGAAAGCAAGTTATAAGGTTAAAAATAAGAGACATTAAAGAGTTCACTAACAGAATAACCGGAATTTGTTAATACTAACTTATAGGATTAATTAAATTTGTCCATAAAACTAAGCCAAAACCTTAAACATGATCTGCAACACGATAATACAATTATAGCTGATTTTCAGGGCGTATATATAGCGACATCTTCGTAGATTAAATTGGTATACATGTCTCTGTTCCTGTAAGGGTTCAGAGAGGTTACCTTTTGGCTGTGTTCAGCACAATGTATGAATGCACGCATTTCGTCATCGGCGTTTCCTCCACCCTAATACAGCCTTGTATGAATACAAAGAGCTCGGCTCCAATTTCCATTGAATGAGGGAAATATTCCAGATGATGTGGGTGTTTGGCGATACTTGGAAATCCTGCCTGGGTGTTGAATAATAATGTATCCGCGGATAATTAAGACTTTCATGCAACTGGGCCTCTATCAAATCAAGCACAGCCCACACATTCGCAAACAAACCTGTTAGAGATCGAGTAATGTCTTTGTACTATAGTATCAACTACTTCGCCAATTTATTGGTATAAAGCAGATATCACGATTTAAATATTTTAGGTGGAATTAGGTTAAGAGGTCGAGAGTTTATGAATAGAGGTCGAGAGTTGAGAATTCGCTGTGAAAAGCTGGTTATTGGCATTCCCATCTTTCCAATTGGTAACCGCCGCATGTCGAAATAGAAAGAAAGCGCAAATCCATTCGCATATCATTTAATCCGCAACATTATTCATCATAATCAAATTCTTTAGAACGGTGGAAAGCGATGAATTGTTAAGCGCAATACCCAAGGGAATCCAATTTCAAAACACGGAGTATTGATGCAATGAGAGAGATTCAGCATTTCCTTGAATCCTAAAATACTGTTTATCCACTTCTAACGATTATTATCCGATCTATTTACTTTTATTCGTACTTGCTGGGACTAATTAAACAACGCAGCAAAGAATATTTAGGAACTTCAATTCATAGGTTGTTTGGAATTGATGGAATATTCGGTTTCAAAGGCTAATTTTTAAGAAAAATAATGTTTTGGCTGAAGATTTTGAAATTCCCATATTCATATTTCTTAAACGATTTTCATGGATTAGAGAAGAATTGACGCATTGTTTGTCATCGGCCAATCAAATTTAGTTTTTATACTCAAATTTCTCTCTTAGCACTTACCTTTGAGATATTTCTATGAAATGTGTATATATTACGAAAGAAGAATACAGTACATATACAAGTTACCACAGGATTTGTACACAAGTGTTTTTATTCCTCTTTGAAGAGCTACCGCAAAGAAGAGGCCGAAACAGTGGATTTTAATCTGAATATTATTTGAAAGAAATGCAAATGCCACTCGAAGACCTATGCGTAAGCAAATAAATTTATTTGAAACTATTGCAAGATAACGTTATGCTACCCATGAAATCAGTTCACAAATCAATGTAACTTGGAATGATAAACAAACTCTTTAACGAACTTAAACCTAAGTTTACGCATTTTGTTAAGTTACGAATCCTACTCCCGTATAATATTATTATCACTTTAGCAAGTAATATTGATACTATTTACTAAAATCACTTCATGTTTCGATCATTTAAATACCGAGAAATAGATTAAGATGTCCGAGAACATATCCATTTCTTTATCACAACAACCATAACTATAAACAAACTCTAAACATGACAACGCCAATATCCTATAGACATCTATCACGTTCAGTTTAAAATTAATAGGGCGAATGAATATTATTAAACAAACCGTAAAGAAAATTAGTTCTTTGTGATTTTCCTGGACGTAATGATACTTAAATACAAGTATATATGTATCGTATTTATGTATAACGTACTGTAGTACTAAGTAGTATTGTCGTCTAGAAATAATTTATACAATACTGAGCTGCCGACGCTATCATTTTATAAATAGTTCTCTTCCTGTAGCGTTTAGAATAATGAACTCCATGTTTATATTCAGAGCAGAGTGTTTAATTTGTGAAAGCGACAACGCTGACAGCGTCAGACCTGACGATGACTCGCGAGGGTCGAAACCGGTCCTCTTCGATTTACTTAATTATTTCATTTCGTTTCGTACGGCATTCCACCAAGTGAAGCTAGATCACAGCGATTATTCTGTTTTATTTTCACATTATTTTCTCCCTCTGCTCAATTTTTAGTGCACAGTGGAATTTGTGTCGTCTTTAACCTTTAGTTGAGATGATTTGCCCCCACAAACCTAAAACTTGTAGTGTTTTTTCTGTAATCTTTTCGGTAATTCTAAACATAAAACTGACGTATGCATTAACAATTGAGGAACGGTGTATGAAAGGCAAAGTCGAGGCTAAACGCGCCTAGAGTATTTATTATTAAGAATAAATACGTTTTAATGTGGTTCTAATCCTGTATTATTCCAACAGCCGTGTTTCAATTATTTCATAATTGAATATTGAGAGTCCTATTTGTGATTCAGTTAAGAGGCTTTCAGTAGAGATTCTGTGCTTATTAATGGAGAACAACATTCTCGAGATGGTCAACTGTTTGCGGTTGCTCCCAGAATAACGCTATTTTATCTGATTTTGGATTCCGAGAGGATCTCCCCAAAGCCTCAGTCTCCCACCAAAGGCTTCTTCGGGGAGTGCATTTGGTCACGTCCGAGCGATCGTTATTCCTGCTTTACGCCCTCTCGGTTCCTTTGTGTCCATCAATTCCTCTTTTCACGGATTCCCGCTTATTTATAAGCCACCTGACATTTACGCTTCCTACGTGGGCACTCTCTAATGATATAATAGCGAATTTCATTTCTGATGTCTGTCGGACATACGTTAGACGAGGAAAAGTAAACCATCGCTTTACGTGATTAGCACTTCGACGCTTCTCGAAGTTTCGAAAAGTTTGATTTACCATTAATAAATAAAATCGACGGAGCAGCGATTCAAATTGTAGTATTCCATCACAGGAAATGAAAAAATAACTACTTTCCAGAGAAGAACTGGTCTATTTATTTATAATTGACTTCGCAAAGCACTACAGATACAAAACACGACTTGTTTCAACGCGTAAGCGTCATTTTCAAGTCTGAAGTCTTTTTGCGAAGTAAATTCTGAGTAAATACACCAGTTCTTCCCTGGAAAGTGGTTATTTTTTCATTTCCTGTTTTATTTACCTCTATCATTTGGATGAATACAAGAAGATTCATTGTATCTAATACTCATTAAATTATAATCTCACTTATTTGCCGATGATAATACATACAAGTAGATACGACATGTCAGTAGGAATACGTAGCAGATTGGTTTAATATATATATATACGAGTAAAATGTGGCTTGCATACTGCAAGCAGATCGGCAATACTAATTTCATACCGGCATCATATCGGGATGGTCCACAAATAAAAAAGGTGAATTGAAAATACTCTTAAAATTCGCTGCAATTTAATCGTCTGGCATCGAACCTAGGCCTTGCTGGTGACCGTACAATGCAGTACAACAGAAAATCACCATATCTTATTATGTGTGAAAATTCAAGCAGAAATATTGGCTCCAACTGCCTCAAACTACGTCCTACTTTTCAATAATGTAAACGCTCTCTGGATTCGAACCAAGGACGATCTAGGAAATCAAAAACATGTTTTATGAAATGTATTAATGTTCTTTATCTGTATGCCTAATTTAATGTTTTAATATTATTGGGAAGAGGTTTAAATTAATTCTTAAATATCGGGTAAAATTACTGATTGTAGAGATGCCTGGTGTCGAACCCAGAAAATATTGGTAGCTGTGAATGCACAGTATGACTTATTAGAACGTCATCTTGTTTCATACAAAGTTTGAAGTCGATATCATGCCGGGAAGTATCTAAAACTCTTTTCTGATATCTCCATAAGAAATGCATTGAGGTATGTAAATGGCTCTCTGGGATCGAACCAAGGACCATCAGCGAATATATAAAATATTATTATGAAATATATTTATAATCTCCAACTCCATGCCGAATTTCAAGTTTCCATGCCATCGGGAAAGGGTCGAAAAAAAATCTTAAAAATCGCCACAATGCATTTTAAACGGCCGAATTTTGCCTCGACCTAGCATCGAACCCAGGATATTTTCAGTAAAACTCATTTATGTTTTCGATAGATCATGACCATATATATAGGCTTCTTGAGTTTGGATTCTCTACCTATCCGGAAAGTATTTTTTTTTAATTCCCGAAAATCAAAGCAATGCATTTAAATGGGAAAAATCGGGACTTTGAGGCCCTCTGGAATCGAACCCATGACACTGAGGTTCAAAATCACAATTTTTCTGGCGGTTGTACGTTATGGCCAATACGTGGTAAAAATTTCGAGTCAATGACGCCGGTAGTTTAGCCTGTGAATTAGTATCCTATCTGGGTATCTGGGTATATACATGAATGAATCCGGAGAAGCATCTATATATAATAGATATAATTTCAGATGCGAAAATGATCGTGAATACACGAAGGGGAAAATACCATTAAGTCCTCTACATAATTTTGAACCTTAGATCGCATTCTTTCCAGAAATGAAATTTGAAGAAATAATGTTTCGAAATATATTTTTATGGAATTAAAATTAAATGAAAGATCGGTCAGAAGCTGGTTCTTCACTTTGTGATCTATCAGTAACTACGTTCTATGATTTTTGTATACTGATTAAGAATTGCTAGAGAGCGTTCATGATTCAAGAAATGTATGGGTTTATTAGACGTGGAAAGAGCATGTTTAGAAGGACATAAAATGGATGAATATCATCAACTGATGTAAAAATAACTGAAACATAAGTTTACTTCGAAGATATTCCTCGACAGCACTAAGAATGCATACATAATTATGAATGAGGATTAACAGTAAATAAGGAAAAAGATTAATGGAAAGGAGAGAATTAGCGGCCATTAGTGTCCACAAAATATTATAAAACACCTACGAATTCCACTTCATTGGTTGAAATACTAAATAGATATTAACAGTAGAATTAAAACATAAAACATTTGAAGCCTTTGACAATTATTTCGCTTTTTGAAGCTAAGAAACATACAAATCGATTGAAAAAAAGCCAATTCTAGCATAGATTGTGCCCCGAGGGGAAAATCGACTGTACGATGTCATCTCCACCCTATACAGAGGTATATACGTGGCATATTTAGGCTACAAGGACATTTTAAGTCGCAAATGACACATTTTAATCCAAAAAATATTCGTTTTAATCGAACAAGAAATTTTGGCAATTTTAACGTTTCTTGCCGAAATTTCGAAACTACGAGGTAAAAATTCTCAAAAAAGATAGTATTTCATTTGGAAAGAAAATTATATTAGTAATTTTTGTGTGCCACTATTGCCGGGTGTTACATTTTTATCAGAAAAAATGGCAAAACGACCCACTCTGCTGTCGAACCAACATTCGTACGATTTCTGTATATTTTGCGTATTTTGACGAATTTTGGCGAACTGAGAATCCATTTCCCTTGATTCAAACGTACTAAATATTTAATATTCAGCAACAACGAATCAGTTATTGTACTTATTTGCAATTTAATCACTTCGAAAACATTTTGAAACCATCAGCGATTTAAGTAATGGAGGCCTTCAAAATTGAGATTAATAAACTACTATAATGTAATTAAGTATCCACACTTAAATATTATATAATAGTTATAATGGTAAGGATAATTAAAGTTATACTGATAGATAATGCATGATTTTCCTGCTGTACAAATATTAATAAATCTAATAATAGTATTAATACTAAAAGAAAAGAAAAAAAATAATAAAAATAATAAAAATAGTAATAATAATTATTATTATAAAAAGAGAAGTTATAATGTTACCGTCGATATTTGATGATGGTACCAGTAGTGGACACGTGAAAGGAGTCCGGTGGAAAGATGTTAATTTTCTCCTTGTTAATTAACATGTTTGAGACTGTCTGTTTGAAGGAAGGAATTTGAGATTGTGGTGCAATAGGAAAGTAAAAATAAATATTTGAAATAGTTTGAAATTTAGTTATAGAGGATAATACGGGGAGTGGAATGGGAAAATAGAACAAAGAGTGATGGGTTATTGAAGAAACTTGGAGAGAAAATAACAGTAATGAGCACTATTAGGGAGAAAAGCAAGATTGGTTGTGGAAATAATAAGGCATTAGGATAAGTATGATCACGGAATGTAATACAAGAGGAAAATTGGGATAATAGATAAGAAGCTGAAAGATATGATTGGCGGAAAAAGCTATCATCGGATGAAAGATTAGAACCGAATATTTGAAGAAGAATATTCAACCGACAAGCTTGACAGAAAATGTCGGCTCAAATGAAAATAACTGACAGGAGAACAATGACTCTGAAGCAGGCGTAGAGACAAGAAAACAAAGAAAAAAATAGTTAGCTACGAGAAATTCTGTGAAGAATACTAAAGGTAGTGTATAGCATAGATAGACAGATACTATCATGATACAAATTTGCTTTTCATTTTATGAAATCATCGGCAGTTTCCTACGTTACTCATTTACATCTTTGCATTATGTATACGTGCAAAGAATAATCTTTTTTACTAACAGCTGTTTCATAACTAGTGGTTTTCCAGCTCAAGGTTCTTATAAAACTACATTCGATGCACATATGTGATAAAATATGCTATTTTCGTCGGCCCCGCTTCGCGCAACTTGCCAAACGTTGCCTTGGTTCATTAGCAGAGTGGAATTTAAACAATTGTAGGTTAGGACTTCCTTCCTGAATGGAACTGTAATCGAGTAACGAGAAATAGAGCAATGCGATGGAATTGTGATGGAAAGCGTAGGAGGATATGCTTTCAACGGACACGAAAGGAAAATAAGTGCGTCCCATTAAAGGAGCAGAGTTATCAAACGAGGAGGCAAAAATAACAGCGGTGAAGCAGGAAAACAAAGCAAAACTTAATTCGGGACTCATTTCATTCTCTTTCAAATCCATTTTCGCAAACAAAGTACGCTTTTTCATAGTCGTTCTTCCTTTTATAGTCCTTCTTAGGAATGATGAAATAGAAACATCGTTTGCTATTTGATGAGCGGTAGGGAGTCTGTGTGCCGTACATTTCTACTGCTCCATTTTCCTTTGTCGTTGATCATCAGAAAAATAATGCGTCAGTTTTTAATTCGAAAACAAAGCATGATTTGTGAGTATGTTTCCTTTATTTAAATATTTCCACTTGCATTATTTTTATTATAAGTTTCATTTTAAGGAAGTTGAACACGCTCTAGTTCAGATATGTATATGATAGTCAATTCCTATTTTGTATTTTAGGAATTATGCTAAGGAATCATTTATTTCTGTGATTATCTAAAAATATAATATTTACTTTATTCAATATAGACCATTCGCCATTACGAAGGCACAGATTCTCCCCATTTAAAATGCATTGGTCCATGTATTTTAAATGGGAGAAATTTGCGTAAAATTATGGAGTTGATCAAAATTGTTTCAAATTTCTTCAGTATTTATCATCAGTGCCATACATAACACCGTGATTATTTTTTTTTATTTGCAACATAATCGCAAAAAACGACAAAAATGTTACATCTCAAAGAAATACGGCGTTTTGTTCCGTTTCTATTGGAACGGGTGCCATTGATTGTCTAATTCAAGAAACATGGGATTTTTTTACATCAATATCAGCTTCAAACCTTTCTCTTTCCTTTAGTGTTAGGCAGAAGAATAAAGTTTAGGGAAATTTCCAACAGAAATTAATGGAAAAGTCGAGAATTTCTCGCAAAATGCATTGAAAAAAGCAGTCGCCTCCCACTTTTCGTCCAATTCGCCCACGGAAAAACATCCAGCGAGAAAGTTTCTAAGAAAATAGTGAATTTATTTGCAAGTCCGAACCCTTAAAGTACATAAACAATTTAAGAGAGACAATTTTTCTTTTGCAAATTGCAAGTCCGAACCCTTAAAGTACATAAACAATTTAAGAGAGACAATTTTTCTTACGGCGGTAGCGCATTGCACGGCACCGGCCGCTATCGTTCGTGAGGCTGTATTCCTTCTTCCCACTGTTTCGATCACTTTTTAAGATATTCAGGCGAAAAGTAAGTGAGTCTCTCGTTTCAGGGCGTATGCCAAATAAAGGCGGCTGAATGCTGTTTGTGGTTACTACGATATATACTCCTATTGCACACCTCTATTTTACCCAGTTGAATATCACAATTGAATTACACATTTAAGGATATGTTACAAAAAAATGGTGAGCAATGTTTGAAAGCGCAACATTCCCCTCCTATGTTTCAAATAGTAGAGACATCTGGTGTCATACGCAGGACTCTTCGCATAATATTAATACATATAACGCCCTTGTAGAAATAAAACTTATTTGATTCAAATTTTGAATTCGATATCATACCGAGAAAGTCCTAAAGTAAGACTTCGCTATCCCCATTTGAAATGCATAGAGAAATGTAAATGGCTCTCTGGGATCAAACTAAGGACCATCAGGGAAACGTCAAACAACGTATATAAAATGTATTTATGATCTCCAGTTACATGCCGAGTTTCAAGTTTCTATACTATCAGGAAACGGTTCAAAAAATCTTAAAAATCGTAGCAATCTATTATTTTAGAGGCGCTCGGTTTCGAACCCAGGACCTATTGGCAGATGACTATGCACATTATGACTTATTAGGACTCGATCTTATAAACTGCAAAGTTTGAAGTCTGTATCATACCGGGAAGGGCCTACTGTAGATATAAATCAAAAGCGTTTTTCCACAAATTTAAATAATTACGATGTACGCTTTTATTTTTAGATGGCGCTCCACAACATTAGGCCAGAACATCTTGAGTTTAGACCTATTATAGGATTCCGTCACCCCCATTAGAAATGCATTGAGGAATGTAAATGGCTCTCTGGGATCGAACCAAGGACCATCAGCGAAACGCTGATCCCATAGTTTCAAGTTTCAATCTTCTCGGGAAGGGATTCTAAAAAAATCTTAAAGAACGCAGCAATACATTTTAAATAGGAGAATATTTGCCCTGACCTAGCGTCGAACCAAGGTTAATCTTCGAAGATGTCTTTTCAATTTTCGGCGGATGCACGGTTTACAGCGATCACTCGAATTTCAACTCTCTAATTTACCGGGAAGTGACGCAAAAAAGTTTTCGAAAATCCTTTCGATTTCATGGAAAAAATCGGGACTTCGGGGGCATCTGGCATCGAACCCATGACAATGAGGTTCAAAATCGGGTTACACGTTATGGCCAGTACGTCATAAAAATTTTAAGTTAGTCACAGTTGTGGAACTTGGTTAGAATTTTGATCCCCAGTGAATGTATATATATAGATATATATTCGTAGAAACGTCATTATATAATACGTATATACGATATTTAACGTTTAACTGATGGTCCTTGGTTCAATTCCTGAGAGTCATTTACATTCCTCAATGCATTTCTAACGGGGATAAGGGAATCCAATTTTAGTTCCCTCCCACAGTATGATATCGACTTCAAACCTCACATTAAATAAGTTCAAGTCCTGCCAAGTTTTAATGTGTATTCACATCTGCCATTATTTATTTAATTGTAAGGACTACAAGTAGGCTCTAGGCCAGCTGGTCTTTTCATAGGGGAAGAAAGTACATTACCCTGCCTCACCCCAGTTGAGAGGAAAACCCCGAAAACCTCCCAAAGGAATCATATAATTTACAATTAAATTCATACAATGAAAGTATACAAGTAATTACTATATACAATAATGCAATTGAAAAACATATAAAACTAAAATTTACAATATTGCCTATAATATTACAAACAATTATAACTAGACAAGAGATTATATATGTAAGCAGTAAACAGAACATATATAAAAACATTGCTGAATATATACAAGGGATTTATAAGCTATATACTACGGATTTTCTTTTTAAATTGTTTGGAATTTTTCGGCATTGGAATGAGAACAGGTAAAGCATTCCATTCTCCTCTATTAATGAAGGAGTACTTTGCCAAATCGCATTTCTGTTCTTTTATTTTTAGTCTGTGATCGTCCGATATAATTTGGGTTATGAAATCTTGATCGTAGCTCATTCCAACCGTCTTTACAGTACCACGCGTTAGATTTACCCGTTAATCTAAATGTCTTTGTTCTAACGATTTCCATCCTAGCTGATTTTACTAACACTCTCCTCCCTCTTGCGATTTCCGATAGCCACCTTGTCCGCCGTCGAGTTTCTTACTTAAGCCTGTTTCATTCGGGTCCCAAACACTAGTCGCATATTCAACAATCGGCCTTACTAAGGATTTATACACCTTTTATGTCCTGGGTTCGACACCAGGCGTCTTTAAAATTAGAAATTGCCATATTTTTTTTAACCCTTTCCCAATAACATAGAAATGTAAAACCCGGCGTATGAAAAGAGATCACCAATAAATCTAATACACGCTGTTTAAGGTTTCCATGATGGTCCTTGGTTCGATCCCAGAGAGCCATTTACATTACCCTATGCATATATATGGGGATAACGAAGTCTTTCTGGGCCTTCTCGGTAAGATATCGAATTCAAAATTTGAATTAAATAAGTTTTATTTCTACAAGGGCGTTATATGTATTAACATCATGGCAAAGGTCCTGCGTTGTTTGTGCGTGTGTTTGTCGCCAGATTGGTGCTAATTTCTCCTTTTGAAAATAAGCTGCGGTGACTTTTTAATATTATTTTCAATCCTTTTTTTTCTTTTGAGGACCTTCTCGATATTATATTGACTTGAAATTTGTATCATCAATATGCCTGCAGAATGCAAGCAAGTTTTACTTGTATTCAATGCTTGTGAAATGTGGTAATCTTAAGCATTAAAAGAGTATTTTTAAATATATATGATACGTATGTAATGTATATTTTTATTATATTAATTAAAGCTCATACCATTTTAAAGTATGAGTTAAATTTAAGGACCTATAAATACGGAGAATGGAGGTCAAATTCAATCCAAATATTTGAGAACCGCTCAATCAAAGATCCAAAAATGCCTCGACCTGCCCACTCTTCTTCCAGTAACACACGATCGCTACATCAACCTGCTTATCAGTCACCCGAAATACAAGCTATTCACAGACTTAACGTGGCAAAGGTATACTTATGAGCGAAATTTAATTATAGTGTACGAGGCTAATTAAAAGTCATACTTCGTTTTGTTAATTTGGGGTATTTAAATGTCACTTCACTTACAGAGACAGCGCCTGTCAAGTAAGTAGCCAACATTTCGAGTTATTTCGTTCTGGATTCAGAGGAGACAAGAGGCATGTTGTTAACTCGCCTCACCGGTCCCAAAGACCACCCAAGTCGAAGTTTTTGATTCTCTCGAATAAAAGAATTGTGAAGAGGCAACGAATTTCTTTTAATCATCTGCGGAAAATGAATTCTTGGATATCTCGTTTGAGCAGAAAGCTAGTAACAGGACAGTTCCCATAGCAACTCGAATACCATGTTATTTTAATCCCAGCGGAAGCAAACTGCCTCTTCCTTTCAAAATTCTTGCTTTCTATTCGTCTCTCTCCTCTTATCCCTCTTTCTTCACTTAATTTAATATTTTTACTTTCTCCATATAGAGAAATAATTGTTTTCATGAAAAAAAAATCGACTTCGAGATTTTAACGGAAATACATGGTCCCTAGAACACGTTTTGACCATTTTCGGAATGATGTCTATGTGTGTGTGTGTGTGATTTTGGACGTTTTAACGTGGAAACTATTAGTCGTGTCAACACCAAATTCCATATATAGTACTTTGGTTGGTTTTGCTAGAGTTGATAAGTTTTAGGAGTAAATCGGTTTCGGAACCGGAATTCGAGCTTTATTCTTCTAACAATAAGACAATTTCCGTTTTTGCAAAACATCTCCATAAATATGAAATTTAAATATAAACTATTATTTATAAAATTTTTAGAAAATATAATTTACTCTTACTTTTGCCTGAAACATATTTTTGTATCACTGATTCCTTAGGAGTTACTCATGATAAAACGGCAGTTGCTGATTATGTACTTTGCGGGCGCTGTGGGTAGTGATGGAAAGAAAACGTTTTTTTTTCTTTCGAAAGTTTTAAAACGTTGAATAAAAAACGTTTTTTATTCATAAGAAAAGGTTTTTTACACTTTATTCCCATATTGAAATTGAAATTAGACATTTATGTCTATAATATTCCAGGAAAATATAAACTGATTCATTATCTCTTCCAAGTAATAGGTAATCGACAAAAAATTGAAATATATGACGTAATTTTATTACAAAATTATGCACAATTAGGAACATGACTCGTTGAAAATCACATGTGAATGCTCAGTGATCTCAAACACGTTAATCTTGCTGACTTGTCATATTAAATAGCCAATAAAAGAACCAAATTGATTGAGTTATTTCATGTAATAGTTATGATAAGTATAACAATATTAATATAATAATATTAGTATTAGATACAAAAATGGGAGTCTTCGTTTAGAGCCCGTTGCGATAGGACGTGTGTCTACTCTCTCTCGAGCTAATCTACAACGAAGTCAAAGCGGGCTTGGCCCGACGAAATATCGTGTTGACGCGGGACCGCGTGGACGCGAAGAAAGTGCTCACGATGATGGAACCTGGGGAAGGATCCATAAAGGAACAAGGAGCTGAAGGAGTAAACCCCGGGAAAGGGATTACTGAAGAAGTACCAAAAGATCTAAACAGGCAAGTAAAAACTAGTTATGCAGGCATAGTTCAAATGGAACAATCCCATACCAGGGAACAAGCACTTGTTATGCACTGCGCCCAAGGAATACCTTATGAAGAATACGTGTACGCTGTTGGGGATATAGTCTCACCAGTTAACATATTGTACTCATTAAGAATCGCGAACAACCGTGTGTGCATCCATCTCTCCAGTGAAAAACTACTAAAAGAATTTACGGAAAAATACGAATATCTAACGATACGTGACCAAAAAATTACAGTGTCTCCGCTCGTAAATAAACAAAAAAGAATAGTGTTGTCGAATGTTCCACCTGAAGTGCCAAACTTGAAAATCGTTGAAATCCTCGGAGGTATGAAAATCACAATTCAATCTGGGATAACAACCTTGAAAACCTCTCTCCAAAGACCTGGATACCAAAATATCATGAGTTGGAAGAGACAATTCTTTATAAATCCTGAAGACGATCATCATCATCTGAAGTGATGTATTTTCTGATCGTTTTAAAATATGATCACAATTGTTTGAATGCTTTCTACTCCCTTTGTCCTGCATATACTATTGAAGGAAAGATATAGTTACGAAATCCATATTGCATTTTCACCTATTACTATGATTTTTCCAGGTTTTCAGTGTATTAATACTTAATTTAATTAGTATTTCTGCAAAAATCATGGCTGATATGGTCAATAATCGGTTAACGGATTTTGGCATCGGTATCGACCGTTCCTTCTTCAAGAAAGTAAATCAATGTCACGCTTATTTTCAAATATGGTTTGGATGGTAGTTCTGGTCATTCGCAGTACAAACAAGTCCAAACAATAAATTATTAAGAAAGTAACTTACGCCAAGAAATCGAAAATTTTAAGCCAGTGAATGTAGGCAATCACCGCATTAAGTTGTGTTTGTTGCTTACAATGATAAACGGAAAGGAAATATTTTCTCAAATCAAAAGTAATATTTCTTGGATATATGTAGCCAAATTTGACCAAGAATCTTTTGTTGTATTCCTTCTTTTAGGTATGTAATGCGCTGACCGAGAGCACGGGATTAAAATGCTACATTTGCGGGGCGAAAATTTCGGAGATGAACGATCTATCGACAATTAGTAATCGAGACGTTGACGAAGAAAATTTGTCCTATGGCATTTCTACGCTGCATTGCTACATAAGATTTTTTGAGTTTTTATTACATATATCTTACCGACTTATCTTTAAGTAATGGCAGGTGAGAGTACAATATTGATGAGTATAATTTTATGTTATAAAACGTACCCATTGAACTTATCTTAATATTCCTACATCGAGAAAATCTCATATTCAGAAAGAGTTTAGAAAAAAGATGGGACTGATTGTAGATGTACCTAAACCAGGACATGGCTCCACAAATGATGGAAATAAATCATGGCGTTTCTTTGAAAGTCCGTGTCTAGCAGCTAAAATAACAGGTGCGAATTGAAGTTATTTCTATTAATGCGTAATCTTTTATTAAATGTAAAAATCATGAAACTGAAATAGATATGGATGAAATCTTCACAATCAAAGATAAGAGTTCTGTTTAAGGTTTGTTTTATATTATTAAGTTTTTTGTGAGTTACCGTTTCTCAATACCAATTTAATTAATCATTTCTTAAAAGGAATTGATGAAGATCAAATAAAAAGATTCGCCAATATCTTGAAGGCAATTTCAAGTGGTTTTCCACTAAATGAAAGAGCATTCAAATATTATTGCTGCGCTACAGCAGAGAAGTATGTCCGATTATATCCGTGGTACTACAACCAACAGTACATAAAGTACTTATACACGGGGCTGAAATAGCAAAAGAGGCAATCCTTCCGTTGGGGCAACTAACAGAAGAGGTAATGGAGGCCCGAAATAAAGACGCAAGGAAATACCGGGAGAGAATCACAAGGAAACACTCCAGAGTGGCCAAAAACGAGAATTTGTTCCAAAGATTACTTCTAACTTCTTATGCGCTAATTTCAATATCGGCACCAGTTAGAGCAAGAAAAGGATCGAGGAATCTGAGCAAAGAGATTAAGGAACTCCTAGTCATGAACGATGAGGAGGAATTGGCTTATGGGGATGAAGATTCTTCAGACGAGGAATGTATTTAATAGAGAAGGTAATGTATAAAAACACCGTATACTTCATTAAAACTCGCTTAAATCTTTGACTGCATGATTCAGTAGAAATTTAGCATTATCGTACGAAAATAAACTACTACATGATATTAATATCGCTGTCGTGGTCCCATGCTTTAAAGCACAGCCCATTTCATTTTTTTCAATTATCACCCAACAAGAAATGGTGAATTTCTAATAATTGTTGATATCTAAGATATGTACGAATTGTAATAATGGTTAAAATCTACAAAAGAACGAATCAGAATCGTTTTGGTTCGTTGTTCCACTCAAAACACGACAGCGTAGCGGAGGACAGTGCTCCGCCGGGCGGATACTGCCCTTGTAGCGTTGTCGAAAAGTCGATTTATAAATTATTGGGGAAAATTGGGGCAATATTTTATTTCAGATTCCCATTGAGGAAGGTTCATAGCTTATTGTGATGTAAGTAATCCCGTGTCACACGGTGTCTCAATCTACTATTTTCCTCGCTTTAGGTAAAACTTTGTTCCAAAATAAGGGTCCGCCATTTTGTAATGTAAAGTATATAAACATTTGGCAGAGCTCATTGAATCCAAGTCTTATGAAGGACAAAGAACATATTTATAATATGGAATCATATTTCACCCGATGATTTTCCTAGTTTGGGTTCACAATCGACTTGAAGTTGAAGAATTTCGCGAAAAATCGGAAACTGGAAATTTTCGCGCAAATTGGTCAACTTTGACCCCTTATAGTATTGTAACGCGTAAGAATCAACAAAAATGATTTCGCACTTATATGTAGAATTCATTTAAAAATGACCATGCGAAGTTTCAAAGTCCTTACTCAAAAAAAGCACTTTCTTATTTTTGGCCAGCTTTTTTCGATTCTAGCCCACTGTGCGCTGTAAATGAGTGGAGAGCTTTGATGGAATTCTTGCCGTTGCTCACATTTGTGATTAAAAATGAAATTGTTGCGAGTGAATAGAGTAGGGGAGGATGATTTTCAACTTCACTGTATTATTGTGAGTAATTCATTCAATAAAATACGATGCTGAAGTAACTTTAAGTTAGTTTTGCTACTGAAGTTCCAAAATAAAGACATTCAAGGTCAAAGAATAATCGGCTTGAAATGGTTGATTTTATCTAAAACTCATTCGTTCTCCGATAAAATAATGAGCTAAATTTTGAATGTATTTGTCAAAATTAAATCATTTTCTGAGACCTTTCATATTAGCATCTCCATAGAAATGCAAACACAAGGTGTTGTAAATTATGGCGGATCCAGCTTCTTGGGATGGTTTCGTGAAATAAAATGGTTTGATTTCAATAAATTGACCTCTGTTATCCAATTTATACAAAGTGTCGAGAGATTAGGAAATTAAATTTCTCAGCAACGGCAGTAGTGGGCAATAGCCATAGCAGTGACCAAAACGAACAAGGTAAAACAGTTGTGTTTTACTCCTTCACGCTCCTCATTTGAATGTTTTATCTTACGTTTTTGTCTTATTAATTGTTTCCTCATGGTTTACTATTGCAGTCTTTCCTGTTTATGATTTTATTTCATTATTAATTTGTAATTTAGTTATAGTACTATTGCTTTTGTAATTTCCATGTTATACAAAGCTTTCTTTAACATCTTTTAGCTTTTACTATCAGTAGGTTTGCGCAGGTTTTTCACACCCCCGTTCTCTGTGGGTGTTTTCCTGCTGTGGAAATTTTTTCCTAAGATATCACCTTAGGTTTATCTTTTAATTCCACTCCTTCTAAAGTTTTCCTTTCTATTTCTATTCACATATACACAAGTTTTTATGTACATAAAATCATTGACGAAAGGTTAGATGGAAGAAGATACTTTTCAGTCTCAATCTCGCCTTTAATAAAGACCTTAATAATAATAATAATAATTTAGTTGGCTTAAACTTTCACTTTATGAATCACACGATTGATCAGATTCTTTGTGAGAGCACCGTGTCTGAAGCGATATCTTCATTAATGTCTTTTCGCGTCTTTCTTTTTTATTTCTTCTGTCGATGTTCGGGAGAAATTATTATTTATAGATAAAATTAGCGGAGATTTAATTTATTATTTTCAATTAGGCAAGAAAATTATCAAATTAATCACTGAATTCTTATCGAGGGAAAAGTTGATTGATATAAGATCCTCGAAAAAGCAGATTCCACAACTTGTGGAGGGGGTAATATCTACAGAATAGCCACTGAATTATTATACAAACCATTTCAGATTTTGGTATTTATATTAGCAAAACATTTACCTCTAAGATCATACATTTATTGGCACAAATATTTTATCTCTCCCCGCTCATTTTTTTCTCTCTTTCGATACGCAAATGCATGTTGAAAATCTGCCAAATCGTTCGTTCTCTATCAAAAAAGAAAAAAAAAACTTCACCAGTTCCTTCCCTTTCCCATTTGGACCCCTGGAGAGACCCGGTATCGAGTTTCCTACCCTCTGACTGAGTTTGGAGCGGAAGGTTCCAAAGATGATTCATCTCATGAACGTGCTAAGAGATGCTACCCTTCCTTGCAAATATATGTTCCAGGTGAGGCGTAAAATATAGATTTGGGCTTTAGGATTCTTTTTGATCACTGCGTCGGAACATGCTAAATTTATCTATTGCGGACAGAGAATGAGTATAAGGAAGAAAATCTTATCCTGCATCAGCACTTCTCAAGCACATATTATACTTGTGTCACACAATATTTATCTGCAAAAAGCTCTTAATTTAATACTAAAGGATTTGGCGAACTTAACTATGAATAAACCGCACTATTAAAGTAGAAACTAAAATTTCTGATGAAATTATCGCCATTAAAATTCTGTTCTGAGTTCACCTGACGCTTAATGTTAGGATCGCCGAGGACATATTAATATATTGCAACGTTTCACGTTAAGCAAGAATACTATCTATTGAAGAAAAGCGATTAGAAAGTCAAAGTTTCCATCGTGATATACAACGCTTTCTTTCTTTATGTGATTGTTTTTGCCAAGCGCTCCCCCAGTGAAGAAGCCAAAATAAATTCCAAGTAGGATAAAGAAGATGAAAAAGTGAGAAAATTGAGAGGCTTTCCAGCCGAGCAACACCGCTTTGTCTTCGGAAGAGCACCGCAAGAAAACATCAGAAATAAAACTCGATTCAGCAATGCCTTCTTTTTTTTAGTCTTATACATGACCACGTGTCGGTAACCTTGAGCGGGGTAACCCGTCGCTTTGATATTGAAATCCTTCTTCTTAAACATTCGACGTTTTAGCTGGAATTCCTTTCCTAAGATGTATTTTTCTTAACTTCCAGAGAGAAGGGAGACGAAGATATAGGAAATGAATGAGACGGGTGCGAGAAAGAGCGGAAGGGAAGAAAGTTCAAATATGCAGAAGCTGAAATGGGAAATGGACATGTGAGGAAAGACATTTGAGTGGATGTTTTACTAAACGAGGAAAAGAGGGGAAAATGCTGGAGGAAAAGGTTTGCAGATAAAAGTCTGGTTGTTTTGCGATTCAAAAATGGAGTTTGAAAGTTTATTGAGGACTATAACGAACAGATAAAAAACATTTTATACATTTCTCGTATTTTCCCACTCTTTTCAATTTAAAATTTAAACGACGGAAATATTTTCTTTGAGTATCGAAAAATAAATGTAAAATGAAGAAAATGTCAATTTGACATTCACACAGTTGGGATCGGTGGTGTGGAAATCCATAGTGTACAATGAAGGAAAGAGATGTGGCAGTTTTTTCTCCAAATATTGTGTAAAAAGTATCTCTTTCCTTCATTGTCTGTAAGTTGACAAATTGGTAAGAACGTCATCTTCGTATGTACACTCCTGGCCAATATTAACGCAGCACCTCCCTAGCGATCCTTACGGCCGCTGCTGCATTAATTTTGGCCAGGACTGTACCATTCACAGACTGCATTTATTCAACTCGAAAACCAGTTGAAACATCATCTTTTCAATCATCAGCTTCCCAGGGAAAGGGAAATGAAGTATGCAAGCCAAGATGAGGATTGAAGTAGTTTCCTTTCATTTTTTGCACGTTATGCCTCCATAATCCCGTCCCTTACTTTCATAGGCTAACACAAATTTCGTGATGAATTCCTTCGTATTCTAGCCCACCTTATTCTATTCAGTGTCATTTGCGACGTATATAATCGGCTTTTCTAGATCTCTTTTCCGAAATGTCCTCATCAAATACTATCTTCTTGATTTTGATCCCATCTGCACTCTCTATTTTTCCAAACGAAAAAAAAGCTTTTTCACTCCTTGTTCAGCCTTTCCAAACGAACTAAATTTTTCCTAATTTTGTAAATACTTTTGGCTGAAAATAGAGAAGGTTTAAATTAATTCCATTTGAACTCATTAGGAGAGTAATTCAAGAGTTTGTTCATCGTTGGAGTAATCGTAAAATTTGACTTTATATTATTATTCTAAGAAAATAGCTATCATTTTCAATGAATTTTTGAATATACTTTAATAAAAAGCTTAAAAAGTGTCCAAATCATCAATTTTGCTTACTCGATAAAATTAAACCACCATAAGACATGAAAATTATGTTCAAGAAAGAAAACCGAGGAAAGGAATTTCACTAATTTCATCATCAATTTTTATTTTCACAGAATTTTCTCCTCCTTATCTTCACAGCTTACGTTTTTCTATAATATCCACTTAAAGGAAATTTCTAAGAGACAACATTCGCTGGGTGGTGTGCATTGAATTACATTTACCACTCGGTGTGCCGCGTTTTTTCCGAGGGAGACGTACATTTCAAATTTTTTTGCGCGTGAGCTTAATTTCGCAAGATATTTGTTTCTTTCGTGAGAGAGTGTAATGGAAGCTTTCAAATTTTGTATTCCAGATCTTTCTCAGAGTTTAGTGTTCCCGGAAGCCCGAGTCACACGTGGCCAACACGAGGCAAAAGAGGCAGTCGAAGACAAAAGGTAGGGAAGCACTGCCATCTATTCTGAATGACTATTTTTGGGCTCTCTTTGTTCGAGTCCCCTTCCATAGAGAGTGTACGACTCACGTCGCTGAATTTCGCTTGTCAGGGACTCGGCGTTTACACAGAAATGGCAGAGAGATATTTTAAACTGTATATGTTTTTACTTACCGCTTACACCACTTCTGACGAATTCTGAAATTCTAGAAGTTGAAATACTTACATTAATAGAAAGCGTTGAATCGTAAAAACTTTCTAGTCTTAAAAGATCGTAATGAAACGAAATCTGGGTTGCGGATTTAATACTTTAATTATCGTTGTATTAGTTAAGTGTGATTTTCTTTTCCCTTAAGGCAAAATTTCCCATAAAATAAACCTTAGTTTAAGTAAGTAATTTTTAAATTCTCGCTTTACATGCATGACATGCAATTAAAATAGAATACGGAGCTATATTATGGGTAGAGTAAATTTAACATGGTAACTGAACGATAAATAATGGATATATTTCAGTATAGTATAACCTTCAATCCACACCAGGTTCATCAAACACAGTCTCTGGATAGGAGTTTGATTTTACCGAATTTATATTTGGCTTTAGCGGTGCTAAAATACGCGTCAAAAAAGAATAACACCGAATATCTATTTTCGTATACCTCTGTTCTCTTCTCGCTCTTTTCTCTAGCCTCCGTTGAATTGATGGGCTTGGTTCACACAACATCGGTGCATTACTTCACTGTATGTGGAATATTGTGTTGTGGGAGGTGGTGTCCCGTGGAAGATAAACAGTTGAGGAATACTGTTATGGCACTCTAAAAGATTTTAAAACTTGCATATTCAGCTTTTCTGGAATTTCTTTTCTCGAAATACACGTTTCTCTTATTCTTCCAGCATCTTAGACATTTTCCGCGAGAAGCTGTAATAGCGAAAGGGCTCCAAATAGACGAAAATCACAGTTAGCTGAAAGTTTGTCGCTTTTCGGTGAGATTAAGTGCGCTAAATCGGTCCAACAGCGCCATTTCGACCACGTTAGGGAACGCCTCTCTCCTTCTGGTGGGTTAACCCCAAAAGAAAACCGAGTACTCATGTAAGGACTATTTTGGTCGCTGGATCACTTCCATTACGAAGCGGCGATTTATAACTCTCCAAGTAAGATTCTTCTTTTTTGTTAATTTTACGACGGAAGTTATGTGTGGAGAGCGATTCGGGGGCGACGGACGAGGCCTCCGAGTTAAGAGCTAGACGCAAATTTATTTGGATCGCACGGTCGGCCAAGTTTCGTAGGCCGACAGCGAGTGGTCATAATTTCAGAGGGAAGTGGGACGGTAGCAGCGCCGCGTAGCGGAGGGAAAAGTCCCCGAGCAGTTAGCCAGGCGTTGATTGCGAAAAGGGAGGAACGGCAGCGAAATCGAGCTCGTGTCGCTCGTTAAGACTACATTCTGCTTATATTAGATTACGCGGAATGCATCGAACGTGCGTTCCTCGCTTTCCGAGGATTTTAAATCTCCATTCATTCTCCGAAATAATCCCGAACGGATGCCGTCGGATATTCAACGCGTTAATCTGTTTATCCTCTCCAACTGCTCTTACACGTGAAGGAATCCATTAAGTACCACGGTGCTCCAATATTGGTGGCACCGTGAAGACATTCCAGAGTGGATCGGAATGAATTTCGTATATTATTTGTGTGTGTATCTATTATATATAGATGCTTCTCCGGATTCATTCATATATATAGATAGGTATATAGATAGGTATATAGATAGATAGGATACAAATTCACAGCCTAAACCACAAGCGTGATTGAGTTCAAATTTTTACTGCGTATTGGCCATAACAATTAACCGCCAGAAAAATTGTGATTTTGATCCTCAGTGTCATGGGTTCGATTCCAGAGGGTCCCAAAGTCCCGATTTTTCCCGTTTAAATGCATTGCCGTGATTTTCGAGAATTTTAAAAAAATACTTGCCGGATGGGTAGGGACTTAAAACTCAAGGAGCCGATATATATGGTCATGATCTATCGAAAACATAAATGAGTTTTACTGAAAATATCCTTGGTTCGATGCTAGGTCGAGGCAAAAATCGGCCGTTTAAAATGCATTGTGGCGATTTTTAAGATTTTTTTTGGACCCTTTCCCGATGGCATGGAAACTTGAAATTCGGCATGGGTTTAGATATTTTAAATATATTTAATGATCAAATTTTACATATTCGCTGATGGTCCTTGGTTCGATCCCAGAGAGCCATTTACATTCCTCAATGCATTTCTTATGGAGATAAAAGAAAAAAGTTTTAGGTACTTCCCGGCATGATATCGACTTCAAACTTTGTATGAAATAAGATGAAGTCCTAATAAATCATACTGTCCATTCACAGCTACCAATATGTCCTGGATTCGACACCAGGCGTCTCTACAATCAGTAAAATATCCGATATTTAAGAATTAATTTAAACCCCTTCCCAATAATATTAAAACATGTAATTAGGCATATAGATAGAGAACATAGAGACATTTTAAAAACATGTTTTAGATTTTCTAGATCATCCTTGGTTCGAATCCAGAGAGCCATTTACATTATTGAAAAGAATGACGTCGTTTGAGGCAGTTGGAGCCAATATTTCTGCTTGAATTTTCACACATAATAAGAGATGGTGATTTTCTGTTGTGCTGCATAGTAGGTTCACCAGGAAGGCCTTGGTTTGATGCCAGACGATTAATTTGCAGCGAATTTTAAGAATATTTTCAATCCTTTTTTACTTTCTCCATATACGAAGTATAGAGAAAGTATTGTTTTCATGAAAAAAATCGACTTCGAGATTTCAACGGAAATACATGTTTTGGGGTCCCTAGAACACGTTTTGACCATTTTCGGAATGATGTCTGTGTGTATGTGTGTGTGTGTGTGTGTGTGTGTGTGTGTGTGTGTGTGTGTGTGTGTGTGTGTGTGACAGTGGGCGCTCTAACGTGAAAACTATAAGTCGTATCAATACCAAAATTCATATTTAGTACTGTAGTTTGTGCTGTCAGAGTTGATTAGTTTTTCAAGTAAATCGGTAAACCGGAAGTCGAGCTTCATTCATCAAAGCTCATTTCCGGTTTTCAAAATATCTCCATAAATATGATATATAGGTATATTGTGTACCTTATAAAAGTTTTAGATAATGTGTTTTACTATAACTTTTTTATTTAACATATTTTTGTATCACCGGTTGATTAGGAGTTATTCGTGAAATACTGATCAAACGGAAGTAGCTGATTATGTACTTTGTGGGCGCTCTAACATAAAAAGTATTTGTCGGATCAACACCAAATCTCATGTATAATATTTTGGTTTGTGTCTTTAGAGTTGATTAGATTTTGAAGAAAATTGGTGAACCGGAAGTCGAGCTTCATTCTTCAAAGCTCATTTCCGGTTTTCAAAATATCTCCATAAATATGATATTTAGGTATATACAATTATTTATAAAAGTTTTAGAAAATATAATTTACTATAACTTTTGTAAAAACATATTTTTGTATCACTGATTGTATAGGAGTTATTTGTGAAATACTGATAAACCGGAAGTTGCTGATTATGTACGTTGTGGGCGCTCTGGGCGCTGGGGCGAAAGGCCAATTTCATCATTTTTCATCGAACATGTCCCGAAAAACATTAATTATAATCTTTGTGACGTCAAAGATAATAATATCTAAATTAATCACTCATCTTCTAAGTTTAGATGGAATATAGAGTTCGAAATTACAGTCGTAGATAAATATTTACATCTAAAATATGGAGAAAGTCATGTGCTGGCCACATCAGATTTTTTTTCTTTGAGGGCCGTCCCGATATGATGCCGACATGAAATTAGCGTTGTCGATCTGCTTGCAGTATGCAAGCAACATTTTACTCGTATCTATTATATATAGATGCTTCTCCGGATTCATTCATGATATACCCAGATACCCAGATAGGATACTAATTCACAGGCTAAACTACTGGCGTCATTGACTCGAAATTTTTACCATGTATTGGCCATAACGTGAAACCCCCAAGAAAAAAGCGACTTTGATCCTCAGTGTCATAGGTTCGATTCCAGAGGGCCCCAAAGTCCCGATTTTTCCCGTTTAAATGCATTGCCGTGATTTTCGGGAATTAAAAAAAAATACTTTCCGGATAGGTAGAGAAATAAAACTCAAGGAGCCTATATATATGGTAATGATCTATCGAAATCATAAATGAGTTTTACGGAAAATATCCTAAATTCGATGCTAGGTCGAGGCAAAAATCGGCCGTTTAAAATGCATTGTGGCGATTTTTATGATTTTTTTGGACCCTTTCCCGATGGCATGGAAACTTGAAATTTGGCATGAGGTTGGAGATCATAAATTTATTTCATAATCAAATTTTTTGTATTCGCTGATGGTCCTTGGTTCGATCCCAGAGGGCCATTTACATTCCTCAATGCATTTCTTATGGAGACAACGGAGACAAATTTTAGGTACTTCCCGGCATGATATCGATTTCAAACTTTGCACAAAATAAGATCAAGTCCTTTAAAATCAACTTGTGCATTCACAGCGTAAATATATTTCCTGGGTTCGACACCAGGCGTCTCTTACATCAGTAGTTGATCCGATTTTTAATAATTATTTTCAGCCCTATCCCAATAATATAGAAACTTGAAATTCGGTAAATAGATAGAGATCATAAATGACTTTCATGAACATGTTTTAGATTTCCAAGATCGTCCTTGGTTCGAATCCAGAGAGCCATTTACATTCCTGAAAAGAATGACGTCGTTTTAGGCAGTTGTAGCCAATATTTCTGCTTGAATTTTCACACATAGTAAGAGATGGTGATTTTCTGTTGTGCTGCATAGTAGGCTTACCAGGAAGACCCGGGTTCGATGCCAGACGCTTAAATTGCAGCGAATTTTAAGAATATTTTCAATACCTTTTTTTTCTTTTGAGGGCCGTCCCGATATGATGCCGACATGAAATTATTGTTGTCGATCTGCTTGCAGTATGCAAGCTACATTTTACTCGTATATATATATATCTATTATATATAGATGCTTCTCCGGATTCATTCATATATAAAGCTATATAGCTATATAGATAGGATACTAATTCACAGGCTAAACCACAAGCGTCATTGACTTGAAATTTTTACGACATATTGGCCGTAACGTGAAACCCCCAGAAAAAAGCGACTTTGATCCTCAGTGTCATAGGTTCGATTCCAGAGGGCCCCAAAATCGGGATTTTTCCCTTTTAAATGCATTGCCGTGATTTTCGGGAATTAAAAGAAATACTTTCCGGATAGGTAGAGAAATAAAACTCTAGGCGCCTATATTTATGGTCTTGGACTTTCGAAAACATTAATGACTTTCACAAAAAATATCCTGGGTTCGATGCTAGGACGATGCAAAGATCTGCGCTTTAAAATACATGGGAGCCGTTTTTCATTATATTTTTTGATGCACTTCCCGAAATAATAGGACGTTCGTGCTTAGCCGGAAAGTGTAAGGTAAGAATTGGTTTAAGAAAAAAATGTTCATAAGACCGTACTATTCCTGGGTTCGATGCCAGAGCACATTAACATTTCTCTCATAAGGTATATAAGGAAAAATTAAGACTTCGATTGAGGCAGTTGCAGCCAATATTTGTGCTTGAATTTTCGCACATATTTAAAGATTAATATCTTCTATTATGTTGCATAGGAAGTTACACCAGAAAGACCCGAGTTCGATGCCAGGCGGTAATATGTCTCCCGTTTAAAATACATAAGGTTAGTATTTCATTATTTTTTTGATGCACTTATCGAAATGATAGGAAGTTCGTGCTTGGCTGGAAGATGTATGGTTAAAACTGGTTTAAGAAAACAGTTTTCAGAAGACCGTACTATTCCTGGGTTCGATGCCAAAGCACATTAACATTTCTCTCATAAGAAATATAAGGGAAAAGTAGGACGTCGTTGAGGCAGTTGTAGATAATATTTCTGCTTGAATTTTCACAGATAGTTAGAGATGGTGATCTTCTATTGTGCTGCATCGTAAGTATCTCCAAGAAGACCCGGGTTCGATGCTGAACGAATAAATTGCACAACAGAAGATCACCATCTATAACTATGTGCGAAAATTCAAGCAGAAATATTGGGTGCAACTGCCTCAAACGACGTCCTACTTTTCCCCATACATTCCTTATGAGAGAAAATTTAATGTGCTCTGGCATCGAACCCAGGAACAGTATTGTCATATCTAAATTTTTTTCTTAAGCCGATTCTTAATATACATCTTCTAGCTAAGCGAGAACTTCCTATCATTTTGATAAGTGCATCAAAAAAATAATGAAAAACTACCTCAATGTATTTTAAAAGGACAGATTTTGCATCGTCCCAGCATCGAACCCAGAATAGTTTTCGTAAAAGTAATTTATGTTTTCGTTAGAACATGACCATATATATAGGCTCCTTGAGTTTTAATTCTCTACATATCCGGGAAGTATTTAAAAAAAAAATCTTGAAAATCAAAGCAATGCTTTTAAAGGGGAAAAATCGGGACTTTGGGGCCCTCTGGAATCGAACCCATGACACTGAGGTTCAAAATCACAATTGTTCTGGTGGTTACACGTTATGGCCAATACGTAGTAATAATTTCAAGTCAATGGCGCTTGTAGTTTAGCCTGTGAATTAGTATCCTATCTATCTATCTATCTATATGAATGAATCCGGAGAAGCATCTATATATAATAGATTTATATAAATTCGAATTATAAGAGTCATTAATGCTGCTTCAACACGTTCGGTTCGGGCGTCGATACGTGGTGTTGCTGATCGTCCTTCACAAACTTTTGCTGGCCCGTTAAGATATTCAGCCATTATTTTACAAATCCTTTGTATATTTCCCCTCTCATAATCTTCTGCATTCTCCATTTGTTCTAACCAACACAGAATAGAAGGACAATAACAATAGTACAGTCGTAATAATAACATGATTATTTTACTTGTCTGTACCTTTTAATAAAATTTATGTTATTTGATGTCCCCGGAATTCAGAATTTAGTGTTCTGTGAAAACAGAATGGTTGTTGATGATTGTAATCCCTTAGGTCACGCAGTCACTGGGAAAGAAGCGTGAAAAAGTTATCTATATTTGGAGAGAGGAAGATCAAGCAGAGGCGGATTCTGAAGAGAAATTTGTTTGAGTGTCAATACGATGCGAGTAAAAAGGTAATTGTAATGCAAATTAGAGGTGGGAGTGCAAGTGGGAATAACTGAGCTTCCCAACACAGAAAATGGAATAATTTGATAACTAGGCATTGAAATACTTAAATTCGAAGAGGAGAACGAATAGAAAATAAAAACCGATCTTTGAGGGTGGCAGGGGGTGCAAGCACCTTGACTCTATTTTCCTAAACGGTTGCTTTCGCGTATACTTGGCGGAAAAAATGAATTTTTGAAACGATTCGTTTTAGCATCTATTTCCCTAATCTTTCTGGCAGTATCAGAACGGCTCATATAACGGGGGGGTCGCATTATATCGGTTACATCATCTGAAAACGTAATTTCTCTGAACTTAATAAATTTATCCTTTGAATTTTTCTTCTATCTTCTAATAATTCCCATCCCGCGTCCTATTCTTTTAACGAAGCCGAGTTTTTTAAGTGCTTTTCCACATATATTTCGGATGTGGGCACTCCATGATAGATTATTCGTGAGAGTTACTGCAAGATACTTTACCGATTCTACTGTCATTAGGTTTACCCCTCGGAGGCTATAAGAATAATCATTTATTATAGATTTACTTTCGAAGAAGTTAACTACCGAACACTTTTCTTTATTAAGCTCTAATTGCCAATCATCGCACCAGTTCATAATTCTATCTAAGTCGTTCGAAAGGGTTAATCTATCCTCTGAACTAACTATTTCCCTGTAAATGACTGTGTCGTCTGCGAATATCCTAACATTGCTTTCAATGTGATTGCTGAGGTCGTTGATGTATACTAAGAATAACAACGGTCCAATTACACTGCCCTGAGGGAGAAAGATCGTTTATGAAAATATTCTGGAAAATATGAAGTCAAGCTTTTATTAATTAAATACTGTTCCACGATAACAGGTCAACTCATATTGATTATAAAAGTATAACTATGTTAAAAGGCTGTACCTTTGACGCAGTAAAACCATAAATGTATTCTCACTAATGATCCCTGTACTTGTACTCTGACCTCAATGAATCCTCTCTCGTAATCCTCTGCTTAAGAAGAATCATGACTTTGATCCTCCACTGGTATTCCCTCCTAAGGACGAAGTGGTATTTCAGATATTTTTAGGGTAAATGAACGTCTGTGAAATATTAGAACCGAGCAGAGTTTAGCTGAGAGTTAGTACGTGGGATGAAGTGCAGCAAAAAGGGTTCCACTGGAACCGAATGTGACGTCCGAGGGCTATTAGTAAGGATGGGCCTTCCTCAAAGACACTGACGTCATTCTCTTCATCGGAGTGCAGATGAAATTACCCTACTTTGCCCTCCACTTTGAAATATTAACTGGGAATCAGTTGGTAGAATACGATTTATCCAGTCAATTCAAATCGTTTATCATATTCAGGCACTCACTCGCAGCTGCCGTTTCTCCACTTTGCGCATCGATTGACATTTGTTGATGAATAAAGCAAAAGTGGCGTCAAAAAGTACCGGCGAAGTGGCACCTCCTTCTAAACAAGGTTAAAAAGCGATTTCTCTCTAAATGTAAAACAAAGATTTTCCCTAAATTAATTTTCTTAACAAATAACCTGTAAAGTTGTATATTTTATCTAATATTATTACCTGTACAATTACTACCTACGCTGACTTACGATTATATTTATAATAAAAGATGTAAGTTATAGTTCAGAAAACTAAAAGTCAGATGAAACGAAATATCTAAGCATAGGTAACTTATAATCTCCTTATACATGCTTCCAGCAAGCTTCCTCCCCACATAAAAATTAATTCATTAAATATATGAAAAATTATGAAAATAAATAAAAATATTGATATATTTCGGGTAATTTGTTTTAAATCACTCTTTCACTTATTTTTCAAACAGCTTTCAGGAGACGATTGCGGAATATGTTAGGAACCTGGTCATTTGTCCATCGGCCCAGTGTAATGACGGTCTTGTATGGATAACTAACGACTTGTGGTGCACACAGGAAACAAGTTATTACTCACGTAACATCCATGATTCACAGTAAGTGCAGCGCAATGTTAACGAGGGAAATTTGGCGCAATCTGGTGATTTAGAAGTCATAAATCCACTTTATAAATGTGACGCAGATCCTTGTTCCAGACTTCCTGCAAAAAATTTAAAGCAGTTATGAAAAGCCTCCACGTTTATCAGCTGATTTCGTTATTTGATCTTTGTATTCGGTGAAAAGCATCGTTTCAGTTATTAGGATTCTAATCTCGCTAAAGAAACGATCTTTTGAGTTTTATCCGAAGCACTGCTTTCACAATCTTGAAAATCCACTTCTGAGAGGGACGATAATTTGCTCGCGTTATATATATTTTATTATTTCTCAGCTTTAGAAATCCCCGCCCACGCATATCCATCGCTGAAAGGGCTTTGAAACACTCTGATAAAGCGTGTTCTTTGATATCCTCCATTGGCGGAAATTCGCGACCCCAACGACCAGCAAAGGGTTACCCAGTGTCGCTTTCAAACTACTTACGGTCGATTTTTTATTTTCGGCCGATATAACTTCCATAACGGTTCGACGGCTCTTCCTTCAAAAAACCTCCTGTAATGGGATTGCGCTCTTGGTGAGTCACTCACCGTCATTAACCTATTTAAGCTGCTCGACATTAGTGACGCACAATTTTTTCAGTAAACACATCCCTCGTTAAGTGCACATTAGTATTTTATTGCGAGTTTTAATTCTCTGCAGCTGAAGGAAACGACTGATACTATTGGAAAACATTTTGTTAATTGCCATTTAATGTTGCGTAGTTTACAAACTGTTATTCATTGATATATTTTGTAACTATTCAAGCAAAAGATGTACTTTAAAAGATACAAATCATTTGAAAGTTAATATCAACCGTAAAATGTAATCTGCCGCTGAAAGTATGAATTTTATATTGGAGCATTCACTTGTAATGAATCCCTTCTCTACACACTCTTTACCTTACGACCTGAATAACCAAGATGAATTTATTATTTTATAGAATTTAAGGTACATTGAGATTATTGCAATATTACGATAATTTGATAAAATGTTGAACAGAGAATAATGATGGTTGAAGATATTCTGAATAAAAAATAATATCACTCATATTTACGAAGTTCATCAATTGAATACAGTATCTCCAGCCAACGCATACACGTCAAAGTAGCCAAGATGCAACTTTGCTGCAAGAGGAAATAATTTACGTGAAATACGCTGATATTTATATTTATTATTACCGGAATTTGGTGAAACTTTTATAATTCTAAATACAAATAAGTTGTCCAAGTATCACATCGTTCTCATAAAATTAAAATGCATGAGTCTCTAGCATGCATGCATCTCTTTAAAAAATTATATTAATTCTTCAAATTGATGATTATTCAAATAACATCTAAGAATATCTATAATATCAATGCCAAGATTTCTTCAAGCGATTCCAAAAACCTCGTGATTCCTCGGTTCCATTCCATTTTTAGTAAATCAGAAAAGAAACTATAAATATTCGAGCAGATCCAGAAAATGCATACAAAGGTAAGGAGGATTTAGGTGTCTGGTTACATACGAATGCTTGCGAATGACCCATTTTTCCATTAAATGCCCTTTTATGGAGTAAAAATCTAGGTGTTATCAGCTTAAACGAGTTCCTTTTGTTATCTCTTTCACTTTATTTGTATCATTTCCAGGCCAATGTACTGTTTATTTTTTCCAAACTGCGCTCTCGTGACACGGTTGTTTCAACATGTTGCGTTCCTTTCAAAACGTACAATACCTTCCCATAAGAGGTATTTTAAAATTTTACGCCGGTAAACTCTAACAAAGACCTGAGGCCGCAAGTACAGCCTCGAGAGCAAAGAAATAAAAAAATCCTTATTCTATTTCCTCTGTAGAAAGACTTTTATCTGCTTTGCGGGTTGTATTTCATTTCCACGGCAGAGGTATTTAAGCCTCCCTCAGAGATGATTTCATTTCAGAACTCCTCAGGTAACCGCGTGAAAATTTATTACGAATTCTTACCTTTTACTGTTTTAAGAAGACGTTTCTCAAGAGTTTCAGCGGTTACTTTAACGAGAAAGCCTAATATGCTTTCATAATATGCACAATTACGATCGTAATTTAATCCATGGACGATAAATGACGATTGAATAAAGAAAATGTTCATTTTATTCATTTTAATTAGCCAACGAGATTAAGGCCAGAATTTTATTCCAAAAGATTGCCTGACAAAATTAGCATAATTATATGTGAATTAATTATCCGACAGTTATTTTTATCGGATAATCGTGGATATCGAATTCACGTATGCTGTTTCGCTTTTATGAATTTCGTTAATTATTCATTAAATGACACTCTTTGAAGGTAATTTTTAGAATAGCACAGGGCATCAATTGGGCCATCAATCGTCTTTTGCGCTCTCTGTAGTAAATTAATGGAATTTCGTATTTAATCGACAACTATTTATCTAGTTCTATGAAGGAATTTTCCTTGGACCATGATTATGAATAGTAAATAGTAGTAAATGTTTTCTTTCAATCTCCATCGTCACTCGGTACGAAATTCAGAATCTCCCGTTATTTACAAACAGCGCCGGAAAGCTCTTTGTCCGCTGATGAAATAGCCTGAGGTAACAAATTGCCTCCAGTGACATATAAATGAACCGGGGAAAATAATTCGTACAGAAGGTGACAGACGAAGCTTAGGAAGCAGAAAAAAATTAGTCCCATACATTTAGCAATATATCCAAATGCCATTTTATATTCCCATTTAAATTGTCAACTGAGTCCATGGATGAAAAATTGGTTAAACACCTATCGCAATAGACATCAGAACTTACTGGTTTCGATTTTTTTAATGAATAAATACACCCCACTGACGTGAAGACTAAAGGTTGAATCCAAACGTTTTGGAAATAAAACTGTAACGATGGTTTTGTTTTCAGAAAAGAGAACAGGCGTGATTTATATGAAATTTATTCTTTGAAACCAAATTATTTTTGAGAATTGAACAGCAAATAAGCAGATTCCGCTTGCGAAGGTAAACATGTTGGTATAAATAGAGCAAAATAATGAATTTCTACTGAGTTTTGCTCATTTTTTCGCCAAAAATCGTTTGACTGCACAAAAAATGTCCGAAAATAGTGGAAGCGTGCTCTAGTTCAAGATCAAATGAAACAACTGGAGGGCACGTCCTGCACATTATAACCGCTATTTCACTTCCGTAGACAAATAACTACGAAATTCTATTGCCTCTAGGCCATGAAGCCAATATTTAGTATGACCTCCACGTACAGCGTAATTCCACGGTAAAACCTTTTTGAACGTTTTCAAATTGCTGATTACCTGGAAAAATGTTTTTATTCAGGTCGATGATTTGTAATATGTCGTATTCATTAGGCTAGGTCAAAAAAACGTAGTTTTCAAACCTGAAGTACTTAGATTTGATGAGCTTTATCAATTCTGAGAAATCGCAATAACTTTGTATAATCAGAGGACCAGCAAATCTGTCTTTAATGGGATATATAAGGAGAGTGAAAACATCATATTTAACCGCAATCTTTGCGTCTGCTCTCGGAATCAAGAAATCAAAATGAGAGTAAGGTGTCATTTTATTCTAACGAAACACATTTAATTTGTCTTCTACATAAAAGAACTTCGATAAACCAAAAATCATGTAACGTTGAACGCCCTCTCTCGAGTAGAAATAAGAAAGTACATTTTTGCTATTGAGCATCAATTGGGGTTATTTTGGAAGTTTAATTATAGTTTTACCACTTTGTCCGGAAGTCGAATGTTTATACTATTAAAGCTATGAATTATTTAGCCGATTTCATTGTTGAAGCTTTGATTCATTTAGGGCCATTTTCGTAATCCAATAATGGTCTAAGGAGACATTTTCTGGAAAAACCTGAAGTATATCTTGCTTCTGTTACAACATTTTTCAGAAATATGCAACTGACGAATGTACCGTAACAATTATTTCATACTCATTATTTTCCATTTAAGGGTACGCAGTAATTTCAACATTAAATATTTAACGCAATTTTTAACTAGGAAGCCGGATGGGGTAAATTATCAGTAAGACTTGTGAATGTAACATCTTTACGGATTACGCAGGTTGTTAGCCTATTTTTCAGCATCAAACTTAATTTTCTTGTAGTTAATATGTTTTTTTCATTCAACTTAATTGTGGTCGAACAATAATAAAATCATTGCTTGGCATAAAAAATTCCAGACTCACCTCAAGGCAATTCTTTCCGTGATTTATATGTTGCGTGAATGATTGGAATTCAAATAAATTCAACATCTACGTAATATCATAAAATCCTTCAGTTTGTGTAAGCTTAAGTAGATATCTACGTAGACAGCAGTAGGGAGTTCCCGTTACCATATAAACAAATCTGTCCTGGGACAAGATGAAGCTGAACATTTCGATAACTTCTTTATCCGACGCCTATTCCTTCAATTGCTCCGTTTTCCTTTCAAATCTGAGGACATATCAGTTCTACTCCTCATACACTTTTCCTTTATTTTTCCTTCAGTTATCCTTCATATTAATCCGTCGTACCTCATAATGTGTCCCATCTAATTTGCCTTTTTCCAGTACGAATAATTGCTCTTTTCTCTCTAATCACTTCTAGTATTTGATCACTCTGCCCGTCTATCTCTCTCTCTCTCTCTCTCCACCTTCCTCCATAGCCAAATTTAAAACTTCTCAAGGTAGTTTTATTCTTTCATGGCCCAAGTTTTAGATCCCTAAAATCCATGTATAATATTTCGCAAACCTCTTCCTTAAAAATATTGGTACATATTTTCTTGGCAGTAATCTGGTCCTTCCTTCTCCATCTCAATTCTGCTCCTGATCTCTTGCGTGCAATTCTCTCCTTTATTTACAATGTTGCCTAGATATTTGAAGGAGTTTCTCTACTCGCTGACCTTCTAATAAGATATTTAAATTAGTTTAATTCTAATAAATGGGTGGAAATAACTTTGCAAAAAAAAATTTTGCAAAGTTATTTCCACCCATTTATTAGGATGGAGTTCCACACAGTTAAAGCTTCCTCGATTAGTTTAATTCTATTAGACATTTTATGATGCAGATTTAAAACTGCATTTTTGCTTATAAATAAGTAATAGAATGTCATTTTAGTCGTAAAATATAAATTAAGGCCATGTTAGAATCGATGGAAAAGAAATGGAATTCATTAAAATCGTTTTGGGATATAAGAATTTGTGAACGTCTAAATAATCTTAAACGAGCATTCAGTGGAATCCAGCGAGAGAGAGCTAAATCCATCATTAACAGTTTCGTAATAATAAAACGACACTTTAAAGGAAAAGGTTTTCCCTCGACGACCTCTAAATATTAACGAAAACACGGAGAATTCGGAGAATCAAACCTCAATCACGCCATTTTGTTGAGCTGCAGTCAAAAGTTCGGCGAAATCATTAAAAATTAAAGGCGAGTTCGAATTAAAATAAAATTCCGTGGAAATAAGGATTCTTTTTTCGCCCATTTATTTGGAAGACCTACGATTCCACATTTTTACGAGTGATTTTACTACTCGGCATTTCTCCGCCCTCTTCAATCGCCACAGATTTTCCACGCATTTCCTTTGGCCTTTTCTTCTTCTCGAGACGTCGTCGTGTTTAACGAGGTGCGTGCATCGAACGCTCCCAGGCGAATTCCCTTTGATCAATCACGTTCCCACGAACAAGTCCATCAAATCGTCTCACATTCATTTCCCGTTTAAATACGAATTTTGAAAGCACGCGGTCGCATTGGGGTTTTATTTTTATCACGTTCTACGGCACAGCAATTTCAGCGCATGCGCAGTATCCTAATTTCGGATCGCAGATTTAGGCGTTTTCATTTTGCTAAAGGAACGCGATTATTACCAAAAAAACACTCAGGATGTTTTTCTCAAATGATCCAATGTTCTTCTGCCGAAGCGTTACATTTAAAAGTTTTTGGATTTAATTAAACATCGCAAATCACGCTAAATTTAATCTTATTTGTCACTCAAGCATTAAAATACAGTTATTACATGTTGTTGACTAAAGGCAAAAAATAGTAACATCTACATCTTTAAATTTATTTTTTATTTCTCGGTTTTGAGAATTACTTATCTTGGTTGAGTCAAGCCTATCAGTTGTATCACAACGATAGGCAAGCGATTCGCAGGAAGACATTGCTCTGAAATATTTGAAGTAATTTCTGTATTTTATATTTATTTCAATTCATACTAATTTTAAAAACAGTTAATAAACTACTTGTCTCTATTAAATCATTTTAAACTAGCTCGAAAAATTTTGCAGCCTCCTTAAAGAGAACATCTCCTACCTTCGATAAATAAAAAAACACTCCGATTTATAGCTATATTTATAAACTTTCGAAAGATTAATAGTAGTATTATACTTCTTATACTTATATACTAGTCTATACTTTTTAGATTATTAATATAATTACATATTTAGAAAGTTTTCTAAAACAAAGTATTCATTTGATCAAACGGAAGAACTTCGGACATCATAGCCCAAAGGCCATAACAGCATAAGCTTAAAAGCTTTAGCGATAGAAGGCTTGAATATCGAAGGAAGCGTTTTGATCAATTTACCGCTACCGATTTCGGGGACGAGATAACTAACATTGTTATGAACTTGCGCGATCTTCGGGAGAAAACAAAAAAGCGATACAGGGAAGTAGTTGCCTGGACAGATTACTTTGGCACACTTGTGCAATGTAGTGGCATTCATGGAAGGCAGCGATCAGACATTCATGGAAAACCTAGTAATTAATCATGCATTTATCGAGAATGGCCCTTTCTTACTCATATATTATTCGGTGCTTATCCTCTCTGGTGCTCGTTTTATTATTACATATTAAGTTGATATTTATTTTAGACTTACCTTAATACTTAAATCATTCTTCAAATGTTATTTCCTTCCATCATTCGGTATTTTACAATACATCCAAGTCATTATAGAAACACTTGATCATCTTCACAATGTAAGGTTTGAAATCATAATAAAGCTTCGCTATTGTTTTTACAAAGTAATATTTATTCCTTATTAGGTAATGGCGTAACATTTTTAAAATAAATGATAAGAGAGAATATCACTCTATGCTTCTAAGAGTACATCATTTTTTACCGCAGATTCTGCACATTGCCACTTTTGCAGAACATATTCCACAGTATATTTTTTTACATTTTAGGCACAAATTATTGGATTTGTTATAACAACCAGGTGAGATCTGACACTTTCTTCTTTTCTGCGGTCTTATTGGTGCACTTGCTTCCCCTGAAGAAATTTCCGACATTGCAAAGGAACATGAGGGTGATGGCTCTATCTCTAATGAGGTTCCAATCATTTCTAATATAAGTCTTTGAATATACTCCTTCCTGCTGAGTTTACGCCCAGCGGTTTCTTTGAATAGAACCCAGCTATTTATTGAGGCCAGGTCTAATATGTTAAGAAATACATGTACTGGCCATCTCCTTGTAGCCGAACGAGTTGAATATTTCCGGCACATGCTATCCATTATATCTACTCCTACTTTGTTGTAGTTGTAAAACAAAATTGTATCTGGTTTTTTTTTTCTGAGTCAGAAATCATCACGTCCTGATGCATCGTACTGATTAAAAGCACATTTTTATTTTTTTTGGCTTGGTAATTTGTTAAGCTGTGGCCAAGTCTATTTTTATAAACTCTAGTTGAGTATATTTCTTTGCTGTGATGAACCGAAGGAGGTAATTCTCTTCTATTCCTTCTTATCGTTCCAACCAATGAGATTTTGATTTTTTTAGTTTTTCAGCGAGGCTGATTGAAGAGAAATAATTGTTGCATGTTATGTTGATACCGGAGTTTTTGAATGGCTCTGCTAACCGTAGCACAACATATTCCCCAAGAGTCTGCCTTGATCCCCTAGCGTCATCTTTTCCACAATAAGGAAATGCATTTAGGCAATATTTAGACTTCACGTCTGCTAATACCCAGTACTTGATCCCAAACTTATCTGGCTTATTCGGCATGTATTGGATGAATGGGCATCGGCACTTCGTAGGATATAATTGTTCATCGGCCGTAACACTCTCGCCAGGGTTGTAGCAGGCTCGGGAGTCAGTTATAAATTTATTCCAAGGCTCAGAACCTAAAGCAAATTTTTCTTCTCTCAGAGCTTGACTCCGAGTTTCTCTGTGATCAAACCGTAAATGTTTCATTATGCTTAAGAATCGATCCCTATTCATAGTGCTGGAGAATATTTTAGATCCCCACGTTTTATCCCAACAACTTTTTATTGACAAATGTCGTTGTCCCAATACGCCTCTAGCATATATAAGAGCAATGAATTTCAAAAGTTCTTCCCTAGGTAAAGACCAATTAGCATCTTCAAGCTTCCCATGCTCCGTAGTACATTTTACAATGTTATCTAAAAGGGAGTCACTCACCAACAAATTGAATGCACTAAATGTTGATGCCTCTTGAATGTTCCTTTTGGCATAAGAAGTTGGTCCTGGAGCTAAATGCAATATGTTTTGCACTTTGAATCTTCCTGGTTGAGGTTGATCAGCCAAAATCTCCAGCCACTCTGTTCCATCCGGAGCAGTTTCCCATTGTGCCGTTGGTTCTGGAGGATTACTGTCGATCGATTATGAAAATAATCATATTAGTTTTGGCAATGAAAAATGTATTTGAATAGACTTAATTTCTTGGTATTAATCTATTGTGTAATAAATTCTTTAGCGAAAATATCCTCTGTATCAAATAGACGGAATAAACGTATTGCGTCATAATAGCAATAATTATAGATCATGATAAAGAAAAACCTGTGCATACTGACAGGTTCATAATGTATATTCGAGTTTGAATGTCAGTGGAAACTAACGCAGGAACCCTTAAGAAAAATATAAATGACGCCAAAAGTTTTGAAAGTATCATCCCATTTTAAACCATATAATGAACATTTTTGTTTTTATCTGGTTGGTATTCTATAAACCGAAGAAGGAAAAGAGTGTGTTATCTGGGCGTTTAATATAAATGACTGAAATTTAGTTAACATGAATTATAATTCTTAAAATCTTCAAAGAAGAACATAGTATTGAGACGAAGATCGTACTTTTATAACCATCTATTACTGAGAAAAGTTATTTTTACAAGACCGATATTAACTTTTTATTATTATCATGTAAAATGAATTTTTTTTCATTTTTCGGTTAAATTATGCATGCTAATATTACATGAATATTTTTTCACAATTGCATTTACACTGCAATAAATATAGCTAAAGGTTAGACACTAATTTCGCTCTACCTGAGGTAATCAACAACGTGGAAAGGAAAAGTTTTTGCTCTATAAGATTACATTGATAAGTTAAGGTTTGGAGCTAACAGTTCTTCCTAGGAATTTCTAGTTTAGTTTTTTTAAACTTAGAACTTGAGTATACGTTATAAAAAACCGACAATTATTTGCAAATATTACGGTTTGAGCAAATTACTTACATAAGCCATTAAAATTAACGAGCACTAAAATTGAAAGAAAGATTCACTTACCTGATAGAATCACTGCCACAATCAATGGAGTCACTTCCCGATTCACTTCCAGTCTCTTCAATCTCAGGACCACAGTCGTCGCTCCGATCACTGGCCAGTAAGTCCTCACTTCTGCTTGCAAATTCCGCTTCACTTCCAGATTGATTTTCTTCTAAATCACGTAATTCGGCAAGAATCTCGTCCGAGGTACGGTTTCGTCTTGAGGCCATTCGTATTATGTTTTTTGACGTTCTCTAACAAACAGCTGTGGATGTATCACTATGGAGACTCGCGGAGAGTCGCTCAATATGGAAGACACAGTGAAAGAGAGGTTGATGACAAACGTTGTGTTCACCTCGAACAATGCAGTATTTCTGTGCGTAGCGCTTTCTTGGCGCTCCGAAAACGCTGCACTAATCCTTTCTCCCTAACTGTATGTGCGCTAAAGACGCCTCGGTGGGGTTGTGCTTATTTGAAACCATTGCATTTCAGTACGTGCCGAACGCGGGGAAAAGACCAGGTAGTGCCATAAATACGCACGCGTCTGGTTAGACGCACCCGATGGGTTTTGGATTTAGGCGGCTGTCGGTATCAGTTCACCCAGATGTCCGACCTCCCACCATGTGATTGTAAATACAGTTACTCATAGCAGGGGGGAAAATACGAATGTTTCATTCAATCTTTGTTATACTACATGAATTAATTTCAGTCAACATGTTTTGTTGCGCTATAATATTACTTCCCTATGTAAGAACAGATGAAAAATATGGAACATAATGATATCAAAAAAAACATGAAGATCACGACTTACATGCTAAATAAATTTTCTTTCTGAATCCATCTCTGTAAATTCCTGTGATTATTATATGAACATTTATATCAGTACATTCCGGGCAATTATTATTAGTTCATTAATTATGACAAGTATTATATTAAGAATTCTCTTCTTTCGCTTAAAGATCTATGGAATTCACATGCATCAAGGATAATTAGTAAATAAATAACTATATATGTAAAAGAAATGTATTCAACCGATATGAAAATATTTTTTCGGCTGTGTAACTTACGGAAACTGTAACAATTTCAAATATAAGAGGTTACATATAAAGAATTCAAAATATTGTATCTAACTCATAACAGAAGCAAACAAATCCTAAAAGTTTATGTAAAGCGGGTCTAAATTTTTTTACGAAAAATGTTATGAGCTGAATAACAGCAGAAAAATGGTTATTGTTGTTGTTACCCTTGTTTTGGTCGTTAACATTGCGTCAATGCATAAGATAGAAGATATTAATCCATTCTCGATAAATGAGATTGACAGGTTTTCCATGAAGGTCTGATCGCTGCCTTCACTTTACAGCCGAAGATGTTGGTCACACTGCTTCTTTATAGTTTATAAACTAATTCGGGATCCCAAAGAGTTTAGACAAATTACATGAAACAAATCTGTGCTCAAAATATATCTGTAGCTATTTATACTGCGAACGCAAAAGTCTCTGTTTAGAGATCTGTTCTAACGATTGGTAGCCCTGTTTTATAAGGTTAATACCCTTAAAATTAATTCAAATTGTTCAAAAAAGGTGATTGAATATAAACTTGAGATATCAGTTTGAGATTTACCAGAGAAAAAAATTGGAAGAACATTATATAATGATAAAACCAATATGTTGGCAACCCTGCTAAAAATTGTTTTAAGAATTTTTAAATATTATACATTGATTTGGCATTGATAAAAACACCATAAGGAAATTTTCAGGACGAAATTTGAAAAATTGTTCCGCCATCGTATTTGATTGAGGTTTTTTCCAAGGCACGAACGAGTGGTTTTATATGGTTTCCGTCAGATAGCATAACAATCTTGGGGTAACGTGACTGACTTTTATCAACAATTCGGACCTTCTTCCACTTATTCCGAAAATATGAGTTTCATTGGTTCAGTATAAATAGATTAAATATTCTAGAATATGAAATTCTGCAGATTTAGGACATAGGTCAACATTTTGTTTAATTAATTAAAATTTAAACAAATTACGGGGAAAAAAAATGTTATTAGAACTTTTGTAATGGTCAAATGTAGAAGGTACGCAAAATTCAGGTCTTTGAGAAGCATGAAAGTATTTAATTACGAATTTTAAAAGTAGGTGGTCAAATGACCACCTCCCGTCCTTCTAGGTAGGCCGAAACTCCCGTCCTCCTAGTGTTAAAAAACAGCAATTCGTCGCCAACGTTGCGGACTCACTTAAATCGTAGCAAATAGCAAAACAAGATCAATTAGCGAGATCAATTTTTTATGGAAGAGGATATATACGATAACAGAAACAAAGACAGCATGAAATATTTTTCAGTAGAGTATTCTTTTCATTTTAGAAGAAGCAATATTTTTCAGTTTGTGCTAGATTGAAGGAACCGCTGATTTTATTTTTTGTAAAAAACGATGCACGCAATTACAAATGCGTATGATCACAATGTCAATGCGGCGATTTCGAACTTATGAATTTGAATTGGTCGAATATGAACTATCCAATACAATAGCTGAAGAGACCGTTAGGTCACGAAGTATTGCTAAACATTAGCGACTATTGTGTTGTAGTAGTTTTGTTTAAAAGCTCGAGAGCTTGCGGCAATTCGCACATGTGCCCCAACCGGGAATAGAACCCAGGACCACCTTCACCAAAGGCGAACGCGCGCCACATGGCTATCTGGAAGCATTGTGTAAGTAGAATACCTTGGCTGAACGCAACTTTGGCAACATTCGAATGGTTATTCCGGATGATGTAGTGTTCCATTAGAGAAGGTTTAAGTATCCTTTAAGGGAAAACAGCAATTTATCGTCAAATATATACAATGTAGGTATATTGTAAACTAGGCGGTCCTTATTCATATATTATACACGCCTTCTATCGAATAGTGATCAGTCTTGATATTCACTGCAAGAGGTACTTATCAAGCGGATGAAACTTTCCACAAAAAATGTTTGAAAACGCACCTTCACTTTAGATAGATCTAAATTATGACGCAGTCATTGAATCCCTTGAATATCTCCGAGTTCTTCTCATCGAAAGATGAGTGGCGATATTTCAAATGTTGAAATCGTGGGAAATAGGATTCTGATGTGTAACAGATGAGAAAATATTAGTCTTTTAGAAGAGTGATTGTTTCACTATTGATAGACGAGGAGTAATCAAAGAGAAGGTATCGGATAGGCGTGTTGTTCTTGAGGGAAAGAGAAAAGAGAGAGTAAGAATGGGGAATCAACATTGCTATATATTATATTATATAAGAAGGGAATGTCAGAGAAAGTTTGAGAGGCTTTATCTAAATTTTGAGGTTGTAAACAACCCATTCCCTTGACGATCTAGGCGATTATCGATTCCAGCTCATGAGTTTATCTAGAAGAAGACATTGAGAATTAATGAAATATTTAAGATAGTTTTTCGAATTTTTTTTAAGCTTCTGTAGGAACCATGTTTTATTTATATGAACGTAATCGTTTACCGTAAAATACCAACCACACGTTGGCTGGTGTGTTGCTTCAAATGCTCTCCCTCGATCAATTCAACTGAATGCGTATAAGTAGCCTGATAAGTGGCAATTGCCTTTAATATATTCATTGAATTAAGTATTGAATATAATCCATTTGCCTCGATATATATTTAGCAATTGAGGAAAACCAGAATACCAAAATGCGTAAATATTTTCCTTTGGTTTGGTGTTTGAAATCATTAAGGAGTTGAGCTGCGAGTTTCAAGTTGTAGCAAAACCTGGCCGAAAAGATAAAGCTACTTTATCTATCGTATTATGTATAATGTAAAAAGCATTCCTTTTTAGTTTTCTTATGTGATTTCCACTTGACATACATTTACTATCTACCTGTAATTTGTGTTTAATCGTAGTTTCCGTTTCGACTTCCATTTCCGTGATATCGTTTGTGCTTATAATTGTGTTCAGTGCTTATGTGGTGTTTTAGTTACTCTCCGTAAAAAAAATTCATCGGTAGTTTTTTGACTGATATACAATTCATTCCTGTTATTTGTGTCCAAGTTTCGTTTCTTTTTGCGCCTTTCTGAAAATGTCTCCTTAAATACGGTATGCTTATAATTTTCACATGTATACTATACTGATCATTAATTTTTTGATTATTTGAGTAACGAAAATTAACTATTCAAGTAAATTAATTGCTAAGGGGGTGGTATAAAATTGGGATTGAACACCGACATGTAGTTGACGGGTCCTTTCATCAATGTACATAACTATCCTCTAATATATTATTGAACGTTACCATGTACTCATAATTTTCATTAATTTTAATATGAAACAATATATAAAGTGCGTGTACAATATAATATATATAAAAAGGGGAAAAAAGCATCTTTGATCCAGCAAAATGATGACCATAATCGAAAACCCGTCATCGTCTGAGAATTCCATAACAAATTATTCGTTGGTAACGAAAAAGAACTCGATAGATCAGCTGAGAAAATTTTATTCAATTAATTAATTTAAATCTTTTAAATTTTAAATGAGATTATTGAGCACAGAAATAGTTATGAGTTTATATCAGAGAGACATCAGAAAAGCAATTTGAAAATGGGGGTGGCCTTGATCACAGTCACTTAGTTAAGTTTATAATCGATTAGTCAATCATACGTGGGAATAGAAGCTTTCTATGCGTTGTAAGCGAGGCGTACATTTGCTGAGGGAGAAATACTATTTGTCACCAAATTACTTTTTATTTTTTGAGATATTAATCCGAATCTCTCAATCCATGAGTAGATATGAACAGCGGAATCCTCGAGAACATTGGTCAGGCTGCAATCCCAGTGATCTATCAACCTGGGTTTACCCTGAGAAATGACAATATGACTGAATAATAATACTCAGGTGAACTATGTAACATATGCGTCTTTGAATACACAATGGCTCCGACATTTACGTGTAAGTTATGTGATATAATAGTTTAATATAGGAAATTATTAGAAGAGATTATATATTACAAGTCAGATACACATAAAATACATTGTTATTTCTGTTATTTTAAAAGAATTATAATTCTTTATAATGAAATAATTATATAATTAGTAGAAACATGATTTCTAAACTACAGACGTGACATGAGAAAGATTTAGAACTATTTCTTCCTTTAGTACGTTCATTTCCGTCATGGTTACGAATGAATGATATAATGGGAGAGTATAAAGTCTCAAAAAGCGATTACTTACGATAAACGCAACAGGATGTGTAATCTAACTCCACAAGTACGCACACCTCAATAGCTATAATAAAAGCCAACTCATATATAGGTATTTTGATTTTAAAACCCTTCGATATATTTATGTATTTATGTCAGCAGCATAAACCCACTAAGTAGCGCTGTAATATGTAATAATAAAACAAAGAAACAGTTATTCACAAAGCAAATAAAACAAATTAACGTAGACATAAGGTTAAAACGCCAAGTACATTAAACATAATAAAGTAAAATACAATAAAATTCATTATAATATAAGGAAAAACCTTTTAAAAGTGTAGTTAAAATTTATAAAAGCTTATAAAAAAATCTGATGTGGCCAGCACATGACTTTCTCCATATATGAGATGTAAATATTTATCTACGACAGTATTTTCAAACTCTATATTCCATCTAAACTTGGAAGATGTGTGATTAATTTATATCATATTATCTTTTACGTCACAAACATTACAAATTATGTTTTTTGGGACATGTTCGAAGAAAAACAATGAAATTGGCCTTTCGCCCACAGCGCCTAGAGCGCCCACAAAGTACATAATCAGAAACTTCCAGTTTATCAGTATTTCATGAATAATGGGGGGGGTTAACCGATTTACTCCAAAAACTAATTAACTCTGACAGCACCCACCACAGTGCTATACATGAAGTTTGGTATTGATACGACTAACAGTTTTCACGTTAGAGCGCCCACTATCACACACACACACACACACACACACACACACACACACACACACACACAAACAGACATCATTCCGAAAATGACCGAAACGTGTTCTAGGTACCCCAAAACGTGTATTTCCGTTGAAATCTCGAAGTCGATTTTTTTCATGAAAACAATACTTTCTCTTTACTTCGTATATGGAGAACGTAATAAAACATGCACGATGACCTTTTTAGCGAGATAACATTTGTATTAAATAGGTCAATACCTTGGAAGGGCAGTTATAATGTTAATCGCCTCCGTCATCAGTTTCCTTATTTTTGGTCCCTCGTTGTTTGCTATTCTGTACCTCCAGATGGAGTACTCCTCAATCAATAGCCAGGGTTTTAAATAAATATACTGCATAATAATTTGTCTCCAGCGAAAAGTATTAACGCATAATATGCTTTATATGCTCAATAACGCCTTATTCGTAATTAATGGAGTTTGTTGCTATGGGTTATCTTTATCTTGAAATAAAGCTGAGGAAACAAGGATCAAAATGAAATATCTGATGTGGCCAGCACATGACTTTCTCCATATATATAAGATGTAAATATATATCTACGACAGTATTTTCGAACTCTATATTCAATCAAAACAGGGAAGATAAGTGATTAATTTCTTTTATATTATCTTTTACGTCACAAAAATTATAAATAATGTTTCTCGGGACATTTTTGATGAAAAACGATGAAGTGGCCCTTCGCCCCAGCGCCGAGAGCGCCCACAACGTACATAATCAGCTACTTCAGGTTTAGCAGTATTTCACGAATAACTCCTACACAATCAGTGATACAAAAATATGTTTCGTACAAAAGGTATAGTAAATAACATTTTCTAAAACATTTATAAATAATAGTATATACCTAAATATCATATTTATGGAGATATTTTGAAAACCGGGAATGAGCTTTGAAGAATGAAGCTCAACTTCCGGTAAACCGATTCACTCCAAAACCTTATCAACTCTAACGAATGTAATAAAAATACTATACATGAAATTTGGTATTAATCCGACATATAGTTTTCATGTTAGAGCGCCCACAAAGTACATTATCATCTTCTTCCGGTTTATCAGTATTTCACGAATAACTCCTAATCAACTGATGATACAAAAATATGTTAAATACAAAAGGTATAATAAAACAGATTATCTAAAACTTTTATAAGGTATACAATATACCTATATATCATATTTATGGAGATATTTTGAAAACCGGAAATGAGCTTTAATGAATAAAGCTCGACTTCCGGTTGATCGATATACTCCAAAAACAAATCAACTCTGACAGCACACACTACAGTACTATATATGAAGTTTGGTATTGATACGACTAATAGTACGTGTTCTAGGGACCCCAAAACATGTATTTCCGTTGAAATCTCGAAGTCGAATTTTTTCATGCAAACAATACTTTCTCTATACTTCGTTAAAGGAGAAAGTAAAAATGTGCTTCCGTACGATAGAGCATTTTCGTTTTATCTTTATTCAAATGTATCATAATTAGGAGTTAAATTTGAAGTACCACAATAACTTCGTGAGTATACACCATATTTTCAATCCGTTTAAATATACATTTCTTAGAGTAAGAGACTAAACCCATGTTCATTGTGATGACTAATCCAGTGTTCCTGATTTTCAAAAATTTCATCTGTTTGCTGGCCACACTTCCTTGCAATTGAGATAAATATCGTCAAATAAAACTAAATCCACAGCCCTTAATCCGTGCTGTTGAGGAAGATTTGCCTTCATAATGTAAAAGGGGCGTGAAATTGATCTTTAGGGGAACGACGGTGTATCCCCAAGGGAAACAGGTCATAGAATTTTATCCCATGATAATAGGTTGAGAGCTGTTTACACAAAATATGCCCGTGCGTAATTTATGAGGAGGCCCTTAGTGCAGTTGAAATCTCTTATTTATCTGCTCTCGATAGGCAATTTAGTATCCAGGTCAGCTAAGATAAGCTCAAAACTAACACATCCAATTTATTTATACACTCGTTCCTTTTTTATCGAATACTTTTGATCCGTCCTTCAATTTGGAGCGTTAACATTCGATTTTCAAATACATATGCAAAATAATTAGATGTCTTCGAATTACTAATGATAAACAATTGCGGTTGGCTGCCCATTACTTTCCTTTTGAAAAATGTATGTTGTGAACAAGATAAAGGACGCTGGAAATGTGCAATCTATCTGTAAAGTATTCAGCCCGAAGATCGGTTGGTACCTCAACCCCTCCGGCATAAGCTACAAAGAGCGTGCAGAGGGGAATGAGGTTCACTAGGCAGAATGAGGAGTGAGGTAGCTTGCATTGCTTTCCTCACTGAGCCAGAATGCTATAAGAGGAACATGTCCACGCAAGTGTAGCACAATGACTCTATGAGTAACACTTTTCTTGGCACTCCGTATGGAGAGACCTTGATTAGTGCAATTATTCAATCATACCTCGGTAGCTTTCATTTCGTCACAGCCATTATCAAGACTGGGACAAAAGTAAATGAAAGATACCTTTTTCTCTATCCTGTACCACATGACAAATGAAAATAGTACATTGATCAGAATATGATAGCGGGAACAAATATGCAATAGGGTTTGCCATTAAAAGTATCTCGGGACTACAATATGCATTCAAGCACGTTCTGTTAACGTTCGATTAAATTTTACTCGTGCCTTCGATTCTCTCGCTTTTCGCACATTTCTTCATTTGGTCGACTCAACTCTTTCGTATTCCTTTCATTCACGATTATCCTCCACATTTTTTGGGAGATTTTTCCTTTGAAAATTTCGCTTAGGCCATTGATTTTCCGGCTTACTCAGCGACCGATGCTCATATGAGTTCTATCTGCCCATCCGTAACGATGGTTACTCCTTGTGAGCAAGATGGCGCATAGTTCCCAACTGTCCACCGCTCAATCATCTCGTTCGGCATAAACTACACACGTCTAACTACGGAAGTGATACACTAATTTTCCCCGCTTTTCGTCTTTACGTCTGACCCAGATCGAGAAATTTCCTGGATTCATGTTCTGAAACTCATATATGAAAGGTATTTCACTACAGAAAAGAATTTTCGAAAGAATTGTCGCCTTATTTAACAGAAATATTTGTACGCCGTGTCATCTCAATAATTCATTTTATTTGTAGGTTTTTTCCTACAGATTTAGCACTTTTATTTAATGGTTTCAGCCAACAGTTCTATCAATGTTTAAACTATCACTTAAAACATTATTATGTATTATGTATTATGTATTAGGGACCTGTAAAGTTTTCAAATCCAGCTCTATCTTATCAAAGTTAATATTCTATCCTAACTAGGAGTACCTATTTTATCATACAAGTCTTATGATTTATGATCTTTGGAAAAACGTTTCTTTTGATCCGACCTGAAGCACTGCCGAAGGGAAGAAATATCAGCAGTAATGAAAATTTGATTTGCTTTACGAGAGAAAGCACTATCAAATCCTTCTAAAACACTTCGTTTCGTCATTATAAATTATTCGCAGAAAGGGGATTCTCTTATCTGTGAATAATTTGTGATTTCAGAGAATATTTATAGATTAATTCCCCTTAGTACTTCAATACAAGGTATTTGAAAGATACATTTAGATATTGTACGAGTGAAATTAATATTGTATCACGTGTTTAGATAGCATTGAATTAACATTTTCGATGATGATTATTAAATTTTAATTTGTAGTATTTTAGGATAGGACTTATACATTATAAAAGAGTCAATGAAATGCCCATCTTCTACATACATAAACAGATTAATACATTCAGTTGAGTAAAATCGAATTCACTTATATCATGGAGCTTTACTGAAAAGGGAGTTATTATAAAAGTCATTCTATTATTTGCAATTTTAGGCATGAATGAATAATTTGAAAATCATATAAACTTTTTGAAATTTACAATGACTTTTCCACAAAATTTTATATTCATGAATCAACTACAAGTTTGACAACATAGAGGCGATCTTTTCATTTTAATGGTATTTGTTACCACCTTTAGAATGATCGATCGAAATATTGGAATAAAACTGGGGTTGTATTTTATACAAAGACGTGGATGAATTCCAAATTCTATAATTTGAGAAATATCATTAGCTCTAAAATCACAATCACAGTTAAGAAACTTAACATTCGTGTACCCCAAATCGAATTACTGCCGATTCATTTCGAAGGAAAATTACCGATTTTATGAATAAAAACATACACATACAACCATATACTATGCACTCGTTGCATGCCTTTACGTTTTCTAATAAACTCTTCAATGTCTTTTTACTTCAAAATTGTTCAAAATAAAGTAGTGTGTTTTCGCGATAACATCTGCGCAAGTTTTTGAAGGGCACAGATTCGCCCTACTTTTAGGGCTTTCAGCTGATGACACTTTTTCAAAAAATATGTATAAATATTTTACACATCGACATATTAGTTATATTATCTTAAGACTTTGGTGCAGATCAGTAAGCATTCTTCGAATTGAATGATTTTGATATATATTGTTCGAAGGATCAACAGTTCTTTTTATTTTATTCCTAGAGATTAAACTTGCGTTAATTCTCCGAGATGCTGGACACAGAAAAACTTCTATTATTTTTAAGTTGTTGAAGAAACACAAAATCAAATTCCCAAGTTGCGTGTCTCTCGCGTCACGTGGTACTTGTTGCCCATTCGTGACTGTGTACTTCACTGAGACGCCGTGCATGTACTCGCTGTTTCATCCAATCCTTCTCTGACCTCGGAATTCCCTCAATTCTAGAATTTCCTCGAGTACGGAACTGCTGCTTCCTCTGTAAATTAAGGAGCTGTTCTCACTAAAGGTAGAGCATTTGTATGTTGAATGAAAAAAATAAAATCCGCTATATTTAGGGGAAATTTAGTCATTTTTCTCTTGATTATGGCGGTACAAGAGGACTTTATTAAGGTAAATACAAATGTATCATCAGTCGTAATTTAATGGTACATACATCAAATCGGAAATCGATTACTTTGAATCCTTTTATGAATGTTTCCTGTAATGTTGCACTTTTTTATGTTGCATCCAGAAATTACCATTACACATACTTTGAGTAAGGTTTTAAGCCTTAACATCCATATTATCTATTTATTTATTTAAGTTTGCGTTGCAAGGTGGCCTTCAGGGCAGGTGGCAACGTTTGAGAGGAACATAAAAATGATTCTAAGCCCGGCATTTGCCCAAAGACGGGAGGAAAACCCCTCCAAAAACCTCCCATAGGCTGTACAATTAAACTACAATACATATATGTTACAAGTACAAAAAATAATATCGTAAATAAGAACTACCATGCATAATATATATGAGATTTGTCAATTAACTAAAATAATACAGTACATGGTAGAATATCCATATAGTCACATACATAATTATAGATTAATGGAATATAACAATACAACTCGATATAATAATAATAATACAATATATTAAGATAACGTGTAATTTAAAGAAATTATTTTCTCAATTAAAATCACTTATCTATTCATACATACGGAAAATTAAAGAGATATTTTTCAGTTTTGAATAAAGAGTAGTTTGCCAAAGAATGCCAATTAATTGAGTGCATGCTAATACATATCTGTTCTTTAAGTTAAACTTCTTTTTCTGTAACAAAAGATTCCATTTCCATCTTTTCTGAAACAAAAATTTCAATTCCCAATTCTAAAGACTAAGAATATCTAAAGAGATTTAAATAAAAGGATCAAAAATCATTTCATTTCATTATATCAAGCTTTATCTCTATAGTATTCATAATCATTCATTTCAAGCTTTATCTCTATAGTAAAGTATCCGCAGCGTGGGCAGGCAATAGTATCGCTATTTAATTAAGAATCGATTCTAAGGAATATTTTAACATTTTGTGAGAAAAATAGAGATATATTTAAAATTCATCATATCGATGCAGCAAACTCTAAAAGCTCACTTATATATCAAAAACTAACTCAGAAACGTGAAATGAGGATTTTAAAGTGTATTATAACGAAATAAATTCTTCTATGAATCTATAACACTGATACTGCACTATATGTGTTTTTCAATGGCAATTATATCGCAAAGTACAATTTATATTGCAAAATTTGGAAATAATGTACAAAGCATCTGCTTAAGGGGAGAAGAATTTCAGACCTCTAAAGATTATTCAGTTGAATTTGCAATCAAAGGAATACTTTCTGTGAACTGGCTCAGGTCCATATCGAAGGTGCATGGAATCGAACGTATTCCATAGATGTGTACTCTGATTGAGAAAGAGCAAGCCGACGAGCAGGACACCCGCGAATGGCATATTCCTTGCAGCCGCGAGGCGAAATGGTTCCACGCTAATGAATTCACATATTGGAGAAAGAAATTCGAATAAATTAGAGCCGAAGGACTGCCATGACAGTGGGCTAACCGAAGCAATCAGCTCAAGTCGATATTGCCTCGGAATCGTCACATTCTCCGATTAATTTGACGCCTAATTCGCCTCCCTGGATCTAATCTGGGATTAATTAAAGTGCGATTCCGATCATGAGTTAATGAACGGAACATTTTACCTTTGTAATCATTCAAGTACTAAAAAGGTAATTAACTACATTTAACTACTTTGATGTTATTAAGCTTCAAGTATCGTAATGTTAGCACAAATGCGGGGAAAATTGGTAATTCTGCGATATGTTTATTCCATTTGAAAGCTTCGTTGGAAATAATTAAGCGTTTGGAATGAATTTTGGCAACTAAGCACAGAGCTTTACGCATCGGTTCCTGGCGTAGTGCCAATATTTTTGTCCATTTTACAATAATGTCATTCGTGGATGATTCCTCCACAGCAGAAATTCAAAATTTGAGTATCTATTAAGTATACAAAAGTAAAAAACACACACACTTGTGCGAATTCCACAAATTATATAATAAACCGGTTTCTGTGTTAAAGCACCATCCTCAGAACAGAAGTTATTTTGGTTATGATGGTGCTTTAACACCGAAACTGGTCAACAGCTTTATTATATAATTTGTGGAATTCGTACAAGTGTGTGTGTTTTTTACTTTTGTGAGTTTAAAATTCCACCAAGTAACACGGGAGTTGATTTCTTTAATCTATTAAGTATATAAATAAAAATTTCAACCAAGGATTTAAAGTAAGGCAATATCGAATGGAAATAAATCATTATTCGCAAGTGTGATTCATGGCTAGCTTCAACTAAACATTTAAGAAGGAAATACTAACTTACTCTGTGTTCCTAAGCAATTAATGAAACAATTGATTCAAGGATTTTTGAAAGCGATGAGCTTGCATACATAGTACAATTGATAAAAGATTGATTAAAATTGTTCATTAATTAGAATAGGAAGCTGTAAAGACCGCACAAAGAGTTTATTTCTTTATTGAAACATAAATACTAACAAATAGTCAACAGGCAAGATGGTAGTCATTCCTGTGGGGGATATAAAATACTCTGCCTGGTATATACCATAGTAGCAAGGAAAATCTCCCGAAGGAAGTACCTTCGTATATGTCTTTCATATAATTACAAAATTTCCGTTTGTTAATAATAATAATAATAAATGACCTTTATTCGGGCGACATTGATACTAGGAAGTCTCTTCTTACATCCAACCCATCGTCATATGCGAAACAGAAAGAAAGAGATTGCAAAAGTACACGAAGAAAACTAGTATGTCGACTTAAAAAAAACCTAAGCTGAGGGCCCAGGAAATAAATTCCACAGCAGAAATACACTCACAGGAAGGGGAGTGTGAAAAACCTGCGAAACCTACAGATAGAAAACTATATTTTGTGAAGAAGGAGAATAAAAAGAGTTATGAAAGGCAAGCAGAGAATAGATAAAAATTTTGCAAAAGACGCAGGGCAAAAATACAAATTCACTACAAGCAATCAAATCATATAAAACATCTTCACAAATGACACTAATTCTAAATTGCATAAAAAAGATAAAACTCAAAGGAATATTTCAAGGATAATAAAACGATTATATGGATTAGGTTGAGAATGAATAAAATGATCAAAAACATAGAGTTTGTATGAAATTCAACAAAGACAATAAGAAAAAATGAAAAATAAATTTGTTCAGATGTTTTTCGTGAGAAACATATTAAATTCTAAGACGGAGAGTAAATAGTTGAAGACTGTATGCATTGTAATTAATACTGATTTATGACTAAAAGTCATAAGAGAATAGAAGATGTTGCTTAAGTGAAAAAAGTAGGTGAAGGAAGCAAAGTCGTGTTTCATTATTAATCCTCGGTTAAAAAAATTAAAATCATAAGAAAGTAAAATTTCAAAATTTCAATTCGATTATTTATATTTATGAGTTATTTCCGAGAATTAATGGCAATTAAATAACGTAATGTTAATCCCATAGGAAATAAAATCTTGTGAATATTTTAGTAAGCGATTAGATTCACTCTGAATCATTTTGCGCGATAAATGCCACGGTCTATAGTGAATAAAATCGGTTCTTAGAGCATAAAATATTACATTATCATTTTTATAGGATTTTTGTTTTAAAGATATTATAAATACGCGTAATTGATTATAATTGGTATGATCTTTCTTTTGTGACGTTTAACTAATTACACGATGCTTTGCTCATTGGAATACAATTACTTGCTGCCCTAAATAAAACACACTTCTTTTGGTTTGACCCAAACCGGAGATAATTTCCTCCGTTATTAAGAAACAAGGAAACATTAAATAGGTCGAGGAATGGAGATGATAGGGGGGAATTTATGATTTAATATCCTTTTAATAGAGCAACCACTCCCAGGCATCGGACACAACTAGGGCATTCAACCACTTTGGACGGTAATCCGTCGGATATTTTCATATTTTCCGAGGTTGAAAAATTTGATATTGTTTGTTTTGAGTTTGAATGATTAGTTGGATATTTTTAAATGAATAATTTGCGTGCCTGGGCAATTATTTCAATTTACGAGTTAATTTCCGCGTTTTTCTCCATAAGCATTTATTTAGTGGTACTTAAAACTGATATCCGTCGAAGGGTCAATATCAGAGGCACAAGTTCAAGGTTTCGAGTAACGCGAGTATGACCAGGCAAACATCCTAAACCATGATATTCATGTTGAGAGATGCTCCTCCACTTATGTTGAAGCATCGTCACCTAGTTATTCTCGTCTAAAGCAGATAATTAATACTTTAATAGCTTTTCCTAAGTCTCTCATCTGAAGCATCGTTGCTCACCCTCGGGAGAAGTGCTTCATCGGAATTAATGTTTCCCTGAAGAGCTTTCAAAATCCAAATATTATGCTTCGTAAGCTAACGCCTATTAAGTGAAGAGAGTATTCATTATGCTCTATTATTATTTTTAGAATCCGATTAACCACAACGCCTTCATACAAAAAGTTCCACGTTTTCATGACCTACTTTTTGCTATTTGATCGAATGGATATCTGAATATATAAGCCTCGAACTATAATAGTAGCATTGAAGGCTACGTTTTATTATTTACTATACTTATTAAACCTGCAACTCAAATTAGTCAATACAAAATTAATCTCACAACAAAATTCAAACTTACAACTGGCACCATGGCATATTGCTCGAGAGTGACAGATTTTGGAAGAATTAACGTTAGTTAGCATCGTTTTTCTAGCTAGATTAATCTCATTATTTTTATTTTTTACTTTTGAATTTAAAATCAATCAATGTAGTTGTTACACACATTTACGATAATGTAATGTCTTAGTTACTCTATATGACGAGAAACCTCGTATTAAAACTCAACTTATTTGTAATCAATAAGAGGTTTTATCTACCTGGAATTCCAACAGGTATTGAGAAAAATAACTTGTTCCCAATTACACAAAATGGTTTATTTGGCGACCAGTTTCGACTAAGATCTCATCATCATCAGGCTCGATGTGGATTTATGTCTATGTATGAGAGCATATTTATTATGAATGAGAATATATATAATGTATGTGAGCATATTTATTTATGAAGCGAAATTAAGACACGTTATGCTTGACGGAGGGAGTGAATTTGTATATTAATATTATATGATTTGCCATCTTATAGCTCTACTTTTTATACAAGTTCTTTCATTAATTTCTATCGATAAATTCAACTGTCGTTCTACTATAAATAAGGACAATTAATCGATAAATCCCAGTCTTCGAGGGATACAGATTTCCAGAGTCTTCTCATACAGCGTTAACCTAGTATATTTTCAATATTTTACATGTTAATTTGCGGACTCTGTATATAAATCGAATATCCAAGTGCAAAACTCTTTATTGACCTATTTCCTTGTTTTATTTATGAATATATAACCATTAATATGTTGATAAATAAATTCAAAGTTAACCTGAAGAGAGTTACTTCATATCACAGAAAGTTGCTTCATTCTGCCGAGAGAAACATTAAGTTTTCCCTTTTATTAACACTTATTAAAGGCAGAATGTTTGTTTGAACGCTAGTAATTGGTTGACTGATTAAATAAAAACTATCTGTATGGTTATGCATACTGAAACGAAAGCGATCTATCTCATAATACTCAATTTTTAAAGGAATTTGGACTCTGAAGTCGTATTTTCCCACAAATTCTCTAATTTGTTTATTGATTCAATGTAATCGCTGCAAATTGGTATGAACACCAGGTGGTAAAGGTCGAGAGGTATATAGTGAACAATACAATCTGTCCTTTTTTTACCCATGGACGGGAGAGGAACCCCTCCGAAAACCTCCTGTTCAATTTAGGTTCGATTAAGAAAAACTGGATCAACTAATGATAAGATTTTTGGTTTGAAACTAAAATTGAAGGAATTTCTAATCCGATGTAAGGTTAATGGTTCAAAGGATAAAAGATGATTAAAAGAAAGATAATATAATTTGTAGAGCTTGGATACATATTGCATCAATGAAAAACTAAAGAACCTTTTTTAAATCTGAAGATTTCACCAATTACACAATAGCAGACAGACAAGCAAAAGAAACATGCCATTAAATTCAAACTAGATCATAATTCTGTTGTTTTTTAAGAACTTTTTGTCCCTATTACAAATAGGCAAGAGCATGTGGATGTCATTTTTTATTGAGGTGGATATATATAAAATCAAAAATGTCTGAATGTCGTTCACTCTGGTCCCCTCTCAAATGTAGTCAGGTGTACTATAATTTACAATGAATTGTTTCGTTTTCGATCCAAACGAAGAGCTGATTATTAATCACAGGCACATAAGACGATGAATTATTTGTAGAAGTACTGAGACAACGTCATTCAGCAAATAGGAGTCCCCACTGGGAATCAAAACCAGTACAATTTTCACCAAAGGCGAACTCGGTAGTCATTTTGCTATCTTAGAGCCACGTAATCATTCAATTATTGTCATTAGAACTTAGTTTTGATAGGTTTGTTTACTTTTATAAATGGATATATTTTGCTATTCTATTAGAAATATTAAATCTTAAATAGTAGTTATGGATGGGAATAACCATGAATCTCCAAAGTTGACTCAATGAAGTGGTCTATGACCAATTGAAGAGTACCAATATGGATGAAACAACGGGAGAATTATGATTTGCAGGAATTTCGACCAAGACAAAAGTAGGAGACCAAAAAACAAAAATTCCTAATCCATGTTGAATCCTGTCTCTAAATGCGTTTAAGTAGCCTTTCTAAATTCTCTTTCCAAAGAGTTTTCCCTTTGAACCCTTTTGCTGATGGCCATGGAAAGTTCAAGCATACATTAAACCTGAAAATTCAGACTTTGAGAGAAACTTGGATTAAAGAAAACATACAAGCTCAGTTACGAGTAAAATGTTGATTGCATACTGAAAGCATATTGATAACACAAATTTCAAGTCGTCATTATATCGAGAGGGTCCTTAAAAGAAAATTAGGATTGAAAATATTCTTAAAATTTGCTGCAATTTATCCGTCCGGCATCGTCATCCGACCTACGTTTCCCATATATTCTTTATATTCTTTATGTGAGAAATATTAATGTGCTCTGGCATCGAACCCACGAACAGTACGGTCTTATCTGAATGTTTTTCAAAACCCTAGTTTTAATATATATCTTCCATGTAAGCAAGAACTTCCTATAATTCCGATAAGGGCATCAAAAAATAATGAAAAACTACCTCAATGTATTTTAAAGGGCAGATTTTGCATCGACCTAGCATCGAACCCAGGATTTTTTCCGAAAAAGTCATTAATGTTTTCGATAGATCATCACCATGTATATAAGCTCCTTGAGTTTTGATTCTCTACCTATCCGGGAAATATCTTTAAAAAATTCTTGAAAATCAAAGCGATGCTTTTAAATGGGAAAGATCGGGACTTTGGGGCCCTCTGGAATCGAACCCATGACACTGAGTTTCAAAATCGCAATATTTCCGGTGGTTATACGTTATGGCCAATATGTCGTAAAAATGTCAAGTCAATGACGCTTGTGGTTTAGCCTGTGAATTAGTATCCTATCTATCTATCTATATCCTTGAATGAATCTGGAAGGAATTATATATAATAGATAGATGCGTCCATTATCGTCGCATATTTTTTCATGCCCCGTGCAGTCATGGGAATCGTAAGTTAGACCTTCAATCGTTTCCTTTGTACCTTATCTCTCATTATATTATTATCAGGTATCAATACTCTTACTATCCCACAAACGTTTAAGGAACCATAAACGAGATAGATGGATCTATGCAGACTGTAAGAAGAAAGATTCTACTTCACCAACCAGGTTGGGATGACACTGAGAAAAATTGGTTTCCGTTTGAATATTTACTTGGACCTTTTGTAAATACATTTCGTTACCAAGGAAGCACGACAGACTGTTGATCTAGCGACGAAAGTAAACCAACGAAGACTCACCCAATACTATCCAGATGACAATGGCATTTCCCGGGGCGACCACGAGAAGCATCGCAGAGAATACGAATATCCAAGAGGCCTTCTGCCACGAAGGGAGAGTGAACGGTCTTCGGGAGCCCCAGGGTCCTCCGGCTGGGTGTGCGGTGGTCTTGGGTGCGAATAAGGGGTAGAGCGGCGAAATAGACGGCGACGAGGGCAAGAGGCACTCGTAGATGGCGTCTTGCATCAGTTTCTCCTCGACTCCGTCAACGTCCTCTCCCCTCCAGCCTCTGAGGGACGCGGAGGAGTTGACGGGGATGGACACCCCACGCATCTGAAGCAATCTGGCGGTGCAGTTGAAAAGCATTCCCCACGCGGCTTCCTCGTCGAGCGAGGATCGGTCCTGCGGTGGCTCCCCATCCGAAGGGGATTCCATCCAAGAGTGCATCATCGCCAGGGGGCGGTGTAAACAATGGATTAAATAGAGATGGCTCACGTGGGCGTTTTTCAGGAAAGCTCCACTGTTGACTCAGAAAACAACTATTCCCCGAAATACCATTCGGATTTGTTTTTCCCGTTCCAGCCTCGGATGTTCGAGAGGCACCGAAAAATGCTTTTATCGCAAAATTTTCCAGCAATTCGCTGAATTACATCGACGGATTTTCATCCGGATCTAAATGTCAAAGAAGCTTTGCAAGTATTTATCGCATATTATACAAAATGCGATAAACATATTGGTATCGGCGAGATAATAGAACTACTTTGGCTTAAGTATTCTTGGTTGAAAAAGATAATATTTCATGGATGAGTTATTCACAAATGCGAGGAGTTTAACATAATTTAATCATTCAGAAATCAGTTGGAAAATGGAAGAGAATAATGTCGAATATTCAAATGATAGTCTCTTATTGCTCACTTGAATGGAATCGATTCCTTTTATTGCCACCCGTAAGATTTATGAGTCTTGATTTAAAAGAAGAACCTTCCTCAAAAGACCTTTAAGGAAAGAGATGAACGAGTTTCTTTCGCTCAATCTGGCTCACCTGTTACATCACTTGGACATCACTCTCCCTATCCTAATGATTCATCTGCCGATCCCTTTTGCGGCCCGACTCCCTAGGGAAAGGACGTCTTTTGGTGATCATTGCATGGTCACTGAATATCCCTCAAAAGGGCATTAAATGAGAAAGGGACGACCCTTTGTTTATCGCATTAAAGAAGATCTCCCACTTCGACAGCGATGACGTCAACGGTCCTCACCATTGGTTGTTGGAAACCTCTTCATAAACCCATGAATGGACCACAGATTCCCTTTATATGGGATCTGAAAAGAACGAGCAACTCTGATTTAGCGGTGAATAGAAGTGTTTTGTGAAATCCGAATTCTGCCTCTTACATGTACTGATGGCGATGAATGAAGATTCAATTCGCCTGAAGCCGAATTATGCTTTCGTTTTCATGTCGACCGACACTGATGCTTAGGATAGTTGTTATTTCACTTTTATATATTATTATTTATTATTATTATTTTTATATCTTCCGCCGAAATAAAATGGACGAATATATTTTTAGTGAAATGAAAAATAATGATATCCAGAGAAAGCGATGTCCAAGTGAGGCTATGACATGAATTCTTTACGTTATTTGAGTATCAATTAGATAGTTCAAGAAGTCGTCAAGAGAAATAGCCTTAATTTTCACGATAGACTAGATTATTTTTACTCCTTTTCAATGGGCAATACCGTAATAAATGAATTCTAAATTGGTAAGAGATTTCAACGAGTCATAAAATGTGTTTAAATCGAAGTCGACGAATTATCACAACCTCCTCTCTCAATTTATTTGGTTTTACAAATATTATTCGAATCCAAAGTTATCCTCTCGGATCATCCAACACGCCGCCCAAGATTCCTCGAGTCCCACCATTCCATCAACACCTCCAGAAAGGCGTCAGTTTGCTTCCGGTCCTCACTCTGCGAATTACTTTCGTAAAATGCTCGGAAGGCGCGCTGAGCGAAGTTGAGCAGAATCTCGGGGTATCACATAGATGAAAACGACTTTAAAAAATTAATCTTTAATTGTTAGGATGTTTAATTCGACTCGAAGCTCGCGAATAAATTGATATCGAGCGAAATAGATTATTCCTTTGAGAGTTGGTCGGGACGGGCTTCTCTCTTCGAGTCCGAGAAAATTTAATTCCGCGAAGATCACCACTTTAATTACTTTCATGAATCACTCTCACTGTCTCACTCACACACAAACCCACTCACGACGGGATTCCACTTCGCACCGCACCTTTCGGGTCCCGAGCAGCGAATGCGATCTCCAGTGGTGGCGCCCCTCTCTCCCCATTGGCTGCCCCTCCTCTCCCTCCCCTCTCTTCCTCCCCCCTTCCCCACTCCACCCCCGTCATCATCGCACCCTCGGCCCTTGAGAAACGAAAATTGAAGAGGGATCCGTCGCCTAATGTTTGCTCTACGGTAAATGCGTTAGAATAACACAATATGGAGAAGGGTTTATAGAAAAGTAAATACCCGAACGAAATTGAAGTTTAAAAAGTTCTTCGTCACTCGAAGGGATTGCCGTTGGGGATTCCATCAACTGATAAACTGCGGAAAGGGATTCATTACTCGGTTTCTCATCTTTGTTTCTTGATTTTACTGGTGAGTATTATGTTTGGAAGTGGAATGGTAACTATATAACGATATATTATTATTTAATTATAATATGATTAAGGATGGAAATGCCTCGTAAATGAATTAATGAGGATGTTAGGAATTCATATTTGGTTCAGCTACAGCTAATCTAACTCAAACTCTCCTGGGACCACTGGGTCGAAATTCATCTTTGGGATGAATTGTTAAATGATATATACTATAATTATTATGCAGTAAAAATCTAGATCTGGGGCTGAGAAAAAGGTTGGCAAAGTGCTATGTATGGAGCATAGCAATGTATGGAGCATAGCAATGTATGGATGTGAGGCATGGACGCTAAGGAAGTGGGAAAGGAAGAGAATTGAGGCGTTTGAAATGTAGAGAAGGATGGAGAAGGTGAGGTGGATGGATATGGTGAGGAAGGGGGAGATCCTGGATAAAGTGAAGGAAGAAAGGTAACGGAAATAAGAAAAAGGAAAGTTAACTGGTTGGGCCACAAAATCAGGGGAAATGGCATACTGGATGTGGCATTAGAAGGCTCAGTGTAAGGAAGGAATAAGAGAGGAAGGATAAAGATGGTGGATGAGTTTAAATAAAGAATTACAGAGAGACTAAGGAGAAGGCTATGGACAGAGGGAATGGAGACGGCAGTGGCGTGCGGGACCCGCTTCCGGGCAGAACACCATATGATGATGACTATAAATATGTAGTTAAATATTATTAACTAGCGATCATCATAAAATTTATTCCTTGTACTCATTCCATAAAAATTTAATGTTATCTTTGGTGATTACGAGTGGCAGCGAAACTAATGGAGAGAAAATATTCTAAATACGGTTTTATTTACTCCAGATTGATAGAGTCCAACGAAGGGATATACTGAAATAAATTAATTTGAGGTGAAAAGGAAGTTAACAATAACAGTGGTTAAGGAAACGGAGTCTGTACTAAGAGATCGATGATGAGATACAGTCATTAATTGATGTTATGCAAAAGCAACTGTATATAAGGAAGGAAATATAGAGGATCATAAAAATAAAACTTTTGGTGTGAATCTCCTGAATAATTATAAGTTTATATAACGTAATTTGTCGAAAAAGAGAGAATGAAAAGTTGGGAATGGATATAGAGGAAATGGAAAGAAATATCGTATGATGCGTTATTTTAAAACGTGACATTCTTTTATTTTTCTGATTTCGGGATAATGTAATGGTGACAAGACGAGGAATAGCCAGAAAAAAAGGTTGAGAATTCTTTGAAGAGAGCGAAGTGTAAGAAATATGTGTCGAAATCATACTTCCAAAAACACATTTAGAATATCAAGTTCACGCGCGAAGGAATAACGGTGTGCAAATGCAAAAAGAGCCTTCTATATGGAGGGAAAGAAAGGCTGAATTCCGAATTTAGATTGCGGTTTCCGAGGAAAGAAGGGAAAAGTTAATGGCTTAAGGAAAAGAGGGAAAACGACAAAAGGTGGAAAAGCAACAGATACTCTCGTATGCGTTTCTGGGGAGAACGTCTTATCTCAAATATTAAAACCTTGAGGGCTCATCTTCTTAAAGGAAAGCCTTTTCACTAGTTCTCTCTTAAGCTAAACGTTATCAAAATAATGCAATTTGCATTCCATATGTCAACGAAGAGAATTTAAATGGAGAATTTATTAGTAATTAACTTTATCTACCTTCATGTTTTAAGGTGGAGGCCATGTTGACTGTAAACATTCTCGGGTTAGCGGTGTATTCAAAGTTTTGGAAATCAGTTCTGCTTCTTCTGAAGCTTATGAAATCACCTCTTATATAAGTTTGACGTTTCGGGAGAAAAACAGAATACACTGAATTGAAGTATCGCCATTAAAGTTACGTAAGTAGGTTTAAATAGAGTCACTCAAAGACTTTGAATTTCAAAAGTATTCTTAAGACCTTAACTCACAACGCAGCTCGTATCGCGAACCGCAAATTCCAATTACATCCAAAGGAAAGATCGTTAATTAGTTTCCGTTACCAAAAAGTATTTCTTGACTGAGCTACAGAGGGCAGCACTTCACCAAAGGCGATGCGAACGATTAAGTATTGAACCTTTAAAGTATAGAGCTCGAAAGCCGTTTGGAGGGACATTCCCTTTAGGAGAAGGGATTACTGGGAGAGGGGAATGAGTCTTACTAAGCAAGATGAGGAGTGAGGTCTTTTTGCTCTGTACCAGAATATTCGGAACAGGTCCACGTAAGTGAAGCCCAATGACTCTATGAGCAACACTTTTATCGGTATTTTACCTTAATCGTCGCCACTATTCAGTTCTAATCGTACCTTATCATAGTCATACACAAGACTAAGGATAAGAGCCAAAGAAAGATATATTTCTCTATATCCTCAATACCAAAAGACAAATTAAAAATATTCCATTCTTCAGAAAATGGTGGTAAAACCAAAAGAACATTAACCACATGAAATTCAAGCATTCGGATTGCTGCTGACATTGATAAGCTGATCAGTATCTTCGTTTGCTTAGGTGATCAAGCAGTGGAAACGAACCGGAGATCAAATAACAGAAGTATTGCAAATAAAATAAATCTTTATTTTTTGTAGAATTTACGATATCATGATAAATTATTTTTCTAGGAGGAATGTTGTACAGTTAATTTAAATCAACCTGAGACTATGTTACGCTAGTGGTAATACAATAAATTTCTCATTCTATTTTACTTCGTGTTTCGATAAATAGTCTCGAATTAAAGTTAATCTCATTAGTTAGTTGGATGTAAATTGAAGTCAATAAATATACGAGTAAGGTAAGTGAATTTCATGAAGAAGAGGTTCGGTGGAGAGTGTAGAAGCTTGTAATCCATTTAAGTGGTTTCAAGTGTGAAATTGCTATCAAGGTTGATGACAACCACACGCATTACTTGTTTATAATGAAATCGCAATTTAGGTCTTCGCCGCATCTGCTGAATATTCTTGATTAAGGGGGAATTCCTTTCCTCGCGTTCTTCATCTTGGGAGAAAAATTTGGAATGTATCGCAGGGAGTTAAACATTGTGTGCGTTGTTCACCAGAAACTTGTTTAAAGTCTGTGAGGCGTGTAATTGGATCAGAAGTTGTCTGCAAACCCAGACTTAGATCTCTTGGAATTTCTCCTGAATAAAATAATGTTTCACTTTCAGCATCACAAAGCTACTTGTATTACAGTATTAGCGTACTCTTTTCATTCTAGTTCTGATTAAAATAAGATTAATTAAGAGGGAACAATTTCTAAAATGGGCAATCCCTTGTGCTTTCAATCACTTCATTTATTAATGTAAGCAATTCATCTCATTAATTGATAAATAATCTAGAGATATACGTTAATTTCAGATACGCTCGAAGGTGAGAACTACGTTTAACGTGATGCATTTTCAATATCGAAAGCGTAAGCTGAGAAAAGGATTTCAGCCTATATCTTCATTTTAAAGAGAAACACAATCGACTCAAGAAAAGAACGGAAATTGCGAAATAAGAGTCGCTTCGCTTTGATAAAAGTTGTATTTTCCACTAACCACTTAAATTCTACAAGCCTAACTGCTAACATACCTTTTAAACAAAAAGATAATTATGTTGATGTATGTACCAATCCTTAACATATAGGACTATTAATCTTCTGAATATGACAAAGAATTAATATTCTAAATTTTCTCCATTTCCAATTACCATATTTATTAGTTAAGTATCAGTTATATTTTTTCTCGTAAAATACTAGTATTACTTCTAATAATATAATCGCTGATCTTTTAAAATATCGTTACAGTGGGATAATATAAGTTGAAATGTCCTCCACTTACCTTTTAAGCTTCATCTGGTTTCTTTCAAAGATCATCGAAAAAAGCAAAGGAAAACCAATTGTACTTTTTAAAATAGTCATGGTGTGGTAGCATTTCCGTTTTATACCATAGAAAACAATCAACATAACCGGCCTAACTCAAACCCATCCCTGAGATTACAAAGGATTTTCTAAACATTAATTAATCGGGTTATTTCTCAAAAACAAAGGTTTCGTTAGTTAGGTTTGCTCGTTTTCGCTTTTGCCAACTTTTTCTTTTAAATTTTTTCTCCCCCTTTCAATAATGGAGAATGTAATTCATTATTGAAGTAGTAAATCATTTGAAATGAAATAGTATTGATTTATTGTTGTTTTTATTAACACGAGTCATTAATTTAACTATATGCAATTATGGATAACGAAAAACATTGTTACTTTCTTTCAAAAGTAGGAAGTTAATCTTTGGAATCGATTTTATGTTAGGGTAAAATGAAATTAAACTTTAATAAGTTGTTACTCTGACATAATTTATTATTTCTTACCATATATCGCAAGAAAGCAGACAAACACAAAGTAGCACAAAATCTGTTGTGAAAAACATCCGCACCATGTCATAGAGAACTCTTTTATCGGTGTTAATGAAGAAAAACAATGTAATTTTCCACACTTTTTCCACATTTTACTGACGACCGGTTACGCTACCGGAGTAGCATCACGCCTGATCATCTAGATTTCATTCTTTTATCTGTATTATGAGGATTATAAGTGTTTACCTACTAAAATGCTGATTATGAAAAATCACGACGTAAGAGGCTCGGAGAGGCACTTAAAGAAGTGCATGGACAATAGTAATTAAAGGGTTGAAAATTGCTGCACGATGTGAAGGTTTTTTTAATCAACATACGGATAAAGTAACGCAAAGGGCATTAGTCGCAATCTCTTTGCAAATAATCAAATAATTGGATCCATTTAGCGGGAATATTTCATTATTGCATTTATTAATCACAGCAGCAATATACGTTTTAATTAATGCCAACGAACAATTCCATTTTGCCTTTGGGCTAATATTTTCAATGACATTCCTGTGAGGGTAAACAGCTTTTAACTCTCATAAATTAATTTGCACGTGTTCAAAGTTTTTAGTTGATCCGACACGTGCTGTTTATTTGCGAAAAATTGCGCACACTGTCAATCGATGGTCACCACCGATATTTTCCGCGTTTACTATTCATCGTTGCAAATTGCGAATTTTTCTTGTTTTGCATGGATTTTCATGGTTCTTCCTAATATACACAACGTATGGAATTTATCCATTCTAATGTTAAAATGCATAACTTTGGCTAATATTTGCATTCCTAAAAAATGCATAAAAATTCCATTGCAATATTCCTTTTCGACTAAAGAAGGTATAATTATACAATAATATTTATTATCAATTTTTTACTAAATATTTTCGTTTACAGAATAACTAACTTCTACATATTTCTTTGTGGTTACTTATTTATGACTTTCTTAAAACGATTTGCCTAAAAGAGATGATTAGAGCTTGCGACAGAGAGAGTCATCGTCCCGTTAGCTAAGAAAGCCGTCAAAATACCCTGAAGAATATTTCCATTGTTTCTTTCAGTAAAGACAAGAAATAAAGTTTCGCGAACCATATGTATATAATTTCAATATTACAAACGTAACATAGAATACTTGGAATCTTTGCGGAAATGAGAACGAAAGATTTTCATGTTTTTGACTAATAAGAGAAATGCATTTGATGAATCCAATTTTAATTACTAGATGCTGTAATTGCCAATTAGTGGTTGGAGTGAGATTGGTGAAAGAGAGGCATAAAAGCTCTTTCATTCCGAGAACCATTTCAGCATGAAAGACAGTTGTAATATACAGGCTCCTGCGGACGGAAATCTGTAGCATAGGAATATGTCTAAACTTTGGACTAATTTACCATTATTATAGATGAAAATAGCCGTGAAGTTATTTTCCAAAATGTTAGAGTGTCTGTTATCCCATGTAAGCAATTAAATGCTAAATATAGAGAAAGAACGAATTGAATTTCTGTGACTTTTGTTTGCGGTTCTTCATTACACCGCGTTCGCGGCAACTAAGTAGCATTGACTGAATTTAAATGTGATACTGGCGCGTACAGTGAAGAATTCTTTTACGGAAATAGATATTTGAAAGTTTTCTTTCTATTGGTGAGAGTAGGTGGTTTAATTCGTGGAATACATATAACAGCAAATGTTAGGCTGACAGTGGTAGAAGTAGTAATCGGGCTAAAGGGTGATCTAGCTACTGATAAAAATTATCGACCTATGTTGCAATGCTTTCATTTACTGATCAACGAAGTTAATATACTCAATGTTTAAAACCTCTCTATTTCCGATGATATTTATTCGCAGCTGCCCGAAGAGCAAATTCCGCTCTTGCAAATAAAAATCAATAACTAAAGCTCCATTCAAGATATAGGCCTGAAACGAACTAAAAATACAAATAGGGGAAGGTTGCTCAAGTAGCACTACCGCCTAAATCGTACCCCGATGATACCCCAGCTGCTGCGTATAAAAAGTGTCATCTAGTGACGTTGATCTGAACTAAATAGTCGAGCGAGCACGTGAAAACAATCGGACGGCCGGTCTTGCGGAGAAAAAATAATCAAAAAAGTAAGTTTTTTCAGCAGTTTTCAATTGATTTTCAGCTCATTTGTAATTTTTTTTACAAAAGGAATGTAATTTTCAACTTATTTTTTGTTCACATCTGTTTTTAATGATCTGGCAGTTATTTAGGCGCACTCAAACAGTAGAATGTTTTTTAGTTTATAACAGTAATTTTGTTTTTAAGCTTAGAATACCTCGCTGCTTAAGTCGTACCTGTGGGGAATTCTTTAATCGTACCGGTACGACTTAGGTATTCAGAAAATTGTGTGTTTCATTTACTTAACTTTTTTTACCAGGCAATAAATATGGAAAAGACAAATTATAATAGTTGGAAGCAGGTAGATATGAACTAAGCTATAGAGAAACATCGGAATGGTGAAATTGGATTTAATGACGCTTAAAGAAGATATAATTTACCAAAGCCTGCATCTTGAAGAGATTTGAAAGGATTGAATAAGACAACAAAATTTGGAAGACCTAATAATATGCCATCAGATATGGAAGAGATGTTGGCACAGCATTTGACAAATCTAGATTCTAGTTTTTTCGGGTTAACTACGACTGAATATAGAAAACTTGCCTTCGAGCTTACCGAAAAATTTCAATTACCACGTCGTTTTAACAAAGAAAAGAGAATAGCAGGCAAGAAATGGTATTATCGATTCATGAAAGACCATCCTAATTTGTCGTAGCGTGTTCCAGAACCAACATCGATGGCCAGAAGTAAAGGTTGGTTAGGTACATGACCTATGTGCTGGCGTGGAAAGTAAAATAAAAAAATATTTTTGTGATATCTGTGTTCAACCACAATAATTGCCTAAGCTTAACTTTGTATTTTTAAGAGATTATAATTTTGTTTTCTATGTTTAATTTAGTTTGTACGTCACTTTGACTGATTTTGTGACTATTAATCAAAGAAAGACATTTTAAGTTGGTCTTAGAGATTCAGACTGAATTGTTTGTAATTTTTGTTTATTTCAATGTGATCTCTTATTTACCTAAGTATTTTTCTATATCGTTTATAATGTCTTCACTAAAGTCTTATTCTAAGTACGACTTAGGCTATAGGTGGTACGAATTAGGCGACTTGGTGCCTTAATCGTACCGAAAGTACATTTGTGAAAATCGTTAAAATACCTATGTTGATAAGAGATTTTTAACTTTTTATGAATGTTGATTAAAAGGTAACTAAATACAGATTCTATTCTAGCAAAAGATTTTGTTTTATTTGAATGGCATTAAATATTACAGCATTATTTCCTTAAGGGGTACTTAAGGGGGACCAACCTTACTCTATCAACATTTACGTCAAGTTTGCTTGCGACAAACTCTTTTTCAAGTGATAAATCAAAAGTTTTAGGCAAAATTAAATGAGCTGCACAATCAAATTTCTCTGAGGTTAGACTCCACTTATACCATAATATTGCCAAATTTTGGTTTCTCAAAACTAAATAGAATGTGATTTGTGTTCGTGCTTATGATACAAAGAGAAACTGAGAAAAAAACGGACATCTGTACTGGTTGTCAAAGAGTATTAGCAGTTTTAAAAATGATCACGAATGAAATAATCGGGATAAGTGATTTTAAACTTGAAGTTGACATAGTGTACATAACAAAAATACAAACCATGCTTATGTGCAAAGAACAACTCTTCCTTAATAAAAGTGTATGTATATTGTATGAAATTACTCGAAAATGAAGCTTCTATAAGAAGAAGAATAACGCTGGACGAAATGAGAGCGTTGAGGGGTTAAAGAGAGACTTTTTTCCCCTCAGTATTTTAATAGTAAAAAAATCAGCGATCGATCTTCATCATTGGAACACTTTGAAGGGAACATTGAAAATCGTTCGTCAACTCTTTTTTAATCTCATTTTACTGAACACCTGTTACTTAATTTAACATTCCTCATATTTGAATGCTTCAAAACCTCTCAAAAGGACGGAAGATGACCTCAAAAATAGGCAAATATTCTTCCACCAAATTTCAGGGGAAACCATTACTAATGAATACTCACACTTTATGCGATTAGTGTCTTTTCATACTACCTTTACTATCCGATTACATGATTTATATATATTTTGTAGCGTTTACACCATTTTGATTGCATAGCATCGGCCGAAGTACGGGTTCTTCTGTTTGATATTCAATCGAAAAAAATGCTTCGGAGCATTTGGGGTATAGAGGCCTAGGGGTGATGGATGAGCCTTCATTTAGGCTTTACGGATAATGGAAGACTAAGACGAAAATTCCCATTTTCTGTGATAAAGGAAATAACGAAGTTGAGGTAGTGTATCTGCAAGCGATTCCCTTATCACATTCGAAGCGACGTATTGCAAACTAGAGCGAGGTGTTCCTTGCGTACGATACATTCTAAGGCTACTTTGTCATCGGAGGTTCACTTCTTCCCACACTGCCCTTGAAATAGGAAGTAAATGAAGAACGATCGAGAGGCATCAATGAGTCTTCCTTTGGTGCTGGAAACTTCTGTAACTCGCTGTTCTCAGGCGATATCTCTTTAAATGATGGAAAACGCCAGAGGAAAGATTCTTACGTCCAATTCTTAGCAATTTAACTTTAAACTTGTGATGGCGATAAATCATTCGATCTAACTCCGAAAATTCTACGAAATCACTCGGGTTTCTCCATCGACTCCATTTTAAGACACTAGAACTGCTTCTTTGATTTATTCTCCTCGCACGAATTAGTTTCCATGGAGACTTCATCACAAAAAACATTATTTTCTATGAAATTTTGACTGTTTCTGCTGTTATCACTTGCTGTGGATTCTAAATTTTATCAAGATTTCATCCATTTCTACATATTAATCTCTGTTATTTTGGTTTACTTCTCCTTGTTTTTGCGATTGAGAGAATTCAATCCGTCGTACAAAATTTTGCATTTGAACAAAAGTTTATAAGTTTATTTTTCTCTAAATGTACACCTCTCTTTCATTAATTAAGAAAAATCAGATTATTATTAATTCATTATTCGGACTGATATTTGTATGTCCTTGGCATCGATGCCTTTAATGAATCCACCGGTAGCATTGTGATCATTCGTATACTCTTTAATACAGCCGCGCAGTTGAAGAAAGAATCCATTGTTGTTTCATCTCATTTTTCGTTCAATTTTTTCTCAAAAAAGACCTTTTTTGAAGTTCTATCTTTTTGAATTTATTATATTATTCTTCATGGCTTCATTTTTAAATCATCTCTAGGATTTATCCTTCATAAATGGTTATATTCCTACGTATCAGTGATATGCTAATGAACATCGAAAGCTATTCCTATGATCATTAAAATACCATCATTAACATTTCCATCTATTTTTACTATTAATCTTTTTAAGGAGTTTCTTGGAATCGGCTGTTTATCATTCTTCATTTTAGAAACTGAAGACTGATTTGTTCAGCGTTCCCTCGCATTTTTAACTTTTATTGATAAACTATACTTTCATTGGAGTAAAACTTGTTAAACTTTTAAGTCTTATTCTCGGCATTTTTTCGATATTTCCTCCCTCGTCGATATTTAGTATTTTGAAGTCATAATTTCTTAAATTTAACATTTTCGGTTTCAGTTTTGGGACTTATTTTTCCATATTTTCATTTGTTTTCTCTTATATTTTCATCTCTTCATTGTTATACTCCGCTTTTCTAAGGATCTCAAATTTTAAATCTTTGATTGGCTGTAAATTTAGTTTTCTCCTATTTTTCACTCGCTCGATATATTTCGTTCAAATTCATTTTAAATGCCTACCAAAGGAAGGTTTGCTTTCGTTTCTTCCGTAAATATTTGCCCAAACTCGACATTCTTAGAGCGAATCTTCTGCCAAACACACGGATTCGGAATTCACATTTGCTTTGTTTTAAGAGCCGAAACGGAAAGATACTTTGCGAGATTGCATACCGCCCCTGGACCAATATCATATTTCGGGTGTCAATGATTTTCAGTTTCCTTGGCGCATTCAGTTCACTCTAGTACCGCCGCAATGGCGAATGTGAACGTTGCATTTGAATGATGAGAGACGGCGATATTAAAATCCACGAAAGAAAGAAAGCGAATAATCATTAACCGTGAATCCCCGAAAATGAAAAACAAAAGCTTTTGTCCGAGTTAAAGAAATGCTTAGGAATAATCCTCGTTGCCGATATTTGGTTCTTCTTTAAAGACGACGTCTGACGTCTGCTTCCAAATGGTGTAAGTAATTGTACAGAGGTCACGTGCCGTCAATGACGTCCATCATTTATGCGTGGTCTAGAACTAATTGACAAACTGCCAATTCCACAGTCGTTTGTTTTAAAGGCACCGTCATAGGATTGATAGATAGAACAAGTTTTCTGTCGTAAGAATAAGGGTGATACCGCAGGAAGTCCCTCTGTTCTATGAAACAATTATTTAAGTTTATATCCGTAATTAAATCAATGACGAAGAAAGTATGTACTTATTTTCCAAGCTCCTCGAATATCTTCTTGGGATTAAGGGATTTTATATCAGTTTTAATGAATCACTATTAACTATCATTATCATAATACATATTTCTCAGAATTGAAATCGTAATCGTTGTTTATTGAAATAAAGGAATTGATGACAAAATAAATTATAAATGTACAATATATTTATATCTTTATACTCGTTGAATACTTTATTCATTGAAAGAGGAATAAGTACACTTATATACTCAGAATAACTGTATTTACAAACAATCATACACACGCAAACTTCTTACTTAATAGATAAGATGGAGCAACTCTAATAAGGATGCAGGAAGTAAAGCTTTATCAATACATTTCAATCCCTGATATATTTCATTCATTTCTGGCATCTTTGAATGCAAGGACGCTTTGAACATTTTCATTCTTCATGTATATTTTTGATGTCGGATATATTTATATGTTGAGTAAATATTAAATGCGATAGAAAAACAAGTTACACCTTTTTCAGTATTTTTGTAATTTAAATTATTAAATAGCTCAAATATTTTTCAAATCTTATCCGTGAGGTATTCATCATAAAAAATCCTGAAATTCAATACGAATCTTATTGAAAGAGGGATCATACATCGAAATAAATACATATGTTTATACATCATGTTTATACAACAGTTTATACAACATAAAACAGCAAATACAACGTTTATACAACATCAAACAGCAAATACAACAATTTTTATACAACATACTGCCTTTGGGAGGGTTTTGGGGATTTTCCTCTCAACTAAGGTGAATACCAGGCAGGGTAATGTATTTTCTTCCCCTGAGAAAAGATTACTACCACCTGGCTTAGAGCCTACTTGTAATAATAATAATAATAATAAATCGTCTTTATTTGGGCGAGATTGAGACTTAAAAGTCTCTTCTTCAATCCAACCCATCATCATTAATTAGTAAATAAGAAGTAGAAAAAATTAGAAGAATTGTGGGTGTAAAAAACCTAAGAGATTCTTAGGGGGAAAATCCACTGCAGGAAAACACCCACAAGGAAGGGGGGTGTGAAAAACCTGCGCAAACCTACCACTACGGACTTGTAGTCCTTATAATTAAATAAATAAATACATAAATATTCTACGTAGCACAAGTGATGAGGCTTAACTTTGTGGTAGTGAGATACAACGAGACCTATTGTTGAATAACTTTTTACTTAAACATCATCCGGCAAAAAAATATATTAGGGTGTGAGGAAAACGCTTAAGAATCTCATAGAATTGACTCCGAGCCAATATCATAAGGATCGGCTGAAATTTTCATATGTGAATATTTCTTGACGTCAATTCTGCCAACCATATTCTTGACCAATAAAGAGGATCAAAACAGAGCCATAAGTTTTTTGCGGTTAAATAGAAATACAGACACATTTCAGTAAAATGAACAATTTCCAAAATTATATGCCCATATTGTCTAGTAGAGGTATCAAATTCCTTTATAAACTCTCTTCACATGAGTTTTTGATATGATTAGAAAGACTTTAACAATAAAAAGGCTGTTCGTTAGCCTTCACATTAACAAAAGAAACAGCGAAACTGCATTTGGTTGATTCTATGGCGCCAAACCGGACCGCGCAACGCTTACGATAAATCAACCGCAATCTCAGGGTAGCTCGTGAATTGTATCAGTTCATTCAGGGTTTATATCTAGAAGCCTTGTAGATTGACGCGATATAAGACACTTGATAGTTCATCGTCGTTTGCCTAGTTGTTTTCCTTACTTTATCTCGAAATTTGGCCAAACAGAGGGTCCGCCATTTTGTTGCTTTTAATGAATAAAGAAGCATCTTCGAGCGCAAAAATTTCAGCGAACTTGAATGTTTATCCGAAAAATCCGAGGGACTAACTTTCTGTGAATATTTCTCAAGTTTGACCCCATGTATCTTTTTGACGCCTTATCAAACCTAAAAAACAAGAAACGAAATCAGAAAATTTTGCAATAATTACGCGAAGTTTCAAGCTCTGAACTCAAAAAAAAAACATTTTTGACCCGATGTATCTCTATTGCAGCCCACTGTGCGTCGTGACGCTATAAATTATGAAAAAGATCTGTATTTCGATGGATTAAGATAGCAACGTTAAGAAAATATAAGGAGTCTAAAGCTGAGCTAAAAATGTCAGTCAGTTTTCTTGGATCGAAAAAGCTTCCTCCGATTCCTCATTAAGAAACAGCAGGAAATAATATCGATAATGTTTCGTGCATCTTGCTGCGCTATTTACTGCCTAAATAACATAAAGAAATTAATTTCATAAATATGATTATCTAATACTTTGGAGCATGTTATACCAAAGCCTTGGAAAAGAACATTACTTACACTGGGTTAATGGCCGAGAGCTTCTCGTCGATAAACGAAAATAGCAAAACCCATTACAATTTCCATATCATTTCCTTTAGAGATTTATCAGATATCATTGTTACTCCAAGAAATTACACCGAATGTTACGCTTAAATTCGTAGTTAAAACGAATTCATCTCAATGAGGTGCATTGGATGCCTTGGCTCCGCTAGCTTGTGACTTTTTAGCCTCTCGTCCAGACATTTTGGATTCAATCCCACTGCCGGATTCGTGATTCGCTTACGCAAGCAGTGATCAAGAATTGACAGCACTCTTGTCAACCAGGTTGAGGACGACTAACGAGCTTTAAAGAACCTCTCGTTTTTATCTGTTTCAATCCCATTCGCATTCGCAGTCCTTAGGCTAGATACGGTGAAGCTGGAATTGCAAAACATTAAAAATCGAGATAAAACTAATTTATTGACAAAGTTAACAAAAAAATAGGCAGTTGGTGATTTGCGTTTCAGAATCCTCTAGAATCCATCAATTTTATTTTAAAAATGCATTGATTCAGCACACAGATAGAGCGGTTTTCATGAGAGTAACAGAAATCTTCATTGATCAGATAAAATCCGATCTGGCTTAAAGGAAAGAAGCGTTGTTTGAGAATAGATTTATTTCCTATGATCTGTTAAAATCTATCATTTAAATTGATTATATGTCTTGAATCCGTTCAAAAATAGTTCTGTCGGAAATTCCTCCTGCGCTTGCAGAGCTTCTGAGCTTCAACATCGCCTTATCGGAGGTTCAAAAATGGGGATTCCAAGAACTGAATCTTTATTTTATTTCTCTCGGAAAATCCTTTTCCTTTGGAAACCCAGATAAAATACTTTCGGTGCACGTATGCACGCAACCAAACACGTATGTAAGCAGGAAAATATGTCACCGCGTAAACTAATGGACAAAAATATTGTCTCATTTCGAACCTTATGGTCAGTATGCTATATGTTGGTGCCCTGAGTTATGTGTTACCCTCACTTTGATGGAAATGTAAGTGAACCTTTTTCGAGATCTTCGTAATATATAAAGTCAAATTTGTAATTAAAGGAAGTCGTTTTAGAAGCATGGTTTAATGCGGGAAATGTGTAGGAATTATACAAGTCATTACTATTAGTCACTAATAAAATACACCGAGCTGCGAGTAACTTCGAGGTAGAAGGAAGAAGAAAGAGGGACAAATTTTCACTGTGGAAATTTGTTTAATTACCATTAAGGACGGAATTAGTTTCCTTAGTGAAAAGTTGTTCCTCTTTTTTCTTCCATTAGTTACTGTATTCATACAATAATTTATTAAGTCGGAATGCATAATTTGAATTTAGTTTCTATACACCATGCAGAAAGGAAATCTTGGTAAGAATTTCTCTTTAAATGTCCTCAATTCATAAGTGATTAATGATATTTATTTAAATTTGTATCCCAACTAGCTACACTAATTTTAGGTTTCAGCATATATCAGCCAAGCTTTATCAGCACTGATTAGATTCTTTCTCATGACTTATATATGTTTCAATTCTTTAGGAAAGTGAAAATAAAATGGAGAGACCGACTAACTAAAGAGGCATCGGAGGAGGAAAGATATCGGACGAGAGGAATGGACACAGAGTGAGGTTTTCCCTGAATTGGGAAGAATCGTTGAATGTAGAAATCATACAGGCAGTCATAATGTACATTATGAAGCACTCAATTACTAGAAAGGACCTGGTGCTTTCCCGGCGAATATTGTGGATAAAGTTCTCTCTGGTCGCAAGCCGGGTTGTTTCTTCGAATTCTCTCGACGTTCCGGTCCCTGTCTCCTTCTCTCTCTCTCTCCTTGTTTCTCTGTCTCCTCCTGAAGATGGTTCCGGAGACAGAGAACGAAACGTCAAGAACTTCATCCACACAATTACTAGGTTTGGAAGTGTGCGATTGGACGACTGTGTGAGAAAATAGTTTTTAATTATAAAAAGGACTTCAAATTTTTATTTTTATCGCTTGTGATTTAGATATTCAAAGGTATGTGAATGAGGAATTAAATTTTGAGGGAACGAAATGAATGAAGACGTCTTTTTTAATCGGTATACATAATCCATACATTTCACGACAATTAAATCTTACAAATGTGGCTGGAAATTCGGATATCTCTCTGTGTTTTGGGAGAATCGATTTACCTTCAATTGGATTTAAGATACTCTCCAATACTTTTGTTTGCAAGAATACTTCTGGTATATCTGGAAAACACGACTTCAGTTTAAAATTACTCTTTATGGAGAAGCCTGTTCAATTCGGCAACATTATAGTCGTATTGTCTGTTATGGAAATCATAACCACTGCATTTATTATTCAAGCCATCTTTCGATAGATTTAGGAATCACGCGTTTATTTTCAATTCAGAAAAAGAGAAGAAATCGTCTGTGAAGAAAGCTCACCTCTTATCTAAAATATAATTTGATATCTCTTGCTATTAAGTTTATATTTGGTAATTAAACCTTAGGAAATATATATTCCAGTTATGCTTGGAAAGTATGGAGAAGCCTGCTACGGCTGAGTTGAGCAGTCTTGTTTCGAATTCACAGCAAATTTCCCCGGTAATGGCCACGAACTATACAAGTTTAATGTTCCGCCTCTGATCGGAAAGGCACATGCAGCCTTTGGCGTTGCTCCAGATTTGGTTGTCAATAGAAGATGTCATTTAGTCACCTCTACAACTCCCTCAATATTGGCTCAATTCTTCTTCGTCATTAACATTTATCGAAACCGTCGCTATAATTTCTACAACTAATTGAGTCAGATAGATTCGTAAATAACTTATATTATTTACATAATATAAGTTATTTTATTAAGCTTTCCCGCGGCAAAGCAAGTAAAAGGCTTGGCTTTGTAAAGCGTATTGTCGGTAAATGCGACGAAAAGGTGAGAGAGCGATGTTATTTTACCTTGGTCAGACCCCTTCTGGAATATGCGGCAAGTATATGGGATCCGGCGGATGAAACGTGTACTCGCGAACTCGAGAAAGTGCAGCGTAAAGCGGTTCGTTTTGTTAAGAAATGCTACGATAAAAAAGCAAGCGTTACAAAAATACTCTCAGACGTAGGTTGGGAATCCTTGAAAGAAAGGAGATTGGAAGCTAGGCTGCGATTGCTTAATAAATTCAGGGAAACTACATTTTCCAAAGATACAATCGGTATCATGCAACCCCCCTGCTACGTCGGTCGATCCGATAATGACCGTAAGTTAAGAGAAATAGATGCTAGGACGAATCGTTTTAGAGATTCATTCTTTCCGCGAACAATACGTGACAATAATCGAATAAGGAAGTAATTTAGATTCTGCTGGTGTTTACACCTCCTGCCACACGCCGAAAGGCGGCTTGTAGGGTATTAATGTAGATGTAGATGTAGATAATTCTCTACATTATATGAAAATATAATAAGGATGAACTAATCATCAAATATAAGTAGCGAAAAATTATATCGAGAATCAAGTAGCATCTTTTAAATTTTTTCCCTAGAATTATTGACAGTAAAACCAATAAAAAGAAATTAACTACGTAAACTCGTAAACTTTGCTTTCCTAACTTAAAGGTTAACATTTATTTAGAATTTTTTCAGTAAATATCAAGTTACAAGTACACAAGTACTTGTGCTGCGGCGATACCACAGGGGTAGCATATCCTATCTCCCTCTAGCGACCAAAAGTGAAGCCAGGGGTAAAGGGGCAGATTGCGCATTCAGCCATGCTGGGTTGCACTTTTCGTATCTCTCTATACCAATACATTGTTTTTTCGTGATTTTGCGGCTTTGATACAGAGTTTTCCTGGTTTGATCGAGTAATTCGAAGGTTTTTGAACACAAAATGTAGTTTAAGCAATCTGTAACACGAAAAAAGTTTGTTATTTTCGCGTTTCTAAAGGTTTAATAGGTAAATAAGCAGGGGCTTGTTTCTGCCTTCAGTATGACCAATTGCAGTGAATTTGGCTGTAAGAACAGATTCGTCATTTTGACAACTTTTACTGCATTGAGCCCCAATTATGAATTAGAACAAACATTTTCACAAGCGGAAAATCTCTAATTACCCTGATAAGCTATTATAATTTATGATGGAGTAGCCTTATCTCATTGCGGTAAACGATTATTAAGGAATTTTTATGCCATACTTGGTATTGATCGATTAAAAACTAAGTCGGATTAATGCATTATAATATACATAAGATTAACATTATAATAATCAACGAGGTTTTAATTCAGTTTGTGGGAGGTTGGCAGATGATTCGTTCTTTATATCGCTCTAGCAGACGACACCGGCATCCGAGAAGTTTACATTGCAGGCATGTTTTATTTTCCATGATGAAAAGAATCAAGAAGACTTTGAGAAAAAAATCGAACATGATCGTTAAGTAAAAGGTTCATTTGAACTATCTGAGTCTATGTCATAGGATAGACAAGCTCCTGAGTCCCGTATGAGAGGAAAATAAAACCCCAAAAATACATGTAGTTAAAGGAGAGCCGGCGAAAAGTTCTCACCAGTGCTCCTCGGGTTGCGTTTCTTTTGGCTTCTCTTTTATTACGTTAGACTCCCCCTGTGGGCGATACTTTATGGAACATTTTCATGATGTCAGTTATTGAAATGTATGTACTTGGTGAACTAAACAAAATATTTTATTGTTCTGGAGAACCGGTTTCCGACCTTCATAATCAGACACTGAATACATACGTTTGTAAGTAAGGCAATTACAGTATAAAAACACTGAAACAAAGTTGGGTGATTAATTGTCAGTCAAAACAGTTAAAATCAACAAAATCCGACATTAGGTAACATGTATAGCACAGTAAAAGCCAAGTCATGATCTATAAAAACAGTCAACAGAAGGTACTGATTTATACAATTGAGGTAAAATAATCAGTAGTGGAACAAAATCTAGTTCAGGATGTTTTATGCAGCTCTATTTACGTATGTACGTGATGAAATATTTAGTAATCGATTAACCAATTCCCATTACTTTTTAGTATTTAAGTTAGTTTTTTAGTTAGTTAATTAAAACTTTCAATGAGAAACCTCCGACTTCGTGGTTTTCTCTAATTGATGTTTTGAAATCGTTCAGTAATTCGCTTGAAGACTGGATATTCTACCTCAGGGTTAACAGACGCAGTTTTAATCGTGGGAGACCTTTAAATACTATTAAATACGAAAGTAAAACTGAGCATAGTATGCGTTTTGAACGGGTAAGTCCTCCGATACTTCATTAGAGTGTATGTTAAGGATATCCGAAGTCTATTTGAAGGAGACATTTACTTTGCCGTTCATCTAAGAAAGGAATACTTAGCATTTAAGAATGACCCGATATCTGTTCCAATAATATTTATAAAAAGTATATTAATAATATTTACACTAACTGCCTATAGAGATTAGAAATTAATTTTAAATTTGCCAAGATATTCTCAACAAGAATTTTGACTAGGATGTTTTATTTATCCTCGATTGAGTCTGACAGTTGCAAATATTCATTACGAAACAGCAAAACAATGAACATGATACAGATCATTAATGGAATACTAACTAAGATATCGCGCTAGAAGACCTCTTGCTTTGTTTCATGTCTCTCTTGGGAGATGTTAAAAATCACCCATAAATATCCGAATCTATCATTACACCGTTCTAAGTGGAATCCATCGCTCGATATCCAATTAAGCTTTCCTGGCGTCGATCGACCGCAAATTCAAAACCCGATTACACAGATTTCCCGAGGACAAACATTTTTTGAGTTGGGGAGCGAACGAAGATGCCATCGAGAAGTTACGGAAGAGTGGTGCGGCAATTCCTCAGCACAAACACTCCAAATGCGCTGCGATTTCAAGCGGAATCTCTGAAGATGACTTCGATGTATCTAAAAGAAAAGACATTCTTAAAGTAATCTTATGATAAAATCTGGATTGAAATTTATGACATCAAAAATAATGATTTTAACTTATACATTTAGATAATCTTGATGTAGTTATTTGGCTTTTATATATAAATAACTATTCTAAGAGTTTATGAAATTATTCTTTGCAATATATTTCTGAATTATATTTGACCAAACCAAATATTATAGAATAAAAAGTCTATGTCTACATATACTGCATGTTTCTTAGAAATATGTTATGTTCCAAATTTAAATATTTACCAAAAGCTACGTTTTATAATATTATTTTTCATGGCCTAAAACATGCCTTGAAATCACCAAGTGTTTGCTGAATTCAAGAGTTATTTATTTTAGGCACTCACTGAATTAAATCGACATTTTAAATTCAATGAAATGATCCCCATGATGAAATTATGATTTTATTTTAATGCTTTCAAGCAATTTGTTGTTTTTTTACCTCTTGCGGTCACCTAAAATACTATGTTTACCCTATTTAATCTTTTTAAATACAATTTCGCTCTTCTCTCTAAATTGAGCAATTTTTGAGTCAATTGTCTTTTTCACTTTCATACATCCTGAGCCCGAGCGGAGCTTAAATTGAAATTTTCCGATCTTTTATTTGATCTCTTGTAGTTTTTCAAATTGTGCATTGGGCATCAAATATAAATTCTACTTTTCGCAAGAAATTAAGTAAGCATAGGATGAAATTCGCATGTAATCAATACGACTTGCCCTGGTGGAAAGCGATGGCAGATTGTTAAATAAACAGAAGTTCTTCTTAGTCAAATTTATGAAAACTGTTTATTTTAATCAAATCTTCGAGCTTAATGTGAAAACTTCAATTTATTTTTCCAGCCATTTTTCCGAGTTTCAATTTATATATCTATTGGACACTCGGTGATGGCTGGTTCAACCTGCGGGACTTGTGGAAAACATGAGTTGGAAAAGTAAAATAAAATTAATTACTTCGGAAACGAACAGCCATTAATGTACTTTTCCAATCTATCTCTTTCTTTGGTATTTAACTCGAAGATGGGTAAGATGTAAGAAGAGACTTTATAGCCTCAATCTCGCCCTCAGTAAAGTCCTTTTATCATTATTATTAAACTTCATCTTCGAATTCAGCCGCTTCTTGAGGCGTATCGCTCGAAGGCTGAATCCTAACATGCAATCGCGAGTTCTAAAAAGGCAAATAATGTTCAACGGGAAAATGAATTTATTGTGAACGATTCGTTCCTACAATTCGGAGAATTGCATTCTCGTTTGTTGGGAATTATGCTTTTATGTTCCTGAATGGGCTGAATGCTTATTTTATTTTTAAAATGAAAATAAACATCGGGTTTATAGGAGATGATTTCATACAAAATTCGAACATCATTATTCAAAGACCGTAATGAAGAGCAATCGCGTTGGTCTCAGGCAATGAACGTCTTAATCATCGAATTAATGCCACGGTAAATGCAATGGAATCAATTAAACCTTCCTTACCGTGTGCAACACAGTTCAATAGGTAAGTTGTATTCCTGATTCTAGGTATCAAAGTTCTCAATCAGAACCGTTAGCTCATGCGAAGCAAAATCTGAAGAATTTGATAAACAACGATAACAGAGTATTTTAGTTTACCAGTGATTTCCACCTTTACAGAGTTAACGGAATGAAATTGGAGTTCATTGGCTTTTTTGCCGATATAGGAATCGAGTTTTCTATTCCATTTCGAAAATCATTAATTCCTTATCAATCAGCCAATCCAGAACAGCCTTTAAAAGTCAATTATGGATACGACCGCGTATCACAAACGCCGTCTTACAATTGTTAGCCCAAATATGAACCTTTTTACCTTTATATGTATATCCATAAGAACTTGTTCTGTATAAAATATTGCGTTTGAATTGTTCCTAAGTTCAAAGTATTGCTATGATAGAGCTCTAATGGATAGAAATCTTACTTAAAGAATATTTCCATGTAATTACGATGGTATTTGAAAAGAATATCATTGGATGAAATTCAGATTTTTTTAAGAAACTGCACTCTTTGAGTATTATAAGAGCAATTGAGATTCCTGATATTAGCTCCACTTTTACGTTTATTCAAACAATAAGAATGGAAGCAAAGACTAATTTTTCCAATCATTTATCAACATCTTTAATACGAATGGTTTTATAAAAGAAGAGAAATGGAGAAGTACCAGTCGCAAGACGGCGGAAAACAGAGTTGATGGTGCGAATACCGTGTTCCGATAAAATATTCGAGTGAATCTGAACAAACGTTACTCATTAAAATACTGTATACACAGGTTGACCCGATTCTGTCTCATATTGAATGATATTCCAAAATCCACTGTATCCAACATTCATATTAATACGACGAAGTGTAACCAGTGGTGTTAGAAAACACTCCCATAACTAGTTACGAAATGTCGAAATGTTCTAACAAGGAACATTAACGGAGTGTTACTCACCGATGTCATTCAAACTCGGTAGATTCAGAGCTGATGGTGAAAAAATAAAATCTGTGAAATCATTCGTTCCCTCGTGACCTAGGAGCCGAGATATTCGAGGTCAAAAATTGCAAACTGACCACCCGGGCCCCTCGCTAAGACGCCGTACTCGTAGACGCGGATACCGGGCGGGAGTCACTGCGATAACGAAGCGCGGTCGGAAATTCGAATGGTTTTCGGCGGTTTTCATTCTACAATTTGTAAAGAATGAAATAAATTTCGATTACATGGATTAAAATTTGATTTGTATTTACTTCGTATTTTTAAACACAAAAGAGAATTTTTGTTTTAATCTTTGAAACACGGATTAAGTTCACAGTGAGCATTCACTTTATGAAGGTTGTATTCCCACATACAGTTTCGTCTTGTACATTTTCGCATCGACTTTCATAAATATTTTCATTAAAACAATGCTGCACCGGAGTGAGAAGAGAGTCGGGGTGCTGCTCTATATATCCTGCTTTGAACCACGCGCACTTAATAAAATTTTTAAATCTGGGGCCTGGAATTGAAAATGCGTAAGGGATTACAATTTTAGGATACTAACCCTCTGAAAAAGGGAAATGTCCAGTTGATCTAACAGCACTCGATCAGAAACCTTCCACACGAAGTCTTTCCACATTCTAAAATAATACACATCCAGTGGCTGAATAAGTCCCGTGGTCTTTGGAGGAATCAATTTAATGTCCAGAAACATATTTTGCTGTTTCACTTTTTCTATGAATTCCCGATCATTGTAGATCCCCGGGAATCCACTAAAAGAATACACCTGTCTTTCATGCACGGGAAAGAACACATTTAAATAATCCCGCATTAAAATATTTTAATTATTTTAATCATTAACCGGTGTGTGTGTAAATAGCCTTTCTTATTCCCCGGTATTCTGAGAAAACAAGAAAGGAAAAACCGCACCTTTTGAGTGCTCTCAAAAGATTAGAAAATTTCGTTCATTTCCAGTTTGGTTCACGGATTGCTCGGACACCCACGCCTGCACTCGTTGCTGTTGAAACTCATCGTGTATAGCTTTCGGTCATTTTTCTTCTAGTCATTTTTGCTATTGGACTTTTGATCGGATAGTTTTCTATCATTTTCTAAACCATACCATCGTCATGGCAATAAATGTACGGAACGATTTAAAATTGTAGGGAAAAAAATTTGCCTCGGCAACTACGTATTCGGAACCAACGGAGAAGGAAATGGATCTTGCAGAAAGGTTAGCATGTAAGTATTTCACGCGTTAGATCAATAATTCGTATACAAGTAAATTACATTATTTTGTTTCCTTCGTGTCATTATTTTGGTGAATCATAATTAAACTGGATCCTTAAATCATTAATTACAATAACTCCTGTAATTAATAATAATAAGTAATTAGAGTAAGTCCTGCCTTCAAGGAGACGAATATTTTTGTGATATCGAAGAAGATTTGGTGTTTGACTTGGGTAATGGAAGAGATGAGACAGTTGAAGAAGACATCAGCAGTGAGTCCCAGGGAGAACAAGATGATACATCTCCTACTTCTCCTTCATCTTCAACGTCTTATGAAGCTTCCCCTATTAAAAAAGGGAACCAGAACCATCGATGCATTAGAAGAGAATGGCTGTTGACTTTTGGAAGTCTGGGAAGAAAGGACCATTGAAGTTGGATACAGTTCGGCACAACTTCAGTTTCGTAGCCAGCAAAATGCAGTTATATCGCTACGAAAAGTAGATTAAGGAAGATGGTTCGTTGAAAGAAAAGTTTAAAGTAATACGCTCTGGTCTCATTTCCCGCTGCAAGGCAGCTAAAGAGCAGCACTTGATCGTTCATGACAGAGACTTACGTAGGTGGGCACTGGAAGAAAATAAAAAAATGGAACATAGTATCCCTAATTTTAAAGCAACATCTGTCTGGCTATGGAAATGGAAAAGGGCCAACAAGATAGTTTCAAGGAAAGTGACAAAGGTTGTTTCTAAAAAAATATTCTTTGGAACAACGCTCTATTATCGAAAATCATTATCAAGTTCATTCCGGCCGTACGATAGAATTTCGAGGTACAAAAACAGTGGAATCAGTCGCCCAGTCTATACATACAACTACACACTCTTATACGATTCAACTAACAAAATCGGTAGAGGGTAAACTTCTCTCCCCTCTTTTTATCTGTTCACAGGAGAATGATGGTTTATTCCCAAAAATATAAGCATCTTTAAAGTTTTAAATGTCTATGTAATGGCGTCGACATCTGGTCTGTTAACAACAAATATTTTAATGCGGGATTATTTAAATGTGTTCTTTCCCGTGCATGAAAGACAGGTGTATTCTTTTAGTGGATTCCCGGGGATCCTACAATGATCGGGAATTCATAGAAAAAGTGAAACAGCAAAATATGTTTCTGGACATTAAATTGATTCCTCCAAAGACCACGGGACTTATTCAGCCACTGGATGTGTATTATTTTAGAATGTGGAAAGACTTCGTGTGGAAGGTTTCTGATCGAGTGCTGTTAGATCAACTGGACATTTCCCTTTTTCAGAGGGTTAGTATCCTAAAATTGTAATCCCTTACGCATTTTCAATTCCAGGCCCCAGATTTAAAAATTTTATTAAGTGCGCGTGGTTCAAAGCAGGATATATAGAGCAGCACCCCGACTCTCTTCTCACTCCGGTGCAGCATTGTTTTAATGAAAATATTTATGAAAGTCGATGCGAAAATGTACAAGACGAAACTGTATGTGGGAATACAACCTTCATAAAGTGAATGCTCACTGTGAACTTAATCCGTGTTTCAAAGATTAAAACAAAAATTCTCTTTTGTGTTTAAAAATACGAAGTAAATACAAATCAAATTTTAATCCATGTAATCGAAATTTATTTCATTCTTTACAAATTGTAGAATGAAAACCGCCGAAAACCATTCGAATTTCCGACCGCGCTTCGTTATCGCGGTGACTCCCGCCCGGTATCCGCGTCTACGAGTACGGCGTCTTAGCGAGGGGCCCGGGTGGTCAGTTTGCAATTTTTGACCTCGAATATCTCGGCTCCTAGGTCACGAGGGAACGAATGATTTCACAGATATTTATTTTTTCACCATCAGCTCTGAATCTACCGAGTTTGAATGACATCGGTGAGTAACACTCCGTTAATGTTCCTTGTAAGTACCCTCCAGTAAAAAAAATTATATTTATGCAATTATAATTAAAAAATATTTTATTTATAACTAGTGATCTAGTGAGTGAATATTAGGATCGAAGCGTAAAAGTTTCGGAGACAAAAATTTCATAGGATAATTTAAAATTCTCTTTAATCGAAATTAGATGTAGGAATGAATTCAGGCAAAATAACGAACTAAAATCATTAAATAATATTGATAAAAAGCCGAATTTTACAATCTCGATAGTGTTTTTTATCTCAAGAAGAGGAGGAAATAAACGATTTATGAGGTTAATAATAAAAGTTTCTCTGCAATCATTTTCGGGAGACCTTGCAGCTTTGACGATATTGAACTTCGTATTTTAAGTTAAATCGATGATTCTGTTTCCCGTTCTATTCATTGTTTACCAGAATAATCCATTAAATTTAACTAATTGTTCAATAATTGACTCGAAAATCAATTAAACTGATTTCGGTAACTAAATCTCGCCCTATCGAGAGATTCAATAAAACCGAAGACATTCGAAACTCCCAAAGGGTGAGCCTCCCTATTGGGTCCCCTCTTTGCCATTTCCTTCAGGATGATTGAAATATCTCTTAGGTTACCTCCTGCATAGATATCCCCGTACGTTCCTGTTTTATATGTTTTATATGTTAATTCAAACAGGAATGGGAATTTTTTCATCTGTAGAATGACAGTATTTCGCTGAAATAATGATGGATTTGTGAGGAATTTCTGTGAAACATGAAGATATCAATATTTTCAGTATTCATTTCATTTAGTTATACGTAGTTATACAGTTCAGAACTTGAGCTGATTGAAATCGTCTATGAATTCCGCGAAATATAGAAAATTCAAAGATTTTTTAAATATTAGAAGCCGGTTCAAAACGCGTAATATTACCTTGTATAAGTGAAATAGAAAATCAATTAGTTTAAGATCTAAAAGATTTTTTTCACCACATTCCTCACCGCGCACTTTGTATTATTTGTGTGCTGTATTCCACATTTCCTTTCTTGCCTGCGTTTTTCTCGCACTGACGAGTTAGGGTTGCAAAATATATATATATCTTCACGAAAGGACTGTTTTTAGGTGAGTATTAAAACGGTATACATTAACACAATATTAGATAGGTACCTGATGATGGAAATAATGTTACTGAACACCTATTTCTTTTATTAAAAATTCTTATATAAATGTGATCGAAAAATAGTAGAATGGCTCAACAATATTTATCTTACGCTAATTCCTTTTGATTATTAATTCACTTGTTTTATTTATAGCTTAGAGGGATTTCCTAAAACAAATTGTAGCTGCATATCAAAGCCATGAATTGTGGAGGTGTTGATTTCACAGAAGTAGGTCCCAACGAAGGGCGATGGCGTTGAAGTGTGGCTGCGAACTTTCCAAGAATTATGTGCAAAGGACCGCGTATGTTCTTGTCCTTGGGGCATACATCCAGAAGTTACAAGGTTAATTAGTTCCTGGTAACTGTGTTCATATATTAATCAACGTAAACGAAACAATGAATGAAATGTCATTCATTTTGTTGATTCCTCAGCAGTATTTCATAGGGTGTCATTTTAATCACTTCCACATTTCAGTCTGTCGTGTTCCTTTCTATAAGGAATTCTACCTATGTTGTCAAGATATTCTCCAAACATTTAATCAATAATCAGTAGTGAATCGCTCACAAATATTCTCACAAGAATTTTACCTTTCTCAACGCAAAATTCTTCCAATATACTGTAATTTAAGGATAAAATTTCATTTATTTTTACTTTATAAGTGTTATAACCAAGTTGAATTTATTTCAAGGGGGTATTAAATTTTAAATTATATCTCAGCCTTTTTAAATTCCTAAAATGAAAAGAGATCGAGACTTAAAGGAAAAGGTCGTGAGGCTCCCGGTTAGTCATGCGGACAGCGCGTTTGCCTTTGGTGAAAGCGGTCCCGGGTTCGATTCCCGGTGGGAGCCAATGTGCGAAATGACCTAAGCTGTCGAAGCACTTTTAACAATACTACTACTACTACGAAAAGGTCGTTTTGCAAGGAGTAGATTCTGAGATCCTTATTGCTTACGAAACAAGAATAGAAAAAATTATTGCGTCCCGACGAAGAGGAATTTTTCAGTTTACTACCGAAATATAATCATAAGAATATCTTTCAAAGTTTTTTTAGGTTCCTTTTACTCCTTTTAATGATAAATATCTAAATGAAGAAACTACTTAGGAATCAGCTAATTTTCTTCATCACTATTTGCGATACGTTTTTAATAATTTTTGCAAGAACGTAAAAATCTTACTCGTAGTGGTGAATAATATAAAATAAAAGACAAGCGAGCTATAAAGTTATATTTAATATTTTTGGCTAATTGAGGGAAGCTCAGGCCCCATTTACACAATTTTCAAATATTATTTTTATTTTTAGGTATTGCACTTATTTACCCGTTTTTCATACTCTTTCATTAGCTGAACTTTTAAATTTGCTATCGTATGTTTTATGTGCCTTAAATTATCATAAATATTTGTTTTATTGATTGTTTTTTTGCTGTTATGTGACCTGTGTAAGTTTGTCTCGGTTCAAATTATCAAATGTTCATTTCTTCGAAAATAGACCATTCTAATGAATCTGAAGTTATCCGAAATTCATATGAAAAACACTGATTCGGAGTTGATTCAGTTAAACTGCAAACCTCCTTGAAAGTTTGGCATTGCATGTGGCATTTACCGTGGCGTTAATTATGAGGAATCTGTCAGTCGATTGATCTTTCTCTCTTTCGAAGAATTAACTGGCATCTTCGTCACGTTTGGAATAACAGTTTTAATCCTTTCGATTTTCATTATTTAATTTCCAACCATAATTTCATCTAAACACACGCACACACATATTTAGCCATTAAAACTGTGAGTTAATATGGAGGGGGCGAAATACTCAAACGCTGGGCAGATTCACAAAGCGTGTAAACCTGCCCCGTGTCCCTTACGTGAACTTGCCCCATCGCCATGTTTTCGCCACAACTCAGCCTTTACGAAAGAAATAAGAAAACGCTTCTCCGCAAAAAGTATTACAGACTAACGATTTCTGTAAGGAGCCATCGTAAGGGCAGTTACGCAAGAACCTTTTTATATATATTAGGGGAAGGGTACGTGAAAGTAATTTTATTTGTTGAATTTTTGGTGCGCATGATTTCAATAGCCTCTCATGCATCTAGGGCTGTGTTGGGCTGCCAGCGAAGGCGTTTTGGGGAGAAGGCCGATTTCCTGAAGAAAAGGCAGAGGTTGCTTTGTTCATTCCGGTAGCAACTTGACAAATCAAAAATAATGTATTCGGATTCGCCCGTGGCTCCAATATTACAAGTGCAATTCGCTGTTAAAGATTAATTAATGAGGAAGGGTGATTTTATTTGCTTATATCTCAGTTTTGACTAGCAAATATACGCTTCAAATGTGCTCACTTACATTATTCTCAAATGCTCTAATGATACATCGTTATCCTCGGAAAATTAATATCTAAATCCAATAAATAATACACGTTATCCTATTAAAAACTTGATCATTTAAGCCCCTCGGTCCACTAACTCCATTGTTCTCATGAGTCTAAATTCCCGTTTTGTCTCGTAAAATTAAAAGTCATGTGGTTAAAGTATGAACTCTCCCGTGATTGTGATATATCTGATTTTAAACGTACAGTTTGGTGAGGTATAGTTAAATGGCCGGCTAATGTTAACACGCTGTTCGGTAAATTCAGTGCGCATATTTATTAATCGACATGGCGAACCATCATACTCGCTGCTTCACTGAGTCATTGTACTCCATTCAAGGGACACTCGGATTACGAGGACTCCTATTTGTCGTTGGTTACTCGGCCGATTCTCACCCTTCATTTGCACAGATTACTGAGTGTACACTATTATAAGCCGCTCGTCAGAGTGAAATTAGCATCACTATTCGTCATCCCTCTGCTTCTAAGGGAAGAGCAACTGATGGAACCACTGTGCCATGCAGACATTAAAATACACCCATACGAAATTCATTCCTTGATATAGAGTAAGAATATCTTTTTCAAATGAATACCTTTTATGTAGATCATAATGGACATCAATCGTTATTAAAATGATTGCGAATAAATTAGGGTAGAGTGACATGAATCTTTTTATTTTGAGCATCCTTAGATGAGGGAAGCAATAAAGTAAGGTAATTCCGGGAGAGATGCCCCACCTAAGGAAATGACTTCATAGCAATGACTTCAGTGATAATAAGAATGTGAAACTGCGTGATAGAATGTAAAATTTATTGATTATTAACAGGATTATAAAAATTTTTGTTTAAAAACATTTTCATACAAAATATTAAAGTCTTTCTGCATCCATGCATTTGGCCATCTCTCCCGAGTTTCCGGGTGAGACCTCTGTGGGAGAGATGCCCCATTAGCTTAAACTGAACATGGAAAGCGCTTGTCATATACAAACTTGTTAAATATAACTTAAAGTCAGGACCTAGGAAAATGTTTAAGTTAAATTTAAAGCCTATGTAAAAGTATCATTTGCAAACATTTTTAGAGGCATCTCAGTCTCCTCTTGAGGCATATAAATAGCATATTGAGGTTTGGTCATCAGTTTATTTTGCAAGTGACATCTTCTCACGCAAGAGTATTGCCGATTCAAACGAAAAAAAAAAATGATAATTTTGATGTTTTTCTGGAAATTCGAAGCTTCGAGGCAGAAATTCTCACATAAGATGTCTTTTGATTTCAAAAAAATTATATTTATTATGCCAATGTGGGTGGGCTACCTTTTCCGGGTATTACATTTCGATCAGAGAAAAGAGGCAAAACGCTCCACCCTAGAGCTTACTAAACACTACATCATCTTTTGATCGTGCATAAAATGCATTCGACCCTGGATTTAAATTTGAATTGAAATTTAAACGTAGATTACAAACCTTTTCTTGAAAAAAGCCTTAATCAGTATCACCATAAAGTAAAATTGATACTAATTGGGCACATTTACCTAAATATAGCACTGGGGCATCTATCCAGAGAAGATGTCTGTCCTTTCAGTACGAGAGAGATGCTCTTACAGTCAGTGGGGCTACACTTTGTCCAAGATGGCCAGTCACTGCACTGGATATTAGATAATTTACTAGTACAAGTTTCCACCCTTTAATTCAAATTATTCAAACATTTAAAAATGTGCCAACCAGAAACATTATACCCTATCTTATAACAGGGCGGAGAAAAAACAGTGCCTACTTGAAATGACGTTATAAAACTGAGTAAAAAGAATTAATCACCGTGAAACTCTTTCAGATAGGCAAGTGCCTTCCAACTGACTGACGCACACCGTCACTAGAGCAATCTTGTGGTTTTCCTTACAAATATTGCGACTGGGGCATCTCACCTGGAATTACCTTATGTGATGGTTTTATTTTATAGAAAATATGTAGATTTAAACCTGAAATTACTATAACTAGGGCATCTCTCCCGGTTGGGCATCTCACCCGGAATCACCTTATATCATAGTAAATTCGTCTCTATCATAGTAAATTGATATGCATGTTTAGGAAAACCACGAATTTCAATGCAAGCAGCATCTGGCGGTGCTGCCTTGAAATTCCAAGCCTCGAAATAAATGCAACAAACTTTGATATTGGAAGATTTGAATTTTATGCACAAAAGCTAAAATAGTTGAGAGTCGAATTCATTTTTCCAAAATAGCTTCCTTCGAGGACTAAGTATGCCCTAAAAATATACTTTTTCCGATAGTTGTGCCTTTGTTAGAGAGATCTATCTTTATGGGGAGTTTTGGAAGTTTCCCCATATTCAGCTTTCGGAAGCACTCCAGTCATGGAGGTGTAGTATCGAAGTGCTACTTAAGCGAATTTAGCCATTAATAAAAGGTCGTAAGGAAGTTTTATCTCGTAATATACGAGGATTTGAAGAAAATATTACAGATGGAGAAATGGGATAGTAGAGATTGGAAGGAAGCCTTGATAGAGATAACTCGAAATCATATTTTTCTACTCGACAAATAGATTATTTACAGCAAATGATTCTTTTATTAAAAATAGAAACGTGTATCAATCGAAAGTCAACTTTCCATTAGTTTTCACTAACATCAAACAGTTGAATGTTGAATATGTCGAAAAAAGACGTAAATAGAGCAAAAGACTTTCATTGCAGCGTTGGTATCTTAAAAAAACAAGGGTGTATCCAAAGAGTAGAGAAAGGCAAGTGGATCCCCAAAATCCATTTCTTTCTTTCTTCGTGGACATCGAATTATGTGCTGAATGGAGAGAGAAGTGGTCACTCGACCAGGAGGTTATCTCCAATAAAAGAGTCGATTGCTTTTCCTTCTTCAGACGTCTTCGCTCTATAGAATTATCTCTTCCGCTGAGCGGACAGATGTGTTACTCTAATCAAACCCCCTTTAATAGAATAGGTCCTTCCTCGTGACGCTGAAAGCTTCACGTAAACGAATTATCGTGATAACTCGCAATTTCAGAAATTCCATTGCGAAAGGTAAGATTTTGCCAGATCGGATGTTTTTTGAATTTATTAGCCTCCACTGTGTTGCATTTACGATTTAAGGTTAGATTTCTCCCTTTGATTCATTGATTCCTTGGTTATTGCTGAGGAACAACTATTCTGCGGAATAAGGGTTTGTATAGCACCATGTCAAAATCGTATGTCTATTATATATCAGTATATTCCTTTTCCAAATCCAAATATGATTTTTTAAATTATCAATTTTGCAAACTCACAGTGTTTCTCATATTTAAATCAATATAAGTAAGAATCTGTAAGCAATATTTGGAAGGGTTTTTATAAATTATTTAAAATAATGCTCGACCGATCATTTCTAATTATTCTTACTTCAACTAGATATTGGTTATATGGCTTATCCATTAAAGTCTTCATTCTAGACCAATTTCTTGTTCTTCATTACTTTTGAACGAGTAAAAGCCAAAGATAAATGCAATTAGCTTAGGCGCAATTAATGTAATTAAAGTTCGGCAAATTGGAATTCGAGAGTACTTCAATATATTCCGACGGACAAGACAATTGAAGGAGAATGAGCCAACAATCGAAAACGGTTATTAGCCGATCGAGTCGGTGATTTGGTTCGAGGCGATTTTGTCCCTAAACAGTTCGGTCGGACGATGATTTAGTCTAGCGTTAATTAGGGCATTTGCAAAGGTTAGTATTTGTTATAATTAAATCTTATGGTTGTTGCTATGTAGAATTTATTGATTTTTCTATTATTTTTATTTTTTCACACAAAAGGTAAAAGTAGGGGAGACTGGGGTGGCCCACCCTCAGACAAAATGTGTTTTTAGTTTACTATTTTAGAAGGAAATGCTATTTAAAAATACTAAGCATGTAGTTTCATTAGTGCAGAGTAAATAACCATCAATATATTAACAATATTTGGAAAGATATTTTCACAATTATGTTTTTTTACAACTTCTGTAAAGTGGTCAGGGGTAGACATTTTACCCCAAAAAAGAAATCTTGAGATGATGAACACGGTACATACAAAATCAAACTATAATTGTATTATTAACTATTATAAATCAATATCAATGTTGCAATTAACAGAATATCATATTGAAATAATATGTTATTGCAAAAAGAATCTTTAATTGTTTTAGGAATCTTCTTGCAAAGTTCACAAACAAAATCATCATCTTCGCATCCAGCACTCGCTTCATGAGCCCATTTCAAGGCAGCAAGAAAATCGTACCGAAACCTCGTTTACTGATTTTGAATAACTCTCGTTACAGTTAAAACATTCTAATTCATCATAAACAATATTATTTTAAATGTTATTAGACAGAGTTTTCAGCTATGTTAAGTTGAAAATTTTATCAGTAATTGATGACGAAATAATGAGTATAAAACTAAACAGTTACCTTAGATCAATCCTGGAAAAAATAGAAAATCTGTTGTAACTCAAACAATTCGGCAAACTGATCACTGACCCTTTAACACAGCACTGATAGCCTTCCTACAAGTTAGTTTAAAACCTTTCCCACCAAATTGCAGTAGTTTCGAGCAAGTACAGGCCAATGGCCACTTTACCACTTGTGGCCCTGTCTTCCCCACACACTATTCAAATCGGAGGTGCAATAGATGAGAAAAACTTCTTAAATGAAACACACTTCGTAACAAATAATAATAATAATATTCTTATTTGCCCAAAGATCAAATATACAACCTAATGAAGAAAAGCACAAGATATAAGGTACGTCAAATAAACTTTAGTTTATAGTACAATTAATAATTATCTAGAAAATATAATGAAAACATAAGACAGCATAAGATATCATATAAAATAAAAAAGCAGAAGAATACATTAAGAGATAAAATTCTCAATTGCATCACAAGGATTTAAACTTTATCTTAAAAAAAATCTTCAGCATAATACTGTGTATCGTAATTTACGCCAAAGAAAAGATTTGAGTTTGTTCTTAATGTCAAAAAGTTGACGAAACTGGTTAATAGAAATATAAGTATATTGTGGAAGTTAAGAGGAATTTTTTTTAGATGGTTTTTACGAAACTTCACAAAGTTAGGATTGATCGCCTTAATCTTGTGATAGAGGATAGAATGTTATCTGGACGTTAAGAAATCGCAATATTTTTATGTTTAAGTGTAAATATCCATTCCAGTCGCCGTGTGTCGTAATCTGTATGAAATTTACTATTATTCAGCTCCTTGCATTTTACCATCAGCTAAGTTAGTGAAAAATTTAACTTTGTTAATGAATAAGGAAATAAAAGGACAAAGAATAAGTCGAAGACGGTTCCAAGAGTTATTTTTGCTGAAATCGACTCGCTACAAATGACGGAATGGGCTTAGAAATGTTACATGTGACTAACATGTAAAAAGTAGCATTTTTTGAAAAAGTTAAGCCATCGTTTTGATAAACTTTCATTTGCTATCAGTAAGGATAGCAAAGGTACTCTGTGTTCCCTCGCCGATTATAATTTATAAATTTTCCTCTGAAGTCGAAATTATTTAATTTAGATCACAAGGTATAGACATAGACATGCAAACTTGGAGTAGGATGACAGGATTTTCAAATATTTATTGCTTATCCCGTTACTGTAGAGGAAACGCACAAGCCTAAAAATCTCAAATCAATATATAATTATTTCTATTTTATTGATATTCAAGTAATACATTTGCGAAGTATGTTTACTTCTGCAGAAAATGCCAGCCGTTCTGATTTATATTATGTATTACATTACAGATGTCAGATGAAACCAAGTCAAATATTATTGAGGAATCGTGCATGTGTTACTCTCAAAATATGTTGACGACGCACAGTGGGCTAGAATCGATAAAAGCTGGCCAAAAATAAAAAAGTGCTTTTTCTGAGTGCGGACTTTGAAACTACGCATAGTCGTTCTTGAATAAAATCTGCATATAACTGTGAAATCATTTTCGTTGGTTCCCAAGCGTTACAATTTTACAGGGGGTCAAAGTTGACCTAATTCATAGTAATAAGCCACTATAAACACTGTTCAGAATCGTTTTTATCTGCATATCCTCTCAAAACCGAGGTCGTCTCAGAAAGAGGCGCTCCGCCGCGCGTACACAGCTCTTGCATCGCCATTGAAAAGGCGCTTCATTTATCGGCGTCGCAAATTGTCGCAGGATTTCATTTCAGATTCTTGTTAGGAAAGCTTCAAAGAACATTTTGGTATAAATAACTCCGCGTACACCGCGCTTATTCACTACTATTTTCCTCACTTCAGGTGGAAATTTGCCATAAAATAAGGGTCCGCCATTTTGTTGTATAATTAATGCAAATATTCAACTGTGATCATTAAAACCTAGTATTATAAAGCATTAAAATTAGGATTATAATACTGCATCGTTTTTTACCCGATGATTTATCTCATTTTGGTTCAGGATTGGCTTGATATTGAAGAATTTTGCGAAAAATCGAGGACAGGCATTTTTCGTAAAATTTAGTCAACTTTGACCCCCTGTAAAATTGCAACCCTTGGGAACCAACGCAAATTATTTCACAGTTATACGCAGAATTTATTTAAAAACGACTATGCGAAGTTTCAAACTTTTGCCAGCTATTATGTATTCTAGCCCACTGTGCGTCGCGTCGTCACTATCAGAAAATTCAGGAGCCGTTCGGAAACAATGGTTAGTCACAAATGCGCATTTCAGAGGTCCACAGGACGTGAGGGATACAGGAGATGAGCGAATGAGGTCCACCGCCAAAAAAGAAGAGACGTTTAATTTACGGCCAATATCGAGCGGTGAAGTAAAGTTTTTATCGAGTTTCAATTGTCTGGAAATATTAGGCTTCCCCAGAAGCAAAACCTCGAAAGTTACAATTCATTCTCAGTATAAGAAAACTTTACGCGAGGAAATTACTTTGGCCTATCCGAACTGAAATCTGTGTAACAGTTCAAGGTCAGATTGTGAAATTTTGGGGTTATTAGAGTCGTATGAAATATCGATCGATGAATTCAGCATATTGTCTTCTTTGATCTGTATCTACTCTCCTGTTACATACAAATGCGATTCGATTAAATATATTCAATGAGATTATCTTGTTATCGTTAAAATGAGAGCCTCAATTTTATGAAAGAAGTTTATCCCCATACTTATTCCTGTGAATAATGTTATGTTTTATTGCACCAATGCTTAATCTAGCTCAAATGATAGTTTCTAGTATACTTTATTCTCACTAAACTTTCGCCACACATCTTCTATAAACAATTAAAGTAACTTCTTCCATAAAAATATTCATGAACGAATCTCAATCAAAAATCATCAAGAGTTTTACATATAATTACTAAATCTATTTCATATTATCATAGATGCGTTTCATGTGTCATAAAAATTTTGAAATTCTCTCTACAAATAAAATTAAAATAGAATAATTTTATGAAGTGGGAAACCATCATAAAAAATAGTTCCTTTAATAGTAAATAATACGAAATCTTTCTCATATAAGTAAAATCACATAACCACTGATGAAAATTGGTACTATCAGGTTTATTATAAATATAAGCCTTTTCATTTGAGTAACTGGTTGTTTAAGTTTGCCGATCTGTGGAAAATGGCTATCTTTTAATTACATTTTGTGTTCAAATAAGTAAGTGGTGTCATAGGTTTTGCATACAGCCAATAAATGTCATTTAATATGATACATTTTCCCTTAAACTCATTATAAATTAGAAGGAAAAATTAAATTCTTTCGTATAAAATCATAGAATCCTTAAATAATAAAATAAAAACATATAATGTAATTTACTTTTAAAAGAAGGAGGGGTTGGTTTAAGGAATTATCCTTGTTTTGCCGTAAAAATTCATCCACCTTCATTATTTGAAATTTAATTGGTTCGCAGAATGCCAATTATCCTCATAAATGCTATTGTTGAATTTTCTTATGTGAACACGTAGAGAAAACATCCATATTAAAGTCGTATTTGTTTATAGCAACGTAACTGTTTACAGAAGGTTTCGCTGTTTTGCTGTGAGCCTGTTATCCGAAATTGCTTTAGTGAAACCAAGATGTCGTTTGAGCAATCATCCAGTGATTTCTGTCGATAATTATAAACTCTGGAAAATAATTGAGAATATTTTTCCATTTGCACTCGAGTACGCATATGCACTTACGAATGACCGTTAGTGAGAGTTTTCATAGTCTGGGGAGGGCGCTCAACTCGTCCACCATTTGCTGCTAAAATCTTTGGAAAGAATAATATCATTTATGTTTACTTATTTTCCTCATTGCATTTCAACAGGTAATTCAACTAGTTACCTTTAAATTTACGGAAAATTTACTGACGTATATTGATATACTTCCGATTAATCCAAGATATACACAGCACTAAATTAAAATGAACCAGAAATGCGGATGGAGTTATATATTCTTCAAAGCCACGCGAGAGAATTAGTATTTGCATAAGTAGAGTACTTGCCCTTTCTGAAGACTTTTGACCTAGCGTCAAAGGATTGTGCTCTCTTCTAGTCCTTCAAAGACCCTGTTAAACACGGCCCATGCACCGGTTGCTGAAGAGGCATTAGGTAGACTGTAGACTTGGATAGCTTCTTAAATGTCTCCAGTGCCTTTGAATGAACATAACAGATATTCAAGAGGAACGAAGGTACACCAGAGAATCGAAGCACTTAGATATATTTCATTATTTTCATCTCCTCTTTTCTTGCTAAAATTAGTTTTGGACACCATTTATTTAGCATCATATCGAGATATCTTCTTGGTAAAAATTGAACGTATGTCACAGATTTGTGTGCCCTCACCAGTGCTCTCCATGATTTACTAAGTTTATTTTAGCAGCGGCTGGATTATAATGACGTTCTGCAATAGGTATCGTTGATTTTTTCAGGCTTAAGTGAGTAATAGCTGAAGCTAAGAAAGAGATACACATGAAGCAAATTATGCACAGAGAAAGCCTTCAAACCATTTTGAATAAATTCAATCGAAGAAGCCTTAACTTGGTGGAACTCCGTAATCGGTATCATATTAAGTAAAAGATGCAAATTCCACAAAACAAAAAATTTTAATTCACGACCGGTTTCGAGCTAACCACTTATCGTCAGGCACTGTATCTTGTATTTGTATCTTGTATTTGTATCTTGTATTTGTATCTTGTATTTGTATCTTGTATTTGTATCTTGTATTTGTATCTTGTATTTGTATCTTGTATTTGTATCTTGTATTTGTATCTTGTATTTGTATCTTGTATTTGTATCTTGTATTTGTATCTTGTATTTGTATCTTGTATTTGTATCTTGTATTTGTATCTTGTATTTGTATCTTGTATTTGTATCTTGTATTTGTATCTTGTATTTGTATCTTGTATTTGTATCTTTTATTTGTATCTTGCGGCATTTGTATTTTGTGCCTGACGATTAGCGGTTAGCTCGAAATCGGCCGTGCATCAAGTCTGCATAAAAGAAATGGCACTTTCAATTAAGAAGCAATTCCACGATCTGTGTTTTATTTTAAAAAGCGCACAAATCGTCGGTTGTATTGGTTGCTTTCATTTATGTCATCTTTTCTTAAAAATTGCCACTCTTATACGCACATCCGCTGTGATAACGGAAAATAGTGACCCACTTACTGATTTGAAATGGAGTCAATTGAAAAATCTTCTTCCTCTGCTATCCTTGGCTATTCTAAGGAAATGTAATGTCAGGAGCACTTAAAGTATGGGAACACAGATCCAAAAGAAAACCATGAATGTGATGGTCATGTGGGGAGGTCTACAAGAAGAGATCTCCGGCCAATGATGTCGTTATATGAGTCTCATTATTTCATTAAATTTATTTTATATAAAATTTAAGGCTTTTATCGGTGTTAGTTTCCATGACGAACTTTATTTAGCATTGGAAATGGAGAGTTCCGGCTCATGTTTGTGTCCCTAATTAAATCTGGCTGCTTGAAGGGCCCAATGACAGTTTTATGAGCTCCGTGGTCACTCCAGAGGCACTTCTGAGAAGGCAAACGGACAGTGTGCACGTGAGAGCGAGGTTTCTTAGATTGAGGGACTATGAACACGAGATTTGGCCTTTCCCTGGGATTATGTTCGTTATGAAAGCACAAACCAGTAGATTCCGCAAATGTGCGTCATTGGACCGAGAAGCAATGAACCTTCCGAAATAAATTCGCTGCGGAGGGCGAATATTGTACAATAGAATGTGATGAAGCGATATTTGAAGTGAAATTCGTACGAAAATATGAATTTGAATATAATCAGTTACGGAAATGAAACGAAGAGAAGGAGTTAATGAAAAGATAAAACTTACTCCAATTGACACTCGTAAAAATTGTCACGCATGTTTCCATATATGTATTTATCATGTGATTGATAAATATTTTTGAAAGATAAAAACGAAATCACGACATGAAAATCAGTCACGAGAAAGCCTTAAGCTCAATTCACTAATTCTATATAAATTAATGATTCGCCATCTGAATTCTATACAAAATGCTTATCATCTTTCTCAGAGTTTTTGATCGCATGACGATGATCCAATTAATCTGATACTTTCAGACAGTTTCCAGAGGAGAGTGTGATGGGGAAGATTCGTGGATGGGAATTGTTTGTGTTAGTAATTGGAGACATGTTTTAAACCTTTCTCTATGTTATATTTTAAACATATTCGAGGTAAATAGGATAGCATTGGGATTTGTCGGAGCCCTTATTTTTCATCTTTGAGAAAGTCGAGGGTAACGTCCTAAATTTATTCCCACATGGTTTTTCTATTACTTGAAACTCTTCAGTATAAATGCAGTTATATTTAATATCTTGAGCTATTTAAACGAGTAAATTTACCTCTCAAAATTCAGCTGAAATTCTGCGAAAACATACGTTCTTTGAGTTGTAATGAAAACAAGAGAATAAGAATAAAGATCGCAAAAGAAGTAAAAATAAGTAAAAGTAGAGAACAGAAACTTGCTAGAGCTCATTTTGTACACTCCTTTTACTAGAAACAACCAAATAAAACATTCCCCTTCTTCACTTCTGCTACTCCCTTTCTCAATAAACCGATTATCTTTCCCTTGCAGAGTTTGCGACCGACCATTGCTCTTTGCTTTGCTTCTTCACCCTTCCTTCCTTTACCCTTCCCTTCTTCACCCTTCCTTCCTTCACCCTTCCTTCCTTCACCCTTCCTTCCTTCACCCTTCCTTCCTTCACCCTTCCTTCCTTCACCCTTCCCTTCTTCACCCTTTCCTTCAGCGACCACCTCCACAAACACAAAAATAATGACTACATTTTTCACTTGTAATTTGACGGCTTTATATTATAAAAGTACATATATGAATATAAAGAAACAAACAATAAAAACTTATTATTCCTTCCGAAACGCAAGATTTGATGGGTTTCAGGCTAACAGCATTTCCTGTCTTATATTTCATCGCTAATTAAAACAATAAAGCGAAAGATAACAAAACATTATGCATGGCATACGATCAACAAAAGCTCACCACTGACATAAATGTTATAATTAAGAGTCACAACTACCCCTTGAGCTGTCAAATATTATTATTTTTTTAATATACGTACGTTTCGCTACCATTGTAGCATCTTCAGAAGACCAGTTGTGACTGAAGTTCAAGAAATTAATTACCGGAGAGAGGAAGGAGACGAAAGAGCAACGCTAGGCGAGGTCAAGCAGACTAAATAAGATTTATCGAAATCTGTATCAAAATTCATTAGATGTTCGCGGTTTTTGTAAATAAATACATTTTCCCAAGAATCTAAACCAAAATTAGAAATGTGAACAAGACTTAAGTTATTAAACGTGATAATGTGTGTAAAATCAACCATATTTTTTGCAACAGTAATAATATTTGACACCTCAAGGTGTATTTGTGACTCTTAATTATGGCACACGATGGATATTTTTTCCGGTTACCTTATTTGTTATTATCTATAATGCTTTCTGTTTCCCTGGGCAGAGCAGCTTCCGACACCCCGAGAAAATTTGATAAAACATAAGAGTATGGCTTAAAGATTATTTACGGGAAGAAAATTTTTTAACTTGTTTCTACAAGTAAGGAATAATTGTAAAATTTCTCTTCATTTGCATCATCAATCGAACACGGGCGGTGTCTCAAAGTTCATATTTATTCTCTGTTTATTCTTGCATTTTATAAGGCAACCATTAACTTCCTCTTCTTTTACATGTAATTCATCAGAAGTAACTTATTGAAAACACCCTAGTGGATGGAACTATATGGCGCCTTGATTTCGATAGCTTATGAGCTCCGTCTGCGTCCTGCCCTCCCTCGCTAAGGTCCTGCGCTTACGTGCAAAACTCTAGATAGAAATCTCAGAATAGAGCATCTGGAGAATACTGTTCTCAGATTTTATGAATTAAATTTCGTAATTCTTATATCTCAAAGCTTTGAATCGTATTCAATTGAGTGATCTGCTGTTTCAATTGCACAAAGCGACGTAATCATTAAAAATGACTGCAAATCAATATTCATTCGTCATCAGCGTTATTCACCTAAAACTGTTACAGCTAAAGATGGATTGAATACTACGAACGCATTTTCTCAGCCATTTCTATTATCTCCTCTTCTCATTGATGTTTTAAATGATAAAACATATTCAGAGATTTTAGCTGAGATTTAGCTGAAATTTTATCTGAAACTCCCAAAAGTATTATCATTTTTTATGATTAGATTTTATTCTTTCTTTCCTAATACTCAATCAAAATAACTCTAATTTAATCCAATTATATTTATGAAAGTTAACCAAAACAGTTTACAGAATGTTATCTTGAGTTTCTACTACGAGAAAGGTTCTTAGTGGGTGAGAATGCGCTACTTTGCTCACATTTTGGAGTCCTCAAGTACCGAAGTTATTTAGCCCTAATCTTCAAGTCTTAGTTACTTCAAGAGATTATAAATAAAAATCGGAAATATTCAGACAAGTAGCGCGGAATACCGTGCGAAGCATGCTGATTAGGGGAGCCTATTTAATTATGCAAAGATTATGTAATTTCAAAGAATACAAGTCGTTAAGGAAAATAATTCACAAAAGTGATAAGGGAATGAATTTTTTCCACCAAAATAAATAAATATTTAAGTCTTGATGAGCTTAGCAGTCTTCCATAAGTTGTAACATTTAATATCTTGGATTTGGCGCCATAATACCGATCCTTAAAATGTGAATAAATAGCAGTGTTGGAACACTCTTACCAAATTAACGATATATAATGTACGTAAAAATAATAGCATTCAATACGGAATGTTATGAAAAGTGATACTCATTGTGTCATTGTGCTGCTCTTACGTAGTCGTTTTCAAGCCATTTTGGCTTCGTGAGGAAAGCTAAGGCAAACTACCTCACTCCTCATCTTTCCCAGTAATCCTCATTCCATAGTTAGAAACGAAGCGCACCCTTAATTTTCTCGATCTTTCCATTTCTCTTATAAAAACAAACTTCAATTCTTTATTTTCCGTAAGCCTTCATATACTGACCACGTGATCCCTTAAAATCACCACTTTTCCCACAAATGCCTTCCCTCATCAAGAGACTAGTCACTACGTATCTAACAATTTCTTCTGTGGTATAAATAAATCTATTCCTTGTCAATTTGCTTCTTTTATTAATTCTTTATCCCTGCAATTGTCACATCTTCTCCCCAAGGAATAATTCAAGCCTTCCTTCAAAACTCCCCTCAACTTGGGAAAAGTTTTCTGTAACGGAAAAGATAACCACATCCCCCAAGATAAAGCAGGGATTTACCTTTTGAAATGTAAGGACTGCGATGCAGCTTACATCGGCCAGACCTCCCGCAGTTTTTCCACGAGGACCAAGGAACATTTTAGATGCTTTCTTCTGTTTCCCACTTCTCAAAACACCTCTTAGAAAACAATCACTCCTCAGATTTTGTCCCAGAAATCCTCCATATCGTAACCAAAGGCCGCCGACTCAATTTCTTACAACAACTGGAAATACGCAGACGTGTCTATTCTTCCAAATAGTCTTTAGATAATGAGCACCTTTTCCCTTCTCACTCCCCGATGATAGACTCTGTCCTTTCTTACAATAACGACGTCCCTTCCTCTTACCTTCTTAGTCTCTAACTCCCACCACTTCCTTCTTTCCCCCCCATTTTTCACCTTCTCTATCCCCTTACCCCTCTAGCCAGCTAGTATTTAAGCATCTGAATTTAGAGTTTCTTCACCAGAAGATGACGATTAATCGTCGAAACCGGTCGTGTGTTTGTTTTTTATAATAAATAAATTAGTTGTAAAAGTACAAATCTTTCGTAGATTATTTCTCATACTAATAGTTGTCTGGTTAAAAAGTGATAACTTAGTTCATTTCGGACTCCACCAGGGAATCGAAGCCGCTTTCACCGCTTGGGAGCCCTCTCCGAAGGTGCCTTTAATGCACTTATTGACTAAGATAAAGAGAATGTGCTGAAGGAGGAAGGGAATGAGGACTAGCAGAGGTTAGAGCCCTGAATTCCGTTTACAGCTCATCCTAAAGCCAAATATGACTCGGATTCTCATTCTGTATTTGATTACAGGATCGAATTAAACTTGTGGACCCCAAATAGTTCCCGGGAGGTATTAACAGAAGAGTTTTCTAGAATTCGCTCCCTCTGAAACACAACTACCAGAAGATAATGTTACGATGCTTTCCATTCCACGTGGGATAAGTGGCCGCTGCAATCCGATTATCGTAGGCGTCGAATACACAGACAATCCTATCTACGGATTCGGTTACCTCTACTTTAAAATGGAAAAATCTGATGTGGCCAGCACATGACTTTCTCCATATATAAGATGTACATACTTATCTACGACAGTAATTTCGAACTCTATATTCCATCTAAACTTGGAAGATGAGTGATTAATTTATATATTATTATCTTTTACGTCACAAACATGAAAAACGATGAAATTTGCCTTTCGCCATTAGAGCCCAGAGCGCCCACAAAGTAGATAATCAGCAACTTCCGGTTTATCGTTATTTCATGAATTACTCCTAAACTATCAGTGATACGAATATATGTTTCATACAAAAGTTATAGTAAATTTTATTTTCTAAAACATTTATAAATAATAGTATATACCTAAATATCATATTTATGGAGATATTTTGAAAACCGGAAATGAGCTTTGAAGAATAAAGGTCAACTTTCGGTAAACCGATTTACTCCAAAAACTAATCAACTCTAAAGACTGTAATAAAAGTACTTCATATGAAATTTGGTGTTGATTTGCCAAATAGTTTTCATGTTAGAGCGCCCACAAAGTACATAATCATCTTCTTCCGGTTTATCAGTGTTTCACGAATAACTCCAAATAAACCGGTGATACAAAAATATGTTAAATACAAAAGGTATAGTAAAACATATTATCTAAAACTTTTATAAGGTATACAATATACGTATATATCATATTTATGGAGATATTTTGAAAACCAGAAATGAGCTTTAATGAATAAAGCTCGACTTCCGGTTGGCCGATTTACTCCACAAACTAATCAACTCTGACAGCACACACCACAGTACTATATATGAACTTTGGTATTCATACGACTAATAGTTTTCATGTTAGAGCGCCCACTATCACACACACACATACACACACACACACACACACACACACACACACACACAGGCATCATTCCGAAAATGGTCAAAACGTGTTCTAGGGACCCCAAAACATGTATTTCCGTTGAAATCTCGAAGTCGAATTTTTTCATGAAAACAATACTTTCTCTATACTTCGTATATGGAGAAAGTAAAAATATGAATTAAACACATGGACGATCACTTTCTCGATAAATAAAAGGAAAATCAATGTAGAATATTCCACATGTCACAAAGGAGAATTCGAAGATCAAAGGACATAAGCATTAATGGTCAGTCATTACCAGAGTACAGACCGTAAGGGCCGTTTCAGTTTTACGCATAAATGTATTAAGACTGACCGAAATAAAATAAGTCAAACTTGTAGATCATTGTTTTTCCAATTTCATTATAATATCATCAATATTTAATTGTAAACTCTTTAGAATCATATAATATTTGGAAGAAGCCTTCAATATGAGGAAATTCATGGTTAGGGGGAGAAAAAAAAATCTGATGAGGCCAGCACATGACTTTCTCCATATGTAAGATGTAAATATTTATCCACGACAGTATTTTCGAACTTTGTATTCCATCTAAACTTTGAAGATGAGTGATTAATTTATATCATATTATATATTACGTCACAAACATTATAAATAATGTTTTTCGGGACATGCTCGATGAAAAACGATGAAAAGGCTATTCGCCCACAGCGCCCAGAGCGCTCATGAAGTACATAATCGGCAACTTCCGGTTTATCAGTATTTCTTGAATAACTCCTAAAAAATCAGTTTTACAAAAATATATTTCAAACTAAAGTTATAGCAAATTTATTTTCTAAAACTATTATAAATAACAGTATATACCAAAATATCATATTTATGGAGATATTTTGTAAACCGGAAATGAGCTTTGAAGAATGAAGCTCGACTTCCGGTTAACCGATTTGCTCCAAAGACTAATCAACTCTAACGACACCAACCAAAGTACTATATATGAAATTTGGTGTTGATCCGACAATTGGTTTTCATGTTAGAGCGTCCACAAAGTACATAACAGCTACTTCCGGTTTATCAGTATTTCACGAATAACTCCTAATCAACCGGTGATACAAAAATATGTTAAATACAAAAGTTATAGTAAATTTAATTATCTAAAAATTTTATAAATAATTTAACCGACGTATATATCATATTTATGGAGATATTTTGAAAACCGGAAATGAGCTTTGATGAAGAAAGCTCGACTTCCGGTCAACCGATTTACTCCAAAAACTAATCAACTCTGACAGCATGCACTACAGTGCTATGTATGAAGTTTGGTATTGATACGACTAATAGTTTTTACGTTAGAGCGCCCACAATCACAGACACACATACATACACACACACACACACAAACACACACACATACACACAGACATCATTCCGAAAATGGTCAAAACGTGTTCTAGGGACCCCAAAACATGTATTTCCGTTGAAATCTCGAAGTCGAATTTTTTCATGAAAACAATACTTTCTCTATACTTCGTATATGGAGAAAGTAAAAACACTATGTCGAAAATTGTACTTGAGTTTTTATACACGACCGGTTTCAGACAAGAAACAAAGCCTCCAAAATCGATAACCAAGTAGGGCTTTTCAAATACCGTACAAAAAGCTCTACTGAAACTGAATTTTATATAATTTTGAAATCAAAATTTTAATGTGACTATATTCAGTTTTCCCTTTGGCCAAATTTATCACTAGAAGTTAACCATTAGGGTACACTCAGGTCAGTTCTCCGTTAGTCCTTACTAAGGAGGAATAGAGGGGAGGGGTTTCGATGACGAAACTCGAATAGGAGTGTAAATTGATTTCCCACTGAATTGAAAAATAAAAAGGACAACTTTTGTTAGTTAAAGCCACTTATTCATGGAATTACAATTTCTCCTAACCTGATCTTTCAACGGAACACTGTCAAGAAGATACATATGAAGGGTTACTTACGGAAGACGGGATTTTAATGTCAGCAATAGCGTTTCTTGCTCAATTACGGAGATTGGGTATGTACTTCCGATGATTTTAAGAGCTCGAGTGGAAAAATTAATTTTCTTCTCACCCTGCGGAGAATTGGTCCACTTGAAAGAGGTCAGAAGAGATTAATCTGATGATTTGAAGATATGTTAGATCTATACGAAGGCAAGTACTCTGTAATTCAACTTCAAAGACGCATCGTAATTTCTACTCCAACCCCATAAATCAGAGTACTTTATAGAATACTCTTATTGAAAAGTAAATATCAAAGTGTGAAATAATGAATCAGGCACTGAATTAAACTTAAAGTAGGATGGCTATCGAGTTATCGTATTAGTCTCATTGACTGCAATTATTTACTTACCTGTAACACAGTTTTTAACCTATTCCATCTATCAACAAATAGTTCAACTTTATTAATTTTTAGAAATTCGACGTTAAAAAAATAAATAGTTTAACCTTTTTAAATTTCAAACTGATTCCAGCTGCATCAGTACGGTATTCACTTTAAGCCAACAACTTATTCATTGCACACTCAGATTATGCGATGGTTACCCAGATTGGAGGAAAGTTAGTTTCACAAAATTCAATTCTTCGCAAGTTTTGAGATTATTATAAAAACGTAAAATCAGTTAAATAAACAAAGAGAAAAGCGAGGGAACGTTAATAGAAAACACAGTGATTTTTGGAATAGAGAAGGCAAATGATCATATATTAGAGGATTTATCAGAAACTATATAAAGGATAGAGAATATAGAAAAGGAAAGAAGATAAGTATTCAATTCTCATGATTCACTTAAAAACAAAGTGTTCATTTATAATTAATTCTATGACTGAATTTACCTGGGACGACAGTAAACTTTCAAGTATTTATATTTAAACATTTATCGCTGTTTGACAAACTATTTGTAATTACCTTTATCTATAACTCTTAACATCCTGTGTTGGAATCAATTACTATTACCATTTATTAATAATACCTCAAAGTGAAGATTGAATATAAGTTACGAATATTTATCAAGCGACAATATAACACTAAGCTAATTTACAATACAATACAAATGCGTATATTGGGTGAAATTGGAATAAAAATGTCCCACATCTACCATTGAGTCTCAATGTAACACAAAATGCAAATAATGCATCGGTTTTAAATAAGAACTATGATAAATTCCGATTAATGACAAATGAGGCGAGAAAGGAGTTTTGCGCACTTATAGAGAGAGGTGTAAGTTTAGAATGCAGTAATATATATTATTCTAAAAATATACGTCTTGTTTATAATATAATATCACAATTTACAATTGATGGAAATCTGATTTTATAATTCTTTACCACAGAAATAATAAGGATAATAACAAATCTTGTAGAAAAGCTGAAACTATGAAATGCAGAAACAGCATGCATTTATATTAAAGCAGTGAGCTATGTAAATCTTTTCCTCAGTTCCTTGTAAGCTGATATTGATTATCTTACAAGGAATTGAAGGATAAAGGGAAATACAAGGAATTTAAGGATAAAGGAATTGAAGGATAAAGGGAAATACAAGGAATTGAAGGATAAAGGAATTGAAGGATAAAGGGAAATGAAGGAGTCTTCACGTTTAGGATATTATTTATGCGAGAAGTGATATCCGACGAAATAAGGCTGATTCCCAAGCGAACTTTGCCGAGGAGGAAGGATATTTTACAGGATTGACCAAAGTTGTTTGGTTAGAAGGGCAAAAGGGAGGTCCCATGGGGGTCTTCTTTTGAAAGGGAATGCTGGCGAAACAAGCAAGGAACCCTTCGTATCTATTGCTCCTCCTGACATTTTATTCCCAGTTTCCTTCTTCCTCCCTCTGGCCTTTATTTATTAGCACTACGAATACCTTTTGATTGTTATTTATAAATGCTCTTTCAGGGAAAATTAAATCTCACGAAGAAGAGGATACTGATTTGGCCTAAGTGATATCGTTCTCATCATTTCAGTATATGAGCCTGAATACAGAATAATGATGACACTGTGAATTACGAAAAAATGAAAATGAGAATAAATATAAATCGATAATATATTTTCAGTTGGGTAAATAGAGGAGCCCAAGGCGGAACGGGGTACCAAGTTGAAAATACGAAAGGGTTAAGAAAGCTGAAATTTTTATGAACACATTGTAGTTTAATAATCACGAAAATACAATGATATCGTAAGAAAACATAGGACCGATATTTTTATTTTCAAAAACAAAAAAAATAAAGGTGTTTGGCCCATTTTACCGCGGATACTGGGCAAAATGGGGCGGTAAGGATAAGTAAATACAAAAACACAATTACAATTAGTGTAATTGCAGAAAAAATCAGTTCACTCTACATTTATCTAGTTTTAAATTACTATAAAGGTTTAACTACAGTTTTCATTGAATGTTTCCTTTTCTTAAGCCTATCCACAAAATTCACACTCTGAGACAGCTAATTTTATAATTCCCATTTCTCTTACACTAGATATTGCTTCGGTTTGCGAACACATAAAGTACAGTGTCTCTTAAGAAAGATATCCGAAATCGATACTAGTTGAAACATTGCGGGTAAATTCCCCATTCTGCCCCAAGGACAATATTTAGATTAGAGAGGGGAAGTCCCTCGAGAAAGATACGTATTCAAACGTAGAGCTACACGTTACCAAAGACACTTTAATGTACATCAGGCGTTTATTAATTTAAACGCTGCAAGTTGGTATTAATACCAGATGGCAACGGTTGAGGGGGATATACAATTATAATCTGTCCTTCATTCGCCCAAGGACGGGAGGGAAACCCCTCCAAAAACCTCCCGTGGACACATCTTAACAGTAGCAATAGGCCCAATTTGTACAACATGTGAAACAAGTCAAATAAACAATATACAAGCACCTCCACCAAACCCAGTTACAGTAGGCTATTACATTACAAGAAAACCAGACAGACATGGATGCCGCAGTTGCGTAATTACATGTTGGTCTATGCATGCTTATTGCCGCTCTCATCTATTTGACACCGAAGGACTTCGTTCCATCCAGCCTGGCCCTATCGGGTATGCTTTTCTCAGAACTTATGTTCGGCCTGCCACAAAATGGTACAGCTGCTCCCTCGACCGAAATCAACTCAGCGTTCAATGTCGTAATTGTAATGCAGAACAACTTCATTAATTTTTTTGTAAAGAATAATCCTGCTCTTTGAACTGACTATAAATCTCCAGATTTTGCCTTTGACTTAGAATACTATTTAGCTTGATACAATACGAACTGAAAAAATCTGATGTGGCCAGCACATGACTTTCTCCATATATAAGATGTAAATATTTACTAAGACAGAATTTTCGAACTCTATATTCAATCTAAACTTGGAAGATAAGTGATTAATTTAAATCACATTATCTTTTACGTCACAAACATCATAAATAATGTTTTTCGGGACATGTTCGATGAAAAACGATGAAATTGGCCTTTCGCCCCAGCGCACTGTGGGCTAGAATCGAAAAAAGCTGGCCAAAAATAAAAAAGTGCTTTTTTTGAGTGCGGACTTTGAAACTTCGCATAGTCGTTCTTTAATAAATTCTGCATATAACTGTGAAATCATTTCCGTTGGTTCCCACGCGTTACAATTCTATAGGGGGTCAAAGTTGAGCAAATTTTACGAAAAATGCCGGTCCTCGATTTTTCGCAAAATTCTTCCATTTCAAGCCAATCCTGAACTAAAATGAGCTAAATTATCGGGTAAAAAACGATGAAGTATTATAAACCTAATCTTTATGCTTCATTATACTGGGTTTGAATGATCACAGTTGAATATTTGCATTATTTATACAACAAAATGGCGAACCCTTATTTTACGGCAAATTTTCACCTAAAGTGAGGAAAATAGTAGTGAATAAGCGCGGTGTACGCAAAGTTATTTATACCAGAATGTTCTTTGAAGGCTTCTGAAGAAGAATCTGAAATAAAATCCTGCGACAATTTGCGACGCCGATAAATAAAGCGACTTTACGATGGCGATGCAAGAGGTATGTACGTGCGGCGGAGTGCCACTTTCTGAGACAACCTCGGTTTTGAGAGGACATGAGGAGAAAAACGCAACTGAATGGCTATAATTCGGAAATATTATGCTGAAGAGAAGTTATGTTTTATATATTTAGATGAAAAATAATAAGATTTTTAAAATTTTCTCATTTAATCCTTAAAGAAAATTGGATTTAGCGGTAAGTCACTGCTTTCCCTCAGATTTCTTGATAGAGCCACAATTTCTAAAATTTAAAATTTTTGACAGTAAATCCTGAAAGTTATAGAGGCTGACTCTCTTCTCCTCGTTCGACCTTCAATTGCTAGATGAGTAAACTCACTCCTATTGTCGTTCGCACGACCCTCTTGTGGTAGGAGGGCGCGCGACAGAGTGTGCCCTAAAACCAAAGTAAAACTTTCGAAGTGGCTCAGTTTATAACACCCAGCTATTGTTTTGCGGAAAAAGGTTACTCATTTTATTGTACTCTTTCCGCCAGTTTCAGCTCGAAATATTCTTTCGGAGTCAGTTATTTTTTGGCTGTGCCGAAGTGGTGTTCTGGTGATATTTCTGAAGATAATCTATTTCACGCGTCGCAATTTCTTAAGGTTCTTCCTGCAGAATTCTCTTGCTGCGGTGTGGAATATATTTTTGGTGAGTCACATTTAATTTTATATTTAATATTTTCCTTTCTTTCCATGAAAATTAAACATTCAATAGCTGCACTGTTTCCTTATTAGTGTCACTAAATCTAGTCATCGTTTTCAGACTTTCTGCTGCCATTTTTTTAAATGTATTACCGAGGAAGGTATAAAATTTAAGGAATCTATGTTACATTTTCAGAATTTTGCTATTTACTTGAAATACCATGTCTAACTTGGTCATTTCTCGTTTAATAATGCATAATAGGTTGATGGAGGGAAATAATGAATCATTAATTTGCAAGAAACAGCGTTTAATGAAATATCTAATAAAAAAATACACTTGCAAGAATTTGAGAGTGGGCAAAATGCTCTTATTGATTATATCCATGATTTCTTGTCTGTGCACTATTCAAGAAAATGGAAACTGAGTTCACGCAATAATGAGAGATTTATCAAGCGCAATTCCAGTTGGCTTAATGTTAACGCTAATTTTATCGAGATTGTGCTACAGAACTTACCTAGTAGTTCTATGACTCCTGGTTAGTAAATCTAAGTTTTATTTGATGTTTGTAATATCGTTTATTGATAGTTTAAAATTTTGTATATAAGTTATCTTATGTAAAATTAATTCATTTTGGTAGACGCTAGAGGACGGCCAGAATTAGATTTCCATCTTTCGAGTAAACGAACTAAACGAAGGAAAACGGAATCGATAAGGGCCACGTACTCCGCAGCTAAATTGTCTGCGATGTGACTCTTCGAGAGGAAGGAGATGAGGCTGCTTCTAAGTTAGTCAAGGATATAACTACGAAAGCAAGGAGGGTACTTTCGAAGTGGAGGAAAACGGATAATGTTCAGTCTCAGTTGTCAGGAAAAGAGGCCGTATCTCTGATTATATCGTCAGAGTTAACAAAAAGTCAATATAAAATTCTCCGTGATACTGCAATTAGTCATGGTCATAAGTTGTACTCCAGCTATGAAGTAGTTAAAAACGCAAAATCTGCTGCGTATCCAGATGGGATACATATTACCGAAGATGTGTGTGGAGTCAGTTGAAAGCCCTTCTGCTGCACACAGCATACCGTATCGCAGCATCTGTATCGTCAGCTCAGCATCAAGCAGTAAAGTTAATTCCACTTTAATATGTAAATACGGATTTGACGGAAGCTCTGGCCACTCTCGATATAAACTAGTGAGGTGAACGGAGGACAAGACAGATGAGTTCCTCTTCATGAGCTCCTTGGTGCCTCTAGGTTTACTCAACGATGCATCTGGTAAAAACATAATCACCTTAATTCTTCCTCGCTCATAGTAGTTGAAGTTGATAACAATATAACTAACTTTATGTTGGAATTCACAATTTATTGCTTAATACAGGTGAAATAATATGGGCAAAGTTTGAAGTTCATATCATACCGGGAAGGTCCTGAAATAAGACTCTATTATTCCCATCTGAAATGCATAGGGCAATGTAAATGGCTTTCTGGGATCGAACCAAGAACGATCAAGGAATCCTAAAACAGGTAGTTGAAATGTATCTATGATATTTATTTACATGCCAAGATTTAAGTTTCTATATTATCGGGAAGAGGTTCAAAGAAATTCTTAAACATCGTAACAATTATCAATTTTAGAGACCCCTGGTATCGAACCCAGGACTTATTGGTAGCTGTGAATAGACCGTAAGACCGTAAGGATAATAGAGTGACTGCAGCCGAAGCGTTCGGACTAAAATAGATGGTCTGAATGCGCGGATGTGGGAGTTCTGTCGGGGCATGGGAGTTGACTTTGTGGACCTTCGGCCGACCCTCTTGTCGTACCCCCTCGCCTTGAACGGCTCTGGTGTTCACTATACTGCTGAAGCTGCGAGCGGGGTGGCTCATAGGATTTACGAGCATTGTAGGTTTTTTTTAGGCTAAAGGGAATTTGTGGGATTGCTTCTAATTTAAGTGGCTCCGATATAGGAAATAAAGTTAATAAACAATCGAATACCTTAAAAATTAGTGAGCAAGTTGAAGATGAGCAACAACGCGTTTCCCGGGCTTCACCCATTGTAAATGAACTATCGATTGCCATTATTAATTGTAGAAGCATCAAAAACAAAGTAGCCGATCTTGAACATCTTATCCGAAGTAACGACTCCGACATAATTATAGGCACCGAAAGCTGGCTAACAGACGATATTAATGACTACGAAGTATTTCCTAAAGATTTTAAGATTTATCGTAAGGACCGTCAGGATAAAGTGGGTGGAGGAGTATTTATAGCGGTTAAAAGTTCTTTGCGGAGTAGTTCACATACGTATCCTAACAGTTGCATCGAGAGCGTATGGTGTACCATTAGTCAGCCAAATAAACCCAATCTACATGTATGTGCTTTTTACCGGCCGCCCAACTCTTCGCGTTATGTTTTGCGTAACCTAAACGATGAAATAAATTTTTACTCGCGTAAAAACAACAATAGCATAATGATAATTGGAGGAGATTTTAATCTTCCAGACATCGATTGGCAAAAGCACGTAGTCAAGAAAAGAGCTCGGGACAATGACTCTTGTAGGACCTTGTTAAATTTAATACAAAAAAATTCATTACACCAGCTAGTCAAAAAGCCTACCAGGGAATTAACAATTTTAGATCTTTTTCTTACGAACACCCCCGAACGAGTATCTAACACATCTGTTTGCGATGGAATATCCGATCACAAAGCCATAATTATAGATTTCGACCTTAACTTGGTAAAGCACAGAAAACCTAAGCGCAGAGTTTATCTTTACCCGCGAGCCGATTTCGAAGGATATCGTAGTAAACTCATGTACGAATTTCTGGAGTATAAAACGCGCGCGATATGTTTAAATACCGAGGACACGTGGAATCTCTTTGTAAGAACAATTCGTGACCTAATGGATACATTTGTACCCTCAAAACTTTCAAATCAAATAATGAACCTAGATGGTATAATAAGGAGACTAGGAGAGCACTAAAGAAACAGAGGCGTTTGCATTCCAAATTAAAAGCCGCTGCGAGGCAACCGAATAGTATCAACATAGAATCGAGTAGAGAGCGAACATAAGGAAGCAAAGTCGGAAACTAAACGAATTATGCGAGATGCCCTCCGTCAATATAAAAAGAAGATTTTATGCGAACACTTGGAAGAGGACCCAAAAGCGTTTTGGTCGTACGTTTGTGAGGTCCAAGGTAAAGAGCAAACTGTTGGTTCATTAAAGGATACTTGCGGTAATATAGTAAACGATGCTAAAGGCAAAGCTAATATCTTGAATGATTTTTTTCGAAGCGTTTTCACGTCTGACGATACATCAAATACTCTCCCGAATGTTGATAAACCTGAATCAATGTCGAAAATCACCTTCAGAGAAGACGGCATCATTAAACTATTGCGACAGATTAAACCGAATAAAGCTCCGGGTCCTGAAGACATACCGGCTCGAGTGTTCAAGGAAGTTGCGGAGAGCGTAGCACCTTTTCTTAAAGTTATATTTGACAAGAGTATGAGCGAAGGAAAGGTCCCGAAAGATTGGAAAATTGCGAATGTCACGCCAATATTTAAAAGTGGCTCTAAGGACGATCCAGCTAATTACAGGCCTATATCTTTAACATCACTGAGCGGTAAAATTATGGAACATATAATAGCTAGCTCTTTAATGGGTTTTCTTGAAACGTCCAATTTCATAATTAGGAATCAACACGGTTTTCGTAAGACTCGTTCTTGCGAGTCTCAGCTGGCTTTATTAGTGCATGATGTTCTAAACTCTGCTGAAAAATATAAGCAAGTCGATGCGATATTTTAAGATTTTCGGAAGGCTTTCGATAAGGTACCTCATCATAAATTGCTGTACAAATTAGAAGTTGCGGGTATCAATGCACAAGTTATTAACTGGATAAAAGACTTTCTCACCGATAGAGAGCAACGAGTAGTACTCGATGGTATTAGTTCCAACTTGGTTAAGGTGACCTCGGGCGTCCCTCAGGGCAGTGTAATTGGACCGTTGTTATTTTTAGTATACATCAACGACCTCAGCAATCACATTGAAAGCAATGTTAGGATATTCGCAGACGACACAGTCATTTACAGGGAAATAGTTAGTTAAGAGGATAGATTAACCCTTTCTAACGACTTATGAATTGGTGCGATGATTGGCAATTAGAGCTTAATGTAGAAAAGTGTTCGGTAGTTAACTTCTTCGAAAGTAAATCTATAATAAATGATTATTCTTATAGTCTCCGAGGGGTAAACCTAATGTCAGTAGAATCGGTAAAGTATCTTGGAGTAACTCTCACGAATAATCTATCATGGAGTGCCTTGGAGTGGAGTGAATATATGTGGAAAAGCACTTAAGAAACTCAGCTTCGTTAAAAGAATAGTCGGTAGGAGCGAAGAAAAGGTTCGCGAGCGATGTTACTTAGCGTTAGTTAGGCCTCACCTTGAGTATGCATGTAGTGTATGGGACCCCGCCGAGAAATGTCATATTCGGGATTTAGAAAAAGTACAACGGAAGGCGATACGATTTGTAAAGAATTGCTACGATAAAACAGCGAGTGTCACTCAGATTTTACTGGACGCAGGATGGGAATCATTAGAAGATAGAAGAAAAATTCAAAGGATAAATTTATTAAATAAGTTCAGAGAAATTACGTTTTCAGATGATGTAACCGATATAATGCGACCCCCCTGTTATATGGGCCGTGCTGATACTGCCCGAAAGATTAGGGAAATAGATGCTAAAACGAATCGTTTCAAAAATTCATTTTTTCCGCGAAGTATACGCGAAAGCAACCGTTTAGGAAAATAGAGTCAAGGTGCTTGCACCCCCTGCCACACGCCGAAAGGCGGCTTGCAGGGTTCTTACATAGACATACACATAATCTTGGATAAAGTCTTAATGGTTTTTGTCGGACACGCACGGCCTCCAGCGATACCTCGTATTTCAATTCTCTACTTTGCCAGAAAGTGCCTCAAAAAAATTTTCGAAAATCCCCGCAATGTATCTTTATGGAGAAAATCGTGACTTTGGGGCCTTCTGGAATCGAACCCATGAAACTGAGGTTCAAAGTCGCCCTTTTTCTGGAGGATACACATTATGACCACTACGTCATAAAAATTTCAAGTCAGTGGTACTTGGGATGGTTAGAATTTTGATCCCCTATGAACGAATGAATGTATATATAGGTACGAGTAAATGTAGAAATATTCGAAACTAAAAGCTGAAAAATTTAAGATACTTTTGCGGGCCATTGTACGAGTAAAATGTAGCTTGCATACTGTAAGCAGATCGACAACACTAATTTCATGTCGGATAAAATCCTATCGGGACGGTCTTCAAAAAAAAAAAAAAAAAGATTGAAAATATTCTAACAATTCTGTTTAATTTTATCGTCTGGCACTGAACCCGGGTCTTCCTGGTGAACTTACTATGCAGCACAACAGAAGATCACCATCTCTAACTATATGTGAAAATTCAAGCAGAAATATTGGCTGCAACTGCCTCAAACTACGTTCTACTTTTCAAGAATGTAAATGGCTCTCTGGATTCGAACCAAGGACGATCATTGAAATCTAAAACATGTTTCCGGAATTTATCTATTATTTCTATCTATGTACCGAATTTAGTATTGAAGGGAAGAGGTTCAAAAAAAATCTTAAATATAGGATCAGTTACTGATTGTAGAGACGCCTGGTGTCGAACCCAGGACACATTTGTAGCTGTGAGTGCACAGTTTGATTTTAAAGGACTTGATCTTATTTTATGCCGAGTTTGAAGTCGATATCATGCCGGGAAGTATCTAAAATTTGTTTCCGTTATCTCCATAAGAAATGGATCGAGGAATGTAAATGGCCCTCTGGGATCGAACCAACGACCATCAGCCAATATGTAAAATTTGATTATGAAATATATTTATGATATCTAACCTCATGCCGAATTTAAAGTTTCCCTACCGTCGGAAAGGGGTCCAAAGAAAATCTTAAAAATCGCCACAATGCATTTTAAACGGCCGATTTTTGCCCCGACCTAGCATCGAACCATGGACAATATTCGAAGATGTGTTTTTGATTTTCAATCGATATGCACGGCTTCTAGCGATCCCATGAATTTCAACTCTATACTTTTCCAGGAAGTGCCGCAAAAAATTTTTCGAAAATCCCCACCATGTATTCTTGAGTAGAAAATCGCGAATTTGGGGCCTTTTGGAATCGAACCCATGACTCTGAAGTTAAAAGTCGCCTTTTTCCTGGAGGTTACACGTTATGGCCAATACTTCGTAAAAATTTCAAGTCAGTGGCACTTGTGGAACATTGTTAGAATTTTGATCCCCTATGAATGAATGAATGTGTATATAGGTACGAGTAAAATGTAGCTTGCATACTTCAAGCAGATCGACAACACTAATTTCATGTCGGCATCATATCGGGACGGTGGTCCTTGGTGCTTGGGGAACATGGTTAGAATTTTGATCCCCTATATATAGGTATATCCGGAGAAACGTCTATATATATAATAGATAGATAAGAATGTTTCCGGAGAAGGAATTATAAATAATTGATATCTTACAGCATTAATTGTATCTGGGCATTTATTTTTCATGTCTTCTTATGGATTGACGCATGAGCTCGAAATCAACAATCGCCTTGATCGTCAGGGGGATGGGTTGTTTATGACCTCAAAATTTCGATAATTACGACCATAATATAAATTTTATTCTATTTTCCTTATTTTGGCTCTTGATTCGACTTTCCAGGACCATTATTTTTAATTTAATTTTGCAAAAGAAATGAACCCTGCTACGAAAAAACTGACCTCTACGCGTATTTCTAATGGAAACGTTTTGACCCGTCAGGGTTCGAACCGTGGACCTTAGGGAAATAAAAAGTAGACTATACTGTGCGCGGGGTCGACTTTTAATAATGTAGAAAATTTCAAAGTTTTGCGACTCTCGGTTCTCGAGTTTTTAGCCAGCATACACACACACACACACACACACCAACACATCCATACACACACCCACACCCATACTCTATTTTATATTATAGATTTCACTTTAACATAGGAAGTTAATAACTTAAGTCAGCATTCACCATAAATACTACAAGAGATAACCGTCAACAGAAACTTAATTTCATGAACGAAAATTCATTATAAACAGGAAATGATCAAGAATTGTTGAATTATGGTTTTTGAATTTAACTTTGAATGCATCTTAATTACCACGGATTATAATTTTGCTACCAAATACCACGACACGGGGGAAAAGTCTTCTGATGACAATTTAGGTCAGAAAATTGCAATATCAGAAAAGAAACACAGGTAATGGAGCGGAATATAATGAATTGAAGTGCGAGTAGGCGTGGAGGGCCATCCAAAATTCGAAAGTGGTACGCCTCAATGGCCATTTCCGATTTAATAACGAAAGGTAAAAATCAAACAGTTCTTACATCGCCAAAGCTTTCTTCCGCTAATTGCTTCTCCATTTTGTTCACCCCTTTTCTCAGTCCTTCTTCACTTTCGCACTTCCTCTCCTAGGGAAGAACTTTAATTCCTCTTTGGCCCTCCTCAATGAAGGCTGAGGACCTGATGTTATCTTTGTCTACCACGTGACATATGACGCGGCACACTTTTCGATCACCCATTGCGTGGATAGATTGCAAAATAGTCAATTTTTCCCAATCGTCATCTTTCGACCTTTTCCTCGATTCCGAGGAATATCTAAACTAAATAGGGATTTATAATCAATAGTAGAAGCCGTTACTTCGTGGAATTCCATATCAATGGAAAAAGGAAAAAAACTCACTTTGTGATTACCACAAAAATATATTTCTCTACAGCGACATGCTTCAACTCACAGAGTTATCATCAGGCAAAGATCACAAAACATTGCATGAATATATACCAAAGGGCATCACCATTTCATCCAATGGGAATAAGGAAGGGGAGGTAACGGAATGTTTTCCTCCACTATTTAAACAGTCTACACCAGATCATAACATTTCCGTTGGAAACAGAGCAGGATAACAAGCTAAATTTCCTTGATCTCACTCTTTCCCTAAATGCTAACAATATTAATTTTTCCAAACACAGAAAACCTACACACACAGATCATACAATACATCACTTGTCTAATCACCCTGTTGTAAACTAACACGCTGCTCACCATAGTATGATTAACAGTTTACTCCATGTTCCCCTAAGTTTGAATAATATTTTTCAAGAATTATGCACTATAAAACAGTTAGATAACAGTAATGGTTATCCTGAAAAGCTGATCGACAACATCCTTTCCCGTTAACAAAGGAAACTTAATATTTTCAAAATTTACATTTATTTACATTTATTCACAATACCCAAAAATTTAATTCTGACAAGCCCAACCGAGGGGCTCTATCATTGCCGTAACGCTGCTATCAAACCTGAAATCCCCGCAAACGAATCGGGCTGCTCTACGCTGGACCATCTCTAAATCTGAGACTAAACCTACTTCGTGTGGGTCCCAAACCACACAGCAGGATTCCAGACTTTTCCCGACGAATAAGAGAAAAGTAAGCTAATCCTTTGACTCTCGATGAGCATCCTCTCAACGTTCTACCAGTTAATCTTTGCATTCTATTCGCTTTTCCTATCGAATCTCGAATATGTTCTTTAAATAAAAGTTACTGCTAAACGTGACTCCTAGGTATTTGTTGTCGTGCGCTAACTATAATGGATGCCCTGAGATTTGGCACTGCGCGGGAATTATGTCTGTGGAGCGCGTAAAACTCATGGTAACGCATTTATTTATATTTAAATCCAGCTGCCAATCTTTAAACCATCCTGATATTACGTCCAGGTCGTTTTGAAGTACATTACAATCGTTTTCTGACAAAATCTCTCTGTATATCAGGATATCTTCGGCAAATAATCTAACATTACTCTTTACGTTATCTACGAGGTCGTTAATGTAAATTAGAAATAAAATACGACCAAGAACACTTCCGTCGTGAATTTTCATCGCGAGTGAATGACTCTTTGCTTCCTAAGTAATGCTCGTAATTTAGGTTTCGTCCACTGTGGCTCTTTACGCTCACGCACGCTCTTAGTAGGCACGAATTTAATAAAACATTATTTGATTATCCAGAGAAACTCTATCCACTTATCATTTACAGTATTTGCACCCAAGAAGCGGAAAAAATCATCCTTGCACTCATTAATATAAACTTTAAACTCCGAAAAATTAGCTTTGCGAATTACATATACTTGCCTCAGTGGCTTAAGAGATTTAACCGCTACTGCTTTCATCTCCGCCATTATGACATCATGATCTGAAACACCGTCAACTATATCGAGATTAGTTATCAATTGTGGGTGGGTGGTGGTTAGTAAATCTAGGATGTTACCTTCACCAGCACGAGTCGTTCGAGTCTCCGTCATGTTTACCTGTTCTATCGCATGCAAAGAGAATGTATCGATTAATTTTTGTGGAAATTTTCTCTCTATGTTAGAGTTGGAGCATGTTAAATTCCGCCAATTATTATGTGGTAGGTTAAAATCTCCTCCAGCAACAATTATGGGATCTTTTACTTTTTCCCCGATTATCTGTAACGTCTCGGATAAATATTCAATACAATCAATTTCGACATTGGAAGGACGATACAATGAACAATTATACATCTTACTACCGTTTGGTCTTAAAATCGAGCACCAAATCATTTCGCTCCTGCTATTATCTACAAACTCATCTCGCTGACTAATCAAATGGTTCTTTACTGCAATAAAAACTCCACCGCCTACTCTACCCTGTCTATCTTTGCGATATATCAGATAATCTGGAGGAAATATCTCGCTTGAATTAATGTCTTCGCTTAACCAACTCTCAGATCCTAGTATGATATCCGCGCAAGTGCTCCTCGTAAGGTTAAGAAATTCGACCTGCTTATTACGTATGCTTCTGCAATCCACGACTATTATTTTTAGATCTCTCAGTTCGTCTACTCTCCGTAACCTCCCCCTTCCTTATTCCCATTGGTTGATTTGGTGATGTTCTTTGGTATATATTCTTGTAACGTTTTGTGATCTTTGCCTGATGATAACTGTGTGAGTTAAAACGTGTCGCAGTAGAGAAATATATGTTTGTGGAATTTGACAAAGTGAGTTTTTTCCTTTTTCCATTTAAATAGAGAAAGACTTAACAGAAATATATTCGAAAAGAAATTATGTAGACGCAAGGGTAGCCTCTCTGTCGTCCTGTTTCGCATCCTAAAATTTTCAAAAAGAACTCCAATTTATATAGATTCCTACATTCAATAAAACAATTTGCTCTCAATTTCGATAATATTTCCTGTTCAACATTGATTTTCTAATTTACAGCCCTTTCTTGAGGTTCAATTTTGATCCCTCAAACCACACGAGTATGATGCGTCCTTTGATACATTGAAATACTTGGATCATGTGATTATTGTGTAATGAAGGAATTGATGATTGGAAATGGCGAAGGGGGGTGATAATAGAGTTGAAGAATCACCAGTTATTTGGTCCAAAGATAACTATATATCTATCACGTACTGGTATATATAAGAGATTTCAAACTAAAGTTCTCACAATTATCAGACAAACTCTACTGTATCAATCCAGGATAATATTGCTGAAATTTAAACATTGAATATGCCAGTAAATATTCGGGACTTGAAATATGTCCTCCGCGATTGATAGCTTGCTGTCAAGTCCGAGGAAGTTCGTTAGAACCCTATCATTCGACAAATCAGAGAAATCTTTGCTTAATTTTTAATTTAAAAGTTTCATTGTACCTCATGAAGATTGAGTTAGTGTAAAAAATGATATTCAGACGCCATAAATCTATGGATACATGTAGAGAAAGTTACAGATACAGTTATTAGCTTTGAGATTTCTAAGTCAAAACTTCGGTCGATTACATTTTACCCAATGAAAGCTGTACACGATTTATAGATTGATATTAATCTTTACTAAATACTCTGCAAATCTGTAGCTAAGGTGAGATAACCATGTGCGTGCGTATCGTAATTTTATATCCAATTTGGTGCACACCGATACAGAAGGCAGTTTCCCTTCGTTCCAAGGGAATGAATTTCAATTTCTCTTTTCCGCTCACTTTCCGACGGCGCCACTCGAATCAGCATGAATTGAGTTAGATCAGGATTCGTATCAAAGGCATTTTAAGATTAATAAACAAATCAAAGATAATCTGGAAATATATTTTGACGAATTTCATTTAATTATAGACTCTAGGTAACATATCTTGAGCAACTGAAGCTTAGGAGAATAAAAGCCTTTTTTTACAGCTACACAGAGTCGAACGGCGTAGTCAGACTGCATAAGATGCATGAGGGGCTTTGAAATTAAGCGCTTGGCAACACCGTATGGCCGAAAGATATGGTTGGCTCTTATCTCGAGGTACCAGGGAATGCTATACAAGCAATTCTGGGAACTATTTCGTTAAATAGTAGGTTATTATATTTTAAAATGGCAGTGGCTGTAAGTTTGAAAAAGATTCCTCTTTATTCGCTTCGAGGAGTCCCAACATATCATTTCCGGATCCCTTGAGTATTGACGACAACAAAACATTTTTATAATAACATTTATTTTAAAATTTAAGTATAAATTACGTTAAATTAGTTTGAATATAAAAAAGTAATAAAGGTTCATTTTGTAACAAAACCATCATATTAAATATTTTTTCGTCGCAGTTAAAACACTACGCCATATTAAAAAATGTACGAGGATTGTGAATTTGATCAAACCATATTTCCAATGGATAAACTAATGTAGTAATATTAAATATTAAAAAATACCCAATTCATCAAACTAGTAATATACTTACGATCTGATTATCTGAAGTAAATCACAATCACGCAGAGAATATCCATAACTCAATGATCAGTTTCTATCGCTTTTATGTGTAGAAGTATTTTATAAGTGATTCGACAGCGGAGGTCATTTTGCACGTAGTGTCCCTCCGGGAATCGAGCCCCGGTTCGCTTTCACCCAAGTCGATCGCGCTATCCAAATACCCATCCGGAACCTCTCTCCATGTTGGCATTAAAATCCCTCGAGTGCTCCGTTGTGCCTGGCCTATCATTACAATTACAATTATATCGGACACTACTTAATCGTTTTTACGAACAGTACACTGCCAGGACTGCGGAACGTATGATCTATGAGACAAATAGGATTTTTTAGGTGATTTTGTGCTCAGTGTCAAATAAGCACGGAAAGAAAACTTATTTCTGCTTTCCTATCGCCCATCTGGCGGCGACGTCGATTCCACATATGGTCTCTTCGGGACACTTAGGGGGCATCCATTAATTACGTGAGGTGAGTTTTTGCGATTTTCTGATCCCTCCCTCCCCCCTAGTGAAAAATCGTGAGATTTGGCTCGAACCCCTCCTCTAATCTCACGTGAGATTGTTAAAAATGCGTGTTTTCAGTGAAAATCTGTTAATCTACGTTTAATTATATTGGATTTATTCAAAATAACATGATTTATTTATTTTTATTTAGGACTAGTTGAGACTAGTATTTAAGACTACTGAGATCGTGTGTTCGACTAACCGGTGGTGAAACAATCGACTATGCTACTTTGTGGAGCTCGAATAACCGTGATGAATATTATTGTGTTAAATTTAGCCATATTTTAGTAGAGAAACACGTTTTACTAAATTTAACCCAGTTATCTCATAATTCTATACTGTTTCTTGCGGATAAAAAATTACATAATCTTTGCGAGAACCCCCCTCTCCCCCACGTGAGAGTGAGTGAGATTCGTCTTAAACCGGCCCCCTAAACGCCTCACGTAACTAATGGACGCCCCCTTAGAACATTTCTGGAGAGTAAAGTCAACGCAACCATATTATTGGGAGGGATATTAGTCTACTAGATATAAGTTGGAAAACAAAATTCCACCAGTAGTAATAGTCGAGATCGAACTTATCGCTGAAATTAATAAATTTATTATCAAATTAGCGCTCGATAAGGTAAAGATAGAAGTGACTCGTGTAACACCTACCGATAAAGGTAATATTGTAGATATCCTTGCCATTCACACCTAGTGAACAGTACTAATGTAGATCCATCAATAAAATAATAACCGAGATGCTTCAGATAGATACTCTCTGAGTTTTGAACCCCTATCGTATATTCAGTGTCATTAAGAATGCCAACCTCCCCGTATTTCAGGTGTTTGTTAAAAGTAAAAGTGAAAATCTTATCCCTTTTATTTACGATAATTCGGTAGAGACAGCCGGTCTTAAATTCCCTAAATATCCTTCAAGATAGTATCTCTAAATTTGTCCCGATATTGTTCCGAAATGTTCTAGATTGTCAACAGCTGCAATGAGTAAATTCCCTATCCCCTTCCATACCATGACTCTACCCCATCCATCTCCTCGACCCCATCCCTTACCTACCCTTAACCTACTACCCTTCCCTACCTCATCCCCCCCCTGACCCCATCCCTTCCCTCCCCTGACCCTACCCCTTCCCTACCTCATTCCCCCCTGACCCCATCCCTTCCCTCCCCAGACCCTACCCCTTACCTACCTCATCCCCCCTGACCCCATCCCTTCCCTCCCCAGACTCTACCCCTTACCTACCTCATCCCCCCCCCTGACCCCATCCCTTCCCTCCCCTGACCCTACCCCTTACCTACCTCATCCCCCCTGACCCCATCCCTTCCCTCCCCAGACTCTACCCCTTACCTACCTCATCCCCCCCCCTGACCCCATCCCTTCCCCCCCCTGACCCCATCCATTCCCTACCCTGACCCTACCCCTTCCCTTCTTCATTCCCCCCCTGACCCCATCCCTTCCCTCCCCTCATCCTACCCCTTCCTCGACGTTCCCTCTCCCGTGGCTCTACCCTCGAAACCCCTCTCCCCGGATACCTACCTCCCTACTACCTTGACGCCCTTCCAAAAAGGACATTCTCCTCAGACGCCGTCACGACAGACCCCATCCACCTGGTCGCCCTCTCACTGACTTTGTCTATCCGAAACACCTCCCACTAGAAAGTCCCCTCCCCCCGACTTGACCCTTATTTATTTATGTCGGCGGAAGGTGAGGCATATTGTGCTCCTCCTCCTCGCCACAGAGATCATTTTTTATTTACAGACATTTTACAAGTATAAGTACAAAATAAATAACTAATATTGCCATTAAATAGCAGTGATAAAAATAGATAACATAATATTTCGTAGAGCTGTTAATAATAGATTCTTGTGATACACTAAGTACATACTATATAAAATATGCATAGATCAATAAATTAACATTATCCTTACAGACAGAATAAACACTGAATACATATATGAAAACACTATAAATAGTTGTTAAACATGCATCACCAAGTCACATGGAAGATGGGAAGTTCAAATAGTATAAATAGATAAAGGTTCACTGAATTGTTCAATGGATGATTCAATAAACAGTTAAGAAATCACTTACAGAATTGTAATATTCACTTCATGGATTAATTTCAATTCACTTTATAAGACATATTTAAAAAATTTAAAAAATCATATTTGTGAGATAAAAAATATTATTTACAATATAAAGAATAAAATAATTAATATAATCTTTACAGATAGGATGATCACATAACAGAAAGATAAAAACATAAATATTCAATATATAGTTGTTCAACGTACATCAAAATAGGCATTCACTGAACTGTTCAATAGATGATTCAATAAATAGTTAAGAATACAATTATTTAATTGAGATTTGCACATCACGGATTAACTTCAATTAACTTTATTAGTTTGGTTTGGGGATTTTCCTGGGTGCACATCCTTATGTACAACGTTCTTAAGTTATCATAATCCTTTTCCTACCCATGGAAGTGTTTCTTTCATTCTCTCCCGGCTAAAATTCGTCCCGTCGCAATCCTCCGACGTATTCACACCACGCCGTCCCCCGACGCATTCCTTCGAGGAAAATAACATGAGTATTATTCAACAACAGCATAACTTATTCAACGAAACACATTCGCGTTGAATTCAGCACTTAACATCTGTATCGCATAAATGGAGTTCTCACAAAACGCAACTGTGTGCAATAACGCAATTTTATTATTATACTCAAAAATTAAATTCTGTACGGTTCTTAAATTAGAAAATCGCCATTTTTGCTATTATATTTGACTGCTATGTAATTAATAATGTTCACTATATATACTCAATAATGGTGCAAGTAGTGAACCAAATTCAGGAATATATTATATTTTCTAAATATATAATTAATAAGAGTGTTTTAGCGAAACGAATCAGAGCAAGGGGTATTTCCAGTGGAAGATAATTATGCAAAGATACACGAAAGCTTTACTAACGCAGATTCTCTTACAAAATGCATCCTTCATAATTAATTTGTTTTTATAATGATTTCATGAAAAAAAGTTAAGCAGCCTTGGTTTCCTATTATACGGTGAGCAAACCGCTAATCATAAGTGAGTTATGCGATAAAACATAAATTACTTTTCTTCAATTAAATGACGTAAGTATCTTATATATTGCATTGTTACAACTAAACTAAATAACTCTATTAAAATGGCCAAAATTCTCTTCAAAAACGTAAATGCCCCGAATTACCAATATCATTGTTAAGCAAAGTTACGAATTTCTTATTAATAATGTAATTTTATAGTATTTTCAATAGCCACATCAAAATCTAGAAACATCAATTGGAAAGTAAAATAAAAAAAAAAGAATTCAGAATCACACTATTTCCTTTGAACCTGAAAACTCAGTATTAATTTTCAAATAATTGAATAAAGACTATGAAATATCTAACTGTTCCTGAAATACAATTGCATAGTGTCGCCGACACTATAATAGAAAAGTATCCTATGTTCTTAATGTGAGATATTTTCAATAATTTTTATAGTTCAAAAAATGTGTAAGTATTAACAATCGCGTTCAAATTGAAGAAAAAATTCTACGTTAATGGATTGATATTGATTCATTTTCATGCTTATGCAGCAAATTAAATAAACATTTATGACACTCTCAATTGACTATAGTAATCTACAAAAAATAACTAAAATGATCGTACGAAAAAATTAACAAATACCTTAATCAAAAAACGGTAGCATTCTATCGTACCCGAAATGAAATAGTAAGAGCATTAGATTCCCTTTGTACTCACTGTATTCGGTATTCAATCCTTGGACCATGCAACCATCTCCATCTTCATCTTCACACACGCACCTTCAAGCTAGCGAAATATCCGATCAAAATTCTGAAAAATGAAAATAAAAACAATTAATTAAATATTGTTTTAAAATATCACAGAATACTCGCTCTCTATCTTACTTAGAAAATGTGTAGTAATAGCATTATATTCCATCTGTACTCAGTTTATTCGGCGTTGCATCCTTTGACCAAGCATCATCCCTCAACATAACCGCGCTCCTTCTCTTTTTTTGAAATAAATAACCACAAAATAATAAAATATACTCTCTTTATATCTTTCTTAAAAATATTTAGTAATAGCATTTAATTTCATTTGTATTTACTTTATTTGGTTTCTATCCTTCGACCAAGTATCCGCCCTCATCTTCTCTCGCTCCTACTTTTTTACTTTCATCTTAGCGTAAGTTCCGATCGTGATTCTGAAGAATGAAAATAATGCCTCCTATTTTAATATTGCTTTCAATAAAAAAATATCACACAACAATCGAGAATTACTGGATTCCTATACTACTTTTGTAAAGTTGCAAAGGGATAAAGTATTTCAAATAATTAACCTATCTGTATTGTAGAAATACCTATTCTGCCTAACTATTTCTCTCAAACGTTAAAATACCCTTCAACGGATGATCATATTTTATAAACAAATATACAATACTATTTTTTCTATTTCTGCAACGCAATTCAATCAAATTTGGCAAAAATGTTTTCGATTATTGTATAATCATAATTAAAACATAATTTAGCGCGATCGATCATTTAGAAATATGGTGAAAACTAATGAGCCCCTCTCCATAATATTTACTTATTTCAATATTTTATGAAAGCTAATGATTACTATTCAAATATAACTAACACTACATAAATATTATTTTACTTTTAAATTTTTCTAATTTACATTCCTTTCACAGTTACATTTGTATTCACATAATTGGGTATTGCCCTCGAAACCTACCCTCCTTTACTTTCAAAATCTCTTAACAGATTTTATCTGTGACCTCTAAATACCTGTCAACGAAAACAACTAGGTGGAAGAGGGAATTTGAGTTTCAATGACAGAAAGGGAAATATTTGGAACTACAGCTTAAACTGAAGGCTTGAAATGGAAAGTCTTTTTTAATGACGGGAGAAAGTGAAAATTTTACCAAGAGCTTCATAGCTTCACGATATCCCACGAGAAAAATACCTCGGTTATTTAAAAAAATAAGGAATAAATAGTTAATTACCTCAATATTAAGTGATTTACACAGAGTTGCTAGTAAATCATTTAATTACGATGACCAAGAATAGTGCTTTTATTAATTTTTAAATAAAGATATATGTTCGTGAAGATTAGCACGGGTATTTGCATCGATATTTTCAAATTTAAAAATTGATTCCGAAAAATTTCCGCAAATAAAAAAACCTGCGTGATTTCTTCTAAGTACCAATGATTGATTTAACTGTATTTTCTGAATTTTAATTCCGAAAACATGGTAATTGAGAGTAACTCAGTTCGATCCACCTAGGGAAGACGTACTGTGTACGTATAAAATATTATTTAATGATGTACAGTCCTGGCCAAAATTAACGCAGCACCGGCAGTAAGGATCGCTAGGGAGGTGCTGCGTTAATTCTGGCCAGGAGTGTACTTACGTAAGCAGAACATTTCACTCCAAGTATCCTCATCTCAGCGATGACCTTCGCCATTGACGCACTCCTGGAGCTTCTTCATCTGTAAATGTAGAAAATTCAAGTGAAAAATTCATCCAATTATTTGCGTATACGATACGATATTTAACCTTAACATGAGTATGCATGTAATACTCATGTTTTTGACGGAGAAAAAAAAGACGATCATTTCAGAAAGAAAAACATATATTGATTTTTGGAGCATGTTTGCATATGTTCGTTAAATCAATGAAAAATGGAACTGTATAAATGAAATGTAATTCATTTAAGTAAGTTGGAGCCTAATTCTTTTAGCTATATTACGAAATAGAGGGGTAAATAGGAAGCTGAGAAAAAAATATAAGAGAACACCAAAGGTCTACTATCATATATGCAAGGGTAAGTTAATATAACTGAGAGATGAGGAATGTCGAAAAATTAATATTTACTTAAAATACTAAGTCCCGTTTCAGTATTATTTTAAAGCTCAAACATCATGGTTATATATTTAAAATTCTAAAGCTTTGTGTCGTACCTGGTAATTTACAAATATCTATATTCTGTGGCATAATATTAAAGAAATCCTCTCACATCAAACACACGCCGGAAGCTTTGCTTTTGATCAATTAACCGTTCTGAGTTCATTTCTAAATTTAAGAAAATAACATTTAATTGTAACACTTAAATAATGTATGAATACTTATAATAATTTAAGAAGGAAAGCATTTGGAAATGTACTGCTTCGTATAAAATATGCTACTCTCGTACTGTTAAAAATAAGAAAGTAATTGTTTAAACAAAACGATTCCAAAGGCCGTTAAACAATCAGCCCAAATATATCACTATAAAAATAACTAACCTACATCGGGAATCAAGAAGACAATCTTCTGATTATCCATCGTTGAACACTCTTTCGTTGTCACCACATCCTAGACACCTCGAAGAATCATCCAAAAGCGAGAGAAATCACTTCCTCGAAACATGAAAAAGAAAAAAAGCAAAATTTAATTAAGTATTTCATTAATTATTTCCATAATGTATTGTAGGCTTAATGTACAAATGCGAGCAGACGCCGGTTCCAATCGTTCAAACTAAGAACACCAAAGCGACATCTTTAGACTAGGTGGTGTACCAAAGCGAAGATATAATGGTATTATCGCATAGTGATTCAGTAATTTAATTAATTCAAACTCAAACGGGAAGATATCTCAAATTATCTCTGCGTGAATCAATACTAAAAGAAAGATTGTTGACTAATGGAATGTGAAACACGTTAGACTGAAATTCAAGGTAAAGGAAAAGAAAGTATATATTTAGAAGCAGCTGACTGTGAAGGACGTAGCACGTCATTCACGAAATGATTTAGCATAGCTATTGAAATAATATTTTACGCCTCAATATGAAAATTACATGTTTTACACTAAATATAGAGTAATTTATCATTATGCGCATACTTACCAAATAAATGAGATCTCAGACCAAGTCCACGAAAATCTTGACGTCGGGAAATACCGACTAGTTTAAAGAGTATATGTTTCTTGAATGAAATTAGTCAAACTGTAAAGAGGTCACACTTTTAAAATTCTTCGCATACACTCGATTTCGAAACTATTATACTTGTATAATTCAATACTTAACGTTTTATCGTAAATGGTTCCGGCAGCACCTCCACACTGGGTGACTTCTCCGTAGCAACTGAAGTTTAAACCTTTGAAATAAACGTTGAACCAAATGCTGCGCTCTGATTGGTCGGCGAAGTGGAAATTTCCATGACCCACCTCCTTTATTTGAATTTGTACGTTATTTATAATAAACATCGAAATAAAGTTTATTTTAGCGAAACACAATTTATTTCAAATTTAAAAATTATCGGAATAAGAATTTTCCTTTGAAAATATTTCATTATATTCCTCGTGTGTTACACAACCACTTGGGTTACGTTACGCTTCAAATTTAAAAACTGCTCACCAAAAATTTCAATTTACCAATAACTATTTTGTAAAATTATCAGATAGAAAATAAAATGTTTTTAAGTGTTATAATCAAGAATGTAATTATTTTTTTAGATGTACTAATCATGAAACAAAGGAATGTGAGTGACGAACTGAGGATATAAATCGGCATATTACCTACTAAATATAATTACGAGTAAATCAATGACATAATTTTAGCTAAAACGTAAAGATTCATCTAATTTGGGAATTACCTTTATTTAGGTAGGTAGATATTAACTCACATTACATTTACTTTTGTAACCTGGAATATTATTGTTGAACGCAAATCAAAATTTATTCTCCTTCAATGCAACACAAATAAATGGAATACGGTACAAATAAGGATTCCAACAGTTGATCCATAAAGAAGAAAATGTGACCGGAAGTCAGGACATGTCCACCAACATATAAGAGACAATAAAATGAAGAACGACCCTCGAAATTTCAATATAACAACAATTATGACATAAGTAAAGATTGATTTGATATTATGAAGCAATAACGTTGACTCTTCCAAAGGAATCGTTCAGAAGTATAACAACTTTTCTCTTTTATTGATAAACAAAGAAAGACATACACATTACCTTTAATTACGTCCTGAGGTATTACTTGGCTCAAAGCCAACGAAAAGCTAAGAAATATGGATTACAAAGGAATATTTTATGCAACTGAAAATGGCTGTGTTATTCATCAAGGAATTCTGAAATTCTTTAGGATTCCAGCCGAAGACATTTGGTGGTTTTGACTCCGAATTCCTTCCGTTGCCTCAGGTTCAGTCTCGTCATAACTATTCAAGCTGGTGAGAAACCCAGAAGTACCAAGATTACAATTTTATATACAGTGGGGATGGACGTTATAAAACATTAGACAATTTTTGAATATATAGATGAGTGAAGAATTCATAAGAAGGACATTGAATGATTTAATGCTAATTAGAAGTGTGGATAACTGATCGTAAAGTTAACATACTATATTATTTTTTTAATTTTTACTACGTTAATATAACTTTTAATTTTGGTTTCATCGGTATTTAAAATGTACAGTCAGTTTGTGCTACTGTTGAATAGAAATAGGGAAGCAATAACTTACGTTTCCTCCTTACGTAATCTCTCTCTCAGATTCACTAATTCAAATTAGTACCCTTTCGTATTCTTATAGAGGATCCGATATCCTTCCGAATCACCTTCGTCACGAAACATACTTCTTGGATCCATGAAGAATATACAGACATGCACTGTTATCACTGACACAATTATCGACTTAGGAAATAAATACTTCTAATACATAGGTATTTCACTCCACTGGCAGTACAATTTTACACCCGAAGGAAAAAATGGAAGGCTCCTTCAAAACTCTACCACATGTTTTTAAGACAAACTTGAGAATGGCGGAAGTCACGTAATCAGGTGACGAAGAGTACCTTTTCGCTATTCAGAAATTTCTAGACCATAATTCCTCTAAATCGTTTCGAAAATGCGTCGCAATGTTCCTCATGGACTTCATAGGAGAATTACTTTGAAGTGAGCGAAATCCGAAAGAAAGAATCAAAAATTGGAATAAAAAATAGTGCTTAGGATAGGGTTCTCCGTGAAATTGCAACGTCAATGAGGGTGGATTAAACTAGTTACATCATTGTCTCTCAATATTCGTGTTGAAGCAGTTTTTACGAGATGAAAACTCAGCTCTAATACAGTGCCGTTTCTAAATGTTGCGAGGAGGTTTTTTAGTGAAAACAGTAATGCGCAGTGCTAACCGTTGAATAGTGTTTCCAAGTATAGTAGCAATTAAAAATGTAAAGGGGCCAAGAGTATTCCTTCCGCGATACCCAAAATCTATCAATCAAGAGTGGCTTTTCCATAGCAACAAGGTGGACCATCTTCGTGCTGGATGTTAATGTTCGCAGGTTTTCACTGCATGATGTTTAATAAACACTAGCATTACAGGAATCAAAAGGTAAGTGCCACAAGAAGGTAAACATGTAGTGTGATTTTTCTTTGTGCTTCGTATAAAAATGAGTCGAGTGGCTACTCTTCACAAGCATTCACTATAAAAGGTTTAAGGTACAGGGATGAGTACGTAGACCCAGCTAATCCTTCAAGTTATTTGACAAGTGAAAAAGTCCAAATCTATCAAATATATCTCTGATTATTAAGCATTCGTTATTTAATAATCCCATTATCTCTCAGTAAATTCAGCACTGTTAAGGCTGCATGAATCATTTAAAGTCCACACAATTATCCAAAGAATGTTTTGAAAGGAACAAGAGGTTGCTAAGCATTTCTAGAAAGAGGTAGTTAGACCTAGCATTCGTCTCTCAAATTCCTGATAGCTAAGATAAGCTGTTTACATATATAAAGAGATAAAGTGTTACAAAATGAAATGGTGATCATGGAAGAGTTGTCATTATTGCTAAGGCTACATGTGTCTTGACTCATATCAAGACCTTGTACCATTTCAAAAGTAAATTTAATGTTAGTTATTATTAGTCTTCAATATATATTGCTCGCGAATTCGATGATGCTGTAAAGTTTTTACTATAATTACATTAGAGCTTTAATAATATTTGTAAAGGTAGCGTTCCAATTTAAATTCGCATATCATTACTCGTATTCCTTCGTTACTTTATCAGCAAACCTTAACGAAATTAATTGCTTGTCATCAGTGTAATATTTAAAACATTTTAATTTTTTCAGGTCGTTCAACAAAATAGTTATTGATAATTTATTAATAAATACTTTTTGAATTTGAAGTGTAACGTAACCCAGGGGGGACGTGAAATTTACGATTATAATAAAATATTCTCAAGTCAAATTAATGTTTCAATAGATCTTTAATTTAAAATGAATTTCTTTGCGCTTGAATAAATATTATTTCGATATTGGTCATAGTTTCTGTAAAATATTAAAATTAGGGCAATGGGTAGGAATTTTCCATTACGCCGACCAATCAGAGCGCAGTATTTGATTTAACGTTTATTCCAAAGGTTTAAACTTCAGTTGCTAAGTCTTGCATAGTTAGATACATGGAAACCAGAAACTGTTCAAATACATAAAAAGAAGAAATTTGTGAAATAATAAAATATGAATACAATGAAGTTCAGCTTACCTGAGATGGTGATCCGGTTGAACGTTACCCCCCGCCCCTACAGTGGCAATTCCTTTCATGGCAAGAGACTCGGATGCCAAAGCTTGATCAAAATGAGTAGAAATCAGCTCTCTCAAAACATAATAAATAGAATTATAGAATAAAATCAAAATGATGTTGATATATAGCTGAAAATTCATCACCGTTCAATTTTCAAACAAAGATATTACACTAACAGTTTGGGATATCCGCTGATTCCCAGCGATAAAGTAATAGGAAAAAATTGCAAATTAAAGATTTCAGTGATAGCTTAGAACTATGGATTAATACGCAAACGTGTGACTCAAATCTAAGTGTCTTTATCACAGGGCTGGTATTTTTGGAACCCACTGCCAAGTACGAGGTCTGGGTTTGAATTCCGGTAGGTCAGAATTCCCCTCCAAGGTTTCTTTCAGAAGCATCAAACACTTAAGGTACGATTCTAGTAATCTGATCACATTTATCTAAAAGGTCACGAGAAACCTTAAGCTGCCATTTTATATTCATTGCTAAAATTGACATTATTTCTACGGATTGATATACCTGAAATTCCCGCTCGAAAACTGATAAGACTGAATTTGAAACTATTTTCAAGTAGTATAAGTAAGCAATGAACTAAGCTACAACTTATGTATGGGAATCCATGATCGAAACACGATTAGGTCAAACCCATTCTCCTACTCTGCATTCTCTAAAATTAAGCACGCAACACGCTTGTACCTTTGATGATGAAAGCTTCGTTGGAATTTCCTTAAATATATTCAATGAGGATAAGATCATTACATATTATTGGCCCTATTCATACAATATCGTTACCCTATAGCATCGGCGAAAAACATTATATATACGATAAGCTGACGTATTGTCCTGTCATTTATTTATAAATATATACAATATGGGTATTAGTGATAATACTAATTCAAATTCATGAATGTTCCGTATTTTCAATAAATCCCGGTGATATCACAGATTCAGTATAAGAGCAACTAATATAACATCATCTATGCATTTTGTTAATTGCAAATAAACACATAAATGGTTTAAAGTTTTCGAATATGTTTTCATTATATATATCATAATGGAAGACCAAATTTGGAGGTAATCACATTCACCCATGACCTCATCACCTTGATTTTAACGCTAATAAATATATCAAGTATACGCCAAGTTGGCTGTATCTGTGAGAATAATGAAAGTTGATTCTGTCACGGAATATCCTTTACCACATGATCAGGAATGCCTTTTCGATACATCAGCAAATCGACATTCATACATTTGTAGTTTATATATACATATGGTTTTTGCCTCTTCAATTTCTTTCTTCTCGCATCGGGATTTACAGGATGTTCCCCTGTATTTAGTTGAGTATGGCCTTTCACGTCATTTACTGTAGTAATTTACACCATTACTAAAGACACAAACTTCAAGAGATGAATTCATTTTATACACAATGTTACCTCATGCACTCTGCACGAACTTCAGAAATCCTAAATCTAAAGATTCTGCATTCACTCCGATGAAAGTTTTTATACGTCTGAAGTCTTCAACAAGCATAGAAAGAAAAATGCACGCCTAAATATTTCACAAGAAAACGGGGCAGGCACATTTAGAAGCAGATAATTACCGCCATTAGAGAACGGAAACGAAAATTGTAAGTCACCTGATGCTACTCACTGCTCTTGAAACGTCATTTACGTACTTCAAGCTTTTCAAGACGATCGAAAATTCCTAAAACTGCGGTAGGAGGCCCTCTAATCGCCTCGTGATTGCTGTAAGGCCACGTGGAAAATGGCGATGAAAAATTAAGTGATTTTTCAAGTTTCTGTATGTTTTGGTATCAAGGTGGAGTGATTTTGTGAAAAGTGATTAAGATCGTGCATCCTTCGGATGAGTGTTGAGTGACCCGTGCGATTCCACTTATGCAATACTTGAATTGAAAACGCATATCGACAGTTGAATCTAAGCTCTGCATTCAGTCATTTCCTGATATATGAGTAGGCATGTGTATCAGTGATGATGAATTCTTAAACTTAAAAATGAAGCATGAAACAAAGCATCAGTGTGAATTTATATTAATGCTCGGATTCCAGGAGATCTTCTATTAACCTTTGCTGAGATATCTGAGAGTGATGCAATATTAAAGTAAGTACAAAATCTTTGGTGTATGAGCTAGATATCGAAATTTGTACATGTGCATGTCATTTAACTCATCTCTTTGGTCTCTTGTGTTTATCATCGGAAGCAATACTGCAAATGACTCAAATCATTGAAGAGTAAAAGCAAACTTAGTTAAATCAGTAGTAGATTTACTAAAATCTAATCTGTGATACATAAGTTCTAGTTAGAGGCTAAAGAAATCATAGGTCTGAACTTTTAGTTGCAAATCTATGATGAATACAATTCAATTCCATGGGTAAACCTATTTTTTTCGATTAAGAAAGTTCGCATTGCTGTTGGTAGATTCATTTAAACATTTTGTCTTTCTTTACTGGGGATCGTTTGGAAGAAATCTTTTAATAGTATTACAGGCATAAGTCCATATGAAATCCATCGAGTGAAACATATACTCTTACTCAGTTGAGAGGGAATATTAGTAAGAGCTAAACAAATGTATTCCAAATTTACAAATCACCATGGTGTGGTTCTTTGCAATTAGAATCATTTGTAGATAAGGGAAGGATGCAAAAGTATTAGGGAAATTCCAAAGATGAGGGTAACATTTTCACTTGTTTTTTTTTCGTCGTTAAGAAAGCGTTCGATATTCTACGAATAAGCTCTAATATTTTGAAATATTTTCATTATCTTAAAATACATTTAAGAAGTTATCCGACAAATTTAGAAAGGTTGCAATAAAAATCGTATCATAGTTTTCGTTCCGTATAACCTTTATCTCGTGAAAACACTACCGGAAGAAGGCCAAATTAAAGTAATTAATTAGATATTACATTTAAGATAAATTCACGTTTAGAATAAGAATAAATCTCGTCTAAAATAATAACTTATAACATTTCATGTCCATTTAATTAATATAATAATTAAATAATTATTAATTGATTGTAGGCTTGGTCATTGACGACGAATTAGAAAATATAATATATTAAAAAAAAAAACATTTAAGAAAAAATATAGCTACAAATAAGTTTCAAGCTGGATTAAAATGATAATTTATAACATATAATGCCAATTTAACCATAATAATTATTTAAAATAATTGTGAACTGATTGGGCGCGTGGTTATCCTATAGCAATTTGGATCCGACCAATCAGGTGAAAGCAACTCTGATCACAGATTACCCAGATGGCAATCTTCTCAGTTCCTGCGGAGACTTCGTCTAGTGTTGTTGTTATGTCACTGTTTATAAAAAAACCGTTAGAATTTGAATTTCGCTGTGTGAAGAACAGTAGTACTATTAACGACCGATGTGGCCCAGATCCTCCCTGAATAGGTAAGTTGTTTAAAAAAATAAATACATTTTTTCTTGAGATGTATATTTTGGCAATAATTAACCTCCGAGCTATGAGCCGATGTTTTATCAATTACCGTAAGGTAGTTACAGTGTATCACCTCCGAGTTTTTGTAGAATCTCAATTAAGTTCGGGAATTGCTTTGATGAAAAACACTATTCCTAGTTATTTTTCCGTTCGTATAAAATTTCCTCAATGTATTTCGAAAAGATAATGGAATCTGGAAAGGTCACATTTCAAAAGTACCTATTTTACAAGTTTCGTGATTGACTTTCCTGAATGAATCCTTGGAAATTGCAATTCTGTCATCGAAGACAAAAGCGCGTTAAGTTTTTTTTCTTACGGAATGGAACAGAAGAAAAAGAATTTACGTAGCCGCGATTCGAAACCGGTTCTCCAACGTTCCAGGTGTTTGTCCCGTCCGCACAGTGAGTGAGTGATCGGGGATCGAATACCGGCCTCGTTATTTAGTTCTTCGTTCATTGATTACCTAAAGTTCTCCAAATATTTTCCAAAGAATCTCTTGTATGATTATGGGAGGCTTAAATAGATATAGCGTAAGTCCTGTATTAAGATGTATGGAATTTGGAAGTTTGAAATTGCTCGTAGTATGGTACATTTAATCACATTAATCTTTCCGTATCGTCTCATGTTACTTTAATGTGTACATAATTTCTTCGACTAAAATTACAATTCATAGCTGACTGCATGTTATTTATGAGTCATTGGCTTGCATCTCCAGGTTTAGGTATTTGAGATGTCATCCAACGTAAATTATAGAATAAATTCGTAAAATATGGACCTCGAATTCAACCAATCACAGAGCTGTGATTGGTACAGCTCTGTAAGACTTAACTATTCTGGATATCTGATTGGACCGGTATTGTTTTCCTTCCATCTCTACTAGCTTCTGTGCAACACTGCGAGCATTACGTACATCGAAGCCCTCGGTTGGGAATATTTTAAGAATAGAAGAACTGAGTTTAGTAAAAAATAATTCGAGAAGTTGATGCACACGACAAAAAACCCGACATCGTAATTCCAGCTCTCAACAAACGCGATTTCTGCTTCCAGACGCTAAAATGATCCAGGAACAGATGGACTATATCTTTCACTTTTTCTGGATAGTATAAGGTGCACTAAAAAAAATATTTTGGTAGTTCGGTGTCTCACACCTGCGCCTCATGGCGGTTAGCGTGGTATTAATGAAAATGTATATACACTTTCCCTTTTCTACGTTATCCTCCTCTTTGGTGAGAAAAATTGAAAGTTGTTTATACACGAGCAGCGATTCTTGAAGTCCAAGGACTGTTTGGCTCTCCCTTTCTATTGCTATCTCTCCTAAAAAATGCGAGTAATTCTCCGAAGGGACATGTGTTAGACACAGTTTGGGACTCAAACGACCTTCAACTCTTTCAATTCTATATTTCTGTAAGGAGTTAAAGGTGTACGCGAATACGATAAGAATTCTAGAACTCCGTTTGCAGTTTTGCTTTCCCTTTCCTTTGTATTCTCGGAAACATTATTCCAAAAAAATGAGAGTCATACTCCGCAGGTATATGCGTAAAGCCCGGTTCGGGATCTCTAACTACCTTTCATTTTTCTGCCTATGATTTTGAAATTCTAGGTCGTGGTTGATTTACCTTGAATAAAATAGGAGACTTAAATGATTTTTCCCGCTTTTTTATCGCCTCGCCCACAATTATAAGAAGTAGCAATAATGTTTAGATTATAAGATTACTATTAATTCTTAACATTTGCACTAGGTTAAATGAATTGTCTGGCCCTTTAGAATGATTATACTTATAAAAGATTTGTAGCATATCTTCCTACAATGCTTTCGCTTACTTATGCGGCGTATGTAGTATAAGAAAGTAATAACATATCTAAATTATTACATAAGCACTGAAGCATAATACTGTTGTAAGACCTGATTTATCTTGCAACTCATAAAGTAGAAGAATATAATTTTTGGATAATAATTGAGGCTTGTTGGTTTTATGAAGGGGATGAAATAGTCGTAGAATAAATCGGTGGAATCCTACTGAACATTGTCACTGCGCAGCCATACAAGGAGGAGGAGCTTCAGAGGATGGAGGCATCTGTTATCAGGCATAGTATTTGATGCTATTGATGTACTATTATTATCATGCTACCTACAAATTGATTTTAATGTAGGTTACGTTAATGAGTTATAATAACCTTCAAATATATATTTCATTCACAGAGATAGTCATCGTGATTCAGGCCCCGTGTTACATCCGATGTTCAGCCGATATTCCTAAAATGGCAGAGCATACGAAAAAGAACAATGCAATTTATTATACGGAATCAAAGCCGCGAAAAACGATAAAGTATTCATTTCAATCTACAATTTCTATTGCCTTATAAAAAATATTTGACCTGACTTTCGTCAGCTCATAAAAAAGATCTTTCGTTTAAAATTTTTATTAATGTAGTACGGTGTATTTTATTTAACAATGTTCATAAGATTAAGTAAATACTAAACATAAGTCAACCATTTTTCGGCAAAAGAAGGAAAATGTATTGCTATGAAGCCCATTGCAATCGGCAACATTTTATCTAATTATTAAAGGAAATTGACTTTTTCAATAAGGAATTTAAGCATCCCGTAATCACTTGACAGGAAGAACACGAAGTGAAGCAGAGGAAACGACAATGTAGGACCCATATTTAGAATAACTAGTAAATAACCCATTAAAATAGCAGGGAATATTTCTATGATACTAAGATAAATGTGCATTCATTATCTCACACATATTTTTCTTATATTTTGTCTTTCATAAATATATTCCTATATTGCAATAAAGGAAGACTCATTCACCTCCAAACATTAAACACCTAATAAAGATAAAAAAGAAGGAGCTGACAAATTGAAAGCAAAAACTGCAATGTACAAGTAAATATTGTACTTGTACTGCTGAAAAAAATGTTTCCACACCATAAGAGGTAACTGATATTTGATATTATTCCTTTTTCTTGGAATTACATTTTTCCAAATTTTTTTCTTTCATTAATTACTCCTTGTTTTTTGCAGGGGTCAACTCATTCGTCTCCACACAACAGAGGAGGAATATGGATGAAAAAGTATTTTCTAAGCAAGGGAGAAACTGCATTCCAAAGGAGAAGTAAATATTGAACTTTTATGGTTGAATATACATTGTTTACTCTAAATTAGAGGTAACAGATATTTGCTATTTTTGAATAATCTTAGAAATATATTTTTCTTTCTTCTTCTTCTAGTTTTTCGTTTATCGCATTCATTAAATTTATGAATGTCAACGGATTTCCCTCATGTTAGATTTACTTTCAACTTAAATAAATCATATTTTTGCAATATTGTGTAAGTTTCTAGCTGAAACGGCAATATTATTTTACATTTTTTTGTTGCATGAAATACTTCTTAGTATTTTATCTCCTCATAATTGTTTCAAATATTTCTCAGCTTTCCTCAAAAATGCTGTTTTTAGCATTGCAAATTAATTTTGGTAAAAAAGGTGTCGAAGTAACTTTTGTAGAAACTAACATTCATTCGGGAGCATCGTCAAGAATTAAAGCTTCTTATTTCTTCGTGAACTTCATCGAAAATAAATATCAAAGAATTAACTTCCAAACGGGTATTGAAATACTTTTATTTTCTCCTATTTTGTTAGCACAATGCAGGCATATCAAAAGTAGGATCGAGGCTTCACTAAATTTCAATAGCTTCAACTCTCATCATTTTCAACCTCAGTCATTGTTCCGTACCATTTTCAGCATCAGCCCTTTTCACAAATTCAAGGTCTTCCATTCGTCAATGATCTCTGAAAATCTTAACATCTTTACTCAAGTTTATAACGATATTGTTTCGCAAGTGCTTAGTGAAGCAACGGTGTGAGATTAATCATGCATTACCTTCTTTCTTAGCTAATGCGAGTACTGTTTTATAAATGCTTAGGTAATGCCTCATAGAAAAAAATCGGGTAGCAAATAAAATCTCAGCAGCCCTGAGGAGGATGGCAGAGTCGGCCGTCGAAACGTTGGCAACATGTTCACCGGAATCCACCTGGATGATTACCCGAGAGCTTTCAACCCAAGCTAATCGACAGGAAAGACTCATGTCTTTTCATTCGGGTAGCATATTTGCATTTTTTCTCATATTTAATGAATTTAAGATGGATGGAATCCTTTCAGTTAACGCAATTTTGGACTACTTAACGTTTTACAAAACGTTGCTGAATAACAATTATTTATTACTCAAAAATATGAATCCATAAATTCTACGAAGGATTTTTATATGCTTAATTTTGTTTTAACTGCGGATCCATTAGTTTCAAGGACTCAATTTCTTTGGAAATCAACGATTGTAATCAGTATACACAATTAAAATCAAATTTGTATACATATAAATCCTGTTTCGGTAACTTCTGTAATACTCTCTCATTTATCGGTTGTTGATTTTTTTCTTCGAAATCAGAGTACATAGGAATAGAAATGAAAGTAAGTTTCATTTGATATTCAACTGTCCCATAGTTTACGATGCACACCTAGGAATTCTAACGTAGGAATCATGATTAACAATTGCGTTCTTTACTAGTTAGCATTATTTCGGGAATCAATCAATCCATCCACTGTCCTTTTAAGATAGATATGCTTTCTCAAAGTTAATGCAGTTTTAAACTGCTTGGCGTTTTACATTTGCGTCTTGAAACAATTTTCAACTTAGACATGTTACGTCACAGAAACGATGAAGGTGATTTAAGTCGTTAATATCAATTTTTATTGAGACTTTTCCAGCTTCAATGATTGCAATTCAGAACATCCGCAAGAATACTAACCATTCATCAATCTATTTCACAAGCTTTAGGTATTTTTAAGATTGCAAAATATCCCTCTTAGATTCTTTAGTCCTTTTGGTGAAGGAAATTTTCTTATATTTTTAAGAACATGGTTTAATTAATATATTGTGGGCTACAAGACAGTCAAAAGGAAGCCTAGTAACTACACTACTGAACTTCCTTTCAGGACAAAACAAAACTGAATTTGTTACAAAAAATTCGCTCATTATAGAGGTCTCTATCGTTTACTTTTTCTTATAACTTTCACTGCAAACACCTTTAACTCTTATTCGTTTCGCTTAAACACGCTTATTATTATTTAATGAGATTTTATACAATGTTATTCCTTAGTTTGGGTCAATACATGTAGCGTTATTGAGAATATTTAATACAGTTATTTTAATTAATTTGCCTCGAGGAGCAGAGTTTGAAGTCTTCTTCAGGGGAATACATTGGCGGACCGGAGGAGGGAAGTCATCGAGTGTTTGGTGGGGTTGGCGTCGGGATGAATGAAAACCGGAAAAGAATAAAATAAAAAATACTAGAGAAATGCAACAAGTGACTTAGAAAGTGTTATAGATCCGTGATTTCAACATCCCAAACGTTTGATTTTATTCTTAAGTATTTATGGAATCACCTTTTAAAATCTTCACTAAACTTATTTCTCTTCATAGTGATTTTTAACTATTTTTAACTTTTAATATTCTATCTGAATCGCACTGATGCACGTTAAATAAATGTAATATTTATTGTTAATGTTATGTTCTTATTTACCTATTATATGTTTTTTTGCATATTTAATGATTGTATTTATGTCAACGCATATTATAATTATTATGTATAATTTTTCTATCTTACCAATCTATCCGATACTTTGAATCCAACTTTGGAATATGCTATTTTATATATTTATGTCACTTTTATGTAATGCAATTATATCTACATAAATATTTCACGTATACATGTACAATAAACAAAAGTGTGTTGGGCCATACGCTCTTATCCGCCCTAGGTTAAATAAATAAAAGTCAACTCGGGTGATTTCGTAGGGAGGGATCCTACCAGTGGCGCCCACTCTGTCCATGCTATTACCCTGTGGCCTCCCGCCCCCTTCCCAACCCCTTGTGCCCTCCTCCCACTTCCCTAAACAGGTTAAATAAATAAAAGTCTACTCTGGGGAATTCGTAGGGAAAAGTGTCTGAGGGCATCGGGGGATAGCGTTCTGTGAGGTCGTTGGGTAAACGTTTCCGGGGAAGGTGTAATGGGAGGTCGTCGGTGGAAAGCTTCCGGGTAAGGCGTCGTAGGTGTGCCTCGTGGTTGAGCGTCGTTGTAAGGTCGTTGATGTTAAGATGTTGGGATAGGGAAGTGAGAGGGATGCTTCAGGCGTTGGGATGTTGGAGGGAAGGCGCAGGATTAGGGCACTGGAAAGGTGCGTGCCGGGGGTAGGAAAATGGGGGGAAAGGAGCAGAGGATAGGGAGTGGGAAGGGTGAGTGCAGGGTTATGGTGTGAGGAGGGAGTGAGCAGTGTAGGGTGTGGGATGGGTGAGTGTAGGGAAGTCCCGTGGCGTCGTACCACGATCTCCCTCGATGTCATCCCGGGAAACCGTCCGCAAAGTCCAGGGAAACCGTCCCGCGATATCCCACGGCGCCTTCCCTCACGTCCCGCGATGCTGTCCCGCGACGCCGTCCCGCGCTGCCCCGCGACGCTGTCCCGAGACGACTTCCGGCCTTGACCCGCAGCAATCTACTCCATCTCCCTGCAGAATACCCACGTCGGACGCCATTCCTTCCATCCTTGCCCCGACGCGCTCCAACTACGCCCTGCGTTAATTCCCTCTACGCCGCCCACTGATATGTGTGGAGTAGACGCCGCGCCGCCCACTGATATCCTCCCCTCAAAGCCACCTCTCTACGAAATTCCCGGACAACCTACCTCAGACGCACACCCTCTGATTCCAAAAGCCCAAAGCCAACTCTCCCAACGCCCTCCTTCCAATCACCTCCCATGACCCCCTACCCCTGCGCCCTAACTCCAGACTACCTCCCTTGGCAAACGTCACAGGATGTTTCCCTACGTTGCCCTCCCCTCGATGTCCCCATCGGACGCCTTCCCCCGAAGACCTCCCCGTTTGCATTCCCCCCAAGCTTAACTCGACGCTTTCCCAGTAGCCCACCCCTTACACCCAGAGTTTGCCCTCCTTAACTTTTAATTATTTTGCCTGGAGGAGATGAGGCATTTAGCCCCTCTGCTCTCCCAGGTTACTCCCGGGTACTACTAGCCCGGTTTTTCTTTGTTGAGCAAAATACAAAATTAATGCATTGATATTATATATATAAATAATTACATACACAAATAATCACCTTACATTACAATAACAGAAATAGATAATAATGATGAAATATTCATGTATAGAATAAAGATTCCAAATTCCTTAAGAATTGGAAAGATAGGAGAAATATATAATTATTAATAATATGCGTAAATACAGAAAGGAGTAACTTAATTGAAAATGGAATAAACACTGAATAGGTACATGGAATATAACAATAAATGGTTATTTTACGTGCATCACAATGAGTCACATAGAAGAATAAACTTAAAAATGGTTTAAATAATATAAATAGAAATAACTGTTCTGAAATTGAACTGTTCAAAAGGTGATTCAATAAATAGTTAAGGTAACAAATTAAATTCACGGTTCACTTTCACTTCACTTCATAAGTCACGTATTTTATTCCTCAAGGAAGTCTTCATTTTGTTCTTCCCCGGTTAAAGTTCATCCCGTTGCAGTTAGTCGACGCCATCCCTCATCGGATCTCTGAACGCAGTCTCCTGAAGAAGTCCTCCAACGCCGTTCTTCAAAGCAAAATAACATGTTTATTATTCACCAAGAACAAAACAGAATCGATGACAACACATTCGCGTTAACTCCGGTAACGTAATAACAGCGCAATATTATTTATCGTATACACTCAAAAAGCAAAATCTGTGTGCGTCTGATATTGAAGAAATTATCCTATTTCGCTATTATATATATACTATTACGTTCGACATTATAAAAAAGTGTCTTTACTAAATATTATAATAAACGTTCTAATATTATATCAAATTTAGAATTACTTTATATAAAATCTAATTGAATATATAATAAGCCTGTTCTACCGGAACAAATAAAAGCTACGGATGGACATCACTTTGTCCGTTGAGTAGCCCGTAAAGTATAAATTAAACCATGCGATAAAAAATATAAGTAATTTTTCTCGACTAAAGCAAAGTAAGAATCTAAGAGCGAAATTTTACAATTTAAAAAATTTCGAAAGCTTGCGAAGTATTATCATAATTACGGAAGTCCTACGCTGCAATGCATGAAGCTGGGGAAACCACATTAAAAAAGATATTAAAGACTTATATCTCCTTCATTATTTCTGTGCAATAATATACTAAAGTTGGAAATTGTTTAAAGCCGCACATATAAAATGCCAAGGAATTCAAAACGGCGTTAACTTTGAGAAACTCTATCCATCTTAATCTAAATGTCTGATGAATGATTAATTACTTAAATAATGAATGAAGACTAATAAGTAAAAATCATTAATTATTTCTATGCTAACAATTCCCAGGTATACTTCATAAACTATGGGACCGTGGAATATCCTTTTATGTTTACTCTTATATCAAAGAAAAAACAATAAAGAATCATAAAATTAGAGATTCTATGCGGAAGTTACCAAACCGGATAAGCATAGCTACAAATCCGAATACTGATTACGAATGTTAATTTTCAATTGAAGTCGTTGAAGCGAAAGGATCCATAGGATAACAAATTAGGAGAAAATCAAAGTAAGCTAATCTAAATTAATAAGGAAAAAAGTGGGATGTGAAACTAGAGTCAAAATGGAAGGAATTAAAGGGAAAACACATCGACCTGATGGCATCCGCTAATACCACAGCGACATTGTTTTCGCGTTTGAAAATCCTAATTAAGTTATGCACAAAAATACTGAGTCATCTACGGTAGTAACCTTTGTCGTCTATTTTTTCATTAATCGATGTATAGAATATATGTAAATCTGATATCGGTAACTTTGATGCGAGATAAATATAAAAGTGACTCCACATAAGTCAGGAACCTTAGTTCTCTAGTTAACTCTTATCAAGTATATGATACAAGCGAAATCAAGATTAAGATTAAAACTCAATCACGTAAAAAATTGGGAAGGTACTGCGTTGTTAAAAATACAAGAGATGTTCCGCTCATGTTATTAAACATCATGCAGCAACGTTTTAAACTAAATACTGGCGAACTATATAGTTGAAATATAATTTTAAAAAAACTAACCTTTACTGGAAATCCGGAAGAATTCATTTGATAACGCTTCGCTGAACGAACTTGAACGAATTGCATTCCAGACACCCGGAAGAATCATCACCCAGAAAAGATAGAAGTAACTCCCTCAAAACATGTGAAAAGAAAGAAACAAGAATAAATTAAGGAAGTTATTCAATATCTACAGATAATATAGAACAATGCGTGTATAAATGCAAGCACACGTTATTACCGATCAATGTAATTAGAATATCCTATGGACAAAGTTGAAGAAGTTTGGGAACTATCGCTTAGGCATTACAATCAATTCATTTGAAATAAAAAACAGAGATATGTTGACTGAAATATATCAAATATAAAACACCAAAGCCCGCTTATGGGATTTGAATTGACAATAATCATTCCATAATATTATTGCATCAGATTCACACAATCATTTTTATGAATAAAATTATTACATAATGGATAAAATTTTACTCCTGAAAATGAAATCAAGGAAATATTGCTCCCTTTCATTGCGTATAAACGTTATTTGAGAGCAGAGATTATTAACGACAAATCCATTTAAATGCATTGTTAGAAAACATTAATGATTCCTACGTTAGCATTAATTAGGCCTGTCTCGTAAACTACGAAAGTCAAATATTCTATAAGAGAATTGATCTGATTTGTAAAACAAAGCAATAAATGATCATATCGTAATAAATTCTTCCTAATGTTACTGAAATCGGATAAGTATATCGAGAAATACTAAAATATTGATGATTTTAATGGTAGATTCTATATGAAGGTAGTTTCCTTTGTTGGAGTCTTTTCGTAAACTTCTTCTTTACTTCGCAGTAAAACTAAATTAATGACTTGAATAACCTTCATCGACTTTATGCATTCTTATCCTGAAGTTATAAATTTTAAACCAACAAAGTATTTACAATGCCAAGGAAGCCAAAGCTGCAATAACTGAAAAGGATTCTCTATCTGTTAAAATGAAAGGGTGTAGGTGTAGTAAAACAAGGGTCAATATACTAATTGACATTGTCCTATTAGTTCATCGTAAACTAAGATATTAAGAAACTTTAGTTGCATACGCTATGGCGAGTGCTATAAAGATTATTCTCCTTATTCTCATTAGCTTTAATACAGACAGGTGAAAAATAACGCTAGTAAAATTAAGCATAGTTGTTTACAATGTCGGGGATCATTTACGAAAGCAAGACCTTGAATTCATTAAAAGACATGAAATCGAAAATGGCACTAATGGCTACATCTTTTAAAAAATCTTAACAGTGGAAGTGATCGTAATTTGAGGTGATTCGGAATTCCTTTACTTAACAAGCTTGGGTTCTGCTTACAAAATATGAGAAAGTGAAAGTAATGAATAGGGAATAAAATTAAAAGCTGAAGCTAGAGTTAAATGGAAATGAATGAAAGGGAAAACACAATTACTTAATAGAATTTGCTTTCACTACGGCGAAATTGCTTCCCCGTTTTTCAAAACCAAAGTACGGAATGCTAAAAAAATACGGAGTCATCTATTGCAATCCATCGTAATCTTTGTTTTCTTATCAATAATTTATAAATTATTGATAAATAATTTAAAATTATTTATCAATAAATCGAATATGAGTATAGTTGATGATATACACACACTATTAGGCTAGTAATTTATTAACAAATAAATATAGAAAAAGTGATATCTACTTCAAAATATATATCGCTCAAGTTTTACAGAAATGAGAAAACAACGGTTTAAAATAAGTACTACATGATAGATGATATTGTTTTGAAAGAACTGACCTGTATTGGGCATCCGGGAGAATTCCTTCGTTGAACGCACTTTCAGCATTACGCCTGAGACACTACGAAGAATCATCCAACAGCGACAGGATTCATCCCCTTAAAAGTAGAAAAAAGAAAGAATCAAATAATTCACTATCCACAGAAAATATTAGGAAATACTAGGTTGTAAATCAGTCAAAAAAAACCGTCAATTGACATCGGTAGATGTTTTCCGGTATTAGTCACGAAATAATTTCGAAAAATACTACTTTAATAAAAATACTTAACTAAATGACCGTTGAAAATACCGCGAAATATTTTACATATTCAACTCTGGTAATAAAGTTGAACCAAGGAAAGGAATAAGAAATATGTTAGACGTCCATTAAATTGTAGGATTATGACCACCTTACTGATTTCGAAATAATTTATTTAACTATTTTTGTTTGAATACAATGATAAGAATACACCATTTCAGCGCAAACGAATATCCACCTACAATTATAAGAATTACATTTTAGTTGATTATTCAATCAAATTTTGAAAGACGGATAGGAGGATGGAAATTTCGCATTTATTAACGGGGTGATGAAATTATGATTTGACCAAAATTCAGTTGATTTAATTCTGGCAGATAATATCTATAACTGACTTCTATTGATCTACGGTATTTTTACTTGAAATGCACGGTCTCAATGTAATCTGGTTTAATATATAAATCAATTCGAGCAATTACAACTCTTTATACGACTTCCGTTGACGAAAACTACCGAGCTTAATGACGGAAATCGGGCTTGTTGAAATTAAACCTGAATTGTGACCGTTTGCTTTAGTTTTATTCATAGTTAAATAGAAAGAAAAAAAAATATCAATAGGAGAAATTGCAGACGAAACTTTCTATGCCTTAGCTACAAACACTATATCTCATCACCCACAAAATGCGTTTATTATAAAGATCGAAATAATATTGTTTCGCCTAAAATTAAAACACATATCTCTAAAACTCAATCTAGAGTAATTTATGATTATGCAAATATTTACCAAATATAGGAGATCCCCAGGAAAGTCCACGAAAATCTTGACGACCGGAAATATTGTCTAATTAAATGAATGTATACACCTCGATTAAAACTAATAAAGCAATAATGAAGTCAAAGTCTGAAAATTCGCAAGTTCGCATATACCTGATTTCGAAATTATGGTACTGCCACAATTCAAAAGTTAACGGTTTTCCGGGAAAAAGACCAGCAGCAGCTCTTCACTTGGTGACATCTTCGAAGTAACTGAAGTTTAAAAGTATCGAAAAAACAGTTGAAACAAATACTGCACTGTGATTGGTCGGTGATCACCTTTCAGTTGAACCCTCTGTTTTCCCCATACTGTTGATAATTATCATAAAATAAAATCTTCATCGAAATAAAATATATTTAACTGCAAAACAATTTAATTTAAATTTAAAAATTATTGGAAGATTAATTTTAATTTCAAAATTATTTGATTATACTACCCATAGATTTCCTGTCCGCTGTGATGCGTTATTTATCAAATAAAAAAGAAACTGTTTACCAAAGGTATTATTAACAAACTAATGCTTTACTAATTACTTTGTATAATGTCCCGTTTGAAAATTAAACGTAGCAAATTAATGAAACAGGAACGCGATTGACGATCTGTAGAATTAAATCCGAATCTAACCTATTCAAATGTTGTTAAAAATGATGTAAATTTAGTAAAAATGTCAAATTTTTATCGAATTAGGAAATAACCTACTCCATATATATATGGCCTATAGATACTCATGTTAGATTTACTTTTGGAAACTCAGAATACTTCTCTGTCGTTCAGATATGAGGAAAGATGATGGAGATGTTATGGATTTAGCAATAAAGTATCCCTTCCACACGAGCTCTTCAAAGCTATAATCTTATCTTTAGGAAATCAACTTGCTAGGTTTCAGAAATGTATTCACGTTACGAAAAATTATATATCTCATGGTCATAAAAAAGCTAAGAACTATGGATTACTATTTAGCGAGATTGCAGAGTGGGAATTTTTGTGACTTATTTTTGTTGTATTATTAATTTTGGAATCCCCACATTTCCCTCTTTACAATTCCAGCCGAAGAAGTTCGGTGTTTTCAATTCCGAATACCTTCGGTTTCCTCTGGTTTTGTCATACGCAATTAAGATATTGAGAAACCCAAGAATTCCTTTCTTTGACAAACAGTATGTGAATTTAAAAAGAGAATCAACAAATGAAAGGGTAAAGAGGCAGAGATGTCTAAGAAAGATTCAAAGCAATTTATTTATTTGTACTTTTAAATTGACTTAAATGCACAATATTTAATAGTTTTCAAGTTTATGCAATGATTGTTAAATAACTTGATGGATTCGCTGGGTGTTTACACTTACTCTTAAACTCTAAACTTTTTCAGTGAATCTGTTTGAAGTTTAGTTACTCAACTCATTTTAATGCTAAGGACAAAACAATTGTACAACACGTTTATCTGTGGAATTGTTGCACTTACCTTCATATTCTTGTAATATTAGTGCCTGTTGTAAACCATGCAATAGAATCCCGCATACATTAACCTCCAGCACCAGTTAAATTCAATACTTATCGTCCATCTTGTTGCTGTGGAGCATTAGCCATTCTTTTGCGATAGATACTTGGTTACTCGGATTGAATACATGTGTCCTCTTTACTTTTATAACACTACTATTCTCGGAAAAACTACTGAACTATAAGCACTGCGGAGCACTGTTTTCACTGAAAAACTTTTGCACACTTTTTGAAAATGGCACTGGTCATAAAACTGAGTTTCCAAATCGTACAAATCACTTCTGCACGAATACTCACAGACGTAGCGTAACATTTACATAGCGTAACAAATTTAGTCCAACTATTCTGACGTTGCAATTTCACGAAGAACCATATACAAAGCACTCTCTGGAAACATTTTCACTCTGGTAACTGATAATTTTCTTTTGAAGTTCGCACACAACGAAATTACACTTCCATGAAGGCCATTGTGACGAATTTTGGGCGCAATTTAGAAGGATTGTGGGTATACAATTTTCTGAACAACGAAAAGGTACTCTTCGTCATCTGATGACGTGACTTCCGCAGTCTCAAGTCTGCCTTAATGCCATGTGCTCGAATTTTGAAGGTGACTTCCATATTTTCCTTCCTATGTTAAATTGTGTTACCAGTAGAAAGAAACGAAGTGCTTGGGCATATTGAGTATTTATTACCCAAGGAGATATTTGTTCTTGTGAAAAGGGTTTCAGTTATAACACTGTGTATGTGTCTGTGCTTCATGAACCCAGGAAGTATGAAATTCAATCGAAAAGAGATAAGAATACGAAGGGATACGATACTAATTGAAGTTATAGAATCCGGACGTGATATTCTGATTTCAAATTACATGAGGAAAAAACGTAAGTTGTTAATTCCTTTGATTTTTTTCTGTTTCAAGATTATTTTTATTAATCAGTCGTATCTAACATGCTACTACTTACTTCAAGCTTAGGACCGACACTTCAAAAAAGTTTTTGGACTTCCTCGAAATATTTCAATTATTACCAGTAAGAAACGTTTACTCCCATCCTTATCATCAACTGTTGGCTGATATATCATAGCGTCCATCACCAATTTAGATAAAGTTTTAATCAATGATGAACATTTTAATAGTTTCGATTTTAATGTAAATGAAAGAATTTCTTGGGTTTCTCAAAACCTTGATTACCAATGACAAGACCGAACCTGAGATAACAGAAGGAATTCGTTGTTGAAAACACTGAAGTGTCTTCGGTTGGAATTGTAAAGAGAAGAATTTAAGAATTCTTACATGAATTTTACACCAAAATTCAGTTGCATGTAATGAGTATGCGTATACTTGCTGACTTGTAATCCAAATGTCTTAGCTTACTGTTGACCATGAATACATAGTAAATTAGGAATGGATTATATGTAATTTGAGTTCAATCCCTAAATATAAAATGAAAAAACAACTTTGTAGAGTCCACAATCTTTACTATTCTCAAGCACGAGCTAGGTTTCGTTACAGAGTAACATCTTCGTTAACTAGGGGAACGCTAAGGAAGATGTTACTATGTAACGAAACATAGGTCGTGCTTGAGAATAGTAAAGATTTTGGACTCTACAAAGTTGTTTTTTCATTTTATATGATGAAGGAGTTCCACAGAATTACACCACAAACCGTCTCATCAATCCCTAAAGTATAATTTTGCTTTCAAAAGAAGAGATATCATAGGATTCTCTTAAAGAGAAAACTTAATCGATAGAATCATAACATCACATGCATCTTTATTCATATCCTAATGTTAGAGAAGTATTCTTAGGTTTCAAATGTATGCAGTATTATGTGAGTTATTATTTGTCTAAAATAATGATAATTCCCAATTTCGATGGAATTTTGACTTTTTTACTACAATTATATCATAGATTTTAATCATAATTTAGAAGTTATATTACAATTTAATTTTTGTAGGTCGTTACTCGCATTCCTTTGTTTCATTATTGCCAAACATGAGCAACATGCATTACGTTACTTGCGTATAGTATTTAATATATTTAATTTTTAATCTGGTCCTTTTTCAAAATAATTTTTGGGTAATTAATATTTTTGGTAAACTGTTTTTTTTATTGGAGACGTAACGAATTCCAGGGGAGATGGCATTGCAACTTTAGTCGCTACTTATGTAAATAGCAATGTTCTCCTTCGAATGTGATGAATTCTGTTAGAAAATCTATGGAAGGCTTCCTATGCACGGAACTTGAGATTCTTCCATGATTCAAAGAGGGTCTTAAAATCATACGAGAATTATTTAAAAAACAATTAAAGGAGAGAAATTATTTATAAAAATAATTAGCAATGTTAAAAAAATTGAACGACAGTTCTGAACAGTATGTATGTTATATAATTAAGTGAAATAAAGAAGTCAGAAGGTTTTAAATATGTATGCAAGTAAGATCTGAACTATTTCTCATTTTAGAGACACATTCATGAAGAAAGTAAGGCCAATTTGTGATCATACTAAATTGCAAAAATTATAAATTGCTATGTACAAGGTAATGATTCTTACATTCTTACATTGCACAATCACATACCGAAATTGAGTCAGTTTACCTCCTTTACAATTAAATGGGCATGATACCACTAAAGGTATTCAAAGTTCCGGTGGAGAAGTATAAATTTAATGGTACGAAAGAGATTATACTCTTAATTCCCCCTTCACGAACCCTGAATTCAACATTGGAAAAAATCATGCAGCGTCCTTTGTTTCCACACAAACCAATGTAAAACCGTTGGCACGAATTGAATTTGCCAGTCGCTTTTATAGATCGTGATTGTGCATTGGAAAAATTATGCATCTGAAATTAAACAAAACTGTGATGTCACTCGATTGACCTAGTGAAAAGATTAATAAACACAGCAAATACTTATTTAAATGCCTACGTTTGGTCTTAAGTAGGCGTAAGTAAGCCTTAGACACCTCCTTGACCTTCAAAAACGGAGCCGAGGATCTTGAAGGTCTTTGGAACTGTGGTAGTCATTAGCTAAGAAGGGACAGCAAAACATAAAGGTGTATGTAAATACCTTTCACTTCTGCTTGAGAAAATTTACAGTAAATTGAAGATCGAAAGTGCATTAAAAAAAACCGTAATGAGCCCGTAATAGGTGAAAACAAAAAAATATTGATTTCTATAGAATTCCGGTACTGTGAAGTATTAAAGATTTGGTCTGTGATGTTGAAGAACATTATAATTTTACAGTTTTTTATACCATGTATTTAAATATGAAATGTTATTCTAATGGAGATATATCGATATTAGTATATTGTAACTATGCAGAATCGCATTTAATATCATAAAAAGCTTCTGAATTTCTTACTCATAAAAACAAAATCACCTTGTATCTCTCATATTTATGGAGCCATATTTTTTAAGCATTGCTAAAATCGAATAAGAAAGCATGGAGATAGGAAGGTGGAAAACCAAACTAATTTACAACACGAAAAGTGTGAACCAAAATTGAACGAATCTCTAAAGCGAAGTTATTTTATTTAACGCGTACTAAGATGACTGAGAAGTAAGTACAGTAAGTGACCTAGGCACTGAGTACGCTTCACTTAATTTCAATGATTACTAAGAGTGAGTATCGTTTTTAATTTGAAGGAAAACTAAAATAAAATTATCCCTAATACTTTCCACTATCCCTAATATCCAAATTAGCTAGGAGTAAATCGTGAAGAAATTAAGGTTGTCGACCGCGTGATTTAATAAACAGCCAATGCCAAAGGCTATAGTACTGTTTTCTGTTTTCATAATAACTCATAAAACAATTCCAATTCAAATACAGAAATATTGCATATAGAATTCGACGAAGTGTTGGAATATCTGGAAGAAGGCATTTAAAAGTTTCAATTTCAGCAAAGAAAGAGCTTTTATAATAATAAAAAATAATATAACTTGAGCTCACCTAAAATAGAAATCCTGCGTTCTCGGGTAACCTCAGTAATGAATTATTTTTTCTGTTCTTTCCTTGCAAATGACTTATACGGCAGTCCATTATAGAAATACGAGAAATTTCACTTTATCAAAATCTGAAAAAAAAATTGAAACACCTAATTATTAAAAGGTTTAATAATGATGAAACTTGCAAGTATTGTAAGCATTGCGGGCAATGCAATCACTGTATGTATACAACAGCTATGGACAGTAATGAACTTTCTAGGTTTACTTTCAAATGTCGTTCCAAGAGTCGTCCAAATTTACGTTATTTCAAAACCATTGTGGCCATTACCATAATATTATCTACCTTCTGTTTAAAAATAACAATAGGTTAATTGAAATAAAATATTCAAGCGACAATCATAATATTTGCTGACAGCGTCAATAATACACTTTAATCAAAATATATGATATCTATTTCGAACATAAAAACGAAAACTCACTTTTAATACTTATATACGCTAAATAGGAGAGGCATCGTGTTTGTTAATTGTACGAACAGTAGTTATTAGCGTGCCTCCGATTAAAAGCAAAACGACAAATAAATAGATCGCGAGGTAGTGATAAACTAACTAACTAACGCACTAACACTACGCAAGAAACGCATCTAAAATGTTTTATATCTATGGCACTAATAACAAAAATAAAAAAAATTGGGAAATGTTTTAATATTAGTAACTTCAGCCGCCGCAATTTGTTACAAATCCATAAATCAATCCTCTATCTCCCGCTTCCCGATTACATTGTCTTGTCGCACGAACAGAGAAACCACCCAGAGAGCGGTATTACCAGTTAACCCTTGTGTTACCCAACTTTACCTACGTTGTTGGGCACCCGGGGTACCCGGGTACCCACCTCTTTAGATCTCATTTTTGAACACATTTGTAAAGGAATTCGTTCTCTGAACATTTTATTTAATAAATATATATTTTATGAAGGTATAAAAGTCATTTTTATATCATTTGACCGGTTAGAACTTCTACAATTAACAAAATTAGAAAGGTATGTTTATTCTTCGGTTCTTGACGCCAGAATTCCTTTTTTTTCATTAAAAATTCAAATTTGAAGTCTTGTAAAATTTAAAGTAGAAATGGCACAAAAAAACAAGTGACATCAACGTTTAGTACGTTCTATTGCGCGTGTAACCATATAAGCTAATCATTTCTGTTTTCATAACATTTGGTGTTTATCATAGATGGAACGGAAAAGTGCCCATTTTTACGAGCTGTTTCACGGAGTGCTCTTTTTGAACGTTTGTTCCTCAAAAACTGTTCCTTTAATCACAAAGATATTTTGATAGAATATTAATACGGGTATTAGTAATTAAAATACGAAGTTTCAGAATATTTGTATGAAACAGTAAAAAGTTGTTGTCGATTTTGTAAAACAACTTTTTCTCGGAAGTGGATAGCCGTAGAAATACAAAATTGGGTTCGTTAGAAAGCTTTTAAAATGAGTTCTCACGGTAAATAATTATTTTTCAGAACAAATTAGCGGATTTTTTTATACGAATATATATTTAACGCCGGGATTCGCATTTTGCAGCAGTGTTGCCGAATTATTGGTCTTGCATCTCGAGCTTTTGTACACTCCGTCCCTCAGAGAGGCTTTCTTTGTATCGCCAAGGTCTGCGAAGCTACGCCTAATCATATCAATTACGTTTCGTATTTTTCCTTATTATCTTATCTTATTGATCAACTTTCTTACCCTTATGTTTCGTAGAAACTGAATATATGTGCTGCAGTGCTACTCCTTGCTTTCTTCTGGTATTTACATTACTGAGAGAGCAGAAAGCTTCACAAGTTTATGTAGAATACATAAAACATAGTGTCACTTTCTGTTTTTCTTAGAATTCCGAGAAAAAGTTGTTTTACAAAATCGACAACAACTTTTTATTGTTTCATACAAATATTCTGAAACTTCGTATTTTAATTACTAATACCCGTATTAATATTCTATCGAAATATCTTTGTGATTGAAGTAATAGCGTTTGAGGAACAAACGTTCAAAAAGAGCACTCCGTGAAACAGCTCGTAAGAATGGGCACTTTTCCGTTCCATCTATGATAAATACCAAATGTTATGAAAACAGAAATGATTAGATTATTGGTTACACGCGCAATAGAACGTATTAAACGTTGATGTCACTTGTTTTTTTGTGTAATTTCCACTAAAACTTTTATACGACTCCAAAGTTGAGCCTCCGTAACAAAAAAGCCGATATTTCGCGTGACTGACGCTGGCCGTTTTACTGAATTAAGAAACATACCTTTCTATGTTTATTCATAATAAAATTTCTAACCGTTCAATTGATATAAAATTGGCTTTAATATCTTCAGAAAATGTCTATTTATTGAATAAAGTTTACAAGGAACGAATTCCAACGCATATGTGTCAGAAAATGAGAAGGAAATTTCAGGTGGGTACCCGGGTACCCCGGGTGCCCCCAGGACGTATGTGAACTTTTAATGCTTTTATATAAGCATTAAATATAGTTAACGTATTTATAATAGTAGTATTTACTAGGAATTCAGGTAGATAACGACGATCTGAAGCATCAAAGCGGTATCTTTCTTTATAATCAACGTACAAGCAAAAATATACCTTAACTACCTTATACCTGGTAACCGGGTACCCGGGTGCCTACACAAGGTTTAATTTATTCCTTGACATTATGACTAAGATTATTTTTCGATTTTCCTTATGCCTATTAATAGATAATTTCAATCGAGTCCAACTTTTTCTGAATTTGTTGATTGATTTTCTGTAAACGAATTGAAGGAATTCGACTGAATCTTTAATTATTAATAAGTAAATCCAAGCTTAGGTGCTTAAGGTTTTGTAGGGAAGAATGTCGACTTCGCTGGGACTCGATCCCGCTACTTCGCTCGTCATTTAGTTACTCAACTTTTTCGGGTGCGCACTCTGCAGCCAAAAATTTAGGTTCAAGTGAAGGATTCCTCATTAACAGATACTGACATGTTGGAAATTTGTCGAAGAATTTAGAGACAGGCTAGGCTTTATATTGGTAACTTCAATCACATTAAGCAATGTATCAGTGTTTGTTGCTGAGTCTGACATCACCGACATTTTAAGTTTCACCGTTGCATAGCATTGATGTTCTCGCCACACATGATCCATTAAGTTTCACTTTCCTATTAATCGGAGGCATGCTAATCTATTCTGTTCGTGCATCCGATTATCATTTAGTCACTCCTGCTAAGCGTCGATAAGAACTTATTAAAACATAATTTTTTCGTAATTATGCTTGAAATAGAACGCTTCTGCCTAATATTCACAAGGTTTAATTTATGCTTTCCAGTAATTCTATCATAGCCCCATGTACTATTTTAAAAATAGACTAGTTATTCGTCCGTGTGTTTTCAACCATTTATCTTGGGGCATTGTGGGAACGGTCACACTGATTTCGAAATAACGGACATCTTAACTTGAAGGTGATGATATTGAACATGATACTTTATATTTGTTGACTGGATAATGAGCAATCCGCTCTGGTTACATATACACCAGCAACTCCTTGGCTAATGGGAAACATTTCAGAGCTTCCATCTTACTCGACGTCACCTCTGCTCTTGAAGAAACTCAAACCTACCATTTATCCAAAAATGTAAGATTATTCGAAGATAAACGTCCCTTCATTAGAAAATGAGGATACAAAAGCGGATTGCTCATTATCCAGACAACAAATATAAATTATCTAGTGATTGGTGTAAAAATTAAATTACGGAAGTAATCCGCTACTTTAAATCACGAAATCTTGAATTAGTCAAACGCAAGTTTCTTTTGTTTCTGGCTTTACGAACCTTAAATGAAAAATCGCGCTTGTGAATGATATTTTACGGGCCTACTATCAATTTATGAGGATAGCCAATGTAGTTATAACCAACGAATACCAGAGGATTCCTGAAAGCTATGTTACGAACCTTCATTCATCATACTTTAAGTGAGCAGGGTCTCCGTCAATGGAATTCATTTGGTTGAAATAAGGTTATTCGATCGGATATCGAGTGCAAGAATGGAAATATTGCTCTTAAGTCTATCAGTGAGTAACAAGGAAAAGATATGATAAAAGAAAATGAAATTATAGAATTACTAGCAAACAGCGGATTATTTTCTAACGAGTTAGCAGGCGCGGGTGTGTAATGCGCGGTTGCCTGTATTCAGATTGTTAATTTTAGATTAAATATTGTTACAAAACTAAGTCCCAGTTAGACGAACGCCAACACAGTTTTCCATTACCCCAATTCCTGCACCACCACAAAAATTTTCATCAAAATCCCCGGACAAAATTGAGAGTCTCCCTTGTCAGATTACACCTCAAGGGATTATCATGCCTCAATTAAATTATTTCAGCCATTTACAAATTAAATTTTTATAATTCGCTTGTTATTTGTTTAAAGTTCGGATAATGATACAAAAATATAAAGAAAAAACATATAATAGAGCTATATTTACTGTGCATTTTGTTATACTTTCTCATTTTTCTAATAAATGATTTAATTCAATATATAATAGAAAATATTCCTCATGAAATGCATTTTTTAAGCAGCAATGAAATTTTCCATTCATGCGTACCATTACCATTTAACCGGGATATCTGGGGTGAAATCATTTGTTGCATCAATTGAATAAATTCTTAGCTCACTATTGCTAAACGGATAAAAAATTTGTCCATAGAAATAAAAAAGATCTTGAAATGCATATATAGTTTTCTTCCTCTTACTTTATCGCACAATGAAACCAAAATATTTGTTAGAGTTATGTAATCATCTTGTATTACACAGTAAAACTAAAATATATTAGCTTCTTTGGTCTGGTTCCCCGGATACCCACAAAAGAACATACCGATAGGAACATCGGATGTCTGATGTCAGCACCAGGATAGTTCACAGCATGAATATAAAGGGCAATCCTTGTGCTACATGAATTTCACATTACCACTGAAGGCCTTACGAAATTATGGTTGCTGATTTGTTGAGTATTTTGTACTCATTAATTACTATAATTATGTAGATTTAATTGAGATTTGCCGCATTCAAAATGCAGCGTTGCCGTAACTCACCGGGTAATTTCTATAGAAAACATAAAAAACCTTCATTTTTATCGTAGAGCGTAGATCAAAAGACGCATGTACTAGTCTTAAGGCGAAGGATACGATGGAGATATCAAATTGTTGTATATTGCAATTGTTTATAACTTTAAAAATCGTACTGGACGTTTTTTTGCCTTTTGGTCTGATTAATCCCGCTGCCTGCTGATAAGTCGATGTCCTTTATCAGCTCTGAGCTCGAGTCGTGGGAAAAAACTGTGATAACGCTGCAAAAACGGCAACTAGGGATGGGCCTTTAAAAAACCTCACTCAACTACAGTAGAACCCCGGTAATCCGGACGAATTCAGACACATAGGCGTCCGGATTAGCGAGGTTTTCAAAAAATTACCTAAAAAACATTTTTTCTCAAAAATTATATTCTATAGATAATGCATGTATATATTACATAATGTCTTACAACATATAAAGTGAATGAATATTATCAGCGAGCAAAAAAGCCAGTCATTTTCTTTTGCGCGACCGTTCTCATTTTAAAATCAAGTGCGCGGTCTCTAAAACTTCTAAATTTCATGTGCTTCAAAATTTTGCTCCTCGGCCAACTTTAATGATGAATTGAGTGCCGCCAAAGCCTCAGAATGAGAAATTATGACGGAGTACACAGGGTGGTCGTCGTCGTCGTCAACATCATCATCTTCTGTCGTTACTGTTCTGATAATTTCGTCATCTGTTAAAGCTTCGTTTCGAGCCAAACTGTCGTCAGCCTCAGCAGCCCACCGGAGAGCTTCAGGGTTAGATATTTGGTTCGAAATTTGTAACTGCCTATTGAGTGGCTCAAGCTGAATTTCTTCAGTTTGCACATTTTCTAAAACTTCCGAGCCAATAAAATTTGGGAGTAAATTTTTCCACGACTTGCTGATCAATAATTTAGACACAGATGCCCAACAGTTAGCTAGATTGAACGAGACATCTTTTAAATTTACCTTTTTCAGTGCATTTTCCAAATTTTCATTGTTCACAGGATCATTAAGAATATTTGTAAGAAGCAACTTACGATATCCTAACCTAATGTTTTGAATAACATTCAGATCCATGGGTTGGATCAGCGCAGTCGTGTTAGGAGGAAAAAACATTACTGAAATTTTACCGTCATCAGTGCACAATTCTTCTTCAGAAGGATGGCCAGGACAATTATCAAGCAACAATAAAGCACGTTGTGGTAAATTTACGGCTATCATATGTTGTGAAACTGCTGGAACGAATTCTGTTTTAAACCAATCCAAAAATAATTCTCGTGTGACCCAAGCTTTTTTTGCCCTCGATAGCACACAGATAGAGTAGTACACACTGACTTGAATGCACGGGGATATTTGGCTGTTCCGACAACAAACAAAGGAAGCTTATGTTTGCCAGTCACGTTTGCACACGGCATACGTTTAATCCTCGCTTTAATTACTTTCCTTCCTGGTGCCACTTTTTCATTGGGATCGGCTAAAGTTTTGTCAGGTATCATTCGCCAAAAACAACCATGATTAGTCGGTATTGTAAATCTGTTCAGAACTCAGATTTTTCTCATTGATTACACGCAGTAACTCGGTTCTAAATGGCTCTACTGCACTTCCATTGCTAGATAGTTTTTCCCCGGTCACTTTAAGACGCCTGATCCCATGACGATGTTTAAATCTGTCCAGCCACCATTTGCTGGCAACAAAACCCTCGTCACTTTCAGTCATTTGTCTGTGAAAAAATCGAGCTTTTTCACAAATCATTTCGCCACTTAGTGGTACGTGAAGCCGCCTTTGTTGAATAAACCATAAGTAAGCTGCATTTTCTAGCGCAAAGTTAATTGCCATTTTCATAGTTTTACGCACCTTCGAACCACTTTCTGTAGTGCTCACAAACTTCATTATGCTGTCCTTATTTTTCTTGATGTCGCCAACTGTTGACTTTCCAATGCCAAACGTCCTGGAACTTGCATCGTAACTCTGACCACTGTTTATCAATTTAATGATTTTCACTTTGTCCTCTAATGTGAGGGTTTTACGCTTGCGAGACGCCATAAATCACCGGACAGTACCGGGAAAAAAGGACGTCACTTTAGGTTTTAAAAACCGGTGAAAAATAAACGGAGACAGAGAATCGGAAGAACCAAGTTAGGCTACACTTACATTGGACGCTTAATTCGGCCATTGAGGGAATGGATCGTAGCGCATCTTTTCACGTGACCAGCCGTCTCTATCAGCAAAATTGTTATAGCACTGAAAAAATGGTCCTAATTTATTTCCTACCCACTTGCGATTTTAACGTGATGTTTTGAGAAGTGATACCCAGCTGCAACTGAAAATTTATTGTATTTCGGAATTGTTTAGTCTCGCACATATTAAGTATTCCTCTAATGGAAAAAATACTGTCTCAGAAAAGTATCACAACTTACAATACTTTTTAGATGTGGTATCACAATAAACGAAATACTTCGCTCTCCATCAAATCATTGCAGCCAATGGAGAAATTTTTCAAATAGTCTGTCCTCCTCTCGTTTCTTATTACTAATATGAGTGTTTATATGTTCAAAAGAAGAAGTTGCGGGTTTACATAACTCCCAGTGGACCGTCCGGATTACCGAGGGTTCCGGATTAGCGGGGTTCTACTGTACCATGAACCGAATTCGCGATGTATCCCTCCCTCCAAATACCAAGCTCATCTCATTTGATATAGCCAATTCTTCACTTGCATCCCACTCTCGGAAACCCTCAGTTTAATAGAATCCTTGTATTAAAAAAGTAGCGTTGATCAGATTTTTTCGAAAGACGTACTCAATTTAACGAACCTGTGCCTATCCCAGAATTATTTTCGCTTCAACGGAATATTCTATGACCAAATTAATGGGTTAGCGATGGGGTCACCCCTCTCTCCTTTATTAGCGGACATTTTTGTGGATAATTTGGAGACTTCCCTTTTTTCATCGGGAAACCCACTCAATAAGTGCGTGCATTATTGGTACCGTTACGTGGACGATATCATCTGCGCTTGCATGGTAACGGATCGGCAACTCACGCAATTCCTCCGCCTATTAAATTCTGTTCATCCCAACATTTCCTTCACTTATGAGAAAGCAGAAAACGGGGTCCTTCATTTCCTCGATATTACTATTACTATAAAAGATTCCCAGCATCATTTTGCCATTTATAGAAAACCCCCGTATACGAACCATGCTATCCATGTTATTTCCCACCACCACCCTTCCCAAAAACTCGCCCCCTTCCACTCTCTTATCCACAGGCTTTTTCAAATCCCTCTTTCAAATTCAGATTTTCAAAAGGAAGTTTCCGCCATCCTACAGATAGCGGAGGCTAATCGTTTTTCCGATGAAGCTATCCATAGGCTTATTAGAAATTGGAGCAGTAAAAATTCGTGCTGAAAAATTTACAAGATGCGTATCAGTGACGAACACACATGGTGGTCTTCCCAGGCAAAGTCAGTACACTAGCGGCAAGGCACTTCCCTAAGGACCGCTTGCTAGCAGCCTATAGGTCCACCCCCAAACTCAGAGACCTACTACACAATTAGAAGGACGAGGTAGATCCCGCAGTGAGGAGCGGAGTTTACCGGCGAACCTGCACGGACTGCGACGCTGTCTACTGTGGGCAAACAGAGAGATCATTTGAAGTTCGTAGGAAGGAGCATTCAGCGGCCATTCGCCGAAACAACCCCGCTGCGTCGCAAATGGCTCATCACCTGATAGAGAACAACCAAAACTCTTTCAACATGGAAAACCTGCATTTCGCAGAAAAAGGCAACGCCTTAAACTCCTTGGAGTAATTAAAAATCCTGAAAAACGTGGTAGATCCAAATGTGAATGTTATTAACGAATATTTGTCTCCTTCTACCCTCACCTATCCTTTCTACAGTTATCAACACACTTCACCTCATAACACCCCCCCCCCATTCCCTCCTACATGGATATATGCTGTATTGATTTGTATTTAGTCACCTGAGGATATGAGTCGAAACCATGGTCGTATTCAAACAAAATATTCTGTGTTCTAGTAGAAGTTAGTTTCACTTTCGCTCCTGAAGTAGTCGTAGATTCAACTGGTGTTTACACCCCCTGTGCCACATGCCAAAAGGCGGCTTGCAGAGTATTAATGAAGGTTGTCCTGCTTACAGTAAGGCCATCTCAGTTGTCATTCCATGAAACTATTACAGAAGGAATGAAAAGAAAAGAGAAAACGGATGGAAAAATGAGTGTGAGGACATGGAATGTTAGAGCAATGCTTAGAAAAGGTGAGTTGGAAAATTTCAAGTTAGAATAAACATTGCTACACTTTGGTTATGCAAAGTATGTTGGAAAGATGGGAGATATTTAAGTTAAGCCTGACTTCTATTTTCAGTAATTAATGGAACCATTCCTATTCAATATTTCGAAATAAAGCGAGTGCTTTTATCTTCTAGAAAGTTTGAATATAAAAGTAATTTATAAACAGATATTTTTTATTAATTATAAGTACAGATTTGAACAACAGCTGTAACATATCATAAAAATAAGAATTAAAAAAAAACACTCAAAATAATTTAAGATGATCCATTTGACCTATAACCTTGAAATGAGATAATTTTGTTTAAAGATAAATAACACAAAACAGTACATTAGTAAACCTATGAAATTTAACAGAACAATAAAGGGATGAACTTATTATAGTAATGCATTCCACTCTGGCAGCGATGACTATAGAATATTAAATTTAAATATGCCAACTACTACATTTACAATCTGAAAATATAAAGGGTTATTCCCCAGTATGAGTTCTTATATGTTATTAAAGCTGAATTAACAGCAGAAATATATTTACAATGTGTACATTCAAAGGTTTTTTCCCCAGTATGAGTGTGTATGTGTCTTATTAAATTTGATTTCCTAGCACAACTATATTTACAATATGTACATTTGAAGGGTTTATCTTCACTGCCTGTTTTTACATGTTTTACCAAATGATCTTTTATTTTTAGTGCTTTCTGACCGAAAGAGAAATTGTGCCCTCTCTCTTCATCATCACTCCTCTTATGATCTTCAAAAAGTGACAAATGAATGCTGTAAATATGATGTTGAATCTCTTCCTTGGTCCTTGCTTTTGCATTACAGTAATGACACCTCATATACCCATGTTCGCTATCTCTTCTCTTGCTTAAATTTTCGTCTGCTCGTTTGGTGTTCTTTTCATTTCCTTCCTTCATCTCTTCCCCTTCTCCATCTTTCTTAATATCCCTCTTCACAATTCTCACTCTTCTTAACTCACTTGTACCATTCCCTCCCTTCAGTATGCAAATCCTCCCCTCTTCCAACCAGCGTTCCACTGAAAATAAATAATACGTGTGTTGATTAAATTTACAAGTTAACCTTTTAAGAAAAACAAGATATAAAAGTAAAGTTATGAGACTGAACGCTAAGCTGGACGTGTTATATTGCTGGGAACTTCCAGTTTAGAGAGAAAGTTTGTCAGCAATTGAGGGTTTGCCGATACGAGTTTGAACTCCTCAGTCAGTTTGTTTTCCATAGGAATATATTTTCTAAACAAAGCTTTTCTATTCTGAGAATGAGTGATATCAATTTCAAGCAACATTGTGCTATCAGGTTTTATCTCGGACTTTGTCATAGTGTGATAAACGTTTTTCAATACATCTGCAGGCAAATAGAGACGATTTTTTGTCAAGGGCTAAAGTTTTCAGATGATTTAAGGCATTTCAAGAAGGAAGAGAACCTTGCAGTGGAAGGCCTGCATTTGCGAGAACTGAGTTACTGAGACAGGTGCATTATGATTGTCACTTCACAGATTGATCAAGGAACTGCTCAATTTATCCAACACCACCATTCATGAGGATTTGACCAATGGATTAAGAAAATCTGCACACAAATGATCCCTAGAACCTTTTGCTAACACCATAGAACAACGAGAGGGGCACATAATTTGACTTTTAGGAGCAGATTAAAATCAGCCCCATTTTCTTGAACATGACATTACTGGTCCATAAGACTCTTTTGTCTTCTCAAGATTGAAGAATCTTCTTAAACGACCTAATTTTAGGACACTAGAAGAAATTAAAGCTGCACTTACTGACCAGCCAATTTAATTATCGAAGTTACAGCAATGCTGTGAAGAATGGAAAAAGTCACCTCCATTGCCTTATGTCTTCCCAAGGCAATTACTTTGAAATAGACGGAGTGGAAATTTAATATTATGAAAAATGATTCTCATTATTTTATTTGCACATCTTTCACATCCATAAGATCATTCAAAGAAAATATGTACTTTATTATCTGGTGCATAGACTAAATTCAGTTGATATCAGTTCTCGATTCAGAGATTATATTGATGTGAAAATTGGAATAAGAAAAGGATGATCTCCAAATCAGGTAGTAATCCTGAAAAATTCTAAAACCTATTTGTTTAAAAAAATGTTATCATTCTATAGGGGAGTTCTGTCACGACGTCAATATATAATAACTAAAAGGAAAAAAGGAACACAGATGTGTTATTAACATTAAGATTTAAAAGAGCTCTAAACAACAGCTGTTTGGAGCTTTTTTAACTCTTAATGTCAATATATAAGTATATAATATGTTATTAATTTCTGCTTGAATGTTGATTGTGATGTCTTATATCATTTCAACTGAATCTACTTTTATTACACATTATGCTATGCAAATTTACTCTGCTGTCTTTACCATATATACTTTAAATAGGAAATTGTCATAATTTAATTGTTTCAACTTAAGTTATTATTTTAAGGTAATAATATTTATTTAAGGAGTAGCAACAGACAATATACCAACTTGCAAAAAGTGCCTTCCTTTGCTCTGTTAACAATTCACTTTGTGTGCATCAATAAATATTCTATTCTATTGAGTGCAATACAAGGCTACTGTTTCATAAAGATATTTGAATGTTGACGTCAGTTGCTGTAATGTACCACAAGCACCTTCTTAGCCTTTTACCAGAATTGGAAAATGGGGTGTACATCATTCACAAGGATGAATGGTTTTCAAAAAGATATCTATTTGAAATGATATTTATATAAAAACAACAAAAAATTGTTAAATATCTCCTCTTGCACTCTAAAATACTTTTGAATGAGTTTTTAACCTTTACAGCTGAAAATTAAAATGATAGTGGCTTAAAATGCTATATAAGACTGCTGAATTAACAAGATGAATGTATTTGTGATGTATGTATACTTACTGTATTTACTTGAATGTAATTGTAAGTAACCCAAAATTTCAAGGGTCAGAAAAAGTTATATGTGTACGAATCTAATACACACCTTAAGACATGTGATCATAGTATCATGTATGTCTGTGCAAAATACAAGTTGTGGTCCAAGCTTAAAGTATTGCATAAGTGCACAAATTAACCAAAGTAAAAAGTTTGCCGGGGTATCCAATTCCACTTCATTTAAAAACAATCAAGCAGCAGTTTGGTCTGCAGTGTGTGGAAGCTCTTCCAGTCAAAATATGGTTAGTGCATGACGAGTCATACAGCTAGGGTGAGAGGATGATCCAGCTGGACATTTTATTCCAAGAAAATCCACACTAACATTCATTTTATTCCAAATTGAGAGTAGAAGAAATTTCTTCAATGCAGGATTACTATTCTTACTGATTTCATAATTAATTTGAATAACATGAGTTGCAAAAGTAAGTATATTTAATGTACCTTGCAGAGTTTCCTCCTGCTTTCCCTGAGATTCTTGATCTTTCGTGTTCTGGTTTGATTTTCTAAAAAAAAGAAACAAATGCTTTTCAGAAAAATCCACTGCTTGTTTAAATCACACTTCTATATTTTAATGAAGCTCTAAGAAAATTAAATCCTTCAGAGGTAAATCTAATTGCTAAGGGGGACTCAACCAATATTAATTTATTTGGAAAGGATGTTACATTTAATACAAAATTAGTCCATTAAAAATCTTCTGCTCATCTCCATTAAATATTCTCATAATTGACAATGAAGGAATATGTAAATGTTTTGCATATTTTTATGAATAAAATGAATTAATATTCTTCCTGGATGTTTCATTAATCTTTACCTTAGTTTTCTTTTGGGAGACAGATCTCTGCTGCAACAGGTTTTCTGCAATTCACCTTCATCCTAATACATTAAGAGAGGCAATTAAAAAATTGATGTCATAAGATAAATTAACATAATAACTAAAATTGAAGAGAAGTTTTGCCCTTACATTGTGTTTGTCTTCCCTGGCAATTCTGCTTTCTCTTTTCGCAGTCATTGTGGGACATCTACCTGCAAAACAATCAAGATAACCTTGTGTAGATCCTATTGAATGTACGTAAATAAATATAGTACTAAATATTGGTTCAATACTGTTTTAGAATTAGTAAGAAAGAACTATCACTTTAACACTCAAGTACACAGTGCAATAATATCTTTCCATATCCCTCCACTGTAAAAATCCTTTTGATTAATAATTCCCCAACTCATTATTTAATATGCAAGGATATTTATTCTATTTTTCCTCATTGCATTGTGTATAATTTTATACATAAGATTTTTTTAATGCTTGGCAGGTTAGATAACACAAATTTCTAAAAGAATGAAGGACTTTTCAAGTCTACAGAGTTAAATCCATGATACTTTTGGCAGAAATATATTGTTATGTAATAGGTCATTAGCCGTATAATGAAACATCAAAAATGTATATTAATGGGAAGTGCATGAAATTAGTTTTTGAAAATTGCTTCAGTGATTTTCTTATGGAGAGTTACTGACATCGGAGGAATAAATATAGAATGCCATCTGGCAATAGGCTTGGGATTTTATTACACGTCAACCGTACTTGAGGTGTTAAGATGGTTATCTTAACTCAACATTTTAACAGTATTCCATCTATAAAATGCAATAATTCTACCATATTTTTGTCCTTTAACAGTTCTCTCCTTCGTAGTCAATTTGCTCTGATGGAACTCTTTACTGTCAATGCCGAGCTCCTTCCCATACCCGTCCCCATACCAAACAAGCAATTCTTCTCCTTTTTCGATAACCTCAACTGTGCGGTAATATATCTGTCCTTTGTATTGGAAAGCCACCACATTCTGCTCCTCCTCGTTCCTTGCGCAGTTGACATACCTCATCCAGTTGGAAGTTTGTGGGTTGCCAGCATCCACATAGTGAGATATTTTACGTTGGTGCGTTATCTGTAATAAACAAAAAAAATAGACAGCTTTAGGATTCAATTTTAAATGTTCAAAGAGTAAAATGCTGCAAGCAAATAGTTTAATTTTGAGTAAGAATAAATTTATCATCTCCAAAAAAACTTTCAATAATAATATATATAATGACAATATGTTTTAAATGGGAGATATATTTACCACCCGGCATCATTTCGATAAGTGCATAAAAAAATAATGAAAAACTACCCCTATGTGTTTGATATGGGAGTCCGGGTCTTCCTGGTCATACTTACTATGCAGCACAACAGAAGATCACCATCTCTAACTATGTGTGAAAATTCAAGCAGAAATATTGGCTGCAACTGCCTCAAACAACGTCCTACTTTTCCCTTATTTTCTTTATGTGAGAAATTCTAATGTGCTCTGGCATCGAACCCAGGAACATGGTCTAATCAAAATTTCTTTCTTAAACCACAAAATTCTTTTCTTAGTATAAGTCTTCTAGCAAAGCAAGAACTTCCTATCATTTTGATAAGTTCATCAAAAAAAATTAAAAACTACCCCAATGTATTTTAATTAGGAGATTTTTGCATCGTCCTAGCATCGAACCCAGGACCTTTTTTGTAAAAGTCATTCATTTTTTCGATAGATCATGACTATATCTGTAGACTCCTTGAGTTTAGATTATCTACCTACCCGGGAAGTAGAGAAATTCCCAAAAATCAAAGCAATGCATTTAAATGCCCCCCTGACAAACATGAGGGGTCTTAATTTCAGTATTAAAATAAATATGCATAATTTAAATATACATGCATCATTGAATCTATGCGATTCCTATAAATTGAAAAGCTTAATGTGTAAATAATAATTTTATGTATAAATTTATTACCCTATTTATTTTACTATGAGATTTTAACAGCAAAAGTTTAACTGGATAATTTTGGAATAAATTAATAACTAATTAATTAATTTTAATAATAAGTTAGGGGAAAGACTCAACCCTTTAGCATTAATTTCATTCCAGAGTAATTTTCTTACGAATTTTTACAGGATTATGAAATAAGTTGGGAATCAAGAATACTGTAAGTTAACCTTCTCCATCCTTATCCAATCAACACGAATCAACTTTAACATATTTAACTTTTTGTCCAATTCTAGAGCTCCAAAGTTATCATCATTGGCAAGTTTTATTTTAAGATTGGAAGGAAATTATTTCTATGATGGCTCAAGAATCATATGATAAATGAAAAATGTTATTGAAACAGTAAAAATGAAAGCATCTTAATGATGGTGATTACAGATTATATATTAATTAAATGAGCATTTATAAAATATTTCGGCCTTTTTCAGCAATTTACTTTGTTACAGAAAAGATAATTATCCTTTAACCATAATTCTATTTTGACCTAAAGTCTCCGTGTATTCTTTTGGGATAACACCTGAGCATGGGTTCGACAATCCCTTTGGTCGTCATGGGGACTGGTTGTTTACTACAACAATGTTTTATACAATTTTCATTTATTTTGCCATAGCTCTCATAATTTCCACTCAAAGGGTTCCATGGCCAAAATAAGAATTTCATTTAATTTACCTTCTTTTGGTACTTGCCTTTTGTTTCGAGGACTATTATTTCCTATTTAATTCTGTAGAAGTACCAATGTCTGCAACGGACGAAAACAAACTTTATGCGTATTTCAAACATTCTGGAGTCGAACCCGGCACTATTACTCAATGAAACCTTTACAGTCTCATTTTCTGTCATACAAAGGCTAAGTAAGGGAAATCTGGTTAAACTCAGTGGAATTGTTTAAGAGGAAAGATCAATGTTTACTCGCAGATAGAGGAACTACGCATAATATGCATAATAATCTCGTCTGATAAAGTAGCAGAATGTCAATTCTGAAATGCAATTTTATTGATGAAGAATCATCGACGTACCTCCCAGGCATACCCACTGTCGCAGTTCTTCTTCCTTTTCACCCCAAGATATGGACCAAAGAGTACCCTCTTCTCAATCCTTTTATTTTGCCCAAACTCCAAGTCCAGCAAATTTAATTCCTGATGGCTGTACTTCAAGCATATCTGGTACTGACGTCATGGCTCTCAGGTTGATGTTGAATGGTGCCTGAAGCTGATCAAATAGAAAAGATGAAATATCGCCCTTCTGTCATGCGATGTTTGTAAAAATGAATAAAATTTGAAATACAACATTCACTGTACACCACAAATTGAAACAAGTATATTTAGAAGTAAAAGGCTGTAGAATGCCCACTCAAATCATCCTACTGGTGTTCTTGTGTTCCATTGTTCACATAATTATATGGTTTCACAATACCTACTAAAATACTATGTTGTTTGTATGTAATGATACGAAATAAATAACATGAACTTAATACCAATATTGATGTGCATGGGCACTGTACAAGATCCAACACTCATAAACATTCTATTCTAATAAACCAATTCTGTTCTAATATAAAAGAAAAGTAACCTCTCTGTCCTGGATATGCATTAGTCCGCCATATTCTGGACAGTCACCTTTCCATTCTGCATAACAAAGGTCGCAGACTGCAAGAAACAAAGAAACAATCTTTCATTAATTAAGAATTAATTCTGAATACAATAAAAAATAGAAATGATTCATTACAAAGGTATTCATCATCACTGGAGATATCTTCCTCTTCATAAACTGCTTGAGCTCTACATCTTTTTGGATATCGAGGATTCTTTTCTTCCAAAGATACACCTAAAGTAAATAGTAAAATATTTCTCTGTATATTTATTCCATTGGTGTTATCATTATGCTAACATATTGGTAAATTTGCAGATGCTACTTTTTAACGTTTACAACTAAGGAAATTGCAAGTGTTTCATTTTCACCTATAATTTCCCATTATATGCAATTAATATAACAATAAAAAACAAGAAAGAAATTATAACACAGTAAAAGCACTACAAAAAGTTGAAAATAATGATTAAATAAATTGAATCCTTACATTTACAATAAAGCTAAAAGTCAGGCATATTTGTCAAACCACTTTATCATACATGTCATAAATGACTTGAGGTTTAAATTGAAAGTTACAAATGTGCTAAGTATAGTATTTGCTTTTGAGAGTATTTTGGTGATAATCATGTATTTATAGTCATCAACCCTGAATGCTGCAGCATAAAATGGATAATAATTTCTCATGTTTCTTGATGTAACTTGGATATTGAAAAGTTTAGTACGTTTTTCACAGTCGATGGAGTCCCTAGCCTAGGAGAAGGAGATGACTTGTCCGTGAGAAAAAGGAAGTAAGTTGAATCTTAAAACAAGGCATCGTTCCTAGGACTGCCATCCTAGAAGCAGTTTACGAAATGCTTTTGTACCCTCTCCATTAATTCAATCTTAGTCCTGAGCTTCAAATAATGCTAAAATATGCAAGTGTAAGTCCAATGAGGGCACAATAAGATTGAACTGCAGTATGCATGGACAATTTCTCCATAGCATTCCTTTTAATAAAACATAATAATTTAAAAGCTGATATAAAGGATGCTTCATTAAGCTGCTACACAATTGCTTGAGTGTGTCTCACTTATTCAGTTGTTTTAAGGTTAAAAACATCATAAAACTATCTAATTACTTTGAAGAGTGAGCCGCTCTCCGTTCTGAAATGGCCCTGATTTCTCTCCAAAATTTGGTCTTCCAACTGTAAAAGAACATAATTCTATAATATATTCATAAATTTATTATAGCTCATTAGACCATAATATTCACCATTCCTCCCATTGTATTCATGCCACCACTGTTGCTCTTTATCGGTCAAGTCCTCCTAAGCTCTCATGAACTTGTCAGGGGGTGCTTCACCAAAGCAACAGCTACAACAAGCACACACAACCATTCCCTTGATGGAAAAACTCCAATAAGCCGGGATTTGAACCTTGGGGTTTGGAGTGATAGCATAAATAGAATGCTTTCCTCTCTGCCACCAAGACCGGTAAATTCAATAAACCTGAGGAATTTTGTCTTGAGTCTACTCAGCTAATATTTAATGTAATATGGGTTCCAAAATGATCTCATTTACTAGATTGAAGATTTGTAATTATTTAAATATATCTTTAGTCAAAAATATTATATAAAAAATTAAATTTACACTCACTTGTCTTATTCAGCATTATCTTCTTTTTTACAAAGTTTTCTTGTATCAATTGCTGATATGAATCGGATTTTTCTTCCATTTCGCTATGTTTTCTGAAATATCCCAATGAATTAAAGTTACTTAGCTTAGTAATCACTTCCTTCAATTGCAGTAGCTATTTAAGCTCTTTTTACAGTATTTTATGAGTAAAATTACGAAAATATTAACACCCATAAAATTCCAATTAATTTTTTAAATTATTTTACATCTAACTGATATACTGTTGGATTTACTGATTAGATGTACTGATTAGATATACTGATTAGATATACTGTTTATATTCTCTATTTAGCATGGAATGATTATCAAAGTTTTACGTTCAATACAGGTCCTGTTTCTTTGTTCCGCTACTATACCAAATATCATAAAGATTTTCCCGCCTATCATTCAGGTAAATTATTGATATCTATTAAATTGGAAGCGTCGATTGGTTGATAACAATGTAATAATTTTAACAATAATACTTTGTTTACTTAAGCGCTTTCCGATATTAGGAATTTCTTCAAGATCGATAAAAAATTAAAAGAAAAGGAGAATATTTTTTAAACTATGATATTTTCATACAATTATTCTCATTTGAAATAACTATAGAAACTCAAATGCGCAATTCATGAGACCGCCAGTAGGCGAATCATGGCGCTGATTGGTTTCTCAGTAAGAGACTTTCCTCCTAGCGGGATTCCCAGGAAACATCGAAAATGGCGGAAAAGCAGACGAAAAACCTCTAAAATTTCTCATTTTTGGAGTAAATTTCCTCCAAAATCGCGTAACTTAGGAATGAGTGTTTATTATATAATCATGCTGCACTCCTTTATCTTTGATATGGGGTATGAATGGTGTTTGTATCTTCCATAGTAAGGGAGATATTGAATCTCTCTCTGACGGTGCTAAAGGCAAATTTTACCCCGAGTTATGGATTTGTTTGCAGATGATTGATAAAGGTAAAGATTTTTCGGAGGCAACATGCTGTAATAGCTGAAAGAGGAGCCTTACGTTTTTTGCTCCTGCAAATGCGCTTTTTGAAGTTTTATCTGTCGCGCGCTATTAATCGAGCAACATTGAGATATAATTGAAGAAGGATTAGATACTAAGCAAAAGATCTGCTTTTGGATACGACTGTTGTTATTGCCATTGGACTTCATTTGGTTGATTTGGAGGAAATGTTTCGGTAAAATTTTGGAAGAGGACAGTCAGGGTTTTATTTTTTCTAAATCATAGGTATTAGGAAGGTCTTATTTGCATAATTATATAGCGAAATTCTTTATCTTCAATGTGGTGTAATATTTGTCTCTGAATATCCACTATTAAGGGAGTTACATAATTTCTCCCTGACTGTCCTTTTCCAAAATTTTACCAAAATGCCTGATGCGTACACACTTTAGGAATGTGATGTGTACTAATTAAACTATTTACCGCTCCTATAGGAGTAGTACAGTATTCTGTTGAGTAATTGACCTCAACCTCCTTGTTATACAACTATAGTTAATTCACTAAGACGGTAATCTCGTTGTCCTTGATATTTTGTCATGAGTATCTTACTTTCTATTAAATAAACACCACTTGAAAATTTTCAGTGAAAGATTAAGCAATATTGAGAGTGAAATTAAGTACATAGCGTTAGTGTTCTACCCGCATCTTATGTAATTGCTTTAAAATATCTCCACTTTACACATCTAGATTTTTGTCAAGCTCTGTGTTCACCAAATAAAGGTTATTTTCTTTGATTAATTGTGCATCCCTTTCTTATGACAATGTAGGTATAAATTTATATCAAAAAAAATTTAATTACTGTAAATATAAACATGAAAATTAATGTATTGATGGTTCTAGATGGTAATTTGTTATTGGAGTATGAATTAGGTCTTCTCACTGGCTTTTATTTCTGTATTTTAAATGAAATTGCCATTTCCCTTTCCAGTTTAAATGATATTTTATCTTTCAATCAACTTTAAAATAAAACTTTAAAAACTTTACTTGATTATCTCTTTCAACTTATGGACCTGTATTGGAGTAGACAATATTTTTGTAAGAATTCTTATGAAGATTGATAATACTTCTTTACTAAATAAATTACCAAATGTAGAAGCTTAAACCTAATCACACAGATAATAAACTATGCTATGAAATATATGGCATTCAAGCAATATTTCTTATTAAAACAACTTTGAGATATTAAGCACTTCACTTCTTAACTTCATTAGCCATTGAATTATATAAAAGCTGTCAATGTAAGAACTAAGTCGTGATCTGTTATTATCATTCATTCTATAATGTAGAAATGTTAAAGATACTCTATTAAAACAATGCGGAACAAAAGTACTGTGAAAATGGGAAAAATTATTGGTTTATATTTTTATGACTACAGAAACTTATGAACCCATTTTGAAGAAATGTAGTTAAAGTGAAACAATTGTGTATTGAGACTCTTCCATTCATGGGAAATATTTATAATATTGTAGTATTCTTTCTGGGCAGAAAATCATTATAAATTATATTGGGACATTATGAGAGACCTAAAATTCAAATTGTCTATTAAGATAAAAAGTATTTTGAGTCCTGCCTTTCTCCTACATCCTTTTATTGAGTTATTATTTGTTGAAAGATCAGATCTTTCTTTAGGCACATTGTTGATGCTGATGAATATTGTCACCATGTTACAAGGAAACTGTATCTAGATATATTTATGATATTGTCTATGCAGTTGAAATCTAGAAGAATGTCATGCATTCCTGATACCCAAATGACATAAAACATTCTTAATTTTTGTACAGTTGGGTGATTTCTCAATGAATATAGTGTGTTTCTGTCATTAACTCAGCATCCTCTTCAGCAAATAAGATATTTGTAATTGTGAGGTGAATTTTGTTGATGAGCTATTAGATGAGTATATTTGTTGCATAAAATCAGATCTTACAATAAACAGTTCCATGTTATCACATGCAAACTATGAAACCCACTTCTACCAGAGATTCAAAACTCTCCATTCTTATCTTCATCAAAGCACTGTACCTAAAACATCTAAGAGATACATAATTTTTGTAGGCATTTTGCAATTTCATGTTCATTTTATCCCTCATCTTTCCCCATTTTTTTCTCCTTTCTGTTTCCCTCTTATCTTGCTTTGTAAGGTAATATCTTGAACATAATAATGTAACCTATACAATTTATGTTTCAGATCAAATGAATTAACGACCGGCTTATTAACTATATGATATTGATCATTTGAGATATTATGGAAAATATCTTTGGAGCTGATACCACTAAAGAAGTTAATGTTTAGCATGCTTTGATAAAGAACACTTCCGTTAACCTACCCAGCTGTATTTATTTTATCTGTTAATACCTTTTGAAAATATCATTATCTTATGTGCTGTTTTTCTACCTCTTCCTTTCCTATACTTTAAGCTGGTTTTTCCCCTTCTCTTTGTGGCTGTTTACATGGAGTGGATTTTTGTTTATCAAAGTTAATACAATTTTTATCTGGTACTGAAAACCATTCTTTCCTTCCATATTTGCTATTTATTTCCACATTAATTGATAAAAATCTGCTTATATTACTGTTATGTTTTGCTTTTATTTGCATAAGATAAGGATTGAGTGTTAGATGAATCTTCCAAATCCAAATTTCGTCCATTTAAGAATTTTTTGTACTGTATGAAAGCTGCTCATGACCATGTCATTTTCATTCCATATGTTTATTAAGTATCTTCATCGTTCAATTATTTAAGAAAATGAAACTTTTCATTTATACTTTCAGATCTGGAAACAAAATTGTAAATCTAAGGTATGTCAGATGCCCTATGAAGAAAACTTCTGTTTTCCAAGTAAATATTAAACCCTTCTTTGTACAACAAAAGTGTGAAATAACATCACATTTGACCTTAGAATGTTTATCTTGAAAATACTTAGTAAACAAAAACTTAGTAACATTGCCACAACCTTCAGCTCCCTTGCATTACCATTTTATAGTTAGGGGCCACACACAAATTAAGTCAAGCAATTTGGGAGGAGGGAGAGGTCAAGAATTGGAGAACTTTGCGTTACGTAATTTGTGTAAGACCCCTTACCGCATATGCCGGCATATAAGTCGACCTTTGAAGACTAAAAAAATCTCTCAAAAACCAGGGGTCGACTTATATGCCGAACATGAAATTCAACCCTATACCACCAAGGGGTAAATAAGTGATAATGCCTGCTTTACACTTGTGGTACACAAACCCTCGCAACTCAACTCAATTATTTCTTACTGCAACTTGTTTTTGGCAAGTCTATTTAATGTAGATATCATATAAAACAAATTTCATCACAAAATACAATTGTGGCCGAAAGTATGTAATGTTATGAAATGTTTTCATAATAAAAGAGTTAATTAACAAACCATTTTCACATCTTTAAAATAAATTTGATGCATATCTATTCTTTGCAAAATATATTAAATTCTTCACATATAATTTTATCATAAGAAAATTTAGTATATATTTCGATGTTTTCTTTTTACAAATGAAGATGAATGGGCACATCATGGTTTGTTTTTGTTTATATAATGGTTATGATTTGACTTGGCATTAGGAGTTAATGGAGATTGTTTTAGCAGTGAGGTGATTTGATATTACCACGCTATATTACCATTATTTCTATAATAAATTTTTAATAACATTGTTTCTGTTTCATAACCCGTTTTAAATTGTGCAGCCTGAGTAATACCTACAAAAGAAACTTTGTGAAATAGTTATGCAGATGCGAGAAGATTTCATGGCAGATGAAATGGTGGTTCTAATTCACACTTGCATCGGAAGTTAAATAATAATAATAATTTATTACGTGTCTTATAAGCCCAATTACCTTTTACATTTATAAAGTTTAAATACAGTTTGTTAAGAATAAAATATCACAAAATATGTATTCATATATAAAATAAGAAGATAGTTTCCAAAGAAGTTTGGGTATTGTGAATTTTATTTGGTTCACATTCTATAAGATGAACTATAGGACAAGTAAATTGGTCTGATACATTGGCAATAACACAAGCCTAAATAGGGAGCCAGTATATAATTGTAAATGATAATTTAAGTTTACTTTCTTCATTACCCTCTAATATAGACAGTATTTACTTTTCTTCTAAACCGAATAATGTCTTCACTGTTGCAACTTTTCTCTTATGAGGAAATTCTTTAATTCTCATTATGCTGGTCTCCAAAATGCCGGATACCAACTGTCCTGAGGACAGCTCGGTCATTGCCTTGTAAAGCTGAGTAGCCCTGATGATGACAATGTAATTGCTGCCTGGTTTGACGACTATAATATTGGAAGATGTGCTGCTTTCTCTGGTTGTGGAGGCAATGCTAATGGATTTGCTACTGAAGAGCAGTGTGAATGTGGGGTATTCCATGGACAGGGTAAGTATTAATGAGACTTTTGTCATAAATATTCCATTGCAAATATAAGAAAATTAGGAAGAATATGGTATATCTCGATTGATTTTCTTTCTTTTTTGTTGACATTGATAATTGCATAAATTGAGATATTTCTGAAGATTCATATATACCTTTATGTCCAGTATTTTATAGCAGCCCTAGGATACAATGGAACCATTCAAAAAATTAAATTATATTATATTTAACATATTTCCTTTCTATTTTATAACATGCAAGATTCCATGTGGAATTATTTACCTACAAAGAGCAAATTTCTGTTTCTAACAGCTGGTCAAAAGATCTGAAATAATTATTTAATTATGTTTGAAATAATGTGTGCAACCAAATTTTGGGATATTTTTTTGGGATATGTTTTTGTTAAATCACTGTCTTCAACTTTCAGATGTATGCTTTGATCCTAAAAGTACTGGTCCATACGGAGGGCAGTTTATCAAATGGTATTATGACAGATTGTCAGGAGTGTGCCATGAATTTATATATGGTTGGTGTGAAGGTAATAGATTTAGCTCAGCGGTTGAATGCGACTCAGTTTGTTTGCTCCATTCGGAACTTCTACATCCGGAAATGATACTTCCATATCACACCAAGCAAACCGAATTGCAAATTGTATTTAAAATAAGTTTGTGACTGGACTGATAATATTCTTCATCTGCTAGCATATTAAATGTAATCTACATTTAATTTTTTTCAGTAGCTTAAGACTGCAGCATTACACAAGTATACACAATTTTTGAGGAGTCAGAGAATCCATCGCTGAATAGAACACAATTTTTTTAGGACAGTCATCCTACATTTGATTCATAAACATCTTTACTTTCAGTTCTTATGAATACAGGAAAGATGTTTATGTGAATGAATTATATTGTAACTGTTCTATGTTTCATCTGTTAAAAAATAAAACTCGCATTATTAGCTGTCTGCCATGAGCAAGTGGTCCATGCAGGGGTGGTTTGAAACACTCTGATGAGAGCAGAAGTAACAGAAATGGCGGATGTGGTGACAACCAGAACAGGTTCAGAAACCGTGAAACTTGTAGACGTTTCTGTTCTTTTGAGAGGTAAACATGTTTCAATCAGTTTCTGTGAAGAAAAGAAATTCTCATCACATGCCATTGTACAGCACTTAGCACCTTCATGCACCACTCTAATTACCTCACCATACTTGTATAGAAAAGTCATTACTTTTAGAAATGGTTTTTATTCATGCATTAAATTTGATGAACTTCATACTTTAAGTTAACTGAAATAATGACAGTAAGTACCTTGAATCATCATTTTATTTTCCCTCTTGTTGCACACACAGAGTTACTTTAAGCAATAACCATTTTGCAAAAATTTTCAACTAAACATTCTCAATTATTAACATTCTTTTAATGTAAAAATCAAACACTCCCCGTGTAATTCTTCCATTTAACTAATTCTTTGAAAGGTAAGTATTTGCTTTTACTTTGACTGCCAAATACTTTTTATGGACAGTTATATAATAGATATGAGCTTGTATATCAGCAACGGAGATGACTAACAATCAAAGTATTTAATAAATTACTCTAGAAAGATGCTGTTTTTACCGTTTTTACGTTATTTTAAAGTTATGCTTATGTGTGTTACGTTAATAATGAAAAATCTTCCTCATAAAATTGTTAACATTTTAAATTTTAAGACACTTGTTGTGAAGTAATAGTTACTCCAATAATGAAAATGTTTTGATAAATAAGAATTAGTAAAAGCTGTATATAATTAAGCTTTTCACTTTCTTCACTGTATTACACAAATATATTCTAAATTGATATTTGACCATATTCTCTTATATGTATATATTCTTACCTATCGATTCTCACTGTGTAACTAGCAACATGATGATACCCATTAATTTTCGTTTGAAGTATTTAATGGAGTTTATTTTATTATTTTGACCTTAGGTACATGGAATTAAATGCAATTTTCACCATAAAACTAAAGCTATGGTGCATGGTTTATGTAATATTCCGTTGACAACACAATAACAGTGTGAACACGATGCTAATGAAACTGGTCTATTGTAGAAAAAAAAGGTTGCGGAAGCTGTAAGCAGTACTGGCCTGAGATACGCATTACTTGGGAAACTCCGTGGAATTTTGTATGATGGAGTGTCTGTTTCAGCCTTGCCTTTGATTTAAAATAAATTCAGTTGTGAAATTTTAAAAATCCATAATGGATAAGAACGACGAAGAAAAGTCTCACTTATTTTTGGGTCTTAACTTCATTGATTTGTTTTTGAGGGACTGCAAAATAAAAGTTCATGAGAGCTGTTTACAATGGATTTCTGTTCGCTGTAGGAAAACAACCTTATAAAATAATATCTGCACACCTGAGATGGGGGGCGATTTTTCAAATATATGGAAAACTATAAATTCATTATGAAGTCCATTTCCATTTTTGTGTTTTCATTTCATCCGGCCAAGATTTTTTTCTCTCCCAAGGGTACACTTACAGGGGCACTAAATACACAATAAAATCTCTCGCAGCCTTCATATTCATAATGATTTGAATTACTAGCAGGTGGAATGTAATCCAAAGATGAAATACAATCTATCATGAATTGAATCTGAATTATTTGAATTGCTGTTGAATATTTAAATTTAAGATTATCTGTTGATTGGCTGGTCTTTTGTTGTCTTTGTGAAATTTATATGCAAGGACATTGTAATGCATTAATGTTTCTCTTTTCTAAACATAAGCATGCAGTTGTGTTTGTGTAATCCTAGAATATCCTTGCTTTATCCCAGTGCTGAATTCAAATTCATTTTATATTTGATTATGTATTTTTACTTTAGCCATGCTCTTCTTCAATGTCATTTGAATCAATTTAATTATTTTGGATGGAATTTCCATATCCCCCATTGCTTCTCAGAGTTTGATCCTGTTTATACTATCAAATGCTTGTCTAAAATCTACAATAGTACACGCAGTTCAACATTATGATCATAGCATTTATCTAAAATTTGTCTGATTACAAACAGTTGGTCTATTGTACTTCTATTGGATCTACTCCCACGCTGAGATTCTCCAGTTATCCTCTCAGTTACCACTTTCAGCCTTTCTTTTATAATAATGTATTTCATATATTATATTTAACGGTATTATCTATTTATATTTCTCGAGAACCAGTTTATTTCCCTTTCTATATATTGGTCTTAGGATTCCCATGCTCTATCCTTCTGGCATTTTTCTGTTTCCTATATTATACAACTAAGTTTATGTATAGCATCACTCATTATATCTCCTCCATATTTTACTAGCTCTGCTGCAATATTTTCTTCTCTGGAGCTTTTGTATGCATTGTGTTATTTCCTGTCTAGTGGGTTTAATTCTGAGCAAGTTTCCTCTATATTTGATTCTTTCCTTAGCCTGTCATTTTCCTCAGTTGTTACTCTCTCCGTACCTTCTGTACAGAGAAGTTCTTTGAAATGTTCTACCATTCTTTCCAGACTTTAATTCTCTTCTTGGACTACATTTCACTCTGTTTTTTTAAATCCTTCCATTCTTGGTTGGTATCCTCTTTTCACCTTTTCAAAACTTCGTAGAACTATCTCTGTTTATTCTGTTTGCTGTATTCTTCTATATTCTCTAGCCGTTCTTCATTTTCTCCTTTTTACCTGCATATCCTATTTGTTTCCTTACTCATTTTTTGGTATCTTTCTGTGTTCATTCTTGTTTCTTTCCTTATCATCCTTTATCTAGCTTTATTCTTCTCCTGTATAATTTGGGCACACTTGTTGTCAAACCAATCAGCATGTATTATTTTCTTGTTTTCTCCAATTGTTTCTTCCACAGCTTCTTTGATTGCTTACCCTATTTTTCCTAGTCTTTTTCTATGTTAATTTTATAAGTTTTTCATCAGCGGTCGGTTTGCATTTGACTAGCTAATCCTTGGTTTTGCTTCGTGACTTCCTTGTCTTCATTTAACTAATCTGTATCCCATATTCTCTTAACCATCTCTGGACCTTTTTCTGTTTTGATTATTTTCTCCCTTACTCTTGCTTAAAATAGTTAATGATCCGAATCACAGTTTGGCCCTATGCAGCTTCTTATGTCTATATCTGATTATTATCCATTATTCCTCATCTTTCGCATATTTTCCTCGGCGAGAGTTCGCTTGAAATTGCGTCACTTCCTGCAATGTCTACCTAATTATTCTTCGATCACTTCTTCTATTAATAAGACTTTGTAAAAATAATTGTATGATATTTTTTACCATTTTTAGCTCTTGATAGTTGATTAAAGTAGACCGAATGGTTTGAAAGAAATTCCTTGGTTCCATTTTCATACATTAAGATATTTCCAATTTCTTCTTGTGCATTAGTATCAAAAATATCTACTTCAACATTAAAGAAGCTCTATTCAAATCGATAATTATTGAAGACTGAGAAACTTCACCTCTCTGAATACAACCCTTTTCCCCCACGTCTTTATGGACTTCCAAAAAATACATAAAGAAGACATCCTTATCCTCCCAGTGGTTTCTAATATTTCTTCCCCCTGTCATAAGCTGGCCACTGAATTTAATTATTTAATTGCTAATTTATCAGACCTTATAAATAAACATTGTGTGAAAAAGTCAGTGGAATTTGCACCAAAGTGAAAGACTTGAATTATCCTAACAATGCAAAACTCTTTCGAAGTTTATAACTCATTTACCAGAGTTCCTTGTGTAGAGTCTGTTGCTGTGTTGGAAGGGTTATTATAAAGGAACAATGCGGATGAAGTAGTAACTAATTACCTGTTGTCTTTAGTGAATGTGTGTTAAAAGAAAACTTTTTTCAGTTCCACGGTGGTTTTTATGAACAAAAAGATGGCCTTGCCCTGTTTTAGCTAACATTTTCATGGAATCCCTAAAAGAAAAATTGTTTAATTCAAATTCCCATTTGATAAAATTTATTTTATGCTGGTTTCGGTACGTTGATCATATCTTTAGTTTTTGGGTTGGGAAAAACCGACAACTCTCTTCCTTCATCTCTATCCTGGATTCCTTCCATCCTTGTATTTCATTTTCCCATGAAATTGAAACAGAAAATACTTTGAACTTTCTTGACCTCACCCTACGTCTAGTTAATCAAAAAATCGAATTCGATGTTTATAATTATATTATTATACAGTTATTATTATACAGAAAATCAATTTATACTAACAGTGCCATCCCCTTTACTTCCAATCACCACTACTCACATAAGCTCGCCGCTTTTCACTGCCTTATCCACAGAATATTTAATATTTTCTTTATCTACTATAAACTTTCTTCGCGAGCTTAAAATTATTAAAGAAATAGCTGTTGCAAATGGTTATCTACCAGCTTAAATAGGTAAATTGGTTCAACGGAAAGAAAGACGCATCATTGACAATCGACTTTTTCCTCTTGCATCCCAACCTCACATGGATTCCCCCCATGGAAGTTAGAAATATCCTTCAACTTTTGAGACAGTTAGTTAGCTCGAATGTACGGTAACGGGTTCATGCATTGCAGAAAATGTACCATCTGATTGTTTTTCTACCACTTACCCTTTCCACCCTCGCCGACGAGGGCCACGCGAAAAGGGGCTTTTGTGACACCGCGCAGCCCTTAACGGCATTCATTCGAGCTAACTAACTGTCTCAAAAGTTGAAGGATATTTCTAAAAAGACAATGAAGAACCTTTTCATAAATCCGGCGTCTATAAATTAATTTGCGACTCCTGAAAATCTCTCTACATCCGTCGTACTTCCTAAAATTTTAACGTTCACATTAAAGAACAATTCAATGCATTCGTCAATGCTTCATCTCATTCCCACTTTGCGAAATCCCTTAACGTAGACAAACATTCCAGTAGTTTTTCGCCTGACATTTTCCATTTTGAAGATAATGATAAACGCATTCGAACAATTAGAGATTGTTCAATACTTTGTATCACCTAATTGCTCTCTCTGTAATGAATATCTTTTTCAAACCCCCTCTCCTCAACCTCAACATCGTCAATAGCTTCATTTCAGCTGGAATAGCTTCTCGGGAACTAATGTTTTTCTTTGAAATGACTGGTTCTATTATTCGTCACAACTTGTAAAAATTTTCCTTTGACATGCGTGTAAAATTCCGGAATACGTTTACATCATGCTGAAGTTCTCTGAGTAGCCCAATATTTCGATTTTTTAAAACTGCTTTGTACGTAGGACCCGTAGCTAATTCCAGGCTATATAATTATTTCATAACCAATGAACATAGTAAAAATATTATAATTTAGTCTACAAAGTCACCTAAAGATTTAATCTCATATCCTTTGAATGAACACTTTCTTCGATGATGACAAAAAAGATTATATATTCGATGATCACATTAGCCATTAGGCAGCACCACCTTTTAGGAGACATTATCTGAAAGAGATAAATGGTTCTTGCAAACCATGACTAAACACAAATGACAGAAATATACGATATTCTATTAACGAAAATTCAAGCAGAAATATTGGCTGCAACTACCCAAAATGACATCTTGCTTTTCACATATATTCCATATATGAGATTTTTTAATGTGCTCAGGCATCGAACCCAGGAAGACTATGGTCTTATTAAAATTATTTTCTTAAACCAAGTTTTAATATACATCTTCCAGCTAAGAGAGAACTTCCTATTGTTTCGATAAATGCATCAAAAATATAATGAAAAACTACTCCCATGTATATTAGATGGGAGATGTTAGCATCGTCCTAGCATCGAACCCAGGAAATTTTCTGTAAAAGCCATGGTTTTCATATATAATGTCCAAATCTGTAAGCTCCTTCAATTTTGATTCTTTACCTATCCGGGAAGTATTTTTTAGAAATTTTTTAGAACCCGAAATTCAAAGCAATGAATTAAAATGGGAAAAATGTGGATTTTGGGGCCTTCTGGCATCGAACCCATACCACTGAGGTTCAAAGTCGCCTTTTTTCTGGGGGTTTCACGCTAGGGCCTATATGCTGTAAAAATTTCAAATCAATGACGCTTGTGGTTTAGCCTGTGAAATAGTATCCTATCTGGATATTTATGTAAATGAATGAATCCGGAGAATGAATCTTATCCTATATCTTATATCTATTATATATAGATGCTTCTCCGGATTCATTCATATATCATATCTATTATATATAGATGCTTCTCCGGATTCATTCATATATATACCTATATAGATAGATGAAATGAAAGTTAACATTGAAAAGTCGAAGGTGATGAAAATATCAACGAAGGCTGGCCCAGTACAAATTAAGTTAAATGGGAAGGAATTGGAGCAGGTCGAGAAATTTAAATATTTGGGAAGCACCATCACATCTAATGGCAGTTGCACAGAGGAAATAAGAAGTAGAATAGCTCAGGGAAAGGCAACGTTCCAGAAGATAAAAGATCTTTTGACAGCAAAGAACATCAAGATGGAGCTAAGGAAAAGATTTGCTAAGTGCTTTATCTGGAGTATTGTGTTATATGGATCCGAAACATGGACATTGAGAAGGAGAGAAGAAAAATACATAGAGAGCTTTGAAATGTGGCTAAGGCGAAGAATGGAAAAAATAAGTTGGAAAGACAAGATAAAAAATGAAGAGGTGCTGAGGAGGTTTGGAGAAGAACGAGTAATTTTGGAAAACATAAGGAAAAGGAAAGCAAGATGGATAGGCCATATACTAAGGGGAGAATGCCTGCAGAAGACGATTTTTGAAGGAAAGATCAATGGGAAACGACGAAGAGGAAGAAGAAAATTCGGAATGCTGACTGATTTAAAAGAAGGAAAAGAATATCAAGTTCTAAAAAGAGAGGCACAGGATAGAGATGCCTGGAGGAGCAAGTTCCGTTGAGACCTGTCCGCGGACAGAAGCACAATGATGATGATGATAGATAGATAGGATACAAATTCACAGCCTAAACTACAAGCGTCATTGATCTGAAATTTTTATGACATATTGGCCATAACGTGAAACCCCCAGGAAAAAAGAGACTTTGATCCTCAGTGTCATAGGTTCGATTCCAGAGGGCCCCAAAGTCCCGATTTTTCCCGTTTGAATGCATTGCCGTGATTTTCGGGAATTAAAAAAAAATACTTTCCGGATAGGTAGAGAAGTAAAACTCAAGGTGCCTATATTTATGGTCTTGGACTTTCGAAAACATCAATGACTTTTACAAAAGTTATCCTGGGTTCGATGCTAGGACGATGCAAAGATCTGCCCTTTAAAATACATGGGAGCCGTTTTTCATTATTTTTTTAGATGCACTTATCGAAATGATAGGATGTTCGTGCTTGGCTGGAAGATGTATGGTACGAATAAGTTTTAGAAAAAAATTTTCATAAGACCGTACTGTTCCTGGGTTCGAAGCCAGAGCACAATAACGTTTCTCTCATAAGGAATATAAAGGAAAAGTAGGACGTCATTTGAGGCAGTTGTAACCAATATTTCTGCTTGAATTTGCATACGCGGTTAGAGATGGTGTTTTTCTTTTGTGCTGCATAGAAAGTATTGCCTGAAAGACCCGGGTTCGATGCCGGGCAGTAAAAATATCACCCATATATAATACTATGGGGTATCTTTTCATAATTTTTTTATGCATTTATCGATATTTAAGGGAGCTCTTGCTTAGATGGAAGATGTATATTAACACTTTGTTTAAGAAAAAAAATAGATAAGACCATGCTGTTCCTGGGTTCGATGCCAGAGCACATTATAATTTCTCAAATAAGGAGTGTATGTGAATAGTAGGACGTCGTTTGAGGTAGTTGCACCTAATAGTTTTGCTTGAATTTTCACACATAGTTTGATATAGTAATTTTCTATTTTGCTGCATAGTAAGTACACCAGGAAGACCGGGGTTCGCTGCCAGGTGATTAAATTGCAGCGAATTCTACGAATATTTTGAATTTTTTTTTTCTTTTGATGTCCGTCCCGGTATATGATGCCGATATGAAATTAGTGTTGTCGATCTGCTTGCAGTATGCAAGCTACATTTTACTCGTATATATATATATATAAGATATAGAGAGAGGATACAAAGTCACAGGCTAAACCACTAGCGTCAATGGCTTGAAATTTTTACGACATATTGGCCATAACGTATAACCTCCAGAAAAATTGCGATTTTGAACCTCAGTGTCATGGGTTCGATTCCAGAGGGCCCCAAAGTCCCGATTTTTCCCGTTTAAATGCATTGCTTTGATTTTCGGGAATTAAAAAAAAATACTTTCCGGACAGGTAGAGAATTAAAACTCAAGGAGCCTATATATATGAACATGATCTATCGAAAACATAAATGAGTTTTACGAAAATTATCCTGGGTTCGATGCTAGGTCGGGGCGAAAATCGGCCGTTTAAAACGCATTGTGGAGATTTTTAAGATTTTTTTTGGACCCCTTTTCGAATGCATGGAAACTTGAAATTTGGCATGGGGTTAGAAATCATAAATATATTTCATAATCAAATTTTTTTTATTCGCTTATGGTCCTTGGTTCGATCCCAGAGGGCCATTTGTACTCCACAATGCATTTCTTATGGAGATAACGGAAACAGATTTTAGGTACTTCCCGGCATGATATTGACTTCAAACTTTGCATAAAATATGATCAAGTTCATAAAAATCTAACTGTGCAGTCACAGCTACCAGTGTGTCCTAAGTTCGAAACCAGGCGTCTCTACAATCAGTAACTGATCCGATTTTCAATAATAATTTTGAACCCTTTCCCAACAATATAGAAACTTGAAATTCGGCATGTAGTTAGATATCATAGATAAATTTCAAAATCATGTTTTAGATTTCCAGGATCGTCCTTGGTTCGAATCCAGAGAGGCATTTACATTCGTGAAAATAAGAACGTCTTTTGAGGCAGTTGTAACAATTATTTCTGCTTGAATTTTCACACATAGTTAGAGATGTTGATCTTCTATTGTGCTGCATAGTAAGTTTACCAGTAAGACCCGGGTTCGATGCCAGACGATAAAATAACAGCGAATTTTTAGAATATTTTGAATATATTTTTTTGTTCAATTGAGAACCGTCCCGATATGATGCCGATATGAAATTAGTATTGCCGATCTGCTTGCAGTATGCAAGCTACATTTTGCTCGTATATAAAAATGCCTGTATGTATGTATGTTCCAGAAAATCTCGAAAACTAGACGTCGCACGATGTTCAAACTTTAAACATCATTAAATGTCTTGCCGGGGATGATCAAGTGATACTTTAAATTTGCCTAAAGTCCACGGTTCGATCCCAGACGACTAAAACAGTTTTTTCATAAGAAATACATGCAAAGTTCATTTTTTTCGTTGCAGGCTTCAATTCTTTTGAAAAACTAAATTAGAAAGAACGGTCGTAAGGAGTCTAAACGAGCATCAAAAGAAGGGAAATAGAATAAAGATTCTTATTTTGGTCGAGAAATATCGTCTTCGATTCTAAATTGCGAGAATTTTGATAAAAAATACGAAAATTTTGTCTAAATTTCCATGTAGTAAACAACTCATTCCCTTGACGATATAAATTTTTAAAAATTCGAATTTTGTTGACTGGTCTGTAGCAACCAAGTTTTATTTACATCAACTTAATTGTTTACCGTCTTCTTCGTAAAATGAAATGAGTTTTATAACAGTGGTTTACTGAAAATGGATTTCTATCGATCAATTCAACTATTGCGTATAAATATCCTGGTAAGTTGAGGATGTTAAGAATATATTCTTCTGAATTAAGTATTAAATCTAATCTATTTGCTTTGATGTATATTTAGCAAATTACGGAAATGGAGTTTGCGAAGAAAGAAAAGAATTCCCAGATTCGTAGTTTGTAATCCTTGAAGAGTTGAACGGCGAGTTGTTAAGTTGTAGCAGACCTCCAGCATCCTACGATAGATCAAAAAGGTAAAGAAATTTTATTTTGTTAAATGCAGGATGCAAAAATTGATTTATTCGTTGTTTCAAAGTGCTTCCAATTCATGTATATTTACTATCCTTCTGTTATTGGTGTTTAATTTTTGTTTCTATTTTGACATTGCGATTACTTTTGTGGTTCGTGTTTATGTTACACATTTTAAGATTGAGATACCAGTCAGTTCCAAAATACATTTACTTTCCGTGTAGAATATTCATCGTTGGTTATTTGAGTGAAATGTTATTTATTTCTGTCATTTACGATATATATATATATATATATATATATATATATATATATATATATATATATATATATATATATATATATATACAGTAGAACCTCAATTTTACGAAGTTGAAGGGACCCAAAAATTTGCGCTTTGTAAAATTCGGGCTTTTTTCATTCAAGCAATTGAAATCTCTACAATACCAATCCAGGTTCAGTAACACAGTGCATAAAGTTAAATGGGATTGAAAGGAAGGTAATATTTCAATAAAATGAATCCATACATCCATAACATACATCCAGTTTAATGTTTAATACAACGGAAAAAAATTCTAAACTTTTTACTTTTTAAAATAATCATAAATTATTTTTTGTTTTTTGGAAGTTTCAATGAAAGATGAGGTGATTTCCTCAATACCTGGAAGGTAATAATTGAATAAATAAGGTATACCATCAGTAAACATTTGAAAATTGTGAAGCACTTAATTCATCCCTTGTAGGGGGAGAAGGTGCTTCTGGGTCATCTTCATAGCTTTTAGAAGAGATATCTAAGTTCACTTCATCCTCATCTTCTTCGTGTTCACTAAATTCATTGCAGTTATGCGTCATTACATGAGAGTCACACTTGACATATGACTCAGCATGAGAGGATGCATCTGGGATGCACTGATTTAGTTGTGCTATTTCTTTACTAAGGAGGTCCTGTAGTGTGGGAACCTCCACTAACTCCTCTGTCTCTATAATTGATGTGTCACCAAAACCAGCTGATCTCCAACAGTTGGAAACAGTGTTTGCAGTGACACTGTCCCATGCTCTGGCATTTCCTCGCACAGCATGGAGCAATGTCCATGGAGGCACATCAGAGGCTTGATCAGCAACAAATGTATGCGTATTAAAGCTCTTCTTATAGAAAGCTAAACTGTGCAGGTCTAAACTTGTCAAATAATTATGAGGATGACGAAACTAATTTCTGTTACAAATAAGAGTCACAAGCTCATTCTCAGGAATAAAACAATATATATCACATGCAATTCTGTGTGTGCACTATAGTAGAAGCAGTAGTAGTAGTAAGCGCTTTGACAGCTTAGGTCATTTTGCCCATGTGCTCCCACCAGGATTTGAAATCAGAACTGATTCCTCATGAGTCACGAGCGTTACCCACATGGCTCTCCAGGAGCCAATCTGCAGTATATTTGCTTCAAATTGAAAGGATTTTAAAATTAGACTACGATTATACTGATTCTCTTTATAGCATAGACCTCATTTCAAAGCCTAGGAGACTCACTTATGTCAAAGTGAATGAAACTCACAGCCATGAATTCCAGGAAAATAGCTCGTAAATATTTTAAGTAATTTAAGAACTTTACTTAAGTTAATTTGAAACTCCCTCTTTTTTATATGCGCTCTACTACGCTGACGTTTAGCGGTGATTTTCGAGAATTACTTACTCGGGAGTACTTTAAACGATCTTGTCGCGTCAAAATTCTTACCTAAAGACGTAAAACGCTTTTAATTAATAAATTACGTATTGAAAATGCATCAAAATTTAAGTAATAGTGATGCATTACTACAAATTTAGTAATCTTTGATTAAACTCATTTCCATGACAGCAGCAACAAAGAACTTCGGCAGGAATGCTACTTTCAAGTAAAAGGTTCACCAAAGTTCTGCGATGGAGTTGCGGCGGCTATCATATTGCTAATATTAAATAATTCCAGAGAAAATATGAAGGTCACAAAGGATATATATAATATATTCTATGAACTGGGGCATTATCTACAAGAAGTACTATATTGCGATTCTCTCATGCGCTCTTCCTCTGCTGGAAGATAATTTGCTTCTGAAAAATGTCCGTCGTCATCCATGCTTTTTTATTACTTTCATACAACACAGGCTAATTTTTCACGTTCTTAAAGCAACACGGAACTCTTGATTTTGCAATCACAACTGGTTTCAACTTTTCGGATCCATCTTGGTTACATATCAGCATTACTGTAACCCTATCCTTAGATTTTTTACCTCCGCGACATTTTTCACCACGGGTCCCGAGGGTGGAGTCAGGTAATACCTTGAAAAACAAACCTGTTTCATCCAGGTTGTATATATCTCGAGGGAAATATTTAGGCACAATGCCATCGTTTATTTCACGCCACTGCTCAACGTCTTTTGTGTTGTCGTTACCTTCTTCTCCACAGATTTTCATTGAAGTGATTCCGTATCTTTTCTTGAATCTATCAAGCCACCCATTTGAGGCTTTAAAGTTGTCGCACTTCAGTTTAAGAGCCAAAACCTGAGCCTTCTCCTTCAGAATTGGTCCACTTATAGGCAATTTGCACGCACGACACTAAAAAAAATTATGCAGCTGCCTATCAGTTGATCAAATTGTGACGATGAGACGTACTTTGTTTTTAATGATGTTGTTGTGTGACTCAAAATGTTTTCACTTGAATTGACGATTGCTGCCAATGTAGGTAAAGAAATGCCATACTTCCGAGCAATTTCTGTTTTTGTCTGCCCGCGATCACGTACTTCCTTGATAATCGACCTTTTGGTGACCAAACTCAGGGACCTCCTCTTTTTCTTGGTCAGCGATGTTTTATCCATTATTTTACTAATAGGCACACAGGATATCACAACACAGGCCACCTCGCACAGAGAGTGATTCTCACTGAACGCGCGCGACTTTTCCTCGCTTGGAGACAAACATTTTTCAGGGAGTCCACCATCCAACAATTATTTTTCAATCTTTTACTAACCAATAAAAAATCCGAAATCCCTGCAGCAGCCTTGAGATTTTAAATAGTCGCACTCCAATTTAGCAGCCAAGACCTGAGCCCAAAACTCCCCAAGTCGAAAACAAATTTTTATCATGTTTTATTTTCTCAATCTCTCGTCCAAATAGAAACTTTACTGAGAGTTTATATGGAGTTAAACTCCTGGAAACTGTTGATCTATAGGATCCCACATCGCGGATTCGCGATATTACCAGAAAGCATGATGAAGAAAGAAAGAGCCTTGTTACGTCTTATAAGATATAATTTTTCGCGAAAACTATAATCAAAATGTTTGTATTCCACGAAATTTTCACATTTTCACATTGGGATGAGGGTCTTCCCAACACAGACGATCTGGATTCAGCTGCTCCTGTTTGCGGCGATCGTCATCCCATTGTATTGAGCTCAGTGCGACAAAACCATTTCAAATACTTCGTAAAACCGGCTTCTCACTTCGTAAAACATGAAATCGAGGTTTTACGTAAAACCGAGGTCATTTTACATGTACAAAGATCGGGACCGGCGGAATGGTTCGTAAAACTGTGTCACTTCGTAAAATCGAGGTTCGTAAAAACGGGGTTCTACTGTATATATATATATATTATATATAGCTTGCATACTGCAAGCAGATCGGCAATACTAATGTCATATCGGCATCATATCGGGAATGTCCTCAAAAGAAAAAAAAAAGGATTGAAATTTTTCTTAAAATTCGCTGAAATTTCATCGTCTGGCATCGAACCCGGATCTTACTGGTGAACTTACTATGTAACACAATAGAAGATCACCATCTCTAACTATGTGTGAAAATTCAAGCAGAAATATTGGCTACAACTGCCTCAAAAGACGCTCTAAAGTTCACGAATGTAAATGGCTCTCAGGACTCGAACCAAGGACGATCTTGGAAATTTAAAAAATGTTTCTGAAAGTTATTAATCATCTCAATCTATATGCCAAATTTCAAGTTTCTATATCATTGGAAAAGGTTTCAAAATAATTCCTAAAAATCGGATCAACTTTTGATTGCAGAGACACCTGGTGCTGAACCCAGGACACATTGAAAGCTGTGAATTAATAGTTTGATTTGTTTAGTCTTGTTCTTTTATCATGCAAAGTTTGAGGTCGATAGCATGCCGGGAAGTACCTAAAATTTGTTTCCGTTATCTCCGTAAGAAATGCATTGAGGAATTTAAATGTCCCTCTGGGATCGAACCAAGGACCATCAGCGAATATGTAAAATTTGATTATGATAATTTTTTATAATATCTAACCTCATACCGAATTTCAAGTTTCTATGCCATCGCAAAAGGGTCCAAAAAAAATCTTAAAAATCGCCACAATGCATTTTAAACGGCCGATTTTTGCCCCGACCTAGCATCGAACCCAGTTTATTTTCTGTAAAACTCATTTATGTTTTCGATAGATCATGACCATAAATAGAGGCTCCTAGAGTTTCGATTCTCTACCTATCCGAGAAGTATTTTTTAAAAATTCCCGAAAATCTAAGCAATGCATTTAAACGGGAAAAATCGGGACTTTGGGGCCCTCTGGAATCGAACCCATGACACTTAGGATCAAAATCACTATTTTTCTGGCGGTTAATTGTTATGGCCAATACGCAGTAAAAATTTGAACGCAATCACGCTTGTGGTTTAGGCTGTGAATTTGTATCCTATCTATCTATATACCTATCTATATACCTATCTATATACCTATCTATATACCTATCTATATACCTATCTATATATATGAATGAATCCGGAGAAGCATCTATCTATTACATATAGATGCTTCTCCGGATTCATTCATATATCATACGAGTAAAATGTAGCTTGCATACTGCAAGCAGATCGACAACACTAATTTCATATCGGCATCATATCGGGACGGACATCAAAAGAAAAAAAAATTCAAAATATTCGTAGAATTCGCTGCAATTTAATCACCTGGCAGCGAACCCCGGTCTTCCTGGTGTACTTACTATGCAGCAAAATAGAAAATTACCATATCAAACTATGTGTGAAAATTCAAGCAAAACTATTAGGTGCAACTACCTCAAACGACGTCCTACTATTCACATACACTCCTTATTTGAGAAATTATAATGTGCTCTGGCATCGAACCCAGGAACAGCATGGTCTTATCTATTTTTTTTCTTAAACAAAGTGTTAATATACATCTTCCATCTAAGCAAGAGCTCCCTTACATATCGATAAATGCATAAAAAAATTATGAAAAGATACCCCATAGTATTATATATGGGTGATATTTTTACCGCCCGGCATCGAACCCGGGTCTTTCAGGCAATACTTTCTATGCAGCACAAAAGAAAAACACCATCTCTAACCGCGTATGCAAATTCAAGCAGAAATATTGGTTCCAACTGCCTCAAATGACGTCCTACTTTTCCTTTATATTCCTTATGAGAGAAACGTTATTGTGCTCTGGCTTCGAACCCAGGAACAGTACGGTCTTATGAAAATTTTTTTCTAAAACTTATTCGTACCATACATCTTCCAGCCAAGCACGAACATCCTATCATTTCGATAAGTGCATCTAAAAAAATAATGAAAAACGGCTCCCATGTATTTTAAAGGGCAGATCTTTGCATCGTCCTAGCATCGAACCCAGGATAACTTTTGTAAAAGTCATTGATGTTTTCGAAAGTCCAAGACCATAAACATAGGCACCTTGAGTTTTACTTCTCTACCTATCCGGAAAGTATTTTTTTTTAATTCCCGAAAATCACGGCAATGCATTCAAACGGGAAAAATCGGGACTTTGGGGCCCTCTGGAATCGAACCTATGACACTGAGGATCAAAGTCTCTTTTTTCCTGGGGGTTTCACGTTATGGCCAATATGTCATAAAAATTTCAGATCAATGACGCTTGTAGTTTAGGCTGTGAATTTGTATCCTATCTATCTATCTATCTATATAGGTATACGAGTAAAATGTAGCTTGCATACTGCAAGCAGATTGACAACACTAATTTCATAACGGCATTATATCGGGACGGTCCCGGAAAGGAAAAAAAGGATTGAAAATATTCTTAAAATTCGCCTCAATTTCATCGTCTGGCATCGAACCCGGGTCTTTTTGGTGAAATTTCTATGCAGCACATCAGAAGATCATCTTCTCTAAATACGTGTGAAAATTCAAGAAGAAATATTGGCTGCAACTGCCTCAAACGAAGACCTACTTTTCATGAATGTTAATAGCTCTCTGGATTCGAACCAAGGACGATCTAGGAAATATAAAATATGTTTTCGAAATGTATCTATAAGTTCTATATATATGCCGAATTTCAAGTTTTAATATGATTGGGAAAGGGTTCAAAATAATTCTTAAAAATCGGATCAGTGACTGATTGTAGAGACGCCTGGTGTCGAACCCTGGACGTATTAGAAGCTGTAAATGCACAAAATGACTTTCTAGGACTTGATCTAATTTCATACAAAGTTTGAAGTCGATATCATACCGGGAAGTACCATAAATGTGTTTCCGTTATCCCCATAAGAAATGCATTGTAGAGTGCAAATGGCCCTCTGGGATCGAACCAAGGACCATCAGTGAATATACAAAATTTTATAATGAAATATATTTATGATTTCTAACCCTATGCTAAATTTCAAGTTTCCATGCATTCGGAAAGGGGTCGAAAAAAAATCTTAAAAATCGCCACAATGCATTTTAAACGGCCGATTTTTGCCTTGACCTAGCATCGAACCCAGGATATTTTCCGTGAAACTCATTTATGGTTTCGATAGATCATGACCATATATAAAGGCTCCTTAAGTTTCGATTCTCTACCTATCCGGAAAGTATTTTTTTTAAATTCCCGAAAATCTAAGCAATGCATTTAAACGGGAAAAATCGGGAATTTGGGGCCCTCTGGAATCGAACCTATGACACTGAGGATCAAAATCAAAATTTTTCTGGCGGTTAATTGTTATGGCCAATACGCAGCAAAAATTTGAACTCAATCACGCTTGTGGTTTAGGCTGTGAATTTGTATCCTATCTATCTATATACCTATCTATATATATGAATGAATCCGGAGAAGCATCTATATATAACGAGTAAAATGTAGCTTGCATACTGCAAGCAGATCGACAACACTAATTTCATAGCGGCATCATATCGGGACGGACATCAAAAGAAAAAAAAAATTAAAAATATTCGTAGAATTCGCTGCAATTTAATCACCTGGCAGCGAACCCCGGTCTTCCTGGTGTACTTACTATGCAGCAAAATATAAAATTACCATATCAAACTATGTGTGAAAATTCAAGCAAAACTATTAGGTGCAACTACCTCAAACGACGTCCTACTATTCACATACACTCCTTATTTGAGAAATTATAATGTGCTCTGGCATCGAACCCAGGAACAGCATGGTCTTATCTATTTTTTTTCTTAAACAAAGTGTTAATATACATCTTTCATCTAAGCAAGAGCTCCCTTACATATCGATAAATGCATAAAAAAATTATGAAAAGATACCCCATAGTATTATATATGGGTGATATTTTTACCACCCGGCATCGAACCCGGGTCTTTCAGGCAATACTTTCTATGCAGCACAAAAGAAAAACACCATCTCTAAATGCGTATGCAAATTCAAGCAGAAATATTGGTTCCAACTGCCTCAAATGACGTCCTACTTTTCCTTTATATTCCTTATGAGAGAAACGTTATTGTGCTCTGGCTTCGAACCCAGGAACAGTACGGTCTTATGAAAATTTTTTTCTAAAACTTATTCGTACCATACATCTTCCAGCCAAGCACGAACATCCTATCATTTCGATAAGTGCATCTAAAAAAATAATGAAAAACGGCTCCCATGTATTTTAAAGGGCAGATCTATGCATCGTCCTAGCATCGAACCCAGGATAACTTTTGTAAAAGTCATTGATGTTTTCGAAAGTCCAAGACCATAAATATAGGCACCTTGAGTTTTACTTCTCTACCTATCCGGAAAGTATTTTTTTTTAATTCCCGAAAATCACGGCAATGCATTCAAACGGGAAAAATCGGGACTTTGGGGCCCTCTGGAATCGAACCTATGACACTGAGGATCAAAGTCTCTTTTTTCTTGGGGGTTTCACGTTATGGCCAATATGTCATAAAAATTTCAGATCAATGACGCTTGTAGTTTAGGCTGTGAATTTGTATCCTATCTATCTATCTATCTATATAGGTATATACGAGTAAAATGTTGCTTGCATACTGCAAGCAGATCGACAACACTATTTTCATTTCGGCATCATATCGGGACGGTCCTCAAAAGAAAAAAAAAGGATTGAAATTTTTCTTAAAATTCGCTGAAATTCATCGTCAGGCATCGAACCAGGGTCTTACGGGTGAACCTACTATGCAACACAATAAAAGGTCACCATCTCTAACTATGTGTGAAAATTCAAGCAGAAATATTTGCTGAAACTGCCTGAAATGAAGTCCTACCTTCTCGAATTTAAATGGCTATCTGGATTCGAACCAAGGACGATCTTCGAAATCTGAAACATGCATTCGAAATATATCTATGATTTCTATCTACATGCCGAATCTCACGTTTCTATATCATTGGGAAAGGGTTCAAAATAATTCATAAATTTCGGATCAACTACTGATTGTAGAGACGTCTGGTGTCGAACCCAATACACATTAGTAACTGTGAATGCACAGGTTGATTTGTGAGGACCTGATCTTATTTTATTCAAAGTTTGAAGTTGATATCATGCCGGGAAGTACCTAAAACTTGTTTCCGTTATCTCCATAAGAAATGCATTGTGGAATGTAAATGGCCCTATGGGATCGAACCAAGGACCATCAGCGAACATGTAAAAATTGATTTTGAAATATATATATGAATTCTAACGCCATGCCAAATTTCAAGTTTCCATGCATTCGGAAAGGGGTCCAAAAAAAATCTTAAAAATCGCCACAATGCATTTTAAACGGCCGATTTTTGCTCCGACCTAGCATCGAACCCAGGATATTTTCCGTAAAACTAATTTATGTTTTCGATAGAGCATGTTCATATATATAGGCTCCTTTAGTGTTGATTCTCTACCTATCCGGGAAGTATTTTTTATTAATTCCCGAAAATCAAAGCAATGCATTTAATCGGGAAAAATCGGGACTTTGGGGCCCTCTGGAATCGAACCTATGACACTGAGGATCAAAGTCGCTTTTTTCCTGGGGGTTTCACGTTATGGCCAATATGTCAAAAAAATTTCAAGTCAATGACGCTTGTGGTATAGCCTGTGAATTAGTATCCTATCTATATACCTATATAGCTATATATATGAATGAATCCGGAGAAGCATCTATATATAATAGATATGAATGAATCCGGAGAAGCATCTATATATAATAGATACGAGTAAAATGTTGCTTGCATACTGCAAGCAGATCGGCAATACTAATTTCATATCGGCATCACATCGGGACGGTCCTCATAAGAAAAAAAAAGGATTTAATTTTTTCTTAAAATTCGCTGAAATGTCATCGTCTGGAATCGAACCCGGGTCTTCCTGGTCATACTTACTATGCAGCACAACAGAAGATCACCATCTCTAACTATGTGTGAAAATTCAAGCAGAAATATTGGCTACAACTGCCTCAAAAGACGCTCTAATGTTGACGAATGTAAATGGCTCTTGGGACTCGAACCAAGGACCATCTTGGATATTTAAAAAATGTCTCAATCTATCTCAATCTATATGCCAAATTTCAAGTTTCTATATTATTAGGAAAGGTTTCAAAATAATTCCTAAAAATCGGATCAACTTCTGAATGCAGAGACACCTGGTGTCGAACCCAGGACACATTGATAGCTATTAATGCATAGTTTGATTTGTTAAGACTGGTTCTTCTATCATGCTAAGTTTTAAGTCGATAGCATGCCGGGAAGTACCTAAAATTTGTTTCCGTTATCTCCATAAGAAATGCATTGAGAAATGTAAATGGCGCCCTGGGATCGAACCAAGGACCATCAGCGAATATGTAAAATTTGATTATGAAATATATTTATAATCTCCAACTCTATGCCGAATTTCAAGTTTCCATGCCATCGGGAAAGGGTCCAAAAAAATCTTAAAAATCGCCACAATACATTTTAAACGGCCGATTTTTGCCTCGACCTAGCATCGAACCCAGGATATTTTCCGTAAAACTCATTTATGTTTTCGATAGATCATGACCATATATAAAGGCTCCTAGATTTTCGATTCTCTACCTATCCCGGAAGTATTTTTTAAAAATTCCCGAAAATCAAAGCAATGCATTTAAACGGGAAAAAATCGAGACTTTGGGGCCCTCTGGAATCGAACCCATGACACTGAGGTGCAAAATCGCAATTTTTCTGGCGGTTACACTCTATGGCCAATATGTCGTAAAAATTTCAAGTCAATGACGCCTGTGGTTTGGCCTGTGAGTTTGTATCCTCTATATATATATCTATTACGAGTAAAATGTTGCTTGCATACTGCAAGCAGATCGACAACACTATTTTCATGTCGGCATCATATCGGGACGGCCATCAAAAGAAAAAAGTGGATTGAAATTTTTCTTAAAATTCGCTGAAATTCCATCGTCTGACATTAAACCCCGGTCTTACTGGTGAACCTACTATTAAACACAATAGAACATCACCATCTCTAACTATGTGTGAAAATTCAAGCAGAAGTATGGGCTACAACTGCTTCAAAAGACGTTCTAATTTTCACGAATTTAAATGGCTCTCTGGATTCGAACCAAGGACGATCTTGGAAATCTAAAACATATTTCTGAAAGTTATTTATGATCTCTATCTATATGCCGAATTTGAAGTTTCTATATTATTGGGAAAGGGTTCAAAATAGTTCCTAAAAATTGAACCAATTACTGATTGTAGAGACGCCTGGTGTCGAACCCAGGACCTACTGGCAGCTGTAAAAACACATTATGACTTGATTTGACCTGATCTTATTAAATGCAAAGTTTGAAGTCAACATCTTGCTAGGAAGTACCTAAAATTTGCTTCCGTTATCTCCATAAGAAATGCATTGTAGGATGTAAATGGCCCTCTGGGATCGAACCAAGGACCATCAGCGAGTTCTAAAATTTTAAAATAAAATATATTTATGATATATATCCACGTGCCAAGTTTCAAGTTTCCAAGTCATCTGTAAGTAATTTAAAAAAATCTTAAAAATCGCAATGTAAATTAAACGGGAGAATATTTGCCCTGGCCTAGCATCGAACCAAGGATAATATTTGTAGATGTCTTTAAGGTTTCCTTAAGATATACATAGCATCTAACGATCTCTTGAATTTCAAATCTCAACTCTTCCGGGAAGTGCCTCAAAATAATTTATGCAAATCCCCACCATGTATCCTTATGGAGAAAATCGGGACTTTGGGGCCTTCTGGAATCGAACCAATGACACTGAGGTTCAAAATCGCATTTTTTCTGGCGGTTAAACGTTATGGTCAACACGTTCTAAAAATTTCAAGTCAATTACACGGATGGTTTAGCCTGTGAATTAGTATCCTATCTATCTATCTATCTATCTATCTATCTATATCCTTGAATGAATCCGGAGAAGCATCTATATTTAATAGATATATAGATGCTTCTCCGGATTCATTCATATATCATACGAGTAAAATGTAGCTTGCATACTGCAAGCAGATCGGCAATACTAATTTCCTATCGGCATCATATCGGGACGGTCCTCAAAAGAAAAAAAAGATTGAAATTTTTCTTAAAATTCGCTGAAATTTCATCGTCTGGCATCGAACCTGGGTCTTACTGGTGAACTGACTGTGCAGCACAATAGAAGATCACCATCTCTAACTATGTGTGAAAATTCGAACGGAAATATTTGCTACAACTGCCTCAAAAGATGTTCTAATTTTCACGATTGTAAATGGCTTTCGGGACTCGAACCAAGGACGATCTTGGAAATCTAAAAGATGTTTCTGAAAGTTATTTATGATCTCTATCTATATGCAGAATTTCAAGTTTCTATATTATTGGAAAAGGTTTCAAAATAATTCCTAAATGTAGGATCAACTTCTGATTGCAGAGACACCTGGTGTCGAACCCAGGACATATTGTAAGCTGTGAATGCACAGTTTGATTTATAAAGACTTGCCTTTTTATCATGCAAAGTTTGAAGTCGATAGAATGCCGGGAAGTACCTAAATTTTGTTTCCGTTATCTCCGTAAGAAATGTATTGAGAAGTGCAAATGGCCCTCTGGGATCGAACCAAGGACCACCAGCGAGTTCTAAAATTTTATTATAAAATATATTTATGATATATATCCACGTGCCAAGTTTCAAGTTTCCAAGTCATCTGTAAGTAATTAAAAAAAATCTTAAAGATCGCTATGTAAATTAAATGGGAGAATATTTGCCCTAGCCTAGCATTGAACCAAGGATAATAATTGTAGATGTCTTTGTGGTTTCCTTTAGATATACACGGCATCTAGCGATCCCTCGAATTTCAACACTTTCCTTTTCCGGGAAGTGCCTCAAAAAAATTTTCGAAAATCCCCGCCATGTAATCTTATGGGGAAAATCGCGACTTTGGGGCCTTCTGGAATCGAACCCATGACACCGAGGTTCAAAGTCGGCTTTTTCCTGGAGGTTACACGTCATGGCCATAACGTCGTAAAAATTTCAAGTCGGTGGCACTTGTGGAACATAGTTAGAATTTTGATCCCCTATGAATGTATATATATATAGGTATATCCGGAGAAGCGTCTATATATAATAGATATTCATATATATATACGAGTAAAATGTAGCTTGCATACTGCAAGCAGATCGACAACACTAATTTCATATCGGCATCATATCGGGACGGACATCAAAAGAAAAAAAAATTCAAAATATTCGTAGTATTCGCTGCAATTTAATCGCCTGGCAGCGAACCCCGTTCTTCCTGGTGTACTTACTATGCAGCAAAACAGAAGTTAACCATATCAAACTATGTGTGAAAATTCAAGCAAAACTATTAGGTGCAACTACCTCAAACTACGTCCTACTTTTCACGTACACTCCTTATGTGAGAAATTATAATGTGCTCTCGCATCGAACCCAGGAACAGCATGGTCTTATTCATTTTTATTCTTAAACAAAGTGTTAATATACATCTTCAAACTAAGCAAGAGCTCCCTTACATATCGATAAATGCATAAAAAAAGTATGAAAAGCTACCACATAGTATTATATATGGGGGATATATTTACCGCCCGGCATCGAACCCGGGTCTTTCAGGCAATACTTTCTATGCAGCACAACAGAAGAACACCATCTCTAACCGCGTATGCAAATTCAAGCAGAAATATTGGTTACAACTGCCTCAATACACGTCCTACTTTTCCTTTATATTCCTTATGAGAGAAAAGTTATTGTGCTCTGGCTTCGAACCCAGGAATAGTACGGTCTTATGAAAATTTTTTTCTAAAACTAATTCGTACCATACATTTTCCAGCCAAGCACGAACATCCTATCATTTCGATAAGTGCATCTAAAAAAATAATGAAAATCGACTCCCATGTATTTTAAAGGGCAGATCTTTGCATCGTCCTAGCATCGAACCCAGGATAATTTTTGTGAAAGTCATTGATGTTTTCGAAATTCCAAGACCATAAATATAGGCACCTTGAGTTTTACTTCTCTACCTATCCGGAAAGTATTTTTTTTAAATTCCCGAAAATCACGGCAATGCATTCAAACGGGAAAAATCGGGACTTTGGGGCCCTCTGGAATCGAATCTATGACACTGAGGATCAAAGTCGCTTTTTTCCTGGGGGTTTCACGTTATGGCCAATATGTCATAAAAATTTCAAGTCAATGACGCTTGTGGTTTAGCCTGTGAATTTGTATCCTATCTATATACCTATATAGCTATATATATGAATGAATCCGGAGAAGCATCTATATATAATAGATATATATATAGAGAGGATACAAATTCACAGGCTAAACCACTAGCGTCAATGGCTTGAAATTTTTACGACATATTGGCCATAAAGTATAACCTCCAGAAAAATTGCGATTTTGAACCTCAGTGTCATTGGTTCGATTCCAGAGGGCCCCAAACTCCCGATTTTTTCCGTTTAAATGCATTGCTTTGATTTTCAGGAATAAAAAAAAAATACTTTCCGGGTAGGTAGAGAATCAAAACTCAAGGAGCCTATATATATGAACATGATCTATCGAAAACATAAATGAGTTTTACGGAAAATATCCTGGGTTCGATGCTAGGTCGGGGCAAAAATCGGCCGTTTAAAATGCATTGTGGCGATTTTAAAGATTTTTTTTGGACCTCTTTCCGAATGCATGGAAACTTGAAATTCGGCATGGAGTTGGAGATCAATAATAGATTTCAGAATCAAATTTTACATATTCGCTGATGGTCCTTGGTTCGATCCCAGAAGGCCATTTAAATTCCTCAATGCATTTCTTACGGAGATAACGGAAACAAAATTTATGTACTTCCCGTTATGCTATCAACTTCAAAATTTGCATGATACAAGAACAAATATTTACAAATCGAACTGGGCATTGACAGTGTACAATATGTCCTGGGTTCGACACCAGGTGTCTCTGCAATCAGAAGTTGATCCGATTTTTAGGAATAATTTTGAAACATTTCCCAATAATAAAGAAACTTGAAATTCGGCAAATGTATAGAGATCACATATATCTTTCAGAAACATCTTTTAGATTTCCAAGATCGTCCTTGGTTCGAATCCAGAGAGCCATTTACATTCGTGAAAATTAGAACGTCTTTTGAGGCAGTTGTAGCCAATATTTCTGCTTGAATTTTCACACATAGTTAGAGATGGTGATCTTCTATTGTGCTGCAACGTAAATTCACAGTAAAGACCCGGGTTCGATGCCAGACGATGAAATGGCGGCGAATTTTAAGAAAAATCTTAGTCCTTTTTTTTTTCTTTTGAGGACCGTCCCGATATGATGCCGATATGAAATAAGTATTGCCGATCTGCTTGCAGTATGCAAGCTACATTTTACTCGTATATATATATGAATATCTATTATATATAGATGCTTCTCCGGATTCATTCATATATCATATATATATATATACGAGTAAAATGTAGCTTGCATACTGCAAGCAGATCGACAACACTAATTTCAGGTCGGCATCATATCGGGAAGGCCGTCAGAAGAAAAAAAATGGATTTAAAATATTTTGATTATTCCCTGCAATTTATTCGTCCGGCATCGAACCCGGGTCTTCCAGATGATACTTACTATGCAGCACAATAGAAAATCACCATCTCTAACTATCTGTGAAAATTCAAGCAGAAATATTATCTGCAACTGCATCAAACGACGTCCTACTTTTCCCTTATATTTCTTATGAGAGAAATGTTAATGTGGTCTGGCATCGAACCCAGGAATATTACGGTCTTCTGAAAACTGTTTTCTTAAACCAGTTTTAACCATACACCTTCCAGCCAAGCACGAACTTCCTATCATTTCGATAAGTGCATCAAAAAAATAATGAAATCCTAACCCTATGTATTTTAAACGGGAGACATATTTACCGCCCGGCATCGAACCCGGGTCTTTCTGGTGAAACTTCCTATGCAACATAATAGAAGATATTATTCTTTAACTATGTGCGAAAATTCAAGCAGAAATATTGGCTGGAACTGCCTCAATTGAAGTCTTACTTTTCCCTTATATTCCTTATTAGAGAAATTTTAATGTGCTCAGGCATCGAACCCAGGAATAGTACGATCTTATGAATATTTTTTTCTTAAACCAATTGTTACCTTACACTTTCCGGCTAAGCACGGACTTCCTATTATTTCCAGAATTGCATCAAAAAAATAATGAAAAACAGCTCCCATGTATTTTAAAGGGCAGATCTTTGTATCGTCCTAGCATCGAACCCAGCATATGTTTTGTGAAAGTCATTGATGTTTTCAAAAGTCCAAGACCATAAATATAGGCTCCTTGAGTTTTATATCTCTACCTATCCGGAAAGTATCTTTTAAAAATTCCCGAAAATCACGGCAATGCATTTAAACGGGAAAAATCGGGACTTTGGGGCCCTCTGGAATCGAACCTATGACACTGAGGATCAAAGTCGGTTTTTTCCTGGGGGTTTCAGGTTATGGCCAATATGTCATAAAAATTTCAAGTCAATGACGCTTGTGGTTTAGCCTGTGAATTTGTATCCTATCTATCTATTATATATAGATGCTTCTCCGGATTCATTCATATATCATATATATATATATATATATAGAGAGGATACAAAGTCACAGGCTAAACCACTAGCGTCAATGGCTTGAAATTTTTACGACATATTGGCCATAACGTATAACCTCCAGAAAAATTGCGATTTTGAACCTCAGTGTCACGGGTTCGATTCCAGAGGGCCCCAAAGTCCCGATTTTTCCCGTTTGAATGCATTGCTTTGATTTTCGGGAATTAAAAAAAAATACTTTCCGGACAGGTAGAGAATTAAAACTCAAGGAGCCTATATATATGAACATGATCTATCGAAAACATAAATGAGTTTTACGAAAATTATCCTGGGTTCGATGCTAGGTCGGGGCGAAAATCGGCCGTTTAAAACGCATTGTGGAGATTTTTAAGATTTTTTTTGGACCCCTTTCCGAATGCATGGAAACTTGAAATTTGGCATGGGGTTAGAAATCATAAATATATTTCATAATCAAATTTTTTTTATTCGCTTATGGTCCTTGGTTCGATCCCAGAGGGCCATTTGTACTCCACAATGCATTTCTTATGGAGATAACGGAAACAGATTTTAGGTACTTCTCGGCATGATATTGACTTCAAACTTTGCATAAAATATGATCAAGTTAATTAAAATCTAACTGTGCAGTCACAGCTACCAGTGTGTCCTGGGTTCGAAACCAGGCGTCTCTACAATCAGTAACTGATCCGATTTTCAATAATAATTTTGAACCCTTTCCCAACAATATAGAAACTTGAAATTCGGCATGTAGTTAGATATCATAGATAAATTTCAAAATCATGTTTTAGATTTCCAGGATCGTCCTTGGTTCGAATCCAGAGAGGCATTTACATTCGTGAAAATAAGAACGTCTTTTGAGGCAGTTGTAACAAATATTTCTGCTTGAATTTTCACACATAGTTAGAGATGTTGATCTTCTATTGTGCTGCATAGTAAGTTTACCAGTAAGACCCGGGTTCGATGCCAGACGATAAAATAACAGCGAATTTTAAGAATATTTTGAATATTTTTTTTTGTTCAATTGAGAACCGTCCCATATGATGCCGATATGAAATTAGTATTGCCGATCTGCTTGCAGTATGCAAGCTACATTTTACTCGTATAGCTATATATATGAATGAATCCGGAGAAGCATCTATATATAATAGATAGAGAGGATACAAACTCACAGGCTAAACCACTAGCGTCAATGGCTTGAAATTTTTACGACATATTGGCCATTACGAATAACCTCCAGAAAAATTGCGATTTTGAACCTCAGTGTCATCGGTTCGATTCCAGAGGGCCCCAAAGTCCCGATTTTTCCCGTTTAAATGCATTGCTTTGATTTTCGGGAATAAAAAAAAAATACTTCCCGGATAGGTAGAGAATCAAAACTCAAGGAGCCTATATATATGAACATGATCTATCGAAAACATAAATTGGTTTAACGGAAAATATCCTGGGTTCGATGCCAGGGATGGGCAAAAATCGGCCGTATAAAATGCGTTGTGGCGATTTTTAAGATTTTTTTTGGCCCTCTTCTCGAATGCATGGAAACTTGAAATTCGGCGTGGGGTTAGATATTATAAACATAATTCATAATATAATTTTCTGTATTCGCTGATGGTCATTGGTTCGATACCAAAGGGCCATTTACATTCCTTAATGCATTTCTTATGGAGACAACGAATTCAAATTTAAGATACCTCCCGGCATGATATCGACTTCAAACTTAGTGGGAAATAAGAGCAAGTTCTATCAGGTCATTCTGTGCATTCACAGCTTTCAATATGTTCTGGGTTCGACACCAGGCGTCTCTACAATCAGTAACTGATTCGATTTTCAATAATTATTTTGAACCTCTTCCCAACAATATAGAAACTTGAAATTCGGCATGTGGATAGAAATCATAGATACATTTCAAAAACATGTTTCAGATTTCCAAGATCATCCTTGGTTCGAATCCAGAGAGTCATTTACGTTCGTGAAAATTAGAACGTCTTTTGAGGCAGTTGTAGCCAATATTTCTGCTTGAATCTTCACACATAGTTAGCGATGGTGATCTTCTATTGTGCTGCATAGAAATTTCACCAGGAAGACCCGGGTTCGAAGCCAGACGATTACATTGAAGCGAATTCTAAGAATATTTTCAATCCTTTTTTTTTCTTTTGAGGACCGTCCCGATATAATGCCGATATGAAATTAGTGTTGTCGATCTGCTTGCAGTATGCAAGCAACATATTACTCGTATATATATATATGAATATATGATATATGAATGAATCCGGAGAAGCATCTATATATAATAGATATATATATATATATATATATATATATATTTAAAAACAAGGGAAATAGAATAAAGATTCTTACTTTGGCTGAGAAATATCGTATGCGATTTGAAATTGCGAGAATTTTCATAAAATATACGAAAATTTCGTCTAAATTTTCATGTTGTAAACAAACCCATTCCCTTGACGACCAAGGCGATTGTTGATTCGGAAACTCATGTGTAATTCTATAAGAAGACATGGCGGATCAATAGCCAGTTTTAATAAATTTTGAAAATAAGAGTTGAAGATTTATGGTGAAGAAAAAATTGAATGGCATTTTAAAATTTGTTGTGACAAACAATATCCTGTGAAGAAACGCACTTTGAAAGGTACGAACATTTTTTCATTGATTTTTTCAATTTTCATTAAGCGTCTGTGAAAACCGAGTTTTGTTTATGGTAACGTAATTGTTAACTGAATATTCAGTGAAATAAAATGATTTCGAAATTCGTACGTTGATAGAATTTGCATTCTCACTGTCAATTCCACTGATTTAAAATAATAACGTGGTAAGTTGTGGACATCTCTCATATTATTTTTGAGTTTTGACGGAAACTACGGACGTCCTTATTTCTTATGTTTAATCGGTCTTTGTTTTCGTTTAAGTTTTGAGCGACTAGTGGTCAGGAGCGAATAAGTAACATTTAAAAGCCTAAAAAGGTAAAGCGATTTCAGTTATCTGTAGACCGCAAAAAAATCTAAGATATTGTAGTAGAATGGGTAATCCCTTACTTCAATCCAAATCCAAACTACTGTCCGCGGGCCGCATCTGCTGTTTGATAGTTAATAAAGCTGAAAAGTTTGGAGACCCCTACTTGAAACGCAGTATATTGTGGATATCATAGACACAGGTATAATAGTTTTTGAAATCATTTCTCAGTTTTGCAATCACAAATGAATAAAGTCTATTCTACTGCACTATAATACTATGCTATTTTGTGTTGAAAATTCTTACTGAAACATATTTAAAAACGTTTAAAAAACTTATGCAGCATTAATAGCCGGTATTGTAATGATATTTTCCGTTGTTTATAACTGTAATATTCATAAAGATGGCTTTGTCTTTTCATCATATTGTTTATTAGTTTCAATATTATGAAATTGCATGATTTAATGTACTGTTAATTGTTTAAAGTGAAAAATTCTGTTTTTTTTTCGAACCGTATAGAAATATCTAATGCTGCGTAAATTATAGCTGCAGTAGCAATATCTACGTTCAATTATAATTACGAGCATCGTGATCAACTTACTGATTTATGCATTTCGTTATGAATATATAGTATGATTTACCTAGGTGTTTACTGGACGGAGTGCCATGTCGAAATAAAACTCTGATATTGAAAACAGCTAACCCAAATGTCAATATTTAACACACTGTACGCTGAAATTTATTAATTTGACCTCAGCCGAAGAATAGGTTATAATTCTTAAACATCTTAAACATAAGTTTGCTTTCGGGATAAGAAACTATTCAGATAACCACAAAATGTAAATTTACTTAAGCCACTATACGTCTTCTCAACAGAGGTAGGTGGTCTGTATTTATTGATTACTGTGAAGATTCTACGCTGAATGTATTTTGTGGGTCCAGGAAATAATTTATCTTAGAAGTTTTTCATTAGTTACTGGAGAAGAAATTAATATATCAGATCATTTACATTGCCAATATTTTCCCCAGCCATACGTCACTCGCGGAGTACATAAATCTAAAAATCTTAACCAAGTCCCGTACACAGACATATCGGCAAAGTGTTTACCGAGATCAAACTAGCATTTTTCGAAGCCTTATCACTTGGATCCAAAAGGAACTTTCCTGACATATTTCTGAGTGAGACTGCCAATGTTATTATGCGATCGAAAATATTTTCAGCAATAAAATAATTGCAAATATTTATTAGGTTTGTAATCAAATACTTTACTGCTCACGTAACCCAATGCACTTATCATATAATGAATTTCGACTTACGAGCATAGCTCCACAGACTGATTTCGGTAAAGTTGTCGCTCTATTGTCATGGCTTTTATCGTTCCATCCTAATATGGCGTTGTGTCTTGCACTTAATCATTCCAAAGATCTACGACTACGTTCCTGGGCATTAATTAATATAACACTACATTTTATACGAGTCACGAATTCTCACTAACAACCTCATGTTATAAGTATAGCCAAAATAAAACAATGAAACATACCTTCTGGCTCCATGATACACCATTTCTTATTTAATGTCTATAGTTTTTTCTTCACGTAAGAAATACAACAATGACGTCTTTGTCCATTCTCGGAATCACACTTATTCAGTTACTGAAGATATCCTCTCAATGATGACCAGTCGAAAGTTTGCGGCTTCAATCGGCGTAGGAAGAAGAAAAATGCTCCTTTAGGGGATAAAAGTCAGAGGGGAAGAAGCTATTATGTATGCCTCTTTTCATCCGTAGATACATTTTGATACATTGTTACCGAAAAGCTCATTCAGATACTAGAACCTACCTTCAAAAGACATAAGCCAAGAGAGAAGAAGCTATACGTAAGCCTCACTTTCATATGTAGATACATTTTGACACATTGTCACGGAAAAGATCATCAACCTGCGTTAAATTGAATATTGAGTTCGAGTGGATTTGTAGACTTAATTGTAACTTACATTTCTTGATATATTGGTGTGGAAAGTCTGGTATTCGCTATTTATCAAAAATTATGAAGAATTTGTTACGATCAAGGTTATTACATATATACATTGCATTGAAATTTATGAAATTAAATATCCCCGTTGAGAATCAACGGGTACTTCTGCTAGTTATATATAAAAGATATCTTACAACAATAATTGTATCTGGGCATTCATTTTCTATGTCTTCTTACGGAATTACGCATGAGCTCGAAATCAAAAATCGCCTTGATCGTCAGTGGGATGGGTTGTTTACGACTTCAAAATTCCGATAAAATGTTCACGTACTTTATCTAATTGTGCGCAATTTCGAATCAAAAACGATGTTCCGCTACCACGATAAGAGTCCATGTTTTATTATCTTTCTTTTGGTGATTAATTTGACTTCCTAAGACTATTATTTATAATTTAATTTTGAAAAAGAAAGTAATCCTGCAACTAAAAAAATGACCTCTACGTGTATTTCTTATGGAAAAGTTTTGACCCGTCTGGGTTTGAACCATGGACCTTAGGGAAATAAAACGTAGCCAATACTCTGCGCGGGGTCGACTGTTAATAACGTAGAAAATTTCAAAGTTTTACGACTCTTGGTTCTCGAGTTTTGAGTGGATATACACACACACACCCACACTCTATTTTATAGTATAGATTATTCGGCATGATATTTTTATGTCCTGGGCATCGGTGTCTTTAAAAACATTCTCTGGTAGCATTGTGATAATTCGTATAATATTTAATCCAACCGCGCAGTTTAAGAAAGTATCAATTGTTGTTTCACCTTATTTAATTTTTCATACATTTTTTTCTTAAAAAATACCATTTTGAAAGTTCTATCTTTTTGAATTTATTATATTATCCTTCATGGCTTCATTATTAAATCATCTCAATTATTTTTCTTTCATAACATACAGATATGATATAAGGTAATTCCGGTTGAGATGCCCCACTGGGAGAGATGTCCTAGTTATAGTAATTTCAGGTTTAAATCTACATATTTTCTATAAAATAAAAACATCACATTAGGTAATTCCAGGTGAGATGCCCCAGTAGCAATATTTTTAAGGAAAACCACAAGATTGCTCTACTGACGGTGTGCGTCAGTCAGTTGGAGGGCACCCCTCTATCTGCAAGAGTTTCACAGCGATTAATTCTTTTTACGCAGTTTTATAACATCATTTCAAGTAGGCAATTTCTCTTTCCACCCTGTTATAAGATAGGGTATAATGTTTATGGTTGGCATTTGTTTAAATGTTTGAATATTTTGAATTAGAGAGCAAGAAACTTTATTACTTTATATTTATTTATTTATTTATTTTATGGCTGATTTTAAAATTGAAAAATCTCTTGAGGATGCTGTAATTTCTTTCAATTACTTCGGAGTTCTTAGAACTGGTAAAATTAATTCTCCGGTCTTAGTTTTGGTGAATAATTTTCAAAATAATAATAATTTAATAAAGAGCACGTCAACCAAATACAGTCGGACCTCGCTATTTCGAATTATTAGTTAGTTTCCATCAACATCCTTTCAAAAATTAAAAAGGAATGATGAAATATCGGTAACCTAATCTCACGTAAGGAGGTTTATCAATATTATTACATTGTGTAGCTATATTAATGCTAATGCAACTGGACAGCATACCAAGGCATTCAAAAACATTAAAAATTTAACAGATCCTGTCTTAAAGACTTCAAAATAAGAGTATTGAATGCATTTGAAAGCAATTTGCTGATGTGATTTAAAAGATCATTCATTTGAAATAAAATGTATACTTAATAACACCATTGAGCTTTCTCTGTTATAGTGCCAATTCCAGGTGGTTTCCTTTTCAAAAGGATGCAATAAACAATTTAATAATTAAGTGATATATTCTACCCAAAATATCTACAGTTTGTGCTTATGAAGTAACCAATGAGTTTTTGTGACTGCTTTTTTTGTAATGAATTGTGATTAATAATACTTTCTCCTATGACATCAATAACTATTTCTGGACTTACACTGAGCTTATCCTAACACTAAAATGACGGTGAAATACAAAGATTGTCTTGATGTGTTAAGCTAAAACAAGAAGATAGCGGTGAGTTGGAATTCATTCCACAAACCATTCTTAACTTTTATCATTTCTCTCAGATACAGATTAAGAGTGATCTAAATATTTCTTTAATTTGATTTGTAACCACCTATATTCTACTTGTTCTCTTTGTAGCTGTAAGAAAATGATGTTAGAGTATGGTGGCAACATAAATGCTTATTAAGAAATCATTTAACTATGCTGTTTATCTAGATATATATTACTGCTATGATTCTAAACCCTTATTGTAAAATAAATTCAGATAGTGTTTTATGTTTGCAGTATAACTTTTTGTCTATTAGATATTCATAAATTTGATTTTGTACATAATGCATTTCTTTTGTGTAATTTAAGTATGAATAAAAGCTATTTTGAACTAAATAATAAGATATTCACAAATTATTTCCACTATCTCCTGCTATTTTCCTTTTAGTCAGTAGCAAAAATTCATAAAATGAATGTTCCTGTGAAAAGATCTTCAAATCCTGTCAAATTTATGTTGAAAGTAGTTGCATCCAATTTGGAAATAATCAAGGCTACATTTTCACTTAAACCAAAATGTTCATACATTTAGATCTTGTTAAATATTGGCCACGCAATATTATCCCGGCTTATAAGTCGACCCCTAAAATTTCGAGGTGAATTTCAGGTTTCAGCCTATGTTCGGAGTATAAGTCGACTCAAAAGATAAGCAACACCGCTTCCCCAGCTCTATTTTATGGGAAGATTAACTACGGTATCCATAAATATATGTTAGCTCAAGGAATATTTGCCGCATAAGTTTAAGACGCTAGAATTATTTCTTTCAGCTGTCATGTAAACTTCTCACCTCTGCTTGACTATTACACGTTTATTTCGTTGGGATCACCCAGGCTGCACAAATAAAAAAGCGTTACGAAACAGAAGCGCAATGGCATTAAAATTTATTATATAAATAATGGTAATATAGCATGGTAATATCAAATCACAACACTGCTAAAACAACTTCCAGTAACCCCTAACGCTAAGTCGATTCATAGCGATTATATAAATAAAAACAAACCATGATGTGCTGATTGATCTTCATTTGTAAAAAGAAAAGATCGAAATGTATATTAATTTTTTGTGAAATAAAAGTACATCTGAAGAACTGAATGTAATTCGCTTGACTAGCCGATTATTAGTTTATTATTATTATTATTATAAAAATGTGGACCAATCGTTCGGTGGAAACACATATTACATATATCACACATATTATTAAATATCCCATTGGTACATTTTTTAAATACCAAAATTTACATATTCATCATATACTTCCCTTCCCTCATAATACAAGTCTTTTCAGAGTTTCCCAGTAGGCCTTCACGGCTACCGTAGTGGTCCCGGGGACAAGTCCCCACCGTACATCACCCTACCACCCTACTCCACCTGTACTCGTCAAGCTCACTCGTCCTTAATATTTTTACCCAATATTTTTATAAACTCCCTCTGATGTTTTGGGAAGGGCTGCAAGACTCTTGCAGGCAAATTATTCCTATCTGTAACAGCACGATTTAGAAAAGAGAATTTACTAATGTTTGTTCTCTGTTTTATTAATTTAACTTTATATCTCTGGTCTTTTCTGCCATGAAATTTTGCCATAGTGACTTAGTTTGATAAATCCTCGAACGAAATAACTCCTGTGTATAATTAAAAAAATATAGCTAGCCTTTTCTTTAATCTCCGCTCCTCTAAACTTTCCCAACCTAATTCTTTTAGCATCTGAGTAACGCTATCAAGCCTCGCATATCTATCTAAGACGAATATTGCTGCCTTTCTCTGTTCCTTTCCTATTTTTCGCTTTAAACTTACCTCATGCGGGTCCCATAAGCATTTCCCGTGTTCCAAGATTGGCCTAACAAATGATTTGTACGCAGTCTCTTTAATATTCTTATTTGATTTCCTAAGCGTACGCACTAGGAAGTTTAATACTTCGTTGGCTTTCAAAATGATTCGCTCTATGTGTTAGTTCCACTTAAAGTCCCTGCTGAATGTTATACCTCAGTATTTCACCGTATGCACACTAGGCAGATTCTCCGCCCCCCAGATGATATGCGTGTTGATATCTACTTCTATTAAAACTGGTGATTTTACATTTAATCGTATTAATTACTTTTTCGAACTTACACTCCTTATTTGAGAAATTATAATGTGCTCTGGCATCGAACCCAGGAACAGCATGGTCTTATCTATTTTTTTTCTTAAACAAAGTGTTAATATACATCTTCCATCTAAGCAAGAGCTCCCTTACATATCGATAAATGCATAAAAAAATTATGAAAAGATACCCCATAGTATTATATATGGGTGATATTTTTACCGCCCGGCATCGAACCCGGGTCTTTCAGGCAATACTTTCTATGCAGCACAAAAGAAAAACACCATCTCTAACCGCGTATGCAAATTCAAGCAGAAATATTGGTTCCAACTGCCTCAAATGACGTCCTACTTTTCCTTTATATTCCTTATGAGAGAAACGTTATTGTGCTCTGGCTTCGAACCCAGGAACAGTACGGTCTTATGAAAATTTTTTTCTAAAACTTATTCGTACCATACATCTTCCAGCCAAGCACGAACATCCTATCATTTCGATAAGTGCATCTAAAAAAATAATGAAAAACGGCTCCCATGTATTTTAAAGGGCAGATCTTTGCATCGTCCTAGCATCGAACCCAGGATAACTTTTGTAAAAGTCATTGATGTTTTCGAAAGTCCAAGACCATAAACATAGGCACCTTGAGTTTTACTTCTCTACCTATCCGGAAAGTATTTTTTTTTAATTCCCGAAAATCACGGCAATGCATTCAAACGGGAAAAATCGGGACTTTGGGGCCCTCTGGAATCGAACCTATGACACTGAGGATCAAAGTCTCTTTTTTCCTGGGGGTTTCACGTTATGGCCAATATGTCATAAAAATTTCAGATCAATGACGCTTGTAGTTTAGGCTGTGAATTTGTATCCTATCTATCTATCTATCTATATAGGTATACGAGTAAAATGTAGCTTGCATACTGCAAGCAGATTGACAACACTAATTTCATAACGGCATTATATCGGGACGGTCCCGGAAAGGAAAAAAAGGATTGAAAATATTCTTAAAATTCGCCTCAATTTCATCGTCTGGCATCGAACCCGGGTCTTTTTGGTGAAATTTCTATGCAGCACATCAGAAGATCATCTTCTCTAAATACGTGTGAAAATTCAAGAAGAAATATTGGCTGCAACTGCCTCAAACGAAGACCTACTTTTCATGAATGTTAATAGCTCTCTGGATTCGAACCAAGGACGATCTAGGAAATATAAAATATGTTTTCGAAATGTATCTATAAGTTCTATATATATGCCGAATTTCAAGTTTTAATATTATTGGGAAGGGGTTCAAAATAATTCTTAAAAATCGGATCAGTGACTGATTGTAGAGACGCCTGGTGTCGAACCCTGGACGTATTAGAAGCTGTAAATGCACAAAATGACTTTCTAGGACTTGATCTAATTTCAAACAAAGTTTGAAGTCGATATCATACCGGGAAGTACCATAAATGTGTTTCCGTTATCCCCATAAGAAATGCATTGTAGAGTGCAAATGGCCCTCTGGGATCGAACCAAGGACCATCAGTGAATATGTAAAATTTTATAATGAAATATATTTATGATTTCTAACCCTATGATAAATTTCAAGTTTCCATGCATTCGGAAAGGGGTCGAAAAAAAATCTTAAAAATCGCCACAATGCATTTTAAACGGCCGATTTTTGCCTTGACCTAGCATCGAACCCAGGATATTTTCCGTGAAACTCATTTATGGTTTCGATAGATCATGACCATATATAAAGGCTCCTTAAGTTTCGATTCTCTACCTATCCGGAAAGTATTTTTTTTAAATTCCCGAAAATCTAAGCAATGCATTTAAACGGGAAAAATCGGGAATTTGGGGCCCTCTGGAATCGAACCGATGACACTGAGGATCAAAATCAAAATTTTTCTGGCGGTTAATTGTTATGGCCAATACGCAGTAAAAATTTGAACTCAATCACGCTTGTGGTTTAGGCTGTGAATTTGTATCCTATCTATCTATATACCTATCTATATATATGAATGAATCCGGAGAAGCATCTATATATAACGAGTAAAATGTAGCTTGCATACTGCAAGCAGATCGACAACACTAATTTCATATCGGCATCATATCGGGACGGACATCAAAAGAAAAAAAAAATTAAAAATATTCGTAGAATTCGCTGCAATTTAATCGCCTGGCAGCGAACCCCGTTCTTCCTGGTGTACTTACTATGCAGCAAAACAGAGGTTAACCATATCAAACTATGTGTGAAAATTCAAGCAAAACTATTAGGTGCAACTACCTCAAACTACGTCCTACTTTTCACGTACACTCCTTATGTGAGAAATTATAATGTGCTCTCGCATCGAACCCAGGAACAGCATGGTCTTATTCATTTTTATTCTTAAACAAAGTGTTAATATACATCTTCAAACTAAGCAAGAGCTCCCTTACATATCGATAAATGCATAAAAAAAGTATGAAAAGCTACCACATAGTATTATATATGGGGGATATATTTACCGCCCGGCATCGAACCCGGGTCTTTCAGGCAATACTTTCTATGCAGCACAACAGAAGAACACCATCTCTAACCACGTATGCAAATTCAAGCAGAAATATTGGTTACAACTGCCTCAATACACGTCCTACTTTTCCTTTATATTCCTTATGAGAGAAACGTTATTGTGCTCTGGCTTCGAACCCAGGAATAGTACGGTCTTATGAAATTTTTTTCTAAAACTAATTCGTACCATACATTTTCCAGCCAAGCACGAACATCCTATCATTTCGATAAGTGCATCTAAAAAAATAATGAAAATCGACTCCCATGTATTTTAAAGGGCAGATCTTTGCATCGTCCTAGCATCGAACCCAGGATAATTTTTGTGAAAGTCATTGATGTTTTCGAAATTCCAAGACCATAAATATAGGCACCTTGAGTTTTACTTCTCTACCTATCCGGAAAGTATTTTTTTTTAATTCCCGAAAATCACGGCAATGCATTCAAACGGGAAAAATCGGGACTTTGGGGCCCTCTGGAATCGAATCTATGACACTGAGGATCAAAGTCGCTTTTTTCCTGGGGGTTTCACGTTATGGCCAATATGTCATAAAAATTTCAAGTCAATGACGCTTGTGGTTTAGCCTGTGAATTTGTATCCTATCTATATACCTATATAGCTACGAGTAAAATGTTGCTTGCATACTGCAAGCAGATCGACAACACTAATTTCATATAGGCATTATATCGGGACGGTCCTCAAAAGAAAAAAAAAAGGATTTAATTTTTTCTTAAAATTCGCTAAAATTTCATCGTCTGGCATCGAACCCGGGTCTTACTGGTAAACCTACTATGAAACAAAATAGAAGATCACCATCTCTAACTATGTGTGAATATTCAAGCAGAAATATTGGCTACAACTGCCTCAAAAGACGTTCTAATTTTAACGAATGTAAATGGCTCTCGGGACTCGAACCAAGGACGATTTAGGAAATCTAAATGATGTTTCTGAAAGTTACTTATGATCTCTATCTATATGCCTAATTTCAAGTTTCTATATTATTGGGAAAGGTTTCAAAATAATTCCTGAAAATCGGATCAACTTCTGATTGCAGAGACACCTGGTGTCGAACCCAGACACATTGATAGCTATGAATGCATAGTTTGATTTGCTAAGACTGGTTCTTCTATCACACTAAGTTTTAAGTCGATAGCATGCCGGGAAGTACCTAAAATATCTTTCCGTTATCTCCATAAGAAATGCATTGAGAAATGTAAATGGCGCCCTGGGATCGAACCAAGGACCACCAGCGAATATGTAAAATTTGATTATGAAATATATTTATAATCTCCAACTCCATGCCGAATTTCAAGTTTCCATGCCATCGCGAAAGGGTCCAAAAAAAATCTTAAAAATCGCCACAATGCAATTTAAACGGCCGATTTTTGCCCCGACCTAGCATCGAACCCAGGATATTTTCTGTAAAACTCATTTATGTTTTCGATAATTCATGACCATATATAAAGGATCCTAGAGTTTCGATTCTCTACCTATCCGGGAAGTATTTTTTAAAAATTCCCGAAAATCTAAGCAATGCATTTAAACGGGAAAAATCGGGACTTTGGGGCCCTCTGGAATCGAACCCATGACACTGAGGTTCAAAATCGCAATTTTTCTGGAGGTTATACGTTATGGCCAATATGTCGTAAAAATTTCAAGCCATTGACGCTAGTGGTTTGGCCTGTGACTTTGTATCCTCTCTATATATATATATATATCTATTATATATAGATGCTTCTCCGGATTCATTCATGGATATACCTATATAGATAGATAGATAGATAGATAGATAGATAGGATACTAATTCACAGCCTAAACCACAAGCGTGATTGACTTGAAATTTCTACGACGTATTGGCCATAACGTGTAACCACCAGAAAAATTGCGATTTTGATCCTCAGGGTCATGGGTTCGATTCCAGAGGGCCCCAAAGTCGCGATTTTCTCCATAAGAATACATGGCGGGGATTTTCGAAAATTTTTTTGAGGTACTTCCCGGATGGAGAAAGAGTTGAAACTCGAGGGATCGCTAGAAGCCGTGCGTATCCAACGAAAATCAGAAAAACATCTTAAAATATAGTCCATGGTTCGATGCTAGATCGGGGCAAAAATCGGCCGTTTAAAATGCATTACGGCGATTTTGAAGATTTTTTTTGGATCCTTTCCCGATAACATGGATATTCGAAACTCGGCACGTGGATAGATATCATGAATATACCTTATAATCAAATTTTACATGTTCGCTGATGGTCCTTGGTTCGATCCCAGAGGGCCATTTGCACTTCTCAATGCATTTCTTACGGAGATAACGGAAACAAAATTTAGGTACTTTCCGACATGCTATCAACTTCAAACTTTGCATGATATAAGAGCAAGTCTTTACAAATCAAACTGTGCATTCACGGCTAGCAATACGTCCTGGGTTCGACACCAGGTGTCTCTGAAATCAGAATTTGATCCGATTTTTAGGAATTATTTTGAAACCTTTTCCACTAAAATAGAAACTTGAAATTCGGCATATAAATAGAGATCATAAATATCTTTCAGAAACATGTTTTAGACATCCACGATCGTCCTTGGTTCGAGTCCCGAGAGGCATTAACATTCGTGAAAATTAGAACGTTTTTTTAGGCAGTTATAGCCAATATTTCTGCTTGAATTTTCACACATAGTTAGAGATGGTGATCTTCTATTGTGTTTCATAGTAGGTTTACCAGTAAGATCCGGGTTCGATGCCAGACGATGAAATTTCAGCGAATTTTAAGAAAAAATTAAATCTTTTTTTTTTCTTTTGTGGACCGTCCCGATATGATGCCGATATGAAATTAGTATTGCCGATCTGCTTGCAGTATGCAAGCTACATTTTACTCGTATCTATTATATATAGATGCTTCTCCGGATTCATTCATATATCATATATATATATATTCATATATATATATATAGAGAGAGGATACAAAGTCACAGGCTAAACCACTAGCGTCAATGGCTTGAAATTTTTACGACATATTGGCCATAACGTATAACCTCCAGAAAATTGCGATATTGAACCTCAGTGTCATGGGTTCGATTCCAGAGGGCCCCAAAGTCCCGATTTTTCCCGTTTAAATGCATTGCTTTGATTTTCGGGAATTAAAAAAAAATACTTTCCGGATAGGTAGAGAATCGAAACTCAAGGAGCCTATATATATGGTCATCATCTATCGAAAACATAAATAAGTTTTACGGAAAATATCCTCGGTTCGATGCTAGGTCGGGGCAAAAATCGGCCGTTTAAAATGCATTGTGGCGATTTTTAAGATTTTTTTTGGACCCCTTCCCGATGGCATGGAAACTTGAAATTTGGCATGGGGTTAGAAATCATAAATATATTTCATAATACAATTTTTTGTATTCGCTTATGGTCCTTGGTTCGATCCCGGAGCGCCATTTGCACTCCACAACGCATTTCTTATGGGGATAACGGAAACAAATTTTAGGTACTTCCCGGCATGATATCGACTTCAAACTTAGTATGAAATTAGATCAAGTCCTAGAAAGTCATTTTGTGCATTTACAGCTTCTAATACGTCCAGGGTTCGACACCAGGCGTCTCTACAATCAGTCACTGATCCGATTTTCAATAATAATTTTGAACCCTTTCCCAACAATATAGAAACTTGAAATTCGGCATGTAGTTAGATATCATAGATACATTTCAAAATCATGTTTTAGATTTCCAAGATCGTCCTTGGTTCGAATCCAGGGAGGCATTTACATTCGTGAATATTATAACGTCTTTTGAGACAGTTGTATCCAATATTTCTGCTTGAATTTTCACACATAGTTAGAGACGGTGATCTTCTATTGTGCTGCTTAGTGAGTATCACCAGAAAGATCCGGGTTCGATGCCAGACGATGGAATTTCAGGGAATTTTAAGAAAAATTTCAATCCATTTTTTTCTTTTGATGGCCGTCCCGATATGATGCCGACATGAAAATAGTGTTGTCGATCTGCTTGCAGTATGCAAGCAACATTTTACTCGTATATGATACGAGTAAAATGTTGCTTGCATACTGCAAGCAGATCTGCAATACTAATTTCATATCGGCATCATATCGGGACGGTCCTTAAAGAAAAAAAATGAATTAAAATTTTTCTTGGAATTCGCTGACATTTTATCGTCTGGCATCGAACCCGGGTCTTTACTGTGAACTTACTATGCAGCACAATAGTAGATCACCATCTCTAACTATGTGTGAAAATTCAAGCAGAAATATTGGCTACAACTGCCTCAAAAGACGTTCTAATTTTCACTTATGTAAATGGCTCTCTGGATTCGAACCAAGGACTATCTTGGAAATCTAAAACATGTTTCTGAAAGTTATTTATGATTTCTATTTGTATGCCGAATTTCAAGTTTCTATATTATTGGGAAAGGTTTCAAAATAATTCCTAAAAATCGGATCAACTTCTGATTGCAGAGACACCTGGTGTCGAACCCAGGAAATATTGTATGCTGTGAATGCAAAGTTTGATTTGTAAGGACAGGCTACTCCATCATGCAAAGTTTGAAGTCGATAGCATGCCGGGAAGTACCTTAATTTTTGTTTCCGTTATCTCCGTAAGAAATGCATTGAGAAGTGAAAATGGCCCTCTGGGATCGAACCAAGGACCATCAGCGAAGATGTTAAATTTGATTATGAAATATATTCGTGATATCTATCCACGTGCTAAGTTTCAAGTATCCATGTTATTGGGAAAGGATCCAAAATAAATCTTCAAAATCACCGCAATGCATTTTAAACGGCCGATCTTTGCCCCGACCTAGCATCGAACCAAGGACAATATTCGTAGATGTATTTATGGTTTTCTTTAGATATCTTTTGCATCTAGCGATCCCTCGAATTTCAACTCTCTACTTTCCCGGGAAGTGCACCAAAAAAATTTTCGAAAATCCCCGCCATGTATCCTTATGGAGAAAATCGCGACTTTGGGGCTCTCTGGAATCGAACCTATGACTCTGAAGATCAAAATCGAAATTTTTCTGGCGGTTACACGTTATGGCCAATACTTCGTAAAAATTTCAAGTCAATGACGCTTGTGGTTTAGGCTGTGAATTAGTATCCTATCTATCTATCTATCTATCTATCTATATGAATGAATCCGGAGAAGCATCTATATATAATAGATATGAATGAATCCGGAGAAGCATCTATATATAATAGATACGAGTAAAATGTAGCTTGCATACTGCAAGCAGATCGACAACACTAATTTCATAACGGCATTATGTCGGGACGGTCCCGGAAAGGAAAAAAAAGGATTGAAAATATTCTTAAAATTCGCTTCAATTTAATTTTTTGGCATTGAACCCTGGTCTTTTTGGTTAAATTTCTATGCAGCACATCAGAAGATCATCTTCTCTAAATAGGTGTGAAAATTCAAGCAGAATTATTGGCTGCAACTGCCTCAAACGAAGACCTACTTTTCACGAATGTTAATAGCTCTCTGGATTCGAACCAAGGACGATCTAGGAAATATAAAATGTGTTTTCGAAATGTATCTATAAGTTCTATATATATGCCGAATTTCAAGTTTTAATATTTTTGGGAAAGGGTTCAAAATAATTCTGAAAAATCGGATCAGCGACGGATTGTAGAGACGCCTGGTGTCGAACCCTTGACGTATTGGAAGCTGTAAATGCACAAAACTACTTGCTAGGACTTGATCTAATTTCATACAAAGTTTGAAGTCGATATCATACCGGGAAGTACCTAAAATGTGTTTCCGTAATCTCCATAAGAAATGCATTGAGAAATGTAAATGGCCCTCTGGGATCGAACCAAGGACCCTCAGCGAATATGTAAAATTTTATTATAAAATATATCTATGATTTCTAACCCCATGCCAAATTTCAAGTTTCCATGCATTCGGAAAGGGGTCCAAAAAAAATCATAAAAATCGCCACAACGCATTTTAAACGGCCGATTTTTGCCCCGACCTAGCATCGAACCCAGGATATTTTTCGTAAAACTCATTTATGTTTCCGATAGATCATGACCATATATATAGGCACCTTGAGTTTTAATTCTCTACCTATACGGGAAGTATTTTTTTTTAATTCCCGAAAATCAAAGCAATGCATTTAAACGGGAAAAATCGGGACTTTGGGGCCCTCTGGAATCGAACCCATGACACTGAGGATCAAAATCGCTTTTTTCCTGGGGGTTTCACGTTATGGCCAATATGTCATAAAAATTTCAAGTCAATGACGCTTGTGGTTTAGCCTGTGAATTTGTATCCTATCTATATACCTATATAGCTACGAGTAAAATGTTGCTTGCATACTGCAAGCAGATCGACAACACTAATTTCATATCGGCATTATATCGGGACGGTCCTCAAAAGAAAAAAAAAAGGATTTAATTTTTTCTTAAAATTCGCTAAAATTTCATCGTCTGGCATCGAACCCGGGTCTTACTGGTAAACCTACTATGAAACAAAATAGAAGATCACCATCTCTAACTATGTGTGAATATTCAAGCAGAAATATCCATATCCAAATCATGTATCCATATATATATATATATATACGAGTAAAATGTAGCTTGCATACTGCAAGCAGATCGGCAATACTAATTTCATATCGGCATCATATCGGGGCGGTCCTCAAAAGAAAAAAAAAAGGATTGAAATTTTTCTTAAAATTCGCTAAAAATTTCATCGTCTGGCATCGAACCCGGGTCTTACTTGTGAACTAACTATGCAGCAGAGTAGAAGACCACCCTCTGTAATTACGTGTGAAAATTCAAGCAGAAATATTGCCTACAACTGCCTGAAAAGACGTTCTAATTTTCACGAATGTAAATGGCTCTTTGGATTCGAACCAAGGATGATCTTGGAAAACTAAAAAAGGTTTCTGAAAGTTATTTATGATCTCTATCTATATGCGGAATTTCAAGTTTCTATATTATTGGCAAAGGTATCAAATTAATTCCTAAAAATCGGATCAACTTCTGATTGCAGAGACACCTGGTGTCGAACCCAGGACCTATTGTAAGCTGTAAATGCACAGTTTGATTTGTAAAGAGTTTCTCTTATACCATGCTAAGTTTGATGTCGATAGCATGCCGGGAAGTACCTTAATTTTGTTTCCGTTATCTCCGTAAGAAATGCATTGAGAAGTGCAAATGGCCCCCTGGGATCGAACCAAGGACCATCAGCGAACATTTAAAATTCGATTATTAAACATATTTATGATACCTATCCACGTGCCGAGTTTCACGTATCCATGTTATCGGGAAAGAATCAAAAAAAAATCTTCAAAATCGCCGCAATGCATTTTAAACGGCCGATATTTGCCCCGACATAGCATCGAACCATGGACCATATTCGGCGATGTCTTTTTCATTTTCGTTGGATATGCACGGCTTCTAGCGAGCCCTCGAATTTCAACTCTCTCCTTTTCCGGGAAGTGCCTCAAAAAATTTTTCGAAAATCCCTGCCATGTAATCTTATGGGGAAAATCGCGACTTTGGGGCCTTCTGGAATCGAACCCATGATACCGAGGTTCAAAGTCGGCTTTTTCCTGGAGGTTACACATCATGGCCATAACGTCGTAAAAATTTCAAGTCAATGACGCTTTTGGTTTAGCCTGTGAATTTGTATCCTATCTGGGTATATATATGAATGAATCCGGAGAAGCATCTATATATAATAGATAGAGAGGATACAAACTCACAGCCTAAACCACAAGAGTGATTGAGCTGAAATTTTTACGGCGTATTGGCCATAACGTGCAACCACCAGAAAAATTGCGATTTTGATCCTCAGTGTCATGGGTTCGATTCCAGAGGGCCATTTGCACTCCACAATGCATTTCTTATGGAGATAACGGAAACACATTTTAGGTGCTTCCCGGTATGATATCGACTTCAAAATTTGTATGAAATTAGATCAAGTCCTAGCAAGTCATTTTTTGCATTAACAGCTTCCAATACGTCCAGGTTTCGACACCAGGCGTCTCTACAATCAGTCACTGATCCGATTTTTAAGAATTATTTTGAACCCCTTCCCAATAATATTAAAACTTGAAATTCGGCATATATATAGAACTTATAGATACATTTCGAAAACATATTTTATTTTTCCTAGATCGTCCTTTGTTCGAAAACAGGGAGCTATTAACATTCGTGAAAAGAAGGTCTTCGTTTGAGGCAGTGTCGGGAGTAAGGGTAAAGCCACGCGCTGATACAATGTATCACAGTCGGTGCAACTCCTAACAATGTAATCGTTCCCCAGAGTATATAAGGGCCGTGCCAAGAGACGAGAGGAGGCACTATCACTGAGCCCTTCGGTACGCCCGCTTGACCTGTAACAGGATCGGCCAGCTGGACCGCCCTTCGGTACGCCCGTTCGAACTCTCGTAGGATCGGCCAGCTGGACCACCCTTGGTCCGCCCGTTCGACCTCGAGTAGGATCGGCCAGCAGGACCGCCCAGCATTCCGGACTATTAGGCTACTCAAGTAAGACAATAAATGTATTTCTTGGCCAACCTCGACTGTTTCATTATGTCACTACGACATAAACTGGTGTCAGGTGTGTTGGCGAACGTCCCTGCGTGCCAAATCCTTCAGATTAGGTACATAAAGTTAAATTAAACGGGAAATAGTCATACTCTTTTTCGTTGTGTCGGTTGGGGATTTAGTGAATGTTTCAGTCACGAAACTATTGCTGTGTGTTGACCGTCCGTTGCTATCGTTTCTCTCTGTATAGCAATACTTTGTGTTGGTTTCGTTGCCTATTCTCTTCTCATCATGGCCTTAACCCCCCTTGGTCCATCGTCCTTCTCCTACTCAAATCCCTTCTGGTGGCCCGAGGACTCGTCTTCGCCCAACGGTGTTGCTCCTGCGGCGTGTCCGCGTATCTGTGATTCTAGCCCCCACCCCTTCCCTAATAGCAGTGCTCTCACGAATCCATTTTTAAGATTCAATGATTCGTCCTTTGCAATTAACATCCTTTCGGAAGATTCGACGCCTGAGGGAGATGTTTCGCCTGTTACTAGTGCTCCAACGCCTGAGGAAGATGTTTCGCCTGTTACCAGTGCTCCAACAATCCCACTCAATCCACTCGCCACACCGGCGACGATAGGAAGTCATATCTATTTTATCCCGTGCTTCAGCGGAGATGACGACGTTCCGGTGGAAAAATTCCTCGAAAATGTCAAGATAACTAGTCATCTGAGTGCATGGTCCGAGCAACAGACACTTTACATCGTGAGGTTGAGGCTAGCGGGTTCGGCAGCCGAGTACGTTCAAGCGAATCCCCATATCTTCGCGTCCTATGAACTATTTGCAGAAAGCCTCAAGCGTAGATTCTCCTATAAGAAATCACCAATCATAATTGAGCGCCTATTTAGCACTTGCATGCAGGGGAACCTAGAATCTGTCAGCGTTTATGCGACGAGACTTCGTAAAATTGCAAGGGAATTAAAGGAAATCTCCCACGATCCACAATCGGAGGCAACCGCACGTATGATGGAACATCGATTAATGTCCCAATTCTTGATAGGACTACGGGAAGAGATCGGACGATTTGTTTTAATTCGGAATCCAGCCACGATGTTAGAAGCAGAAAATTTCGCTCTCCTGGAAGAGGCGAACGTGCGGAATTACGCTCTCAAGCAAGCCGAAGTAACTTCAAGGCACCAATTTTATAATCTTCGCGTTGGGCAAGACAGTTTAAATGTCCCCCAAAACGTTTTTTACCCCCCAACTTACGCCATTCCTCCCGCGCACGGACAAGTTAATATGGTACAGACAAAGCAGCTGCAACAGCCTGTGATTGCCCCCCCTTCAGATACGCCTAGAGGAACCGAACGCAAATGTTATCACTGCGGCCGTACGGATCATATTGCTCGGTTTTGTCGATCCAGGCCTCGGAATTGCTACAACTGCGGCAGAACGGATCATTTTTCGCGGGATTGTCCCCTCCTTCTGTGCGGAATTTGCAAGCAGCCAGGGCACCGACCACTTGATTGCACTCAGAAAACTACGGTGCAGGGAAACGTCTTACCCCCGACCACACGGTCGGGGATGAACTAATTTTAGCTGTGACTCCGGAAGCAGGCCTAATGGTTAGCGGATCTGTCCTGAATAGGCCCCTAAGATTCCTCGTTGATACGGGAGCAGCAGTCACCATTGTTCATCAAAGATGTTTCCCGTCGACGCATCTCCCTCTGCAACCATACAGAGCCCATATCCGAAGTGCTTCGGGTCATTTTCTCAATGTTGCTGGACAGTCTACTGTACCCTTCGTCATTGACGGGCATAGCTATCCGAACGACGCATTAATTGTTGACTTAGGTGCTACTAATTATGATGGGATCCTGGGACTAGATTTCATGAAGAAATATGCATGCAGAATAAACCTGGATAGTCCTATCTTAACTATAGGAAGAAACCACACCGTAGGGCTAGTAGAAAGCAAAAGCCATGAATCGGGAGTGGATTTAATTGATTTGGAGCATCTTTCAGAGGACAAAGACATCAAATTGACCAGAGAAAAAGAAGATACCAGCCAAGATACGAGTAATATTTGTTCGGAAATCCTCTTGGACGAGCCAAACCGTTCGGATATCGAGGATCACCAGATTACGATAAGAAAAGATGAGCAGCAGTTTCAGCCAAAGTTAACAGGGTTAACGGCCATAAGAAATAACCATGTAAATACGGAAAAGAACCTGAATGAACAAAGCGAAGAAGATGAATGGAACCAATTTTGTAGAAATAGACTCTTAGGTCATAACGCAAAGGAAAAAAGGTGCACAGAAACAGGCGATGATAACGGCAGGCGATCAGTAGATCTACGTGGTATTATGAGTGAAAAGACTGACGTCCAGGGCCGGACCGTAGTTTCCATGCAAAATAGTGAGGAAGATTGTGTTGATATGAACTTTGAGAAAATCTATGTGGAAGAAAATGTAAAGGTTCCCCCATATTCGATCGCGTTGGTTGAGGCAAGAAACGAGCAACTTGCAAGAAAAGAAGTTCTTACAGGAGAAGGTTCTCACGAGATGATGGTGTTACCCGTGTTGGCGAAAGTTTCCCCTGAGGGTAGGGCCCCAATATTACTTTGCAATTTCGGAGGTAATGAGCAAGTGTGGCGGAAAGGTGACCCTGTCCGAGTGGAAGTTCGAGTAGAGAAAGATGCAGAATTTGACTTTGTCGATACGGTTGAAGTCGCTGACCCTGAATTATGGCCGGAACCGAACCCCGGGAATGACCTTCTACCCCTTTTTAACTTCGAGGATGTACCAGGAGCCGCACTAGAAGAACTGAAGAAACTTCTCATCGACTTCGAGGACATATTCGTTTATGGCAATAATAAGTTAGGGTGCACCGACATAGTAAAACATGTCATTGAAGTCGAAGGAGCCGCGCCGATAAAAAAGCAGCCCTATAGAATACCACATTCACAACGGATAGCCCTTGATAATGCAATAACCGATATGTTAGAGCAGGGAATCATTGCACCATCAAAAAGTCCCTGGGCGGCTCCCCTTATATTAGTAAAAAAGAAATCACTAGAAGGGATGGGTGTTCAATATCGACCATGTATTGACTACCGTGCTCTTAATGGGGTGACAAAGAAAGAAGTATTCCCGATCCCCAACATGGAAGAAACCTTTGATCAGTTGGGAGGTTCTCGGTTTTTCTCAACTCTTGACCTGTGCAGCGGATATTGGCAGGTGGAAGTAGAAGAGAGCAGCAAGGAGTATACCGCTTTTAGTACACCCAATGGTCACTACGAGTGCAATCGGATGGGATTTGGATTGGCAAACGCGCCTTCTACATTCATGCGCCTCATGGGGCAGGTATTGCAAGGAATGATCAACCGAGGGTGTGTGTGCTACCTGGACGACATTCTCCGCTACGATTCTTCATGTGAAGGACACATAGAAGGACTGAGGGAGATTTTTCGCAGGCTTAGAGAAGCCAACCTGAAGTTGAAACCCACGAAGTGCAAATTCTTCCAGAAACGGGCCAAATTTCTGGGTCATGTGATTTCAGCGGAGGGCCTAAAACCAGATGGAGACAAAATCAGCGCAATCCAATCCTTCCCCGCGCCCACTAGTGTCCGTGAGCTGCAATCTTTTCTGGGTTTAGTGGGTTACTACCGCAAATTTATCCAAGCATTTGCCGAGGTTTCCAGCCCGCTAACTAACTTGATCCGCAAGGACGCCGAGTTTGCCTGGGGAGAAGAGCAACAGAGTGCATTCGAACGATTAAGGACCTGTCTCATGACCGAACCAATACTTAAGTTTCCAGAATTTTCGAAACCCTTTATCCTCACCACAGACGCATCTTCGAGAGCCTTAGGGGGAGTGTTGTCCCAACTATTTGAAGACGGGGAACATCCTGTGGCATGCGCTAGTAGGCAATTACACAAAGCAGAAAAGAACTACTCAGCCACAGAATTGGAATGTCTCGCGGTTGTCACCATGATTAAAAAATTCCGCGTCTACCTACTCGGAAAGAAATTCATTTTGTATAGCGACCACAAGCCCCTGAGATGGCTGCTGACTCTAAAGGAACCAAAACCAAGGTTGGCCCGGTGGGTCATGGAACTAAACGAATATGACTTCGAATTTAAATACCGACCTGGGAAAGAAATTCCGCATTCAGACAGTCTGTCAAGAATCCCGAATGAAGTAAATATGCTGAGAGCCTGCAACACGACGTATGAGCCTGTGTGGGATAAAAACAGGATAGCGGATGAGCAGCGCCGCTGTGCAAGTTTGAAGCATTTTCATTCTCTGGCGGAAAGAAACGACCCCTGCTACTTTTACGACGAATACAATGTCCTCTACCATGTTCAATCGTCTAACATGGGCCCAAAAGCAACCATTTGCGCGCCCATGTCCTCGAAAAATTATATTTTAGAGCGCTGTCACGATTCTCCCCTAGGAGGACACATGGGATTCGAAAAGACCTTAGATATTGTTCAAAGATACTTCAATTGGGAACGGTGCTATTCCGACACACGGGACTACGTGCAAAATTGCCTTGAATGTAAAAAACGGAAGGCCCGAAATATACACGTACCGGTACAACCTGTCGCAGAGAGCACTTATCCATTGGAAAGGTTAGCAATTGACATTGTGGGCCCGCTACCAGTTTCATCTCGAGGAAATCGGTACATACTTACGTGCCAAGATCATTTTACCAGATATCCTGAGGCCGTGGCAATCCCAGATCAGACCGCCACGACAGTAGCACGCGCCTTTACGGAAAATATAATTTGTAGGCATGGAACTCCTAAATACCTTCTTAGTGACCGAGGAGCGAACTTCACTTCTAAATTAATGAAAGAAGTATGCAGAATCCTCAAAATCCAGTCCATCTTTACCTCGCCATATAACCCAGCAGCCAATGGAAGGTTGGAGCGGGCGCACCAATCCTTCTCCAATTATCTATCCCATTACGTCGCTCAAGATCACTCAGACTGGGACGAGCATCTTCCATTTGCTCTTTTTGTGTATAGGAATAGTAAGCACAGGATAACTGGGTTCAGCCCCGCCTATCTAATGCACGGAAGAGAGTTGAATATGCCTTGGGACGCGGTCTTATCCCCAACTACCTATTCATACAATGAGAACCCTTCCTACGACTTGGAATTAAAAACCCGTCTGCAGGCAGCCTATGCACAGGCCGAAGAGTTTAATAAGATTAATCTGGATAGAGAGCGGGAGAAGTGCAAAGACCCGGGTTCGATGCCAGACGATTAAATTGAAGCGAATTTTAAGAATATTTTCAATCCTTTTTTTCCTTTCCGGGACCGTCCCGATATAATGCCGTTATGACATTATTGTTGTCGATCTGCTTGCAGTATGCAAGCTACATTTTACTCGTATATATATATGGATACATGAATGAATCCGGAGAAGCGTCTATATATAATAGATAGAGAGGATACAAAGTCACAGGCTAAACCACTAGCGTCAATGGCTTGAAATTTTTACGACATATTGGCCATAACGTATAACCTCCAGAAAAATTGCGATTTTGAACCTCAGTGTCATGGGTTCGATTCCAGAGGGCCCCAAAGTCCCGATTTTTTCCGTTTAAATGCATTGCTTTGATTTTCGGGAATTAAAAAAAAATACTTTCCGGATAGGTAGAGATTCAAAACTCAAGGAGCCTATATATATGAACATGATCTACCGAAAACATAAACTTGTTTTACGGAGAATATGCTGGGTTCGATGCTAGGTCGGGGCAAAAATCGGCCGTTTAAAATGCATTGTGGCGATTTTTAAGATTTTTTTTGGACCCCTTCCCGAATGCATGGAAACTTGAAATTTGGCATGGGGTTAGAAATCATAAATATATTTCATAATCAAATTTTATATATTCGCTGATGGTCCTTGGTTCGATCCCAGAGGACCATTCGCACTCCACAATGCATTTCTTATGGAGATAACGGAAACACATTTTAGGTGCTTCCCGGTATGACATCGACTTCAAAATTTGTATGAAATTAGATCAAGTCCTAGCAAGTCATTTTTTGCATTAACAGCTTCCAATACGTCCAGGTTTCGACACCAGGCGTCTCTACAATCAGTCACTGATCCGATTTTTAAGAATTATTTTGAACCCCTTCCCAATAATATTAAAACTTGAAATTCGGCATATATATAGAACTTATAGATACATTTCGAAAACATATTTTATTTTTCCTAGATCGTCCTTGGTTCGAATCCAGAGAGCTATTAACATTCGTGAAAAGTAGGTCTTCGTTTGAGGCAGTTGCAGCCAATAATTCTGCTTGAATTTTCACACCTATTTAGAGAAGATGATCTTCTGATGTGCTGCATAGAAATTTCACCAAAAAGACCCGGGTTTGATGCCAGACGATTAAATTGAAGCGAATTTTAAGAATATTTTCAATCCTTTTTTTCCTTTCCGGGACGGTCCCGATATAATGCCGTTATGAAATTAGTGTTGTCGATCTGCTTGCAGTATGCAAGCTACATTTTACTCGTATATATATATGGATACATGAATGAATCCGGAGAAGCGTCTATATATAATAGATAGAGAGGATACAAAGTCACAGGCTAAACCACTAGCGTCAATGGCTTGAAATTTTTACGACATATTGGCCATAACGTATAACCTCCAGAAAAATTGCGATTTTGAACCTCAGTGTCATGGGTTCGATTCCAGAGGGCCCCAAAGTCCCGATTTTTTCCGTTTAAATGCATTGCTTTGATTTTCGGGAATTAAAAAAAAATACTTTCCGGATAGGTAGAGATTCAAAACTCAAGGAGCCTATATATATGAACATGATCTACCGAAAACATAAACTTGTTTTACGGAGAATATCCTGGGTTCGATGCTAGGTCGGGGCAAAAATCGGCCGTTTAAAATGCATTGTGGCGATTTTTAAGATTTTTTTTGGACCCCTTCCCGAATGCATGGAAACTTGAAATTTGGCATGGGGTTAGAAATCATAAATATATTTCATAATCAAATTATACATATTCGCTGATGGTCCTTGGTTCGATCCCAGAGGACCATTCGCACTCCACAATGCATTTCTTATAGGGATAACGGAAACACATTTTAGGTACTTCCCGGTATGATATCCACTTCAAACTACGTATGAAATTAGATCAAGTCCTAGCAAGTCATTTTGTGCATTCACAGCTTCCAATACGTCCAGGTTTCGACACCAGGCGTCTCTACAATCAGTTACTGATCCGATTTTTAAGAATTATTTTGAACCTTTTCCCAATAATATTTAAACTTGAAATTCGGCATATATATAGAACTTATAGATACATTTCGAAAACATATTTTATTTTTCCTAGATCGTCCTTGGTTCGAATCAAGAGAGCTATTAACATTCGTGAAAACTAGGTCTTCGTTTGAGGCAGTTGCAGCCAATATTTCTGCTTGAATTTTCACACGTATTTAGAGAAGATGATCTTCTTATGTGCTGCATAGAAATTTCACCAAAAAGACCCGGGTTCGATGCCAGACGATGAAATTCCAGCGAATTTTAAGAAAAAATTAAATCCTTTTTTTTTTCTTTTGAGGACCGTCCCGATATAATGCCGATATGAAATTAGTGTTGTCGATCTGCTTGCAGTATGCAAGCTACATTTTACTCGTATATAATAGATATATATATATAGAGAGAGGATACAAACTCACAGCCTAAACCACAAGAGTGATTGAGCTGAAATTTTTACGGCGTATTGGCCATAACGTGTAACCACCAGAAAAACTGCGATTTTGATCCTCAGTGTCATGGGTTCGATTCCAGAGGGCCCCTAAGTCCCGATTTTTCCCGTTTAAATGCATTGCTTTGATTTTCGGGAATTAAAAAATAATACTTCCCGTGTAGGTAGAGAATTAAAACTCAAGGAGCCTATATATATGAACATGATCTATCGAAAACATAAATTGGTTTAACGGAAAATATCCTGGGTTCGATGCCAGGGATGGGCAAAAATCGGCCGTATAAAATGCGTTGTGGCGATTTTTAAGATTTTTTTTGGCCCTTTTCTCGAATGCATGGAAACTTGAAATTCGGCGTGGGGTTAGATATTATAAACATAATTCATAATATAATTTTCTGTATTCGCTGATGGTCCTTGGTTCGATACCAAAGGGCCATTTACATTCCTTAATGCATTTCTTACGGAGACAACGAATACAAATTTAAGATACCTCCCGGCATGATATCGACTTCAAACTTAGTGGGAAATAAGAGCAAGTTCTATCAGGTCATTCTGTGCATTCACAGCTTTCAATATGTTCTGGGTTCGACACCAGGCGTCTCTACAATCAGTAACTGATTCGATTTTCAATAATTATTTTGAACCTCTTCCCAACAATATAGAAACTTGAAATTCGGCATGTGGATAGAAATCATAGATACATTTCAAAAACATGTTTCAGATTTCCAAGATCATCCTTGGTTCGAATCCAGAGAGTCATTTACGTTCGTGAAAATTAGAACGTCTTTTGAGGCAGTTGTAGCCAATATTTCTGCTTGAATCTTCACACATAGTTAGCGATGGTGATCTTCTATTGTGCTGCATAGAAATTTCACCAGGAAGACCCGGGTTCGAAGCCAGACGATTACATTGAAGCGAATTCTAAGAATATTTTCAATCCTTTTTTTTTCTTATGAGGACCGTCCCGATATAATGCCGATATGAAATTAGTGTTGTCGATCTGCTTGCAGTATGCAAGCAACATATTACTCGTATATATATATATGAATATATGATATATGAATGAATCCGGAGAAGCATCTATATATAATAGATATATATATATATATATATATATATATATATATATATATATATATATATATATATATATTTAAAAACAAGGGAAATAGAATAAAGATTCTTACTTTGGCTGAGAAATATCGTATGCGATTTGAAATTGCGAGAATTTTCATAAAATATACGAAAATTTCGTCTAAATTTTCATGTTGTAAACAAACCCATTCCCTTGACGACCAAGGCGATTGTTGATTCGGAAACTCATGTGTAATTCTATAAGAAGACATGGCGGATCAATAGCCAGTTTTAATAAATTTTGAAAATAAGAGTTGAAGATTTATGGTGAAGAAAAAATTGAATGGCATTTTAAAATTTGTTGTGACAAACAATATCCTGTGAAGAAACGCACTTTGAAAGGTACGAACATTTTTTCATTGATTTTTTCAATTTTCATTAAGCGTCTGTGAAAACCGAGTTTTGTTTATGGTAACGTAATTGTTAACTGAATATTCAGTGAAATAAAATGATTTCGAAATTCGTACGTTGATAGAATTTGCATTCTCACTGTCAATTCCACTGATTTAAAATAATAACGTGGTAAGTTGTGGACATCTCTCATATTATTTTTGAGTTTTGACGGAAACTACGGACGTCCTTATTTCTTATGTTTAATCGGTCTTTGTTTTCGTTTAAGTTTTGAGCGACTAGTGGTCAGGAGCGAATAAGTAACATTTAAAAGCCTAAAAAGGTAGAGCGATTTCAGTTATCTGTAGACCGCAAAAAAATCTAAGATATTGTAGTAGAATGGGTAATCCCTTACTTCAATCCAAATCCAAACTACTGTCCGCGGGCCGCATCTGCTGTTTGATAGTTAATAAAGCTGAAAAGTTTGGAGACCCCTACTTGAAACGCAGTATATTGTGGATATCATAGACACAGGTATAATAGTTTTTGAAATCATTTCTCAGTTTTGCAATCACAAATGAATAAAGTCTATTCTACTGCACTATAATACTATGCTATTTTGTGTTGAAAATTCTTACTGAAACATATTTAAAAACGTTTAAAAAACTTATGCAGCATTAATAGCCGGTATTGTAATGATATTTTCCGTTGTTTATAACTGTAATATTCATAAAGATGGCTTTGTCTTTTCATCATATTGTTTATTAGTTTCAATATTATGAAATTGCATGATTTAATGTACTGTTAATTGTTTAAAGTGAAAAATTCTGTTTTTTTTTCGAACCGTATAGAAATATCTAATGCTGCGTAAATTATAGCTGCAGTAGCAATATCTACGTTCAATTATAATTACGAGCATCGTGATCAACTTACTGATTTATGCATTTCGTTATGAATATATAGTATGATTTACCTAGGTGTTTACTGGACGGAGTGCCATGTCGAAATAAAACTCTGATATTGAAAACAGCTAACCCAAATGTCAATATTTAACACACTGTACGCTGAAATTTATTAATTTGACCTCAGCCGAAGAATAGGTTATAATTCTTAAACATCTTAAACATAAGTTTGCTTTCGGGATAAGAAACTATTCAGATAACCACAAAATGTAAATTTACTTAAGCCACTATACGCCTTCTCAACGGAGGTAGGTGGTCTGTATTTATTGATTACTGTGAAGATTCTACGCTGAATGTATTTTGTGGGTCCAGGAAATAATTTATCTTAGAAGTTTTTCATTAGTTACTGGAGAAGAAATTAATATATCAGATCATTTACATTGCCAATATTTTCCCCAGCCATACGTCACTCGCGGAGTACATAAATCTAAAAATCTTAACCAAGTCCCGTACACAGACATATCGGCAAAGTGTTTACCGAGATCAAACTAGCATTTTTCGAAGCCTTATCACTTGGATCCAAAAGGAACTTTCCTGACATATTTCTGAGTGAGACTGCCAATGTTATTATGCGATCGAAAATATTTTCAGCAATAAAATAATTGCAAATATTTATTAGGTTTGTAATCAAATACTTTACTGCTCACGTAACCCAATGCACTTATCATATAATGAATTTCGACTTACGAGCATAGCTCCACAGACTGATTTCGGTAAAGTTGTCGCTCTATTGTCATGGCTTTTATCGTTCCATCCTAATATGGCGTTGTGTCTTGCACTTAATCATTCCAAAGATCTACGACTACGTTCCTGGGCATTAATTAATATAACACTACATTTTATACGAGTCACGAATTCTCACTAACAACCTCATGTTATAAGTATAGCCAAAATAAAACAATGAAACATACCTTCTGGCTCCATGATACACCATTTCTTATTTAATGTCTATAGTTTTTTCTTCACGTAAGAAATACAACAATGACGTCTTTGTCCATTCTCGGAATCACACTTATTCAGTTACTGAAGATATCCTCTCAATGATGACCAGTCGAAAGTTTGCGGCTTCAATCGGCGTAGGAAGAAGAAAAATGCTCCTTTAGGGGATAAAAGTCAGAGGGGAAGAAGCTATTATGTATGCCTCTTTTCATCCGTAGATACATTTTGATACATTGTTACCGAAAAGCTCATTCAGATACTAGAACCTACCTTCAAAAGACATAAGCCAAGAGAGAAGAAGCTATACGTAAGCCTCACTTTCATATGTAGATACATTTTGACACATTGTCACGGAAAAGATCATCAACCTGCGTTAAATTGAATATTGAGTTCGAGTGGATTTGTAGACTTAATTGTAACTTACATTTCTTGATATATTGGTGTGGAAAGTCTGGTATTCGCTATTTATCAAAAATTATGAAGAATTTGTTACGATCAAGGTTATTACATATATACATTGCATTGAAATTTATGAAATTAAATATCCCCGTTGAGAATCAACGGGTACTTCTGCTAGTTATATATAAAAGATATCTTACAACAATAATTGTATCTGGGCATTCATTTTCTATGTCTTCTTACGGAATTACGCATGAGCTCGAAATCAAAAATCGCCTTGATCGTCAGTGGGATGGGTTGTTTACGACTTCAAAATTCCGATAAAATGTTCACGTACTTTATCTAATTGTGCGCAATTTCGAATCAAAAACGATGTTCCGCTACCACGATAAGAGTCCATGTTTTATTATCTTTCTTTTGGTGATTAATTTGACTTCCTAAGACTATTATTTATAATTTAATTTTGAAAAAGAAAGTAATCCTGCAACTAAAAAAATGACCTCTACGTGTATTTCTTATGGAAAAGTTTTGACCCGTCTGGGTTTGAACCATGGACCTTAGGGAAATAAAACGTAGCCAATACTCTGCGCGGGGTCGACTGTTAATAACGTAGAAAATTTCAAAGTTTTACGACTCTTGGTTCTCGAGTTTTGAGTGGATATACACACACACACCCACACTCTATTTTATAGTATAGATTATTCGGCATGATATTTTTATGTCCTGGGCATCGGTGTCTTTAAAAACATTCTCTGGTAGCATTGTGATAATTCGTATAATATTTAATCCAACCGCGCAGTTTAAGAAAGTATCAATTGTTGTTTCACCTTATTTAATTTTTCATACATTTTTTTCTTAAAAAATACCATTTTGAAAGTTCTATCTTTTTGAATTTATTATATTATCCTTCATGGCTTCATTATTAAATCATCTCAATTATTTTTCTTTCATAACATACAGATATGATATAAGGTAATTCCGGTTGAGATGCCCCACTGGGAGAGATGTCCTAGTTATAGTAATTTCAGGTTTAAATCTACATATTTTCTATAAAATAAAAACATCACATTAGGTAATTCCAGGTGAGATGCCCCAGTAGCAATATTTTTAAGGAAAACCACAAGATTGCTCTACTGACGGTGTGCGTCAGTCAGTTGGAGGGCACCCCTCTATCTGCAAGAGTTTCACAGCGATTAATTCTTTTTACGCAGTTTTATAACATCATTTCAAGTAGGCAATTTCTCTTTCCACCCTGTTATAAGATAGGGTATAATGTTTATGGTTGGCATTTGTTTAAATGTTTGAATATTTTGAATTAGAGAGCAAGAAACTTTATTACTTTATATTTATTTATTTATTTATTTTATGGCTGATTTTAAAATTGAAAAATCTCTTGAGGATGCTGTAATTTCTTTCAATTACTTCGGAGTTCTTAGAACTGGTAAAATTAATTCTCCGGTCTTAGTTTTGGTGAATAATTTTCAAAATAATAATAATTTAATAAAGAGCACGTCAACCAAATACAGTCGGACCTCGCTATTTCGAATTATTAGTTAGTTTCCATCAACATCCTTTCAAAAATTAAAAAGGAATGATGAAATATCGGTAACCTAATCTCACGTAAGGAGGTTTATCAATATTATTACATTGTGTAGCTATATTAATGCTAATGCAACTGGACAGCATACCAAGGCATTCAAAAACATTAAAAATTTAACAGATCCTGTCTTAAAGACTTCAAAATAAGAGTATTGAATGCATTTGAAAGCAATTTGCTGATGTGATTTAAAAGATCATTCATTTGAAATAAAATGTATACTTAATAACACCATTGAGCTTTCTCTGTTATAGTGCCAATTCCAGGTGGTTTCCTTTTCAAAAGGATGCAATAAACAATTTAATAATTAAGTGATATATTCTACCCAAAATATCTACAGTTTGTGCTTATGAAGTAACCAATGAGTTTTTGTGACTGCTTTTTTTGTAATGAATTGTGATTAATAATACTTTCTCCTATGACATCAATAACTATTTCTGGACTTACACTGAGCTTATCCTAACACTAAAATGACGGTGAAATACAAAGATTGTCTTGATGTGTTAAGCTAAAACAAGAAGATAGCGGTGAGTTGGAATTCATTCCACAAACCATTCTTAACTTTTATCATTTCTCTCAGATACAGATTAAGAGTGATCTAAATATTTCTTTAATTTGATTTGTAACCACCTATATTCTACTTGTTCTCTTTGTAGCTGTAAGAAAATGATGTTAGAGTATGGTGGCAACATAAATGCTTATTAAGAAATCATTTAACTATGCTGTTTATCTAGATATATATTACTGCTATGATTCTAAACCCTTATTGTAAAATAAATTCAGATAGTGTTTTATGTTTGCAGTATAACTTTTTGTCTATTAGATATTCATAAATTTGATTTTGTACATAATGCATTTCTTTTGTGTAATTTAAGTATGAATAAAAGCTATTTTGAACTAAATAATAAGATATTCACAAATTATTTCCACTATCTCCTGCTATTTTCCTTTTAGTCAGTAGCAAAAATTCATAAAATGAATGTTCCTGTGAAAAGATCTTCAAATCCTGTCAAATTTATGTTGAAAGTAGTTGCATCCAATTTGGAAATAATCAAGGCTACATTTTCACTTAAACCAAAATGTTCATACATTTAGATCTTGTTAAATATTGGCCACGCAATATTATCCCGGCTTATAAGTCGACCCCTAAAATTTCGAGGTGAATTTCAGGTTTCAGCCTATGTTCGGAGTATAAGTCGACTCAAAAGATAAGCAGCACCGCTTCCCCAGCTCTATTTTATGGGAAGATTAACTACGGTATCCATAAATATATGTTAGCTCAAGGAATATTTGCCGCATAAGTTTAAGACGCTAGAATTATTTCTTTCAGCTGTCATGTAAACTTCTCACCTCTGCTTGACTATTACACGTTTATTTCGTTGGGATCACCCAGGCTGCACAAATAAAAAAGCGTTACGAAACAGAAGCGCAATGGCATTAAAATTTATTATATAAATAATGGTAATATAGCATGGTAATATCAAATCACAACACTGCTAAAACAACTTCCAGTAACCCCTAACGCTAAGTCGATTCATAGCGATTATATAAATAAAAACAAACCATGATGTGCTGATTGATCTTCATTTGTAAAAAGAAAAGATCGAAATGTATATTAAATTTTTGTGAAATAAAAGTACATCTGAAGAACTGAATGTAATTCGCTTGACTAGCCGATTATTAGTTTATTATTATTATTATTATAAAAATGTGGACCAATCGTTCGGTGGAAACACATATTACATATATCACACATATTATTAAATATCCCATTGGTACATTTTTTAAATACCAAAATTTACATATTCATCAAATACTTCCCTTCCCTCATAATACAAGTCTTTTCAGAGTTTCCCAGTAGGCCTTCACGGCTACCGTAGTGGTCCCGGGGACAAGTCCCCACCGTACATCACCCTACCACCCTACTCCACCTGTACTCGTCAAGCTCACTCGTCCTTAATATTTTTACCCAATATTTTTATAAACTCCCTCTGATGTTTTGGGAAGGGCTGCAAGACTCTTGCAGGCAAATTATTCCTATCTGTAACAGCACGATTTAGAAAAGAGAATTTACTAATGTTTGTTCTCTGTTTTATTAATTTAACTTTATATCTCTGGTCTTTTCTGCCATGAAATTTTGCCATAGTGACTTAGTTTGATAAATCCTCGAACGAAATAACTCCTGTGTATAATTAAAAAAATATAGCTAGCCTTTTCTTTAATCTCCGCTCCTCTAAACTTTCCCAACCTAATTCTTTTAGCATCTGAGTAACGCTATCAAGCCTCGCATATCTATCTAAGACGAATATTGCTGCCTTTCTCTGTTCCTTTCCTATTTTTCGCTTTAAACTTACCTCATGCGGGTCCCATAAGCATTTCCCGTGTTCCAAGATTGGCCTAACAAATGATTTGTACGCAGTCTCTTTAATATTCTTATTTGATTTCCTAAGCGTACGCACTAGGAAGTTTAATACTTCGTTGGCTTTCAAAATGATTCGCTCTATGTGTTAGTTCCACTTAAAGTCCCTGCTGAATGTTATACCTCAGTATTTCACCGTATGCACACTAGGCAGATTCTCCGCCCCCCAGATGATATGCGTGTTGATATCTACTTCTATTAAAACTGGTGATTTTACATTTAATCGTATTAATTACTTTTTCGAAGGTTTCCCAGATTACACTCGTTAGACTTATTGTTCGATAATTCTTTAATAATTTTTTACTCTCACCTTATATATGGGAACTTTTTTTTGTTTGCACGGCTTTAAATTTTTACTTTCCTCCACAATCGTATTTCGAGATGAAATTTGTTTTGTATGATATCTACGTTAATTAGACTTGCCGAAAATTTGTTTCAGTAAGAAGTGATTGTTGTGAGTTTGTATAAAACGAGTGTTAAGCGGGCAGTTTTAATTATTTATCCCTTGGTAGTAAAGGGTTAAATTTTATATTCGGCGTATAAGTCGACCCCTGGATTTTGAGAGATTTTTTAGGCTTCAAAGGTCGACTTATACGCCGGCATGTACGGTATCTTTAACTGGGGTGTTTTTTCTATTTTTCATTTCTAACTTTATTTGCTCTGTAGGTAATATTGCTGCATTTCCAAGAATCATTTTCAATGGTTATTCATCACCCTAAATTCTAATTTGTCATTTCCTATGGTTAAAACTCTGATCTAGCTTAAGATGTCTTTGGTAATATGATGACATGGTCACAGTACAAGTGCAATGAGGCATGCAGAGTGTGAGAAATGGGGCTCCCCACAAACTGGGGGGCCCAATCAACGAAGTGCTACATGTCGAAAACTAGCTTCTTCAGTGATAATCATCTATTCACACATCCTTGAAAATGAGGACCTTCTAAGGAACCTTTATTAGCACTTATCATGTATCAAAATTCATTGTCCCTTTAACCCCTAGTTGTTGATCTGACATTTCCATTGTTATAAGATGCTACATTAAGAGAAAACTAAAGTTTTCCAAAAGTAGAAAACAATATCCACTTCCTGTTTTCTTCGAAAGTAAGTCTTATTGCGTTTTTTGTAGTTAAAGCCTGGTTGAAGTTCGTTCTTATTTGGATTTTGTTGGTGACACAGTGTGGTGCTGCTGGTCTTCTAGTGTTTATGAATGTTGATCGCAAAAAAGTTTACCAACTCAATATATACCAATGCATCAGCCTTATTTAAAACAGAGTACTTAATTTCTTTATTTAGATTTTGATTGTATACCCTTTAAAGTAGGTGTTTTTGGATTGGTCTTCCTGTATTATATGTTATGTCTTCTTCAGAAAAATACTTCATCTATATTTCAGGCATTTTAATATGTTTTAGAAACTTTTCATTGTGGTAAGCCTAGTGATTTTGATTTAAAATCAATTGAAGTATCATTAATTGTAAATGAAATATTAACATATTACTTTGAGTTGTACTTGTAAAATGCATTCGGAGTAAAGTTTGCCATTTGAAATTATTTATACGGTACGATGACGAAAAATATCCTAAGAGCCAAAGTTTATTAAAACAATTATAAAAATTCATCGCTCAAAAACGATTAAAACACCGGAAGTGGGGAGATTCAGGTAGTCCAGGGAGCTCTGAACTTCAAATTATCATTACTTTTTGTATACCGTCTATATCTACGTATCATTTCCCAAAACGAGAACTTTTCTATTCGAATAAGCTTCAGTTTTTTCATCACGCGCTAATCTAAAAAACTGCATTTACCCGAACCCCCCGCGGGGCCCCCTTCTCCACAGCCTCGACAGTTGAATGGACATATGAACGATCCAGGGGTACCTTTTACGAGTTTAAGCGAGCACGATTTACACACATACAGAGACAGAAAACCAGCTGTGACTGGTCCTCGAAGAGACAACGATTTCCTTGGAGCCTCGAGGAGTCAACATGAGCCCTCAGCGAGGAATAACCCCTACGTCCACCCTCGTCATCTAGGGTACCGTTGCTCGAGGCTTACGCTCGAAAAACACCTCCTCACCTCACACTCCTCTACGGCGCCATTATCCGACGGACGGTGGACGTCCGTGTGGCTAACACACCCCTCCCCTTCGGCCGCAGTCTTCATCGCGGCCACGGCGAGTGCTCTTAAGTCGTCCTCCGATTGTACCCATTATACCCAAAGCAAACAGTGAGGTGGTCGACAGAAGTATCCTCAGCGCAGTGCTTTCGCAACACTCTTCCATCGCGTCGTCAGAGTAAGCCACGACCCGTTGGTATTCCTCGACAGCGGAGCCGATATATTAGCCGGTTGTCAATACTAAGAGATTGATCGTCTAAGGTAACGTACCGTAGAAAACTCATTAGCTTCCCTTTGAATGTTACTGAAGATGTATTACTCTTTTTCAATGGGGACCCTGTTTGAGTCAATGATTTCATCTCTGTTTGTACTGAACATAAATATTTCCTTTTAACCTTCATCTGGGCGCGCGGACGGTAGTTTAGCCTCACATTCATTAAAGCGCGTGCAATTTTTGCCTGGAGGTGTGCGGTGCTATCGGATGAGGGTTAAATGGAACGTTTTTAAACCAAGCTTCTGGCCTGGCGATAAGTTCATCCATATCCCCTCTTTCGCTGAAATCTTCACCAACAGGTAAATTGTTCATCTGCCCTCTCACCAAGCGTCGCAAATTCGTATTTTTCTTGTTTTAGATGCGCAGAGTATATATTTTGCAATTTGACTGGTTCATCTCGTCTTCTTAAACTGTAGAATTAATCTATTAATATCTAATATCTATCTATTGATTCTGTTAATAATGGATAGGTTGGATCTGTGGAGGATATATTCTATTTGTAATTATATATTTATAAATTATTGATTTTATTCATTAACGAATGAATGAATCTGGACAAAGTCTGGATTATAATTGTTTCTCTTTTCTATTGCTCTAAAATTGTATGTGTTTTCCCTCGATCAAAATAAGAGATGAATCTATAATTTTGTATGAATTTTACAATTTCCAGTGGCTCTGAGGGACTAAATATAATGTCGCAATACCTTAGACCGGGATGATTTACCATGTTTTCTTTAATTCTCTCGAATTTAAACCATTTATTAGACGGAGTTCGCCACGCAAATCTTACTTACCCTAATATCTAATATATAAAATATAGTATGGGTATGTGTGTATGTTTGCTAAAGACTCGAGAACCGAGAGCCGTCAAGCTTTGAAAATCTGCACATAATTAAAAGTCGACCTCGCGCAGAGGTCAACTTTTAATTATGTGCGAAGTTTTCGAGGAAACAAGCTGTTTCAAATTAATCTGAGGACTGTATCGCTTTGATAGAATCGTAATAATTAACCAAAGAAAAACAATTTCGAAGGATTCCGGTAAAAGATAAAATTAATTTTCTAAAATATTCTGTTGATATTCTCAATCATTTATGTCATTTCTTCTCGACTTGAGAAATTAAAATTGGGAAATTGTCTTATTCAGTTTATCAGTGATTCATTTTCGAATTTAGAATTTCAGTATAAACTAGCAGCAGCTTAAAACTCCTTTGATAATACGTTTGTTGTATTTCAAGTAAAGTATTTAAATTTATTATTACACTATTTTTGGTTCTTTGGTTTGGTCCACTATACACCGAATATGGTCCATGGTTCGATGCTAGGTCGGGGCAAAAATCGGCCGTTTAAAACGCATTGCGGCGATTTTGAAGATTTTTTTTGGATCCTTACCCGATAACGTAGATACTTGAAACTCGGCACATCGATAGATATCATAAATATATTTCATAATCAAATTTTATATGTTCGCTGATGGTCCTTGGTTCGATCCCAGAGGGCCATTTACATTCCTCAATGCATTTCTTATGGAGATTACAGAAACAAATTTTAGGTACTTTCCGGACTGATATCGACTTTAAACAATGCATAAAATAAGATAAAGACCTTTGAAATCTAACTGGGCATTCACAGCTACCAATCTGTCCTGCGTTCGACACCTGGCGTCTCCTCAATCAGTATCTGATCTGATTTTTAATAATTATTTTGAACTCTTTCCCTTTAATATTAAATCTTGAAATTTGGTACATAGATAGAAATAATACATACATTTCGAAAACATATTTTAGATTTCAATGTTCGTCCTTGGTTCGAATCCAGAGAGCCATTTACATTCGTGAAAAGTAGAACGTATTTTGAGGCAATTGTAGCCAATATTTCTGCTAGAATTTTCACACATAGTTAGAGATGGTTGTCATCTATTGTGGTCTATAGTAAGTTCATAAGGAAGACCCAGGTTCGATGCAAGGCGATTAAATTGAAGCGAATTTTAAGAGTATTTTTAATCCTTTTTTTTTCTTTTGAGGACCGTCCCGATATGATGCCGACATGAAATTAGTGTTGTCGATCTGCTTGCAGTATGCAAGCTACATTTTACTCGTAACTTATATATAGGTATATCCGGAGAAGCGTCTATATATAATAGATACCTAACAATATTATTTGTTTGTTTATTTGTATGTTTTGCAAAAAATGAAATTTGCTTCGGAGAAACAAGTTCGACTTCCGGTTAACCGATTTATTCCAAAAACTAATTAATTCTGACAACATACACCACAATTCAATGTATGAAGTTTGGAATTGATACGACTAATAGTTTTTAGGTTAGAGCGCGCACAAGTACACACACACTCATACAGACACACACACATACACACAGACATCATTCCGAAAATGGTCAAAACGTGTTCTAGGGACCCCAAAACATGTATTTCCGTTGAAATCTGGAAGTCGATTTTTTTCTTGAAAACAAAACTTTCTCTATACTACGTGTGCGTGTATGGAGAAAGTAAAAAAAAGTCCTCGAAAAGTCAGAGAATGGTAAACAAAGTTTGCGATCTAGACTTTGTTATTTAAATCTGATTCTGTTGAAATGGCTTACAACTATATTTATTCATCACGGCATAGTGAATGGGATGACTGGATTCGTAGATATGATGATTCGAGGAAAAAATTCCATTAAGAGCGTATATAAATCCTGCAAATATCCAAATTCGGATGCATGTATATTGTGAGATTTAATTCAAAAATATCATAAGATTCAAATCCTTGATATGAACAGGATATTTGGAGAAAGTACTTTCTATGGCATTTAATTCTCAAATAGCACCATTTCATTTTGACAATCACGACTTGCATTGTGGCGTTCCATTCTTTGAAGAACGAACTGGAGCGATGTTTGAAACTCTAAATTGAAAAGACGAAGGAAAATTGCAGCTCACAGTCGTCGCCTATTATCACAAACTGTAGATATTTCTCAATGAGCTTGTTTCCATTCAAAAAGTGAAAAATTCTCGTCGTTACACTTACAGACGCTGATAAAAATGCTTTGTATATCTTCAACGCTCCGCTACTACGTTATCAGGGCCATTGTCTCTTAAAACTTAGCCCAATGTTGATAGAATTGAGTTATAACACGCTTCAAAAGTGTGAAAATATTAAATGTACCGAGTGACTCTGAATTAAATGAATTCTAAAGATATACAGACGCTTTTTTCTAGAAAAACTGTTTTTTATTACATTCTCCCTATACGTAGAGAAAGTATTGTAATCGCAAAAAAATTCGATCTCCAGATTTCAACAGAAATAGATGTTTTGGGGCCCATAGAGTTCGTTTTCGCTATTTTCCCGAACATGTCTGTCTGTGTGTGAATGTGTGTGTGTGTGTTTGTCTGTGGTGAAAAAGTTTTTGGGCACTCTATCTTAAAAAGTGATTATACGGTAATTTCAAAAATTCATATTTAGCATTATCCGAACAATGCCAAGAGTTGATTAGTTTTTGATTTGAAAATTAATTTCTATATTTACGTATGAGTAAGTATGCATACAAAGCTTGGAAAAAATCTTAAATAATTCCCAAAGTAAAAATCAAAATAAATCTCAAACTATCGCAAGAATAACTAAAACTCATTTATCTTAACCCTCGAGTGCCCACTGTTGCGTGTACGCAACCAGCGTTATAATTTTGCGAATACAGTCCCTGACACCACAACGCTATTCTTATCGGTTTATGAAACTGCTAAATTGTGCTCAAGGATTCTGTCTACATGTTCCATTGACTTTTTTCTGCCATTAGTCGAGCATAGGGCCGAAAAAGTGGCAGACGTAGATTGCGGTGCAGCTTACGCTCAACATGGATGTACGCTTCGTGTAAATAGAAGTCTAATTTTTATTTCTTGCATTTTCCGGCGCCTATATTGCATGATTTCGTCGACCGATATTATAATGCTACTAACTACATCACTTTTTGGCGGATTAATTCCTTTATATTTATGATAATTGGTCTTAATACATGTGGTTGCGTATACGCAACCACGGGCAGTAATGGTAGCAATAGGACTCTCTCAAATTCCAGCGATTTCTTGGAACTCTCATTTCACTCTGCAATTTTTAGTGAAAATTTTGCGGCGATGAATGCAATAACGAGTATTAATGTGCATAAATGACAATTTTCAGTGATATTACGTTGAAAGAAGCGCTGGACATTTTTGAATCTAATGATTTTGACGGTGATTTAGATGCCATTTTCATAGAACCTCCGGAATGCAACATCGCTTCTGATGAAGGTTCCGCAGAAGAAGATGACGCCGGCGAAGTTTACAATTTATATTGTCGGCAATTGAGTGCAGGTGCTGAAGTTGTATTCTGCAGAATACCTGACGACCTTTTAGGTGATATTGGGACTGTGACATTCCTGGAGAGCAGAATTACACATACGCAACGCCGAGTGAGTCATCTGCTGCACATAATTTGTGTTTGAAAGAAAAGTGATATTTACAAATAGAAGATAAAAGGTATTTATAATCAAAAGAACCTTGTTTGGGAGGAAAAAGATATCAGTGATTTCCTGCTCCCTTTTCCGGAACAAAATTACTATGAGTTTATGCGTGGAAACGTTAGAATTATTTTTTGATGATGAAATTGTGCACCATTTAGTGACCGAGAGCAATAAATATTCGCTCTTTCTGAACTTCCCAAACCAATATATCGAGAAAGATGAGGTCAAAGTTTATCTTGGCAATCTTTTGCCTTCAAGTTATCACCAATTACCATATAAGACAATGTTTTGGGAAGAAAGCGGAAAAGAAAGATACTCGTGAATTGGTTGCAGACAAAGTGAAACGCTGCTGCAAAAATTTTGGCAAATGGACTGAAATGCAACTGCCACGAATGAATCGAGAATACAATATTTTCATGGGAGGAACTGATAGAATGGATGAAAATATAAGCAATTGCCGAATCGCTATCGGGGAAAAATGGTACCGGCAAACTCTAACGTAGATAATTGATACTGTGGTACGGAATGCGTGGGTTTCATTGCGGCATTCAGGGAAGTCTTCAACGCAGGTGCAGTTCGGAAGACGCACCGTCCAACATTAACTTTTGAAATATGGCAAGCCTTACCAGAAAGAAAAATGAGGGATTGTAAGAAATAGAGCCGCTACGGAAGAACTGCGATTTGATTCAATTGGCCAATTTATAATTATGAAAGCTGATAAGAGAAGACGTAAATGTGCAGGAGAATTTTCTAAAACAATTTGTCAAACATCACGAAGGAAGTTCAATGTTGGTTTTTGTGTATATCGTTTTGAGAAGTACCACATCTTTGCGAAAAGTTCTTAGAAATACTATGTTTTTTGTACCATTCAATCTAATTATTTGTTTATTTTATAAACATTTAAAACATTTGCGGCAAAAATAAGTTTATATAAATATTGCATTGAGTAAGTATGGTTAAAATTTATTTGACGAAAAATAAATGTTTACAAAAGGTAATATGTTGCCTGAATTCTTTAGTATGGCGTTTGACGCTCACTGACCGGAACCCGCATGGAGAACGCCCACAGTTGCGTATACGCAACCACTATTTATTACAAAACAATAGTATTTGTCATTAAAAATTATATTTATTCAATCGTATGAATTCAGTACAAACAGAAATAACACAAAATTAATACATCTATACGAAAAAATTTCTCTGGGCGTTCGAGCCTCGAACCCTCGAACTTCGAGGGTTAACTCTCATTCCTATAATACTACTAAAGTGTCTCTTCATTCTCTTTCCCCCTTAAAACTGTTCCTGTCACATTATCGTCATATGTTATTGTGGCTCTCCGTCTTCCTCTTCTTACGAATTCATTATCCGGAACCTTTTTCACTTAAGGCGAATGGAATGTATTTAGTCAGCAAGCATCCTCGTAAACGGCATTGTACTTGCTGTAATCGAGCTTCTATGAATGGCCTTCATAACGGCCGGTCATACCCGACAAATACTATTCTTGCCTCGAAATACCTTGGGAATGGCGTTCACTCTCGAGAAATTCCCAACAAGAATTTCGGCATTCAGTTTGTCTTTTGCGAGCGGTTGCAGCGTAGGTTCGACGTCCACAACCGCAGGGAAAATATTGTCTCGGATATCGGTCCTGAAAAGTGCGAAAGTTGCAGGATTCAGGTAGTGTTTTATTTATAATAGTAAAGTTAGTTATTAGTTAGAGGGCTGTTTGAAACCACTATTACCGGCAAAAGACGGAACGAGGATTAGTAAACAAGACGAGTGACTACCAAAAGATAAATGACAAATTATTAATTGTCAAGGATACAACTGGAACAGCAGCATTGTACGAGTGTTAATAACGCCATGAAATGAGAATTGTTCAGTGATATGTGATACCTGTGATAAGACGCCCACCTGTGGAACATTTTCAATAGTTTTCGATGGAGAATTGAACTGCCATTGCGAAAACAGAAGATGAGGGCTGCCAGCCAAAATATCTGAGACCCGCGCTTAATTTTTTCTTGCTTAACGTTGAGGAAATGTGCCCGGGAGTGGAAAATAACCTGGAATTCCTCTCCTTGGCCCTGCTTTGTTTCTAATGTGATAGTAAATTTTCTAATATTGGAAGGGACTTATTACGTCATATGTTGTGGAGTGTGTGTATGGCGAGAGAGTGAAAAAGTATTCAATTATCGACTCCTGTTTTACTGTTTTCTTCGGAAGTGACTTTCGTATGAAGCGCGACTTTTGGTTGTTTGCAACAAAGGATTGCATTATGTCCGAAGGAATGGATGTAATTCATATTCAATTAAGTAATTATTTATTTCAACTAACTGATAAATGGATTTGAGTTCTTAGTTCTGGTTTGGTTATTATTAACTTATTATTTATTTCAACTAACTAATTAATCGATTCAATTAACTTTTCCATTACGAAAAATAATTTTCACGAGCAAGTTGCTTTACGAAACTTCTAAATGTATACAAGGAATCAAACTACGGTGACTTTTTGTAATGTTTGCGTATATTCCTGTATTCAATTAGGATAACATTAAATTAGAACGGGTTCAAGGAGGGAGGAACTCTATTCAAATGTATGCAAAGAGTGCAATGGATATGTGTTCATATGACATTCCTCTGCCTTCGTGATTCCAATTACAAGGAATGTTATAGCGGCACTGTTTATGACCTCCATGGGGAAATGTTTCGTAGAAGGGTATTTTACGTCCGTGGAATATCCGCGTTTAAGTAGCTATTATTAGCTACGTATTTGAAATAGTACAATCTGATTATAATAGTGAAATTAAAGTTTCAGACTCAGAATTCAGTAATGTTAAATTCAATATAAATTTTGCTTCCATTCTCTATGTATAGCTCAAGCAATTTGATTTTCAAGTTAATGAAATACAATGAGACGTACTAAAATGAAGGTTGGCATCTTTAAGTCAATTTCGAAACGAATTCTCTAAAATAGAGTCTTTGGCAACATTAAATAACCGTATAGGATCAAATCTAAGTTTAAAGGTATGCCAAGGGATGTTGTGTTCGTAGCTTCGTATTTTGCGTAGTGAGGAGAATTATGATGACAATTTCAGCTAAGGATATCTATCCTCTACTCAGTTCATCTTCGTGAATTTTGTATTTTTTAGAATCACAAAGGATCACTCTCATGTGCAAGATTCCTCTCGTAGAGGTACCATTGTTGCGATAATAAATATTTTGTTTTAATAAAGTTATTATTTAACCGTTAGGATATTTAATCGCTCTCTGAGTATCATCAAGTTCAAGTATTTAGTTATTAATGAACATCTATAACTTGAATTTCGCAGTCGAAGCCGGAAGACGTAGAGTATTTATGATGTTTTGTCCACAAATATTCCTGTGGATTTTTTTCTGATTTAATTGGATGATTTATAATAAAACAAAATATTTATTATTCCATTAATTCTAATCATTCGGTCTTCTGGCATAAAAAATGCGTTTTAGAATCGGAATATTATTTGGTATTATCTGTATATTTGATAAACTTTTATATTAAAGTATGCTTAAAATTTAACTTCGGAGACGAGAAATGTCTCGTAAGTTTAATTATGCTTCAGATACGTGACAATAAGTTAATATATAATTTAATCATATACAAACATGGATGGAATAGGCTCTTGAGATCGCCTTACTTGTGTATAAAATAAGTAAACAACAAATGAGTACATTCAGAACGCGTATTAAGGAGATCAAAATTTTTATGAAGTAACGAAAACTAATTAATCGACAAACGAAGTTTAATATCTTGTTTTTGGCTTCGAAACAAAGTATGAGGTGATAAATCATGTTGTGTTTTGCAGAATTAAGATTTTTACACAGGGTTCATAACAGAGGATTTCATAATCATTAGGAAACGCTTATTGATTTTGAGTATTGAGCTTAAAACGATATCGATTTGGTTATTCATAACTTAAAACCATCGCTAGTACTATAAGATTAGGAAAATATTGAAAAATTATTTAGGTTTTGTTTAGCAATAAATGTCTTTAACGCAGTGCTTATTAAATAAATTTTGAAATAATTTAATCTTTCTTACTTCGCAGACATCGCTGAAGTTATTTCTTCGTTGACTTCTTTTACCGAAGGGAGTGGTATATTCTGGACTGCGCAAGTCACCAAAGGCTTCTCAGGTCACAGCATAGGTGAGTGTAAACTGTTTCACCTTGTAAGGATCGTAATTCATAGTTAGGGGCTATGACAGATTTCGGTTGCGTTTTCAACGATCCAGGAAATTTCGAACAGAAAATTATATAACTTTGCTTTTAATATTTCTTCACTTCGAAGCAAATGATGCTTTGTAATACTAGTGAGTGGATTTTGCAATTTTAAGACAAGCGTTGGAGCACAATGCAAAATACGGACATATTCGTTCTATGCTTCAATATCAAGTAGACCAAATAAATTTGCCCTCAAGAATTCTTTTACATATCATGTACGAGTATTAACCCTCATATGGATTCTCTGTACCTTTGCGGCGCTCGTGGTTTTTAAAATGCTTTTATTATTGCCCAATCCCATGGATCTTGCTGAAACTTTCAGTGGTCTAATTTTTCTGCATTTTTAGTCTACAAGTTTAATTTTGCGCGCATAGTGCGTATAGTTTTCATTTTATAGGCCACTAATGGAAAAAGTTACGTCGTTGGATTTTCGGCGCCACTGCGTCTACGCGAGTTTTCTCGCCGCTATGTCGGGGACTGCACTCACAATACTTATTTAATGGTTCTTATTTCATGAAATGGTATATTATATTTATGATCATAATATTTAAATGATGAAGCTTTCTAAATCACTCAAAATTGTTGAACATAGGGCCAAGTTTGCTATGCCAAATATCTTCGGGCACTTCGTGTTTGCTCTTTCGCTTGGGCGCACTTGCCTCAGCTGTTTCTAATCCCAGTGGTTCGAAATTTTTTTCTCATCTTATTCCGCCCCTCGGGGAAGCTTTTTATTTTTCCGCTCCCGCGGGAATTATTTCGATCAATATTTTACATAAAATTTTTCGGCCTGTAGTAGTTTGCTCGACCACCGCTTTCGGAGGCCCGTGCGTATTTTCCGTGTATTTTTTAAATAAGACGTAAATGTTTTAATAAAGATCGGAAAAGAGTCATTCTATCTTCAGTCATCATTCTAACTTGGCCAAAATGCTCGGGACAATCGCGATCCTCGAGGATGAAGTACTCTGAGCGACGGAAGTTCTCCCTTAGAGAATTCTTTTTAATTTTTGAGTAATGTCATTCAAAATATTAATAAAACCGAGAAATCTAAATCTAGTAAATCAACTGCCGTCTCTGTTGGCAACTCCCACCTCCGACCTCTGCAATTTTAACAAATGAAGGCCATCAAACGAAGCACCTTTATGTTCGAAATGTTTCACCGAAGTCGTTCTCTCTCCCGACAATGCCGATTTAATTACACCGAAAGAGTTATTTCAGAAAGAAGAAAGGTTAATGCTTCCGAATGTGGCAAAAAAACAGTCGAAACAAGTCAAATACAATTAGAGTGAATGTCCCAATTCTAATGGGATTTCAACAATGAAATTGCGTATGTGGCCGAGATTTAGATTTTGCCGGTCGTAGTATTTCATCTAAAAAGTGGGTACCGCAATCGTTGTGCCGCGTAACAATACAAATGCGCCCGTCTCAGAGAGGACGCAAGAAATGATTGACGATGTTTATCATAGTCCGCGGCCTTAGAGAAAGTCCGCGGATCAAATGAGGCCGCGGCGACCCTTTCCATCCCCTCCCGCCCCCTTCCGCTGTGGGCTGAAGGGTGCGGCAGGGACTCACATCAGTTCCGACAATTTCCATTGCTGTTTTCACCAATATAAATTTAGGACAAAAAGCCAGTGCGACCGACGGACACCCGTTTGGATGGCAATGAAATTAATTCCGATACTCCGTCCGCCGACGTAGGAGATCAGAATAATTGGTGCCAAGTGGTAAGGGAAAGGTTCCCTCCTCTTATACGTACTGTGGCCACGTTTCTTCACCACTTATGTCGGCAAATTCGTCTCACTCGAGAGACGAAGGAGATATCCCCCTTCGAATAATAATGCCAAAAATACATCCAATTTATCTTAACGACTCTAGAAACTGGGTAGAACTTTTTCGTATGATGTGCAGCTTCAAGCGGATGGCGCAATTGTTCGGGAGACGAGTTATTGTTAAGTTTACTTCGGTGAAAGACTTAAAGAATTTTTAATCAATGACTAAATTGAATTCTTTACTTATCGACTCGCATACGAGAAGAAGAGTAATTTTATCATAAGAGACCTCCCGATCGATAATTTAACAGATGACACCAACGACTTCCTCCGGGACGATAACATTGTTTGCAGCAGAATATCGCAATTGAGGACTTCGCGTCCAACCAGAAAATATTTTGAACAAAATCAGTTCCCTCACGGCCTCTGCCATCATTTCGAGCTTGATAATAAAGAAATGATGGATAAATTCTTAAATGTCCGATATGTATGCAGCTTTAAAATCGAAAAGTTCAAGCCTCCTAAAAGCCCGTCACACTTGGCAATGATTCGGGCATGTTGATGAAGCAATATGCAGCCCAAATGTGTGCGGGTTTAACCATTAACCGGCCTTCATCCCAGCGCTTTCGACTGCGCATTCATCCGTCGGTATCTCACTCGTGAGCAAGCCCCCTCTGAAGCCGACGTCCTCCTTGAGAGGATTTCTCGCTAAACGGGCTCCCTCTCCCCTGCATGGTCGCCTCTGGAATGGCTCTCCTTAGGCGTTGCTGCCCATTAGATTCCGCTAGAGCCAGAGAGCCACCGAGCCGCGTCAAGACTGACAGTTCGCCGGGGGTGTTATAAGGACCACCAACCACAAACTTTAAGCAGTAGCCGTTGACCGATTACGAGAAATATACTTTTTCGATCCACCCTAGTGCTCAATCGTCCCGCGGTCCATTTTCAGGTCCGCATAAACCGGCATTATCGAAATTATCCAAGGTATTCCGCATATACAGGGTGTCCGAAAAGTAGTGATAATCGGAAGAACTTGGGCGACCCGAATCACCCAACTCTGAGGGTCCCCGCTCTTTATTCTTCTCCTAGTTACGTATTTCTTTCGTATTTTTCGAAAAAAAAAGAAAATGACTTTCAGGGCATTTTTTGTCACGGTAACGTAAATAATTGAGATACAGGGTTTATTTTTTTCCTTAGAATAACTGAATAATTGCGCTAAGTGAGGCAAAAGCATTTTTCGTCACAGCTGCTTCCATTAATTCAAAATTTAACTTAAAATTTCGAAAATTGTGATGTCATTAATTTGAAAAGAGTCGCATTAAAAACATTTTTGGTGACTACTTAAAAATCTTCTTCAATTTATTAGCTGTTTCTCACGAATAATATATTGAGCTATCTTCACTGCAACATACTTAAGATTGGATTTAAACACAGTTAGTCGGAGATTTTCCGTTTTAACGGACGAGTCAACACCTTAGTGTAACTCGAATTGGTGGTATTAATGCGTTCAATCATCCAAACTACAAAACGTTTTCCTAGTTGGCATCGCTTAGGCACTCCCATGGCGGTAAGAAGAAATCCCCCTTCCCCCTCGTTACTAGGCGAAGTCAACAACAATATCCCTCGCGAGTATTACAAATTATGAGCCAATGTTGGGATTCGAGGCGTAACCAAGCTTTCCCATCAATGCATTCCGCGAACGTTTCCATTAATACAGTCTTTTGCCTGCTTTTATTCGTTGCTATACATTACGCTCCTAGTTTTTGATCTTCATGACGACTTTGGTATATTTTACGGACTTGATTGGATATCGTTCTTGATATGTCTCACGCCGCTGTGTACTCAATTGTGATCCTGGCTTTTGGTATCTATTAGGACTTATTCTGTGAGGCTCTTGTGGGAGAAACTGTTTCGCCATGAGTTTTTTACAACCTCAAAATTACGCGAAATCTTCGTTTATTCTATTGAAATTCTTGGAGCTCCGGATTGAAAATTATTATCTATAATTCGTAGACATTTCTCCGGATATACCTATTTATAAGATATAGAGAGATAAGAATAATATATAGATATTCTCTTTTTTATGGAAAAATTATTAAATTTTTTAATTATAATCGTAATATGTTCCGTAGACGGGCATTTCATGATGGAACTTTGTTAATATTTTTTATGAAACAAATTAATGAAAATCAAGAAGATGAAATCATATACATCATGTCATAGGTCATCTGACCTGTAAAATTGTACTCGATTTGCTATAGTAACGATCTACCAGTCTATATATTGATACTATAACAGGTCTGTTTGGCAACAACTTAATGGGCTGTTTTATCATTTATAATAAATGTCTTTGAACCTCTGGATGGCTGTGTTGCTTTTAATGAAAAAACTGTGGTTGGGTTAAAAATGTCTGTTTGGAAGCGAAAAGGTCACACCAAATTGACCAAGAAATAAGTATTCGGGCATCAATTTAAATTCATTGGTAAAACTTATTAATATAACACCGATAATATTGGTCCGATTTTACCACCATGTTATTGAAACAAATTGAATGTACTGATTAACTAAAAGTAAATGCGTAATAATAATTGTAGATTTTAGTAATCGTTTAATTCAAAAAGCTTTTCATTTGAACGAATAAGGCTGTACCACTTACCCGTATTTTCGTGAAAATATATACTACCTAAGGTTCAGGCTTAGAATCTCAACTTGATATCTTTTTAAGAACAAGAGTTTTGTGCTTGTCTCTTTGAATGTGCCCCTCGTTTTTGTTTTCCAAGGAATAGTGTTTGTGCTAGCAATATGAGTATAAAGTATCACGTTTTTTTAGTTTTCCATCATTTTACGAAAGGAATCGTTATGCATCTACGTCACGCTTTGAGATGAAACTACTTATTCTGTTATTAACTCCTTACTGTTAAAAAAAAGGAAGAATCTACTCCGAGATCATAAATAAAAAAGTTTCCTCGTTCACCTTAACTTCCAATATGGTGATGTTACATTTTTCCTGCGCATTTTTCCTTGCGGGTGCAAATGCGTTAGAATTAGTCTCGATGGAAAAGGCGGCTAAGCTATCGAAGTTTTTTTTTAATTCGATGCGTGCCCCCAAATTATCTCGTAGGGAAAATCAAGCCGTTCCTTTCCTCACAAGTGTTGCCTATCATGCATAGAACCCATTTCTCATTCGTTTGACTAGAAATCGTCAAACGAATAAAATGTTGAACGGATGTGTCCCGATCATCTCGTATTTCTGTTTTGATATTAAAATACGTCTTTATTATCCGTTCAGTTCTTTAAGAGAAAAAAATCGAAAATCTAGGAGTGAAAAACTCAGTCTCTACCAATGAATTGATATCATATGATTCCATGAAGAAGAATATGAAGAATGAATTTCATTTCCATCGAATTGCGATCCAAACCGATATTGAGCTTTAAAACCCACACAATTAAATACGTGGATGACAAAAAAGAGCGAGAACTTTTAAAGAAGAATACAAGGGCATTGCTGATTCAATCAAATAAATTCCATAGAACCTTATGTATAAAAGGGAAATGTGATCCGATTAGCTTACCAAAACTGACGTCACTGGAGATCGACATTATCGCAAACGGCACGATTCGCCGTGTCGCGGCGAAGAATTTTTTAGGAATTTATTTTCTACTACTGATACATAAATAATATTTGATGTTTTCCTTACATTTACGTTTATATTTTTTTATATTCCATAAAAGTAATCTAAAATAAAATGAATGCATAATTATTCCGTGAATGCGCTTGAAATGGATGTTTTTGGTTTGAGGGTAATTTCTTGATAGACTACAATGGCTTGGAATTCTTCATGAACTTCATATGAGACGTTATTCATTGCTAATTTGCAAAACATAATGCACAGTGATTGAGAAAACAGTGGCAGCGAACTGTCACAGACTCGTCAATGCAGGTAAATCTAAATTGTATAATATTTTGGCTAAATGATGTTTATGGGAGAAATTCGAACGCAGCAAAAGCCGTATATCCAAGTATACATGTAATATGAAATGGGGATTTACGGAATTTTTGATATATTGAACTGAATTCGAACTATCAAAGGTCATCAAAATGAAATTTATCTTTACACGAGGAAGCGAGTGCCTTGAATAAAATTTTGTAAATCAAATTTTGTAATCGAATTAACTTTTTAGTTAAAATATAAGTAGGATTCGATAGAATCATCCATTTTATTTTGTATATTACAATACAAGGCGAGATTTTTTCCTATTGTGATACCAAGGTTTTCTTACCTTTTCTCTTCTTTTTCATTAAAAATTTCCTTGTTTTAAATCCTGAAAGTCGATGGTTAGATAGATATAGGAAGACTCATTGATCTAAATACCCCAAAGCTAAGACGTTATTTATGGTAATGACATAAGAGGTATATGTACTTAAATTCTTTTTGATTCTGGAAATGTTTTCGAACATTGTGAACTCACTTGGAACTTCGTTTTCCTCACTTCCTCCATTTTCATCGACCCGTGAGCTTGACTTAGTTTACGAATCAACACTATTACGCGAGAATTTCCGAACGGAGACTCACTCCTAATGACCCACAGAAATATAAAGTGGACCTCGGAAATTGGTTTGAAAAAACGCGTGACACGAGCGAAAAAGCGGCCCTAAAAATATTTGAGAAAGAATGATTTCTTATTAAGCACTCCTTCCTCCATCGGGACAACTACGGACAACTCGCGAAAGATATTCGCAAGGTCAAACTTCATTTACGGAAATTCTTCTCTAATACCAAAATCATCATGCAGTAGGTAAGCCAGAACTATAAAATTGAATTTAGATTATTTTTGCACACGTTTATTCTACTCTTCTCCGTTCGGGTCCTTAAAGACTTTTGTTTTTATTCCCCTGTTAGCTTCTTTTTCTCGACTATATCTCCTGAAAACTACAGCAGTACCGCAGGCCTATCGGTAATGACTTTCTTCTCAGCCACGAAAATTAAATAAAACAATGGAAATATTTCAGTGTAATTGTCGTTAATTGCAATACAGATGCAATTTTATTTGATTTTAATAGAGGATAATATGGTCCTTCATCTACTTGTATCGCATCCTTGGCATTTCAATTTTGGCATGAAAACTTCTGATGTATGACGCTGAATAGTTAAGACCTCTCCTTATTAAATGCTAAGGAAAGAGGAACTTCTGGAGTCAATGCATGTAATTTACCTCCCTCCTCATCAAGACTATAAAGCCTCATTCCCATTTACTAGCTGTTGGTAACTTATGTTAGCAAGATGAATTACCAACCGGCTTATGGGCTTAACAATTTGCAGTCAGACTGGTAAGCGATTCTTTAGTAATGAGTCATATTGAGAGTCTTATCTGGATACAATAGACTAAAGATATACGCCTAAAATGTGTGAGTGATTATACGAAATTTAGGTACTCGATCAATTTTCGACCATTTCTACGGACATTCCGCACATTTTCGGAAGGTTGGAAACCCTGGTCTCTGTTTGCATTTGCCCTTGCCTCCGCTTCTTGCATCCGCCCCAATAGCTCGAGACTTCCCCCGTTTCCTCCAAGCCCTTCTTATCTTTCTCGAGTAAACGCCCTCTCCCGCATTTTCCCCTGCAGTGAGAGGGGTTTCTTTCACTAATTCTCCCTCAATTGTTTCGGATTTCGTCGTATTTTCGTTTTCTGGCCGCGACCCACTTTTTCTCGGATAACAAAAGAAGGCTGGAAAAGCGCAGGAAACTTTTTTATTTAACTCTGTGCTCGTAAATCGAGTTCCGTAGTCTACGTGATCCATTCTATAGCGATCAAGGTATATATATATATATATATATATATATATAAACGAGTAAAATGTTGCTTGCATACTGCAAGCAGATCGACAACACTAATTTCATATCGGCATTATATCGGGACGGTCCTCAAAAGAAAAAAAAAAAAGATTTAATTTTTCTGAAAATTCGCTGAAATTTATCGTCTGGCATCAAACCCGGGTCTTACTGGTAAACCTACTATGAAACAAAATAGAAGATCACCATCTCTAACTATGTGTGAAATTCAAGCTGAAATATTGGTTACAACTGCCTCAAAAGACGTTCTAATTTTTACGAATGTGAATGGCTCTCGGGACTCGAACCAAGGACGATCTTAGAAATCTAAAAAATGTTTTTGAAAGATATTTATGATCTCTATCTATATGCCGAATTTCAAGTTTCTATAATATAGAGAAAGGTTTCAAAATAATTCCTAAAAATCGGATCAACTTCTGATTGCAGAGACACCTGGTGTCGAACCCAGGACACATTGATAGCTGTGAATGCACTGTTTGATATGTATGGACTTGATCTTTCTATATGCAAAGTTTAAAATCGATATCGTGCCGGAAAGTACCTAAAATTTGTTTCCGTTATCTCCGTAAGAAATGCATTGAGGAATTCAAATGTCCCTCTGTGATCGAACCAAGGACCATCAGCGAACATATAAAATTTGATTAAGATATGTTTTTATGGTGTCTAACCTCATACCGAATTTCAAGTTTATATGCCATCGGAAAAGGATCCAAAAAAAATCTTAAAAATCGCCACAGTGCATTTTAAACTGCAGATTTTTGCCCCGACCTAGCATCGAACCAAGGATAATATTCGTAGATGTCTTTATAGTTTCCTTTAGATATGCGCGGCATCTAGCGATCCCTCGAGTTTCAACTCTCTCCTTTTCCGGGAAGTGCCTCAAAAAAATTTTCGAAAATCCCTGCCATGTAATCTTATGGGGAAAATCGCGACTTTGGGGCCTTCTGGAATCGAACCCATGACACTGAGGTTCAAAGTATGCTTTTTCCTGGAGGTTGCACGTTATAGCCAATATGTCGCAAAAATTTCAAGGCATTGGCACTTGTCGAACATGGTTAGAATTTTGATCCCCTATATATAACTTCATCATCATCATCATCATCATCAGCCATTTTCAATCCGACGTCGGATGTAGGCCTCCCCAAGTACTTTCCAATTTTCTCTGTCCTGAGCTTCTCGTTGCCACGTTACACCTAAGTACTTGATGATGTCTCTGTTCCACCTGTCCATAGGTCGTCTTCTTGGTCTCTTCACATCTCTTGGTATCCAGTTGAGAACTGCAGATGTCCAACGGTTGTCGTTTCTTCTTGCAATATGGCCGGCCCACCTCCATTTCAGTGATCTTACCTTATCTATTATGTCTGTAACTCCAGTCATCATTCTCACCCAAGTGTTTCGTTTCCTGTCTCTTCTTGTGATTCCCAGCATGCAGCGCTCCATGCTCCTTTGCGTTGTCTGAAGTCTCTGGGTTATTGCAGCATTTAACACCCAAGTTTCACTTCCATAGGTCAAGACAGGTAAAATGCATTGGTTGAAGACCTTCCTCTTCAAAACCATTGGCATTCTTGACTTCAGAATGTGTGAGTTCCTTCCAAATGCGCTCCAGCCAAGTTTCATTCTTCTGTTTACTTCATTAATCCTGTTTTTCTCTCCTGTTGTTACAAGTTGTCCCAGGTATGTGTATTCCAAGCAAACATCCAGAGGTTTTCCTTGAAGTTTGACTGGCTCTTGCACTGTAAAAGAATTATACATTACCTTTGTTTTTGTTAGGTTTATCCTGAGTCCTATCTTCTGTCCTGCTGTGTTTAGCTCTTCAAGTCTTGAAGTTAGATCTTCTGCGTTAGCTGCAAAGAGAACTATATCATCTGCAAAACGGAGGTGACTGATGTACTCCCCATTTACTCTTAACCCCTTCTCTTCCCAATCAAGGGTTTTAAAAACTTCTTCTAAAATGGCTGTGAACAAGATGGGAGACAGACCGTCACCTTGTCGAACTCCTTTCTCAATCTTGAATTCATCGGTCTCTTCATGAAGCATTACAGAAGCTGTGGCATTCTCGTAGACACTGCACAAGAGGCGGATGTACTCAGAATCTATCCCTTGATTCTTCAGAGCTTTCAGAGTGGAGGAGGTACTTACCGAGTCGAAGGCCTGTTCATAATCTACAAAGCAAAGGACGAGTGGCATCTCGTATTCATTCGTTCTGTTTATAATTTCCTGTAATGTGTGGATGTGGTCCATAGTGCTGAAGCCTTTCCGGAATCCCGCTTGTTCTCTAGGCTGGGCTGAAGACAGGGTCATCTTAAGACGTTCCGCTATTATCCTCATGAATGTTTTGTAGACAACTGGAAGGAGGCTAATGGGGCGATAGTTCTTCAAATCTTCTTTGCTTCCTTTCTTGTGCAGAAGGGCAATCCTTGCGTGGTTCCATTCCTTGGGAATCATTCCTTGTTTTAGACAATTACTGAATAATTGTGCTAAAACATTAGCAATCTCTGTTCCACCAGCTTTCAGATATTCCGCCAACACCCCATCTGCTCCTCCTGCTTTCCCATTCTTCATCTGCTTAATCGCCGCCATTACTTCTTCTGGGAGGATTGAGAGAAGATTTTGTGAGCTTTGGCTTTCATCTTGGTTCTCCTCTTCGGCGTTTCCTATCTTCTTGTATAGGTTGCCAAAGTATTCTGCTACAATCCTCAATATTGCTGGTCTGTTATATGTTGTGGTGCCATCTCCTTTCTGTAAGGCTAAAATCTGTTTCTTACCAATTGCTAGGAGTCTTCTAGCCCTCTTTATGCTTTTGTTATTTTCTATGGCCTCTTGCACAATCTTTTCATTAAAATTCCTCACGTCTTCCTTGATTGCTACTCTGATGGCTTTGCAAAGCTCGGCATATTCGATATTATCTCTTGGAGTGTTTAAATTCTTCAGTTCCTTCCGTCGTTTCATCATTTTCCGGGTTCTATCACTAAATTTCTTATCCTTAGGTTTTCTTGGCATGCTTGCTACTTCTTCTGCCGCTTTCTTTACAATTTCCATAACTTTGGTTTCGAGTTCTTCCTCCTGAAGTGCTGAGAATCTATTTCTAAGTTTCAGCTGAAACTTTTTCTCGTTATTTGATAGTTTATCAATATTTATCTCCTCCTTCTTGCAAGAAACCAACTTCTTTCGTTCCATTCGGGGGTTAATATTGATTCAGCATCTAACAATTCTGTGGTCACTTCCAGTGTTGAAATTATTCAAAACTTCACAGTTAGTTACAGTGTAGAGTCTGTTTACCAATATGTAGTCTATTTCATTTTTTGTTCCATTGGGACCTCTCCACGTCCATTTCCTTGTAAGATTTTTATTAAAGTATGTATTTGTTATATACATATTGGTGCATTCTGCAAACTCTACTAAGCGGTGACCTCGCTCATTTCTCTGGCCCAGTCCATATTGTCCTGCGACAGTGTCATCAGTTTCCCGCTGCCCTACACGAGCATTAAAATCTCCCATAATGACTTTATAGTAGTGGGCCTCCTTGTCATGTTCAGTGCCAAGAGTTTGGTAGAAGTTTTCAATTTCCTCTTCGCTGCTTGCCGCTGTTGGTGCGTAGACTTGGATGACCTGTACTGAGTAACGCTCATTGATCTTCAGTATGAGTTTACAAATTCTATCTGATACACCTTCGATTTTGACCACATTATCCTTCCATCTCTTGTTAATCAAAAATCCAACGCCTCCATTTCTTCCATCCTTGGTACCCCTGTAAAAGAATAAGTGTCCTTCCTTCAGTGTAAGTAGCTCCTCTGATTTTCTTCTGACTTCGCTGAGACCGATGATATCCCATTTTATCTTCTCTGCTTCATTGAGTAGTTCCAGCAGTCGTTCTTCACTCTTCAAGCTGCGGCAGTTGTAGGTTGTGAATTGCAGGGTAGTAATTCTTTTCTTCATGATGGACCTCTTCAATGCCACCACCTCCCGGACATCCGAATGGGTGGTGCTTTTACGTCCGGATAAATTTCCATTAAAGAAGCTCATCATGAAAATTGTACTTGTATTTGGGGGGGTTAGGACAATAATTCACCAGGCTGTCCTACTGCCGGTTGGTGAATGCCACTTTCATTATTTGGCCGGAGATATTGTTGAAGCCTTCTTAGCATGGTTGAATCTGGGCTATGCATCGCCTCCAACCTCCGTTAACACCCCTCCGCCCCGATGAGGCAATGAACTGTGGCGGTGATGAGGAGGGGATATATAACTTATATATATATATATACGAGTAAAATGTAGCTTGCATACTGCAAGCAGATTGACAACACTAATTTCATGTCGGCATCATATCGGGACGGTCCCGGAAAGGAAAAAAAGGATTGAAAATATTCTTAAAATTCGCTTCAATTTAATCGTCTGGCATCGAACCCGGGTCTTTTTGGTGAATTTTCTATGCAGCACATCAGAAGATCATCTTCACTAAATACGTGTGAAATTTCAAGCAGAATTATTGGCTGCAACTGCCTCAAACGAAGACCTTCTTTTTACGAATGTTAATAGCTCTCTGGATTCGAACCAAGGACGATCTAGGAAATATAAAATATGTTTTCGAAATGTATCTATACGTTCTATATATATGCCGAATTTCAAGTTTAAATATTATTGGGAAGGGGTTCAAAATAATTCTTAAAAATCGGATCAGTGACTGATTGTAGAGACGCCTGGTGTCGAACCCTGGACGTATTGGAAGCTGTAAATGCACAAAATGACTTGTTAGGACCTGATCTAATTTCATACAAAGTTTGAAGTCGATATCATACCGGGAAGTACCTAAAATGTGTTTCCGTTATCCCCATAAGAAATGCATTGTGGAGTGCAAATGGCCCTCTGGGATCGAACCAAGGACCATCAGCGAATATGTAAAATTTGATTATGAAATATATTTATGATTTCTAACCCCATGCCAAATTTCAAGTTTCCATGCATTCGGAAAAGGGTGAAAAAAAAAATCCTAAAAATCGCTTCAATACATTTTAAACGGCCGATTTTTGCCCCGACCTACAATCGAACCCGGAATATTTTCCGTAAAACTCATTTATGGTTTCGATAGATTATGTTCATATATATAGGCTCCTTGAGTTTTGATTCTCTACCTATCCGGAAAGTATTTTATTTTAATTCCCGAACATCAAAGCAATGCATTTAAACGGGAAAAATCGGGACTTTGGGGCCCTCTGGAATCGAACCCATGACACTGAGGTTCAATATCGCAATTTTTCTGGCGGTTACACTTTATGGCCAATATGTCGTAAAAATTTCAAGTCAATGACGCTTGTGGTTTAGGCTGTGAATTTGTATCCTCTCCATATATATATATGATACGAGTAAAATGTAGCTTGCATACTGCAAGCAGATCGACAACACTAATTTCATATCGGCATCATATCGGGACGGACATCAAAAGAAAAAAAAAATTCAAAATATTCGTAGAATTCGCTGCAATTTAATCACCTGGCAGCGAACCCCGGTCTTCCTGGTGTACTTACTATGCAGCAAAATAGAAAATTACCATATCAAACTATGTGTGAAAATTCAAGCAAAACTATTAGGTGCAACTACCTCAAATGACGTCCTACTATTCACATACACTCCTTATTTGAGAAATTATAATGTGCTCTGGCATCGAACCCAGGAACAGCATGGTCTTATCTATTTTTTTTCTTAAACAAAGTGTTAATATACATCTTCCATCTAAGCAAGAGCTCCCTTACATATCGATAAATGCATAAAAAAATTATGAAAAGATACCCCATAGTATTATATATGGGTGATATTTTTACCGCCCGGCATCGAACCCGGGTCTTTCAGGCAATACTTTCTATGCAGCACAAAAGAAAAACACCATCTCTAACCGCGTATGCAAATTCAAGCAGAAATATTGGTTACAACTGCCTCAAATGACGTCCTACTTTTCCTTTATATTCCTTATGAGAGAAACGTTATTGTGCTCTGGCTTCGAACCCAGGAACAGTACGGTCTTATGAAAATTTTTTTCTAAAACTTATTCGTACCATACATCTTCCAGCCAAGCACGAACATCCTATCATTTCGATAAGTGCATCTAAAAAAATAATGAAAAACGGCTCCCATGTATTTTAAAGGGCAGATCTTTGCATCGTCCTAGCATCGAACCCAGGATAACTTTTGTAAAAGTCATTGATGTTTTCGAAAGTCCAAGACCATAAATATAGGCACCTTGAGTTTTACTTCTCTACCTATCCGGAAAGTATTTTTTTTTAATTCCCGAAAATCACGGCAATGCATTCAAACGGGAAAAATCGGGACTTTGGGGCCCTCTGGAATCGAACCTATGACACTGAGGATCAAAGTCTCTTTTTTCCTGGGGGTTTCACGTTATGGCCAATATGTCATAAAAATTTCAGATCAATGACGCTTGTAGTTTAGGCTGTGAATTTGTATCCTATCTATCTATATAGGTATATATATATATGAATGAATCCGGAGAAGCATCTATATATAATAGATATGAATGAATCCGGAGAAGCATTAATATATAATAGATATATAGGTATATCCGGAGAAGCGTCTATATATAATAGATATGGATACACGAATGAATCCGGAGAAGCATCTATATATTATCTTCTATTATATATAGACGCTTCTCCGGATATACCTGTAAGTTATATATAGGGGATCAAAAGTCTAACCATGTTCTACAAGTTCCGACGACTTGAAATTTTTACTACGTATTGGCCATAACGTGTAACCTCCAGGAAAAAGCCGACATTGAACCTCGGTGTCATGGGTTCGATTCCAGAAGGCCCCAAAGTCCCGATTTTCTCCATGAGGATACATGGCGGGGATTTTCGAAAATTTTTTTGGTGCACTTTCCGGAAAGGTAGAGAGTTGAAATTCGAGGGAACGCTAGAAGCCGTGCAACTCCAACGTAATTCAAAAAGACATCGCCGAATATGGTCCATGGTTCGATGCTAGGTCGGGGCAAAAATCGGCCGTTTAAAATGCATTGCGGCGATTTTGAAGATTTTTTTTGGATCCTTTCCCGATAACATGGATACTTGAAACTCGGCACGTGGAAAGATATCATAAATATATTTCATAATCAAATTTTACATGTTCGCTGATGGTCCTTGGTTCGATCCCAGAGCGCCATTTGCACTTCTCAATGTATTTCTTACGGAGATAACGGAAACAAGTTTAAGGTACTTCCCGGCATGCTGTCGACTTAAAACTTAGCATGATAGAAGAACCAGTCTTAAAAAATCAAACTATGCATTCATAGCTATCAATGTGTCCTGGGTTCGACACCAGGTGTCTCTGCAATCAGAAGTTGATCCGATTTTTAGGAATTATTTTGAAACCTTTTCCAATAATATAGAAACTTGAAATTTGGCATATAGATTTTGATCAATAATAATTTTCAGAAACATTTTTTAAATTTCCATGATCGTCCTTGGTTCGAGTCCCGAGAGCCATTTACATTCGTGAACATTAGCGCGTCTTTTGAGGCAGTTGTAGCCAATATTTCTGCTTGAATTTTCACACATAGTTAGAGATGGTGATCTTCTATTGTGTTTCATAGTAGGTTTACCAGTAAGACCCGGGTTCGATGCCAGACGATGAAATTTCAGCGAATTTTAAGAAAAAATTAAATCCTTTTTTTTTTCTTTTGAGGACCGTCCCGATATAATGCCGATATGAAATTAGTGTTGTCGATCTGCTTGCAGTATGCAAGCAACATTTTACTCGTATATATATATGGATACATGAATGAATCCGGAGAAGCATCTATATATAATAGATAGATGCTTCTCCGGATTGAAAATATTCTGATTACTCGCTGCAATTTATTCGTCCGGCATCGAACCCGGGTCTACCAGGTGATACTTACTATGCAGCGCAATAGAAAATCACCATCTTTAACTATCTGTGAAAATTCATGCTGAAATATTATTTGCAACTGCATCAAACGACGTCCTACTTTTCCCTTATATTTCTTATGAGAGAAATGTTAATGTGGTCGGGCATCGAACCCAGGAATATTACGTTCTTCTGAAAACTGTTTCCTTAAACCAGTTTTAACCATACATCTTCCAGCCAAGCACGAAGTTCCTATCATTTCGATAAGTGCATCAAAAAAAAAATGAAATACTAACCCTATGTATTTTAAACGGAGACATATATACCGCCCGGTATCGAACCCGGGTCTTTCTGGTAAAACTTCCTATGCAAGATAATAGAAGATATTATTCTTTATATTGGCTGCAACTGCCTGAAACAACGTCCTACCTTTCACGAAAGTAAATGGCTCTCTGGATTCGAACCAAGGATATCTAGGAATTCTAAAATATGTTCTTGAAATGTATCTATGATTTCCATCAATATGCGGAATTTCAAGTTTCTATTTTATTGGCAAAGGTTTCAAAATAATTCCTAAAAATCGGATCAACTTCTGATTGCAGAGACACCTGGTGTCGAACCCAGGACATATTGTAAGCGGTGAATGCACAGATGGATTTGTAAAGACTTGCTCTTATATCATGCAAAGTTTGAAGTCGATAGCATGCCGGGAAGTACCTAAATTTTGTTTCCGTTATCTCCGTGAGAAATGCATTGAGAAGTGCGAATGGTCGTCTGGGATCGAACCAAGGACCATCTGCGAACATGTAAAATTTGATTATAAAATATATTTATAATATCTATCGACGTGCCGAGTTTCAAGAATCCATGTTATCGGGAAAGGATCCAAAAAAAAATCTTCAATATCGCCGCAATGCATTTTAAACGGCCGATTTTTGCCCCGACCTAGCATCGAACCAAGGACCATATTCGAAGATGTCTTTCTGATTTACGTTGGAGCTGCTCGGCTTCTAGCTATCCCTATAATTTTATGGCTCTAGTTTTCTGGGAAGTGCACCAAAAAAAATTTTGAAAATCCCCGCCATGTATCCTTATGGAGAAAATCGCGACTTTGGGGACCTCTGGAATCGAACCCATGACACTGAGGATCAAAGTCGCTTTTTTCCTGGGGGTTTCACGTTATGGCCAATACGTGGTAAAAATTTCGAGTCAATGACGCCAGTAGTTTAGCCGGTGAATTAGTATCCTATCTGGGTATCTGGGTATCTGGGTATATCATGAGTGAATCCGGAGAAGCATCTATATATAATAGATATATATATTACTATACGAGTAAAATGTTGCTTGCATACTGCAAGCAGATCGACAACACTATTTTCATGTCGGCATCATATCCGGACGGCCATCAAAAGAAAAAAAAAGATTGAAATTTTTCTTAAAATTTGCCTAAATTCCATCGTCCGGCAACGAACCCGGGTCTTTACTGTGAACTTACTATGCAGCACAATAGATCATCACCATCTCTAACGATGTGTGAAAATTCAAGCAGAAATATGGGCTACAACTGCCTCAAAAGACGTTCTAATTTTTACGAATTTAAATGGCTCTCTGGATTCGAACCAAGGACGATCTTGGAAATCTAAAAAATGTTTCTGAAAGTTATTTATGATCTTTATCTATATGCCGAATTTGAAGTTTCTATATTATTGGCAAAGGTTTCAAAATAATTCCTAAAAATCGGATTAACTTCTGATTGCAGAGACACCTGGTGTCGAACCCAGTACTCTTTGATAGCTGTGAATGCACTGTTTGATTTGTATGGACTTGATCTTTGTACATGCAAAGTTTGAAGTTGATATCGTGCCGGGAAGTACCTAAAATTTGTTTCCGTTATCTCCGTAAGAAAAGCATTGGGAAGTGCAAATGGTCCTCTGGGATCGAACCAAGGACCATAAGCTAATATGTAAAATTCGATTATGAAATAAATTTATGATATCTTTCGACGTGCCGAGTTTCAATAATCCATGATATCGGAAAAGGATCCAAAAAAAATCTTAAAAATCGCCGCAATGCATTTTAAACGGCTGATATTTGCCCCGGCCTAGCATCGAACCAAGGACAATATTCGAAGATGTCTTTCCGATTTTCGTTGGCTATGCACGGCATTTAGCGGTCCCTCGAGTTTCAACTCTCTGCTTTTCCGGGAAGTGCCTCAAAAAAATTTTTGAAAATCCCCGCCATGTAATCTTATGGGGAAAATCGCGACTTTGGGGCCCTCTGGAATCGAACCCATGACACTGAGGTTCAAAATCGCAATTTTTCTGGAAGTTATACGTTATGGCCAATATGTCGTAAAAATTTCAGCTCAATCACTCTTGTGGTTTAGGCTGTGAGTTTGTATCCTCTCTATATATCTATTAAATATAGATGCTTCTCCGGATTCATTCAAGGATATAGATAGATAGATAGATAGATAGATAGGATACTAATTCACAGCCTAAACTAGAAGCGTCATCAACTTGAAATTTTTACGACGTATTGGCCATTACGTGTAACCACCAGAAAAAATGAGATTTTGAACCTCATTGTCATGGGTACGATTCAAGAAGGCCCCAAAGTCGCAATTTTCCCAATAAGAATACATGGCGGGGATTTTCGAAAATTTTTTTGAGGCATTTCCCGGAAAAGGGAAGATATGAAATTCAAGGGATCGCTTGATGCCCTGCATATCTAAAGGAAACCATAAAGACATCTACGAATATTATCCTTGGTTCGATGCTAGGTCGGGGCAAAAATCGGCCGTTTAAAATGCATTGTGGCAATTTTTAAGATTTTTTTTGGACCCTTTTCCGATGGCTTAGAAACTTGAAATTCGGTATGAGGTTAGATACCATAAAAATATATCATAATCGAATTTTACATATTCGCTGATGGTCCTTGGTTCGATCCCAGAGGGACATTTAAATTCCTCAATGCATTTCTTACGGAGATAACGGAAACAAATTTTAGGTACTTCCCGGCGTGATATCGACTTCAAACTTTGCATATAGAAAGATCAAGTCCATAAAAATCAAACTATGGGTCCTGGGTTCGACACCAGGTGTCTCCGCAATCAGAAGTTGATCCGATTTTTAGGAATTATTTTGAAACCTTTGCCAATAATATAGAAACTTCAAATTCGGCATATAGATAGAGATCATAAATAACTTACAGAAACATGTTTTAGATTTCCAAGATCGTCCTTGGTTCGAATCCAGAGAGCCATTTACATTCGTGAAAGGTAGAACGTCGTTTGAGGCAGTTGTAGCCAATATTTCTGCTTGAATTTTCACACAATGTTAGAGTGATCTTCTATTGCGCCGCTTAGTAAGTTCACCAGGAAGACCCTGGTTCGATGCAAGACGCTAAAATTGCAGCGAAATTTAAGAATATTTTCAATCCTTTTTCTTTGGAGGACCGTCCCAAAATGATGCCGATATAAAAATAATATTGCCGATCTGCTTGCAGTATGCAAGCTACATTTTACTCGTATATATATCTATTATATATAGATGCTTCTCCGGATTCATTCATGTATCCATATATATATACGAGTGCAATGTAGCTTGCATACTGCAAGCAGATCGACAACACTAATTTCATGTCGGCATCATATCGGGAAGGCCGTCAAAAGAAAAAAAAATGGATTGAAAATATTCTGATTATTCGCTGCAATTTATTCGTCCGGCATCGAACCCGGGTCTTCCTGGTGATACTTACTATGCAGCTCAACAGAAGATCACCGTCTCTAATTATCTGTGAAAACTCAAGCAGAAATATTATCTGCAACTGCCTCAAACGACGTCCTACTTTTCCCTTATATTTCTTATGAGAGAAATGCTAATGTGCTCTGGCATCGAACCCAGGAATAGTTCGGTCTTCTGAAAACTGTTTCCTTAAACCAGTTTTAACCATACATCTTCCAGCCAAGCACGAACTTCCTATCCTTTCGATAAGTGCATCAAAAAAATAATGAAATACTAACCCTATGTATTTTAAACGGGAGACATATTTCCCGCCCGACATCGAACCCGGGTCTTTCTAGTAAAACATCCTATGCAACATAATAGAAGATATTAATCTTTAACTATGTGCGAAAATTCAAGCAGATATATTGGCTGCAACTGCCTCAATCGAAGTCTTACTTTTCCCTTATATTCCTTATGAGAGAAATGTTAATGTGCTCTGGCATCGAACCCAGGAATAGTACGGTCTTATGAAAATTTTTTTCTTAAACCAATTCTTACCTTACACTTTCCGGCTAAGCACGAAATTCCTATTATTTCGAGAAGTGCATAAAAAAAATAATGAAAAACAGCTCCCATGTATTTTAAAGGGCAGATCTTTGCATCGTCCTAGCATCGAACCCAGGATATTTTTTGTAAAAGTCATTGATGTTTTCGAAAGTCCAAGTCCATAAGTATAGGCACCTTGAGTTTTATTTCTCTACCTATCCGGAAAGTATTTTTTTTTAATTCCCGAATATCACGGCAATGCATTTAAACGGGAAAAATCGGGACTTTGGGGCCCTCTGGAATCGAACCTATGACACTGAGGATCAAAGTCGCTTTTTTCCTGGAGGTTTCTCGTTATGGCCAAAACGTCATAAAAATTTCAAGGCAATGACGCTTGTAGTTTAGCCTGTGAATTTGTATCCTATCTATATAGCTATATAGCTATATGGCTATATGGCTATATATATGAATGAATCCGGAGAAGCATCTATATATAATAGATATATATATATAGAGAGGATACAAACTCACAGCCTAAACCACAAGAGTGATTTAGCTGAAATTTTTACGGCGTATTGGCCATAACGTGCAACCACCAGAAAAATTGCGATTTATAGAGATTTGCGATAGATAGAGATCATAAATAACTTTTAGAAACATGTTTTAGATTTCCAAGATCGTCCTTGGTTCGAATCCAGAGAGCCATTTACATTCGTGAAAATTAAAACGTCTTTTGAGGCAGTTGTAGCCAAATATTTCTGCTTATATTTTCACACATAGTTAGAATCGGTGATCTTCTATTGTGCTGCATAGTAAGTTCACCAGAGAGACCCGGGTTCATTGCCAGACGATGAAATTTCAGCGAATTTGAAGAAATATTTCAATCCTTTTTTTTTTCTATTAAGGACCGACCCGATATGATGCCGATATAAAATTAGTGTTGTCGATCTGCTTGCAGTATGCAAGCTACATTTTACTCGTAATAGATATAAAGCTGCAATCCTGACTCATTGATACAAACTGTTTGGCTATTTCTAACCAAGCTACAAGGCTGAAATTTTCAGGAGTGGTTTATAATTCACACTCAACCCGTGGAAAAATCGAAAATTCCCAGATTTTGACCTAGAATTGAACACAGAGACGATTATATTTTTCAATGTATTTAAACGGGAAAAACGAAAAATGGCCATGCAGAGCAAATTTCTTTCATTAATTAAAATGTGGAAAAGTAATCTTAAAGCAGTGGGACTTGGTCCATATTACGTCTAAAAGATCAAAATTTACTTTTCTTGCGATCGATTTTAACATTCCGACACGAAATTCGCAAAATTTTAGTTTGAACGCCAATTTAATGCGTTATTTTCTGCTAATTTCGAAAATTAAATCTATGGCAACGCCATTGTTTGAATCGAAAACAAGTTTGTTTACAATACTTATTTCATACGCCATGATGAAGGTTTGATGCATTTTTAATTATTTTTAATGTTTCTTTCCATATATGTTATTACTGAAGGTTGAAAAATGTAACTTTCGTCAATATGAACAGCTAATATCTGCAGGGTTAATGAATTATTCGGGGATACATACTGTGGTAACATAAGTTTATGTAGAGGATACGAGACCATGTATCAACGAAGATAATCTGAAAAGTCATGTAAGTAGTGAGATTATTCGAAAACGAAGTACATAGATATTAATATAAATTAATAAATAGTGATATTAATGTAAAATAAAAGGTTTAACAACAATCTTTAGAAATAACATAACTGCACGCGATACGAATCATTAGTTTCATGAACACTATAGTTTCGTAATATTTTATTTATAGCTCACTTAACCAAATACATTCATCATATACTGAATTCAGACTAAAACGTTTTATGTTTACTTCACTTTCATACTACATACATTGTGATATATTGCCACCGTAAAGCTCATACCGGCAATCAAACCCATTGCTGCCCGCCTTTAATGAAGGACCATGTTATCATTGAATATCAAGAAATTGTAACTTTCATCTAATTGAACAACAAATATCTACTCAGGAATTACATGGTATCATTGAACGATGTTAGGATATCGTTGTTCTACGTATATGGTGGATTGCTTTTCGAGGGTGTTTTTCTGTGCTTTTTATTATATTCCTATTATATTTCTTCTTTCCTATTTTAATTACATATAGTTATTGTATTATCCTCTCCAAAGAGAATTTAAAATTAAGTTCTTTTTCTACGATTTTTTAATTAATACGTAGTACACAATTAGTACGTAGTTTATTACGTAATTCAACTTTAATCAAAATGAAAAACAAAAAGCTACACATTAAATACACTGATTTCCTTGAAAGACCTTCTGATTACGTCGTTCTTCGTGTTCGCTGGATATTTTTTCGTTAGTATAAACAACTTCTGCATGTATCAATGTATGAATATTATTTTTCCATCTTCTCCAAATGGGCTTTAGAATAAAGTTCTTTTTCTACGTTCTTTAGAACTATTTACACAACTACGTTGAATATTGTCTATTTGTTTATTTAATTAGAAACGGAGCTCATTGTTGTGGTAGACACGATTTAATGAACATAGGATTCAATTGCAGTATGTCTTGCACTGAACCGAATACTACACAGGTAATCGTCTATTTATTTTCCGCATTTTTATCTTATGCTGATTTTTATTCTAACTTTACTATGTTTGGCGTATTTCCTAAATATAATTTTACGAATTCGTATTCATTAAAGGCTCCCGTGTCACATAAACGTAAAAGGCTTTATAAATAATTATTTTACTATCATATTATTTGTTGAATCTCGATCTCACTCATTTGAAAATTATGTTATAGAATAGACAGTGGTATAATTAAAAACCTTTTCTTTCCATATATGTTATTACTAAAGGTTGAAAAGTGTAACTTTCATCAAAATGGACAGCGAAAATCTGCACAGTCAATGAATTATTCGGGAATACATACTGTGATAACATAAGTTTATGTAGAGGATGGGAGACCATGTATCAACGTAGATAATCGGAAAAGTCATCTAAGTAGTGAGATTATTCGAGGATGAAGTTGAAAAATCTACACTGAATCTATTTAGAGGGAATAGGAAAGCAATTAGCTCATAAGTTCTCATTAGTAACTGCCGAAGTAAGTATTATACGGGATCTACTCTACTTATACCTGAGTAAAAGTAAGTACAACTGAAATTTACATAATCCTAAAATATTAGTTTCTGAATATTAATCTAAATTAATAGTTTTAACGACAATCTTTAGAAATAATATTAATACAAACAATACGAATCATTAGCATCAAGACCACTACAGTATAGTGATATTTCACTTCATTCTCACTTAATCAAATGCATTTATCATATACTGAATTATGTCTAAAAAGTACCTTTGTCATGACCTTTTCCGATTCCTAATTTATGGCGTTGCATTAATATACTTCGTCTTTCCTATTTTAATTGCATATAATCATTCTGTCAGCCTCTCCAATTCACCTCAAATTATTTTCCCATCTTCTGCAAACGGGCTTTAGAATCATGTTCCTTTTCTACGTTCTTCAAAATTATTTAAATAGTAGCGTTGCCTACTGTCTATTTGTTTATTATTATTCTTACTTTACTTTGTTTGGCATATTTCCTTAATTTAATTTTACGCATGCGTATTCATTAAGGACTTCCGTACCAAATAAACGTTAAAGGCTTTCGAAATAATTATTCTATTATTATATTATTTGATGAGTCTCGATCTCGAATTTCAAAATTATGCATACGATAGACAGTGGTATAATTAAAAAGAAACGTAAATGTAACATATATACCGATAACTCAGGGTAGCATCCCTTAATGATTTGCTTTGCTTGCAGTTTGCAAGCACCCATTTACTAGTATATATATATATAGAGAGGATACAAACTCACAGCCTAAACCACAAGAGAGATTGAGTTGAAATTTTTACGACATATTGGCCATAACGTGTGACCTCCGGGAAAAAGCCGACTTTGAACCTCAGTGTCATGGGTTCGATTCCAGAAGGCCCCAAAGTCGCGATTTTGTCCGTAAGAATACATGGCAGGGATTTTCGAAAATTTTTTTGAGGCACTTCCCGGAGAAGCAGAGAGTTGAAACTTGAGGGATCGCTAGATGCCATGCATAGCCAGCGAAAATCAGAAAGACATCATCGATTATTGTCCTTGGTTCGATGCTAGGCTGGGGCAAAAATCGGCTGTTTAAAATGCATTGCGGCGATTTTGAAGATTTTTTTGGACCCCTTCCCGATGGCATAGAAACTTGAAATTCAACATGAGGTTAGATATCATAAATATATCTCATAATAAAATTTTACATATTTGCTTATGGTCCTTGGTTCGATCCCAGAGGGACATTTATATTCCTCAATGCCTTTCTTAAGGAGATAACGGAAACAAAATTTAGGTACTTCCCGTTATGCTATCGACTTCAAACTTTGCAGGATACAAAAGCATGTCTTTACAAATCAAACCCTGCATTCACAGCTTACAATAAGTCCTGGGTTCGACACCAGGTGTCTCTGAAATCAGAAGTTGATCCGATTTTTAGTAATTATTTTGAAAGCTTTCCCAATAATATAGAAACATGAAATTCGGCATATAGATAGAGTTCATAAATAACTTTCAGAAGTATGTTTAAGATTTCCAAGGTTGTCCTTGGTTCGAATCCTGAGAGCCATTTACATTCGTGAAAATTAGAACGTCTTTTGAGGCAGTTGCAGGCATTATTTCTGCTTGAATTTTCACACATAGTTAGAGATGGTGATGTTCTATTGTGCTGCATAGTAAGTTCACAGTAAAGACCCGGGTTCGATGCCAGACGATGAAATTTCAGCGAATTTTAAGAAAAATTTCAATCCTTTTTTTTTTCTTTTGAGGATCGTCCCGATATGATGCCGATATGAAATTAGTATTGCCGATCTGCTTGCAGTATGCAAGCTACATTTTACTCGTATATATATATGGATACATGAATGAATCCGGAGAAGCATCTATATATAATAGATATAGAGAGGATACAAACTCACAGCCTAAACCACAAGAGTGATTGAGTTGAAATTTTTACGACATATTGGCCATAACGTATAACCTCCAGAAAAATTGCGATTTTGAACCTCAGTGTCATGGGTTCGATTCCAGAGGGCCCCAAAGTCCCGATTTTTCCCGTTTAAATGCATTGCTTTGATTTTCGGGAATTTTTAAAAAATACTTCCCGGATAGGTAGAGAATCAAAACTCAAGGAGCCTATATATATGATCATGGTCTATCGAAATCATTTATGACTTATGCGGATAATATCCTGAATTCGATGCTAGGACGTTGCAAAAATCGGCCGTTTAAAATACATTGAGGTAGTTTTTCATTATTTTCTTTCATACGCTTATCGAAATGATAGGAAATTCTAGCTTTTATGGAAGATGTATATTAATCATGGGTTTCTGAAAAAAATTTTCATAAGACCGTACTGTTCCTGGGTTCGATGCCAGAGCACATTAAATTTTCTCTCATAAGGAATATATGGGAAAAGTAGGACGTAGTTTGAAGCAGTTGCAGCAAATATTTCTGCCAGAATTTTCATACATAGTTAGAGATGGTGATACTCTGCTGTGCTGCATATGAAGTATTACCAGAAAGACCCGGGTTCGATGCCAGGTGGTAAATATATCTGCCATATAAAACACATTGGGATAGGATTTCATTATTTCTTACATGCACTTACCGAAATACCAGGGAGTTCTTGCTAAGATAGTAGATATGCATTAAGACTCGGTTTAAGAAAAATATTAGATAAGACCATGCTGTTCCTGGGTTCGATGCCAGAGTGTATTAAAATTTCTCTCATAAGGAATATATGGGAAAAGTAGGACGTCGTTTGAGGCAGTTGAGCCAATATTTCTACTTGAATTTTCATACATAGTTATAGATGGTGATCTTCTTTTGTTCTGTATAGTAAGTTCACCAGGAAGGCCTAGGATCGATGCCAGAAAATTTAATTGAAGTGAATTCTAAGAATATTTTCACGCCTTTTTTTTTTCTTTTGAGGACCATCACGATATAATGCAAATATGAATTTAGTGTTGTCGATCTGCTTGCAGTATGCAAGCAACATTTTACTCGTATATATATATGAATATATATATATGGATACATGAATGAATCCGGAGAAGCATCTATATATAATAGATAGAGAGGATACAAACTCACAGGCCAAACCACAAGCGTCATTGACTTGAAATATTTACGACATATTGGCCATTACGTGTAGCCACCAGAAAAATTGCGATTTTGAACCTCAGTGTCATGGGTTCGATTCCAGAGGGCCCCAAAGTCCCGATTTTTCCCGTTTAAATGCATTGCTTTGATTTTCGGGAATTTTTAAAAAATACTTACCGGATAGGTAGGGACTGAAAACTCAAGGAGCCGATATATATGAAATTGATCTATCGAAAACATAAATGAGTTTTACTGAAAATATCCTGGGTTCGATGCTAGGTCGTGGCAAAAATCGGCCGTTTAAAATGCATTGTGGCGATTTTTAAGATTTTTCTTGGACCCCTTCCTGATGGCATGGAAACTTGAAATTCGGCATAGAGTTGAAGATCATAATTATATTTCATAATCAAATTTTATGTATTCGCTGATGGTCCTTGGTTCGATCCCAGAGGGACATTTAAATTCCTCAATGCATTTCTTACGAAGATAACGGAAACAAATTTTAGGTACTTCCCGGCACGATATCGAGTTCAGACTTTGCAAATAAAAAGATCAAGTCCATACAAATCAAACTGTGCATTCACAGCTATCTACGTGTCCTGGGTTCGACACCAGGTGTCTCTGCAATCAGAAGTTGATCCGATTTTTAGGAATTATTTTGAAACCTTTGCCAATAATATAGAAACCTCAAATTCGGCATATAGATAGAGATCATAAATAACTTCCAGAAACATTTTTTAGATTTCCATGATCGTCCTTGGTTCGAATCCAGAGAGGCATTTAAATTCATGAAAATTAGAACATCTTTTGAGGCAGTTGTAGCCCATATTTCTGCTTGAATTTTCATAAATAGTTAGAGATGATGATAATCTATTGTGCTGCATAGTAAGTTCACATTAAAGACCCGAGTTCGATGCCAGACGATGGAATTTCAGCGAATTTTAAGAAAAATCTCAATCCATTTTTTTCTTTTGATGGTCGTCCCGATATGATGCCGACATGAAAATAGTGTTGTCGATCTGCTTGCAGTATGCAAGCTACATTTTACTCGTATATATATATATATATATATATATATATTTTTTTTTTTTTCATTGGTTTGTGGGGTTTCGTTTCTACATAAATGGGAAAACACTGTCCTTATAGGTTTGTGGCCGAAGAGTTCGGTCTATGGGAACATTTGCTATGAAAGAGAATGAAACCTCGGTATTGAATATCCAGTCGTCATCGGCGTTTAATTTTTCTATTTTTTAATCATGTCTTCATTTGTTCTTCGCTATCTTTTCTACCATTTTACTAAATGGCATATTTTATGATAAGCTGAGTAAACTTCGAAACATAAATAAAAGATAAATAGTAAATTAAGCCAAATTTAGGGACAGAGAGCTGTGTGAATATCAACTCATTAAATGTCTTTATTTATTTATTGAGCATAGCGTTAGTTTCAACAAATATGATACAAATATCATATAAATGCACAGCAACAATTAAATAAATAATTGGAGAGTCGTAGAAAGTGGCAGGAGTAGAAGAAAATATAACGAATTAAAAATAATATTCATGCAATAACCTTTTAATGAATATTGATGAAATAAGCTCATATTGTAATCATGTATTCTAATCGTTTTTTACTTTCTCCATATACGAAGTATAGAGAAAGTATTGTTTTCATGAAAAAATTCGACGTCGAGATTTCAACGGAAATAAATGTTTATGGGTCCGTAGATCACGTTTTAACCATTTTCGGAATGATGTCTGTGTGTGTGTGTGTTATTATTATTATTAGTATTATGCGTCTCAGTATGTTAAGCCTTGTTCCTCTGTGGACCACTCGTCCCCATAATAATAACAGTAAACCGGGACCACATGTCCTCAGGCCTCCTCCCACCCGCACATCCCTCCCTCAAGAGCTCCTTCGTCACCTTGCTCCTCACTCGCCGCAGCCCCCCACCCCTGCCGACAACCTGTCCGGCACCCCACTGCCCTCATTCCGCCCCCATTCTGCCCCCATTCTCCCCCCGGCACCTCCTGTGAGGGAGCATGCGAGTGTTAGTTATAGTGTCTCGTCTCCCCGGACCCCGGAATGGGTTCCCCTGCCCCTCGGTCGAGGGGATGTGTGTGTCGAGGCGGACGTACCGCCCGAACCGGAGTCCTGGTCCCCACCAGCAACTTTGCCTTGGTCTATCCCACGTGGAGCTCCGAGCCATATCCTCAGCACCAACTAACTGGGGCCCAGGCCGCCCCACCCAACCCTGTGCCCTCTATCGAGGGGTGTACGAGTATGCGGAGGCGGCGTCCCGAACCGAAGCCCCGGCCGGCGGCATCGCCCTCGATGGCCCTCTCTCGAGGGAAGGTGTGTGAGTGTGGGTTTGCTTTGGTCTCCGTGGGTAAGGCATCTGCGTGTATAAAGGGATGCTTCTCGCGTTGATGAAGCCTGCATCAACTTCCTAAGGTGCTCGATGTTCCTCACATTGCAGAGCTCTGCATCGCTGAAATAAAATCGCTTCAAGCGACGACAATGTAAAATACCTGTTGCCACTCCATGACGCGGGAATAATAAATAAATAGATAAAATGGATAAAAAGTTAAAAACAGGGATCAGTTTAAGTGAAGGAGTGGGCAATCCTCCTTCAGCTCCCCCGTCTGGGAATCCACCAGATAATTTTTGTGGGTCCACACGCCGAGCATCTCCCCACTGCAGCATGCCTCGGCGTGGTCTCTTTCTAATTTTAATCTTTTCCGGAGGGCCCTCGAGAACGCCTCCGCGTAGGCGACGCCTCTCGTCCGCTCCCGGAAAAAGGCGTCCAGCTGTCTACCAATTGTTCCCTTCGCCAATGAAAGGAGAAAATTGGCAAACCTGGCACCTGGGGACCCTCTCTCCAGGATTCCCCCATATATTTCCTTCACGAGGTCCTCCCTTTTCCCTGTAAGTTTCTTTGTGGCCGCAGCGACCGCGCTCCAGAGCGGCCTCGTCTTCGGGCAGACGTACGCCAGGTGCCTTGCCGACGACTCCCGGGCACCAAGGGCAGCCGTCATTCCGAAAATGGTCAAATCGTGTTCTAGGGACCCCAAAACATGTATTTCCGTTGAAATCTTGAATTCGATTTTTTCATGAAAACAATACTTTCTCTATACTTCGTAAATGGAGAAAGTAAAAACGAGTAAATAACTTGGACAATGCTTTTAACAAGGATGACCTCCCTGCCATAGAACGCGAGCCGGCTGTTAAAGAAAATGCGAACGGGACTCGCTGAAAAGTCTTTCCGAAGGAATTATTTATTTCTGCAGATTGTAAGGGGAAAAAAAATCAACTAAAGTCAAATCCCCCCCAGGGAAATAACCCTTCCGCTAAGGCGGGCACTGTCTCGGTCAAAGGAACCTCATATGGATTCTCTGCTCCTTTGCGGCGCTCGTGGTTTTTAAAATGCTTTTAATACCGCCCATTCCCATGGATCTTGCTGAAACTTTCAGTCGTCTATTTTGTCTGCATACTTAGTCTACAAGTTTAATTTGGCCCTCATAGTGCGTATGGTTTTCATTTTATAGGCCATTAATGGAAAAAGTTACGTCGTTGGATTTTCGGCGCCGCTGCTGCTATATATATAACTTCTGTAATAATGGGTTCAATCGAACAAAAAACAGTTAAAAATAAAGAATATAGAAGTTAGTAGCATTATCAATTAAAAAAACTTTCTCAGAAGAGCCAAATTTCGAAGATAATGACAAAAAATACCGCAGCGCCTATGCGGCGCCAAAAATCCAACGACGTAACTAAATTCGTAATTCCATATGAGGGTTAAGTGTTGGGAGTTATTTAGGTGGGGTGAGGGCTCGCGAGTTGTTTGTCGGCGATCGGAGGTCACTGGGCGGCGTGTCCGGTACCGTGGATGCTCCCCCCTCCTCGGGTGGAAATAACCCCCGCATCCCCCCGAGGGAGGTGGGGGCCAGCGAAATATCAAACATAAATAATGATTGGACCACTGTTCAGTGGGAGAAGCGCAAGGCAGGGTCTTCGCCGTCCATATCTCCGGTCGCAACGAGAAATTCTTTCGCGCCCTCGTCTCCGCCGAGTCCAACTCGACCGAGACTCTAGATTGCCTTAGCGGGAGAGGACGAAGATACCAATATTCCTAAAAAGAGCCCATCAATCTATTTAGAAAACGTAGAGAATTGGATTCAATTATTTAAAAAATTATGCAGTGAGTGCCAAATGCAGTTGGTGGCCCAAATGGCAGGGAAAAAAATGTAATTAAATGCAGTACTATAAAAGATTTTTTAGCGGTCAAAGAAATTTTAAGTAAGGAAAATATCAATTTTTTTACGTACCGTCTTGCATCAGAAAAGAACATAATTTTATAATAAGAGACTTACCAATTAATATGTTAATTACCGACATTGAGGAATCGCTCGCGGAACAGGATATTGTTTTTAGTAAAGTGACCCAGTTGAAAACGACTAGACTAACAAAAAATGATATTTTAAATGAAATCAAATCTGTCAAACCTCGGCCCCTTCCCCCGTTTTTAGTTGAAATAGACAACCCGAAAAATATCGAATTGTTTTTAAATATTAGAGTTGTATGTGGTTTTAAAATTAAAATTGAAAAATTTAAATCTCCGAGCGGGCCTCCTCAGTGCCACAGATGCCAGCAATTCGGACATGTGTACAAGGCATGCAATACGCCGGTCAGATGTGTAAAATGGGGACAAAGTCACCTAACTAGAGAATGCAAAAAATCTAGCAAAGAACCGGCCATATGTGCAAATTGCCACGGGGAACACTTGGCTAGCTACCGCGGCTGTCCGTTTTATCAATCGCTCAAAAATAAGCTCAAAATAATCAAAGAAAAAGCAAGACTGAAAATCAAAGGACCGAAAGATACGGGATTTCAAATCTCCGCTAACCAGTTCCCGCCTGTGGCGCCGCGGAAAAGTCCTACGCAGCGGCGGCGGCCGCTGGAACTAATTCTCCCGAGCCCATCTCGAGTGAAATAGAGAGAATGAGCGAAAGTTTACCCTATTGCCAAGAAAACAGCCCTAAAAACCCCCACGACCAATTCAACCCAGTCCGAATGAAAGAAACAACTGGAGGAACGGTATTAAAAATTGGATAATGCAATTGCTTTTACTATTAGCAGACGATCGCACTAACGAAGAGAAATTTTTTGAACACGTAATAGAGACCACGAATATGTTTTTAAACGGCGAGTGAAAACAAACTAAATGTAATCGAATGGAATGCCAACGGAATTCTAGGTAAAAGAATCGAATTTGCCCACTTTCTAATTACCAACAAAGCAGTTCATGTTGCGTTAATCTGCGAAACCCACTCGACTCCAAGTAAACTACTAGATTTCCCTAATTATAATATCTTCCGCAATGACGAAAATAAAGCCTTCAGGGGCACAGCCATAGCAATCCACAAAAAAATTATATCAGAAAGAATTGAATAACCCAAATTAAAAAGTATAAAGGCAACTGCGGTGAAACAAATATTAGAACGATCACTATCAATTTCGTATCGGTATATAACCCTCCCCAAAATAAGATTCTAAAATCAGATTTGAAGAAAGTTAGAACAAGATTCAGTTACACTTTTACCCTGATCGGAGGGGTCTTAAATGCAAATATCCTGCTTGGGGATGCAGAAAAATAACTCGTCCGGAAGAATTTTACTAAATTTTACTATCGACTCCGGTTTTGCTCTTCATGCCTCAGATGACCCCACCCATTTTAGCGGGAGTGCACGAGTTGGTGACATTTTAGATGTTTTTATTTCCACTTTTAGTACCTATGACTTTCAGGTAAAAGCAATTAATGATTTGGCATCAGATCATTTACCAATTTTCTTATCCCTTGACACTAACCTCAGATTAGGCGACGAAGACGATTTTAGAATTATAAATATTGACAAATTTCAAATCATTTTTAAATATTCTTTTGACAATTTTAATTTAAAAAATATTAAGGATTTTAAAGATATTGACACTGAAATAAAGCATTTTAACGATGTCATCAACTCGGCACATTTTAAAATTTCGAAACTAGGAAACAAATTACCCCCTAATAATATTAGAATTCCCCCACATCTAATTAATTTAATAAAAGATATAAACAAAGCAAGGAAAGTTTTCCAGAAATTTAGAAACCCAAACGATTGGGAGAGGTTCAGATATATTAGGAAGTCAGTACAGTCTGAGTTTAAGAAAATCAAAAATATTAAAATAGAAAACTACCTTGATGAAGAAATCGAGGACGACCCACCCAATAAGGACCTGTGGAAGAAGACAAACAAACTCCTGGGTAAGAAAGCGAACTACATGGCAAGTCTGAAGATAAATGGCAGTACGTTCTCCGACGATTTGGAAATAGCGGACATTTTCGCGAAACATTTGGTGAGTCAATACAAGCCCTTTCCCGATGAGTGTCCTTCACTTTCACTAAAAGTCAAAGAAGAAGTAAACAGTTTTGCTTTCGCACCGGGATCTTGTCCTACGTTCACCGACCTCTCCGAGCTGAAGGACATAATCAAGAAATTGAAATTAAACAAAGCGCCCTGATAAGATCAATGTCAAATTAATTAAATCGTTTTCGGATAACGTTTTAACCGTACTTTTAAACATTTTTAACTATTGTTTTACTTTTAATTATTTTCCAAAGGCCTGGCGCATAGCCTGCATTGTTATGATCCCAAAGCCGGGGAAGGAAAAAACTGATTTTAGAAATTACCGACCAATAAGCCTCTTATCGATTATCTGAAAAATCTTTGAAAAAATCGTTTTAAATCTACTCGAACAACATATTGAATCGCACTCATTAATACCGGAATTCCAAGCCGGGTTCCGTCGTGGGCTTTCCACGACGCACTAAATTGTCAGGCTGGCCGAGATGATAGTCGAAGGTTTTAACCAAAAACAAACAAACGGTGGCCTGCTTCCTGGACTTCCAGTCCGCTTTCGATAAAGTTTGGCACGATGGAATAATTTTTAAATTGATTGCTTTTAAATTTCCGACATATATTATAAAAATAATTGCTAGTTTTTTATCCAACAGGACATTCTAAGTCAAAGTTAATCAATCTATCTCGGGACTGGAAGTTCAGGAGGCGGGCGTGCCGTAAGGCTCGATCCTCTCCCCAAAACTATTTAATCTGTTCACTTCGGACATCCCCCTCAGCATGAGCACGAGCATCTACTTATACGCAGATGACAGCACTCTAACTGCTCAATCAAATAATCCCAACCTCGCGAACGCCATTCTGTAATCGCACTTGGATTGGGTTTATGACTGGACCTCTAAGTGGAGGCTCAGGGTGAACCCTTCTAAGTGCGCGAGAATGGTATTCGCGAGGAGGGAAAACAATCGTGACTGCTCGTCCTTGTGCTGGAAGGGTGAGGTGATACCAAACGAGAAAGAACAAAGATTCCTAGGAGTAATTTTTGACAGCCGGCTGTCGTGGAATGCCCATATAGAGAAAATAATCACGAAAGCTAATGCTGCATTTTTTTGCCTAAGACGACTTTTCGAAAGTAGGAAAATAAAAAACAAAATAAAGATTTTACTATATAATGTTATAATAAGATCTATTTTAATCTACGCGAACCCGGCTTGGCAATATTGCGGCTCCACAATACTTAAAAAATTAACTGCATATGAAAGAAGGACTATAAAAAAATACTCAGAGTACCAAAACTGACGTCAATGAAGGAAATTTATCGGGAGCATGGGCTCAAACCGATTGAGACCGTTCTAAGAGAAGCCATCAAGAACTTCCATGAGCGACTTCCACAGGTGCCTTCGGAGCTGTTTAGAACAATGTGGGACTCCCCAGGGGATGGCAGCCTGAAATACGAAGGTCCAAGTATGGCTCTAACTTTGTAACCTTTGAATTCATCCAAATTCGCGCGGCTGAATTTCGAAGTTTTTTAGTACGTCCAACGCCCACTCATTGGCGCTGCCGTACCCCCCTCGGAGGGAAAATTCGAAGAGTCATTCTGTTTTAACTTAACGAATTATTTATTCTATTTATTTATTTATTCATTCACTTATTTATTTAATTTTATTAAGCCATTAGGTACGTTTTAATTTCTTAAACTCTGACAACTCGCACCTATCGTGTCCAATTTTAATTTATTTTTAAAAACTTATATATTTTAAATATTTCTTATTATTTATAACTTTTACCCTATAACTATGCATCGTTTTTATTACTTTTTAATAATAATAGTTATTTATTTATTTATTCATTCGTTAAAACACATCTTTTAGCTTTTGACTTCCAAAAATCCTTTTTCGAATTTAAAAATTCAAAAATTCCCGCCGCAGCGCGAAAAATAAAATTCGTCATCTGCTTTCTTTTAATAAACTGGACAATAACTAATAAGATGTTTGAAAGAGGTAACTCACCTTATTACGAAAAAAATAGAAAACTATAAGAAAAAGTAAAACTTACTTAATTATTAAACAAAAACGCGGTAGTTCACACCTCGTACTTTGCAGGTACCTGGAGAGGGCCTTTGGCTCAAATAGTTTATGTAGATGTTGTGAGGAAATGCGCTACTCTGTCTACTGAGCAGCAACTATGTTTTCCTTGAATGGTGAGGGAGCGTCTACGACCCCCGAAAAACCTGGTAGCAGAGAGTAGGGATGCCACATCGTCAAAAAAACATCGAGTGGTCGATGTATCGATGTTTATAAAAGTACTCACCACTCACTCATTAAACATCGAAAAAAAACATCGATGTATCGAGTGTTTTTCTTTTAAGATGGGTTGTACGAAATTCCAGCTAGTTAGGATTGACGACATTATTTTATTAATTAAGAAGACGATGGAAAGAATGGAATCGGAATTCTGGGCATGGTAAAATTAACGTTTTGGATTAATTCTATATCTCCCTTGATACTGAAGATATCTAGACAAAACTTCCGACATGTTGTAGATAAAGAACAATCCGAAACGAAAATTTTACCCTGGGCATTTCCAAAGCAAGGGAATGGTGACTTTATGAGCGAAGAATATTGAATAATACATATTGGTGGAAAAAGAGGAAGAAATGGGGTGACTATCAAACTCAAGTACTCACAAGTTTTTGGGCTCGAATACAGTTACTTTGAGTGAAATATAATTGATTACATTTCAGTGTCAATTTCTTTTCAAAGAAATAGTTGAACACAATTACAAGTAAGTTACTTACGTAATTTGCCAAGAGCTTTGGAATGAAATAATCAGCTTTCCAATTTACATTTTTCTTGTCACGTGAACAGCTAAATTTTAATAACCGTTCTTTAAATTTTCATTTCAACCTAACCTTTGAATTTGTTGATGAAATACTTCGGAACAAATTTTTCCTACCATTTGATAGTATCTTTATCAATCTAAAATATGACCCTTATATAATTCCCATACTTTTTAAGGCACTTCCTTATCACTAGGCTTTAGAATAAAATATAAAGTAATGTTTTTGAAATAATGGTGACAATTAATTTTCTCTTAATAATATAATATTAATCATTTAAACCGAGTCTTAATATACATCTTCTTGCAAAGCAAGAAGTTCCTATCATTTCGATAAGTGCATGAAAAACTACCCCAATGTGTTTTATATGGGAGATATATTTACCAACTGGCATCGAACCCGGGTCTTTCTGGCAATACAGTCTATGCAGCACAATAGAAGATCACCATTTCTAACTATGTGTGAAAATTAAGCAGAAATATTGGCTGTAACTGCTTAAAACGACGTCCTACTTTTCCCTTATATTCCTTATGTGAGAAATTTTAATGTGCTCTGGCATCGAACCCAGGAAATGTACGATCTTATCTAAATGTTTTTCTTAAACCGATTCTTAATATACATCTTGCAGCGAAGCGAGAACTTCCTATCGTTTCGATAAGTGCATCAAAAATATAAAGAAATACTACCTCAATCTATTTTAAAGGGCAGATTTTTGCATTGTTTTAGCATCGAACCCAGGATATTTTCTGTGAAGATCATTCATGTTTTCGATAGATCATGACCATATATATATGCTCCTTGAGTTTCGATTCTCTACCAAACCGGGAAGTATTTCTTTTAATCCCGAAAATCAAAGCAATGCTTATAAGGGGAAAAATCGGGACTTTGGGGCCCTCTGGAATCGAACCCATGAGGTTCAAAATCGCAATTTTTCACGTTATGGCCAATAGGTTGTAAAAATTTCTAGTCACTGACGCAAATGGTTTAGCCTGTGAATTTGTATCCTCTCTATATATATGGATACATGAAAGTATCCGGAGAAGCATCTTCATATATAATAGATAGATAAATGAAACATGAACAATCGAATTTTATAGCATTTAAGGTTATTTTCACTCATAGCATAGTTTTCAAATAGATAGGAATGTTGATGTATTAAAATTTGTATCTTACAAACTTGAAAGCTTCGGCAACGATTGAAATGATCGACAAATGAACGCATAATACGAATTAGGAAATGAATTATAAGTGTTGTATATCGTACAGGCGTAAAATGAATTGCTGTGTGCGTATCACTCCACCAATGGAGCGATGGTAGTAAACGTAGGAAAACATTTGTCACCCTGTTTTTACCTTTACTTGTTTCCCTACACACGAATGATTGATGGCATAAGGTTCATTTGTATTCTTAAAAAGGCTTGTGATACTCATAAGCAATGCATTTATTGGTCAACCAAAAACATTCGTTGCTACCCGCTCCTCTTCTAAAACATCTGTGCGATGTTGAGTGTTTTGAAAAACATTCCTTACTACCCGCTCCTCTTCTAAAACATCGGTGCGATTTTGAGTGTTTTGAAAAACATTCGTTACCACCCGCTCCTATTCTAAAACATCGGTGCGATTTTGAGTGTTTTGAAAAACATTCGTTACCACCCGCTCCTCTTCTAAAACATCGGTGCGATGTTGAGTGTTTTGATAACATTCGTTACTTCCCAATCCTCTTCTAAAACATCGGTGCGATGTTGAGTGTTTTGAAAACATCGAGTCGATACATCTTCTAGCGGAGCGAGAACTTCCTATCATTTTGATAAGTGCATCAAAAAAATAATGAAAAACTATCCCTATGTTTTTTAAATACAAAATTTTTGTATCGTCCTAGCATCGAACCCAGGAGGTTCTCATTTGAAGTCATTCATGTTTTCGATAGATCATGACCATATCTGTAAGCTCCTTGAATTTTGATTTTCTACCTATCCGGGAAGTATTATTTAAAAATTTTCGAAAATCCCCACCATGTATCTTTATGAAGAAAATTGTGACTTTGGGGCCTTCTGGAATCGAACCCATGACACTGAGGTTCAAAGTCGGCCTTTTTCTGGAGGTTACACGTTATGGCCACTACGCCGTAAAAATTTCAAGTCAATGGCACATGGTTAGAAATTTGATCCCCTATGAATGTGTGTATATATGAATGTATAGGTACGAGTAAAAGATACTTACATACTGCAAGCATATAAAATGTATTTCTAATCTTTATTCACATCGCAAGTTTTGAGTTTCAATGTCATTGGGAAGAGGTATAAAAAAATTAAAAATCATAGTAATTTCTAATTTTTGGAGACGCCTGGCGTCGAACCTAGGACCTATTAGCGGATGCAAATGGGCTACTATAACCTGTTAGGAATGCTAAGTTTGAAGTCCATATCATACAGGGAAGGTCCTGAAATAAGACTCCATTATCCCCATCTGAAATGCATAGGGCAATGTAAATGGCTTTCTGGGATCGAACCAAGGACGATCAAGGAATGCTAAAACACGTATTTGAAATGAATCTATGATATTTATTTACATGCCTAGTTTTAAGTTTCTATATTATCAGGAAGAGCTTCAAAAAATTCTTAAACATCCTAACAATTATTAATTTTAGAGGCCCCTAGTGTCGAACCCAGGACTTATTGGTAGCTGTGAACAGACCTTAAGACTTTTTAAGACTTGATTTTATTTATTGCAAAGTTTGAAGTCGATATCATGCCGGGAAGTACCTAAAATTTGTTCCTGTTATCTCCATAAGAAATGCATTGAGGAATGTAAATAATTGAATCGAACCAAGGACAATCAGCGAAACGTTCAACAACGTACATAAACGATATTTACGATCTCTATCTACATGCCGAGTTTCAAGTTTCCATCTTATCGGGAAGTGATTCAAAAAAATCTCAATGTAAATTAAATGGGAGAATATTTGCACTTACCTAGCGTCGAACCAAGGATAATCTTCGATGATGTCTTAATAGTTTTCATCGGATACGCACGGCCTCCAGCGATACCTCGAATTTCAACACTCTACTTTACCGGAAAGTGCCTCAAAAGAATTTTCGAAAATCCCCGCAATGTATCTTTATGGAGAAAATCTAAATCTAAAAATCTCTTCCAAAACATCGGTGCGATGTTGAGTGTTTTGAAAAACATTCGTTACTACCCGCTCCTCTTCTAAAACATCGGTGCGATTTTGAGTGTTTTGAAAAACATTCGTTGCTACCCGCTCTTATTCTAAAACATCGGTGCGATTTTGAGTGTTTTGAAAAACATTCGTTCCTACCCGCTCCTATTCTAAAACATCGGTGCGATTTTGAGTGTTTTGAAAAACATTCGTTCCTACCCGCTCCTATTCTAAAACATCGGTGCGATTTTGAGTGTTTTGAAAAACATTCGTTCCTACCCGCTCCTATTCTAAAACATCGGGTCGATTTTGAGTGTTTTGAAAAACATTCGTTACTACCTGCTCCTCTTCTAAAACATCGGGTCGATGTTGAGTGTTTTGAAAAACATCGAGTCGATGTTCCACTCATTTTCGTACCACTCGATGTTTCCGATGTATCGGCAAAAAAACATCGAGTAGTCCGATACATCGATGTCGATGTGGCATCCCTAGCAGAGAGTTACGTATTCGAGATCGCTGGTAAAACCGCTTATGCCGAAGGATTGCGTACTGCGGCTCGTAAATAACGTGGCACCCGCTGTGCTCTGCCGAGGATGTTAAATTGTTAAGATCATTCCACTCATAGGCTATTTAGATATAGTTACATTCCTGGTCGTTCGCACTTAGTTACGCGTAATTCGAAAAGCGTATTTTCATATCAGTCGACTCTGGTTGCGGTAGGGATGCCACATCGTCTAAAAAACATCGAGTGGTCGATGTATCGATGTTTATAAAAGTACTCACCACTCACTCATTAAACATCGAAAAAAAACATCGATGTTTCGATGCATCGAGTGTTTTTCTTTTAAGATGAGTTGTACGAAATTCCAGCTAGTTAGGATTAACGACATTATTTTATTAATTAAGAAGACGATGGAAAGAATGGAATCGGAATTCTGGGCATGGTAAAATTATCGTTTTGGATTAATTCTATATCTCCCTTGATACTGAAGATATCTAGACAAAACTTACACCATGTTGTAGATAAAGAACAGTCCGAAACGAAAATTCTACCCTGGGCATTTCCAAAGCAAGGGAATGGTGACTTTATGAGCGAAGAATATAGAATAATACATATTGGTGGAAAAAGAGGAAGAAATGGGGTGACTATCAAACTCAAGTACTCACAAGTTTTTGGGCTCGAATACAGTTACTTTGAGTGAAATATAATTGATTACATTTCAGTGTCAATTTCTTTCCAAAGAAATAGTTGAATACAATTACAAGTAAGTTACTTACGTAATTTACCAAGAGCTTTGGAATGAAATAATCAGCTTTCCAATTTACATTTTTCTTGTCACGTGAACAGCTAAATTTTAATAACCGTTCTTTAAATTTTAATTTCAACCTAACCTTTGAATTTGTTGATGAAATACTTCGGAACAAATTTTTCCTACCATTTGATAGTATCTTTATCAATCTAAAATATGACCCTTATATAATTCCCATACTTTTTAAGGCACTTCCTTATCACTAGGCTTTAGAATAAAATATAAAGTATTTTTTTTGAAATAATGGTGACAATTAATTTTCTCTTAATAATATAATATTAATCATTTAAACCGAGTCTTAATATACATCTTCTTGCAAAGCAAGAAGTTCCTATCATTTCGATAAGTGCATGAAAAACTACCCCAATGTGTTTTATATGGGAGATATATTTACCAACTGACATCGAACCCGGGTCTTTCTGGCAATACATCCTATGCAGCACAATAGAAGATCACCATTTATAACTATGTGTGAAAATTAAGCAGAAATATTGGCTGTAACTGCTTGAAACGACGTCCTACTTTTCCCTTATATTCCTTGAGAAATTTTAATGTGCTCTGGCATCGAACCCAGGAAATGTACGATCTTATCTAAATGTTTTTCTTAAACCGATTCTTAATATACATCTTGCAGCGAAGCGAGAACTTCCTATCGTTTCGATAAGTGCATCAAAAATATAAAGAAATACTACCTCAATCTATTTTAAAGGGCAGATTTTTGCATCGTTTTAGCATCGAACCCAGGATATTTTCTGTAAAGATCATTCATGTTTTCGATAGATCATGACCATATATATATGCTCCTTGAGTTTCGATTCTCTACCTATCCGGAAAGTATTTCTTTTAATCCCGAAAATCAAAGCAATATATTTAAACGGAAAAAATCGGGACTTTGGGGCCCTCTGGAATCGAACCCATGACACTGAGGTTCAAAATCGCAATTTTTCTGGCGGTTTCACGTTATGGCCAATAGGTTGTAAAAATTTCTAGTCACTGACGCAAATGGTTTAGCCTGTGAATTTGTATCCTCTCTATATATATGGATACATGAAAGTATCCGGAGAAGCATCTTCATATATAATAGATAGATAAATGAAACATGAAAAATCGAATTTTATAGCATTTAAGGTTATTTTCACTCTTAGCATAGTTTTCAAATAGATAGGAATGTTGATGTATTAAAATTTATATCTTACAAACTTGAAAGCTTCGGCAACGATTGAAATGATCGACAAATGAACGCATAATACGAATTAGGAAATGAATTATAAGTGTTGTATATTGTACAGGCGTAAAATAAATCGCTGTGTGCGTATCACTCCACCGATGGAGCGATGGTAGTAAACGTACGAAAACATTTGTCACCCTGTTTTTACCCTTACTTGTTTCCCTACACACGAATGATTGATGGCATAAGTAGGGAAGGTTCATTTGTATTCTTAAAAAGGCTTGTGATACTCATAAGCAATGCATTTATTGGTCAACCAAAAACATTCGTTACTTCCCGCTCCTCTTCTAAAACATCGGTGCGATGTTGAGTGTTATGATAACATTCGTTACTACCCGCTCCTCTTCTAAAACATCGGTGCGATGTTGAGTGTTTTGATAACATTAGTTACTCCCCGCTCCTCTTCTAAAACATCGGTGCGATGTTGAGTGTTTTGAAAACATCGAGTCGATACATCTTCTAGCGGAGCGAGAACTTCCTATCATTTTGATAAGTGCATCAAAAAAAATAATGAAAAACTATCCCTATGTATTTTAAATACAAAATTGTTGTATCGTCCTAGCATCGAACCCAGGAGGTTCTCATTAGAAGTCATTCATGTTTTCGATAGATCATGACCATATCTGTAAGCTCCTTGAATTTTGATTTTCTACCTATCCGGGAAGTATTATTTAAAGATTTTCGAAAATCCCCACCATGTATCTTTATGGAGAAAATTGTGACTTTGGGGCCTTCTGGAATCGAACCCATGACACTGAGGTTCAAAGTCGGCCTCTTTCTGGAGGTTACACGTTATGGCCACTACGCCGTAAAAATTTCAAGTCAGTGGCACATGGTTAGAAATTTGATCCCCTAAGAATGTGTATATATATGAATGTATAGGTACGAGTAAAAGATACTTACATACTGCAAGCATATAAAATGTATTTCTAATCTTTATTCACATTGAATGTTTTGAGTTTCAATGTCATTGGGAAGAGGTATAAAAAATTTAAAAATCATAGCAATTTCTAATTTTTGGAGACGCCTGGCGTCGAACCTAGGACCTATTAGCGGATGCAAATGGGCTACTATAACCTGTTAGGAATGCTAAGTTTGAAGTCCATCTCATACCGGGAAGGTCCTGAATTAAGACTCCATTATCCCCATCTGAAATGCATAGGGCAATGTAAATGGCTTTCTGGGATCGAACCAAGGACGATCAAGGAATGCTAAAACACGTATTTGAAATGAAACTATGATATTTATTTACATGCCTAGTTTTAAGTTTCTATATTATCAGAAAGAGCTTCAAAAAATTCTTAAACATCCTAACAATTATTAATTTTAGAGGCCCCTAGTGTCGAACCCAGGACTTATTGGTAGCTATGAACAGACCTTGAGACTATTTAAGACTTGATTTTATTTACTGCAAAGTTTGAAGTCGATATCATGCCGGGAAGTACCTAAAATTTGTTCCCGTTATCTCCATAAGAAATGCATTGAGGAATGTAAATAAATGAATCGAACCAAGGACAATCAGCGAAACGTCCAACAACGTACATAAACGATATTAACGATCTCTAACTACATGCCGAGTTTCAAGTTTCCATCTTATCGGGAAGTGATTCAAAAAAATCTCAATGTAAATTAAATGGGAGAATATTTGCCCTGACCTAGCGTCGAACCAAGGATAATCTTCGATGATTTCTTAATAGTTTTCATCGGATACGCACGGCCTCCAGCGATACCTCGAATTTCAACACTTTACTTTACCGGAAAGTGCCTCAAAACAATTTTCGAAAATCCCCGCAATGTATCTTTATGGAGAAAATCTAAATCTAAAAATCTCTTCCAAAACATCGGTGCGATGTTGAGTGTTTTGAAAAACATTTGTTACTACCCGCTCCTCTTCTAAAACATCGGTGCGATGTTGAGTGTTTTGAAAAACATTCGTTGCTACCCGCTCCTCTTCTAAAACATCGGTGCGATGTTGAGTGTTTTGAAAAACATTCGTTACTACCCGCTCCTATTCTAAAACATCGGTGCGATTTTGAGTGTTTTGAAAAACATTCGTTGCTACCCGCTCATATTCTAAAACATCGGTGCGATTTTGAGTTTTTTGAAAAACATTCGTTGCTACCCGCTCCTATTCTAAAACATCGGTGCGATTTTGAGTGTTTTGAAAAACATTCGTTGCTCCCCGCTCCTATTCTAAAACATCGGTGCGATTTTGAGTGTTTTGAAAAACATTCGTTACTACCCGCTCCTATTCTAAAACATCGGTGCGATTTTGAGTGTTTTGAAGCGTTAAGTACCCTCTATCTTTTTATTTATTTTATTTTCTATCCTTTATTGACTAGGTTTATCGCCTAACTTTACTTGTGTGCTTTTGGGTCTTATTTATTTTGTCATAACTTCCGATAACCGCTAACTCTGCTATCTTAATTTATATATTTTACTTACGAGCCTACTTAGTGTATTTTACTCTAACACTTAATCTTCTGCGGCGCTTACTTCCATTTTTGCCTGTATAATCTAATTTATTTATTTTAAAATTTATACGAAGCACTTGCACAGATAAATTCCTCTCACGGTAATCATTTAGTTAGTGTATATATTTTGTCTCCGAAGTTAGAAACCTAGCCCCTCTACACAGGTTAGGTCAGCCAGGTAAAGCACAACGGGTGGTAACTCATTGTTCATTGTTAGTTGTTTTCGTTTTAGTTCCCCATTTAGTGAGCCAGTGTAAATTCAATAGCAATAGGATGGCTTCCTACAGGTCTGTCCTGGCTCGTGAAAGGAAGGTGGACACCGACCCCCTGTGGGCACGGATCTGCCGCCTTGAGAGGGTTGTTGGAGAGCTTCGCTCGTTGGTTTTAGGAGGTGGGAATACCTCGATGAGGGGGAGGGTGGCTCCCAAAACTGCGTCAGTTCCCTCCACGTCGACCACTGGGGCTCGCCCTAGAGTAAACGCTGGTTGGTCTGTCGCGGAGGCGGTGATGCCTACTCCTAACCTCTCGGGCTCTGTTCTCCCCCTGAAGCCCGAGTGGATGGTGGCTACGAGGAGTGGAGGAGCAGCGCGGGCTGGCAAGGGCAATGGGGAGGTGACGACGAACCCTATCCCTATCCGCAATAAGTTCTCGGTGCTGGAAAGTGTCGATGAGCCTGTTCGAAAGGCCATGCCTGCCCCTCTTCCCTCCAAAGTAGTTGCGCCTAAAGGAAGTCGGGGTGGGGGGATTGTATTGATAGGGAGCTCTAATGTAAAGCGTATTGTGGCCCCTTTGCGGCGAAGGGCGGAGAGGGAGGGAGGTGACATTAGGGTTACATCTTGGTGTATTCCCTCTGGGCATGTGGCCCAAGTCACGGGTGCGGTAGGTGCGGCGGCCAGGGGCACGGATTGCTCTCGGCTGCGGGTGGTGGCCCATGTTGGAGTCAACGATGCCTGTCACCGCGCTCCCGAGGATATTTTGCGTTCTTTTGAGGACCTGAATTCCGAGGTTGAGCGCGTGCAGGAGTCGCTTGGCATCGATGTGCGGCTGTCCATCTGCAGCATTGTCCCGCGGAGTGACTGCAGCCGAAGCGTTCGGACTAAAATAGATGGTCTGAATGCGCGGATGTGGGAGTTCTGTCGGGGCATGGGAGTTGACTTTGCGGACCTTCGGCCGACCCTCTTGTCGTACCCCCTCGCCTTGAACGGCTCTGGTGTTCACTATACTGCTGAAGCTGCGAGCGGGGTGGCTCATAGGATTTACGAGCATTGTAGGTTTTTTTTAGGCTAAAGGGAATTTGTGGGAATGCTTCTAATTTAAGTGGCTCCGATATAGGAAATAAAGTTAATAAACAATCGAATACCTTAAAAAGTACTGAACAAGTTGAAGATGAGCAACAACGCGTTTCCCGGGCTTCACCCATTGTAAATGAACTATCGATTGCCATTATTAATTGTAGAAGCATCAAAAACAAAGTAGCCGATCTTGAACATCTTATCCGAAGTAACGACTCCGACATAATTATAGGCACCGAAAGCTGGCTAACAGACGATATTAATGACTACGAAGTATTTCCTAAAGATTTTAAGATTTATCGTAAGGACCGTCAGGATAAAGTGGGTGGAGGAGTATTTATAGCGGTTAAAAGTTCTTTGCGGAGTAGTTCACATACGTATCCTAACAGTTGCATCGAGAGCGTATGGTGTACCATTAGTCAGCCAAATAAACCCAATCTACATGTATGTGCTTTTTACCGGCCGCCCAACTCTTCGCGTCATGTTTTGCGTAACCTAAACGATGAAATAAATTTTTACTCGCGTAAAAACAACAATAGCATAATGATAATTGGAGGAGATTTTAATCTTCCAGACATCGATTGGCAAAAGCACGTAGTCAAGAAAAGAGCTCGGGACAATGACTCTTGTAGGACCTTGTTAAATATAATACAAAAAAATTCATTACACCAACTAGTCAAAAAGCCTACCAGGGAATTAACCATTTTAGATCTTTTTCTTACGAACACCCCCGAACGAGTATCTAACACATCTGTTTGCGATTGAATATCCGATCACAAAGCCATAATTATAGATTTCGACCTTTACTTGGTAAAGCACAGAAAACCTAGGCGCAGAGTTTATCTTTACCCGCGAGCCGATTTCGAAGGATATCGTAGTAAACTCATGTACGAATTTCTGGAGTATAAAACGCGCGCGATATGTTTAAATACCGAGGACACGTGGAATCTCTTTGTAAGAACAATGCGTGACCTAATGGATAAATTTGTACCCTCAAAACTTTCAAATCAAATTAATGAACCTAGATGGTATAATAAGGAGACTAGGAGAGCACTAAAGAAACAGAGGCGTTTGCATTCCAAATTAAAAGCCGCTGCGAGGCAACCGAATAGTATCAACATAGATCGAGTAGAGAGCGAACATAAGGAAGCAAAGTCGGAAACTAAACGAATTATGCGAGATGCCCTCCGTCAATATAAAAAGAAGATTTTATGCGAACACTTGGAAGAGGACCCAAAAGCGTTTTGGTCGTACGTTCGTGAGGTCCAAGGTAAAGAGCAAACTGTTGGTTCATTAAAGGATACTTGCGGTAATATAGTAAACGATGCTAAAGGCAAAGCTAATATCTTGAATGATTTTTTTCGAAGCGTTTTCACGTCTGACGATACATCAAATACTCTCCCGAATGTTGATAAACCTGAATCAATGTCGAAAATCACCTTCAGAGAAGACGGCATCATTAAACTATTGCAACAGATTAAACCGAATAAAGCTCCGGGTCCTGAAGGCTCGAGTGTTCAAGGAAGTTGCGGAGAGCGTAGCACCTTTTCTTAAAGTTATATTTGACAAGAGTATGAGCGAAGGAAAGGTCCCGAAAGATTGGAAAATTGCGAATGTCACGCCAATATTTAAAAGTGGCTCTAAGGACGATCCAGCTAATTACAGGCCTATATCTTTAACATCACTGAGCGGTAAAATTATGGAACATATAATAGCTAGCTCTTTAATGGGTTTTCTTGAAACGTCCAATTTCATAATTAGGAATCAACACGGTTTTCGTAAGACTCGTTCTTGCGAGTCTCAGCTGGCTTTATTAGTACACGATGTTCTAAACTCTGCTGAAAAACATAAGCAAGTCGATGCGATATTTTTAGATTTTCGGAAGGCTTTCGATAAGGTACCTCATCATAAATTGCTGTACAAATTAGAAGTTGCGGGTATCAATGCACAAGTTATTAATTGGATAAAAGACTTTCTCACCGATAGAGAGCAACGAGTAGTACTCGATGGTATTAGTTCCAACTTGGTTAAGGTGACCTCGGGCGTCCCTCAGGGCAGTGTAATTGGACCGTTGTTATTTTTAGTATACATCAACGACCTCAGCAATCACATTGAAAGCAATGTTAGGATATTCGCAGACGACACAGTCATTTACAGGGAAATAGTTAGTTCAGAGGATAGATTAACCCTTTCGAACGACTTAGATAGAATTATGAATTGGTGCGATGATTGGCAATTAGAGCTTAATGTAGAAAAGTGTTCGGTAGTTAACTTCTTCGAAAGTAAATCTATAATAAATAATTATTCTTATAGTCTCCGAGGGGTAAACCTAATGACAGTAGAATCGGTAAAGTATCTTGGAGTAACTCTCACGAATAATCTATCATGGAGTGCCCACATCCGAAATATATGTGGAAAAGCACTTAAGAAACTCGGCTTCGTTAAAAGAATAGTCGGTAGGAGCGAAGAAAAGGTTCGCGAGCGATGTTACTTAGCGTTAGTTAGGCCTCACCTTGAGTATGCATGTAGTGTATGGGACCCCGCCGAGAAATGTCATATTCGGGATTTAGAAAAAGTACAACGAAAGGCGATACGATTTGTAAAGAATTGCTACGATAAAACAGCGAGTGTCACTCAGATGTTACAGGACGCGGGATGGGAATCATTAGAAGATAGAAGAAAAATTCAAAGGATAAATTTATTAAATAAGTTCAGAGAAATTACGTTTTCAGATGATGTAACCGATATAATGCGACCCCCCTGTTATATGGGCCGTGCTGATACTGCCCGAAAGATTAGGGAAATAGATGCTAAAACGAATCGTTTCAAAAATTCATTTTTTCCGCGAAGTATACGCGAAAGCAACCGTTTAGGAAAATAGAGTCAAGGTGCTTGCACCCCCTGCCACACGCCGAAAGGCGGCTTGCAGGGTTCTTACATAGACATAGACATAGACATTGAAAAACATTCGTTGCTACCCGCTCCTATTCTAAAACATCGGTGCGATTTTGAGTGTTTTGAAAAACATTCGTTGCTACCCGCTCCTATTCTAAAACATCGGTGCGATTTTGAGTGTTTTGAAAAACATTCGTTACTACCAGCTCCTATTCTAAAACATCGGTGCAATTTTGAGTGTTTTGAAAAACATTCGTTACTACCAGCTCCTATTCTAAAACATCGGTGCGATTTTGAGTGTTTTGAAAAACATTCGTTACTACCAGCTCCTATTCTAAAACATCGGTGCGATTTTGAGTGTTTTGAAAAACATTCGTTGCTACCCGCTCCTATTCTAAAACATCGGTGCGATTTTGAGTGTTTTGAAAAACAATCGTTACTACCAGCTCCTATTCTAAAACATCGGTGCGATTTTGAGTGTATTGAAAAACATTCGTTACTACCCGCTCCTATTCTAAAATATCGGTGCGATTTTGAGTTTTTTGAAAAACATCGAGTCGATGTTCCACTCATTTTCGTACCACTCGATGTTTCCGATGTATCGGCAAAAAAACATCGAGTAGTCCGATACATCGATGTCGATGTGGCATCCCTAGGTTGCGGAGAATTGAATTGGAAATTGAATATTTGAATGTATTTTTTTCTGTCTTCCTTTCAATTTCCTCAATAAGTACATTATAATCTATTCAATCGTTCGCTATATTCTTTTGAATAAAACCATACCGAAAATATAAGGAAATTGAATACCTAAATGTTGATCTGCTACCAACTTTAGTAATATTTGTTTTAAATGCGTCCATGCTGCGTACGAAACTTGGAAGAATGTTTGAATGTCTCAATTAAAAAAGGATGAGAACTTTTTGCGTAAAAACAATAAATATACCAAATTCTTCATCAAAATTACTTAAATCTGATCTTTACCGCAACAACCAAGTGAACACGGGCCACCGTATGGACGAAATCGTCCGGACGAAGTCACCGGGTGCCAGAGTGTGTTTGAGTCGATCATTTAGGAAAAGGAGCGTATAAATCAAGAGTCGGGAAAATTAAGTGGAAAGATGTGAAAATGCAGCAGAAAGGCGCCATGTGGATGCACAATATATTTCGCTCTTAGGGCCCCATTTCCGGCTACACTTTTAGTTACGGTTAGAGTCGAGGTGAAAGGCTGTTGCACTACCCATAGTTGCGCCGTGGGCCTCGGCTAAAGCAGCGCAAACCCTAACCCCCAGTAGAGCCTACGGTTACGATGCAGTAGGAGGTTAGCGAACTTTTTGGCGAAAAAACTGTTTTTAATTTTTCACATGAATTATTTGGAAGATATCGACTTGAAAAAAAAAGTTTGGAGTCGTCCTATAAAATTATCAATTCAAGATTTTTGGTATAACTCAACAATGTATTTTGTAGCAGCAAAAAATTAAATTTACAACCTTTTTTCCCGTGCATCCAAACTCTGACGACGATTTCCCTGGAAATTCATCTCGATTCATTTACAGCGAAGTAACAGATGTCTAATGCTTACAACGATCATTTGGTCCAATTTCATATAAACAAACAAAATATGAGTAATTATAAAACTGACGGGTACCACGATTGAACATGAAATATCAGTCTCTAGGTAAATCACGTATCCTTGAGAAATCATTGGTGTAATGAAATGAAAAGAATACATCAGATTTGCATTTAAAGGTGGAATTAACATTTCTATAAGCCTTACATTTTGACCTTTCTGATTTCTGAAGGGTAGCATTGGGCATAGTATTGTACTTCAAACATGGTCGTTTTTGGCTTTACTAACAAACTTTTATTGCTTTATTTACACGTTTGTTGGTTTGAACATACGTCATGCCAGTTTTGTTAGTATCAAAATTCTTTAGAAGTCAAAAATTAATCTTTTCCATAAATTCATTTAGCTTAGAACAAATCGATCGACCTGTTCCACTCTTTGAAGGCATTCGACAATTGCTAACCGCAAGTCTCTGCATAAAATCATAGCTAAAGTCTTTACCAGCTTCGGGGTTGTTTTGTTGAACATATGCTTTATTTTAAGATTCTCTGCATACTGATAAGCTAGGATTAAAAACTCATTTTTACTCAAAAACATAATCTAATTCCTTAACATGGTTTTATCCTCCTCTTTCTCATTTCTTCGAAAGGCCTTAACATTCCCCAAACAATTTCCACTTCTTTTCCATCCACAAAAGCTTTATGTCTATCACCTAAGGTATCTATCATCACCAGAAGATCACAGATCATCACGGTAACGAAACCGGTCGGAATAAATCTCTGTGGAAGTTACCAAGTTTTTCATTTTTTGAAATGTAAGGTATCTACTTTTAGGTGCACAATATCTCACACTGGCTCATATCCCATTTATGACGTTTTTTCTCCCTAAAAATAACAAAGGGAAACTATAAGAATTTAAATTTCTAAACCAAATTTCTTATTCAGATAAGCTATGTAGCCTCCTCACCTTCTAGGATGAGTGCCATGCCCGGCAGTGATGGGAGTAAGGCCATCTCGGTCGTCATTCTACGAAACCCTTACACAGGGAACGACAAGAAAAGAAGGGAAAAAATGGAAACTAGAGTGGGGACGTGGAATGTTAGGACAATGCTCAGGAAAGGGAAGTTGGAAAACGTAAAGTTAGAAATGAAGAGGTCCAACATAAATGTACTAGGGTTATGCAAAGTGCGGTGGAAAGACGAGGGAGACTTCTGGAGTGATGATATTAGAGTCATTTTCAGTGGGGGAAATACTAGCCAGAGGGGAGTAGCTGTAGTGTTGGATAAGAAATCGGGAGAATCCGTGATAGCCACTGAGCTAATAAGCGATCGGTTTATGTTTTTTTTTGAATGAAAACAAAACTTTTTCCTGCTTAACGGAAGTTTTTATGAACAAAAAGACGGGCTAGCAATGGGGTCTACTCTTTCCCCTGTGTTAGCTAACATTTACTCTCTAGAAGGAAAATTGTTTGATTCGAATTCCATTTTGTTAAAAAATATTGTATGCTGGTTTCGTTACGTCGACGATATCTTTTGGTATGGACTGGCACCAACCGTCAACTATCTTCTTTTATCTCTTTCCTGAATTCCCTCCTTCAGAACATTTCCTTCTCCCATGAAACTGAAACTGATAATTGTTTGAACTTCCTAGACCTCACCCTACGCCTAATAAATCAAAAAATAAAATTCAGTATTTACAGAAAACCGACTTATATTAACAATACCATTCCATTTACCTCCAACCACCACTACTCACACAAGCTCACCGCCTTCCATAGCCTCATCCTTTGATTGTTTAATATCTCTCTGTCCCCCCAAAACTTTCTTCGTGAACTTATAACTATAAAAGAAATAGCTGTCGCGAATGGTTACCCCCCTACCTTAATAGACAAATTGGTTAAACGGAAAGAAAGACGCACGATCGACAAGTGACTTCTTTCGCTTGAATCCCAATCTCAGACGGATAACCCCCGACGTTTTATTCTTCCTTTAAAGGCCACATTTCTTACCAACTTGCCAGTTTCTGCAAAAAAATTAATATTACGCCAGTTTTAGTAATAAGAATAACTCAAGAATATTTTTATGTTCCCAAAAAACAAAGTGGAACCTATGAATAGATCTGGTGTTTATAAGCTAAATTGTGACACATCTAATGCTATTTACATCAGTCGGACCATCAGGAATTTAACACTCGTACAAAAGAACATTTCAAGGCTTTTGTGAATGAGTCACCTTCCTCCCATTTTGCAAAACATCTCTTTGAAAATAAGCATTCCAGCAGTCTCATTCCCTTCCTGATTTTGCCTATATATACCACTGTTTGGTGAAAATTGGTTTGTGTTGACCTGATGATGGTGGAGTTACACCGAAACCGGTAGTCGTCTTTTAAAATAAAACCTGTGGAAAAGTGAACATCTGTCTACCTTCATTAGAGTGTATTTCCACAACATCACGGCCGCCTCCGTAGATTTTGTTTTTAAGTCTGTTCTTTCTAATTTAATTCTTTAAAATAAATAAAGCCTGTAACCGTTAGAAGTGAAGTTTTCGTGTATTTATTACAGAAATCTATCCGAGTGCTCTTGGTTATATTTTATTTATAATACAACCAATATAATTATATTTTTTTAGAATGCATGAAAAGTAGCTCTATCCAGTAAATAATCGGCAGGTCAGAGCCTTGTCTAGTTTAGGCTAGAAAAATATGTTAATCAACTAGTACCGGCCAATTATAAAGACTCTTTCGTTAAGATTTCCAGGCAGATGTCCCACCCTGCATGGATAGTTGACGTCACAGATATTGCAAAAAGTCATCGGCGGAAATAATAGCACCCGTTTTTAGATTGCAAATTGTGAGAATTAGTACCGAATAAAAACGAACAAAAAAGTTACGAAAATTCGAGCAAGCCCTTGACTTCCAACGAAGATTGTTGAACGAATGCATCTTTCAATAATGCGTATTTGATTGGTCCATTACTTGACCAACGTGTGGCTTCACAGATTCAAACGCAACGGACTTTCCTAGTTGCTGTTTTTTATGGATGCAGCTAATATTTAAGTGTTCTCTCAAATATTTTCAAGACTTCAGAATCTGTGGATTTGAAGAATTAAATTTCTCTTTAATACGGTACTGACTTTCGTAGGCGCTGCGTGCATCAATGGGCGAATTAAATTCTGCAGCCTATACTAACAGAGACTCGATGCAAAAGATTTTTCTATAGAGACAACTACTGCTGGAGTACTCTCTGAAATAAAGCTTTCGGCTTCAGAGTTCATGAGTTCGAGGAAAAAATATTTCAAAGGAACGCGGAACGGAATAAAACCTTCCTAGGTTCGGCGTGTACGAATGGATTGATGAATTTTTTGAGCCATAGAATACACAACACACATGCCGTATACATTTTATCTATGTACAACTAATATTTCTGTATCCTACAAGATAATTCTCGATTTTGTACCACCACATTTCTATTTATGCAAATCTAGCTTATGCAAACAAACATGAACGTATTAATTTTTTTCATTAATAAATCGATATATACAATGAATTTGACGTATGTAAAACTTTAATGCGTGTACAAAACAGTTATTTTTCTAAAAAAACTTGCTTGCTGGTCGTTTACACAAGTCATGTTTACGGTAATGTAATGAGTAAATACCCTCAAGTGTACACAACTAAAATCCCATTCTATTCTATACAGGAAAATGCGTGGATTCAGCAATCGCATTGGTCGTCATGGGGACTGGTTGTTTACTACCTCAGAAAATCGGAAATTTTTCGCGTATTTTGTCAAAATTCTCCAAATTTCGATTTCTAAACGATATTCCATGACCAAAATAAGAATCTTTATTCAAATTCCGTTCTTATGGTGCTTGTCTCAGTTCTTTAAGACCCTTCCTTCTAATTAAATTCTTAAAAAGAAATAAAGCGTGCGTACGACGAAAGTGAAGTTTGGCTTACAACTTGTCTCGATATTTCCTCTTTCCATTATTTATATATGTGCATTTATAAACACTAACCTTTCAGAATTAAAGCTTTGAAATTATCGGATACTTTTGTACAATTTTATATAGATTTAACCAACTTTCGTTTCATTATTTCGTGTTTTTTTATATACATCTTACGCATCGTTGTTATAACGTTATTCTATGAACGTATTAGTTGTTTTGAGCGCATTTCGATATGATTATTAACCGATGTAAAACATTTGTAATCACATCTGCTTCTATTCAGTTGGAATTAAACTTCGAAAAAAATCGAGATGTTGGAATTTTTCCAAATCTTTGTGGCCATTTAAAAAGAGTCTGCAATCGCTGAAAGTGATCATAGTTGTTGGTCGAACTGCGTCACTCTCGAAGAATCAACACAACTCCTTCGTAAAATATGCTAGAAAAGCAACAAAGACACCGAATTGCAGACACTCTTTCATTCCAAGTTAAAATAGTTGCGATTTAAAATTTCTCCGACTCAAAAAACCATGGTATAAATGTCGATTATTGCTGACAATTACAAGAATGAACTTTGTTCGGTTGGTATAACTCATGAATAACGAACTCTGCTCCTTCGGAATAACTTCTAGAAAAACAACAAACGCATCGAATTGTTGAAAAAACATAAATCAGCATTTAAGACCCAGAGCTGCGTACCTATTAGGAAATTGTCATCTTCAGCAGAAATACGTATATTTCTGTACTCAAATATAAAATTGTGGCGTGATTTGAAATTTTGCTGCGCAGTTTCCTACACTGAGTTTGTTGAAAAATGAAAGTCTATGTCCCTTGTTTCAATTTCGGTGACGTTTACCTTTGTAGACCAAGTTAAGTTTCTGGAGTCGACGTTATTACATCAGGAGACCTGCACATCCTTATTTCGTGAGTTGCAAAGCTCAAGTTTTAGCTGACATCAATAGAAAGGAAGATCCATAGAAGGGAATTTGCCGACAGATCGATATACAGAGAAAAATAATAAATAAATTTTCCAAGCACTTTATTTATTCCGTGAAATAGTTTCCGCTCGGTCTGGTTTCATCCATGAAAATACATACTCCTTCGTCAGCCCTTTTTCCCTTTAATTAAAAGCAGGAAAATGATTTGGTTAATGTCGATTTTGCTGGGCTTTTTGCAAGTATACTGACCTGGGAAGGGGTTCCCAGCGGGGGCCCATAATGTCGACCGGACATTTCCTCTGCTAGACCCTCGCCGCGAGAGGGGACACCTTTGCAAAACTGACCGCGCCTAGTATGATTCTAAAAGTTATACACAATACAAATTAGCAACAATTTGCTAACTTCGTCGCATCACTCGTCGAAAGAGAGGTACAAGCGTCTTTTGACTCACGTTCTGCGATGAAAATTGAGGTTTCTCATGATTTGTTAAAATTGCGCCTATAATTATAGACTCAGGGATTACCTCGGGAGAAACGACCACAATCACAAAGTCGCTTAAACAGAGAACATATGTTTGTAAATATTGTAATCGTGGAATAGTAGAATGAAACAATATACCTGGAAAGATTTTAGAACCTTTTCACCCTTACATTGTATTTTTGTCTGTCATCACCCAAATTACAATGTATGCCTCTGCAGTTTGAGGATTCAGTTGTGCGTGAACCTGACGATGGTAATGTACCGAAACCGGTAGTTCCTGAATTAAAGCCTTTGTGGAAAAGAAAAATCTATTTTCAATCAAGTTAAGTACCAGAATGTTGAGAGTTTAGCTTTTGGATGATTTATAGCAAAAACTAGCCACTTAGACTTTTTGCAAAAGACTTTGTTTTGGTGTGAGCTCGTTCTATTTGAATGCAATGTTCGATTAACGTTACAAAGATAATTTTGTGTCGTTTATTAAACATTTTTACCTTCCGATTTTTATCACGATGGATACTTGAAATAAGATAGGTGTATTATTGTTACTTTTGATCATTTAGTAGGATCAGATGAAGGCAATTACACCATATATTCAAAAGTTAAAAGTAGTTGTAATTTTTTTCAGGGGAAATAATTTACTAATAAATAATAAAATCTATTATGCGAATTAATAATAGACGGAACTATCACTGGGATAGCGGTGCAAAATAAGAAAACGTGAGATTCTCGAGAAATGCCGAGAGACTCGTTTATCGGGAAATTCCGAGGTTCTTAATTCTCTGATAGCGCTGGCCAACAACGCTTTTGTAAAGATTCGATGGGCGCGCAAAAAATAATGCGATAACTCAAAAAATTAAGATTATTCCTCTCAAGCTCTTCATATTTCCAAATACTTCAGTTTTTTCATGTATTTGGAAAAATAATTCATTTATTTCTTTAAGCATTCTAGAAACTACAAATCGCTAAGATATATGATTATCTTACATTGCTTGAATTCCTCTGTCTTAAAATCTTACGTTAAAAGCCCTATCTCTAGTAATTTGAGGCCAGTACATCTTTGGTATCTCCCTACAACTTCTTGCCATCGGTTCTTCCCATCCTTTTGAAGTCCTTTCTTTAGCAATCCATCCATAGCAGTATTTCTCATTACTTCGCTATCTTTCCTTAATTAAAGCCAATTTCTCTCGCTAAATATTCTGAAATCTTCTCTGCATCAACTTAAATTTCTTTTACCACACAATTAATTTCCTAAACCTCCGTAACACGTTTTTTTGTTAAGCAGTTACTCGTGCAGACTGTTTTCACTCATTGATAGGATCCGAATTTTTCGTACTCAATTACTTATAGGTTCCCGCCCATCTTTTCTTTGGGTACGGCGCCCTACTGACCGGTCAAGGGACTTGATTTTTTGCTGATAGGTTGGGACCTCTGAGAGAAGAAAGAAGAACTTTGAAAGAATTAACTTAAGACAGTTTGGTTTTCGAAAAGATTGACATAATTCGTATTTCGTTCTTACCTAGCTGACGCATCAACCCTGTTTATTTATTTGGTGAATTTTCTTCCTTCCATTTCAATCTTCTCTCTTTCAAACCTCCGCATTTACTATAATTTTTACCCATAGATTTTCTTGATCCTCGTCTCATCGAGTTTGGTTTCCCCGTTGGGAATCAACGAGCAATTATGCTAGTCATTATATAAGTAGGTTGTCAATTTTTTCATCGCGTCGTAAATTGTAATTAATTTAATTTAGTAATTGGATATTGAACGCGTAGCAAAATTTCATCACGAACTTCTATCGACATTTTACTATTAAGTTGAACTTTCTTGATTTTTAAAGTTTAGAATGTTGTTAGCAAAACGATTTGCCTAATTATTACGACTGAATACCTTTTTTACGCATTCAAAAACTTTTCGTTGTTAGTGTAGTGACAAGGGATGGCAGATCAAAGGTTACTATGGAAAAGATTTTTGGAAGAGCTACTTTATTATTGTTGTCAAGGCGACGATTGTTAGTAATTGCTGTGACACCGATTGTTATAGTTGCTATGAGTTCGCCATATGACCCAATATGGCTGCCACAACATTTAACGTATCGCCACTTTCTGTACGTTTTTCTCCGAAATCTTTTTTGTGTATTGCGCAAGCGTGCTGAGTTTTTCACGATGAATTCGTAATATCGACATGGTTGGGATAATAACTGGTACTCCGGGAAGTAATGGAAGGTTATGAATCTAATTTAAATTAAGTTGCCGTAAAGATAGCTCAATGAACTTTTCGTGGTAAATAGCTGAAGAAATGGGCAAGTTTTTAAGGTAGTTACCAGGAAATTATTCGACTTTTCGTTAATAGCACTAGAAAGTGGATGAAATATTTTACGCCTTTTGATATTGACAACGGTGAAAACAGCGATTTAGAGAAATATACGCAATCATTTAGAATTGCGAATTTCGGGGCTAACATTCATTGTAAACGCTAATTGAATGTTTTTATGAGACTGCGCGGTGGTTTGAATAAGAAATTATGTTTCATTTGGATGTAGCGTGAAATTACTTATATATAGGGTTCTGCCGGTTACTTTTATCTTATGTATATATGTTTTCTCTCTCGATATTTTTAATTATGTCTATGCCTAATTGATAAGATAAAAATCTGACGTGGCACATGACTTTCCTTATCAATGATATCTTTTATCATTGTCAAAAACTGTATTCAATATCATCTTGGAAAAAATGTTAGTGATTAATTTATATTGTATTAACTCTTATGTCACAAAGTTGATAAAGAAGGTTTTTCGGGTCATGCTCGATGGAAAGCGGTGAAATTGGCCTTTTGAGTCTACCACAAGCAAGAAATATAGGACGAATCAGAAAACTGATTATATATCCAACGAAATATAATGGGCGATGGAGACGAATTCAAAAAATGATGCTAACTAACGCACGAAAAACAAAAACTGTGAATAAACCACACATTTCAACAGTGGAATCTCAAAAAGTAAGAGAGAATGAAGAAAATTATTAATTTACACAAAATAATTATATATTAATAAATAATTGGGTTGCAACAAAACTGAATAATTCTGCTGCTTCATTTTGGAATCTCTTGGTTGCCCATTGAAGAATCCATCGGAAGCATTTTGAAAGCCTCTCTTCCAATTAGTTTCGATGAGTTCCCCGCAGATAAGAAGCGTTTCGCTCAACTCAACGTCATAGTTGCACTTTGAATCCCAGCAGTTATTCTTTTCGGTCGGCTTGAGGATGTTTCTTCTATGTTGCATGAGCTATGCTTTAGCCCTATTTAGGCCCAATTGATAGCGGAAGAGTCCACGAGTCTAAAATGCAAAACATACACGCTCAACCCCAACAATGGAACAATAGATCTTAAATCCTAACTCGTGAACCTTCTTTGTAGACATTAATGCCATTATAGAAAGGGTTTCTGCACTTTTATAAAGGTGCGGCATTCCTTTCTTGCTTTATCCGACTACCGGGAAGCATGACTCGGATCGCCGACAAAGACGGCTTTTGGAGATTTCAAACCTCTAATTCATTAACAGCCGGGTTCCAAATTTTCTTTATTTACAGCTGATAAAGATGGTCAACTTTTTAGGTAAGTTCGAAAAAAATAATATAAAATGAATGTGTTGGAATTAAAAGGGTCGCTTGATGCATTGTTGGGAAAGCTTAGTTACGCCGCGGCTGTCAACAATGGCTCATATTTGCAATGCTCGCGAGGGATATTGTTGTCGACTTCGCCTAATAACGAGGGGGAAGAGGCATTGTTTCTTACTAATTGAGAGTGCCAAAGCGATGCCAATTAGAAAAACTTTTAAAGTTCGGACAATTAAACACTTTTAATATATCACCAATTTGAGCTACGATGAGATGTTAATTCGTCCGTTAAAACTGAGAATCTTCGACTTATTATGATTGAAATATGATTGTATGATGCCGTAAATATAGATCAATAAAATGTAAAGAGTTGATACGATATATAGATTTTAAGCTAGTCTCCAAAATCCAAATTGGCCTCAAAGATTTGGGAAAATTTAGAACGTACAGTGGCGGAAAAAATTATCGCAACACTTTGCGAGCGCACCAGTGGCTTTCACAGAAACTATTTGGAATTCTGCTTTCTGTGACTGACTGGCAACACCGAGGAAAGCCTCGAAAAGCGGTAATATTTGAGTCGGAGCCTAGAACTTACACAAATTTCCTATCTTTCTAACTCTTCTTAGAGCCTTCGCGCGATCTCTTCCCGAGTTCGTCATGTTTATTTCGGCGTTTCTCTTTCACAGATAATTATCGTATTTATAGAACGATAGGTTAAATATATATTTATTCCAATTTCAATCTTAAATGCAATAAAATACATGGACAATAATTGAAATTTAATTTTAAATAATGTGAAGAATTCTATTTGGTTTTAATAATGCGTAGCAATAAGGAATAAGTGGGATTCGAGTAGGAATACGCGATGCGGTGATTCTCACTTTTAGAGAACGAGAATTTTGGAGTCTAAAGGAAAATGATGTTTTGCAAGATTATAGCGAGAATAGATGGCATATAATGGTCTCTTTTTCTGGTTAATTTGTGCGCTAATAAGGCGTTATTTTGGTAGTTTGGTTTCTCACTCGAACATACGTCTTACGGCTGCCTGCTGGATATTAATGTAAATGTAATTCTTCAAACGTCCAGTTCAAACATAGGATATTCATTATTTGTGATAAACATTCCGAGGAGGATTTTTGATTACCACTCTTATGTTTTCAATTCAGCAATTAGAATTCGAGAAGTCGTTAGAGCGATTACTAAGTTACCAGCTATGACACAATGTAAAATTTGTATTTTGTCTACGGAACATAATTTTTCACCAACTTAATCATGCAGACGAAGGAAATTCGTAATATAAATTTATATACACCATTAATCACCTAGAATACATGAAATCATTGTCCGTCCGGAGTTAAAAGGAAAAATACCAATTCCAAAGTTAAAACAAACATGATTTCATAAAAACCGAACAATTTCAGCGCATAAATCGGACTTGTCTTACATTTTGTAACAGGGAGCTCGGTGACCTTGGTCATTAGTCAATTGTGTTGCCTTCGCGTGGAGAAATTCACGTAGAAATGCATTAAGGCTTTGATAATTCGCGAGGAAAGTCTATAACCACAATTTGATCCCTTCAAAGTATTGCGGGCGCCAATACAAAACAAACGTTGAAATGCATTACTTCGCGTGGAAAAGCTTTAACCATACGTCGAGCACTTTCAAAGCAAGTATTGCAGGTGCCAGGTATATTTTTCCTTTTCGTGCCTATATGAGCTAGACTCAGGACCCTCATTTTACAGTCGCGCAGAAAACTATCCTCTGGCTAATTCAAAGCTCCTTCCTCACCATGGTGCTAAGGAAATTAGATGTTATTGCACTCGTAAAAATATCCCCAAATAGTATTATTATATTAGCGTATTTTAGTAAACAAAGACTTCCTAATAAACAACCCAAGTTTTTAGTACTGATACGTATTTTATGAACGTCTGACTTTATAAAGTTAATTAACCAGGATTATGCTGCCATGATAAAATTATTAATAAGCTGCTAAAATGGACTTCTCAGTTTGTTGGGATGTGTCACAAATATAACTAGTTGCTAATTAAGAGGTGATTTTGCAGCTGTCTGACACATGTTATTGGCATAGGAAGGGCACTAGCTCGAATTCCGCTTAAGTTAAATGAGTTTTTTATCTTAAACTTCTCTTGTTCGGGAAATGAACGAATGTAAGATATGATTTCCACATATATTTATACGCCCCTGTGATGAATATACATATTTACCAGAGAGATGTAATTCATTATGGAAAAATAACCATTGGACATGAAAGATACGGAACCGATTCATCACCAATTGTCGGTCAAGAAAATGTTTCGTGTGTCAGTGAAAATTCCTCTTCTACCAAGGATTAGAGGTCGTTCGCTGAAAGACAATTCTTTGACTCATTTTCCACAATTAGAGGTATTTGACAGGGCCTCCTGATTTCCCGAAGCACGATGAACCTTTCGCTTTCAGTGCAGAGTATTTTCGAAAGCCTATGCGTCACTCGCAACAACAAACCGGTCGTAAGCTCAGGCTTACTTACTCAGACTTATTGGCGACTATTTCTTCATTTAGGTCTTCACGTCGATAGATGGACAACCAGCAGACCGCGCAAGCGAATCTTTTTCATTTTTACGCTTTAAAAAAAAGCCTTGAGAACTATTGACATTCTTATGCATATTATTATTCATTGTTCGTCTACAACCAGGACAATTCGCTGGTTCACAGTTTCCAATTTTCTCGGCGATAGTTCCAAACCAATTATATAGATTTAGATTGAGATATATACCCCGCGAGCCGCCAGATGGGTATGGCAGGGGTTGTAATAACACCATCATCAACTAATCTACTCTATCAGCCTCTCTAATTGTCCGGGGAAAAAAGCGACCAAAAGTAATGTTTTGTGATTACTTCCCTGTAACGTTCTATCGATGCTTCTCGGAGATCGCGATTAGGTCTTTTGTTGCACTAAAATTTCATTTACTTCGTCTTTAGGTTCTGAACCGATAAAGCTTTCGATGAGCTTCCGACGGTTATTAGATCTTCTCACCTGGAGCGAATTCCAATAAAGAAGTGGTTAACTCTGTCTCGGAGGCTGAATCATATGGAGGAGAATGAAGGAGAATGGATATATTATTAATCATCCTATATTTTCATTGATTCCAATGAAGTTCTCGATTATTAATCATAGTGTATAAGTGCACACTGTTACCGAGTCTAAGAGAAATACGAATACATATAAATATTTTTCACTTGCTCTAAATTATGTTAAATAGTCTCCTTCTCTTAAAAACATGAAAATTGAGTAACATTACGGGGATGAAGGTCTATGTCGTAGCTGAATTTTTTTTCATAATCATCCATGTGTAAGAATCTACGGATTCTATCGGATGTGGACATGAATATACAGATGATAATTAATGATTGCTTTGTCGCAGGGGCGCAGCCAGGATTTGTCTATGAGGGAGAGGGTTATAGACAGTAGAAAGAGCGAAAACACTTCTACATTTCAGGGCCGGTATATTCATGCACGCTACATGATAGAAGATATGTTAAATTCTTAAAAAAACTAAAATGCATAGAAAACTAGGATATGTTCACGGTTATGTGGCAAAATTAAAACCTTTTTGAGATTTTAGTTTGTAAAATGAATAATTGAATAATAATGGTGAATAATAATCCTCAATGATATTTGGATTTCCAGTTTTGATAGGGCCAATTTCTCTTACATTATCATTATTTCTCAAGGTGTAAGGTTTTTATCATTGTAAATATTAATTTCGAGTGCCTTTGAGTGTTTTTTTTGAAATCAAAGGAAGGTTAATTAAACTTTCCTTTAATTGTTATTGAATGTGAGAAGAAATAAATTAGTAGTAGTAATTTAGGATATGATATTGAATTAAGTATTTTGGAGGTAGCACTACAATTTGGACAACCCAGTTACTTTGATGGAAACCGAAGACCAATCGTAGCGGAGACGGATGAATTTTTCCTCTTAAATTATATGTTGTTTTATAAATACGATATATTCTGATTATTGAGTTAAAATGTCAACAGCACAGAAGCACCACAAAAATATGTCTATGTAAGAACCCTTCAATCCGCCTTTCGGCGTGTGGCAGGGGGTACAGGCACCATAACTCTATTTTCCTAATCAATTTCTTTTGCGTATCATGCGCGGAAAAAATGAATTCTTGATACGATTCCTTCTAGCATTTATTTCTCTAATCTTCCTCGCAGTATCAGAGCGGCCCACATCAACAGGGAGGTCGCATTATATCGATTGCATCATTTGAGAACCTAATTTCTCTGAACTTACTTAGTAAATTTATCCTTTGAATTAGTCTTCTATCTCTTAATGATTACCATCCCGCGTACTGCAACATCTGAGTAACACTCACCGTTTTATCATGGCAATTCTGTACAAATCGTATCGTATACAACCAATCAAACAAATGCCGTACACGAACTGTAATATAAAAGTTATACTCAGTGTAATCGCGAAACAGTATTTTCTCGTTTGGCTAGGTTGAATAAGAGGAATATGAGTTTTTTTCTTTGAAACACAATGAGCATCCCCTCAACGATCTACTAGTTAATCTTTGCATTCTATTCACTTTTCCTATCGCATCTCCAATATGTTCTTTCAAAGATAAACTACAGCTAAACGTGACACTTAGATATTTTGTATGGCACACTAACACTAAGGGTTGTCGCGAAATTTGTTGCTGCGTGGAAATAACGTTTTTGGATGATATCTAACATCCTTAAGCTTTATATACATCATTCACAAAAAAACTCTAGGTGCGTCTTACAAGATTTATCTTTATGGAATCCGTGTTGGATCCGAATGATTCCTATCTTTATGGTAAGAAACAGAATAATAGAGCTTGCTATAATATGCTCCATTATTTTGCAGAAATTCGAAGTTAACGAAAATTACCCATAATAATCTGATCATTCTTAGGCCCCGGAGTGACGTTTAATTTCTTCCACGACATTGGGACAGTACCCTCATTAATTGATTTCTGATAGAATTTCCTATAAATCTGTTGCAGTGAATTTCCACTAGCATCAACTTATATCTCTATGGAAATCATCTCCGAATCAATGCGCGACGTAAAATCGTTAACTCGACCATCATCTTATGAGAAACATTTCTGGAAGTACGGGTTAAGTAAGTTAGCTATTTCTGCCGATTTATTTAAGGCAATTCCCTCTGCGCTGATAAAGCTAGGCATAGAAAACTGACCACCACGAGTCTCTCACACTTATGACCAAAATTCTTTCTAATCGCCAACTAGTGATTTTAACAGGGTTCGAGATCTATATTCCTGGTATTCTTTTCGTGATCCTTCCTCAAATAGCTTTTGCACTTCTCTATAGTTTTGATCACCATGCTCATGGATCTCACCGCACGGTTTAAGTTTTCTCAATCGCGAGTGAATGACTCCTATGCAACGATTCAAACTTCTTCCTCGTCTCACCTACTGTTTAGACGGAACATATTTAACTAAATCTACTTTGATTATCCGTAGAAACTCTACCCAACTATCATTTACTGTATTTTCACCCGAAAAGCGTAAAAAATTATCCAAGCATTCGTTCAAATAAAACCTTAAACTCAGAAATAATTGCTTTGCGAATTACATACACTTGCCTCACCGGCGTAAGAGATCTAACCGCTACTACTTTCATCCCTGCCATTATGACATCATCGTCTGACTGTACCGTCAACTACAGCGAATCTAGTTATTATTTGTGGGTGGGAAGTGGCTAGTAAATCTAAATTGATACCTTGCCTCGCACGATTCGTTCGAGTTTTAGTCATATTTACCTGATCTAAAGCATGCAACGAAAAAGTAAGATGTATTTCGTGAATTTTTTTCCCACTGCTAGTGCTGGAGAATTTTACATTATTCCAATGAATATTGGTTAGGTAAAAATCTCTTCCTACGGCGATGATTGTATCTTTTATTTTCTCGAAATTTTTATGTAAGTCCTCGGATAAATCAACAATACAACCTATTTTTTCATCGGGAGGACGACACAAAGAACAAACATTAATCTTACTTCCGTTTTGTCTGTGAATCGAGCACCAAATGATTTCGCTCCTACTATTTTCTACTAATTCATCGCGCCCTTCGAATTAAATGAGTCCATACTGCTATAAAACCTCTACCACTAGATCTACATAGTCATATTTTCAGTATATCATATAATCGGGGGAAATATCTCGCTTTAAGTAATATCCTCGCTTAACCAAATATTTCTAGTATGATATCCACGCAAGTTCTCATCGTAATGTTAAAGAATTCCACCTGTTTGTTACGTAAGGTCTTGCAATTTACTATTATTATTTTTAGATCTCTCAGTTCGCACATTAAAACATGGTTTTCTTTTTCGAATAACCTTTATCTTTTTTTTAAGTGAATTTTTCTTTTTCACCATTGCAATTTTTCTATGTTTTGGGGCTAAGCTCATGCCCACCCTTTTGCTTATTTAAGTGGGCGTTAGTAACTATTTCTACTGCTAAATTAAAGAATAACTTTGTCTGCGTATATTCGCTCTATTCTCTATTCTATTCGCATCTAAACCGCAAAACAACGTAGCAAACGACATTTAAACTACGGTCTACATGGAGGGAGAGGGGTTGGGAGTGTTTCGGAAGAGTCCGTAAAGTGCACACAAATTTTAGTAAAATCAGCGAACAATAGCTGAGTATGGTGTCTAATATATGGATCTAAGTAACCTTGAGAAGTATTTTAACATACGGAAATCAAGATGATCAAATTGGAAGCGGAAAAGTTTATTCATCGCTACGGAGAAAGTAGAGAAGTGAATACCGGCCTCTTGGAAACTTAATACAAGTTTAGATTATGCTGCCACAAGTATTTTCGTAAGTGTGGCCCGTTCTACAGTGTAAAATCTGTGGGGCACCTGTAATTCGTCGAAAGTGTGTGATTATGTTTACACTACGAGGCGAGTACGGAACATCTAATGATTGATTATCGGACATTCGAATCATCATTTTTTATTTGCATTAAAGATTCCAATTGTCGGTATAATTTCGATTGCATTCTAGCTCATTAATCAAATATATTACAGCTCTGGATAAATTAAATTGAAATTAACTGTTGTAGAGTAATACACTCACTGAAGAGGAAAATCGTATTAGTGGTGTGATGAATGGCTGTAACATCAATAGAGATGTGGTACCGTTGCAATTTATTATATTTTTGCAGTCAGTATGGTTAAAGTGCATTGATGTCTCATGAGAGACACCATTTGTTATTACACAAATATTACTCCCTATTACATATAGCCTGATAGAGCTGAAAGTTGTTTATTACCGATTCCACTATTTAAAAGTTAATAATAGTGATGACAATTCCTGTCAAAACGTTAATTGCTAAAAAGCTCTTGGAGAAGTTGAACTCCTTCAACACACGGATTAGATTGGATTCATCGAAGGGATATTTTTAATACCTTAAGTAGTGGAAAACTACACTGCTCGAGAGAAAATAGAAAGGTAAGAATAGGACGTATCTTAGTGGTTTCTATATTCGAATTTTTAAGTGTTGAATTCTCTTTGCAAGAATTCAATTCCATCACAATTCTAGTATTTAGACCTTTAATTCTCGAAATAATACCTCAAAATGTTCATTTTAACGTCTGATATTTCGCTATCAAACAATCTTGTTTGTTACTATCTCCCAGTGTATTATATTGACATTCTACATAACTATTTTTATCACAACTGACTTTGAATAATAAATGGCAAAAAATGAAGACAATGAGGCAAAGGCACTACTTGGAAATCTCGCGAAGGTGAGTCTTAAATTTCTGCATATAAAAACGAAACTAAAAGTCTATTTTCCATTCGTATGGACTTTGAATATTCCCGGTTATACTACTTCTATTCAGAGTTGCCGAATTGTCGGAGTTAGAGTGATTTCAGTTAGTTTCCACGTAATCCGCGCTCTGACGCCAACTGGTGTTGCGATAATTGTTTCCCCCACTGTACATTTGTGAAATTTGAAGTTTAATTCTACCTAAATAGAAGAAGCTGTGACAATAAATATTTTTGCGGACATATTTGACGCAAATTTCGACATTTAATTGACCATATACATTGACGTTAGTATTAAATGCCAAATTTGGAATTGAAGGACAGTTTAATATGGATAGAATCTCTTTTTCCTAATAATTGGTTTTTTTAATTGAACTTTCTTTCTCTTTTTTGGTACCTCTTCAGACCGAAGGATAAACACTGCTATTCGGTGAGTACAATGTTTCATTCGCTTCTTACGATTTCCGGTTGTTATATCCAGTTTCATTAGCTTCTGATTAATAGTTGCTTTAACCGACGAAAAACATTTGTTACCACAGCTGCTTTCACTCAGTATGAATAAAACTCTAAGCTTCAGAATCTTTGACGTCTTGAATTTGATCAAAATATTTGAGGTATATTAAAAAAATGTAAAAACTTAGTTGTAACTCAAATGGGTGATATCCTCGTTACTTGGCGAAGTCGACAACAATATCCCTCGCTAGTATTACCAAGTATGACCCATTGTTGGAAGCCGCGGTGTGATAAAGCGTTTCCAACAATGCATCCCGCAATCGCTTCAATTCCAACGCAGTCATTTATTTTTAAGCAAGTCTACCGCAAATATTTGCCCACTTCATCGGTTGTATACAGTAAAATAACGATAGCTAAAGGAAGAAATTATTGGTTATTTTAGTGTTCATGCAATATTTTCGAAAACTGTGCATGGTGAACAATTTTCACAACATTAGCTGAATTTATTTAAAAATAAGACACGATTAACTGAGTCAATGCTACCGAAACCTTGGAAAAGGTATATGGTAAACTAATATTAATTAGAAATACAATTATATCTTCTTAAATTATAAAAGACAGTGTATTCCAACCCGACAAACAGGTCCTACGGAAACCACAAAGACATCCACGAAGTTTATCCTTGGTTCGACGCTAGGTCAGGGCAAATATAACCCATTTAAAATGCTTTGCGACGATTTTTAAGATTTCTATTTTCAACCCTTTCCCGATAATATACCAGCCTAAACCTTTGTATGTCATTAAAGATCACAACTATATTTCATATACGCTGCTTATTGTTTCGCTGATTGTCCTTGGTTCGATCCCAGAAAGCCATTTACATTACCCTATGCATTTCAGATGAGAATAATGGAGTCTTATTTCAGGACCTTCCCGGTATGATATGGACTTTAAACTTTGCGTTAATTAAGATCAGGTCCTAACAAGTTATAATGTCTATTCGTATAATAGTTCCTGGGTTCGACACCAGACGTCTACAAAAATTAGAAATTGCTACAATTTTTAAGATTTTTTTAACCCCCTCCCAATAACATTGAAACTAAAAACTTGGCATTTGAATAAAGATCATAAATACATATAATATGTTTGCAGTATGCAAACAACTTTTACTCGTAATAGATACATCTGTAGGGGATCAAAATTATAACCATGGTCAACAAGTGTCAGTGACTTAACCTGAAGTATGCATAATCAGGGAAACTTAAAACGCTGTTTAAAGTTTCCCTGATGACGTTAATAAAGGTTTATGTTAACATTTATGAAATCTTGATTTAGAAAAATAGTGCTTTTTCGATTTCAAGCGAAATGTTTCATACTTGTATTTCGATATCTTTCAAAAATTTGACAAAATAATATAATAGAGAGGGAATCGTTCCGATTCATAGTACCTATATGCAGGATCTTTTCGGATTTTCTTCATTCGTAATAAAATGGTTAAAATTAAACTTTCTTCTATTTTCTAGACAGAACTAGAATCTCCTCCGACAAAACAGCAACCTTACGAATCTAGTGAATACAATATTTCATTTTTTTCTTACAATTCTGTTACGATATGCATTTGTTTTCTCCGGTCTTGGAAGCCATGGTCATATTCGATAGAATGTACCGTTTCATGAATATGAATGAATAGGTTTCGGAAGAATTGTGCTCGTTTTATTGTTTACAATAAATACACAATGAGGCATCTCAAACACCATCTAGTTTGCTAATTACAGAGGCTTACAAATTATTATTACTTCGATTAGCTTAAGATTATTTCCTGATTTGGATATCCTTTTCGGTTGTTTTCACTTCTGTTTATCTTTGGATTTCAAATCTTCTAACCTCCGTTACGTAATTACTGTATTTGTCCCTTCGGATGAGTTTAAGTTGAAACGTTCAAGCTTTTCTTATTATTGCATCATCAACATTTATTCTAGTAATTGTGATCTTTTTCATTAACGGTTTGTTCCATTCCACATTTCAGTCGATTGAAGACATTCGTATTGCCAAGTCGTTGTCACAGTTTGATTGGTTTGATTCATTGAATTGGTGAAAGGAAGGAAAATCTCGATGGAGTGGATTTTCGGAGTTTGCGTTGATTCAATTTCCCTCCAAAATAAATAAAGTTAGAAATAGCGAATTTATTCAATGAAAACTTTCGCATTTTCATGTCTCGAATTTTCGATAGCTTTTGTGTGCTTCCGCCTCAATCTTATGCTACCAACACCACACAAATACATTGGAACTGCCTTCGTTTCAGGAGGAACAATTTTATTTCTTTTACACATAACTAGCGGAGGCGCCTGTTGATTCTCATCGGGGAGAATGGAAGTAGAGTTAAATATGGTAGTCCTGTTCTATAGAAGATAATATAACCAAGATCGGGTTTTTGTAGTTGAATTACATCCATAATAATAAATCCATTACATTACTAAAACAATTGTTTTCATGGGATTCATGCGTAAATATTGATGTCTAAATCAATGATGATATGAAAATACCCACCCTAAACAAACCAATATCAAAAACGCAAAAATCTGCCCGTTACTTATCATTCACCTGAGTAAGAATTGTACGGTATAACGTAGGGGAAAGACGAGTGAAATCATTTTTAGAAAAGCGAGCGACTAACCTTGTGAAAGCCGCGAAGAAAAGCGAGCGACTAACCTTGTGAAAGCCGCGACGCAACCCGACTATATCCTACATCTCTTACTTTAACTTCGTTCAATGGTACAGGTAAAAGAAACTTGCGATACCGTACGATAGTAACGAAATCCACTTTCGTCAATCGCAGAATATTTGTCGATGTAAATTGATAAGATGAAATACTTAATTCAGCAGAGTATATTAGAAACATCCGCAACTTACCTGGTTTTTATACGCATTCAGAGAAGGCAATTTCATGCAACAAACTACTACAAAACCCATTTATTCCGAGGAATATTCAGTAAACAATTGCGTTGATATAAATAAAACTTGGTTGCTACGGATGCTTCAATAAAATTCGGAAAACATTCGTAAATACTGCAAAACATATCATTCATACCTGTAAATGCTGATATCCTATGAAATATGTTCCTCTTCGCATTTATATTATAATATAAACTCATTCTTAGTATATATTTATTTATAATAAATATTAAATAAATAAATATTTGAAGTTTGCATAGATTCTCAATGTTTTCTTACGGATAAACTGATAAGCTTGGATTCAACAATCGCCTAAATCGTCAAGGGGATGAGTTGTTTACAAACTCAAAGTTCGATAGAATATTCACGTACTTTATCAAACTGTGCGCAATTTCGAGTAGCAAACGTTATTTCGTGGCCAAAATAAAAAAACTTTATTCAATATACTTACTTTTGGTGCTTGAATCGACTTTCTACGACTGTTCTTTTTAATTTAGTTTTGCAAAAGAAATGAACCCTGCAACAAAAAAGATGAACTTTGTGTGCATTTCTTGTGAACACGTTTTGACCCCTCTGGGTTCGAACCATGGAATTTAGGTAAATAAAAAGTAGCCTTTGCTCTGCGGGAGGGTCGACTTTTAATAATGTAGAGTATTTCATAGTTTTCCAACTCTTGGTTCTCGAGTTTTTAGCGAACATACACACACACACTCTATTTGATGTGTATAGATTTATTTTGAATACCAAGGTGTATGCAGCATGAGAATGGAAATAATCTCAAAGAATTCGTCTTCAATCTTTGCTGATCTTCACGAAAATTAAACCAATTTGAATTGTTTCTTTTGAAATCCAGCCTTTATCGCATTTATACATTCCCATAGATCTGACAGTTGACAGAAGTTCTTCATCTTTCATTCATATTTTGGTCTCAATTTTCGTATTGCATTCGCTTATAATTGGAATTCGAAACATTCACTTAAATAATACTGCTTCAATGGACTCCTATTTACAATACCTCATTTCAAATCTGTATTTCTATGATTTTAATTACGTTTAACCGCTTAAACAAGAATCACTTTCATTTAAATTCGTGGAATTTATAGAAAAGACTAATTCCCAAGAAAAAATGGACTTGAAAAAAGTCTGACAGGGACGGGAATCGAACCCGAGATCTTCCTCTATCCGGGAGGCTGCCTTAACCATCTCCCGGGTTCGATTCCCGGCCCTGTCAAACTTTTTTCAAGTCCGTTTTTCCTTGGGAATTATCCCGCCCTGATGTGCAAATCCACCTCAACCCTTTCCTTATAGAAAAGGCTAATTTAACAAAACTTAGTTTATTCATTCAAATATAAAGTACGTTGCTATTTATCAATGTAACTGAATTTAAATTACTTAAATTTTCCCATCATTAATGTTACAATATATTTTAGATCTAAGTAATTTAATGCATTCTTTATATGGGATTAGCAATTTAATATGTATTTTTTAATATCTTTATTCAGTATGGGTTTATATTAATGTATGAAATTGAGTTATAAAACAAAAATATTGTCTAAATACAGGATATTCTTAATAATTACTTTTTAAATTAAATATTTGAGAGCAAAAATTTCAGCATTAACATTTCTGAATAAAAGCTTCCCTTTTAATATCCTCGCTAACAATTTGTACATGAATTATAACGGTCATCACAAATTATTTCATTCAATGAAATAATTTGTGTTTCCTAAAAGCAAATCCCATCCACATCTGATGGGGGAAAACGGGATGTCGAGTTCGCAGAAGACGCAGAAGATGAGCCGGTAGCTGACGATCGTCCCACAGCGGTAGCTTCTGCGCATGCGCGATGACGTAGACGCTCGCGAGATCGAGAGAGAGAGGCGAAAGTTTTGATTTTAAATTCCATCACTGTGACATCCAACGAATCCGTTCCATTGGGAGCAGATGGCAAACACTATTACGAGGCGAGGACACGGCGGCCTCAGATCTTCGTTGGAATTTGGAGAATTTCAAAATCTCTCAAAAGTATCTCAAATCTTCAATGGAGTATTGCATATTAATATTTGTGTGTCCAAAGTATCCTTGGTTCGTCTCTGGACTACTCGAATCGTCTCTCTCATAAGAAATGCACGTTAAGTGAATTTTGATCGATTGCGGACATATTTTCTTTCGCGGAATTAAATAAGAAATATTGGTCGCACAAAATCGAGATTAACACCAAAAGAAAGGAAATTGAATAAAAATTCTTAATTTGGTTGTTGAATATCGTATTCGAGTCGAAATTGAGAGAAATCAACGAAAATGACGAAACATTTGTGTGATTTCGTGCGCGTAAACAATTCCCTAACGACAAAGGTGATTGTTGAGCTAAACTCCGATATAAATAATTGGAAAGATAGGCTCATAAGAAATGTATTGGGAAGTAGAGCCGAAATTTTAAATACGTTTAACATTTATTGTAAGTTATTTATTTATTGTAAGTTATTTATTTATTGTTAGAGTTTACTTCATTGAAATTAACATATTTCTAACGAAAAATACAACGTCGTATCGTTGTGGGGTTAAAAATTCGTATGTAATAAAACTAGACTATTGACTTGACTTCAGCTGGACTTCGAAAGAATTTTGACACGAACACTCGTGCATTTAGATGTGTGCACACGCAAATGGAGAAAGAGCCTCAAAGTTGAAGATTCAAAATATCGAACCTCAAAACACGTCACTAACAATTGCTGAAAAATGTTGAACTTTTACTGCTCCATAATAACGATTAGAAATAGTTAACGTTAAACTTAATTGACTATTATACTTAATGGAAAATAAAATGAAACTAGTTTCCTCGTGAAAACTAATTCTACTCAAATTAGTCACGGAGTACCACAAAGTTTATCGACACACCCTTGAAGTTAGTTTTATACTTGTTTGAGAAAGACGTAGTGAAAAAATGTTTCCTATGAAATTATGTCCATAATACGTCTCCATAAGAAAAACACGAAATGTTCGTTTTTGCACCTTAAAGGCTTTGTTAGATTTACAGAAATTAATTGGAAATAGTGGTCCTGCAAAGTCTAGTACCGAAATAAAGGAAAAAAAATTAAGTTTTCTATTTTGATCGTAAAATATGGTTTTGGGATCGGAATTACGACAACCATGTCATAGAAAGGTATGCGAAATTATGACGGTCCATTTTGATAATAGGACCAGGTTCGACTCCAGAGTGATAGGAAAGGCTTCCATAAGAAATAATTATTACATTGTATTAAAATAAAACGTGCATGGAACACTTTTCTTCTTTTGCGAATTTAAATTGGAAATAATGATTCTATGAAATGAAACAAGTACCAAAAGAAGGGAATATTGAATATAGAGTCTAATTTCGGACATTGAATGTACTTCTTGAATTTAAACTACGAGATATATGACGAAATAAACGATGTTTAATTTCGGAGTATTAAAAACAAGTCCCCCTGACGACGATTGTTGAATCCGAGCTCAAGCGTTCTCCAACAATTAAACACGGGGAATTCAGGCCCATCATAATATTCTTTTATTCACATAATTCTATAAATTTTGAGCTGATATGATTATGTATAGGTTCATTAGAACCAAATGGTAAGTACATGTATAAATAATGCAATGAATGAGTGAAAGTAGAACCCGTCCACTTGACGGCAAAGTACTCTTTTATATCAATACATACATACATATCGCTTACACATAAATGCATAGCCTTCTTAAATGACAAAAAGGCCAATTTGACTTTGATGAATTACAAAAACAGAAGGAATATCTTATAAGTTATCACAGACACTGAAAAGGAGCTTTTTACATTGTTCTAATCAACGTTTTGGGGCACACCCTGTCTAAACAACACCCTAAATGAGGAACTAGCTGATTTATCTAATAAATGTATAAACAAAAAATAATTGAAATAAAATCTGTAATTATTTTAATGTCGATTTTGCATTATTTCCATTTCACTTTCTTCAAGATTTTTCGAACAAGTCTTCCTCTAAAATTCCTTCAAAACATTCAACATTTTTCTCCATATCATCACAATCCATTCGTAGACATGTTTTTCCCTTGTTATTCCTCACCTTCAATAACTTATTAAAAACATCAATTGAAACCTTATGTTTCTTCAAATCGAATATATTTGTATTATGGCAAATATGAAAACTAGTAATCGAATGGAAGAATGTGTTCCCATCGTTATCTTGTGCCAAAAGAAACTCTTCAAAACGACTTTCACATCTTAGCAACTGATGTGCATAATCTATTAAATACGTTGGTTTCATTTTGGGACATTCTGCTGCAAAATGCAAACATGTCTGACCAAATGTATTTTTCTCCAACAAAAGGTCTGCTATTTCTTTTTCACACAAATACAAATTGAGAAAAGTAAATTCTGTTATAATACTATTACGAGCAGCGAAATGAAATATGTTTTCATTTACACTATCTTTACTTTTAAGCAACATTTTCGAACCCTCTTCGCCAGTAAATCCCTTGATAGTATTCAAATTGTCTATTAATGTTTTAGGGGAATTATATTTAAATAGTAAATGAATTGCATTTCGATCATATTTATCTTTACTAAGGATCAATTCCCTAGTCTCCTCTTCTCCTAAAATATTGCCACAACTTTGAATAATACCCTTTGAAATGTTAGCGTAAGAAGCAGCGAAATAAGGAAAGGGTTTAGGTGACTTTGCACATAAGGGCGTGCACCCAGGAAGGCCCTGTCAGACTTTTTTCAAGTCCGTTTTTCCTTGGGAATTTTCCTGGGTGCACGCCCTTATGTCCAAAGTCACCTAAACCCTTTCCTTATTTGTTTATCCTTAGGGGGGTTTCTCCTCACACCTCTTTGTGTTGCCGGTGCCTCGATGAGGCCATGGCCGCAGACGATGCCGCTCAGTCGGACGAAACTGCACTTGCCCTTGCACACAAAGTCCCCAAAACGGCTTGTTAAAATGTTCTGGTCGGGTAGCCTAGATGGTTAAGGCAGCCTCCCGGTTAGAGGAAGATCCCGGGTTCGTTTCCCGGCCCTGTCAGACTTTTTTCAAGTCCGTTTTTCCTTGGGAAGCAGCGAAATGAAATATGTTTTGATTATCACTACTTTTAATTTTAAGCAACATTTACAAACCCTCTTCCCCAATAATTCCCTTGATACTGCTCAAATTGTCTCTTAATATTTCAGGGGTATTATTTTCAAATAAGCGATGAATTACATTTCTATCATATCCATTTTTGCTAAGGAGTGTTTCCTTCAATTCTTCTTTTTCGAGGTAATTACAAAAAAATTGCATAATTTCATCAAAATACTTAAACCGTTTTGAAGCAGCAAAATGAAGTGCATTATTTAAGTTTCTATCTTTAGTCGTTAAGAACTGTTTCATGGTATAATTATCTTTCAACACCTTCTTGATGACATTCAAATTTGTCACCGTTTGCGTAAGTGGACACTCTTTTATGAAAATGAGTATTAAGTAACCACCATTAGAATGACAACTAAGGAGAAGTTCCTTCAGTTGTTCAATGACAAAACATTCCTTAGATATGCTGATCACTTTCTCAAATGGTTGAACTATTCCAGGCTTATAAGATTTGACAAAACATTCCCGAATTAACCTTAATTTAAGATTCTTGTCAATCAAGATTTCTATTTCATTGTCAAAAACATTGTGCAATGCTTTAATGAAACTGCAGAATTTATCTGAACCTGCATCATCGAGAAAATAATCTATTTCGATCTTATACTCAACACTTTTAATTATCCTTTCCACAAGTTGCCCCTTTCCTAAACGATCTCTGAAAAACTTTAAAATACGAGCAGATATTTCTACTCTTTCATTCCTCGTAGAATGGTAAATGAAACCTCTTCGGTGTGAATCATTCAGACTTAACAACAGCACAAGACGCGTATTTTCCTTATCAATATCTTCTTCCCTTCTTTTGCTTCTCTTATGCAAGCCAGGTCCTCCATCACTTCCAAATGGAATGCATTCAGTCAATACTTCGATTACTTCATTAGCACTCTCGGCGAATCTCGGAAAATGTAGAAATAAAAAAGAGTTAACCTCAAAATTTCTATTCAACAGATGTTTCATGATTGAAACAGTGAGAAAACCCCCAACATGACTCATGTTCTCTATTCTTGATACAATTTCCCCAAACAACTTATTTGCCACGCTTACCTCTACATTTTGTTCAAAATTCACAAGCAAACTTTTTATGATCTTAGCAGCACAATAACTATCAGAATTATAACGGATAGCCAATCTTTTAGCCCTTTCCATCACACCTGAAAGAGACCTTATTTTTAAGAATTCCTTTGAAACTTTCTCAAAATTATTATTTTCCAATGAACTGGAGAGAAATCTTGTAATTACTGTGTACTTATCGTCAGATATCAGTGTTACGATGTCCTCTTTTCGTACGTTTTTCCTCACCGACTCAGCAATGAAAAATTCAGCGAACGTCTGGTGAAGAAAACGTATTTCTCCTCCATGTTCGTACATGACTCCAAGACCAATGCAAACTTCTAAATCATCTTCATCCAAATCTGAGGCTAGACATACTTTTCCCTCATCTATTAACTTAATTCACAAATCCATTTGAAATCTAAAAGCATCTTTTCTTGTATTTTTCGCCATCTTTTCTTTTCCTTTACTTTCCTTCCTCTGATTTTCTTTTTCTTCAATATATATTAGTATCTTCTGATCTAAGAAACTCTTGTAAAGGCCATAAATGTCATATGCGGTTTCAACATTGTAATTATCATTAAAATGAATCCTCCCAATCATATAAAGATGTAATGGAATGCCTATGAGCTCCAATGCTTCCTTATCCACTGAAGACTTCTCTATAATATACTTAGCAAATTTTGTGAAATCTAAATTTTCTATTTCAGATAAAATTGAATTTAAGTCTTTCCCCCGATCTATTTCTTCAAGTGCATGTATTAGCTTTTGGTATTCTAACACTGTCCTTTCTTTTCTTGATTCATCAATGATATTTTGAATTTTTTCTGTGACATCTTTTTTGCTTCTCTGGCGTCCTTTATCCTTTGGATCCATTAATTTTTTCTTCCACAACTTATTCATGAATTCTATTTGATATTTCTTTGATAAAGGCACCAATCGGTGTGAGTATGTATCCAACGTTTTCTCCAATTCTTCCTGTTGATGCTTTCTGTTCGTTATTATCATTTTAACTGCAGTCTTTTCCTTTAGAGTGGAAAGGATTTTAAGAGCACTGTTCATGTATTTCGATGGAATTTCATCATAACAATCAAAAAAAATCTGATGTGGCCAGCACATGACTTTCTCCATATATATAAGATGTAAATATTTATCTACGAAAGTACTTTCGAACATCTAAACTTTGAAGATGAGTGATTAATTTATATCATATTATCTTTTACGTCACAAACATTATAAATAATGTTTTTCGGGACATGCTCGATGAAAAACGATGAATTGGCTATTAGCCCACAGCGCCCAGAGCGCTCATGAAGTACAAAATCGGCAACTTCCGATTTATCAGTATTTCATGAATATCTCCTAAAAAATCAGTTTTACAAAAATATATTTCATACAAAAGTTATAGCAAAATTTATTTTCTAAAACTATTTTAATTAATAGTATATACCTAAATATCATATTTATTGAGATATTTTGAAAACCGGAAATGAGCTTTGAAGAATGAAGCTCGACTTCCGTTGTACTGATTTGCTCCAAAAACTAATCAACTCTAAACACACCAACCAAAATACTATATATGAAATTTGGTGTTGATCCGACAATTAATTATCATGTTAGATCGCCCACAAAGTACATAATAGCTACTTCCGGTTTATCAGTAATTCACGAATAACTTCTAATCAACCGATGATAAAAAAATATGTTAAATACAAAAGTTATAGTATATCACATTATCTAAAACTTTTATAAGGTACACAATATACCTATCCATCATATTTATGGAGATATTTTGAAAACCGGAAATGAGCTTTGATGAAGAAAGCTCGACTTCCGGTCAACCGATTTACTCCAAAAACTAATCAACTCTGACAGCACACAAAACAGTACTATATATGAAGTTTGGTTTTAATACGACTAATAGTTTTCACGTTAGAGCGCCCACTAGCACACACACACATACAGACACACACACACACACACACACACACACACACACACACACACATACACACAGACATCATTCCGAAAATGGTCAAAACGTGTTCTAGGGACCCCAAAACGTGTATTTCCGTTGAAATCTCAAAGTCGAATTTTTTCATGAAAACAATACTTTCTCTATACTTCGTATATGGAGAAAGTAAAAATCTGATGTGGCCAGCACATGACTTTCTCCATATATATAAGATGTAAATATTTATCTACCGCAGTAATTTCGAACTTTATATTCCATCTAAACTTGGAATATGAGTGCTTAATATATATATATATATATATATATATATATATATATATATATATATATATATATTATCTTTGACGCCAAAAAATGATAAATAATATTTTACGGGACATGATCGATGAAAAACAATGAAATTGGCCTTTCGCCCATAGAGCCCAGAGCGCCCACTAAGTACATAATCAGCAACCTCCGGTTTATCAGTATTTCATGAATAACTCTTACACAATCAGTGATACAAAAATATGTTTCAATCAAAAGTTATAGTAAATTTTATTTTCTAAAACTTTTATAAATAATAGTATATACCTAAATGTCATATTTATGGAGATATTTTGAAAACCGGAAATGAGCTTTGAAGAATGAAGCTCAACTTCCGGTTAACCGAATTACTCCAAAAACTAATCAACTCTAACGACACCAACCAAAGTACTACATATGAAATTTAGTGTTGATACAACGAATGGTTTTCATGTTAGAGCGCCCACAAAGTACATAACAGCTACTTCCGGTTTATCGGTATTTCACGAATAACTCCTAATTAACCGGTGATACGAAATATGTTAAATACAAAAGTTATAGTAAATTTTATTATCTAAAACTTTTGTAAGTAATACAATACACGTATATATCATATTTATGGAGATATTTTGAAAACCGGAAATGAGCTTTAATGAATGAAGCTCGACTTCCGGTCAACCGATTTACTCCAAAAACTAATCAACTCTGACAGCACTCGCCACAGTACTATATACGAAGTTTAGTATTGATACGACCAAAAGTTTTCACGTCAGAGCGCCCACACACGCACACACACGCACACACACGCACACACACGCACACACACGCACACACACGCACACACACGCACACGCACGCACACACGCACGCACACACGCACGCACACACGCACGCACACACGCACGCACACACGCACGCACGCACGCACACACACACACACACACACACACACACATCATTCCGAAAATAGTCAAAACGTGTTCTAGGGACCCCAAAACATGTATTTCCGTTGAAATCTCGAAGTCGAATTTTTTCATGAAAACAATACTTTCTCTATACTTCGTATATGGAGAAAGTAAAAAATGAAACAGCTACCTGCTCTATCGCTGAATTTCTTGATAAGGTGTTTCTCAAAGCCGCCATTCAATTTTAGTATTTGGCACAAATAATCAAAGAATTCTTCTTCGTGCTCCCGGATAGTCATGTGGACAGCGCGTTTGCCTTTGGTGAAAGCGGTCCCGGGTTCGAATCCCGGTGGGAGACAATGTGCGAAATGACTTAAGCTGTTGAAGCACTTTTAAAAATACTACTACTATTCTTCTTCGTTACTGTTTGGATTGAGGTTAGCCAAGGAGAGGGGATCATTCTCACTATTGGAAAACTTATTGAAATCGATTCTCCATATCCAAGAATCGGACCTGTTTTTCCTCACAGTACTGATAAGATTGGACACGACAGTAGATTTGCCACATCCTGCGTTATCAGATATTATGAAAATTCTTTTGCTTTTCAGGAAATCCAATATCTCATTTTCACAGAATGACACTTCCTTCGAATGCTTTTTGAATTCATCGCTAGTCGAATTTGAGTTTTTCAGATAAAACCTTTTCTCCTCGTGGTGCAGCCAGATTGTAGTTTTTCTTGGGTTTTTCCCTACTTAATCCATAAAAGTCGTGAAATCACTACCTCTAGAGATATAAACTGATTTCACTTCCTGCATTTTATCATCTGATTTCTCCATCCACTGCACTCCAAGGTTTTTTATCAATCCTTCCTCGAAATCCATCTTACTGAATCCGGACAAAAAACACTAGTGTCTCGAGGGATATTGTCAAAAAATCTCCATTCACTGTAGTTGCCGTAAATTCTCTCTCAATATAAGTCTCAGGAACGTAACCCTGTGAATATAGATCCTCACCATCATATACTTCAATTACTTCACCGATTATTTGCATAATGTCATCCTCATTAAAATACTCTGGGAAATCTCCCTTCTCAACGTATACATACTTCTCCTGGCCCTTGAATAAAAAATGTATAATTTCAAGTTTGTTTTTGTATTCATATGTCAAATCATCCCACTTATAATTTACAGCCCTTTCAAAGTTAAACTTTTGATCAATGGACTGGGAGCTTGCAATCATTATTATTTTCTTTCCATTGATTAGGAATGCATTGAAATTCTCAAGGTATTCAAAGTAAAATTCCAATAGATTCAATGCCTTCTTGTCCATAAGAAGTATAAAGTAATCCCAAACATTACCTTTCAAGGCATTTATTATTTTATCGTTTTCCCTTTCTATGCAGCTCCTTGAGAAGAAGAGTACCTTTTTCATCAGATTATCCCTGTACTTCTCTTTAAATTCGTGGAACACGTGTAAGGTGCACAGTTTTGTGCAGTTCGTCGTTAACACAAAAATCCCTTCTCTCTCCAATTTTGGATGCTCTGGGAACGATGGGAAATCCTCCAAGTATTCACTGAATGTAGGAAATTATTCTTTTAGTGGTGTTATTTTCGATTCTTTGGATGATATCAAATCATGCTTCTCCATTAACTCTTCCATAATCCGGTGAGCTTTCGTGTTAAGCCTTGGATCTGTGTACTCTCTGCACTTGGGAATGACATTTTTCTCATAAAAGGAAAGTAGTCCGGACAATTCGGAAGATTCCATTAGAATCCCTCTCCCAGTTTCTTCACCGTAGAATCCTATGACATATGGTACACGAGCTATTAGCTCACACTCCCACTTGCACTCCTCATAATCTGTGAACATTGTTTCAATAGACGATTCTAAGTGACAGGAGTGACCTGCTAATGATTCCACTGCTCTGATGATATTCCGGAAGTCTTGTGTCATCTTGGTCTCTTCCTTTCTGTATGGCTTCGCTCCATTTTCATACAGAGTGGTCATTGCCAAGTGACACAGTTCCTCCGCCACCGCACCGTACACCAATGCCCTCTTTTGAGGGTCACCGGACATCAAGTTCTTGGCTCCGATGAAGATTTCCTTCAAATTTGACAGAGTCAATCCATTGATTTCCATCTCTTCCACCTCCAGACGATGTAATCTATTTACGTCCTCGGACTCGAAATCATAATATACATCAAAATCTATAGTCTCCAAGACCATCATTGACAATTTCATGATTACGGATTCAAATAAATCCTCGTACATGGTCCTAACTGCTTTCCGATGCGGCCCGTCAAAGCCCTGCAGACACTGACTAACGGACATCAATTTATCGATACAAGATTTGTCAGAGTTTTTGTTATAATATTTAAGAAGGTGGTTTACACGAATTAGATCTATTTTAAGATCATATGAATCATCGATCTCGGACTCATGAATCTTTGCACCGTTAGAAATAAGAAGGGCAGCAATCTCATACTTCTCCTCTGAGAATGCATGGTACAGAGCGGAGTCTCCTTCATGTAAGAAGTACTGCTCAGCTGCATGATTCTCCATCAGACGACTCACGAGGTCGAAGTCCCCATCCTCGATGGCCTCGTGCAATTTCTTACACTCCTCGGCGTCCATTGTAACCACTCCCAACTGCACGAGGTTCACACCACAATGAGATGGCACTGGAAGAAAATGCAAGCATTAGTAAACAGCTGAATTGAACTTAACAATCAGTTCCATATTTCTATTAAAGAATTACAAAAATAAATCAGCGGAAAATCCAGTTTAATCTCAATGGGAAAAGTAAATTTCGTGAATATCAGTGCAAAAGCCTTAATCCTAATACATGCTTCCTAATTGTTGGAAGATGGCAAATACATGGCTATAATTCTTTCGAAACCAATATACCCAGTGGGCTCCCGGATAGTCATGTGGACAGCGCGTTCGCCTTTGGCGAAAGCGCTCCCGGGTTCGATTCCCGGTGGGAGCCAATGTGCGAAATGACCTAAGCTGTCGAAGCACTTTTAACAATACTACTACTACTACCAATATACCAAGAAACTGAAAATATAATAGCATCTACAAAGCCCCAAAAACTCAATATTCAATACCCTAACTTATTTATGAAAATATCTTCAATCTTATTCATATATCTCAGAAAAACTCGGCTGGTACAGAAGCTTAAACAAACTTCGAATTATTTTAAGATTTTGTATAGTTTTCTGCGAGATTCTTCAAAGGATATTTTTAGCAACCCCTCATGTTTAAATCTCATAAAATGTTTTCTTTCTCATCTAGTCTATCAGTTATTTTTAGGTTTAATTTTAAGCGGTTTTCGGTTTTCAATGTCTTTTATTTATGAGTAGCAACTGTAGCCTTTTATCCGTGAAGTAAGCTCTGATGAACTTGTCAGGGGGCAGCAACGAACACTGACAACCACTCACTGATCGGAAAATCCCATCAGCCGGGATTTGAACCCGGAACCTTGTTGCCTGCAGTGATAGCGCAGATGGAATGCTTATAATGGAATGTTTATAATCTCAAAATGTTAACAAAATGTTCTTGTATTTTATGATTTTTCTCGCAAATTCGAATCGACCAAAATAAGAAATCTCTCTTCTCTTCCCTTTCTTTTGGTGCTAGATTCGACTTCCTGCTACTATTCTTTCTAATTTAACTTTTCAAACGAAATAGAGCCTCCATCGAGAGCAATGAACTTTGCGCGTACTTCATCAAGATTTTGGTCGTCCTGCAATATGCAAGCATGTTTAAGAATGATATACTATTGCCTGCACCTACGAAATGTTAAAAATAATGGACTTTTATGCAGCTACGACTACGCCGTTCGATTTTTTGTGGTGTGCTGTACCAAGCAATTGAAAATGTAATAGCGTGCACAGAGTCCCAAGGTCTCTCACGGTTTCTCAAATTTCAAGTCGATAAATTGGTAAAGTCCTCCAAAGAAACTCTGAATTCCCCTTTAAATGAACGTACGTTTTCAAATGGTGCATTGGCTTTGAACCAAGGACCATTAGGAAATCGGTGCATTGCGTTTGTGAAGCGTGCTCATTACTGCCTCTCACGTGTCTGGTTATGTATTTATTTCGGGAAATGTACCATAGAAAAATTTGATATCTCCGGCATCCATTTAATCAACGAGAATTAAAATCACCTGGTGTTGAACTCGTAATGATTTTGCAAGATATGATTACGTATGTATTATAATAAATAATGTGTTAGTAATAAATAACCTGGTGGGGATACCACTAATTTATTCCAAAGTTTGAAGTAGATATCATTACGGGAAGAACCTAAAATAAGTTTCCATTATCCCCATTTACAATGCAAAGAGGAATGTAAATGGCATCGAATCAAGGATCATTAGGAAAACCATAAAATTCTTAAATGAAAAAGAACCTCAAATATCCTCGCAATTTATTTAAATTGGAGAATTGTGCACCAACCCGGCGTCGAACTCAAGCTCATTTAACGACAGTTCTATAGATATTGATATAGAAGAGTGCTTTTTCTGGGACCTCTGTGCTTTGATTTTCTTATCATACCGGGATATAGCTGAAAATATTTTCGAAACTGAACCATCATTAATTTGTAATTCCCGCCGTAGATTTCAAATAGTAGAGACGCCTGATTTCGAACCCATGTCCTTTTGTAAGTATAAATACATATAACGCCCTGGTAGAAATTAAATTTATTTTATTCAAATTTAGAAGTCGATATCATACCTGGAAGGTCCAAAATTAAGACTCCATTATCCCTATCTGAAATGCTAAGGCTAATGTAAATGGCTCTCTGGGATCGAACCGAGGACGATATGGGAAACCTAAAACAGCGTATTTGAATTGTATCTACGATCTTTATTCGCATGCCAAGTTTTAAGTTTGTATATTATCGGGAAGGGGTTCTAAAAATATTAAAAATCGTATCCATTTCTACCTTTAGAGACTCCTGGTGTCGATCCAAGAACATATTGGCAGATGTGAAAACCCTATTATAACTTGGTACGACTTGGTCTTATTTAATGCAATGTTTGAAGTCGATATCATACAAGGAACATCCTAAATTAGGATTCCTGTTTTCCCCATTTGAAATACATGAATGAATGTTAATGTCGATCTGGCATCGAAGCCAGTGTCTTTATGGAAACAGTAAACAGCGTATAAGAAGCGAATTTATGTATTTATGATCTCTATTCACATACCGGGTTTTACTTTTCCGTTTTATCGGGAAGTGATTCCAAAAATTCTTACAAATAAACACAATGTGGTTTTAAACAGAATGTTTGCACCCACCTGGCGTCAAACTCACGCTCATTTGGTGAAATTTGTGTGATTATTGATATAAAATATTGCGTCCCCTGGGACAGACGTGATTCTGAATTTTCTATCCTATCGGGAAGTCGGGAAAGAAATTTTGTAGAATATTTTTCAAAATTTCGCGGAATGTAGCAAAAATGGCTGTAATATTGTCTCTGCTATTGACATTTCATAGTTTTAATATATTGACGTTTCAAAAAATGTTCACCTTTTCATATATTCATACCTGAGTTTTTTCTATTGATATGATATATCCTTAAAATCCCCGTGCATTAAATTGAGAACACTCTTGAGCTCGGATTCAACCATCACTTTGGTCGTCAGGGGGATAGTTTGTTTACTACGGTGACATTTCACGTAATTTTCAGCTGTTTTCTTTTAATTCTCGCAATTTCGACTCGAAAACGATATTCCGCGGCCGAAATAAGAATCTTTATTCAATTTTCTTTCTTATAATAATTGTCTCGAATTCGAACAACCATTATTTCCTATTTAATTCTTCAAATGAAATGAATCTTGTAAAAACAAACAAACAAACAAAAAAAACAAACTTTACTTGCATTTCCTACGTAAAATATTTCCTAGCGTCGAGCCAAGGATAATCTTGGAGGATGTCTTTGTAGTTTTCGTTGGATATGCATGGCTTCCAACGATCTCTCGAATTTCTACTTTCTTATTTGCCGGAAAGTGCATCAAAACATTTCCCACAATCTCCCATCAATGTAAAAAATAGGGACTTTGAGGCCTTCTGGAATCGAACTCATGATCCTGAGGTCCAAAATTATAATCGCAATTTTTTCACCGTTTGGCCTATACGTCGGAGAAATTTCAAGTAAGTGGCACTTGTGAAACATAGTTAGAATTTTGATCGCCTATATATAGATAGATTTAGAAATATACCCCACGAGCCGCCAGAGGCATATGGCAGGGGGTATAATACACCACCATTATTCATTCATCCCTATTATCATCTGTAATAGCCTGGGGAAAATACGATCAAAAATAATTATTCGTCCTTGCGATTACTTACCTATAACGCTTCGTCGATGCCTCTCAGAGATTGCTCCTTACAGGCACTAACATTTCACTTACTTCGTCTGTAAATTCTCTGAACGAATGAACTTTTCAAATGAAGTTTCCGACGATATTCAGATCTTCTCATCTGTAGTGAATTCCAATCGATGGACTCTATCATTGCCGTAACGCTGCTATCAAACAAATTTTTTAATCAATCAACGGCTAATGCTTGTGGTTAGCAGTCTCTACCATCTATATATATAAAGCAGAAATTCTGTGGGTTTGTATGTGGGTTTGTGTGTTTGTGGGTTTGTTTGTCTTGGATTGGAGTCCACACCGTTTGCCCGATTTGTTTCAAACTTTGCATACGTGTCCATTTATATCAGGAAGGAAGTACTGCCACAGTTTTATTCAAGAATTTTGCTGGGTTCGAACCAAGATCGCTCAGATAGATTTTCATAAGGAATACACGTAAGCTTCACTTTTATCGGTTCCAGGCTTTGTTTCTTTTGAAGAATTAAAGTAGAAGGAATAGTCGTACAGAGTCGAGACAAACACCAAAAGAAAGAAAATTGAATAAAGATTCTTATTTTAGTCGTGGAATCTTACCTTCGATTAGAATTTGCGAGAATATTGGTAAAAATACAAAACTTTCGTGAAAATTGGAGGCTGTAAACAACTCATCCCCCTGACGACCGATCCCATTGTTGAATCCGATGTGTTATCCTGTAAAAATACTCGTGGACTTTAGGCCCATAAAGCTGATGATTGAAGAGTACGATATATTACATAGATAACGAGAAATTTTCTGTAAGAAGGTAACCAGCAATTGCAGGTACGTAATTACAGTCAGGAGATTGTGTGTCTTCGATTTTAGTACAAACTGTTTTCCAGATTCGCGTCAAAATTTGCGTACGTGATTTCTGGGACCAGGAAGGACGTACTGTTTCAATTTTATTCGATAATTTTGCTGGTTTCGAACCAAGATCGCTCAGATGGGTTTCCATAAAGAATAAATCTAATCTTCACTTTAATCGGTAGCAGGCTATATTTCTTTTGAGGAATTAAAACAGAAAAATAGTCGTGCGGAGTCGAAAAAAGAAGCAAAAGAACGGAAATTAAATGAATGTTCTAATTTTGATCGTGGAATATTGTTTCCGAATCGAAATTTGGAGAATTTTGATAAAATACGCGTGAATTATCCTAAATTGTTGAGGTTGTAAACAGCCAATCCTCCTCACGATCTATGCGATTGTTGGGCCGAGCTCATGAATTTTCCTGTACAGTAAGAATAGCTTGGGATTTTAGAATGTAATCTAAAGGGAATTTACGCATTGCACGACCGGCAACTTGAATTTAATCTAATTCTATATTCCCCGTTGAGAATCAACGGGCGCTTCAGCTAGTCTTATATACAAAATTCAGTCTGCGTATGTTTGTGGCCGCAAAACTCGAAAATACTCGGTCGATTGATTTGAAATTTTAACTCAGCGTCACATTATAAAAAGAGTGTTTTTATTGTAAAAAAATGTTGATATTTCGTCCTTGGTTCGGTCCCAGACGAGTCAAAGCATTTCCATAAGAAATGCACGTAAAGTTCATTTTTGCCGCTGCAAGCTTCGTTTCTTTTGCTAAATTTAATTTAGAAAGAATTGTCGTACGAAATTGAGACAAGCGCCAAATGAAGGGAAAATTAACTAAAAATCTTGTTTTGATTTTAGATAATTGTTTGTAAATTAAATTTTAGAGATTTTACACGAAATACACGAGATATTTGTGAAATTTCGAGGGTGTAAACAACCGTTCCCCCTGACGACAAATGCCATTGTTGAATCCTGCATTTTGGCCTATTTAGAGTTAAGAAGAAGAGAAACGCTGTCGATTCCGTTTACATTGACGTGCATAATCAATCGTTGGAAGCGATTTGAATAGTCTATTTCCGAAAGACGAAACGTTAGTTAATTTGATACCTAATGTTGTATTCAGTTCAATTGTTTTGGAAGTGATTTAATTATCTCTTTACGAAAATCAACGTATAAGTTGCTGTATATTTGTTTTTTTCCTTTCAATGCGATTCATTTCTTTCGTATTTCATTTCATATCTCTCTGAACCAAAGCAGAGATTGGCCGAGTTTAGCTCGTAACACAAAAAATTTCAACTCTCTGAGATTATATCTTTTAGGTTCCGCTCTTCACTGTACATTTTAAATGGCTACGAAAAATGTCAAACTTTTGCAGTTCTTCCTGATGGTTTTTCTCAATACTTCCAAAGTGATATAATTGCAATTTAATTAATATATTTCTTGTTTGTTGCTCAATATTAAGGATATAGTGCGTTGGTATCAGGGAAAAGGGTTTCTTAGTTTTCCGAAATTCGTCAAGACGCCAAATGCACTGAAATGTGTGCTTATCAAAGGAATAATGTTTGGCATGAAGCTCAGTTGTAGCTTAGGAGGTTGTAGTTTAAGTAAATTTTCTGTGATAAACTAAACTTTCATTAAAACGATGTGATGGCAATTTAAAATATTAGACGCACTCGAATTAAAGTTAGCTCCGATTTTAGGCTCAAAAACAGCAAAAGTTTATGTTTGAAAATAGAGTATGTCCCGGTTAAACATAAAACATTTAGCATAAAGTAATATTACGAAATTTAATAACGCGAGACGTAATTGAGATATTTATTAGCGGTTTGCTTTTAGAAGTATAGTAATAAACCTCGATATGTTCACCATTATAAATTCCTCTAAGGCTGTATTTTACTCCCTCTAAGTTTTTTACAGGCGTAAAATTTACAATAACTGCAGGAATTCGATGGCGCAGTTCTGGTAGATCACCAACTGGTGTCTGGTGCATCCACAGAAAAGTCATATCCGGGTTTATAGGGAATTCGATGTACTACCAATCAAGCGATTTGGGAACTAATTATCAAGAGAAATCCCTCACTATCACTGCAAAGTATTGCGCCATCATCAAGCAAACATTCTGAGTTACTTGTAGAAGCGAATCGTCAATAAATATCTCAATCACTTCTGAAGTTATCACATTTTGTGTTATTATATGTTTAACCCGGACACCCTGTATGTGATTTTCCCTTTTTTCTCCCGCAAAACCTCTTTATCAATCTGCCAACCCTCTTCGTATTTTTTTCATGTATTGCATAAAGCACCTCTCCATTTTATTTTTGATATTGCTTTGATTTGAAGCATTTATTTATAGATATTTTGCTATTCAGTTGCAAAAATTATTCATTAGCAAATACGTTGTGAAAAATATCGATTATAAGATCTCCTGTTTTTAAATATCATCGATTTAACCATTCTAGGATCTCATTTGCAGAAAGTGCTTGTAGTTGAGGTGACGTTTCTCTTCAAAACATTCGCTACAATAATACTAGGGAACCCGGGGAAGAACACGGTACCTAGTAGATAATACGTTTTGAAGGCACAAAAGGGTTAATGAGGAAGCTGCATTTTTTCTGTGAACACATTGTAGTTTTATAATTACAAAAATACAATTATATTGTAAGAAAACGTAGGGACAATAGTTTTATTTTATTTATAAAAAAGATGCCATTTTGCCCGTTGTACCCCGTTTACAGAATGAGGTGGTAAAGATGAGTTACTACAAAAGCAGTTAAAACAAGTGGAATTACATAAAAGATAAGGTTACTCTATATTTCTCTTGTTTTAAGTTGCTACCAAGGTTTAACTACAGTTTTCATCGAATGTGTCCTTTTCATAAGCATATTCGCTAAATTCAAACTCTAGGACAGCCTCATCAGCTACTTTTTAAAATCCCAAGGCTCTTACACCAGACGTTGCTTCGGGTTTGAGAGCAGATGGAGTTGGAGTAGTCTCTTAAGAAATATATCCGAAATCCATAGTAGCTAACAACGTTGCGGGTGGTAGTTATCCCATTCTATACTCATGTGAGGGAGGTAAAGTCACTCTTGGAAGATACGTATACAAACGTTTAAAACAAGAAACCAAAGACAATTGTACGCACTTTTAGAATTCCCTAACTATAATTTAAATGCAATCAGGTATGCATTTCCTTTCATTGGTTACAAAAACCTCAAAAGTTCCAATTCGATAGCGAAAAATCTCACAACGGAAACCTCGCACAGCAACGCTGGAAAAAACCATACTAACATGGATGCCTAAGTTGATAAGTAACATGTTGATCTATTTATGCTGATTGACGCTCATAATAAACATCTATTTAACACCGAAAAACGACGAACTTCATTCCGCCCCGTCATCCCCTGCTTCCTCAACCTACAATAAGCTTTTAATATCACCGCTTCGTATGCCAGAGCAGTGTGTTAGAAGCATGATTGAAGTGTAATTTAATCGTATTCAATGCGTGAATTATTGGTAAAAGAATGAATTCATGGAAGACTTACCTTCTGGAGACGATGCTTGAAGAGGAAGCACGCTGGAATCTTCGGTAAGAAGTCTCAATTGCCCTTTCGGTGAGACGCTGATCCGCAAGCAATTGGGGTACAGACGACAATATTTCTTCATCACAATCACGCCTTTTATACGGTACTCGCCGTATCGATGGACACCTGCCTTGTTATCTCGCTTCAGAGAGTTCATTCAGATAAGCGAGAGATAAAGGCGTTTCCGAAAATCGGTTCGGATCCGAATTGCGCCATGGCAACGAAGAAAAATGTTAATGCGTCCAATAGATATTCTAAATACTAACTAATAAGTACGACAAAGTTCTAGAGCCAATTACGCAAAAGTAGAGTCGCCTAGTCTCGAACACGAGGCCTTTTGCAAGATGTGAAGTCATTAAACGACCTGGTAGGAATAAAACTTATTTAATCCAAAGTTTGGAGTTGATATCATGCCGGAAATAACCTACAATACGAATCTATTATCCCCATTTGCAGTGTATAGTAGAATGTGAATGGCGCTCTGGAATCGAATCAAGGATCATCAGGGAAACGATGAAAAGCGTATATGAAACGTATTTATGATCTTCATTTATATGCAAAGCTTTAAGTTTCCATGTTATCGGGAACGGATTCAAAAATTAATAAAAATCTTCGCAATTATTTTAAATAGGAGAAAAGTTGCCCTGACCTAGCATCGAACCAATGATAACCTTAGAAGATATCTTTGAAGTTTTCGTTTGAAATATACGGCTTCCAGCGATCCCTCGAATTTCAACAATCTTATTTGATGGGTAATACCTCAAAAAAATTTCGGAATCCCCGCAAAGACCCAAAGGGGCCTTCTGGAATCGAACTCCTGATACAGAGGTTCTAAATCGCATTTTTTGGCGGTTACACGCTATCGCAAATACGCCGTTAAAATGTCAATAAAGTGGAACTTTTGGAACACGGTTGGAATTTTGATCGCCTATATATTTGTATTTGGGAAAAAGGAATGACAGAGGAGAGAAAATGCTGGAGTTCTGTATAGAGAACAACCTATGGGTGGCAAACAGATGGTTTAAGAATCATGATCGGAGGTTGTACACCTGGAAAAGTCCGGGGGATATAAATAGATACCAAATAGACTTTATTTTAATCAACCAAAGATTTAAGAACAGCGTTAAGAATGCCAAAACCCTTCCAGGTGCTAACATAGACTCGGACCACAACCTGTTAATTGCAGACCTGAAGACAAAACTGAAACACGTGAAAAGGGAAAGAAGGGAAGAAAAGAAATGGGACGTAAAGAAGTTGAAATCAGATGGAACCGCATTCACTATAGCTCTAGAAGAAAAATTTCGAATGCAAGAAAAGAAAGAATGTGTTAAAGAAGAATGGATTGATATTAAGTCTGGTATTATAGAGGTTCTAAAACAGGAGGTGGGGATGGAGAGAAGTCAAAGAAATAAAAAACAGTGGATCACTCAGGAAATGATAGACAAGATGGAAGAAAGAAGAAAGTGGAAATGTGATAATACAGAACATGGGAGAAGAAAATACAGGAAGCTAAATAACGAGCTGAGGAGGGAGACAGATAAAGCCAGAGAGGATTGGATAAAAAGACAGTGCCACATGATAGAGGAATTGGAGAGGACTGGGAAAATAGAAGAAATGTATAAAACCGCAAGATGTCTAACTAAGAGAGACCATAGAAGAATAAGTAAGAAAGGAATGATAGACAAAAATGGGAAAATAACTACAGATGAGGAAGAGATTAAGATTCTGTGGAAGGAGTACATAGAAGAACTGTACTGTACACATGAATGCAATGGAAGTGTAGAGCTAGAGGATGAAAGGACATGCGAGGAGGATTCGAAGGGTCCAAGGATTTTGAAAGATGAAGTTGAGAGAGCAATAAGAGACCTGAGGGACAATAAGACAGTGGGCTCTGATGGAATCCCAGCAGAGGTGTTGAAGGCCTCAGGGGAAGGTGCAATTAGTAGAATCACTAATCTTGCTAACAAGATATATGACACAGGGGAATGGCCTGAGGATTTTCTGAAATTAATAATTATGCCATTGCCTAAGAAAAATAACCCTCAAGCTTGCAAAGATTTCCGTACAATCAGTTTTATGGAGCATGTGACAAAGATGATGACCAGAATTATAATGAAGAGGATTGAGACTAGGACAGAGGAAAACTTGGGAGAGGACCAGTTTGGATTTCGAAGAGGAAAGGGAACAAGGGATGCAATAGGGTGCATGAGAATGCTGAGCGAAAGGGTACTGGAGGTAGACAGAGAGATCTTCATCTGCTTTATTGATTACGAGAAAGCATTTGACAGGGTGAAATGGAATAAACTGATGGTGATTCTAAAGGAAATTGGAGTGGATTGGAAGGATAGGAGGGCATTAAAACAACTTTATAAAGGACAAAGAGTAATGGTGAGGATAGGGGGAGATGAGACGAAGCAGACATCGATAGGCAGAGGTGTAAGACAAGGATGTTGCCTGTCACCAATTTTATATAATATATATGGTGACAAACTGGTAGAGGAAGCCTTGGAGGGGATTGGAGGGATAGTGGTAGGAGGAGAAAGTATGAAAACCATTAAATATGCAGATGATCAGGCTTTGATAGCAGAGAGTGAAGAAATGCTGCAAGAAATGGTAGAGAAATCAGTATAAAAGGAGAGGAATATGGAATGAAAGTTAACATTGAAAAGTCGAAGGTATTGAAAATATCAACGAAGGCTGGCCCAGTACAAATTAAGTTGAATGGGAAGGAATTGAAGCAGGTCGAGAAATTTAGATATTTGGGAAGCACCATCACATCTAATGGAAGTTGTACAGAGGAAATAAGAAGTAGAATAGCTCAGGGAAAGGCAACCCTCCAAAAGATAAAAGATATTTTGACAGCAAAGAACATCAAGATGGAGCTAAGGAAAAGATTTGCTAAGTGTTTTATCTGGAGTATTGTGTTATATGGATCCGAAACATGGACATTGAGAAGGAGAGAAGAAAAATACATAGAGAGCTTTGAAATGTGGCTATGGCGAAGAATGGTGAAAATAAGTTAGAAAGACAATGGGAAGATCAATGGGAAACGAGGAAGAAGAAAATTCGGAATGCTGACTGATTTAAAACAAGGAAAAGAATATCAAGTTCTAAAAAGAGAGGCACAGGATAGGGATGCCTGGAGGAGCAAGTTCCGTTGAAACCTGTCCGCGGACAGAAGCACAATGATGATATATTTGTAGGTATATACGAAATTACGTCTATATATGATAGATATTTCAGCTAAGGTACGGTTTGCTTCCAGGAAAGTATAGGAAGTATTTAATATATTTTTCGTATTCTCAAATGAAAGTGAAAATTCGCAACATTTTGTTTTAATAATACTTGTCCCAAGCACCAATGATAAATATTTATTTTTGCGTTGGAAATAGCTGCTGATAGGTTATACATTCTACCCATCTGAGAATTCCTTTTATCCAATTAATACACGAATGGTAGTGATATTGTCTGCGAGGCATTCATTACATCAATTGCACATTATTCCATAATAATGTGAAATTTTCATAGTTTTGCATTTTCTTGTTCGTGACTGCAACCCTTAATTAGTCTGGTCAAAGTTACGTAATTATTCGCGTGGGGTGAAAATGACCCTAAAATTCTATGAATTTTTAAGACGTTTACCAGAATTCAGTTACTTTTATAATTATGATTTTTCCTATTATCTGTTAACGTTAATCTTTTGGAGTGTGCCGTTGTAAGTTTATTATTTAATTTGTTTACGAGCTGGCCAAATTTTAAATTCTCCCGCGCCTATCCCACCTTCCTTACCCCTCTCACCTTCCTCACCCCCTCACCAAGGCGAGAGTGGTGAGCAGTTCTAAGAACAGAAGCCATCAGTCCATGGAGAAGAAAAGGACAGCACCGGAAAAGATTGGTGAGTTTCCCAATCCCGGGAAAACCCTTGCTCTCCCATTACCAGACTAAGCGGGAGGATCGTAAAGGTCAAACTTCTGTCAAAGTTATCACGGCCGCGGTTCCCCGCGACATTTTGGTGCCGAAACCCGGGATTTTCGTTTTTTGGGATTTTTTGGTTTTTGGATATTTTATGTTCCATCTTGGTGCAATTTAATTATTAAGGCGGGCGTTTTGTTACAATGCCGAACCCTGAGGAACAGAAAGGGGTACCCGCTCAGACACGAGAGCAGTTTAGTTCCAGATTAAAACTGATGAGATTTAAAAGGGATATGTTAGGGGCTACGATTAAGGCGGCGAAAGAGTTGTCGGTGGAAGTAGCCGAAGCCCCTCTGGAGATCATTGAACGGGATAAAATTAGAGTATTTAAGGCCCGATGTGCCGAGTTATCAAATGTGTACAATAATTTTCAGGTGCATCAGGAACAAATTGTGGAAATTTGCCATAAATCCGGCCAAGTAGACGTTTTAAATCAAGATCTTGAAAGAGCTCGAGAAGTTGAATCGGAATATTATCAAACGCTCTCGGTACGTGAGTTAATAGAGACAAAGCGGGAATCAAATGACGATGAGCGGCTTAATTCTTTACATCGTTCACTTTCGTCTCAAAGGTGTTCCTTGCCTAAAATTAAGATTCCGCAATTTTCAGGTGCATTTGCGGACTGGGAGGCTTTTCGGGATCTGTTTAAATTGATTGTTCACGATCGGGAAGATATTTCTCAGACCGAAAAGTTCTCATATTTAAAAACTGCCTTATCGGGCGAGGCTTTGGCTCTCATTGGTTCAGTTCCATTTGGCGAGGCATATTATTCTGTGGCCTGGAAGGAATTGCCGGAATATTTTGACAATCCAAAGTTGTTGGGTTTTAATTACGTCGATAAATTGTTGGGATTTCCTCCCATTGTTGAAGCATCCCTTCGTAACCTTCAAAACTTCGTTACCACATTTTCTGAAGTTTATGCTTCTTTAAAAACTTTAAATATTCCCGATATGGGTGAATTCTTTTTGTATCGGCTGGCTCCCCGAAGTTTGGATCCCGCGACGTTGACGAAATTTGAAGAGTCTAATAAGGCTGAAGGTTTTCCTACAGTTTCCCAACTCATAGCATTCGTCAAACGTCATGTGAACGTCCTTCAAAGTTCTCAAGGTACAATTTCAAAATTTTCTTTTCGTGGAGGATCACGAGCTGTGCGAGATAAACCGACCGTGTCCCTTGCAACGGCAGACAGTCGCGGTGAAAGGGGGCGGGTCAGCTCCCTTCTAACTCCGAAGTGTATTTTATGCTCGGCATCGCATGATCTCTCTAAGTGCCCGAGATACCTAGAGATGGGAGCTAGTCAGCGTGAGTCCTTTGTACGCTCAAGAAAGTTATGTTTTAATTGTTTGAAAACCGGACATTGGTCGCCGAGGTGCCCAGTCAAAAGGCTCCGCTGCCTAAAATGCTATCGTAGACATAACACCTCATTGCATACTTCGAAAGAGAAAATAAGAGGCCAATTCCCGGAAGTAAATCGCAATTCGTTGCATTCTCCATCGCGTTCAGAAACGGTGGGCGTGGAAAATGAAACCTCCTCGCCCCCTCCTCGAATTCAGTTTACCTCATGTATTCAATGCAACAATTCTCAGTTGATTGTTTTAGGGACTGCAGTAATTTCCGTTTTTGACCGTGAAGGAAGGGCGAATTCCATCCGCATATTAGTGGATTCGGGTTCTATGATTTCGGCGATTTCGGACGAAGCTGCCAAGAGATTGAAATTGCCTCGTTTTCCTTATCATGGTTCACTTTTGGGATTGTCGAAGACACTTATAAAAGGGCCGAAGACTTATGTTCAATGTACGGTTTCACCTCGTCAATCTCCCAATACCATTTTAATCACGCATGCTGTTGTTTTACCCAAAATCGCAGGGCCATTACCAAGCGTAATGCTTCCCTCTGAGGTAAGGGGTGAATTTTCGGATCTTTTCTTGGCCGATCCTTCATTTGATCAGCCTGCTAACGTGGAGATGTTATTGGGAATGGACTTGTTTCCACAAATTTTAACCGGAGGTAGAAGGATGCTGCCCCAGAGTAATCTAATTGCATTAAAATCAATATTCGGGTGGATTGTTTTCGGTTCACTGTCGACTGCTACTGTCCCTTGTTCTACTCCTAATTTAACTGGCTTCACCATTCAGGATTCTGCCTTAAATAATCAGTTAAAAGAGTTTTGGCAGTTGGAAGAGGCTTCTGAAAAAATGCATACCAATCCGGATGATGAATTGTGTGAAAAAATATTTAGAGATACTTGCACAAGAGATAAATTTGGCCGGTATATAGTTTCGCTTCCGTTTAAGCGATTACCTACAGATATGGGGCAGTCTTATGATTATGCAGTTGATAGATGGTTAAATTTAGAACGACGTTTATCACAAAAGACACAATTGAAAGCGGAGTATGAGAAGTTTTTGAGTGAATATGAGAGACTTGGTCATATGTCTCCCGTTAATAAGTTGGGCTTATATTATATCCCACACCATGCGGTGGTAAAGGAAGGTCCCACCGGTCCTAAAATTCGTGTGGTTTTTGATGCGTCTGCAAAGAGAAACTTAGACGTATCACTGAACGATTTACTTATGGTTGGCCCCAAACTACACAAGGATATATTAGATATTTTGCTTGGATTCCGCTTGCACAACATTGCATTTGTGACTGATATCACAAAAATGTATAGACAAATTTTAATTTCTCCGGAGCATCGTATATTTCAAAATATCGTTTGGCGTCGCGAAGGTTCGCAAGCGTTACAGTCCTATCAATTGAATACTCTTACGTATGGACTAACTTCATCACCGTTTTTGGCTCTTCGAGTTCTTCGCCAACTAGTACAAGATGAAGGTCTGAAATATCCCCGTGCCTCGGAATTGCTCCTTAATAGCTGTTATATAGATGATATTCTTGGGGGTGCGGATTCTGTTTCGGAGGCTGAAAAGGTACGGGAAGAGCTAATTGAACTATTAAAGTTAGGTGGATTCCCTCTTGATAAATGGGCAAGCAACTCCAAGGAATTTATGATTACCTGCTCCGAAGATAATGCCGAATCACAAATATATTTTGATGGCGATGATTTCACTCGAGTTAAAGTATTAGGACTCTTTTGGGACGTGAATGCAGATGTTTTTTCTTATAAAATAAATTTTCAACGAGTAACTAATTCAAAAAGAATGTTGTTATCCAACATTGCTCGAATATTTGATCCCATCGGAGGTTTGTCCCCAATTGTATTTTGGTGCAAATGTCTATTACAAACCTTATGGAAATTGAATATTGGATGGGATGAACCGGTGCCTCTAGAAGTCAAAACTCAATGGAAAAATTTTATGTCAGAAATTGAGACATTGGCTAAGATCCAAATACCTCGTTTCATTTACGATATGGAAGCCAATGATTACCAATTGATCGGGTTTTGCGACGCATCTGAAAAGGGGTATGGCGCTGTTATTTACCTGCGTTCCGTGTCCACTTCCGGAGATATTAAAATCAAGTTTATACTAGCCAAAAGTAAAGTAGCGCCTCTGAAGGTATTGACTATTCCTAAGTTAGAATTGTGTGCTGTCCTTTTGCTCGCACGTCTTGTTTTCAGAGTTATGAATGTCTATCGAGGAAAGATCGTGTTTAATAAAATATCAGCGTGGACAGATTCTCAGACGGTTTTGTCATGGTTGAACACTCCCTCACATATACTGAAAATGTTCTTTGCAAATCGGGTAGTTGAAATCAATGATTATATTCCATATTCTTATTGGAAATATGTTCCGTCAAAATTAAATCCTGCCGACTGTATATCGCGGGGCTTAACACCCATGCAATTTAAGGAGGCCAGATTATATTGGCAGGGACCACCATTTCTTATGCTCTCGGAGGTAGAATGGCCTTCTGGGAATTCAAACTTGTTAGATCATAAATCACTGCCTGAATTGAAAGCCCATTCATTAACAGTAGGGACCTTAGGAGTTCCAGTTGATACACTGTCATGGATACGAAGACTTTCCTCTTACGTAAAGGTAGTGCGTGTGATGGCGTATGTGCTGAGATTCCGGAATGCCCTTAAAGGGTTCAAATATAAACGGGATACTCCATTATCGGGCACAGAATGGTTTTGTGCATTAAGAAAGGTAGTCCTACTTATTCAGAATTTTTATTTTTGTGACTATTATTCAGCTATAAAGGGTGGAAGTCGTCTTCCTCCTAGCCTGGCTTGCCTACGACCCTTCATCGATGAAGACGGGTGTATTAGGGTAGGTGGCCGCTTGCAGCGTTCGTTACTGGCGAGTAGCTCTAAACAGCCGTGGCTGCTCCCGAGAAATGATTTCTTCTCTCGACTAATTGTACGCCACTACCATGTCGCATCTTTGCATGGCGGACCCAGGGCGGTAGAAGCGCTCGTTTCACAGAAGTTTTGGATTTTGTCTGTCCGGGTGGTAATTAAATCGGAACTAACAAAGTGTGTGCGTTGCAGCCGATATCGAGGTAACGTCCTACAACCTATCATGGCCGATCTTCCGGTCACTAGAGTCACCCCGCAACGACCTTTTGCCGTGGTGGGAGTGGACTATGGCGGGCCATTTGTTTATAAGTGCAGCAATCGTCGAAATGCAGCTAAGCTGAAAGCCTATCTGTGTCTTTTTGTCTGTTTCTGCACAAAGGCCGTGCATTTGGAAATTGTTACGTCCTTGTCGACTCGCTCGTTCATGGCAGCCTTTCGGCGATTTGTCTGTCGTAGGGGAATTCCTTCCACTATTTATTCAGATTGTGGAACTCATTTTGTGGGAGCCGATCGTTACCCGACGGAGCTGTATAAGCATATTCGTACCGCACGACATAAAGAAGAGATGTCCTCTATGTTCCCCGATGCTGGAATAGAGTGGAAATTTAATCCTCCTGCCGCTCCGCATTTCGGCGGTTTATGGGAGGCGGGAATTAAGTCTGTTAAGTTCCACCTCCGCCGGGTAATTCACGGACACACCTTGAATTTTGAAGAGTATTCCACACTCTTTTGCCAGATAGAAGCGGTACTGAATTCACGACCAGTCGCCAGACCCTTCCGAAATAAATTGCCTAACACCGGGGCACTTCTTAATTGGTCAGCCAATCTTAGATTTGCCTGAAATGGACCCACAATCTCGAGATTCGGATGCTTCTCTATCTGCCAGGTGGAAGCTTATAGAGCAAATGAAAAACCATTTTCGGAAAAGGTGGTCTGATGAATATTTACACACGCTCCAGCAACGAACAAAATGGTTAAAGAATATCCCCTCTGTTCAACCCGGAACATTATACCTAATAAAAGATCCAAATTTACCCCCGTCGTGTTGGCGAATGGGAAGGGTCACACAATGTTTTCCAGATTCGGCTGGGGTAACCCGAGTCGTAGAAATAAAAACTGAATCAGGGATATTAAAGAGGCCTGTTATAAAGCTAGTGCCTCTTCCCAGATCAGATTAATTTCCTCTTCTGTAATTTACCTTTTTTTTGGCTAGTTGCCTTTTTAATTTATATAAGAACCAAGGTGATCGTGTGCTGTTTAATTTACCTTTACCGTGAGCTACCGATCTTCGTTCAAGTCTCTGGTGATGGCTCCCTCCAGAGAGAAGGTATTCGGGATCATTCCCTATTCATTACCTTAATTTCCTTTCATTTACAGCGCACGATATAACCTATTTTATTTTATTTTATTTTTTTTATTTTTCTCATTAGTTATGTCGTTTCTTAGCGCAGAAGATTTATTTTATTGTATATTGCACCAGGATGCGAATTTGTTAAATTCGGGTGGGCGGGGTATGTTTACGCGCTGGCCAAGTTTTAAATTCTCCCGCGCCTTTCCCACCTTCCTTACCCCTCTCACCTTCCTTTCCCCCTCACCAAGGCGAGAGTGGTGAGCAGTTCTAAGAACAGAAGCCATCAGTCCATGGAGAAGAAAAGGACAGCACCGGAAAAGATTGGTGAGTTTCCCAATCCCGGGAAAACCCTTGCTCTCCCATTACCAGACAAAGCGGGAGGATCGTAAAGGTCAAACTTCTGTCAAAGTTATCACGGCCGCGGTTCCCCGCGACAAATTTTATTATAGCAAAATTACAATATGTTTTAAATTCCATCTGTCAGAAAATAATGAAAATTAATTTCACTCTTTCCTGAAAAAAGTCGAAATATGGGACGAAAATATATTCGTCGAATTTTTTTTACGAAAGTTTCAGTTAATGGGTTTTCGACTATGACAAAACGGTACTTTAAAAATAGTAAAATAAATCCTTATCAGTGTTAACAATCTTAAGCATTATTCTAAAAAAATATTCATCTATTAGGCTAAATTTTTGGCATGGAAATCGCTTTTTAAACAATTTGTTATTAATTAACATTTCTGAACCTATATATAGCTTAATAAGGAATGGTAGAATGTAAAAATTTACCTGGAAATTTTTAGAACCTTTTCCCTCTTCTTATAATATATTTATCAATAAAATTAAGAGGGTTTTAGTGATTTTGCTGTAATGTCGCAATTTTTATAATATTGTAATATTAATCAAATATTTTAAATTGTGAATCATTGTTGTAAATTTTGAAGAATTTTGTGCATTGTATAATTATATATATACTGCCTTTCCTCCCGACTAGGGTGAATACCAGGCAGATTATGTAATATCCTCCCCCCCCACGATTTGAATACCACCTGTGCGTATTTTAGGTTTTGATTAATAAATAAATAAGTACACATAGCAGGGCTACCAACTAGAGATGAGCGCCGTGCCGATTACGCCAGCCGCCGACAATATTGGGCACGCCGCCGCCGCCGAGGAAATAACTACGGCGCGCCGCCGCGCCGCCACCGGAAATTTTATCGGTGGCGGCGCGGCGTGGCTTGGATTTAAAAACAAAGTAACCCAGTCGAAAATATGCTGACAAATAGTTCGAAGAAATACGCTTTGAACGGATAGTACACATCTCGGGCTTTCCACGAGGGCGCTGAGTTATACTTGATATCGATACGTGTTACGATTAGGCCGTTTGTACACGTGCCTGCAAAATCGGTGCCGGTGTAGGAGTCGAGGAGCACTTAACGGGCAGGAGTCACTGTACAGTGAGTCCCACCAGAAGGTGGCGTTCACTTGACAAGTGTGCCTTGCCCGGGCGGGTTACACTTTACTCAGGCGGTTATCACTTAACGCATAGTTTTCTTCACATATTAGCAATTGTTTGCCTTAGAATATGCAGAAACTTGTTTCTAATTATCAGACATAAGTTTTAAAGGAATTACGGGTTATTATATCATATCTTATTAATAAAAAAGTTATGAATTTTAAATAAATTAAAAAGCTATTTTTGTCGGTCTTTCCATTATAGTAATTCCATTGAGTTTTGAGTTGAATAAAACTCACACAAGAATGTCCACAGAAAAAGCAAGTTCTATCAAATTTTAGCTTGATATGTATATTGCATGTGTAACCATGTAATAGAAATTTTTTTGTTTTAATCTTTTTGGTACTTTACCGCAGTCAGAAATAAATAAGTTCCCGTTATTTCGCGCTCTCAAACAGAGCGCCCAATTTGAAAAATGATAACTCAAAAAAAAAATAAACTTAATTAACACAATATTGCGGTATATATTTTAAATCAAAAATAAAAAAAATAAAATATATTTCCTTGTCACCAGAAAAAGTTGTTACCGATTATGAAAAACAACTTTTTCTCAGTAATGAAAGTAGGTACGATTGCAAACTTGGTTTCGTTACCAAGCTCTTGGTAGAAAATTTAATTTTATATGTATATATAATAGTATATTTCATACATAATATAATTCATACAATACATTGCGGAAGATGTAACTTCCGCAATGTATGTTCGTTTTCGAATGTTTATAATAGAAAATAGGGATTAAAATAACACATATAAAATACAGTCTTTTCTCAGAATACTATCTCGCTGGATGTTTTTAATGATTGAAGTATAGCGAAAAGTAGTTGGCAACTACTTTTTTGAACGCATTTTTCTCAAACCTCTCGATATTCCCTTCAAAATTTTCAGGACGTATTTCCCCAGAATATTTACCAGGAAATTTAACAGTATCGAAAAAAGATCATAAAAGGAAGCAAATTATCAAGAAAAAGAACTTCTTCGTTTCTGAAATGAGAGTGAGTATTCAAAGAACAAGTACAAACAAATTCGCTACGATTTTCCAAATTTTAAATTTTAAATATATTTCTTTTCTTATTTTTCCTTTTAAATATGATAATAATTAACTATAATTAAATTTCACTGAACAGCTTTCAATTACTGTATCTCCATGTGGTATAATATTAAAATTAATTTTGGCTAACTTTCTGTTTCAACGCATATATTTCTACTACGTGCATCAATCTATCTTATGAACATGGGGCCGTTTGAGATACGTTGGGCTTTAGTAATGGCAAGTAGTGTCTATTCATTACGTGTCTTAATTTATGTGAATACTTTGATAAAAACCATCTTGAACATACATGTAAAGCAAAAATTTTACTCCAATAGGAGAATTTTCTTCATAGGGTACAACAATATTTTCCTGGATTAACTTCAATTCCTAATAATTGAAGCATCTTTTGATTTATAAAAAACGTCTAATCCAGAGTTCTAAAATATTATAATCGATCGAATATCTTTATTAGAACATAGTGTATTCCCGCAACCGGCACTCCCATTGAGAGGAGTTTTTGTACATGCATTCTCACTCTCAGCGATAAGGAAAGCAGACTAGAGCCACAGAGTTTGAATAAAATGGTATTCATCCATGACAACTATGCGTTGTGCAAAGATTTTGTTGACAGAGTGTAACCTACCGCTGAATGTTATTAATATATTTATTTTAAACTCCTCTCATTCATTCATTTGCTAATTATTATTTTAGTTTGTTTAAACTTAAATGTTTTGATTTGCGTTCATCATTTATACATTTTTTATTTTCTGGAAATTTCAATTGAACGTCTATTCCTGGATTCCATACTTGAAAAATGTGGCGCAAATATGATGTTAAAACTAATTCACAACAATAGTACATCCATTGATCGACATTCTACTGGCTATTTGTGCCCAATTTGTGATACCACTCTTTAAACGTTCTTAAAGTAATGTAGCCTAATTATAAGAAGCATCCTTTTTGAAAATAAGGAAAGCAACGTATTGCTAAATTAACCCCTTTACGGCGCAGAGCGAGCTAGAATCGAAAAATGCTGGCCAAGAATAAGGAAATATTTTTTGAGTGTGAACTTTGAAACTTCGTATTGCCATACCTCAATAAGTTCTGCATATAATATTCCCAGACAACGTATTATGTGAGCTCGTTTTCCTTAAATCGGAGGGTCCGAGAGAGGATAAGAGAAAGAAAAATAAATTAAAAGACATGTTGCATGAAGTGAGTATTTCACCAACAGTAGCTAATTCAGAGATCTGATGGTAGAGATGCAATAATTCAAATATTCAACTGTGATAACTTAAAAAATCATAAATAAGCATAAGCGTTGATTATTTAACATTGTATTGATTTTTTCCCGATGATTCTGCTCATTGGGTTTGGTTTGAGGCTGAAGAATTTTGCAAAAATCTAAACCTGGCATTATTCGTGAATTTTGGTCAATTTTGACCACTTGTAGAATTTTAAATGGTAGAAATCGGCGTAAATAATTTGGTAGTAATAGGCAAGATTTATTCGAGAATTTCCAGTACTAAAGTCCGCACTAAAGAAAATGATTTTTGGCCAGGTTTTTTGGATTCTAGCCCATTGTGCTGCATATTCAAGATAGCTCTACATTGTATTTATTGGTATGATATTATTGTAATAATCTACTCTCAGATATTTGAGTTATTCGCCTTTTTTCTGCCATATACGATCGAATTTTACACGCCGCCGGATACGCCGCGCCACCGCCGACGATTAAGCAGTCAGCGTTCACGCCGTTACGCCGCCGCCGCCGGCTTCATTTTCCTCCTTTTCCGCTGACAAAAATTATAACGGCACCCATGTCTAGTACCAACTATTAATAAAAAAATCTGATGTGGCCAACACATGACTTTCTCCGTATTTATTGAAAACAGAAGCCTATACCGGTGATATATAAAAAACTCCAAAACAATGAGTGTTACAGGGAAATGTTTCATACAAGCTTAGTAGTAAAAAACATTTTCTATAACTTTGGTACATAATTGTATATACCTACATTACATTCTGACAGAGATAAGTATGAAAAACTTCCATTTATGGTTAAACAACAACTTTCGGTTAACTATTATTGGGGAATAACTCCTAACCAATCAGTGTTCTGAAAAAATGTTTTGTACAAAAGTTGTAGTAAAGTATATTATCTACATTTTTGGTGCGAAAATGTATATACCTTTATGGTTTTCTTACAGAGATATTTAAGAAACAAAATTTTATTCCGGATAAACCGCTACTTCCGGCTAAGCGATATTCACCAAAAACTAATCAACTTTTGCTATTGTTAGTAAAATTTTAAATATAAATTTTGAAAATGAACAGATAATTACTTTTTAAGATAGAGTGCCCACAAACTTTTTAATCACAGACAGACAGACATGTTCGGGAAAATAGCTAAAACATGCTCTATAGGCCCCTAAACATCTATTTCCGTCAAAATCTGGGGGTCGAATTTTTTTGCGAATACAATACTTTCTCTATACTACGTATAGGGAGAAAGTAAAAATATTCAAAAGTTTTTATTGCGAAGTTCTTTGTTACTATATTGGAAATATATTTAAACATATTTGCTCCGTGAGCATTAGGAAAGCATTTCGTGATCCCTAGGAGCATTTTTAACATTTTAGATGCGTTCGAAAAATATTTGGTAAAATCTTTAAAATATTCGTGAATAATTACGATTTGGAAATTAATATGTTTCACTTGGTATGCATAACATAGTGTACATTAATTTTATGGCTCTTAGCAATGACTTTTTTTGAGCATAGGCGCATAAAAAGTATAAAAAATTGCTTATATAATTATTTTAATTTATATTTTGTTAATTTCGAAACACTGCCTAAATTGCATACTTTTTATTGCTTGAAGTTGACGAAATTCTCAGAAAATCATAAAATACAAACATCTTTACAAAGCGTCGATTTGGTTTAAATATCTTAATTAGTGTGTGTATGAACGAAGTAATGAAACCCTTTTATTTTTCAAAAGATAGTGACTATTGCCCCATGTAATATCAATCTTAATTCTTCTACATTCTTATCATGATATATATCATGATATATACTAATATGCTTAGAATAGGGTGCAGGGGCTATTATTATTAAAATATATAATTAGTATTTATTAAAAGTACGTTGACCTTACGATAGATATATTGATTGAATAAGTTATTACTGATTTCCATAATGTTCACGTACTGCAAACATTGATTTCGTTCTCCCATCGGGATTAGCCAGACTAATCGTTAAAACATTTAACTTGAACTGAAAAATCTTTGAAGTATTACGCATGTATTCAAAACTGTATTTGCTTCAAGTTTTTACGCTAATAAGCAGAATCATAATCGCTATAATGTTAATGCGTAGATAGTTTACTCTTTCCAAAATCTCCTTAAGAATGACATACTCATTTTTCTTTCTCGTAAACCATATCATAAAATTTGAAAACGCATTTCTGCATCTGTTTTTACACTAAAACCTATGCAACAGTTGTGTGGGACCATTAAGACATCAGAATGGGAGATTGCCTCTTTTTAGCTGTTTCATAGAGGAACCACAACAATGTGAAATTGTTTTCTGAAATCTATTTCGATGGTTTGTAAAACGTGAAAATTTTCTCAATAAGTCAAATGATAAAAGAATTACATACCGTGTGCTAAATGTAATATAGGATTAGCTAAAGCTAGTAAAAATTCGTTTTCTCTGGTAAACTTGGCAGGTAACTATATACACTCACATCATGTACGTGCAATCGACACTTGACTTATACAAGTAAATTTAAGTGTTATATAGGTACCTACGCTTACCTACATTAAAATGGTCCTCACAACAATACGCGGTGGACATCTTACTTAAAGAGTTATCCTTCCTTCTGGAGGCCTTAATCCATTTATTTCTCTTCTTTACATCTTACGGAACGTAAAAAAAAATATTTCCTGGCGTAGAAATAGAGGTGTTCGTGCAAAAGAGCGCAATACAGGACTTATATATTTTAGGGACGCTTTTCCTGTTACGATTCATACTGAGTAAATAAAAAATCTAGTGAAATATGTTAACTGTATCAAACAAATGAGATATATACAACAACTTACGCCAAATATTTAGTAAAGAACATACCTCCACCGGCAAAAGCTGAACGACGCACAGTGGGCTAAATTTGAAAAAACCTGGACAAGGGGCGAAAAATGTTTTTTTTTGAGTGCGGATATTAAATCTTAGCATAGTTATTGCAATATATTGCATATAATTGAATTTTATACTCCTGCTCGTCGTTTTTTTAATTTTCAGACGTCAAACTTGAGAAATTTTCACAAAAACGGAAAGTTTCGGATTTTTCGGAAAAACGTTCAAGTTCGAACATCCCATTCTTCCACTGAGCTTTCTTTTGCTGCCTCAATGAATCAGAGAAGCGAAGGAGATCAAACAGCCTCCAAACTGATCCAGGAAATAACAGCAACGACCCCAACAAGAGTTAGGCGAGTACTTGCAAAATGAAAAGAAAGAGACCGTTCAAACTGAGCTTACAGAGGACGAGGCTCTACTGACAATAAACAGGAAATGATTGAAAAGTCAGTACAAAATAATCCGCATGACGGCTGAGAAAAAGAGACATAAGTTTTATCCTAGTTATGAAAGAATACGAAGGGCTAAGTGTGTTGCATATCCAGAAGCGATTATCCTTTCGGAAGAGACTTGCGAAGTGAATTTGCAAAATTTGTGAAATTTCCCGTTCCAAAATTTCTTAATTCCGCATTTATTATCTAAGGTAAAGGTCCCAAATTCGTATCTTAAACTGTATTCAAATAAGTTTTACATATGATATGCCAAAATGTAACATAAAAGAAGCCACATTTTCGACTCAACCAAAAAGACGCCTAAACTGGATTTGGGGATTCTTAGGCGCCCAGCCGGACAAAAAAACAGCAGCCCAGCGCTTACGAAAAATCCACCGCAATCACAGGGTAGGAGGTGAAATGAAATAGTATTTCCATATTCCTTATCTAAAAGCCTTGTAGATTGACGTGGCATAAGAGACTTGATAGTCCATTGCTATTTACCAAGTTGATTTCCTTACCCCATCTCGAAATTTATCCGAAAAAGGTGTCCGCCATTTTGTTGCTTTAAATGAGCAAAGAATCATCTTAGACCATGAAACATTCAGCGAATTGAAAGAAAAATAGTTATGCTAGATTATTGTATTCTTGTTTTTTTTTCTGACAGTTTCTCTTAAAAGGAATTATAAATCAACGAACTTGAACGTTTTTCCGAAAAATCCGAAACTTCCCGTTTTTGTGAGAATAGTTTGACGCCTGAAAATTAAAAAAAAACGACGAGCAGGAGCATACAATCGATCCTTTTGCAATAACTATGTTTAGTTTTAATATCCGCACTCAAAAAACCCATTTTTCGCCCCTTGTCCTGGTTTTTCTGATTCTAGCCCATGCGACGTCTGCAGCGATACCGTGCCGTGACGTCACGCGCCGAAATCTTGGTGACGTAGTTTTTTCAAAAAGACGAAAATGTAGTATTTTAAAAGAATAATATCTTTATAAAACGATATTACATTACATACATTATAGATGATAAACTTCTCATTAAAAGTGTTTAAAAAAATTATGCAAATTACCAATTACGATAAACGAATTACAGAAATCGATAAATATGGAAAGACTTAATGGAAAGTCGTAAGTAAAGTTGGTGAAATATATGTGAATGAGTAAAGTAGGGAACAGAAATGTGAAATATAATATAAACGCAATATTTCGCAATAAGTGACGTAAGAAACACATTGCTAAAAATGAAAAACAATTCCTTCTGGCATATGCGTCCAGCTTAAACTCGCCGAAGGAAGATGATGTAGTGGCCGCATAATAGTTGAGTTGTCAGTTGTTCAGGTTGTCTAGGGAAATTGTTTGTTTATAATCTCAAAATTTCACATTATTTTTCGTTTATTTTATTAACTGATATTTCATTATATAGATAATAACATGTTTGACAAGATGATGTCAAATGGGCATTTCTATATGTAATGCATAAACAATGACTTATGTCTTACGTTTTCTTTTGATAAAAATATTTTCTGCGCGTTTTATAAAATGCATAAGTTTTATGCTGAATTATATTTTAGAGTATATTTTTGACGTTATTGTACTAACTGTGAATAAACTGTTATTTTATGGCAATGACCAGTATATAATCTTTAAATTCTTTTCTCTTCAATTCTGTTTTTTTTTAACTACTGTGTAGTAGAGTTTCCTGGTACATCCTGATGGGCCAACTCAGGAGAACCTTGGATATGTATTTTTATAAAATATCTATATTCCTATTCTTTTTAAATGTCTTCACATACATAATATTTTAAGAATTGTTTCAGATTTTCCGTAGAATACTGAGCAATGGATTAAAGACCTTTGGCGGTGCCTAGCTTAATATTGGAATGTTTATTTATCTATGTATATTTAATGGCGTAATTTTCAGTCAAATTCGTTCTTAGAGAATCATGGCTTAATTGGGATGAAAATGTTCCGTGTTGACATGCAGGCAATCGTTGAAATATAATTATAGTAAAAGGGTGTATGAATTACGTTCTGTATCAAATGATGCTTTTGTATCTATTTCCCCAATTTTTCCCAAAAGAACGCTTTCAGCGCATTGGGTAATTGCGAACAATCATTACTGAGCAGTTCCTTTACTTTAGAACTTCCTTCTTACCTTGAGTGTATAAAAAAGGTACTATTTCTTCTATAACATTATGCAACGTTTGGGGCAATTCCTCACGAGTGCGTTTGTGCTATGCGTTTGCATCATTTACTTCCCATTTGCCATCCTCTTCTCGCACTTTTTACATCTCCTGCCTTCTTTGGGTCTTAAGTGATGCATTTTTCCTCCATCAAAAGGACTCTTCATATCCTCAATGTCCACTCCCCTCCTTCGTCATCTTCAGATAAATTCATCTCAATATACCGTTTTCCTTCATTTTTTCCCCTTGAAGCCTTCCTCCTTTCTCCATTCCCTCTCTGCTTCTTGTGTTACTAGACGTCCGCTTTTTCTGTCCCCTGTCCGCTTTTTTACTGAAATGTCCGTTTTTTCTCTCAATCAACTATTTTTATACATATTTCCATCTTACACAATCTTTCACCAAGTACTTCAGTATATTTTTTGCCTGACAGTTGGTAGACACTAGAAAAAAACTATCGTTGTTTGAGACTCATCGAGTAAGTAACACTGTTATTAAATTTTTTTTTTTTAATTTTACAATTGAAATTTTTATTTCATTCTTCGATTAGTAATGGGGGGGGTCGTGGAATGTCTGCTTTTTCGACTCGGATCATCTGGTAACCCTGTCTGCATCAACCTTCCATCATCGTCGACTTGATTGCCATCCTGTTTCACTCGCGGGATCACTTTCTCCATCTTACTCTTCGTGTTTATCTTCTCTTCTTCGTCATATCTCTTTGTAACCGTACGTAACCGTGGTAACTCCCTCTACAACTTTAATATTCCTCCAGCGCTGTCCCGCTTCAATCTCCACTTCTCTATCAATCTCTCTCTTTCTTCTTCTTTCATTTCCTTTCGTTTATCTTTCTCCTTACATCTCTCCTCACCGCTCACTTCCTTATCATTTGGCTGGCCGTATCCAGACGAGAGGAAACGAGAATTTATAGCGATGCGTTTCATATCAATATTCATAAATATCAAGTTTTTTGGTTGCTGTATTTTGCTCATTATGATTTTATCTATGTTCTACCTATTTATCTTGATGAATGGGAAGCTAGATGTCTATACGTTCCGAAATGGATATGCGTCAAATAAAGTTTAAGACAAAATAAGTGAAAAACTCTTTGTAAACTTTATAATATGCAAAAATAGAGTTCACCAGCGAAGAACTTACCCAAGGGGTCGTGCGTTGTATGTGTTAAAAAAGTAGTTACTTCACAGATTTACTCGCTTTCGCAGTCGGCTTAAGACTAAAAAGCAGCGTTTGAGGCCTTTACAAGTTAAAGGTAGGTGACATAAAGGAATAGACCCGGGCATGAGGTTCAAGGGACCACCCAGGTAGAAACGGGAACCGAAAAATTGTCTGTGTAGTACAGAATACAACAGCGCGACTGACGGAGGGTTAATATCGGAATGTCTGTTGAGTTAGTTTCTTGCTGGAGAGAACCCGATTAGATTATCGGGTTTTCTGGAGAAAGGTATTCGGAAAGGAACTTTCCAGAATTGAGTTCTTAAAGGATTTTATTACCTCGGATCATTTATATCTCTCGCATGCTTAATTTGCGTATGATTAACCTTCTTCATCCTAACAGTTCATAAGGAAAATGTAGAAGGCTAACATAGATGCGGAGGATTGCCAATTTTTGCCACAAAATAGAGACTGAGACCAAGTTTTGTTGCGATTTGATTTCATTGAAGTATGTTGGGTGGTTGCCAGTGGTCACTGATTGCATATTGCATTATTGCAAAACCTTTCGACTTTATTCGGGTTTTCCTTGGTTCTGTGCTTTCAAATTGGAGATGACATTCTCGTTAGACTGTGGGCCACTCAGTTGTATACTCTAGTATAGTTTAGGTTCGATAAAATAAAAATTCATTTTATTTTAGGATATTCAATTTCAGGTATTTGTGTACTTAAAGCTCTGGTTTCATTCACGATTTTCATTAAAGAATAGGATATTTTGATGAATAGGATACTTTTATTCATTCCGCATTTTTAATAGTATACTAGTTAGCTAATTTAAACACACTCTCCAGTAATTTCTTCGGACGTGAGAGGTTACGTTCCTCGATAGGGTCTTACCGCTTCGAAAGATAGAGAAATGTCGAACATTCAAATCTGGTGGCAAATATTTACACACATGCGTCGTAATTTCCAGTCTTCCATTCTGTAGAACCAACTAATTAACGACAATGGATCATTTAAACCCAAAATTGTACCTGCCACGTAAATTAATCATTTAAAATAGAAACGTGTCTGATGAAAAGTTTTTTTTATTTGACTAAATGACGTCATGACGCTATGATGAAGTTGTCACGACTTTCATGATAATAAGTTGAAGGAAAAGTGTTGATGTGATTTTGCATATAAGGGCATGAACCAAGGGAAATTCCCAAGAAAAATGGACTTGAAAAAAAAACTGACGGGGCCTGGAATCGAACTCGAGATCTTCCTGTATGTGGGAGGCTGAGTTAACCATCGTAGCTACTTGAGCCTGGCTCAAGTAGCTACGATGATGAACTCAGCCTCCCACTACACAGCCTATAGTGAGCCTGGCCTGGCCCAGTCTCAATTTTTCAAGTCCGTTTTTCCTCGGGAATAATTAATTGGTTCACGATGAAATTTGATCGTTTATCTTATTTAATTTTCAACGTTGTTGTAGATAATTTTTCATTTTTAGCGTTAAATCAAGGATAATTGTGGTCTTAAGTCTAGATAAATGCCATTAGAAAGGAAATTAGATATAGATTCTTATTATGGACGTAGAATATAGTATTTAAATAAATATTGAGAGAATCTTGGCAAAACGACGACAAATTGCTCTGACTTTGAGGGCATAAATTATTCCCTAACGACAAAGGTATTGTCGAGCTTTCATATATGGGAAATATTGGCTCATTTAAAATTTACGGGGAAGAAAACCCAACTATTTAAGACAATGAAACCATTAATGAACTTAGGTAATCGATATTTAAAATATTGAGATTAAAATCAATATATTTTGAAAGAAGAATCCATTGTAGTATTGGGTCTTTTTATATATTTGGTATTTTTAGTCATTTTTTACGAATTCAGTAGTTTAATAGTACAGTGGAAGTAAGAGCATTATTTACTTGTTTTTGTAATCAATGAATGCTAATGATATCGTCGTAAATTGAACTTCAACAAAGTAAATAATAATAACGATGAGATGCATTAAAATCGAAGCAATGGAGTATCTTCTTCATTCGATAATATTTAATGTATTTTCTTCTTTTGTCTTTTTTAAGTGTTTTAGACTTAGAATATTTACTACTTTTACCAAGTATTTCCTTGTATTTTTCTAATTCTTGTCTCATTTTGAATATTTGACGAGCTTTTATAAAGCGAAGTCCTGTTCATGTAAATTTAATACTAATATTCAGCGTAAAGGTATAGATTCAATTAATTATTATATCCCCACCTGACATATATCCCACCCCCTTCCCCACCCGTTCAAACCCCACCCTCTACCCCCTCATCTTCCGCACCCACTCCTACCCCACCCTCTAACCCACACGCTCCCCTCCCACCCACTCTTTACCCCACCCTCTCCCATCCCAACCTATACCCCACCCGCTCCAACCCCTCCCTCTACCTAACCATCTCCCATCCCACCCTCTACCCCACCCACTCCCCTCCCACCCTCAGCCCCACCCTCTCCCCTCCCACCATACACCCCACCCGCTCCCATCCCTTCCTCTACCCCATCCGCTCCAACCCCTCCCTCTACCCCACCTACTCCCATCCCACCCTCTACCCCCCCCGCTACTATCCCACTCTCTACCCTACCCACTCCAAGCCCACCCACAACCCCACCCACTCCAAGCCTACCCTTTAACCCACCCGCTCCCTTCTCACCCTCTACCCCACCCGCTCCCATCCCTCCCTCTAAGCTCCCTACTCCTTTGCCACCCTCGAAAGCCAACCACTATATCCCTCTCACTATTCCGATCATTCCCACATTTCCTTGCCACTGCTTCATCTAGACCCTTACACCTATTCCCAACTTTATGGCCCATCGACATCGAATCCTCTGCCCTTCCCATTACAATCCCTTTCTCTATAACGCCCACTATGCACTCAATTCCGCCCCTCTCCCAATCAATTGCTTCCTTCCCTTCCTCTACCATAACCATCTCCCATCAATCATTCTTTATTCTGAATTAGACAATAGGTAAAATAGGGGTAATTGAATGTAAAGGTACAAAGTTCATAATTTATACATATCCCCGCCTTACACATCGTAACATGTCTATACATTCAGCAATAGTGTGTTTGGCTAAGGGCGCAATTTTTTATATATTATAACATTTAAAGTCATGGAAAACTATACAAATTCCTGCCTTACAAACTTGTATACTATACATAATTAAAATATAGTTTGGCTCGGGAGAAAAATATTGTTTTTCAATTCTTATTCATCTTCCAAATCAGACATCAGGACAAATATGGGTAATTCAAAGTAAGGGTACAGAATCTATAAATTATTCATATCCCCGCCTGACACATCGTAACAAATCTATACATTCTGCAATAGTTTGGCTAAGTTTTTTAAATCCATATCATATACAAATCAGGTCATAGAACACTATGCAAATTCAGGCCTTAAAATATTTTAATATACATAATTGAAAATATATTTTGGCTTGGAAGAAAAAAAATGTATTTCACTTCTGATTCATCTTCCGGGGTAGAGCGATGCTTTAGAGGTTTGGGGAGGACCTCAACTCCTTCCCACCCCTGGATGCGCTGTGCAACTTCTTCCGTCTTCTTTCGCTTGGGCCGTGAAGTCTTTTTCCTGCTTTTTGTAGGGCACCAAGAAGTCCTATGGAAGGAAAATTAAGGAAATGAATCTTTAATTTCCTATCGAATTATTTTTTATGAATAGAAAAGTAAATATAAGTATAGTTCCAAGGAAAACAATAACATTAATACCTAGACTGTATCATTATATACACAGAAGTAGATTGAACATTCAGCTATTCATCTCTACCTTCTATAATTTATGTTTTAATTTGGCTTAACAATGCAAGGAAATATTGTTCTAGCAACCAAATAAAGAAATATGGGAATATAACAACTAAGAATTATCATCCGTCCGTGTAAAATACGTAAATAGATTTAATTTTATCTCCGTCACACTTTACGGTGGAACTCGGTAGTTAAAATAATATTTTTTGTAGGACGAATCCTTCCGACAGCTTATAAATGAGTCAAAATTTTAAAAGGTTACCTCAAAGTGGTTTCCAAACTATGACTAAACGATAAGTTATATTTCAAAATGGGACTTTTTTCCTTATCAGTGTTACCTATATTAGTTTTATTTAATGAAAGTATTTTTTATGATGGTAAATTTTTGGCGTATTAATATTATTTTAACTAAGCTGTTATAAATTGACATTTCTTAACCTTTATCCAGCCTATAAACTGCACAAAACTGGAGTACCAACTTTTAAACAGTAATTATTCAAAATTTTTTTGCGTAATTCTTTATTACTTTAACTGAATTACCTTAATATAAATTTACTCAGTGAGCTTTAATAAAGCTTTTAACCCTAAGAGCATTTTAATCATTTCAGTTGCATTCAAAAAATGTTTGGTAAAATCTTTAAGGTATCCACAAAAAATTATGTTTTGAAAATTTTTCTCATTTGGCGATACGTGCAGTATTTTTTTGATTCTTAGAAATTAATTACTTTATGTAATGGGACTTATTAATTATGGAAATTTGGTTTAGATCGTCATTAAAAATTATCTTCGTAAAATTGGTAACACTGATAAAATTGCTTACTTTTCATTACTTGAATTTAACTGAATTCGCAGATTATACCATAGCAAACATCTTTACATAACGAAAATTTGGTTGAAATACCTTCATTGGTTTCTTTGTTACCAATGGAAATACACTTCATATTGACCACACGTAAATAATTAAGGGTTTATATCAGAGCATGTAATGGACAAAGATCTACAATTTATTGAAATGAAATGCATCTTTTTCGGCGGGTTATTTTTAATAAGTTAAGAATTATCTCTACCATTGGACTCTCAAATTAATTTGAAAACTCGATTTTCTTTATGGTTGCCGTTAGCGATTTCTCGTAAAACAATTGAAGAATATTTAAGAAGGTACAAAACTCGATCCTAAGTTGTAATTCAAAGTAACAGAGCACTCATTAATGACTGATTAAAAAAATTACAGATTCTTTATTCCTTGCCATCGTACGAAAGGAATGACATATGACTGAATTACTTCACCGATTTATTCTAAAAGTCGTAAATTGAACCGTGAAAAACAAATGCAAAGTAAATTCTCGAAAACGAAATCATTGGCATCTATTTAGAATACGTAATTGTACTTAGAAAATTCTATTCAAACTGAGCTATGACTTGCATATAATTTCTAACAAAATTAGGTCTTGCAAGTACCCTAAGCTTTGCATGTTATTTTGTAGTCAATATATAAGTTAGTTTCAGGATAATTTTGATAATTATTGTAGTATACCTTATCGATTAAAAATCTGAATTTACAACAGAATTTAGTATTGGAAAGCAAAAACCATAAGCTTTAGCTATCAATGTAGTAATTATTTCGTAGGATAGGAATATAACCAATTTGCAGTTTATAAACGGTGTTTTTACTAATAATCGACAATCTGATCGTATTTTTTTTTAATAGAAGGTAGTGCAAAGAGTGTAATTATTTCTTCTCAGTGGCGTACCACCAAGTTATGCTAAATCATTTCTATTATAATTCAATAGCACGGACGTAATTTGCCAATGTTCAAATAATGTTACAGGATTCGATATAAGAAACACGAAAGATTTTTCAAATCCATAAGGCGAAGTAGTGTTTCAGAGTATTTGAAAATTCTCATTACCTCAAATTCTCTCTCATTAATTCTCATTCTATTCTTATTAAGTTGGAATTCCGGCGTCTCCATGAGCATCTTCAGTGATGGTTTTTCTCTGCGCCAGTAGCTTTTGATTGAGTTGTTTCCTGAGCAATATCGATGTAAATAGATTAGAGCTCTCCTCAAACCTTAAGAAAAAAATTAAAAATGAAAATTAATAATGCATTGAATGAAAATAATCATTAAACTAAGTTTAACTAAATAGTGGTATTCTAACTACTAGAATTATATCCAATATACCTCCAAGCCACGTCCTGGAAATTGGAAAACCTTGGTTCGAATCCTGAGCAAGTCACTTTTTTACTTACTCTACAACGCTTTGGTTAAGTCGCACGCTTTCCTTTACTAAGTCAAACTTCATTTCCATCGTTTATTAATAAGAATGAAGTTTATTATTTCACAGCCAGGAGCATATACGGGATAAAATTATTAATTTGTTGAATGAGGAAATAAGTTACTTTGGAAACATATCTCCTTTAATTATTATTTTTTAAATCTGGTAAACTTTACGCCAAATATGAATCAGAGAGAATCAATTCAGATATTCATTCTTTAAAATGAGAATTATTATTTTACACAATTCTAAACTGATGAATATACAACCATTTAGGAAAGAAGATTACTATTGATTGATTAATTGTTTTCTTAATACTGTTTTATTCCAAATTGAATTAAAATTCCTTAAATAGCACATCTCATTATTAACTTTTAAAGTTATTTGGTAAGAAATACACATAATTCTGATGAGAGAGATATTGAACTTAAGATCTTATTTCATACACTTGAGGAGAACTGAAAACCCTTTGAGAAAAGATAAAAATTCAAGCTCCTGGATCCTGTCACATGAGCGGTGTTTCAATTTTTTACTGTATGTGCACGGAAAATCAGCCTAGCAATAATGAAGATAAAATCTCCTGTTAATTATTTCCTGTAGATTATGAGTTAAGTAATCGTATGTAACACTAGACTCGCCACTGAATTTGAATCACGAAATACGTTAGGATAACCGATAGTGATATCTCGTAAGACAATGCATGATTGTTTAAAAAGGTAGGGAAAGTAAAGCTGATGCTTAAGTAGTAATTCAAAGCGAAAGAACACTCATCGGTGATCGATTAAAAAAATTACTCATTCTTAATTCCTTATCATCCGTTCAAACATGATCAACGACTGAATTACATCGAAAATTTATTCTAAAAGTCGGAAATGAAAGTTTGAAATTTGAATCGATGATTGAACAAATGTAAATGTTTTGAAATAGAGATGTTTTGAAAGCAAGAGTAGTTCTGATAAAGTAGGTCAAGGTGAAGGCAAAATGCTTTCTAGCATGGGGAAAATGAAAGTGCCTTGTAATCTGAAAACAAACAGCTGTTTCGTGACCTTCTGTTTCACCGAATTCCAGTTCTTCAGCTCAGTTCTTCATAGGAAGAATATCGATACCTTTATTTTTTTTTAATAATCACTTTTGAACTACGATAAATTTAATCAAATGATTTATTATTGAAAGAGGTCATAAGAATTCAGAGAATTATGTGGTCATTTTTTCCCCAAGAGACAAATTACGTTTATTTTTACGGGACTAATTCAGAGTTAAGCACTGGAATGGGAGATTATCAACAACATTTTTCCATTCCAATTTTCAAAAACATAAAAAATATAAAAATCAACTCACGCCTTATCCTTGTTTACCAACTTTTATATAATCAGCTGTCTCGTGACCTTGGTGTGACTTTCGTTGGCCACAGAGATTCACTTTCCCAATCGGTGAGAAAAACCAGCGGACTATTTATCAGACCAGGATCATTCCAAATATCGGATACCTGAAAATAAAGAGATGCAGTATTACTAGGAATATTCTTTAGGAGTTCTTATTATTTTATTATAAACTAAAAGTCCAAACGTTAATATAAATTCAATTACCGATACAGTATTAAAATCATTATATCGGCGGCCTGAATCCGGTTGTAAATCTATTGAAAAGATCCATCAAAATAATACATGATTTATCTATTTATCAAAATGTTCACGAAAAAACGTTGAAACATGCTATATTTCAGTAGAAAATTTACGTTTTTTTCGCCTAAGAATACAAAAAGTTCGAAAAACGTAATAAAATTGGTTCTCGTATTATAGATGTCGACGAGATTAAACCAAATTTGATAAAAACTTTCCAATTCATCATGAAATATGCGAAAAAGAGCATAAACGCGAAATTTTGGTCGAAAATTTAAATGTTTTTCGACTAAAAGTGGTTAACTTTATAATAAGTATCAATCGGAGAATCAATTCAGAAAATTAATCCTTAGAATTTAGATAAATGTTTGACTAAAATTTAATCCGATTCTCAGAGATTCGTTTGTGAAAAAATGTATAACTCAAATTTAAAATTGCGAATGATTCCGGTAAAAATTAATGTTATTCTGGTGAGAAACTGAAAACTACTGCGAAACGATAAAGATTCAAACTTCAATTAATCATGTTTTGGAGTTTGATTCAAACAATTATTGTCTCACTTTCTGAATTGGGACAGTATATCAGCGGAGTCATAATTCCATAAACATTTATAAAAAAATCCAATATATTATCTTGGTTATTAATATTTTCGGTAAATAAATTCAAATTTGATAGCGTAAAATTCTATTACTCAATAGGATCATCTGATCAATACTGGCGTACGCGAGCCCGGATTGGCAATACTGTTCTCCCACCATATTATACTAATTAATTGCATTCGAGAGAATGACTACAAAAACATTTTAAGAGTTCCGAAAATAACCTCTATGAAGGACATTTATTGGGGCAAACTCAAGCCAATTGAAACAGGGCTAAAAGAACCTGTTATAAATGTAAATGATCCTCTACCTCAAGGACCTTCCGAGCTCTTCCGAAGTATGTGGGACTCCCCAAGGGATTGCTGCCCTAAATATAAAAGCCCAAGTATGCCTCTAAGCTTGCAACTCTTATTTTAAACTAGGACTAGGCAACTACGCGTATATCTTATTTTTTCATTATTGTTCTTAATTAATTATTTATTTATTCATTTTCAAAACCTTTCACTATTTCTATCCTCTGATTTCAATCAATTATTATCGTACATTTTAAATTCAAAAGACCCGCGCGCCGCCGCGTCCGTTTTTATTTATCTTTGACTCTTCATCGATTTTAAAATGAAAACAATAAAATTATTTTAGGGTATGACAGATCGAATAATGTCAAACGATCTCTTTTAATTCCAAAGTACATTAAGTATATATTTTTAATATTCTGACCGTAATTAATTTAAATCCTCGCCTTTTACTTTTCACCAATATTGAACGACCACTTCAGGAAAAACATCTACGTGTCAAGGCGTGTGTGGCCAATGTGGACGGCACCTTTGGTGAAAGCGGTCCCTAGCTCAATTCCCGGTGGGTGCCAATATGCAAAAGCACTTTTACATTAAGAATGATGCAGAAATTGAAGAAGTTGAATTCGCAGCCAAGGGGCTGGATATTCAATATCACCCAAAAATTAAAACGGCATTCAGTCAGCTGTTTTCTTTTTTTTAACCTGTCTTTATTCAGGAGCCGGTTCAAATCCTTCTTGAACCATAATTTATATATATTTATATTTATTTATTGAAACCGAAAACATTTTAAATGTAGGAAAGTCTTTTATTTATGAGCAATATTGATGACGACGACGTTATATTAATTTGAACCAAATAAATTTTTAAGATTTAGATCGTAAAATAGACGTACTTCTCTACTTCTATGTTTAAAATGCTAGAAGTTGAAATACAGCGATTCGTAGTAATTAAAAATTCTCATTACCCTAATTTGAACTCCGACGTCTCCATGCAGATCTCCGGTGATGTTTTCTCTCTGTCACATCAAACCTGCGCAGTATCGATTGCAGCTCTCCATAAATACTTAAAGACAAACAAATGCAAATTAATAACGCATTGAATAACGATAAAGGTGTTTACGAGATGTGAAAAATAGTGACATGACTGGGACACGAACCCGGGTCTCTCACAATCCTGACGGGTAATATAATAGCTCAAAATTACCGTCATTCTAACCACTAAAATACTGGTATCTTATATACTAAGCTACATCCTTTAGAGTGGTGTGCTTGGCTTCGAGTCCTAGCAAAGTCACTATTTTACACTTCTTGTACTACACTGTTTAAGTTTCCTCTGCTAAGTTAAATTTAATTTGCATCGCATGTTGAGAAAAAAATAAGTATTTTCCTTGAGATTTGTGAATCTGTATGTAAAACGAAACTAATAATTTTTCAAATGAGGAAATCCGTTGTTTTGAAAACACGTTTCCGTGAAAGATTTAAAAAATCTGGTTACCTTTATAAGAAGTATCAATCAGGTAATCAATTCAGAAATTATATCCTTAAAATTAGAATAAAAGTTTCGCAAAAATTTCATCCAATTTTCATTGATTCGTTTGTGACAAAAGGTTATGAATGATGGACTAAATGTTGCTCACTATACCGATTCTTCAAACCTGAATAAGATTCCTGAAAAAAGTGTCTCTCTATATAAAATTGTAAATCAACTCGGTAAGAAGTTAATACTATTCAGATGAGAGAGTTATTGAACTTAAAATTCATTCCGTAGACTTGAGAAGACCTAAAAACTATTGCGAAACGATAAAAATTCAGACTTCTAAACGATTATTGTCTCACTTTCTTAACTGGTGGGTAAATCAGCGAAGTAATAATTCCATAAACATTTCTAAAAAAATCCAATATATATTCTGGATTATTAATATTTTCGGTAAATAAATTTATATTTAATACCGTCATCTTCACCTGGGAAACTCACTAGTTAAGTTATAAACACTAATACCACAGGAAAGTTTCCATGAAATTGAAACCCCGAAATCCGTTAAGATAACGGATAGTGATGTTTCGTGAGACAATGCATGAGTATTTAAAAAGCTAGGGCAAGTAAGTCTGATTCTTAAATGGAATTTTAAAATAAAAGGACACTCATCGGTGACTGATTTAAAAATAACTCATTCTTTATTCCTAGCCATCCGTTCAAACATGATAAACGACTGAATTACTTCTAAGATTTATTCTAAAAGTCGGCAAATGAAAGTTAGAAATTTGAGTTTATGATTTAAAAAATGTAAATCTTTTGAGATAGAGATATTTTGAAAGCAAAAGTAGTTATGATAAAGAAGGTCAAAGCGAAGGCAAAATATTTTCGCGCATGGGTAAAAAGAAAGTTCCTTGAAATCTCAAAACAAACAGCTGTTCCATGACCTTCAGTTTAGCACATAATTCCTGTAATCGGTAGGTTGAGTTGCAGAATTTGCTATACAATAAAAATTACGAGGCACTTACGATGGGAATAAATCTAGTAAATACATACGTATTAATGAAGAAGTTCTCTTATAAGTGACATAATGAACAATCACTCGAATAAAGCATTGACGAATCTATGTGGCATAATGTATTTTGAATTCCCGATGCTCGTTACCGTTGGTGACTTCTCGTATTGAGCTCGAAAGGTTTTGAACCAGAACTCAGATCTAGAACCTCTAATTCATTAACAGCCACGTTCCAAATTTTCTCTCGTGAGTTTGATTTACAAATATTAACTTTCGATGAAACTGATGCTTGCCGGAGAACAAAATATTATAAGATATTTACGGCTCCAACAACGAATTTTTAGTGCATAGATAGATTATTCGTAGCTTATTCTCCGTATGCAGCTTTGCAATCACCTAGTATCCATTTATAAGCAATATCTTCCAACAAAAACACTTTTTTGGTTAAACTAATAATATTTGCTTACTATACGTCTTATTGTCGTTGACATAATGGCCCACGTATCTTTGCTATAAACAGCCCAATCTACCCTTTTGGTGTAGCTCTATAATGTGAAAAATTAAGAGAAATAACTTTGACGGACAGGATTTTTAGTCCTAATCTTAGAATCTGGAACGTTGAGTACCGATATGACCCATCAACGACACTTGAATCCCTTATATTTCACGGTACAGTAATTCTATCAAAGACTTTATAAAAAAGAAGACAAAATCTAATTAGGTATATTTGGTAACTTACCATTCGCTGAAATTCCTGGGTGAAGACGGCGATGGATGTTGAAAAATGAATACTGGCCTCGTCTTAAAAATATAAACAATCTCGAATATTAATTATTGCTATTAGATTATGCGAAAGTAACAATATCGGTACTCTAAAAAACATTCACGAACTTGGATCGCGTTGGCAAATTCAAATCTCCAACGGTCTTTCCACAAATCGGTTTGGCAGCACTTCCTCACCGGAAGAAATCTCGACAGGAACTGACAAAAAAACCGTCTGCGCAACCGATGATCGAAATTGCCGTCACCTGATTGGTCGAAATTTAACCGTCTGTCAATCTGGCCCACCCCACCAACCGCCTTGGAAATTTTCCACTACTGTTACCATTGCCTACCATTATATTTAGACGAATTTCAAAAAGTATCATTTTAAAAATATTTTTTAATTTTTTTGCAAAATCATTTTCGTCGAAAATCACCCATTTATTTCGCGAACTCTAAGAGAAATCTATAGCGAAATCTTTTAAGATTGGATATTAAATATATATTCACAAAACCTATTGAATCTACATTTTTGCAAAGATGTATGTTTAATGTATCAATATTTTCGACATAGATATAATGATAAAAGAATTCACCTATAAAAGACGTCATCGTAAGGGAAAAGAATGGATATCGGTGTAGGGGATATCAATTGTAGACCGATAAAGACATTCAGCAGTGAAGAGAATTAGCTAAGAATTCGCGAGATTAGTGACCTTCAAATTTCCTACTTAATGTAAAAGACTGAATAAATAACCCTTCCACCAAAGACTTAGCCCAACTGCGAAGAATTTCCGATTACCAAACATCAGAAGGGTCGCATTTAAAACTCATAGAAGGAGCATCTTATCTGAAGTCTTTCATGCTGAAGACTTCTCAATATCGTAACCTATCTGTTATACTTTGCACCTTGTTGGATTTAGATTGATAGGGAAATATCCTATGCAATAAATTTCCCAAAAACATATTGAAATTTCTGAGACCTGCAAATTCATACGACTATTAGGAATCTTTTTGGGATTACATAATACTAATCACTTCTGAAAGTTATCAAGTACATGCAACAGCTTAAGTAATTGAGTGTGGTGACTGTGTCTGCTATTGTTCAAATGGAAAGGATTAAGTTAGACGAAAAGATATGCATTTTCTAAAAAAAGATTATGCTTTACTTTCAACATCCCCTCATCATGATACCTATTCTCTTGCTCATCAACTGCGTATGCTACGATTCCTTCCAAAAAAGTTTCGTAATCATTCAAAATGATTGAAACGAGCAAAAGATATCCCAAAGAACCTCCGCTCTACTCAATGACTTTACTCACAAGATAAAGGGCTAACAAATTCAATAGAGCAACAAGACTAGATAAATAGAGTAGAACAGTTAGCATCGTTAGATTTCTGCATCGAAATTCAAATTATTTTTTGATCAATTGAACACTAAAACATCTTTCCTATGTATGTACTATCGATCAAGTTATGCTTGTAAATACTAAATAATCTAGAATACGAATGTATTTGCACTGTGAATTCTGATATCAGAGAGCCAAGTAGAACCACTCTTTGCTTAACCACGAGGTGAAATTTCATATTCACATACATCTAGATTCAAATCAATGCACCATGTCATTGTACTTACAGTACAATCCTGCATTTTAATATTGTAACTAGATCGAAGGATTCCAAATTCCTGTGAACTGCAGCACGAAATCAATGAATTACCAGAAGTATCTCCTTGGGAATTTTTCGATCACAGATTTTGAACAACACACTTTTCGACACTTGATTTACGACATTGCTGTGAGTCGAGTTGAGGCCTTCAACTGTCGATAAACTTTCTTCATGTATGTTTCCCGTACGTATACTCTAACGAAACACATGTAAAATACAGAAATCTAGAGGAAAAGGACTTCTTTCAAACAAATCAACTTCACAAAGACGAGGAATTTTTAGTCACTTTGAAAAATCTAGATAAGACCATTTCCCAATGCATAGGAATTTGAAGTTACGTCAGTCAGACGTGGAAAGAAAGAACATCGAGTTCCGATCGTTCTGAAATTTTCCGAAGGCAACTTTAAGTGTCGTCATTTCATGCAAGGGAGAAGCGAATTGGAAGGATGACATAAGGTTGGTTTGTGGTGTAAATTCTGCTCCTTTAAAATCTTCTAGCGAAATTGGAAAACATTTACTAAACCACCCAGTATTATAAAGATCAACCATGGTTTCATGGCGTGCCTCCAAGATCAGCTGACACGTAACATAATGTACTACTGATTGGTTTAGTAAACGTTTTCCTATGGAGAAAAGTGTTTAATTCACGATTGATAAAAGTGTATTTGCTGCAAAGTTTGAAACATAGAATCAAGGGGGAAAGGAGAAGTTGGGATTATGTTTTCGCTCAAGAAGAACGGTTAAGATTAAGTGGTGGAGTACGTACGATATCAGCGAAATGCCTAATTGTATTCATAGCTATTTCCTACCTGAAAACGTCGGAAAGGAAGGTTTGCGTCTCTTAAAAATCGGCAATTCTTACTTAGCTTCCGAAATCACGAGGTCATCACTAATGACGATGTCACCTTCGGAAACGCTTCGTTGGACTGTCTTTTATTTTCAGAAGAATCGCGAGTAGCGAAGCGAAGTACGGTGAGTGGAAGAATTGACTCTGTTTCTACGAATAATTGACTCTGTTTCTACGAATAATTGACTCCAATCTGGTTGTGCCGACTAAAAAGTATAATTTATTACGTTTCGTAATGAATATATTTAAATATTACGTGTGTTTGTGAGTGGTGTGGTAGCTATACCAACCACGAGGTGGAATTGAGATATGTGCTGGAAGATTGAACCTGGGTCCTTGGATTGTGCTTCTTGTGCAACTGAATGACATGCCGTACAGCTTCTAAGGTTGGGAATATCTACTTCTATTCAAAGGTAACAATTATACGGGAGTAATCCTTTACGAAATCGATCTTTCTTCCGATGAACGTGTTATTGAGGGACGTTGAAGGTAAAATTATCGAATGACATGCATTGCATAAGTCGTGCATTAACAAAGTGTGATATTGGGTTGCAAATACCGGTTAAAACTGTTAATTGGAAAAGTTTTGAGATGGTTTTGTTCATCATGATGGTGTTGCCATGGATTTTCCGTTACCATAGCATTCATTTCTTTAGTATTCCTTCCAGAATGTCGCTATTATCTACTCAAAGTCGTGTAAGGTGTTAACGATTCAAATAGAGGAATCAATTTCCCAATGAAACATTAATTTCTTTGTGTGTTAATCAGATACAAAGAGGTGGGATTATTGAAAAACTTGTGTCGTAGTATGATCACTGATCGCCTTAAGGATTGGACTCGCTTGAAACGTTGATTTATAGGAAAATTTTAACTAAATGCTAACCTTATTTGTAAAGCAGAAATTCAGTGTTTGTCGTCGATTAGAGTCCACCGCGTTTGTCCGAACTGGGTGAAACTTTGCACAAGTATTCTTCAAGATCAAAAACGAAGTATTGTTTAATTTTTCTTCGATACCTTTTCTTGGTTCGAACCAAGATCACTCAAACAATTTTCCATAATAAATACACCTAAACTTCACTTTTATCTTTTGCAGGCTTCATTTCTTTTGAAGAATTAAATTAGAAGGTATGGTTGTTCTGAGTCCAAACAAGCACCAGAAGTACGGAATTGAACGAAAATTCTTATTTTGATCGTGGAATATCGTTTTCGAATCTTTCATTCGAGCAATTCGACAAAATAATCGTAAAATTTCTAAAATTTCGATATTATAAAGAAGCAGTCCTCCTGACGACCAATGCCATATTTGAATCCATGAAATTTCCAATAAAGTGAGAACGGGATTTTATAAGTGGGAACCAAAAGATATTTAATCGTCCAACGACCGACAACTTAATTAAATTTTGAAATGTAATCTATTTCCATACTCTAGGACTCAATCATATCTCAATATAATTCTTTCCGTAGCGTTTATCCTAACCCAGAGAATACCAGCCATCGTTAACTTCGAGGTTATCATAGAATTCGCTTAAAGTTAGAAGTAATATTTTACAATTCATTCCATTTTCAAAAATTTAGTTATTTAAACAAAATTCCATTATTTAAAAGCAATATTTATTTATTTTCATTTTTTTTGGTGATTTTAAATGTAACGGTTGACGGGGGTAGGGGTGGGGGAAAACAAATTTCCACCAATCAGAGCGCAGCTTCTCTTTCGTAATGGTTTCTGTGACAAAATTTTCAGTTCCCGATGAGACTTCGTGGGGGAAAGGTCGTGCTTATACACTTCCGCAGTAACGGTAAGAATTTGAATCTTTTTTCGTTATGTTTAAACGTTTGAAGTTCTGATATATGTTAAAAGCGTAGTGTATTTGGATGCAATATCTGCACTTAACCTATCTATTGCTAATCTACCATGACACGGAGGGTTTCTGTGAACGATATTTTCCGAATGAGCTTGCAGGTAATTGAACATTCGGCAAATGAAATTTGTATCGTATTTTCAACATTTGGAAATTCAAATTATAAGATTTTTACTGACGCGAAAGAAATTTCTGTTCTTAAGGAATCTCAAATTAAGTATGTTGCCGACTGCGGTGAAGGAGTTGTTAGCGCGCTAGCTACTCCAACGCAAAGGTCTCGGGTTCCAACCCCGGCAAGTCGGAATTTTTCTTGCTTGGGGTTGGTTGTGTCATTGTAAATAGAATTAACTTTTTAAGTGGATATAATCGGGATCTTTTTTTTCCATTAGAGAAGCTAATATTATCATTTGCTTTGCGAAGTTTTCACTTAAAAGCGAGGTTATATCTTAATTTGAGAAGTTGTCATTTTGTAAGCGGAATTATCCTTTGCTAAGCAAAGCTTTCATTTAAGAATATATGTTACAGTTTTTAGGATTATAATTTACTAAATGTTAAGCTAAGTTATCGTTTGAGAAGCGGAATTATTATATCCTAAGCGGAATTATCTTTTAAGAAAAGAAGTTATCACATGCTTAGCTTAATTATTATGTGATAAGCTAAGTAATCATTTAATAAGCAAAGTCATCGTTCGTTAAGTTCACCTATGATCGAATAAGTGAATATGCCTTGTGTGATACTTCTGACGTTTCGTTTTATGACTTTGCGAAATATGCGTTGCTGGAGCCGTGAATAACATTTTAACTTCGAAACTGTTCCAATTTTGTTCTTTTGCAAGCCTCGGGTTTATTGGAAGTTAATATTTCTAAATAATTCTCATGTAACGAAACAAAATTTGGAACACGGCTGTTAGTGAATAAGAGGTTTAAAATCTTGTTAAAAACCTTTCGAGCTCTATACGAGAAGTCACCAACGGTAACGGACATCGGGAGTTCAAATTGCATTACGTTCACATAGATTTATCAATACTTACTTCAAGCGATTTTACATTATAACGCTTATAAGGTAACTGCTGCATTAATATGTGTCTAATTACTGAATTTATTCCCGTCGTATGAGCCGCGCGATCTTTCTATTGTGTAGTACGTGCTACAGCATAATACAGTGATTTAATTACTGGAATTCAGTGGAAACCAAGCGTCACCGGAAAGCTGTCTGTTTGAGATAAGGAGGCGCTTTCCCATACCTTGACCTTCGTCCATAAAACTACCACCTTACTCTTGATTTCAATATCTCTATTTCGAAATATTCTTTTGCATTTATCGTCGATTGAAATTTTTATGTATCAATTGCCGACTTTTAGAAGATTTTGCCCTAGTAATTCGGTCGCTTATCATTTTTGATTTTTGTTTATGAATCAAGAATTAGTTGTTTTTTCATCCGTCATTAATGGGTGTTCTGTAACTTTCAACAAATATTAAGGATCGAATTTTCAACCTACGTTTTGAAATATTTTCCAGTTTCTTGCGAGATTTCGCCAACGGGAACTCTAACGGAATTCGTGATTTCAAATTCAGTGTCTATTCCAGTGGCATAAATATTTATTAGCCAAGAAGTGTTCATCAAAGTATCCACTGCTCTTAGGTCTTTTCCGTTTCGTAGCATTTCTTCTTTTTGGTAATACGAATCAATTCTTATGTAAAGAGAGAAAATTTGTAACACAGCTGCTAATGACTTAGAGATTTAATATCTCAAAAAACCGTGGTTGTCGGATCTCCTCGTTTTTTTCCCCGGTAATCGGATAAAGCAAGAAGAGGTGGTTATTCTTAAATGTCGATTCTATCATTGAATTTAATTTTAACGTATCAATTGCCGACTTTTAGAAGAAAAAAGTAATTTGGTCGTGTGTCTATTTGGATACGATGGTTAGGAATTAAAAATGCGTTATATGTTTTAAATCGATCACTATTTAGTATTCTGAAACTTTCAAAAACTACTTAGTAGTTTTGCACATACCTTTTTAAATTCTTTACTTTAAGTATCTTCCGATGAGGTATAATGGCAATGGTAACCATAAGGGATTTTGGGATTTAAAAAATCAGCAGCGATGCCAGTAGTATAAATAATTATTTAAATGGTATCAGAATATAGTCACCTAAATATTATAATTTGTATTATATTTTAGCAAACCATATTATGACCATTTGCGATAATATTTAGCAGCACAAAAGTGCGTTGTGCCAAGTCACGATAACTGTTAACATTATTATTCTGTTTTTTATGTACTTTACTGTATTCTGTATTTATACCATATTTATAATTAAATTTGCATTCTTTTTAGATTTGTCATTCTAATGATATCAAATCAAAATATTTTATTCTTGTTTGTAACAAAATGAGTACATCACTTTCAATACATTTAATTTAATCATGAATTTTAATCGCATAAGCCGATTTCAGGCAAGTTTTACTCACATAATGATTATAATGTTTTATTGTAAATTTAATAAGTCCTTGCTGAATTAATATCAATTTATATTAATAATAGTAATAACTGTGAACTGACAATTTGTTATGCAACTTAATAAAGTAAATATTTTTTTACAGGTGATTAGTAACTGGGATGTTTTTCTTCATCAGTACTCTGCTGATTTCCCTCGCCGATGTAGAAAGTGAAACTCAGTCGTAAGAGAAAGTCACGTCCTAGTTCACACGACAGCTGATTCCTTAAAGTAAGTGCTTTACTTAGGTAGTGAGCACAACATTACAAGCTTCACTATTAAATTACCCAATTCCTTTGATTTTCTTTTGCACATTTCATATATATTTTTCATTTTATAATTTGCCGACCTTTGTCGCATTCGTTGACCTTAATATTTCCTCTAAAAATTGTTAGTATTTAGAGAAATAATAACAAAAAATCTGATGTGGCCAGCACATGACTTTCTCCATATATAAGATGTAAATACTTATCTACGACAGTAATTTCGAAATCTAAACATTATAAATAATGTTGTTCGGGACATGCTGGATGAAAAACGATGAAACTGGCCTTTCGCCCATAGAGCCCAGAGCGCCCACAAAGTACATAATTAGCAACTTCCGGTTTCTCAGTATTTCAGGAATAACTCCTAAACAATCAGTGATACGAAAATATGTTTCATACAAAATTTATAGTAAATTTTATTATCTAAAACATTTATAAATAATAGTATATACCTAAGTATCATATTTATGGAGATATTTTGAAAACCGGAAATGAGCTTTGAAGAATGAAGCTCAACTTCCGGTCAACCGATTTCCTCCAAAAACTAATCAACTCTAAAGACTGTAATAACAGTACTACATATGAAATTTGGTGTTGATCCGCCAAATAGTTTTTATGTTAGAGCGCCTACAAAGTACATAATCATCTTCTTCTGGTTTATCAGTGTTTCACGAATAACTCCTAATCAACCGGTGATACAAAAATATGTTAAATACAAAAGTTATAGTAAATTACATTATCTAAAACTTTTATAAGTAATAAAATATACGTATATATCATATTTATGGAGATATTTTGAAAACCGGAAATGAGCTTTAATGAATAAAGCTCGACTTCCGGTTGACCGATTTACTCCAAAAACTAATCAACTCTGACAGCACACACCACAGTACTATATATGAAGTTTGGTGTTGATACGACCAATAGTTTTCACGTTAGAGCGTCCACTATCACACACACACATACACACACACACACACACACATACACACACACAGACATCATTCCGAAAATGGTCAAAACGTGTTCTAGGGACCCCAAAACATGTATTTCCGTTGAAATCTCGAAGTCGAATTTTTTCATGAAAACAATACTTTCTCTATACTTCGTATATGGAGAAAGTAAAAAATATTTATAGAACATAACATGAATATTATTTCTTTCTTTCTACAATATTACGGTTCATTACTATTCTTTTCTGTCTTTTCAAATTATGGTTTTAAGGATTGTGAAGTTTTACTAGCAAACTTAGTGAGTTGTAGGATAATCTAGTCTATTCTATATTCCTCTGTATTGATTTCATGATTCCCTAAATCCATTTGTCTCAATTATCCTTAGCAAATCACTATCAATATATCAGATTTTAGTTTTCCTGTAGTTTGTATGCCATTACATTTTATTAAGCAATAATTCTTTGCAACAAGAGTTATTGACAACTTCTGGCTTAAGTCAATTGCAAACATTTCAATGTAGTTGATCCTGGTCATCTTATTTCAATTGCATGTAACTTCGGCCCATTTTTACATAATCTAGAATCCACATTCCTCTTTTTGCCATTCCTCCCATTCCTTCTATTTTTACTTCAATTACTCTTCTTTGTTCCTGCTATCGTACTCTGATGAATGGAATGTTTTCATTTGTCATGTGGTACAGGATACAGAAAAATATATCTCTCATTTTCTTTCGTCCCAGTCTTGATCATGGTTGTGATGAAATGAAAGCTACAAAGGTCTGAGTGAATAATTGTACTGATCAAGGTCTCTCCTTACGGAATGCCAAGAAATATATTAATGTATTTGAAACTGTTCTTAAAAGTTATCCTCCTGCATGACACTTAATGCTAAGAAATAATTTCCAGCTGAATAATAGGTTGGTGAACTGTGGGATGTTTTCTCACTAAAAATGATGGAAAAGGAGTGGATATCGGTCACTAATGATCCGGAAAGGTAAGCAAATTTCTATATAGTAAATTAACATGTGATAACTAAACTAAACTAGCTTTATGGTAAAACTTAATCCAAAGTTTGAAAATTATAATAAATATTTGAGTGCATTTAAAGCATTATTTGCAGCAGAGATACAATAACCATAGACGGCATTAGAAAGAGATGGTCAACAAAAGCAAACAACTCCTATGAGCACGCAGATGAAGATCATAAGTCAGCATTAGTTGAGGTCAACTTAATGTGGGACTAAGCAATGCAGTACCTATGTTCATTGAACCCCAGCAGCTAGGGGCAAAAAAAATAGAAATCTTTGGATGTTGTTGGATAGGAACAGGAAACCTGACTACTTCTTCAATATATTAACAGGACCTTCAAGGTAATGAATCAACATAGGGTTAAGATTTTAGAGTAAATAGGTTTAAGCCTAGAATACTTTGAAAATATCTAAATAAAATTGGACAAAATTATTCAATTATTTTAAGGCCATAATTAATAACCGTTGTTTTATAGGTACCCATATGGAGAAGTCTACTTGTCTTCTGGTAACTTCAAAAGAGAGCTACCCTAGCAGAATAAAATTCTCACTATGGAGTGGTGTGATGCCACTGCCAGGTCGAGAGATTCTGCCAATCGAGTGGGTCTGGGTACCACAAGGTAGCTCTTAAATGAAAGGTACCATTTTCAGAATACAGTTCTCTTCAGGGGAGGTGTAATGCCTCTCCTGTTTGAGAGGTTCTGCCCATGGAAAGAGGGTCTGTGTACCTCATGGTATCACTCAATAGAAAGCTACCTTTGGCAAAATAATATTCTCATCGACGATCAGGATTCCGATTGAGATGTTTTGCCCTTCAAGACTTTCTGGTAGCTATCGAAAGAGAGATACCATTTGCAGATACAATTCTCGTCACCGAGAGGCATTTTGCCTCTCTCGATAGAGAAGTTCTGCCCATTATGGGATTAAAACTTGAAGATTTCATGTAGAGGGTCTGATCTGACCTCTCATGTTGAGAGAGACGTTTTAATAATCGATGCACTTTGAAAAAGGAATCTTCTTTGTGATTATCGTTGGATGGAGTGATTCCAATTGGTAATGGCAAAATAAGGTAAGTTTATCGTAAGATTTTAGAATATATTTTTTAAGTATTGGTATCTGATTATCATTAGAAAATTATAATTTTTATGATTAAATTTTTTAAATTGAATATTAATGGTCTCTTTTCTAACCTTTCAGGAATGAAGTGCTTAAAAATACATAATTGATAAAGGTGTACTGGTTTACCTACCTTAAAATCTCCCCCTTAACCCTCCTGCTGAGTGGTCTACTTGTCTTCTGGTAACTTCAAAAGAGAGCTTACCTAGCAGAATAAAATTCTCACTATGGAGTGGTGTGATGCCACTGCCAGGTCGAGAGATTCTGCCAATCGAGTGGGTCTGGGTACCACAAGGTAGCTCTTAAATGAAAGGTACCATTTTCAGAATACAGTTCTCTTCAGGGGAGGTGTAATGCCTCTCCTGTTTGAGAGGTTCTGCCCATGGAAAGAGGGTCTGTGTACCTCATGGTATCACTCAATAGAAAGCTACCTTTGGCAAAATAATATTCTCATCGACGATCAGGATTCCGATTGAGATGTTTTGCCCTTCAAGACTTTCTGGTAGCTATCAAAAGAGAGATACCATTTGCAGATACAATTCTCGTCACCGAGAGGCATTTTGCCTCTCTCGATAGAGAAGTTCTGCCCATTATGGGATTAAAACTTGAAGATTTCATGTAGAGGGTCTGATCTGACCTCTCATGTTGAGAGAGACGTTATAATAATCGATGCACTTTGAAAAAGGCATCTTATTTGTGATTATCGTTGGATGGAGTGATTCCAATTGGTGATGGAAAAATAAGGTATGTTTATTGTAAGATTTTAGAATATATTTTTTAAGTATTGGTATCTGATTATCATTAGAAAACTATAATTTTTATGATTAAATTTTTTAAATTGAATATTAATGGTCTCTTTTCTAACCTTTCAGGAATGGGGTGCTTATAAAAACACTATTGATAAAGGTGTACTGCTTTACCTACCTTAAAATCTCCACCTGAACGTAACTGTGGAAGAGGAAAAAGGTAAATTACATAGGAAAAGCAGCACATTATAAATTGCTCTGGCGACATAAGTCTTTCTGTACCTATTGATCTTGACTCGATACCATCACCTACTACCAAGCTATGATGTGGTAGAATTTGATGAACCAGATACTTCAGGTTAGTTTGGGAAGGTTCGTGCAGGCTCTCCTCTTGAATAATCTAAGGTATCTCTATACTCATTTAATAGATCCTCATTTCAATATAGGTGTAGCACTAAGCATCCAAAATTGTAATTGCCTTATTTACCTGCCTTGTAAATATCTAACATGATTTTCTGTTCTTACTGGAATTTCAATTGGCATTTATAAATATATTTAATATATTATTTGTTTGTCCTGTTATTCATATATAGAATATGCACTGAATGTTCCTCAAGTAATACGAGAAGCTCCAGTGTGTTCCAGCTTGCAAATAAAGTGGAGAATGTTGGAAATGGACAACTACTGTCTACAATATGGGACATTTGCTTAAAAGGGACACCACATTGCTGATAAATTCGTTGGAAGAATGGACGAGGTCTCTCGATGGCTCCTGTGGAGGGAGAGGGAAGTATAATGGCAGCCACTGAGTGCTCTAAGGGTGGCTTCAGAGTAAGATATTATTACATATATTAGTTTCAATTCTATGCTTTGAAATGCGTCTCTAAGTTTTCCAAAACAATGTATGACCTAATTATTTCTTTGATCAAGTTTCAATGGTGTTATATGATGTCAACTTATGTTTTAAAACGGTAATGATAAGTTAATTGGGTTTCGAGGATGATACAGTGGACTTAGGATGTGTGATGGGGAAAACCAGGCATTTTTTCATAAGCTCTTGCTCCAGTTTTCCTCTGTTGAATTGTTGTGGTACTTGGTTAGTTCTGTTGAAGTACCGTTAAATCCTCTCCTTTCAAAATATTTTTGCTCCGGCTTTTCCTTTCACATTGCTCTACGCTAGATTTGGGGATACATGATCATAATATTTTGGGGAGTTCATAATTTTTTATATATATTGCATGCATTATTTGAGTTATAATATATATTTAGATATAATATTACAATTACTGTCAATATGTTCTGTTATAAAGGTTGCATTGTGACTCCCTCAGTTTTCTATTTAAGTCAGCCAATGTCTGCAATCTTAACTAGCAGATTTTATTATATTTATAGGAATATTTCCAATTTTAGATCATAGACGAAGTTCGTGGGATGTATTTCTGGAAATCTAAATTATTTCCATTATCATCCTTGTGGTTACACTACATTTAAGCTGTCATTTGGTTTGCTTTGTTGGATTTTTTTTTCTTACATTGAATGAACTAATGGTAGTGGGAAATGGCAATGAGTGGTCTATAACTGATATTGATTAGACCCTTTGAATAGCGGTAGAATATTTTACACTTTTGTTATTGCAATCGTACAATATACAATGTATTTTAGGGTCTATTCCTTCATACTATTCGGATTTTTACTTTCCCCATATTCATAGTATATAGAATGTATTGCATTCACCAAAAAATTTGACTTTGAGATTTCAACGGAATTACATGTTTTGGGGTCCCTAGAATATATTCTGACCATTTTTTGGAAGAAGTTTGCGTGTGTGTGTGTGTGTGCTTGTGGGCACTCTAACGTGAAAACTATTACGCCTATTAGTACCAAGCTTCACATATATACTTTGGTGTGCTGACAGAGTTCATTATTTTTTGCAGCAAAAAGTTTAACCGGAAGTTGAGCTTTTTTTATTCCTGGAGGCAAATTTCCGTTTTTGTGAAATATCTCAAAAAAATAATATATTTAGGTATATACGATTGTTTATAAAAGTTTTAGAAAATGTAATATTCTATAACTGCTGTATTGATCATATTCTTTTATCAGTGATTGCTAAGGAGTTATTCGTGAAATACTGACAAACCGGAAGTAGCTGATTATGTAGTTTGTGGGCACCTTGGGCAAGAGGCAATTTTAACTGTTTTTCATCGAACATGTCCTGAATAACATTACTTATAATCTTTGTGATGTAAAAGATATTATGATATAAATTAATCCCTTATCTTCCAAGTTTAGTTTGAATATAGAGTTCGAAAATACTGTCGTAAATAAATTTTGACATTTTATACATGAGGAAAGTCATGTGCTGGCCACATCAGATTTTTTTTATGATGCATTGGAGCTACTTCTCAAGTATCCAAAAATAGTGTTTTGTTGACATGTAGGTGTTTTCCTTGCTCTCGTTTTGATTGTTATTAGTGGTGTTTTTGATTGGGGCAGAATTTCATCGCATTTGAACAATGGTTTCCTTTTCATGGTTAGGTTTTACCCATGCATTGGTCTGGATATTTTAATGTTCCAATATAGATTTTTAAAATTATAAAATATGTATAGAATTTATGCAATAGGATATATAAATAAATTCCTTATGATATCAATTTTGGAATATGCTTGTCATATTATAGGTTACCATAAAATTATTGCATATTGTTACACAGATCATTTATGATTTACAATATTAATTATGTATTTTTACTGAAAATGGGTTGATACTTAAGATGTAATGTGTTCTATTTTTCTGACAAACCATTACTTAAGGAAAATTATGAGACCTAATTTTAAAAATTTACATTAGTAATTGATTAATATTATTCATTTTCAGATGCATAATTGCTATTCTTTATTGGCAACGTATCCATTTCCAATAGAACTTCTTATGGGAATATAATAGGTTGAAAGAAATTCATTGAAATATATTCTTTGTGCATCCAGTCCTTTGGAGCAATAGGTATGCCTAGCTAGTTTGGTTTGAGTACATTAAATTTTAACACAAGCTCCGCACTGCTTTGGGCACAAGGTTATGGGTCCACGATTAAGTAGTTGTTTTTTCACACGCCATTTTGGGAACTTTGCGTGCAAGGGCAAGTGTGGTTTCGTCCAAATGTGCATCATCGTCCACTTCCATGGCCTCATTGAGGCACTGGTAACACAGAGTGGTGTATCATAAATGACTTTATGATGATTACGAATTAAAGTTTTATCTGGTAATCAATTTCCTATCTATTAAATTTAGACGTTTCTCCAAATATACCTTATCATACATTCACTGACTCATTCATTCATAGGGGATTACAATTGTAACCATATTTCATAAGTGTCACTGACTTGAAATTTTTTCAGCGTACTGGCCATAACATTTCATCACCAAGAAAAAATCGATTTTTAGCTTCAGTTTTCTGTGTTCGATGCTGACTACTATGGAAAAACAGTGGATATCTGCCACTAATGATCCAGAAAGGTAAGCATATTTCAATATAGTAAATTAACGTGTGAAAACTGAACTAAACTAGCTTTATGGTCAAACTTAATCCATTGTTTGAAAATTATTATAAATATTTGAGTGCATTTGAAGCATTATTCGCAGCAGAGATACAATAACCATAGACGGCATTAGAGAGAGATGGTCAACAAAAGCAAACAACTCCTATGAGAACACAGATGAAGATCATAAGTCAGCATTAGTTGAGGTCAATTTAATGTGGGACTAAGCAATGCAGTACCTATGTTCATTGAACCCCAGCAGCTAGGGGCAAAAAAATTAGAAATCCTTGGATGTTGTTGGATAGGAACAGGGAAACCTGACTACTTCTTCAATATATTAACAGGACCTTCAAGGTAATGAATCAACATAGGGTTAAGATTTTAGAGTAAATAGGTTTAAGCCTAAAATACTTTGAAAATATCTAAATAAAATTGGACAAAATTATTCAATTATTTTAAGGCCATAATTAATAACCGTTGTTTTATAGGTACCCATATGGAGAAGTCTACTTGTCTTCTGGTAACTTCAAAAGAGAGCTACCCTAGCAGAATAAAATTCTCACTATGGAGTGGTGTGATGCCACTGCCAGGTCGAGAGATTCTGCCAATCGAGTGGGTCTGGGTACCACAAGGTAGCTCTTAAATGAAAGGTACCATTTTCAGAATACAGTTCTCTTCAGGGGAGGTGTAATGCCTCTCCTGTTTGAGAGGTTCTGCCCATGGAAAGAGGGTCTGTGTACCTCATGGTATCACTCAATAGAAAGCTACCTTTGGCAAAATAATATTCTCATCGACGATCAGGATTCCGATTGAGATGTTTTGCCCTTCAAGACTTTCTGGTAGCTATCAAAAGAGAGATACCATTTGCAGATACAATTCTCGTCACCGAGAGGCATTTTGCCTCTCTCGATAGAGAAGTTCTGCCCATTATGGGATTAAAACTTGAAGATTTCATGTAGAGGGTCTGATCTGACCTCTCATGTTGAGAGAGACGTTATAATAATCGATGCACTTTGAAAAAGGCATCTTATTTGTGATTATCGTTGGATGGAGTGATTCCAATTGGTGATGGAAAAATAAGGTATGTTTATTGTAAGATTTTAGAATATATTTTTTAAGTATTGGTATCTGATTATCATTAGAAAACTATAATTTTTATGATTAAATTTTTTAAATTGAATATTAATGGTCTCTTTTCTAACCTTTCAGGAATGGGGTGCTTATAAAAACACTATTGATAAAGGTGTACTGCTTTACCTACCTTAAAATCTCCACCTGAACGTAACTGTGGAAGAGGAAAAAGGTAAATTACATAGGAAAAGCAGCACATTATAAATTGCTCTGGCGACATAAGTCTTTCTGTACCTATTGATCTTGACTCGATACCATCACCTACTACCAAGCTATGATGTGGTAGAATTTGATGAACCAGATACTTCAGGTTAGTTTGGGAAGGTTCGTGCAGGCTCTCCTCTTGAATAATCTAAGGTAACTCTATACTCATTTAATAGATCCTCATTTCAATATAGGTGTAGCACTAAGCATCCAAAATTGTAATTGCCTTATTTACCTGCCTTGTAAATATCTAACATGATTTTCTGTTCTTACTGGAATTTCAATTGGCATTTATAAATATATTTAATATATTATTTGTTTGTCCTGTTATTCATATATAGAATATGCACTGAATGTTCCTCAAGTAATACGAGAAGCTCCAGTGTGTTCCAGCTTGCAAATAAAGTGGAGAATGTTGGAAATGGACAACTACTGTCTACAATATGGGACATTTGCTTAAAAGGGACACCACATTGCTGATAAATTCGTTGGAAGAATGGACGAGGTCTCTCGATGGCTCCTGTGGAGGGAGAGGGAAGTATAATGGCAGCCACTGAGTGCTCTAAGGGTGGCTTCAGAGTAAGATATTATTACATATATTAGTTTCAATTCTATGCTTTGAAATGCGTCTCTAAGTTTTCCAAAACAATGTATGACCTAATTATTTCTTTGATCAAGTTTCAATGGTGTTATATGATGTCAACTTATGTTTTAAAACGGTAATGATAAGTTAATTGGGTTTCGAGGATGATACAGTGGACTTAGGATGTGTGATGGGGAAAACCAGGCATTTTTTCATAAGCTCTTGCTCCAGTTTTCCTCTGTTGAATTGTTGTGGTTCTTAGTTAGTTCTGTTGAAGTACCGTTAAATCCTCTCCTTTCAAAATATTTTTGCTCCGGCTTTTCCTTTCACATTGCTCTACGCTAGATTTGGGGATACATGATCATAATATTTTGGGGAGTTCATAATTTTTTATATATATTGCATGCATTATTTGAGTTATAATATATATTTAGATATAATATTACAATTACTATCAATATGTTCTGTTATAAAGGTTGCATTGTGACTCCCTCAGTTTTCTATTTAAGTCAGCCAATGTCTGCAATCTTAACTAGCAGATTTTATTATATTTATAGGAATATTTCCAATTTTAGATCATAGACGAAGTTCGTGGGATGTATTTCTGGAAATCTAAATTATTTCCATTATCATCCTTGTGGTTACACTACATTTAAGCTGTCATTTGGTTTGCTTTGTTGGATTTTTTTTTCTTACATTGAATGAACTAATGGTAGTGGGAAATGGCAATGAGTGGTCTATAACTGATATTGATTAGACCCTTTGAATAGCGGTAGAATATTTTACACTTTTGTTATTGCAATCGTACAATATACAATGTATTTTAGGGTCTATTCCTTCATACTATTCGGATTTTTACTTTCCCCATATTCATAGTATATAGAATGTATTGCATTCACCAAAAAATTTGACTTTGAGATTTCAACGGAATTACATGTTTTGGGGTCCCTAGAATATATTCTGACCATTTTTTGGAAGAAGTTTGCGTGTGTGTGTGTGTGTGTGCTTGTGGGCACTCTAACGTGAAAACTATTACGCCTATTAGTACCAAGCTTCACATATATACTTTGGTGTGCTGACAGAGTTCATTATTTTTTGCAGCAAAAAGTTTAACCGGAAGTTGAGCTTTTTTTATTCCTGGAGGCAAATTTCCGTTTTTGTGAAATATCTCAAAAAAATAATATATTTAGGTATATACGATTGTTTATAAAAGTTTTAGAAAATGTAATATTCTATAACTGCTGTATTGATCATATTCTTTTATCGGTGATTGCTAAGGAGTTATTCGTGAAATACTGACAAACCGGAAGTAGCTGATTATGTAGTTTGTGGGCACTCTGGGCAAGAGGCAATTTTAACTGTTTTTCATCGAACATGTCCTGAAAAACATTACTTATAATCTTTGTGATGTAAAAGATATTATGATATAAATTAATCCCTTATCTTCCAAGTTTAGTTTGAATATAGAGTTCGAAAATACTGTCGTAAATAAATTTTGACATTTTATACATGAGGAAAGTCATGTGCTGGCCACATCAGATTTTTTTTATGATGCATTGGAGCTACTTCTCAAGTATCCAAAAATAGTGTTTTGTTGACATGTAGGTGTTTTCCTTGCTCTCGTTTTGATTGTTATTAGTGGTGTTTTTTGATTGGGGCAGAATTTCATCGCATTTGAACAATGGTTTCCTTTTCATGGTTAGGTTTTACCCATGCATTGGTCTGGATATTTTAATGTTCCAATATAGATTTTTAAAATTATAAAATATGTATAGAATTTATGCAATAGGATATATAAATAAATTCCTTATGATATCAATTTTGGAATATGCTTGTCATATTATAGGTTACCATAAAATTATTGCATATTGTTACACAGATCATTTATGATTTACAATATTAATTATGTATTTTTACTGAAAATGGGTTGATACTTAAGATGTAATGTGTTCTATTTTTCTGACAAACCATTACTTAAGGAAAATTATGAGACCTAATTTTAAAAATTTACATTAGTAATTGATTAATATTATTCATTTTCAGATGCATAATTGCTATTCTTTATTGGCAACGTATCCATTTCCAATAGAACTTCTTATGGGAATATAATAGGTTGAAAGAAATTCATTGAAATATATTCTTTGTGCATCCAGTCCTTTGGAGCAATAGGTATGCCTAGCTAGTTTGGTTTGAGTACATTAAATTTTAACACAAGCTCCGCACTGCTTTGGGCACAAGGTTATGGGTCCACGATTAAGTAGTTGTTTTTTCACACGCCATTTTGGGAACTTTGCGTGCAAGGGCAAGTGTGGTTTCGTCCGAATGTGCATCATCGTCCACTTCCATGGCCTCATTGAGGCACTGGTAACACAGAGTGGTGTATCATAAATGACTTTATGATGATTACGAATTAAAGTTTTATCTGGTAATCAATTTCCTATCTATTACATTTAGACGTTTCTCCAAATATACCTTATCATACATTCACTGACTCATTCATTCATAGGGGATTACAATTGTAACCATATTTCATAAGTGTCACTGACTTGAAATTTTTTCAGCGTACTGGCCATAACATTTCATCACCAAGAAAAAATCGATTTTTAGCTTCAGTTTTCTGTGTTCGATGCTGACTACTATGGAAAAACAGTGGATATCTGCCACTAATGATCCAGAAAGGTAAGCATATTTCAATATAGTAAATTAACGTGTGAAAACTGAACTAAACTAGCTTTATGGTCAAACTTAATCCATTGTTTGAAAATTATTATAAATATTTGAGTGCTTTGAAGCATTATTCGCAGCAGAGATACAATAACCATAGACGGCATTAGAGAGAGATGGTCAACAAAAGCAAACAACTCCTATGAGAACACAGATGAAGATCATAAGTCAGCATTAGTTGAGGTCAACTTAATGTGGGACTAAGCAATGCAGTACCTATGTTCATTGAACCCCAGCAGCTAGGGGCAAAAAAATTAGAAATCTTTGGATGTTGTTGGATAGGAACAGGGAAACCTGACTACTTCTTCAATATATTAACAGGACCTTCTAGGTAATGAATCAACATAGGGTTAACATTTTAGAGTAAATAGGTTTAAGCCTAAAATACTTTGAAAATATCTAAATAAAATTGGACAAAATTATTCAATTATTTTAAGGCCATAATTAATAACCGTTGTTTTATAGGTACCCATATGGAGAAGTCTACTTGTCTTCTGGTAACTTCAAAAGAGAGCTACCCTAGCAGAATAAAATTCTCACTATGGAGTGGTGTGATGCCACTGCCAGGTCGAGAGATTCTGCCAATCGAGTGGGTCTGGGTACCACAAGGTAGCTCTTAAATGAAAGGTACCATTTTCAGAATACAGTTCTCTTCAGGGGAGGTGTAATGCCTCTCCTGTTTGAGAGGTTCTGCCCATGGAAAGAGGGTCTGTGTACCTCATGGTATCACTCAATAGAAAGCTACCTTTGGCAAAATAATATTCTCATCGACGATCAGGATTCCGATTGAGATGTTTTGCCCTTCAAGACTTTCTGGTAGCTATCGAAAGAGAGATACCATTTGCAGATACAATTCTCGTCACCGAGAGGCATTTTGCCTCTCTCGATAGAGAAGTTCTGCCCATTATGGGATTAAAACTTGAAGATTTCATGTAGAGGGTCTGATCTGACCTCTCATGTTGAGAGAGACGTTTTAATAATCGATGCACTTTGAAAAAGGCATCTTATTTGTGATTATCGTTGGATGGAGTGATTCCAATTGGTGATGGAAAAATAAGGTATGTTTATTGAAAGATTTTAGAATATATTTTTTAAGTATTGGTATCTTATTATCATTAGAAAACTAAAATTTTTATGATTAAATTTTTTAAATTGAATATTAATGGTCTCTTTTCTAACCTTTCAGGAATGGGGTGCTTATAAAAACACTATTGATAAAGGTGTACTGCTTTACCTACCTTAAAATCTCCACCTGAACGTAACTGTGGAAGAGGAAAAAGGTAAATTACATAGGAAAAGCAGCACATTATAAATTGCTCTGGCGACATAAGTCTTTCTGTACCTATTGATCTTGACTCGATACCATCACCTACTACCAAGCTATGATGTGGTAGAATTTGATGAACCAGATACTTCAGGTTAGTTTGGGAAGGTTCGTGCAGGCTCTCCTCTTGAATAATCTAAGGTAACTCTATACTCATTTAATAGATCCTCATTTCAATATAGGTGTAGCACTAAGCATCCAAAATTGTAATTGCCTTATTTACCTGCCTTGTAAATATCTAACATGATTTTCTGTTCTTACTGGAATTTCAATTGGCATTTATAATTATATTTAATATATTATTTGTTTGTCCTGTTATTCATATATAGAATATGCACTGAATGTTCCTCAAGTAATACGAGAAGCTCCAGTGTGTTCCAGCTTGCAAATAAAGTGGAGAATGTTGGAAATGGACAACTACTGTCTACAATATGGGACATTTGCTTAAAAGGGACACCACATTGCTGATAAATTCGTTGGAAGAATGGACGAGGTCTCTCGATGGCTCCTGTGGAGGGAGAGGGAAGTATAATGGCAGCCACTGAGTGCTCTAAGGGTGGCTTCAGAGTAAGATATTATTACATATATTAGTTTCAATTCTATGCTTTGAAATGCGTCTCTAAGTTTTCCAAAACAATGTATGACCTAATTATTTCTTTGATCAAGTTTCAATGGTGTTATATGATGTCAACTTATGTTTTAAAACGGTAATGATAAGTTAATTGGGTTTCGAGGATGATACAGTGGACTTAGGATGTGTGATGGGGAAAACCAGGCATTTTTTCATAAGCTCTTGCTCCAGTTTTCCTCTGTTGAATTGTTGTGGTTCTTAGTTAGTTCTGTTGAAGTACCGTTAAATCCTCTCCTTTCAAAATATTTTTGCTCCGGCTTTTCCTTTCACATTGCTCTACGCTAGATTTGGGGATACATGATCATAATATTTTGGGGAGTTCATAATTTTTTATATATATTGCATGCATTATTTGAGTTATGATATATATTTAGATATAATATTACAATTACTGTCAATATGTTCTGTTATAAAGGTTGCATTGTGACTCCCTCAGTTTTCTATTTAAGTCAGCCAATTTCTGCAATCTTAACTAGCAGATTTTATTATATTTATAGGAATATTTCCAATTTTAGATCATAGACGAAGTTCGTGGGATGTATTTCTGGAAATCTAAATTATTTCCATTATCATCCTTGTGGTTACACTACATTTAAGCTGTCATTTGGTTTGCTTTGTTGGATTTTTTTTTCTTACATTGAATGAACTAATGGTAGTGGGAAATGGCAATGAGTGGTCTATAACTGATATTGATTAGACCCTTTGAATAGCGGTAGAATATTTTACACTTTTGTTATTGCAATCGTACAATATACAATGTATTTTAGGGTCTATTCCTTCATACTATTCGGATTTTTACTTTACCCATATTCATAGTATATAGAATGTATTGCATTCACCAAAAAATTTGACTTTGAGATTTCAACGGAATTACATGTTTTGGGGTCCCTAGAATATGTTCTGACCATTTTTTGGAAGAAGTTTGTGTGTGTGTGTGTGTGTGCTTGTGGGCACTCTAACGTGAAAACTATTACGCCTATTAGTACCAAGCTTCACATATATACTTTGGTGTGCTGACAGAGTTCATTATTTTTTGCAGCAAAAAGTTTAACCGGAAGTTGAGCTTTTTTTATCCCTGGAGGCAAATTTCCGTTTTTGTGAAATATCTCAAAAAAATAATATATTTAGGTATATACGATTGTTTATAAAAGTTTTAGAAAATGTAATATTCTATAACTGCTGTATTGATCATATTCTTATATCGGTGATTGCTAAGGAGTTATTCGTGAAATACTGATAAACCGGAAGTAGCTGATTATGTAGTTTGTGGGCACTCTGGGCAAGAGGCAATTTTAACTGTTTTTCATCGAACATGTCCTGAAAAACATTACTTATAATCTTTGTGACGTAAAAGATATTATGATATAAATTAATCCCTTATCTTCCATGTTTAGTTTGAATATAGAATTCGAAAATACTGTCGTAAATAAATTTTGACATTTTATACATGAGGAAAGTCATGTGCTGGCCACATCAGATTTTTTTTATGATGCATTGGAGCTACTTCTCAAGTATCCGAAAATAGTGTTTTGTTGACATGTAGGTGTTTTCCTTGCTCTCGTTTTGATTGTTATTAGTGGTGTTTTTGATTGGGGCAGAATTTCATCGCATTTGAACAATGGTTTCCTTTTCATGGTTAGGTTTTACCCATGCATTGGTCTGGATATTTTAATGTTCCAATATAGATTTTTAAAATTATAAAATATGTATAGAATTTATGCAATAGGATATATAAATAAATTCCTTATGACATCAATTTTGGAATATGCTTGTCATATTATAGGTTACCATAAAATTATTGCATATTGTTACACAGATCATTTATGATTTACAATATTAATTATGTATTTTTACTGAAAATGGGTTGATACTTAAGATGTAATGTGTTCTATTTTTCTGACAAACCATTACTTAAGGAAAATTATGAGACCTAATTTTAAAAATTTACATTAGTAATTGATTAATATTATTCATTTTCAGATGCATAATTGCTATTCTTTATTGGCAACGTATCCATTTCCAATAGAACTTCTTATGGGAATATAATAGGTTGAAAGAAATTCATTGAAATATATTCTTTGTGCATCCAGTCCTTTGGAGCAATAGGTATGCCTAGCTAGTTTGGTTTGAGTACATTAAATTTTAACACAAGCTCCGCACTGCTTTGGGCACAAGGTTATGGGTCCACGATTAAGTAGTTGTTTTTTCACACGCCATTTTGGGAACTTTGCGTGCAAGGGCAAGTGTGGTTTCGTCCGAATGTGCATCATCGTCCACTTCCATGGCCTCATTGAGGCACTGGTAACACAGAGTGGTGTATCATTAATGACTTTATGATGATTACGAATTAAAGTTTTATCTGGTAATCAATTTCCTATCTATTACATTTAGACGTTTCTCCAAATATACCTTATCATACATTCACTGACTCATTCATTCATAGGGGATTACAATTGTAACCATATTTCATAAGTGTCACTGACTTGAAATTTTTTCAGCGTACTGGCCATAACATTTCATCACCAAGAAAAAATCGATTTTTAGCTTCAGTTTTCTGTGTTCGATGCTGACTACTATGGAAAAACAGTGGATATCGGCCACTAATGATCCAGAAAGGTAAGCATATTTCAATATAGTAAATTAACGTGTGAAAACTGAACTAAACTAGCTTTATGGTAAAACTTAATCCAATGTTTGAAAATTATTATAAATATTTGAGTGCATTTGAAGCATTATTCGCAGCAGAGATACAATAACCATAGACGGCATTAAAAAGAGATGGTCAACAAAAGCAAACAACTCCTATGAGAACGCAGATGAAGATCATAAGTCAGCATTAGTTGAGGTCAACTTAATGTGGGACTAAGCAATGCAGTACCTATGTTCATTGAACCCCAGCAGCTAGGGGCAAAAAAATTAGAAATCTTTGGATGTTGTTGGATAGGAACAGGGAAACCTGACTACTTCTTCAATATATTAACAGGACCTTCTAGGTAATGAATCAACATAGGGTTAAGATTTTAGAGTAAATAGGTTTAAGCCTAGAATACTTTGAAAATATCTAAATAAAATTGGACAAAATTATTCAATTATTTTAAGGCCATAATTAATAACCCTTGTTTTATAGGTACCCATATGGAGAAGTCTACTTGTCTTCTGGTAACTCCAAAAGAGAGCTACCCTAGCAGAATAAAATTCTCACTATGGAGTGGTGTGATGCCACTGCCAGGTCGAGAGATTCTGCCAATCGAGTGGGTCTGGGTACCACAAGGTAGCTCTTAAATGAAAGGTACCATTTTCAGAATACAGTTCTCTTCAGGGGAGGTGTAATGCCTCTCCTGTTTGAGAGGTTCTGCCCATGGAAAGAGGGTCTGTGTACCTCATGGTATCACTCAATAGAAAGCTACCTTTGGCAAAATAATATTCTCATCGACGATCAGGATTCCGATTGAGATGTTTTGCCCTTCAAGACTTTCTGGTAGCTATCAAAAGAGAGATACCATTTGCAGATACAATTCTCGTCACCGAGAGGCATTTTGCCTCTCTCGATAGAGAAGTTCTGCCCATTATGGGATTAAAACTTGAAGATTTCATGTAGAGGGTCTGATCTGACCTCTCATGTTGAGAGAGACGTTTTAATAATCGATGCACTTTGAAAAAGGCATCTTATTTGTGATTATCGTTGGATGGAGTGATTCCAATTGGTGATGGAAAAATAAGGTATGTTTATTGTAAGATTTTAGAATATATTTTTTAAGTATTGGTATCTGATTATCATTAGAAAACTATAATTTTTATGATTAAATTTTTTAAATTGAATATTAATGGTCTCTTTTCTAACCTTTCAGGAATGGGGTGCTTATAAAAACACTATTGATAAAGGTGTACTGCTTTACCTACCTTAAAATCTCCACCTGAACGTAACTGTGGAAGAGGAAAAAGGTAAATTACATAGGAAAAGCAGCACATTATAAATTGCTCTGGCGACATAAGTCTTTCTGTACCTATTGATCTTGACTCGATACCATCACCTACTACCAAGCTATGATGTGGTAGAATTTGATGAACCAGATACTTCAGGTTAGTTTGGGAAGGTTCGTGCAGGCTCTCCTCTTGAATAATCTAAGGTAACTCTATACTCATTTAATAGATCCTCATTTCAATATAGGTGTAGCACTAAGCATCCAAAATTGTAATTGCCTTATTTACCTGCCTTGTAAATATCTAACATGATTTTCTGTTCTTACTGGAATTTCAATTGGCATTTATAATTATATTTAATATATTATTTGTTTGTCCTGTTATTCATATATAGAATATGCACTGAATGTTCCTCAAGTAATACGAGAAGCTCCAGTGTGTTCCAGCTTGCAAATAAAGTGGAGAATGTTGGAAATGGACAACTACTGTCTACAATATGGGACATTTGCTTAAAAGGGACACCACATTGCTGATAAATTCGTTGGAAGAATGGACGAGGTCTCTCGATGGCTCCTGTGGAGGGAGAGGGAAGTATAATGGCAGCCACTGAGTGCTCTAAGGGTGGCTTCAGAGTAAGATATTATTACATATATTAGTTTCAATTCTATGCTTTGAAATGCGTCTCTAAGTTTTCCAAAACAATGTATGACCTAATTATTTCTTTGATCAAGTTTCAATGGTGTTATATGATGTCAACTTATGTTTTAAAACGGTAATGATAAGTTAATTGGGTTTCGAGGATGATACAGTGGACTTAGGATGTGTGATGGGGAAAACCAGGCATTTTTTCATAAGCTCTTGCTCCAGTTTTCCTCTGTTGAATTGTTGTGGTTCTTGGTTAGTTCTGTTGAAGTACCGTTAAATCCTCTCCTTTCAAAATATTTTTGCTCCGGCTTTTCCTTTCACATTGCTCTACGCTAGATTTGGGGATACATGATCATAATATTTTGGGGAGTTCATAATTTTTTATATATATTGCATGCATTATTTGAGTTATAATATATATTTAGATATAATATTACAATTACTGTCAATATGTTCTGTTATAAAGGTTGCATTGTGACTCCCTCAGTTTTCTATTTAAGTCAGCCAATGTCTGCAATCTTAACTAGCAGATTTTATTATATTTATAGGAATATTTCCAATTTTAGATCATAGACGAAGTTCGTGGGATGTATTTCTGGAAATCTAAATTATTTCCATTATCATCCTTGTGGTTACACTACATTTAAGCTGTCATTTGGTTTGCTTTGTTGGATTTTTTTTTCTTACATTGAATGAACTAATGGTAGTGGGAAATGGCAATGAGTGGTCTATAACTGATATTGATTAGACCCTTTGAATAGCGGTAGAATATTTTACACTTTTGTTATTGCAATCGTACAATATACAATGTATTTTAGGGTCTATTCCTTCATACTATTCGGATTTTTACTTTACCCATATTCATAGTATATAGAATGTATTGCATTCACCAAAAAATTTGACTTTGAGATTTCAACGGAATTACATGTTTTGGGGTCCCTAGAATATATTCTGACCATTTTTTGGAAGAAGTTTGCGTGTGTGTGTGTGTGTGCTTGTGGGCACTCTAACGTGAAAACTATTACGCCTATTAGTACCAAGCTTCACATATATACTTTGGTGTGCTGACAGAGTTCATTATTTTTTGCAGCAAAAAGTTTAACCAGAAGTTGAGCTTTTTTTATTCCTGGAGGCAAATTTCCGTTTTTGTGAAATATCTCAAAAAAATAATATATTTAGGTATATACGATTGTTTATAAAAGTTTTAGAAAATGTAATATTCTATAACTGCTGTATTGATCATATTCTTTTATCGGTGATTGCTAAGGAGTTATTCGTGAAATACTGATAAACCGGAAGTAGCTGATTATGTAGTTTGTGGGCACTCTGGGCAAGAGGCAATTTTAACTGTTTTTCATCGAACATGTCCTGAAAAACATTACTTATAATCTCTGTGATGTAAAAGATATTATGATATAAATTAATCCCTTATCTTCCAAGTTTAGTTTGAATATAGAGTTCGAAAATACTGTCGTAAATAAATTTTGGCATTTTATACATGAGGAAAGTCATGTGCTGGCCACATCAGATTTTTTTTATGATGCATTGGAGCTACTTCTCAAGTATCCAAAAATAGTGTTTTGTTGACATGTAGGTGTTTTCCTTGCTCTCGTTTTGATTGTTATTAGTGGTGTTTTTGATTGGGGCAGAATTTCATCGCATTTGAACAATGGTTTCCTTTTCATGGTTAGGTTTTACCCATGCATTGGTCTGGATATTTTAATGTTCCAATATAGATTTTTAAAATTATAAAATATGTATAGAATTTATGCAATAGGATATATAAATAAATTCCTTATGATATCAATTTCGGAATATGCTTGTCATATTATAGGTTACCATAAAATTATTGCATATTGTTACACAGATCATTTATGATTTACAATATTAATTATGTATTTTTACTGAAAATGGGTTGATACTTAAGATGTAATGTGTTCTATTTTTCTGACAAACCATTACTTAAGGAAAATTATGAGACCTAATTTTAAAAATTTACATTAGTAATTGATTAATATTATTCATTTTCAGATGCATAATTGCTATTCTTTATTGGCAACGTATCCATTTCCAATAGAACTTCTTATGGGAATATAATAGGTTGAAAGAAATTCATTGAAATATATTCTTTGTGCATCCAGTCCTTTGGAGCAATAGGTATGCCTAGCTAGTTTGGTTTGAGTACATTAAATTTTAACACAAGCTCCGCACTGCTTTGGGCACAAGGTTATGGGTCCACGATTAAGTAGTTGTTTTTTCACACGCCATTTTGGGAACTTTGCGTGCAAGGGCAAGTGTGGTTTCGTCCGAATGTGCATCATCGTCCACTTCCATGGCCTCATTGAGGCACTGGTAACACAGAGTGGTGTATCATAAATGACTTTATGATGATTACGAATTAAAGTTTTATCTGGTAATCAATTTCCTATCTATTACATTTAGACGTTTCTCCAAATATACCTTATCATACATTCACTGACTCATTCATTCATAGGGGATTACAATTGTAACCATATTTCATAAGTGTCACTGACTTGAAATTTTTTCAGCGTACTGGCCATAACATTTCATCACCAAGAAAAAATCGATTTTTAGCTTCAGTTTTCTGTGTTCGATGCTGACTACTATGGAAAAACAGTGGATATCGGCCACTAATGATCCAGAAAGGTAAGCATATTTCAATATAGTAAATTAACGTGTGAAAACTGAACTAAACTAGCTTTATGGTAAAACTTAATCCAATGTTTGAAAATTATTATAAATATTTGAGTGCATTTGAAGCATTATTCGCAGCAGAGATACAATAACCATAGACGGCATTAGAGAGAGATGGTCAACAAAAGCAAACAACTCCTATGAGAACGCAGATGAAGATCATAAGTCAGCATTAGTTGAGGTCAACCTTATGTGGGACTAAGCAATGCAGTACCTATGTTCATTGAACCCCAGCAGCTAGGGGCAAAAAAATTAGAAATCTTTGGATGTTGTTGGATAGGAACAGGGAAACCTGACTACTTCTTCAATATATTAACAGGACCTTCTAGGTAATGAATCAACATAGGGTTAAGATTTTAGAGTAAATAGGTTTAAGCCTAGAATACTTTGAAAATATCTAAATAAAATTGGACAAAATTATTCAATTATTTTAAGGCCATAATTAATAACCCTTGTTTTATAGGTACCCATATGGAGAAGTCTACTTGTCTTCTGGTAACTTCAAAAGAGAGCTACCCTAGCAGAATAAAATTCTCACTATGGAGTGGTGTGATGCCACTGCCAGGTCGAGAGATTCTGCCAATCGAGTGGGTCTGGGTACCACAAGGTAGCTCTTAAATGAAAGGTACCATTTTCAGAATACAGTTCTCTTCAGGGGAGGTGTAATGCCTCTCCTGTTTGAGAGGTTCTGCCCATGGAAAGAGTGTCTGTGTACCTCATGGTATCACTCAATAGAAAGCTACCTTTGGCAAAATAATATTCTCATCGACGATCAGGATTCCGATTGAGATGTTTTGCCCTTCAAGACTTTCTGGTAGCTATCGAAAGAGAGATACCATTTGCAGATACAATTCTCGTCACCGAGAGGCATTTTGCCTCTCTCGATAGAGAAGTTCTGCCCATTATGGGATTAAAACTTGAAGATTTCATGTAGAGGGTCTGATCTGACCTCTCATGTTGAGAGAGACGTTTTAATAATCGATGCACTTTGAAAAAGGCATCTTATTTGTGATTATCGTTGGATGGAGTGATTCCAATTGGTGATGGAAAAATAAGGTATGTTTATTGTAAGATTTTAGAATATATTTTTTAAGTATTGGTATCTGATTATCATTAGAAAACTATAATTTTTATGATTAAATTTTTTAAATTGAATATTAATGGTCTCTTTTCTAACCTTTCAGGAATGGGGTGCTTATAAAAACACTATTGATAAAGGTGTACTGCTTTACCTACCTTAAAATCTCCACCTGAACGTAACTGTGGAAGAGGAAAAAGGTAAATTACATAGGAAAAGCAGCACATTATAAATTGCTCTGGCGACATAAGTCTTTCTGTACCTATTGATCTTGACTCGATACCATCACCTACTACCAAGCTATGATGTGGTAGAATTTGATGAACCAGATACTTCAGGTTAGTTTGGGAAGGTTCGTGCAGGCTCTCCTCTTGAATAATCTAAGGTAACTCTATACTCATTTAATAGATCCTCATTTCAATATAGGTGTAGCACTAAGCATCCAAAATTGTAATTGCCTTATTTACCTGCCTTGTAAATATCTAACATGATTTTCTGTTCTTACTGGAATTTCAATTGGCATTTATAATTATATTTAATATATTATTTGTTTGTCCTGTTATTCATATATAGAATATGCACTGAATGTTCCTCAAGTAATACGAGAAGCTCCAGTGTGTTCCAGCTTGCAAATAAAGTGGAGAATGTTGGAAATGGACAACTACTGTCTACAATATGGGACATTTGCTTAAAAGGGACACCACATTGCTGATAAATTCGTTGGAAGAATGGACGAGGTCTCTCGATGGCTCCTGTGGAGGGAGAGGGAAGTATAATGGCAGCCACTGAGTGCTCTAAGGGTGGCTTCAGAGTAAGATATTATTACATATATTAGTTTCAATTCTATGCTTTGAAATGCGTCTCTAAGTTTTCCAAAACAATGTATGACCTAATTATTTCTTTGATCAAGTTTCAATGGTGTTATATGATGTCAACTTATGTTTTAAAACGGTAATGATAAGTTAATTGGGTTTCGAGGATGATACAGTGGACTTAGGATGTGTGATGGGGAAAACCAGGCATTTTTTCATAAGCTCTTGCTCCAGTTTTCCTCTGTTGAATTGTTGTGGTTCTTAGTTAGTTCTGTTGAAGTACCGTTAAATCCTCTCCTTTCAAAATATTTTTGCTCCGGCTTTTCCTTTCACATTGCTCTACGCTAGATTTGGGGATACATGATCATAATATTTTGGGGAGTTCATAATTTTTTATATATATTGCATGCATTATTTGAGTTATAATATATATTTAGATATAATATTACAATTACTGTCAATATGTTCTGTTATAAAGGTTGCATTGTGACTCCCTCAGTTTTCTATTTAAGTCAGCCAATTTCTGCAATCTTAACTAGCAGATTTTATTATATTTATAGGAATATTTCCAATTTTAGATCATAGACGAAGTTCGTGGGATGTATTTCTGGAAATCTAAATTATTTCCATTATCATCCTTGTGGTTACACTACATTTAAGCTGTCATTTGGTTTGCTTTGTTGGATTTTTTTTTCTTACATTGAATGAACTAATGGTAGTGGGAAATGGCAATGAGTGGTCTATAACTGATATTGATTAGACCCTTTGAATAGCGGTAGAATATTTTACACTTTTGTTATTGCAATCGTACAATATACAATGTATTTTAGGGTCTATTCCTTCATACTATTCGGATTTTTACTTTACCCATATTCATAGTATATAGAATGTATTGCATTCACCAAAAAATTTGACTTTGAGATTTCAACGGAATTACATGTTTTGGGGTCCCTAGAATATGTTCTGACCATTTTTTGGAAGAAGTTTGTGTGTGTGTGTGTGTGTGCTTGTGGGCACTCTAACGTGAAAACTATTACGCCTATTAGTACCAAGCTTCACATATATACTTTGGTGTGCTGACAGAGTTCATTATTTTTTGCAGCAAAAAGTTTAACCGGAAGTTGAGCTTTTTTTATCCCTGGAGGCAAATTTCCGTTTTTGTGAAATATCTCAAAAAAATAATATATTTAGGTATATACGATTGTTTATAAAAGTTTTAGAAAATGTAATATTCTATAACTGCTGTATTGATCATATTCTTTTATCGGTGATTGCTAAGGAGTTATTCGTGAAATACTGATAAACCGGAAGTAGCTGATTATGTAGTTTGTGGGCACTCTGGGCAAGAGGCAATTTTAACTGTTTTTCATCGAACATGTCCTGAAAAACATTACTTATAATCTTTGTGACGTAAAAGATATTATGATATAAATTAATCCCTTATCTTCCATGTTTAGTTTGAATATAGAATTCGAAAATACTGTCGTAAATAAATTTTGACATTTTATACATGAGGAAAGTCATGTGCTGGCCACATCAGATTTTTTTTATGATGCATTGGAGCTACTTCTCAAGTATCCGAAAATAGTGTTTTGTTGACATGTAGGTGTTTTCCTTGCTCTCGTTTTGATTGTTATTAGTGGTGTTTTTGATTGGGGCAGAATTTCATCGCATTTGAACAATGGTTTCCTTTTCATGGTTAGGTTTTACCCATGCATTGGTCTGGATATTTTAATGTTCCAATATAGATTTTTAAAATTATAAAATATGTATAGAATTTATGCAATAGGATATATAAATAAATTCCTTATGACATCAATTTTGGAATATGCTTGTCATATTATAGGTTACCATAAAATTATTGCATATTGTTACACAGATCATTTATGATTTACAATATTAATTATGTATTTTTACTGAAAATGGGTTGATACTTAAGATGTAATGTGTTCTATTTTTCTGACAAACCATTACTTAAGGAAAATTATGAGACCTAATTTTAAAAATTTACATTAGTAATTGATTAATATTATTCATTTTCAGATGCATAATTGCTATTCTTTATTGGCAACGTATCCATTTCCAATAGAACTTCTTATGGGAATATAATAGGTTGAAAGAAATTCATTGAAATATATTCTTTGTGCATCCAGTCCTTTGGAGCAATAGGTATGCCTAGCTAGTTTGGTTTGAGTACATTAAATTTTAACACAAGCTCCGCACTGCTTTGGGCACAAGGTTATGGGTCCACGATTAAGTAGTTGTTTTTTCACACGCCATTTTGGGAACTTTGCGTGCAAGGGCAAGTGTGGTTTCGTCCGAATGTGCATCATCGTCCACTTCCATGGCCTCATTGAGGCACTGGTAACACAGAGTGGTGTATCATTAATGACTTTATGATGATTACGAATTAAAGTTTTATCTGGTAATCAATTTCCTATCTATTACATTTAGACGTTTCTCCAAATATACCTTATCATACATTCACTGACTCATTCATTCATAGGGGATTACAATTGTAACCATATTTCATAAGTGTCACTGACTTGAAATTTTTTCAGCGTACTGGCCATAACATTTCATCACCAAGAAAAAATCGATTTTTAGCTTCAGTTTTCTGTGTTCGATGCTGACTACTATGGAAAAACAGTGGATATCGGCCACTAATGATCCAGAAAGGTAAGCATATTTCAATATAGTAAATTAACGTGTGAAAACTGAACTAAACTAGCTTTATGGTAAAACTTAATCCAATGTTTGAAAATTATTATAAATATTTGAGTGCATTAGAAGCATTATTCGCAGCAGAGATACAATAACCATAGACGGCATTAAAAAGAGATGGTCAACAAAAGCAAACAACTCCTATGAGAACGCAGATGAAGATCATAAGTCAGCATTAGTTGAGGTCAACTTAATGTGGGACTAAGCAATGCAGTACCTATGTTCATTGAACCCCAGCAGCTAGGGGCAAAAAAATTAGAAATCTTTGGATGTTGTTGGATAGGAACAGGGAAACCTGACTACTTCTTCAATATATTAACAGGACCTTCTAGGTAATGAATCAACATAGGGTTAAGATTTTAGAGTAAATAGGTTTAAGCCTAGAATACTTTGAAAATATCTAAATAAAATTGGACAAAATTATTCAATTATTTTAAGGCCATAATTAATAACCCTTGTTTTATAGGTACCCATATGGAGAAGTCTACTTGTCTTCTGGTAACTCCAAAAGAGAGCTACCCTAGCAGAATAAAATTCTCACTATGGAGTGGTGTGATGCCACTGCCAGGTCGAGAGATTCTGCCAATCGAGTGGGTCTGGGTACCACAAGGTAGCTCTTAAATGAAAGGTACCATTTTCAGAATACAGTTCTCTTCAGGGGAGGTGTAATGCCTCTCCTGTTTGAGAGGTTCTGCCCATGGAAAGAGTGTCTGTGTACCTCATGGTATCACTCAATAGAAAGCTACCTTTGGCAAAATAATATTCTCATCGACGATCATTATTCCGATTGAGATGTTTTGCCCTTCAAGACTTTCTGGTAGCTATCGAAAGAGAGATACCATTTGCAGATACAATTCTCGTCACCGAGAGGCATTTTGCCTCTCTCGATAGAGAAGTTCTGCCCATTATGGGATTAAAACTTGAAGATTTCATGTAGAGGGTCTGATCTGACCTCTCATGTTGAGAGAGACGTTTTAATAATCGATGCACTTTGAAAAAGGCATCTTATTTGTGATTATCGTTGGATGGAGTGATTCCAATTGGTGATGGAAAAATAAGGTATGTTTATTGTAAGATTTTAGAATATATTTTTTAAGTATTGGTATCTGATTATCATTAGAAAACTATAATTTTTATGATTAAATTTTTTAAATTGAATATTAATGGTCTCTTTTCTAACCTTTCAGGAATGGGGTGCTTATAAAAACACTATTGATAAAGGTGTACTGCTTTACCTACCTTAAAATCTCCACCTGAACGTAACTGTGGAAGAGGAAAAAGGTAAATTACATAGGAAAAGCAGCACATTATAAATTGCTCTGGCGACATAAGTCTTTCTGTACCTATTGATCTTGACTCGATACCATCACCTACTACCAAGCTATGATGTGGTAGAATTTGATGAACCAGATACTTCAGGTTAGTTTGGGAAGGTTCGTGCAGGCTCTCCTCTTGAATAATCTAAGGTAACTCTATACTCATTTAATAGATCCTCATTTCAATATAGGTGTAGCACTAAGCATCCAAAATTGTAATTGCCTTATTTACCTGCCTTGTAAATATCTAACATGATTTTCTGTTCTTACTGGAATTTCAATTGGCATTTATAATTATATTTAATATATTATTTGTTTGTCCTGTTATTCATATATAGAATATGCACTGAATGTTCCTCAAGTAATACGAGAAGCTCCAGTGTGTTCCAGCTTGCAAATAAAGTGGAGAATGTTGGAAATGGACAACTACTGTCTACAATATGGGACATTTGCTTAAAAGGGACACCACATTGCTGATAAATTCGTTGGAAGAATGGACGAGGTCTCTCGATGGCTCCTGTGGAGGGAGAGGGAAGTATAATGGCAGCCACTGAGTGCTCTAAGGGTGGCTTCAGAGTAAGATATTATTACATATATTAGTTTCAATTCTATGCTTTGAAATGCGTCTCTAAGTTTTCCAAAACAATGTATGACCTAATTATTTCTTTGATCAAGTTTCAATGGTGTTATATGATGTCAACTTATGTTTTAAAACGGTAATGATAAGTTAATTGGGTTTCGAGGATGATACAGTGGACTTAGGATGTGTGATGGGGAAAACCAGGCATTTTTTCATAAGCTCTTGCTCCAGTTTTCCTCTGTTGAATTGTTGTGGTTCTTGGTTAGTTCTGTTGAAGTACCGTTAAATCCTCTCCTTTCAAAATATTTTTGCTCCGGCTTTTCCTTTCACATTGCTCTACGCTAGATTTGGGGATACATGATCATAATATTTTGGGGAGTTCATAATTTTTTATATATATTGCATGCATTATTTGAGTTATAATATATATTTAGATATAATATTACAATTACTGTCAATATGTTCTGTTATAAAGGTTGCATTGTGACTCCCTCAGTTTTCTATTTAAGTCAGCCAATGTCTGCAATCTTAACTAGCAGATTTTATTATATTTATAGGAATATTTCCAATTTTAGATCATAGACGAAGTTCGTGGGATGTATTTCTGGAAATCTAAATTATTTCCATTATCATCCTTGTGGTTACACTACATTTAAGCTGTCATTTGGTTTGCTTTGTTGGATTTTTTTTTCTTACATTGAATGAACTAATGGTAGTGGGAAATGGCAATGAGTGGTCTATAACTGATATTGATTAGACCCTTTGAATAGCGGTAGAATATTTTACACTTTTGTTATTGCAATCGTACAATATACAATGTATTTTAGGGTCTATTCCTTCATACTATTCGGATTTTTACTTTACCCATATTCATAGTATATAGAATGTATTGCATTCACCAAAAAATTTGACTTTGAGATTTCAACGGAATTACATGTTTTGGGGTCCCTAGAATATATTCTGACCATTTTTTGGAAGAAGTTTGCGTGTGTGTGTGTGTGTGCTTGTGGGCACTCTAACGTGAAAACTATTACGCCTATTAGTACCAAGCTTCACATATATACTTTGGTGTGCTGACAGAGTTCATTATTTTTTGCAGCAAAAAGTTTAACCAGAAGTTGAGCTTTTTTTATTCCTGGAGGCAAATTTCCGTTTTTGTGAAATATCTCAAAAAAATAATATATTTAGGTATATACGATTGTTTATAAAAGTTTTAGAAAATGTAATATTCTATAACTGCTGTATTGATCATATTCTTTTATCGGTGATTGCTAAGGAGTTATTCGTGAAATACTGATAAACCGGAAGTAGCTGATTATGTAGTTTGTGGGCACTCTGGGCAAGAGGCAATTTTAACTGTTTTTCATCGAACATGTCCTGAAAAACATTACTTATAATCTTTGTGATGTAAAAGATATTATGATATAAATTAATCCCTTATCTTCCAAGTTTAGTTTGAATATAGAGTTCGAAAATACTGTCGTAAATAAATTTTGACATTTTATACATGAGGAAAGTCATGTGCTGGCCACATCAGATTTTTTTTATGATGCATTGGAGCTACTTCTCAAGTATCCAAAAATAGTGTTTTGTTGACATGTAGGTGTTTTCCTTGCTCTCGTTTTGATTGTTATTAGTGGTGTTTTTGATTGGGGCAGAATTTCATCGCATTTGAACAATGGTTTCCTTTTCATGGTTAGGTTTTACCCATGCATTGGTCTGGATATTTTAATGTTCCAATATAGATTTTTAAAATTATAAAATATGTATAGAATTTATGCAATAGGATATATAAATAAATTCCTTATGATATCAATTTCGGAATATGCTTGTCATATTATAGGTTACCATAAAATTATTGCATATTGTTACACAGATCATTTATGATTTACAATATTAATTATGTATTTTTACTGAAAATGGGTTGATACTTAAGATGTAATGTGTTCTATTTTTCTGACAAACCATTACTTAAGGAAAATTATGAGACCTAATTTTAAAAATTTACATTAGTAATTGATTAATATTATTCATTTTCAGATGCATAATTGCTATTCTTTATTGGCAACGTATCCATTTCCAATAGAACTTCTTATGGGAATATAATAGGTTGAAAGAAATTCATTGAAATATATTCTTTGTGCATCCAGTCCTTTGGAGCAATAGGTATGCCTAGCTAGTTTGGTTTGAGTACATTAAATTTTAACACAAGCTCCGCACTGCTTTGGGCACAAGGTTATGGGTCCACGATTAAGTAGTTGTTTTTTCACACGCCATTTTGGGAACTTTGCGTGCAAGGGCAAGTGTGGTTTCGTCCGAATGTGCATCATCGTCCACTTCCATGGCCTCATTGAGGCACTGGTAACACAGAGTGGTGTATCATAAATGACTTTATGATGATTACGAATTAAAGTTTTATCTGGTAATCAATTTCCTATCTATTACATTTAGACGTTTCTCCAAATATACCTTATCATACATTCACTGACTCATTCATTCATAGGGGATTACAATTGTAACCATATTTCATAAGTGTCACTGACTTGAAATTTTTTCAGCGTACTGGCCATAACATTTCATCACCAAGAAAAAATCGATTTTTAGCTTCAGTTTTCTGTGTTCGATGCTGACTACTATCTAAAAACAGTGGATATCTGCCACTAATGATCCAGAAAGGTAAGCATATTTCAATATAGTAAATTAACGTGTGAAAACTGAACTAAACTAGCTTTATGGTCAAACTTAATCCATTGTTTGAAAATTATTATAAATATTTGAGTGCATTTGAAGCATTATTCGCAGCAGAGATACAATAACCATAGACGGCATTAGAGAGAGATGGTCAACAAAAGCAAACAACTCCTATGAGAACACAGATGAAGATCATAAGTCAGCATTAGTTGAGGTCAACTTAATGTGGGACTAAGCAATGCAGTACCTATGTTCATTGAACCCCAGCAGCTAGGGGCAAAAAAATTAGAAATCTTTGGATGTTGTTGGATAGGAACAGGGAAACCTGACTACTTCTTCAATATATTAACAGGACCTTCAAGGTAATGAATCAACATAGGGTTAAGATTTTAGAGTAAATAGGTTTAAGCCTAAAATACTTTGAAAATATCTAAATAAAATTGGACAAAATTATTCAATTATTTTAAGGCCATAATTAATAACCCTTGTTTTATAGGTACCCATATGGAGAAGTCTACTTGTCTTCTGGTAACTTCAAAAGAGAGCTACCCTAGCAGAATAAAATTCTCACTATGGAGTGGTGTGATGCCACTGCCAGGTCGAGAGATTCTGCCAATCGAGTGGGTCTGGGTACCACAAGGTAGCTCTTAAATGAAAGGTACCATTTTCAGAATACAGTTCTCTTCAGGGGAGGTGTAATGCCTCTCCTGTTTGAGAGGTTCTGCCCATGGAAAGAGGGTCTGTGTACCTCATGGTATCACTCAATAGAAAGCTACCTTTGGCAAAATAATATTCTCATCGACGATCAGGATTCCGATTGAGATGTTTTGCCCTTCAAGACTTTCTGGTAGCTATCGAAAGAGAGATACCATTTGCAGATACAATTCTCGTCACCGAGAGGCATTTTGCCTCTCTCGATAGAGAAGTTCTGCCCATTATGGGATTAAAACTTGAAGATTTCATGTAGAGGGTCTGATCTGACCTCTCATGTTGAGAGAGACGTTTTAATAATCGATGCACTTTGAAAAAGGCATCTTATTTGTGATTATCGTTGGATGGAGTGATTCCAATTGGTGATGGAAAAATAAGGTATGTTTATTGTAAGATTTTAGAATATATTTTTTAAGTATTGGTATCTGATTATCATTAGAAAACTATAATTTTTATGATTAAATTTTTTAAATTGAATATTAATGGTCTCTTTTCTAACCTTTCAGGAATGGGGTGCTTATAAAAACACTATTGATAAAGGTGTACTGCTTTACCTACCTTAAAATCTCCACCTGAACGTAACTGTGGAAGAGGAAAAAGGTAAATTACATAGGAAAAGCAGCACATTATAAATTGCTCTGGCGACATAAGTCTTTCTGTACCTATTGATCTTGACTCGATACCATCACCTAATACCAAGCTATGATGTGGTAGAATTTGATGAACCAGATACTTCAGGTTAGTTTGGGAAGGTTCGTGCAGGCTCTCCTCTTGAATAATCTAAGGTAACTCTATACTCATTTAATAGATCCTCATTTCAATATAGGTGTAGCACTAAGCATCCAAAATTGTAATTGCCTTATTTACCTGCCTTGTAAATATCTAACATGATTTTCTGTTCTTACTGGAATTTCAATTGGCATTTATAAATATATTTAATATATTATTTGTTTGTCCTGTTATTCATATATAGAATATGCACTGAATGTTCCTCAAGTAATACGAGAAGCTCCAGTGTGTTCCAGCTTGCAAATAAAGTGGAGAATGTTGGAAATGGACAACTACTGTCTACAATATGGGACATTTGCTTAAAAGGGACACCACATTGCTGATAAATTCGTTGGAAGAATGGACGAGGTCTCTCGATGGCTCCTGTGGAGGGAGAGGGAAGTATAATGGCAGCCACTGAGTGCTCTAAGGGTGGCTTCAGAGTAAGATATTATTACATATATTAGTTTCAATTCTATGCTTTGAAATGCGTCTCTAAGTTTTCCAAAACAATGTATGACCTAATTATTTCTTTGATCACGTTTCAATGGTGTTATATGATGTCAACTTATGTTTTAAAACGGTAATGATAAGTTAATTGGGTTTCGAGGATGATACAGTGGACTTAGGATGTGTGATGGGGAAAACCAGGCATTTTTTCATAAGCTCTTGCTCCAGTTTTCCTCTGTTGAATTGTTGTGGTTCTTGGTTAGTTCTGTTGAAGTACCGTTAAATCCTCTCCTTTCAAAATATTTTTGCTCCGGCTTTTCCTTTCACATTGCTCTACGCTAGATTTGGGGATACATGATCATAATATTTTGGGGAGTTCATAATTTTTTATATATATTGCATGCATTATTTGAGTTATAATATATATTTAGATATAATATTACAATTACTGTCAATATGTTCTGTTATAAAGGTTGCATTGTGACTCCCTCAGTTTTCTATTTAAGTCAGCCAATGTCTGCAATCTTAACTAGCAGATTTTATTATATTTATAGGAATATTTCCAATTTTAGATCATAGACGAAGTTCGTGGGATGTATTTCTGGAAATCTAAATTATTTCCATTATCATCCTTGTGGTTACACTACATTTAAGCTGTCATTTGGTTTGCTTTGTTGGATTTTTTTTTCTTACATTGAATGAACTAATGGTAGTGGGAAATGGCAATGAGTGGTCTATAACTGATATTGATTAGACCCTTTGAATAGCGGTAAAATATTTCACACTTTTGTTATTGCAATCGTACAATATACAATGTATTTTAGGGTCTATTCCTTCATACTATTCGGATTTTTACTTTCCCCATATTCATAGTATATAGAATGTATTGCATTCACCAAAAAATTTGACTTTGAGATTTCAACGGAATTACATGTTTTGGGGTCCCTAGAATATGTTCTGACCATTTTTTGGAAGAAGTTTGTGTGTGTGTGTGCTTGTGGGCACTCTAACGTGAAAACTATTACGCCTATTAGTACCAAGCTTCACATATATACTTTGGTGTGCTGACAGAGTTCATTATTTTTTGCAGCAAAAAGTTTAACCGGAAGTTGAGCTTTTTTTATTCCTGGAGGCAAATTTCCATTTTTGTGAAATATCTCAAAAAAATAATATATTTAGGTATATACGATTGTTTATAAAAGTTTTAGAAAATGTAATATTCTATAACTGCTGTATTGATCATATTCTTTTATCGGTGATTGCTAAGGAGTTATTCGTGAAATACTGATAAACCGGAAGTAGCTGATTATGTAGTTTGTGGGCACTCTGGGCAAGAGGCAATTTTAACTGTTTTTCATCGAACATGTCCTGAAAAACATTACTTATAATCTCTGTGACGTAAAAGATATTATGATATAAATTAATCCCTTATCTTCCAAGTTTAGTTTGAATATAGAGTTCGAAAATACTGTCGTAAATAAATTTTGACATTTTATACATGAGGAAAGTCATGTGCTGGCCACATCAGATTTTTTTTATGATGCATTGGAGCTACTTCTCAAGTATCCAAAAATAGTGTTTTGTTGACATGTAGGTGTTTTCCTTGCTCTCGTTTTGATTGTTATTAGTGGTGTTTTTGATTGGGGCAGAATTTCATCGCATTTGAACAATGGTTTCCTTTTCATGGTTAGGTTTTACCCATGCATTGGTCTGGATATTTTAATGTTCCAATATAGATTTTTAAAATTATAAAATATGTATAGAATTTATGCAATAGGATATATAAATAAATTCCTTATGATATCAATTTTGGAATATGCTTGTCATATTATAGGTTACCATAAAATTATTGCATATTGTTACACAGATCATTTATGATTTACAATATTAATTATGTATTTTTACTGAAAATGGGTTGATACTTAAGATGTAATGTGTTCTATTTTTCTGACAAACCATTACTTAAGGAAAATTATGAGACCTAATTTTAAAAATTTACATTAGTAATTGATTAATATTATTCATTTTCAGATGCATAATTGCTATTCTTTATTGGCAACGTATCCATTTCCAATAGAACTTCTTATGGGAATATAATAGGTTGAAAGAAATTCATTGAAATATATTCTTTGTGCATCCAGTCCTTTGGAGCAATAGGTATGCCTAGCTAGTTTGGTTTGAGTACATTAAATTTTAACACAAGCTCCGCACTGCTTTGGGCACAAGGTTATGGGTCCACGATTAAGTAGTTGTTTTTTCACACGCCATTTTGGGAACTTTGCGTGCAAGGGCAAGTGTGGTTTCGTCCGAATGTGCATCATCGTCCACTTCCATGGCCTCATTGAGGCACTGGTAACACAGAGTGGTGTATCATAAATGACTTTATGATGATTACGAATTAAAGTTTTATCTGGTAATCAATTTCCTATCTATTACATTTAGACGTTTCTCCAAATATACCTTATCATACATTCACTGACTCATTCATTCATAGGGGATTACAATTGTAACCATATTTCATAAGTGTCACTGACTTGAAATTTTTTCAGCGTACTGGCCATAACATTTCATCACCAAGAAAAAATCGATTTTTAGCTTCAGTTTTCTGTGTTCGATGCTGACTACTATGGAAAAACAGTGGATATCTGCCACTAATGATCCAGAAAGGTAAGCATATTTCAATATAGTAAATTAACGTGTGAAAACTGAACTAAACTAGCTTTATGGTAAAACTTAATCCAATGTTTGAAAATTATTATAAATATTTGAGTGCATTTGAAGCATTATTCGCAGCAGAGATACAATAACCATAGACGGCATTAGAGAGAGATGGTCAACAAAAGCAAACAACTCCTATGAGAACGCAGATGAAGATCATAAGTCAGCATTAGTTGAGGTCAACCTTATGTGGGACTAAGCAATGCAGTACCTATGTTCATTGAACCCCAGCAGCTAGGGGCAAAAAAATTAGAAATCTTTGGATGTTGTTGGATAGGAACAGGGAAACCTGACTACTTCTTCAATATATTAACAGGACCTTCTAGGTAATGAATCAACATAGGGTTAAGATTTTAGAGTAAATAGGTTTAAGCCTAGAATACTTTGAAAATATCTAAATAAAATTGGACAAAATTATTCAATTATTTTAAGGCCATAATTAATAACCGTTGTTTTATAGGTACCCATATGGAGAAGTCTACTTGTCTTCTGGTAACTTCAAAAGAGAGCTACCCTAGCAGAATAAAATTCTCACTATGGAGTGGTGTGATGCCACTGCCAGGTCGAGAGATTCTGCCAATCGAGTGGGTCTGGGTACCACAAGGTAGCTCTTAAATGAAAGGTACCATTTTCAGAATACAGTTCTCTTCAGGGGAGGTGTAATGCCTCTCCTGTTTGAGAGGTTCTGCCCATGGAAAGAGGGTCTGTGTACCTCATGGTATCACTCAATAGAAAGCTACCTTTGGCAAAATAATATTCTCATCGACGATCAGGATTCCGATTGAGATGTTTTGCCCTTCAAGACTTTCTGGTAGCTATCGAAAGAGAGATACCATTTGCAGATACAATTCTCGTCACCGAGAGGCATTTTGCCTCTCTCGATAGAGAAGTTCTGCCCATTATGGGATTAAAACTTGAAGATTTCATGTAGAGGGTCTGATCTGACCTCTCATGTTGAGAGAGACGTTTTAATAATCGATGCACTTTGAAAAAGGCATCTTATTTGTGATTATCGTTGGATGGAGTGATTCCAATTGGTGATGGAAAAATAAGGTATGTTTATTGTAAGATTTTAGAATATATTTTTTAAGTATTGGTATCTGATTATCATTAGAAAACTATAATTTTTATGATTAAATTTTTTAAATTGAATATTAATGGTCTCTTTTCTAACCTTTCAGGAATGGGGTGCTTATAAAAACACTATTGATAAAGGTGTACTGCTTTACCTACCTTAAAATCTCCACCTGAACGTAACTGTGGAAGAGGAAAAAGGTAAATTACATAGGAAAAGCAGCACATTATAAATTGCTCTGGCGACATAAGTCTTTCTGTACCTATTGATCTTGACTCGATACCATCACCTACTACCAAGCTATGATGTGGTAGAATTTGATGAACCAGATACTTCAGGTTAGTTTGGGAAGGTTCGTGCAGGCTCTCCTCTTGAATAATCTAAGGTAACTCTATACTCATTTAATAGATCCTCATTTCAATATAGGTGTAGCACTAAGCATCCAAAATTGTAATTGCCTTATTTACCTGCCTTGTAAATATCTAACATGATTTTCTGTTCTTACTGGAATTTCAATTGGCATTTATAATTATATTTAATATATTATTTGTTTGTCCTGTTATTCATATATAGAATATGCACTGAATGTTCCTCAAGTAATACGAGAAGCTCCAGTGTGTTCCAGCTTGCAAATAAAGTGGAGAATGTTGGAAATGGACAACTACTGTCTACAATATGGGACATTTGCTTAAAAGGGACACCACATTGCTGATAAATTCGTTGGAAGAATGGACGAGGTCTCTCGATGGCTCCTGTGGAGGGAGAGGGAAGTATAATGGCAGCCACTGAGTGCTCTAAGGGTGGCTTCAGAGTAAGATATTATTACATATATTAGTTTCAATTCTATGCTTTGAAATGCGTCTCTAAGTTTTCCAAAACAATGTATGACCTAATTATTTCTTTGATCAAGTTTCAATGGTGTTATATGATGTCAACTTATGTTTTAAAACGGTAATGATAAGTTAATTGGGTTTCGAGGATGATACAGTGGACTTAGGATGTGTGATGGGGAAAACCAGGCATTTTTTCATAAGCTCTTGCTCCAGTTTTCCTCTGTTGAATTGTTGTGGTTCTTGGTTAGTTCTGTTGAAGTACCGTTAAATCCTCTCCTTTCAAAATATTTTTGCTCCGGCTTTTCCTTTCACATTGCTCTACGCTAGATTTGGGGATACATGATCATAATATTTTGGGGAGTTCATAATTTTTTATATATATTGCATGCATTATTTGAGTTATAATATATATTTAGATATAATATTACAATTACTGTCAATATGTTCTGTTATAAAGGTTGCATTGTGACTCCCTCAGTTTTCTATTTAAGTCAGCCAATGTCTGCAATCTTAACTAGCAGATTTTATTATATTTATAGGAATATTTCCAATTTTAGATCATAGACGAAGTTCGTGGGATGTATTTCTGGAAATCTAAATTATTTCCATTATCATCCTTGTGGTTACACTACATTTAAGCTGTCATTTGGTTTGCTTTGTTGGATTTTTTTTTCTTACATTGAATGAACTAATGGTAGTGGGAAATGGCAATGAGTGGTCTATAACTGATATTGATTAGACCCTTTGAATAGCGGTAGAATATTTTACACTTTTGTTATTGCAATCGTACAATATACAATGTATTTTAAGGGTCTATTCCTTCATACTATTCGGATTTTTACTTTCCCCATATTCATAGTATATAGAATGTATTGCATTCACCAAAAAATTTGACTTTGAGATTTCAACGGAATTACATGTTTTGGGGTCCCTAGAATATGTTCTGACCATTTTTTGGAAGAAGTTTGTGTGTGTGTGTGTGTGTGTGCTTGTGGGCACTCTAACGTGAAAACTATTACGCCTATTAGTACCATGCTTCACATATATACTTTGGTGTGCTGACAGAGATCATTATTTTTTGCAGCAAAAAGTTTAACCGGAAGTTGAGCTTTTTTTATTCCTGGAGGCAAATTTCCATTTTTGTGAAATATCTCAAAAAAATAATATATTTAGGTATATACGATTGTTTATAAAAGTTTTAGAAAATGTAATATTCTATAACTGCTGTATTGATCATATTCTTTTATCGGTGATTGCTAAGGAGTTATTCGTGAAATACTGATAAACCGGAAGTAGCTGATTATGTAGTTTGTGGGCACTCTGGGCAAGAGGCAATTTTAACTGTTTTTCATCGAACATGTCCTGAAAAACATTACTTATAATCTCTGTGACGTAAAAGATATTATGATATAAATTAATCCCTTATCTTCCAAGTTTAGTTTGAATATAGAGTTCGAAAATACTGTCATAAATAAATTTTGACATTTTATACATGAGGAAAGTCATGTGCTGGCCACATCAGATTTTTTTTATGATGCATTGGAGCTACTTCTCAAGTATCCAAAAATAGTGTTTTGTTGACATGTAGGTGTTTTCCTTGCTCTTGTTTTGATTGTTATTAGTGGTGTTTTTGATTGGGGCAGAATTTCATCGCATTTGAACAATGGTTTCCTTTTCATGGTTAGGTTTTACCCATGCATTGGTCTGGATATTTTAATGTTCCAATATAGATTTTTAAAATTATAAAATATGTATAGAATTTATGCAATAGGATATATAAATAAATTCCTTATGATATCAATTTTGGAATATGCTTGTCATATTATAGGTTACCATAAAATTATTGCATATTGTTACACAGATCATTTATGATTTACAATATTAATTATGTATTTTTACTGAAAATGGGTTGATACTTAAGATGTAATGTGTTCTATTTTTCTGACAAACCATTACTTAAGGAAAATTATGAGACCTAATTTTAAAAATTTACATTAGTAATTGATTAATATTATTCATTTTCAGATGCATAATTGCTATTCTTTATTGGCAACGTATCCATTTCCAATAGAACTTCTTATGGGAATATAATAGGTTGAAAGAAATTCATTGAAATATATTCTTTGTGCATCCAGTCCTTTGGAGCAATAGGTATGCCTAGCTAGTTTGGTTTGAGTACATTAAATTTTAACACAAGCTCCGCACTGCTTTGGGCACAAGGTTATGGGTCCACGATTAAGTAGTTGTTTTTTCACACGCCATTTTGGGAACTTTGCGTGCAAGGGCAAGTGTGGTTTCGTCCGAATGTGCATCATGGTCCACTTCCATGGCCTCATTGAGGCACTGGTAACACAGAGTGGTGTATCATAAATGACTTTATGATGATTATGAATTAAAGTTTTATCTGGTAATCAATTTCCTATCTATTACATTTAGACGTTTCTCCAAATATACCTTATCATACATTCACTGACTCATTCATTCATAGGGGATTACAATTGTAACCATATTTCATAAGTGTCACTGACTTGAAATTTTATCAGCGTACTGGCCATAACATTTCATCACCAAGAAAAAATCGATTTTTAGCTTCAGTTTTCTGTGTTCGATGCTGACTACTATGGAAAAACAGTGGATATCTGCCACTAATGATCCAGAAAGGTAAGCATATTTCAATATAGTAAATAAACGTGTGAAAACTGAACTAAACTAGCTTTATGGTAAAACTTAATCCAATGTTTGAAAATTATTATAAATATTTGAGTGCATTTGAAGCATTATTCGCAGCAGAGATACAATAACCATAGACGGCATTAAAAAGAGATGGTCAACAAAAGCAAACAACTCCTATGAGAACGCAGATGAAGATCATAAGTCAGCATTAGTTGAGGTCAACTTAATGTGGGACTAAGCAATGCAGTACCTATGTTCATTGAACCCCAGCAGCTAGGGGCAAAAAAATTAGAAATGTTTGGATGTTGTTGGATAGGAACAGGGAAACCTGACTACTTCTTCAATATATTAACAGGACCTTCTAGGTAATGAATCAACATAGGGTTAAGATTTTAGAGTAAATAGGTTTAAGCCTAGAATACTTTGAAAATATCTAAATAAAATTGGACAAAATTATTCAATTATTTTAAGGCCATAATTAATAACCGTTGTTTTATAGGTACCCATATGGAGAAGTCTACTTGTCTTCTGGTAACTTCAAAAGAGAGCTACCCTAGCAGAATAAAATTCTCACTATGGAGTGGTGTGATGCCACTGCCAGGTCGAGAGATTCTGCCAATCGAGTGGGTCTGGGTACCACAAGGTAGCTCTTAAATGAAAGGTACCATTTTCAGAATACAGTTCTCTTCAGGGGAGGTGTAATGCCTCTCCTGTTTGAGAGGTTCTGCCCATGGAAAGAGGGTCTGTGTACCTCATGGTATCACTCAATAGAAAGCTACCTTTGGCAAAATAATATTCTCATCGACGATCAGGATTCCGATTGAGATGTTTTGCCCTTCAAGACTTTCTGGTAGCTATCAAAAGAGAGATACCATTTGCAGATACAATTCTCGTCACCGAGAGGCATTTTGCCTCTCTCGATAGAGAAGTTCTGCCCATTATGGGATTAAAACTTGAAGATTTCATGTAGAGGGTCTGATCTGACCTCTCATGTTGAGAGAGACGTTTTAATAATCGATGCACTTTGAAAAAGGCATCTTATTTGTGATTATCGTTGGATGGAGTGATTCCAATTGGTGATGGAAAAATAAGGTATGTTTATTGTAAGATTTTAGAATATATTTTTTAAGTATTGGTATCTGATTATCATTAGAAAACTATAATTTTTATGATTAAATTTTTTAAATTGAATATTAATGGTCTCTTTTCTAACCTTTCAGGAATGGGGTGCTTATAAAAACACTATTGATAAAGGTGTACTGCTTTACCTACCTTATAGTCTCCACCTGAACGTAACTGTGGAAGAGGAAAAAGGTAAATTACATAGGAAAAGCAGCACATTATAAATTGCTCTGGCGACATAAGTCTTTCTGTACCTATTGATCTTGACTCGATACCATCACCTACTACCAAGCTATGATGTGGTAGAATTTGATGAACCAGATACTTCAGGTTAGTTTGGGAAGGTTCGTGCAGGCTCTCCTCTTGAATAATCTAAGGTAACTCTATACTCATTTAATAGATCCTCATTTCAATATAGGTGTAGCACTAAGCATCCAAAATTGTAATTGCCTTATTTACCTGCCTTGTAAATATCTAACATGATTTTCTGTTCTTACTGGAATTTCAATTGGCATTTATAATTATATTTAATATATTATTTGTTTGTCCTGTTATTCATATATAGAATAGGCACTGAATGTTCCTTAAGTAATACGAGAAGCTCCAGTGTGTTCCAGCTTGCAAATAAAGTGGAGAATGTTGGAAATGGACAACTACTGTCTACAATATGGGACATTTGCTAGAAGGGACACCACATTGCTGATAAATTCGTTGGAAGAATGGACGAGGTCTCTCGATGGCTCCTGTGGAGGGAGAGGGAAGTATAATGGCAGCCACTGAGTGCTCTAAGGGTGGCTTCAGAGTAAGATATTATTACATATATTAGTTTCAATTCTATGCTTTGAAATGCATCTCTAAGTTTTCCAAAACATTGTATGACCTAATTATTTCTTTGATCAAGTTTCAATGGTGTTATATGATGTCAACTTATGTTTTAAAACGGTAATGATAAGTTAATTGGGTTTCGAGGATGATACAGTGGACTTAGGATGTGTGATGGGGAAAACAAGGCATTTTTTCATAAGCTCTTGCTCCAGTTTTCCTCTGTTGAATTGTTGTGGTTCTTGGTTAGTTCTGTTGAAGTACCGTTAAATCCTCTCCTTTCAAAATATTTTTGCTCCCGCTTTTCCTTTCACATTGCTCTACGCTAGATTAGGGGTTACATGATCATAATATTTTGGGGAGTTCATAATTTTTTATATATATTGCATGCATTATTTGAGTTATAATATATATTTAGATATAATATTACATTTACTGTCAATATGTTCTGTTATAAAGGTTGCATTGTGACTCCCTCAGTTTTCTATTTAAGTCAGCCAATGTCTGCAATCTTAACTAGCAGATTTTATTATATTTATAGGAATATTTCCAATTTTATATTATAGACGAAGTTCGTGGGATGTATTTCTGGAAATCTAAATTATTTCCATTATCATCCTTGTGGTTACACTACATTTAAGTTGTCATTTGGTTTGCTTTGTTGGATTTTTTATTCTTACATTGAATGAACTAATGGTAGTGGGAAATGGCAATGAGTCTATAACTGTTATTGATTAGACCCTTTGAATAGCGGTATAATATTTTACACTTTTGTTATTGCAAACGTACAATATACAATGTATTTTAGGGTCTATTCCTTCATACTATTCGGATTTTTACTTTCCCCATTTCATAGTATATAGAATGTATTGCATTCACGAAAAAATTTGACTTTGAGATTTCAACGGAATTACATGTTTTGGGGTCCCTAGAATATGTTCTGACCATTTTTTGGAAGAAGTTTGTGTGTGTGTGTGTGTGCTTGTGGGCACTCTAACGTAAAAACTATTATGCCTATTAGTACCAAGCTTCACATATATACTTTGGTGTGCTGACCGAGTTCATTATTTTTTGCAGCAAAAAGTTAAACCGGAAGTTGAGGTTTTTTTTATTCCTGGAGGCAAATTTCCGTTTTTGTGAAATATCTCAAAAAAATAATATATTTAGGTATATATATATAATATATAAATTATTTCCATTATCATCCTTGTGGTTACACTACATTTAAGCTGTCATTTGGTTTGCTTTGTTGGATATTTTTTTCTTAAATTGAATGAACAAATGGAAGTGGGAAATTGCAATGAGTGGTCTGTAACTGAAATTGATTAGACCCTTTGAATAGCGGTAGAATATTTTACACTTTTGTTATTGCAAAACTACAATATACAATGTATTTTAGGGTCTATTCCTTCATACTATTCGGATTTTTACTTTCCCCATATTCATAGTATATAGAATGTATTGCATTCACGAAAAAATTTGACTTTGAGATTTCAACGGAATTACATGTTTTGCGGTCCCTAGAATATGTTCTGACCATTTTTTGGAAGAAGTTTGTGTGTGTGTGTTGTGCTTGTGGGCACTCTAACGTGAAAACTATTACGCCTATTAGTACCAAGCTTCACATATATACTTTGGTGTGCTGACAGAGTTCATTATTTTTTGCAGCAAAAAGTTTAACCGGAAGTTGAGCTTTTTTTATTCCTGGAGGCAAATTTCCTTTTTTGTGAAATATCTCAAAAAAATAATATATTTAGATATATACGATTGTTTATAAAAGTTTTAGAAAATGTAATATTCTATAACTGCTGTATTCATCATTTTCTTTTATCGGTGATTGCTAAGGAGTTATTCCTGAAATACTGATAAACCGGAAGTAGCTGATTATGTAGTTTGTGGGCACTCTGGGCAAGAGGCAATTTTAACTGTTTTTCATCGAACATGTCCTGAAAAACATTACTTATAATCTTTGTGACGTAAAAGATATTATGATATAAATTAATCACTTATCTTCCAAGTTTAGTTTGAATATATAATTCGAAAACACTGTCATAAATAAATTTTGACATTTTATACATGAGGAAAGTCATGTGCTGGCCACATCAGATTTTTTTTATGATGCATTGGAGCTACTTCTCAAGTATCCGAAAATAGGGTTTTGTTGACATGTAGGTGTTTTCCTAGCTCTCGTTTTGATTGTTTTTAGTGGTGTTTTTGATTGGGGCAGAATTTCATCGCATTTGAACAATGGTTTCCTTTTCATGGTTAGGTTTTACCCATGCATTGGTCTGGATATTTTAATGTTCCAATATAGATTTTTAAAATTATAAAATATGTATAGAATTTATGCAATAGGATATATAAATAAATTCCTTATGATATCAATTTCGGAATATGCTTGTCATATTATAGGTTACCATAAAATTATTGCATATTGTTACACAGATCATTTATGATTTACAATATTAATTATGTATTTTTACTGAAAATGGGTTGATACTTAAGATGTAATGTGTTCTATTTTTCTGACAAACCATTACTTAAGGAAAATTATGAGACCTAATTTTAAAAATTTACATTAGTAATTGATTAATATTATTCATTTTCAGTTGCATAATTGCTATTTTTTATTGGCAACGTATCTATTTCCAATAGAACTTCTTATGGGAATAAAATAGGTTGATAGAGATTCATTGAAATATATTCTTTGTGTATCCAGTCCTTCGGAGCAATAGGTATGCCTAGCTAGTTTGGTTTGAGTACATAAAATTTTAACACAAGCTCCGCACTGCTTTGGGGGCAAGGTTATGGGTCCACGATTAAGTAGTTGTTTTTTCACACGCCATTTTGGGAACTTTGTGTGCAAGGGCAAGTGTGGTTTTGTCCGAATGTGCATCATCATCCTCCGCCATGGCCTCATAGAGGCACTGGTAACACAATGTTTGTTAAGGATAGACTTACCTTAAGGAATCATAAGGAAAGGTCTAAAGGTACTTAGCACATAAGGCCATCCACCAAGGAAAACTCCGAATGAAAAACAGACTCGAAACATCTGATTGGGCCAGAAATCTTTTAGGATATGAAAAGGTTGGTACAGATGGTGAGGATGGCAGCTGTATATCTCGCTAAGAGGCTGGTGGGTTACCATGCTTCTGTTGACCTCTGCTATGGGTTTGGTAGAGGTTAATGAATGATGTTGGGGTAATGATGATGATGAGTCTAAACAACATTGTTTCACTGACTTCAGAAATGGCTTTTCATCATATCAGGTCTTCCTCAGAAATACTGGCTGAGAACTTATTTTGATTTTTGTTCTTGCTTTTCATTTGTCAGCTCTGATGACCGCACATCAGTACCACTGTTAATGGTGGTGGCGGACAACAATGGCTTAGCGACAGAAAAGGTTGCCAATTTCCAAGGACAACAATATAAACCACTGGCTTGATGACAGCTTCGGTGAGAGTGACTCCTGAGAACCACATGAAAGGACAGTGCTGCAGAAACTCTCCAGGAACTTACAAGGATGGCAACTGAGTACCATGCATGCAGGCAGAGGCTATTGCTTGAGACTTGTCCATGAGGATTTTAGATGAGTGCCTTCACTAATGCCTCTTACTCATCATCTCCTACCAATATTTCTTCATTTAGTCCCTTTCAGTATTCTCTTAAGTAGCATTTAAATTGTCATTAAATTTTGAAATAGTTGATATTATCAGACTCTATTAAAAATTACTTTATGATGATTACAAATTTTAGTTATATCTGGTAATCCATCTCCTATCTATTACATATAGATGTTTCTCCAATTATACCTAATTATACATTCACTGACTCATTCATTCATAGGGGATTAAAATTGTAACCGTATTTTATAAGTGTCACTGACTTGAAATTTTTACAATGTACTGGCCATAACCTGTAACCACCAAGTTGAAAGCGAGTTTGAGCTTCATAGTCATGAGTTTGATGCTAGTTGGCCCCAAACGGTTTTTCCGTAAGGATGCATTATGGGGATTTTCAAATTTTTTTTGATGCACATCCCAGTAAATTAGAGTTGAATATTGAAGGAACACTGGCAGGTGTGAATATCCGACAAAAATCAAACTGATATCTTTGACGAATATTCTTGGTTTGACGCTAGGTCAGGGAAAATATTATCCCATTTAAAATGCATTGCGACAATATATATAAGATTTTCTTCAACCCTTTCCCCATGACATGGAAACTTGAAACTCTGCATATACACATTTTTATGTTTTGCTGATGGTCCTTGGTACAATCCCATAGAGTTATTTCCATTTATAAATGCATTTCTTATGAGAAAAATGGAATCCAGTTTTAGTGCCTTCCCGGTATGATATTGACTTTAAAATTTGCACTAAATAAATTAAAGTTTTACCAAGCTATAATTTGTATTCACATCTGCCAACAAGTCCTGGGTTTGACACCAGGCATCTCTAAAATTAGAAATTGCTATGATTTTTAAGATGTTTTTAAAACCTTTCATGATAACATAGAAACTTTAAACGTGTCTTGTGAATAGAGATCTTAAATCCTTTTTTATAAATTATTCATTGTTTCCCTGATGGTCCTTGGTTTGATCCTAGAGAGCCATTTACATTCCTCTATGCATTGCAAATGAGGACTTGGGATTTTAGAAATGGTCAGATTATCCCAAAGCAAGTTTTTCCATGTCATTTCGTTCGAAAAAAATACTTGGTTCGGCACCAGATCTGCTGAATACAGAATCGATTTCTATATGGAAAAATTAAGGTTCCTATGCCTTGGGTGAGTGAAAATTTCTTCTATTTAAGACAAATTGTTGCAATTTTTAAGAATTTTTTCAATCTCTTATCCGATGAAATTCAAACATAAAATCCTGCATGTAAATAGAGATCATAAGTACATTTCATGTGAGAATTTAACGGTTTCTCTCATGATCCTTGGTTCGAGGACAATGCCATTTGCATTTCTCTATGCTATGAAAATGTGGATTAAGGATTCTTTTTTAAGGATAACCCAGATATGATATCCTCTTAAAACCTTGTAAAGTTTTATTCCTATATGATAATTCTATGTATTCACATTATTGGAAAATTCCTGGGTTCAAGACCAGTTAGCTCTACCATTTGAAATGCGGGAATTTCAATTTTTTATATTCATTAACCAAAAGTTGAAAATTCTCTAGCCAGGCATGTGAAGAGATTTGATAAATATTTCTTTAAAATAGTTTGTCTATCACCTTATGAAAATTGGTTCTAGCTAGGGCACCATTTGTATTCAACCATATATTTGTAAGAGGGAATACAAAAATAGGTTTGAGGGACTACTTGATTTGATACCGTCTTTTCATTTGCATTATCAATATGCTTTTATATAACTTTTGCTCGTACATACTATGATTATATTGTTAATAGATTATTAATTATTATTATTCTAGAACACAGTAAACCCTCACTAACACAAATCTCAAGTGACCGGGCAAAGAGTTTGCATTAAGAAACATACATGCTAACCGTAGTTCAGTGAAATTGTCCAAATATACTTAATGATATACTGATTTCTATTATGTTTTTTATTTCTAAGTAACCATCACACCATTTTCTAGTAACTCCTTCTTTACCTCTTTGATAGGTAAAAATATTCCATCATTAATTTTAAGCAATAGGCTTACAATAAATTGGTTAAATATTTTTATTTTAAATCATAGTCAGGTATTAATAACATAAAAAATAACCAGTCTTCAAAATAAGAAATTTTCATTATTAATTTGCTATAGAAGTTAGTTTTAGCATTTTTCAGGCTTAAAAAATCATGCAAATACTTTTGCTTGAAAGCAGGGAGCATATGTGGTATGGGATGTGGACTTGAGCTTTTAAATTATCGGTCGAGATAAATATATTGGCATTTGGCTGAATCACCTTATTCCATGAATAAATAAACTCAAGTGCAAATGTGTCACAAGAATGTATATTAACCGTTGTAGCATTTATGTTTGCATTCATATTCCTGAATATGTTTAAAAATCAACGAAATATACCTCAAAGTTTATACTTTTATTCCTCTTTTTGATGGAGCTACTTTTTCAGTCCTTCAGTAGCATGTTAAATAATGTATCTATGATATAATTGATGCTACATAAACATGCTGCAGATGTTACAATTAGGCCATTTTGAATTTGTACTTATCATTTTCCAACAATTCTTTACTAATTATATCACATCTGTATTTGCTGGTGTTCTTGAGTTTTGAGCAATGAAATTAGGACTTAATATTTATGTCCAAACAAAATGATTATAGCAAGAAGCCAAGAAGCGTAAATTTCAGAAAAAATCGCGACATTGTAGATGAGTGGACTTTTAGAGGTGACTAAAATGTATTCCTAGAGGCGAAGCAGTAACTTTGGATTATCTATATATATTATTACTTTATTACTCTCATAATATAAATTGACCAGAAAATTGCCTACAATCTTAAGTTTTATCATCTTAGATATTTTTTAAAAGTGCTGCAAATTGTATTCTCATCATCGGAAGGTAGATATGTTAACGGACGACAGTAACAGTGAACCGACTACCATTGACATTTTATTCTCAATTCTAAAGATTTTAATATTTTCTGAATATTTACTTTATAGATTATAAGTAAATATACACCATATATTTATATAAATTAGACTGTGGGTGTGTTTCTCTATATCTTCTCTAAAAACTGGTGAGTTGCAAAACTTTGAGATTTTCTACATTATTAAAGGTCGCGCAGAGTATAGGCTACTTTTTATTTACTTAGGTAAAGTCCACGGTCCAAATCCAGAACAGTCCACGGTCAAAACATTTTCATAAGATATAGACATAAAATTCATTTCTTTTGTTGCAGGGTCTATTTCTTTTTCAAAATATAATTAGAAATAACAGTCTTAAAAAGTCGATTTAAGCACCAAAAGAAGGCAAACAGAATAAAGATTCTTATATTGGTCGTTGAATTTCGTGCTTGATTCGAAATTGCGAATATTTTGATAAAATATGTGAATATTTTATCGATATTTTTAATTCCTAAATAACCCATCCCCCTGACGATCAAGGTATTTGTTTTTTTCTAGCTAATGCATTAATTGGTAAGAACAAATTGAGAAGATATGAGTACTTCAAATTAATGTCAGCAATAATTGATAGATTATAGGAAGAGGGAGAAATTAAATGAGATGTTAATAGCTGCAGCTATGAACAATATGCTGTTAAACAGCGAGTTGTCATGTTGTAGCAAATCTCCAATACCATATTCCTTGATCCTAGAGGTAAAGCAAGTTTATGTTTTGTTATATGCAGAATGCAAAAACTAATTCATAGTATTTTTACTTTCTCCATATACACAGCATAGAGAAAGTATTGTATTCGCAAAACATTCGACCTCCAGATTTCAACCGAAATAGATGTTTTGGGGCCCATATTGTTTGTTTTTGCTATTTTCCCGAACATGTCTGTCTGTGTGTCTATCTGAGGTAAAAAAAATTGTAGGCGCTCTATCTTAAAAGGTAATTATGCGATCATTTCCCAAATTCATATTTAGTATTTTCCTAACATTGCCAATAGTTGATTATTTTTTGATGAATACCACTTAACCGGAAGTTGTGGTTTGGCTGGAACAAAATTTTGTTTCATCAATATCTCTGTCAGAATGCAGTGTAGGTATATACAATTATGCAAAAACATTATACATAATGCACTTTACTACAACCTTTGTTTGAAACATTTTTTTTGCAACACTGATGATTTAGGTGTTATTCTTGAATAATGGTGAACCAGAAGTTGTTTATCCAGAAAGAAGTTTTTCATACATATCTCTGTCAGAATTTAATGTAGGTATATACAATTATTCACAAAAGTTACAGATAATATACTTCACTACAATTTTTTTTTAAATATTTTTCTGTAACACTCATTGTTTTTGAGTTATTTATATATTACTGGCATAGGCTTCTGTTTTCAATAAATATAGAGAAAGTCGTGTGTTGGCCACATCAGATTTTTGTGTGTGCTTTCATTTCATATACCTTTCATATTTTTCAGTTATTGGTGTTTAATCTCTGCATCTGTTTAGGCACTGTGACTGCATTTGTGTTATTTGATCGAGCTCCATGTTAGCATTGGGGCACAAGTCAGACCCATAATACACTTACTTTCTGCAAAGAATATTCATTGGTTGTTTTAGAGTGATATCTATTATATATAGATGCTTCTCTGGATTCATTCATGTATATACCCAGATAGGATACTAATTCACAGGCTAAACTACTAGCGTCATTTATTCGAAATTTTTACCACATATTGGCTATAACATAGAACCGCCAGAATAATTGCGATATTGAACCTCAGTGTCATTGGTTTGATTCTGGAGGGACCCAAATTCCCGCTTTTTTCCATTTAAATGAATTGCTTTGATTTTCTGGAATTTTTAAAAAATTCTTCCGGATAGGTAGAGAATTGAAACTCAAGGAGCCAATATATATGGTCATTATCTATCGAAAACATAAATGAATTTTACAGAAAATATCCTGAGTTCGATGCTAGGAAGATGCAAAAATCGGCTGTTTAAAATACATTGAGGTATTTTTTCATTATTGTTTTTCATGCACTTATCAAAATGATAGGAAGTTAGTGATCGGCTAAAAGATGTATATTAAAAATTAGTTTAAGAAAAAATTTAGATAAGACCATACTGCTCCTGGGTTCGATGCCAGGGCACATTAAAATTTATCTCATAAGAAATATAAGGGAAAAGTAGGATGTTGTTTGAAGCAGTTGAAGCCAATATTTCTTCCTGAATTGTTACACATAGTTAGAGGTGGTGATCTTCTGTTGTACTGCATAGGAAAAATCACCAGAAAGACCCGCGTTCAATGCTGGGCGGTAAATGTATCTGTCATATAAAACACATTGAGATGGTTTTTAATTATTTCTTTCATGCACTTATCGAAATAATAGGGAGTTCTTGCTGCAATGGAAGAAGTATATTAAGACTCTGTTTGAAAAACAATTAGATAAGACCATGCTGTTTCTGTGTTCGATGCCAGAGCACTTTAAAATTTCTCTCATAAGGAATATATGGGAAAAGTAGGACGTTGTTTGAGGCAGTTGAAGCCAATATTTCTTCCTGAATTGTTACACATAGTTAGAGGTGGTGATCTTCTGTTGTGCTGCATAGGAAGTATCTCCAAAAAGACCCGGGTTTATTGCCAGGCGATTAAATTGCAGCAAATGTTAAGAATATTTTCAATCCTTTTTTTTCTTTAGAGGACAGTCCCGATATGATGCCAACATGAAATTAATGTTGTCGATTTGCTTGCAGTATGCAAGCTATATTTTACTCATAAAATATATTTCTTTTGTGCTTGTTCATTGATTCCGATATCCATTTGTGCCTTTCCTAAAATATCTCCTTAAACATGATGCTTCTTATCCTAATGCTATCTTCGAATAAATTTTTATTATCCTCAAACAAATGTTGTCTTCATCAAATAAATTTTTGATTCAAAGGATATGATTTCTAATATATAGGTAATTTTACATACTTTATTAAAAATTTATTTTGCTTGTTTATTGGTTTGGAAATAATTATAGCCTAGCATTTTCTATGTAGCCTTAATTATGAAGTATGTGTTACTATCAGCTCTATAACAATTGTATTTATCAATTTAAATATTCCCCTTGAGAATCAATGAGCACTTAAACTAGTCTTTTATATGAATATATATGTAAAATTATAAAATACTGTGTGAGTGTGTGTGTGCGTGTGTGTGTGTGTGTGTGTGTGTATGTTTACTAAATACTCGAAAACCAAGAGTCACACAACTTAGAAATATTCTACATTATTAAAAGTCAACCCCCTGCAGAGGCTACTCTTAGGCTACTTACAGGTTACTCTTTATTTCCCTGAAGTCCATGTTTCGTACCCAGTCGGGTGAAAACATTTTCTTATGAAATATGTGTCAAGGTCATTTTTTGTTGCAGGGTTAATTTGTTTTTCAAAATTAAATTAGAAATAATTGTTGTAAGAAGTCAAACTAAGCACCATAAGAACAAAATAGAATAAGGATTCTTTTTGTAATCTTGGAATATCGTTTGATATTCAAGCTTGCGCACATTTTGATAAAGTATGTGAATAATTTATTGAAATTTTGTGTTCCTAAACAACCCATCCCCCGGATGATAAAGGCGATTGTTGAGTCCCCAACTCATGTATATATTGGTAAGAACACATTGAGAGAATATGCCCAACTAAAATTAATGTTAGGAATAACTGATAGATTATATGAAGAGGGAGAAATTTAAGGAGATATTAGTAACTGCAGCAATGAATGATATAGTGTGAAGAATCAAGCATATAATGTACAAATACTAGTATTTTAGAAAGTTTTTCTTATTTTATGGAAGCTTCTGTATCAAACAAGTTTTATTCATATCAACGTTATTGTTTACTGACTATTTTGTGAGATAAATGGGTTTATAGCAGTCTGTTAGATAAATTGCTTTCTCTCAATCAATACAACAGTAATTGGATGTAAAATTCCTAAAAAAGGTAAAGTAAGTTTATGTTTATTTATTTGAAGAATGCAATAAGTTATAAAAATGTATTATAATATTTAAGCAAATTTGTAAACTTAATTACTACTCCCTTTTCTATGTTTATCAGCTTGGAAATATTTATAGCCTGGTATTTTCTATCTGCCTAAAATGATGAGGCATTGATAGGATCAAGGTTTTTACACTGGTATTTATCAACTGCAATTCCCCAATTGAGATTCAATGGACATTTCTACTAGTATATATGTAAGCGATCAAAACTCTAAACATGTTCCACAAGTGTCATTGACTTGAACTTTTTGCTTCATACTGGCCATATACTGTAATGGGCAGAGAAAGTGTTGCTTTGAACCTCAGAGCCATAGGTTTGATGCCAGAAGGTACCAAAGTCCCAAATTTCTCCTTAAAGATCCATTGCAGTGATTTTGAAAAATATTGTGAGGAAATTCTCGGCATAGCAGATAAAAGAAATTCAAGGGATTTCTGGAAATTGTGCACATCTGATAAAACAAAAATATCTTCTACAATTATCCTTGGTTTGACTATAGGTAAGGGCAAATATTCTCCCATTTAAAATGCATTGTGTCAATATTTAAGATTTAAAAAAAACTTTTCCCAATAACAAAGAAGCTTAAAACTGGGCATGTGATTAGAGATCATAAACACATTTTATTTACATTGTTCATAGGTTTTGTAATATTCCTTGGTTCAATCCCTGAGAGCCATATACATTTCTTTCTGCATTTCAATAGGGGATAACGATGTGTTATTTTAGTACCTTCCTGGTAAGATATTGACCTCAGTATTTCAATTATATAAGTTATATATCTACCACGGAATTATATGTATTCCCTCCCTCCTTTGATACTTGGATAGGGAATTCAAAATCATAGATTTCCCAAAAAACCATATCTATATATATCTATAAAAATCTCACCTAATATGTGCTAGTTTGCCACCAGGTTGGTGATGATTTCACCTTTTTAACCGCTTCCCTGACGCGCCCGTATATATCCGTAATCCGATGTCGCAAAAATCGGAGCATGCCCGTATATATCCGTTCGATTCTCTTATTTCCGCTACGAAGGAATCATGCCCGTCTTTTTACGTCCCTTGCTTCCAAATTCGGTTTTCGCCCGTTTTTGCTTTAGAGATACCTTGTAGATTGCTTGAAACTGATTTTTTGAATTTTCAGGCGATAAATGGAAGATGTGTGAACATTTAAAAAATCGCTATTTTCGGTGATTTTGTGTAATCTTCCTAAGTGTATTGCATTTCTTATTTCTCGTTACTTGATCCATTCTAACGTAATTATTTGACTACAGATGGAGTACTCTTTCTTTTTACAGTATATTCAATGTATATAGTAGCAAACTTATGACGATAACTATAGTTCGCATGATAAAATTTCATCACCCATAATTTAGTAATGAAAAGTTCAGGCTGCTGTGCGAAACATTTACAGATTTAGATAAAACATATAGGCTAATAATTACTGTTCACTTTGATTCTATAGTCGCAGTAGTTACCCTAAATACCACACAAGAGGATGTATATAATATTCTATCCGCTTACAATTAGTTCTTTGAAAACGTTTACTCTGGTCAGCGCGGTAAATGACGCTAACGCGCTCGCGAAGATGTGGGCGCAGAAGGGAGCTGTTCTCTTCAAACCCATCGCCTTTCTTCTTCACACCAGATGTTTTATTGCACTTATCGGGTATTATCCACGCACATGCACAGTCTTGAGGACGTTTACCCTTGGGTTTACCCCATAATCCCTCTTGAGGCCTTTTCTTGGAAAACGCTACTGCAGACGATGACGATATTTCTGTGACCGCTATTTGGAAAGGTGCTGAAACTTCAGTTATTCGTTGAGCTCTTGAGTGAAGACGTCTAGCAGTTTTGATTTCAGCGGAAGTTCGCTATTCTTATAGCTATATTCCTTTGCTGATTCAGTTATACTGGTGATTTAGCCTATCACGATGGAACGCGATAATGGTAGCGATAGTTCCGTCTATGAAGTGGAGGAGGAAGTTGACATTGAAGATTATGGCTCAGAATCCAGCTATTCGGAGGACACAAGCTCTGATTTCGGTGATACTGCTGAGTCCATAGAGGAGTCATGGTGTGAAGTGGATACCTCAGGTCTTTCAGCGGCGGGCCGTCCAAGATTTCTATTTGAAGGTGATTCGGCTCTATATTTTGAAGTGGATCAAGATGGAGGGGTGATGCAGTATTTCGATCTTTTTTTACACTAATCTGATTGATTATATCACAAACGAGACGAATCGTTTTGCTCATCAAGTGCTACGTGGAAGACCATCAACATCCACCGCAGATAAAGGTCAGCAATGGCTTGATACTAGTGTTCCTGAAATGCGTGTGTTCTTGGCACTTATTATGCTGCAATGTATGGTAAGAAAGCCTGAGATATCCCATTATTGGTCAAAACGACCAATACTCTCTACAACTTTTTTAGTGATACCATGTCATATCGCAGATTCGTAAAAATAAGACAATTTTTGCATTTTGTCGATGATGACACATGCGATCCGTCAACACATCCAAATCCAAAATTGAATAAAATTTATAAAGTGCATCAGATGCAGGAGGAGGAATCCCACAAATTGTATACGCCGGAGAGGGACATTAGCATTGATGAGAGTCTTCTTTACGAAGGGAGATTAGGGCATATAATGGCATCAATATATACTGCAAAAGAGAGCAAGATTTTGAATAAAAACTTTCATGCCATGTGAATCCAAGAGTGGTTACGTGTGGTCAACTGTTATCTACACAGGGAAAGGAACGATTAGGGGCAATGAAACCGAAAAGCTTTTGATGTCAAGTCAGGTGGTGAAGTCATTGATGGAGCCACTGTTTGATAAAGGGTACTGTCTAACGACGGACAATTTTTTTACGTCACCTGAACTGGCTGAAATACTGATTTCTCGATCTTCGGACACGTACGGAACAGTGAAGAAAACAAGAAAAGGAATGCTATTGGTGATGAAAACGAAAAAATTGAAAAAAAGGTGGTTTCTACGTAGTCCGTATCTTAGGTGAAGTTTCCGCGTATCAAAAGGGGAAGATATAAGTACTTTGATGGAAGAATAGGAAAGATGTGACCCTGCTTTCTTTCATACATAGTGCATAAATGGTGAATGTGGAATAAAGGGGTGAAATGAAAACTAAGCCGAAAATTGTAGTAGATTACAATGACACTATGGGAGGGGTTGATCGAGTTGACCAGGATCTAGCGGACTAGCCGATCCCTAGAAAGAGGGGGGAAAATATTACAAATAATCTTTTCTCATTTGATGGAGGAATTCTTATGTTTGCTACCGTAAGAAAATGAGGAAGAACAGTGCAACTTGACCAACGGTTGAATCTGATCGCGGAAATAATCGACGCGAACTTTTCGAACATTACTTCACCGAAAGTTGGTCGACCACTCGCGACACCACAACCCCGCCGCCTAACAGAGAGACATTTTATAAAAGTATATTCTCCTACAGAGAATAGGAAGAATGTAAGCAAGCAGTGCTTTATGTGCTCAAGAAAAAGAGACGCTAGTGGAAAAAGAAAGCGGAAGGAAACTAGATATAATTGTCCAGATTGCGATGTCGCGCTCTGTATTACACCGTGTTTTCGGGATTACCATACGAATCCAAATTTATAAAGTAATGAAAATGTTGATAAATATTATTTTTTATATCTATATTATGTGTAACAAGTTGTTTCCTTATAAAACCAATTTATATTCCAGTTTTGGTGTTAAAAAAAGGAAAGTATGTAAAAGATTGCCATTTTTAAAAAGTTTAAATATTTGGAGCAATTATTGTTTAAAATTATAATTTCCTTCATTTAATTACTCAAATTTATATGTAAATTTCAAATAACAAATAAAAAAATGTGTCTTGATTTTGAAGACTTACTCGAAAAAATCCGTCAGGGAAGCGGTTAAAATAAATTGCTGCAATTTTTAAGAATATTTCCAATCACTTATTTTTTGGGGGACCTTCTCGATATATTATAGACATGAAAATTGTATCTATTATATATAGATGCTTCTCCGGATTTATTCATGTATATAGATAGAATACTTATTTACAGGCTAAACTACAAGTGTCATTGACTTGAAATTTTTACTACATATTTGCCATAACATGCAACCATCAGAAAAATTGCGATATTGAATCAGAGTGCACCAAGGTCCCAATTTTTCCCATTTAAAAGCATTGGTTTGATATTTGGGAATTAAAGCAAACTACCTCCTGGATTGGTAGTGAATCAAAACTCAAGGAGCCTATAGATATAGTCATGATCTATCAAAAACGTAAATGATTTTTACAGAAAATATCCTGGGTTTGATGCTGGGTTGATGCAAAAATCTATCATTTAAAATACATTGAGGTAGTATTTCATTATTTTTTGATGCATTTATCGAAATGATAGGAAGGTCTCGCTTAATTAATTAAAATTTATATTAAGACTTGGTTGTAGAAAAAATTATGAGCATTCAATTAGCATATTTGCCTTGATGATTTTGTTAAATATGCACACAAATGCCACAGTTTGTCTTTAAACTGACTCACTCCCATCAACACTGACACCTTTTGGCTATCGGTGGATTCCACACTCAATCTCTTACCGAATCTTAGCTTACAGAGTACCATTGAGCTCTCGTGGACTTGGTTTGGGATCACAACTGAATTATGACTGCCCGAAATCTTCTTGGAAATGGTTTTTCCAGCAACTAACGTATAAATTCTGAAGAACACTCCTGAGAAATAGGTTTCCATTCTTTTTGGAAGTCCCTTCTGAAAGAGATCCAATTTGAAACTGCTGGCCAACGACATAGTTGCACGTATTATTAAATTCATCTTGCCTTACTGGAGGTTAGGCTTTCAATTAAGCCTCTTTGACGGCAAGCCCTTTTGGAGTAAGATTCTTGGGTTATAATAGCATTTCTTCCTATACTAATAATATGATTTTAATGCGCTCAGAATTCATGTTGTTCAGGTTTTATTGCAGAATTTGTTATGTTGGCAGCAAAGGAAATGAAAGTGGAATATTGTGATTTGGTAATATCATTAGCATGCTTATTCAAGAAGGTAATAAAATTGTTGAACAATATCAATATGTTAGTATACTAATGAATATATATTTGATCAAGGGAACATATCTGATTATTGTTACACAAGAATATTCAGCAATACTTAATATCATCGCTATTATTACTGAATTTTATTTATTTATTTATTAGCAAACATCAACATACACCACAAAGCCAATTACTGCTGATAATTAACAAAAGGAATCTTCCCTGAAAATAAACTTGTATTTTTATGAACACGCACAGTGTTTACTTATATGTACATATGTTCCAACTTTTTCTTGAAATTAGATTCATTTGCTGAGCATTCCTTAGTTAATACTAGTTTCAGTACATCGTCGTTTTTTACGTCACGCTATCCATTTGGTGTCGTATTTAGCTATGCTATAATTACACAGGCTGACAAATTTTAGCATTATTTTGATATCAAGGATCAAAACAGCTGATCTCAACTAATTTTGTGTCGCTGATTATAGATTTGAACTCAAAAAATTCAAAAAATGCACAAATTTTCTTATAACAACTTATGCCTTTTTTATTAACCATAATTCCACTTGTGCCAACACTGCAATAATCATGTTAGAGTATTCCTTCTTGTTTTTTCAATGTTGTACGAAATACTAAGACATTATATTCGAAATGGGAAATATTATCGAAATTTTATGCATAGTTTCTTTAAGAAATATAAATGAACACTACCCTTGAACATGGCCAAAAAAATCTGCTGAAATATTAACTGAATCATTTTTCTGCCTAACTCCTTTGGTTTGTGTGGTGTTCAGTCTTCCCTTAAAAAAAACTATTGAATTTTTAGTTTTCTAAATATTTAGAGCTAGAAATGGGAACCCATTGATGGATTCGATGTTTGAGCATTTCAATCGTAACTTAGCGGGGCATAACTGTATTTTGCCTAAAATCGACAAGAACTACTTGGATTGGAATACAATTCTAGATTAGTATAAAGGCCTTTTTAAGATCTTTAATGTGAATGTAGATGATGTCTTGTAAGTTTCAAACCCTTTGAGAAAGGAGCATTTTCGTAAACTTGCAGGCATAGAGCAGGAGACCTTGTCAACTCCCCATTTTCTTACTCTCTAAATTTGGTCTACATTTACATTTACATTTAAACCCTGCAATCCGCCAGTGGTGCGTGGCAGGGGGTGTAAGACACCAAAATACCTATCTAATCTGGAGAGCTATTCGCTTCTCTAATTCTTCGCGGAAAAAATGACCAAAAGTAGCTATCTGTCCTGGCAACTACTTCCCTGTAACTCTTTTTTGTTTTCTCTCTAAGGTCGCGTAGGTATATAACTGGGATGACAATATCTGTTATCTCCTCCCTGAAATCGGTAGTGATAAATTTATCAAAAAGCTTCCGTCGATGTTCACCTCTTCTATCACTAAGAGAGTTCCAACCAAGAGATTCTATCATAGCCGAAACACTGCTGTCAAATGTGAAATCTCCCTTGACGAACCATGCTGCTCTGCGTTGAACCATCTCAAGATCGGAAATTAATCTTAATTAGGATCCCAAACCGCACAGCAATACTCAAGTAGAAGCCGAATTAGGGAAAAGTACGCAATTTCTTTTACTCTCGATGAACATCCCCTAAGGATTCTGCTGGCTAACCTTTACATTCTATTTTCCTTTCCTACTACACATCGAATATGCTCTTTGAAGGAAAAATTACTGCTGAGCGAAAGTCCTAGATATTTATGGTGCATCACAAGCTCCAAGGGATTTCCTGAAATTCTGTAGGGTGCACAGGTAATGTTAGTGGACCACGTGATAGTCATGGCAACACATTTCTTTATATTCAGCTCAAGCTGCCAATCACTACACCAACCCGAGATCATATTCAGATCGTTCTGCAAACAACCAATGTCATCTGCAGTTACGATCTCCCTATACACAACAGTATCATCAACAAATAACCTAACCTTGCATTTAACATTATCCATGACATCGTTAATATATATCAGGAACAAAATTGGTCCTAATGCACTTAAATGTGGAACACCGGATGTGACGCGAACCTCACCAGATAAAATCCCGTCCAAGGCAACTCGCTGCGATCTTTCCCCAAGAAATTACTCTATCCACTCAACAACTTTTCCGTTAATCCCGTAAGCCATCAACTTATTAATTAATTTTACATGCGATACTCGATCAAAAGCTTTTCTGAAATCTAGAAATTTGTCTAGGAATAAAATTTAAGAGTAAATATAGTCAATTTATGAACTTATAAACTTTTTGGATACACACTTACATTGACTAAAACCTAAAAATATAAAGATAAAAATTTACAAATAAATTACTTTTTTCTATAACGTTTATGCAAAATTCTAAAAAAACTGTATGCGGTGAACAACTATCCAAAACACTACTGAATTTACCTCAAAAAATGCATGAAGAAACAAATGACAACTTCAATGTTACCTAAATCTTGTCAGCCTGTGTTATTATATAAATTTACCGAATATTTTCTCTTACTCATCAACTTTTGGAGTGTAAAGCTAAGGAGAGAAGCAAATACATTTTTTTTAATGTTATGTGTACATGTCTGTACAAAATTTCCTAATTACAAACACATCTAGGATAATATTCATCTTATTTGTGAATCAGCTGTAGGTATTGACAGTATCGGTAATTATGTAGGAATATTGGGATTTAACAAGGTCATTATTGTACTATATCCATAATTGGACAACATTATTTGTGCAAATCTATTTCTGAATGTTTTTCTTTATCTAAAGAATATACTTAACATCATATCATGTTATTAATCTTAAATATTGTATTTCAATTCTATGAACATTTATTTTTTGTGATCAGTCGATTATAAAGCTCAGAAGAGAATTAATGATTAAAAATATATATAATCTAAATTGGGGTTAACTGAATTATAATTTTATTATTTCCAGAAATGTTTGCATTAGTTTTGTCCAAGTCACAATACTTCAAATTTTGTGAAGGTCTACAACAAGCTGAATTTGGTACGGTGTTCCACAGGTTGACAAGATAATGGATTCAATATGAAAGGATATCAGCTTTGAAAATCGGATTTGTACTTTTATGCAAATGTAGACATCTTTAAATTACAGAACAGTTTATGGGACTTAAACATGGTGTGGAAACAACGTTTTCTGATCATTCATTCCTAAAGGACCAGTTTTATACCAGCCTTTCTTACATCACGGTATACATAATCCATCTAATTTAGCTATGGGATAATTTATAATTACATATATTTGTATTATGACTGTGCACATTTTAGAAAACAATAGTTGAATAAAATTGCATTTTTCTAATCCTATTTTGGTACAAAATATAGAAAAGTACATTTTGCTCTCACTTATCTCAATCATATTCATGACTGTAATGAAGTGCAAGCTACTGTGGTATAGCCTTTCTCTAGCTCTTGGTGTCTAATGGTGGTACGGAAAACGCTCTAACCTGCTTTTGGGTCTCCAAGACTCAAGTCAAAACAAGGGTGATAAAAGGAAAAATTGACAAGCATTTTAACAATTATCAAACTCAAATACTTGATTCTAAGGATATATTAATAACTTTTGCATGATTTGAACAATGATTTTAGATAACTTTCAAATGACATAAAAGTGAAACGAAGAAGGTCTAGGTGTATTTCAATTGATGGAAATCTGATCTCTCTCAGTTCAACATGTATTTCAAGCATCCAATCATTATCAATATTTCCAATCAACTTACATTTTTTGAGGATGACATGGTATTTAAAAAGTTCTACCTTTGTGGTTAGTACTAACTTTTTGTTTTTGTTTAAAGTCTGTATCGCTCTGTAACTGAAGTTCATTTTTTGTTATATTTCTGTGGATTGGATTCTTATAGAGAAAGACTCCATTTGGAGTCAATCAGTCAGAATCCTATTAACCTTTGATACTTTCCCAGCTTTTCTCCACTACACACACTGTTGTTATAAAATATACTGATGATAACAAACAAAATTTACTCAACATATTTCCAATTTGAATTGCGATATGGAGAGGTGATATACAATTTAATTAATATTGGAACAAATATAAGCAAGTTGTTGTATATTAATCACATTTTTAGATTAATTTATTCTTCACAAAAAGTTTATGAACGAGTTACGTTGATGGTGTATGGACAAGCAAGCTGGCCATTCATAAAGTGCATCTAATTACGTGGTTTGGTTAGCCTGTGTTAGCCCTACCTGCATTGCAATATTGTTTTTTACTTAATTAAATGAAGAAGTATTAGTGAATTATTTTACTTGAATCAATTCAACATTTACATTGCATTTCAATTAAGTGGGGTTGATGTTAAAACACTCCCAAGTGTAGCTAATAAGCAATTATTGTGATGCATAAGCTATAATGCATTAATGCAAATATCATATTCTGCGGTAAATGAAGTAGTAAAATGCATGTATGCTATATGACAGTGTCCAAATTATTGCAGCTTGTTTTTTTTCTCAAAGTGAATAATTATAACATAATAGCTAGCTGAAATGCCCGTTGATCTTCAACGGTAAAATAAACAATGATAATTACCAGTGTAACCAACTGAATTTTTATCGTAACACAGACTTTATAATTGTAGGATGATTGCCAATGCCAGGCTAAGATAATTTTGAAAGCAATAAACAAAAAAAGTCTTAATAAAGTCTACAAAACCACAATAACTCAATATTTTATCTCACATCTTTTGAATAAATAATTCCTTCACCTAAGATAACATTCGTTTTAAAAATAAAAATTTAGATGTTAAGTTACCATTATTTTATTGATTTTATTTTCTAGATAGTATTTTATTGATTACATTTATTTTTCCTGGCTATATTTCTTATTGCAATAGTATTTTATAATACTGAAGATGTTTTTATTGTAAACTGTCAATGGGATAACACTTGTAATAAATATATTATTATTATCTACAAGGTTGTATATGTAGTGAGGTAAGATGGAATATCAGTTACTATGAAAGAAGAATATTGTGAAAGAAAATATGTATGTGCACATCATGAACTGGAAAACCTCTTCTCTGCCTATGCTCCAGATATAAGTTGAGGATAGAAGTGTTGTTAGATGGATGCCATTCAAAAAGCATGGAATAAAGTAAGGTGTTGATGTGTTCTTTATGTATTTTCTCATCTACTACTACTACTTTCTAATCAATTCAAATTTTCCATAGAAATAGAAAGATTTTGTATCTTTGATTAATAATTTCCTCTCAAAACTTTGGAATCTATTGTGAGATAAATAATAATTTTCCAAAATATTTTCCAATTTGATGTCAAATGCTGTTTTTGTGAACACTCTAGGAGCTTTCTCACAATATTTCCTGAGGACAAAAGTTTTTTTAAAATTTCTGTGTCTCCCCTTTATTGTTGGTTAGAGTTTCAACTTGGTAATGTATATTAAGGTAGTGTAAAAGTAATGTGTAAGGTAATTAGTGATACAAAAATATGTTTCATACAAATGTTATAGTAAATATTTTTCTAAAACATATATAAATAAACGTATATACCTAATATCATATTTATGGAGATATTTTGAGAACCGGAAATGAGGTTTGAAGAATGAAGCTCGACTTCCGGTTAACCGATTTACTCCAAAAACTAATCAACTCTAACAACACCAACCAAAATACTATTTATGAAATTAAGAGTTGATACAATGAATGGTTTTTATGTTAGAGCGCCCACAAAGTACATAAAAGCTACTTCCGGTTCATTGGTATTTCACGAATAACTCCTAATCAACCGGTGATACAAAAATATGTTGAATACAAAAGTTATAGTAAATTTTAATATCTAAAACTTTTATAAGTTTCCCCCTGCGGGTAGGGGGATGTAGAATACTCCCGCGGTATCATATCATCATATGCATCCAAACCCTCCTCCACTAAAAAGACCCCGCTCAGGAATGAGTGGGCGAGAACAGATTTCAAAATGCAAGAAGTACTTGTTAATTAAAAGTGAAAAAGAAGGCAAAAATCTGACCAAGGTGTCTCCTTTCTTAATACACAAAGTGCTCTCCAATACTGTTCCAGGAACCCTTGAGTCAGTCAAGAAGCTGAGGGACGGCACACTTCTAATAAAAACAGCAGACGACAAGCAGAACAACATACTCCTGGCGATGAGAATGCTTCATGACATTCCTGTGAAGGTAGAAGTTCACAAACGGCTAAACACCTGTCAAGGAGTCATATCATGCTATGACCTACTGTATGTCTCAGAAGAAGAGATAGCGAAAGAGATGGCATCCCAGGGAGTCACCTCTTTTCGCAGACTCACTAAGAGGCAAAATGGAGAAACAGTGAAAACAACATCCGTCATACTCACATTCGAATTGGAAAAGACTCCTGAGAAAGTGTTTGTTGGATATGAAGCATGCTCGGTAAAGCCATTTATCCCCAGTCCTTTGCGCTGTTACCAGTGCAATGTATATGGGCACACTGCCCAGTCATGCAAGGGCAAGTCCCCCTGCCCAAAATGTGCAAAGGACAAACACGATGGGGAGCCGTGCACCAGTCCACCTCTTTGCAGCAATTGTAATGGAAGTCACCCTATCTATGCACGAGACTGTCATAAGCTGCAAGAGGAGAAAAAAATAATGGAAATCAAGGTCACGGATAAAATTCCATATAATGAGGCCAGGAGAAAATTCAGACAATTAATGTGTCCCACTTTCTCAAGATCATTTGCCAGTGTAGCCATTACACCTGTTAAAAAGATGACTGTGTCTTGCCAAACTGATCCCCCAGAAAATAAGTCCAAAGAGACGGATAAAAAAAATAAAGGTATATTGCAGAGTACAGGTGATGGGAAAAAACCCGGAAAAAGTCAACCTCCAAGAAAGGAGGTTCAAAATCAAAAACCTCCAGCTGCCTTACAGCCTCCTCCCAGGAAGGAGAAATCTCCCTCACAATTACCATCTAGTAGAGACTCTGACTCCAACATGGAGGAAGATGGGAGTCTGTCGGAGACAGAACACAAGACGTTGCTCCTGGAGCAGAAAAAAGGGAAATCTCCAAGAAAGGAGGTTCAAAACCCTCAGCTACATATATCTTCTAGTAGAGCATCTGACTCCAACATGGAGGAAGACGAGAGTGTCTCAGAGACAGAACTCCAGAAGGTGCTCCTGGAATGGAGAGAAGGGAGGAAAGTCAAAATTAAAAGATAAATTCTGACACGGATCCAACTTCTGATGGATCATAGATTTTAATGTTTAAACCCTTATTTATTTATTTATTTTACCTGCACATTTTATTTATTTATTCATTTTTATGATTTTAATACAGTGGAACTGCAATGGACTCTACACACACCAAGAGGAGGTTAAGATCTTGCTAAGGGATCTAAATCCTTCTTGTCTTTTTATACAGGAGACTCATTTTAAACATACTAGTCAGGTTCATTTAAATGCTTTTAACATTTTTAGAAATGATGACAACTCTGGTAACAGAGCTCGTGGAGGGGTTGCTGTATTCACCCGGGAAGCCCTTTACACTTCACGGGTGGTGTTGCAGACACCCCTCCAGGCCATAGCTGTCACTATTGCAACTCCAGAGCCAATTACCTATTGTAATGTATACCTCCCGGAGTGTGCTCCAGTCAACCGGCTGAACCTCGAGGACCTAGTCAGGCAGCTACCAAGGCCATTCGTACTTCTGGGAGATTTCAATGCCCACAACACCCTCTGGGGTTGTTCAATGGCTGATAATAATGGTCGAGGACGACTTCTAGAAAACCTTTTTAATGATTTTAACCTGATTTTAATGAATGACCAAGAAAAAACTCATTTCAATGCTTTTAATGGAAGCTATTCTTCAATTGATCTTGTGATTTGTACTAGTGCCATTGCACCACTTTTTAGCATTTCTGTTCATAATGACGTTTGTGGCAGCGATCATTTCCCCATCATAATCAAGCAGAATACATTCAAATCTGTAAATTCCAACCATGAAGGGATTTGGGCTACACGTAGAGCCAATTGGCCATCTTTTAAATCAAATTTTAACTATACATTTGATAGAACTCGTGGTGGGTTGCAAAACGTTGAAGAATTCACCGCAGCTGTCATTGACGCTGCGAGTAAAAGCATTCCAAGGTCTACTAGTAGGGCACACCATAACTCTGTTCCCTGGTGGAACGAGGAGTGCGCGGAGGCCATCTTGAAACGGAAACGAGCACTACGTATTTTCAATCGATACCCCACGAGTACTAATCTTGCAGCTTTTAGACGGCTGAGGGCAAAAGCTCGTCAAACTATTAAAAATGCCAAAACGTCCTCTTGGATAAATTATGTTTCGTCCATCACCCACAGGACGCCAGTTGCACAGGTCTGGAATAAGGTCACTAAAATCTCGGGCAAACATTCTTCCCCAAACATCGCAGGTATAGACATCGATGGCCAAATTGCCACTTCTCCGGATGCCATCGTGGAAGCCTTAGGCTGTCATTATGCCAAAGCAAGCAGCACAGCTGAATACGCACCCTCCTTTATCCAAAAGAAGGAGAGAATAGAATGAGCCAAACTAGAACTCGGCGATGTCAGGTTCCCAGCGTCCTACAATGAACCTTTTTCGGTGTGTGAGCTGAAATCAGCAATAGATGTCGGAAAGGATTCCTGCCCTGGTGCTGATGGTATTCACAATGCCTTCCTGAAAAATCTCCCAGAGGGTGCTAATGAAAGTCTCCTCAATACCATCAATCAGATTTGGGCTGAAGGGGTCTTCCCAGAATCCTGGCAGGAATCCATAGTAATTCCAATACCTAAACAGGGAAAGGATAAGAGTCTCCCATCCAGCCCGATTTCCTTGACCAGTTGCCTGTGCAAACTGGTGAAGAGAATGGTCAATAAGCGGCTAGTTTGGTGTCTTGAACACCGTAACCTTCTCTCAAATGTCCAGTGTGGGTTTAGACGCAACAGGTCTACCATGGACCATTTAGTTAGGATTGACAGCTTTATTCAAGAGGCATTTCTTTTACGCCAACATGTATTAGGAGTATTCTTTGACATAAAAAATGCATATGACAAAACATGGCGACACAGGATCTTATGTATCCTAAAAACATGGGGCTTCAAGGGTAGAATTCTTATATTTATCAAAAATTTTTTAACTGACCGGAGATTCAGAGTTCGAGCGGGAAACTGTCTATCCCAGTGGTTCACTCAAGAAAATGGTATCCCACAAGGGTCAGTGTTGGGAGTAACTCTATTTGCCATAGCTATTAATGACGTTGTTAACAACATAAAATCACCAACCATAACAGCACTTTTCGTCGATGATCTTGGTGTTTTCTGCAGGTCATCAAAAATGAATACGGCAGAAAGGCAGCTACAAATCACCCTTAATAGGCTCCATCAATGGTCTCTAGAAACTGGTTTTCTTTTTTCAGAAGAGAAGACCAGGTGTATGCACTTTTTTTGACACCGTGGCCTATTCCCCCAGCCCATCCTTAAACTTGGGGATGTCCCTCTTCCATCAGTGGACTCCATACATTTCCTGGGAATGACACTGGACAGAAGATGGAACTGGAGAACACATATCCAAATTTTAAAAGACAGGTGCTTTAAAGTTTTAAATATTTTAAGATACTTATGCAACACGTCATGGGGTGCAGACCGTAAGTCAATGCTTCTTGTATACAGGGCATTGGTGAGGTCAAAACTAGACTATGGCTCCATAATATACTCCTCGACGCGAAAGAGTTACCTCCGCCACTGGCAACTGGAGCCTTCAGAACCAGTCCAATTCAGAGTATTTATTGTGATACTGGAGAGCCACCTCTTGAGACACGGAGAAAAATCTTAATGCTAAACTACACCAGCAAGATTCTTTCTCAAAGGGAGCACCCATGTTTTAATCATGTTTTTAAACCCAGTTTATTGATTTATTTTATAGAAGGCCTAGGGCAACTAAGCCCTTAGGAATCCGTTTTAAGGTTTTTATTGAAGACGCAGGAATACAGCTTCCCGAAGTGCATAGAATTAGATATAACAAAATCCCACCATGGCAGATACCACAACCAAAAATCTGTTTGGAATTAAATTTATATAAGAAGTTAGACACTCATCCAAGAGAATACATGCACAGATTCATGGACATCCTCAACAAGCACCCAGGAGCCACTCTCTTTTTCACGGATGGTTCAAAATCAGAAACAGCCTGTGCCTGTGCAGTAGTATCCTCCCAAGACGTTATCTCCATGGCAAAGTTAACCTCAGAAAGTAGTATTTATACAGCAGAGCTATATGCAATCAAGCTTGCGTTAGCTAACATTAAGTCCAGCGATACCCAGTTCATGATCTGTAGTGACTCAATGAGTGCATTGCAATCCATTTCCACTCTCGACTCCTTCCACCCTCTCGTCCAGGAGATTCATGCTTCGCTTGCCCGTTTAGAGGCAAGAGGAAATAAAATTTACTTTATCTGGGTCCCCGGACATGTTGGAATCAGAGGGAATGAACTTGCCGACTCTGCAGCCAAAGAAGCACTTGGAAAAGCTAATGTAGATACTCCACTCATGGCAACACTCGACATCCGAAATATGTTTCGTAAAATCATTTTAAAATTATGGCAGGACTCATGGCTGACCATCGAAAATAATAAATTGCGCGAGATCAAGTCCGTCCCAGCCCCTTGGTCTTCCTCTATCAGGAGAAGTAGGCGGGAGGAAGTATGATCACACGCTTGAGGATAGGGCATTGCGCACTCGTATCTCTTCACGCAAGAGAAGAATCCTCCATATTGTGACCATTGTGAATCTCGCCTAACTATAAGACACCTCCTGACTGAATCTACTAAATATCAGTTCATCAGAAATAGGTATTTCCAAGGTCATCTCAAGGAAATCCTGGGGGATGATGTGGACAAATTAGACTCTGTCCTTAAATTCTTAAGTGAAGTAAAATTAATTTAAAAATATAAAATAGTTTAAAAATATAAGTATTAAAGAATAAATTTGAATCGGATTTTAAAATTTCAACTTGTGCTAAAAATTAAATAATATTATGATACATATATCTCCTCTGTATACGGTGCAACATGACCTTTGCTGTCGAGGCACCTTATAACCTATACTACTACTACTACTGTTATAAGTAATACAACATACCTATACATCATATTTATGGAGATATTTTGAAAACCGGAAATGAGCTTTGATGAATGAAGCTCGACTTCCGGTAAACCGATTTACTCCAAAAACGAATCTACTCTGACAGCACACACCACAGTACTATATATGAAGTTTGGTATTGATACGAACAATAGCACCCAATATCACACACACACGCACATCATTCCGAAAATGGTCAAAACGTGTTCTAGGGACCCCATAACATGTATGTCCGTTGAAATCTCGAAGTCGAATTTTTTCGTGAAAACAATACTTTCTCTATACTTCGTATATTAAGAAAGTAAAAATCTGATGTTGCCAGCACATGACTTTCTCCATAAATAAGATTTTTTTATCTACGACAGTGTTCCTGATGACTATATTAAATTTCAATTTGCCGGATAGAAGAAGATCCCGAGTTCGATTCCCGGCCCTGTCAGACCTTTATCAAGTCCATTATTCCTTGGGATGTATAAGTGTTTTAAAATTTATGTTATATTAACTAATTGTCACAAAGATGATAAATAATGTTTTTCTGGACATATTCGATGATAACCGATAAAACTGGATATTATTTATAAATTTCTCCAATACCATAAGTGTTAAAATTTTAGCAAATTACAAACAAAAACTATTATTAATAATAAAGACCACACATTTAAAATGTGGGAACCTAAAAGGAAGTCGAAAATTAGCAATATACAGAAAAGAAAACCAATAATGACAAATGGAACAAAAAACAAAGGAGAAAACTTTTAAACCTTATCAATCAGCAATAGCTCAATCTACAGCAAGAGAGTCAGCTCACAGTTACAATTTTCAGCTTAATATTATAACTGAATAATTATTTTGAAATATTCGTGTTTTAAATTTAAAATCAGCCTCCAAATAAAACTTTGAAGAAATATAGCAATCATGTTGTATTTAACATGATTACGAAAAGGTATAAATGAAAACGACGTTTTGACGTAAATATCTCGCAATAACCACAAAATTGGGCAACTATGTTAAGACTGATGGTGGTTCGTAGCGAATATTTTTTCTAATAAAACTAATAGAAAAATAAATTTTTCGTAACTATTGTAGATAATTGCGTATGCCTAAATATAGGATTAATAGAGAAATCTTGCAACAACGAAAACGAGCTTCGAAAAGTAAAGCTCAACTTCCGGTTGCCCAATTTACTCCAAAAGCTAATCCACTCCAACAGCATCTACCTATATGCTGATTTGTATGCTTTATACCTACTGCTATATATGAAGATTGGTATTGATACGGAAAATAGTTTTCACGATAGAGCGCCCACAAAATGCACAATCAGCAACTTCCGGTTTATCAGTATTTCACAAATAACTCCTAAACAATATGTCATACATGTCGAATAACGTCGTACTCTCGGATTAAAGGCAGGAAAAGCCAAAAAAACTGAAAACCGATAAATATATCCAGAAAAGATAATTTGTTTTGGATTTTTTCGAAATTTGCTGATAAATGTGAGATTTTTGTTAAAAATAAGAAAAAATCTCGCTTTCCTCTTCAATAAGTGTCCTAATACAACTAAGTTTCCTCGAAATTTAGGCAAAATACAGCCAAAAAAGTAAACATTTTCAAAAGAGGCAATTTTTCCAAAATTTGTAGTTCAATGTAAAATATTGGTTAGAAATATGTATAAATCTCGGTAAAATCTTCAATATGAGTCCTTATACAACTAGTGCTCTCCCATTTAAGTCAAAATACAGCCAAAATACAGCCACAATACGGAAAGAGATTGAAAGAATTGCCATTTTTCTAAGAATTTTCCTAAATTAGCTGATAAATGTGGAATTTTTGTTCGAATTATGGAAAAATCTCGGTTAAATCTTCATAACGAGTCCAAATGTGACTATGTATTTTCGAATTTCAGGCAAAATACAGCCAAAAACATTAAAATTATCAAAAATATACGAATTTTTCGCCGATTTCTCCGAAGTTTACGGACTAATGTGGCATTTAGGTTCAAAATATGGAAGGTTAACGCTCAGTTCTTTAATCCAAGTCCAAATACGAAGATATTTTCTCGAAATATAAGCAAAATACAGCCAAAAAAGAAACACATTTCCAAAATTCATTTTTCGCTGATTTTTTAATCGAAATATGCTAATTAAAATGGATTTTTTTTAATATATAAATATCTCGCTCAGATCATGAAAAACATTCATATTTCGAACAGTTTATCTTGAATGTTTTGGCACAATAAAGCCAAAATCTGAAAAATTGAAAAAAGTGTTCACTTTTTGCCAATTTTTCGGAGAATCGCTAATTAAAGTGGAATATTTTTTAAAAATAAGGGATGAACATGCAAATATCTTCAAAACGATTCCAAATTGGACTAGGTTTTAAAAAATTAAAACAAAATACAGCCAAAAAAACTGAATATTATAAACATGCCCATATTTCGCAGATTTTTCCGAAAGTTGCTAATAAAAAAGGAATTTAATTTCCATATATGGAATGTTTTTGCTTGCGAGATTAAGGAGAGTCTAAATACGGCTATATTTTTGTAAATTTCAGGCAATATACACCCCAAAAACTGAACAGTATCGAAAAATTAATGTTTTCGTTGATTTCTCCGTTCTTTGCTAATAAAGGGGATTTTTGTGCAATTCATCTAGGTAAATTGGTAAGTTCTTCAAGACAAATCCAAATTTGTGTAGCTTTCTCGAATATTAGGCAAAATAACAGCCAACAATCTGAAAAATTTGTATAATCTAACGATTCGGCCGAGATGTTGTAGAAAGGTATAACTGAAAACTGATTAATATTTTTCCATAAAAGATTTTACTCAGGAACTTATAAAAAGTATAAATGTTTTTTCAGTTGTGAAGACTTTTGAAAAAATGCCCAATTTTTGCCAATTTACCCGTAACTTGCTGGTAAAATTGGAATGTTTGTTCAAAATATGGAAAGATCTTGCTGAGATCATCAAAACAAGTCCAATTTCAAGTAGGTTTTCTCAAAATTTAGGAAAATACATCAGAAAATAAATTTTTGAAAAAAATGAACATTATCGCCAATCTATCTGAAATTTCCTTAAATATAGGAATATCTGTGCAAAATATGGAAATTTCTATTTGGGCCATTCCATGCCAAATGGTCTAGTGGTCCCCACTCGACCATCACGGATTTCGATGAAATTTTGTATGGACATTTACACATGTCTCTCATGAACATTTGTAAAGTTTTACTTTCGTCGATGGTATACTTGCTGAGATAAAGAAGATTGTTTGACCCCGTGTCGCTGCCTTCTTCAATATGAATATGAGTTTTCAGTAACTTTGAGGCGTCGTATCTCAGAAAATTGTTCTATGAAGTAAACGCACTTTGGCTATCTTAAACAACTTTTTGCGCTCTATTAAAAAAAGTAATAATAATAACTGTAAGAGCGACTTTCTTGCAGAAATGTCTGTGCAAAACTGGCCCAAAAAATTGCGGATCGAAAAAAAATTTAAACTTTGGCTTTTTATATTTCAAGGAGAAATGATATAATCAACGTGGAACTTATCGTATGATTACATATCAATACATAGTTTATAAATATAAAATTTTATTTTCCTAGTACTTTCCATTATTTTCAAAATTGAGTCAACATTTGACAATTTTTGTAAAAAAGCCAAAAATAGGCTATTTTTACCCCGCTTTTACAAAAAAGACCCTCTGGAATTTCATAAAAAAAATTTAATTTATATAGAGAATGATTTCATACCTCTAAAAAAGTATATCTAGTTTTTCATCTCGAGCATATAAGGCCTTAGAAATAGGGACAACTTTGAGGATGACATTTGTAAAAACGACAAAAATAGGTTATTTTCTTCCCGCTCTAAGAAAAGAAAGACCTTTTCGATACTCTTGTAAATTATTTTCATTTAAAAGAGAATGTTTCAAACCTCTTAAAAAGGTACACTATATCTTCAGCTGGTATTCCAGCGGCTAACGTTATTTTGTCTGCTATTACTTTCTGCATGCGTTAAACTTTTCGTTACACGTAGGTTCATTTTATCCCTACTACTCACTCTCCGAATTCTTAACGGAGTAGATTCCAAATCAGTAAAACTTTGATTTACCGTGTCCGAAATATACATATCGCAATTTTCCGAATACGAAGAGTCAGTAGTGTTTTGGACCATAAAACATATTTGGCTGTATATCTTGGAACAAATTTTTTGACCAGGCTTCACATTTGTTTTTGCCCATTTTTGCAAATCATTATACAAGGCTAGATTGACTTTCAGCAGCTCATGTTTAGCTGTATGTTTGTTTTGTTAAATGGGTTGCAGCATGACTTTTGTTTAATTTAATACTTGTCTAAATACATTGCTTTGTGATAGAAACAGATTTGATCGTACTCTGTGATCTCAACCTCTGATTGCAGAGAAATGAGCACTTTTTCGTGCAACGATAAATTGTGCACATATTGCAGCCCAAATTTATTGGAATAAAATGAACCATGATGGCAAATGGAAGAAAGTTTTTCCCCAACAACGCAAAAGGGCAAGGTGGGATTTTCATCTGACTCTTCGACATCCATTTAGAGTTAGTGAAATCGCAATATTTAGTGCAAATTCTGGAAAAAGAAGTTATAAAAATATGATGGAATACGACAAATACAGCAGCTCAGTTCAAAACGTGGCCATGCGAGAGTGCTATGTCAATAAAATACTTACAGAATACTAAGCAGCTGTCAATTTTCTAGAGGAACCTGAAGTGGAGTATGGATGAAATTTGAAGTATCCAAGAAATGAAAATATAGCAAAACTCACTATTTAAAAAAAAACTCGAAGTAACACACAACAGAATGGCCACATAGCCACGACTTAACCGAAGTCTCTACTAAAGATTCTTTACTCATGTTTCAACAGAAACTTTGTTTTGATTTGTTACTTTGTTATAATTTGTTATTTAGTAAATTAACTAACTTTGAAGTTAATTAACTTTACTGATTATTCTCCCATTCTGAACATTGTTAACCCCCTTCCTCCTCCCCCTAACACCTCTTCCACTAACAACAGTAGCTAATCTGATTGGTGCCTTGGTTTTTTATTCTTTGTATATATATATATGCACTCCTGAATAACTCTTGTGCTTGATAATGGACTAAAGTCTGAAACCGGTCGCAGATATTAAAAACTTTAAAAGTGGAATTTTGATAAGTTATTTCCACCCATTTAGATGCAGTTACACTAAGTTAAAGCTTACCAGATTGATTTAATTTGTTACTTTGTTGTCCATGATGTCCCGCCGGCACAATATTTTGTCTTAATACCACCAGATAAATAAGCACACAAGGATTTACAACCTCATCGAAGAAAGCAAATTGCAGGCTTGGGATCCTCAACCAAGAAACCCACCCGTGGCAGGTATTGCATGGCTATCGGGCGTGACCCCTACGGCGATGGGGTTACTGGTTCAAATGCCTGAACTGGTAGTGACGATGTCACTACCGGGACCAGTCATGGACCAACGCAATATATTAAAAATGTCTACATAAAATAACCAGGACGATAAACAACAGAAGACATGTGGCGCCACCATAGCAACGTTCTCAATTTTGTTAATATCTTTAAGGGCTCTACGTGCTCTCGATGAAAAACTAGATATACTTTTTTAGAGGTTTGAAATCATTCTCTATTTAATAAGATTTCTTAAAAGAAATTCCAGAGGTTTTTTTTGTAAAAGCGGGGTAAAAATAGCCTATTTTTGGCTTTTTTACAAAAATTTTCAAATGTTGACTCAATTTTTAAAATAATGGAAAGTACTAGGAAGATGAAATTTTATATTTATAAACTATGTATTGAAATGTAATCATGCAATAAGTTCCACGTTGATTATATCATTTCTTCTTGAAATATAAAAAGCCAAAGTTTAAATTTTTTTTCGATCCGCAATTTTTTGGGCCAATTTTGCACAGACATTTCTGCAAAAAAGTCGCTCTTACAGTAATTATTATTACTTTTTTTAATAGAGCGCAAAAAGTTGTTTAAGATAGCCAAAGTGCGTTTACTTCATAGAACAATTTTCTGAGATACGACGCCTCAAAGTTACTGAAAACTCATATTCATATTGAAGAAGGCAGCGACGCGGGGTCAAACAATCTTCTTTATCTCACCAAGTATACCATCGACGAAAGTAAAACTTTACAAATGTTCATGAGAGACATGTGTAAATGTCCATACAAAATTTCATCGAAATCCGTGATGGTCGAGCGGGGCACTTCTCTGAAATCCACTTGGCATGGAATGACCCAGTTTCATCTTAAACCGAGTCCATATTCAGGTATGTTTTCACGAATTTCTGGCAAAATACCGCCAAAAACTGAAAATGGCCTAATACCATAGAATTTATGAATATGTTCGAAAGAATAACCATTTTCTGCCGATCTTTCTATAATTTTCTGATTTATTGAGGAATATTTGTTCAAAATATGTATACATTACAATATGCATACATACGATCTTAAATACGACACCAAACACAACTATCTTTTTTTAATTTTAGGGCAAAATACAGCGAAAAAACTGAAATATATCGAAAATATTCCCAATTTTCGCTGATTTCTCCGGTATTTCCTAAGAAAAGTGAATTATTGGTGAAAATATCTAAATGAATCGCTTACTTCTTCGAAAAAAGTCAAAATATAACCAAACATCTGAATATTTTCGAAAAATACCCATTTTTCGCCAATTTTCTAGTAATTTGCTGGTAAAAGTGGAATTTTCTTTCAAAATATGGAAGGTATGCATAGATGTTGAAAACGAGTCCAAATTGATACTACGTTTCTCGAGTTTTAGGCAAATAAAGCAAAAAATCAGAGAATGTTCGAAAAAATACCCATTTATCTTTTATATATCCGAAATTTGCAGATAAATGTCGAAATTTTATTGAACATGTAGTGTCCGGGTTTTTTTGATTGGGTTTTATTGGGATTCATTTGTCTGTATGTCATGTCATTTTGCTCTTTTCGTTGTGTTATTACGCAAGAGGTGAACGGACACGGAGACGAGAGGAATTGCTGCCATCTCGGAAAACAGCATGCTTTCATTTTGCTTTTAGATCGCGGATTTAGGCCTCTCCAAAATAGTTGAATATATTCAACTATTTTCCCTTCAGGATAGGAAAGGACTCTCAAAAGTTTCACCGAGTAGCTGTAAATGTAACCTTTAAATGTCAGAGTTTCTCCTATGGACCATGTCACCCCAACGTACTCTTGTAACTCTCATAATTTAGCAGGAACAGGTATAAAATTCTCGTCTGTAAACGAGCCCATCAGTCTCGAACACTTTGCGCTCTGACAAAAGTGCTGCCCGAACCATTACAGGATACGTTGCCTATTCTTCCCATTCTCAGTGTCATGCCATCTCCCGCATACGACGCAGTATAGGAGTCAAAAGTAAGAAATTAAAACTATTTTTATATTTTTACATGAAGCTTGTGATATTTTATTTCTCCGGAAATCACCGACACCTGGCAAAGAACCCATTAATTTAAAGTAATTGTACTGTCTCTCGATTAACTGAAGGGCAGACATTACAAACATATGGAAAAATCTCGCTTATATCTTCAATACGTGTCCAGATACACGTGTCAGTTTTTCTCGAATTGTAGGAAAAATACAGCCAAAAAAGTGAAAAAGTTCGAAAAAATGCCAATTTTTAGCGGATTACTTCTTAAATTGCTTACAAAGTGGAATATTTGTTCGAAATATAATATTAATGAGGGAATTTTTATTAAAATATGGAAAATTTTCGCTTGGGTCGTCAATACGTGACCACATATGACTATAATATCTCGAATTTTAGGCATAATACAACCAGAAAAAGTAAAACTTTTCGAAAAAAATGCCAATTTTTGCCAATTTTTCCGAAATTTGTGGATTAATATAGAATATTTGTACAAAATATGTATAAATCTCGGTAATATCTTCAATAAGAGTCTTTAAACAACTAGTGCTCTCCAATTTAAGGCAAAACTGCCAAAATACTGAATAAGCTTGAAAAAATTACCATTTTTCTTCGATTTTTCCGAAATTGGCTGATAGATGTGGAATTTTTGTTCAAAATGTGGAACAATCTCGGTTGGATCTTCAATACGAGTCCAAATACGATTAAATATTTTCGAATTGCAAGCGAAATACAGCGAAAAGCTAAAAATGTCGAATAAATGCCAATATTTTGTTGAAGTGTCCGAAATTTGTGAATTAATTTAGAATATTTGTTTAAATTAAGTATAAATCATGGTAAGGTCTTCTTTTTGAGTACTTCTTCAACAATTTTTCTTGAATTTAAGGCGAAATACAGCCAAATTACTGAAGAGGTTGGAAAAAAATGCCCATTTTTTGTTGATTTTTCCGAAATTTACTGATAAATGTGGGAGTTTTGTTAAAAATATGGAAAAATTGGAATCTTTAATGCCTTTCCGATACGACTAAGTTATCTTGAATTTTAGGCATAAGACAGCCAAAATACTGAAAATGATCTAAAAAATGTCCAATTTTCGCCGATTTTTCCGAAATGTGTGGATTAATGTGGAATTTTGGTTCAAAATATGGAAGCATATCGCTCAGTTCTTCTATAAGAGTCCATATACGACAATGTTTTCTCGAAGGTTAGGCAAACTACAACTAAAGAACTGAAATATTTCCAAAAATGTCCCACTTTCGCCAATTATCCCGTTATCTGCTGGTAAAAGTGGAATTTTTGTTCAAAACATGGAAAAATCTTGCTGTTATCAAAACGAGTCCAAATTCAACTAGGTTTTCTCAAATTTCATGGAAATACAGCCAGAATATTTAATTTTTCGAAAAAATTCTTGCCGATTTTTCTGTATTTTGCTTATAAATTTGAAATTTTTGTTCAAAATATGGATTTGTTTTCGTATAACTTAAAAGGAGTTCAAGCGTGATTAGGTGTTCTCGCATTTTAAGCAAAATACAGCAATAAATCACAAATTTGTCGAAAAAATGCCAATTTTTCGTCGATTTTCTGAAATTTGCTGATAATTGTGGAGTTTTCCTTCAAAATATGGTAGGTTTTCTCTCAGTTCTTCATTGTGTGTACAAAAACGACGATATTTTCTCAAAACCTAGGCAAAATACAGCCAAATGAGAGAAAAATTATCAAAACATTGTCATAAATCTCTTTTTTTCGAAATATGCTAATTAAAATGGAATTTAAAAAATATGTGAATATCTCTCTAATATCATAAAAATGATTCATATTTCGAATAGTTTATCTAAAATTTTTCCACAATAAAGTCAAAATATGAAAAATTAAAAAAAGTGTTCATTTTTGGCCAATTTTTCGGAGAATCACCAATTAAAGTGGAATATTTGTTTAAAATATGGGATTAAAAGGTATCTGATTAACAAGTATCAATTCGGAATCTTTAAAACGATTCCGAATTGGATTAGGTTTTCTAAAATAAAACAAAATACAACCAAAAGTTCTGAAAAATTATAAAAATCCCCATATTCCGAAAATTGCTAATGAAAAAGGAATTGAATTTCTATATATGGAATGTTTTTGCTTGAGTCATTAAGGCTAGTCTAAATATGGCTATATTATCTCAAATGTCAGGTAAAATACAGCCCAAAACCTGAACAGTATCGAAAATATTCCCAATTTTCTCTTATTTCTCCGTTCTTTGCCGATAAAAGTGGAATTTTTGTGCAAAATATCTAAGAAAATCAGTAAGTTCTTCAAAACAAATCCTTACTTGAATAGCTTTTCTCGAGTATTAGGAAAAATACAGCCATAAAAGTGAAAGTTCGAAAAATGCCCAATTCTCGCGGATTAGTTCGTAATTTACCTACAAAGTGGAATTTTTCACCCCTGGTTTGCGATTTTACTGCTTGGTTTAGCGAGTTTTTCTGGAGTAAATTTAATAACTTTTTACATGAGTCGACATACCGGGCCCTTTTCTTTATGCTATGATTATTCCAGTCGATACCAGGAAGATAAAAATCCCCCCGATTAAAGTTATACTCTGATTGTTCTTACTCGTTTAGAAATTTATTTCATCGTTAAGATATCGCAAAACCTGTCGAGAAGAGTTTGGTGGTCGGTAAAACGCACACACATTTATGTTTGGTTTATTTTCTTGATGGGTATTAATTTCAATTTTTTATTGAATATGCAACACTTACATAAAGATGACTTAATATATAGCTTTTTCATATCCCAATTCTCTTGATAAATACTAATACTAATAGAATGTTAACCAAATTATGGTGCTCATAAGTTAAACAGTGTTGTACCAAATATCTTAAATAAATTGCCAACACATCTGTAGTATTTAACATCATTGAGTGACCTTAAAAAAGTATGAAAAACTTCCTTCTACACAATTAAACAATATAATTTTTAAAATATAATTTTATAATCTATTTTTGATAAGATATGTGTATAGAAATAAAGTTATGTTTTGAGTAAAACTTATGGTAGTTAATGACTGAGTATTCCTAAAGTTTTTAGAAGTAAGTTGTATATCTGCAATTCTTTAGTATTCTATATTCTGGTTGTCTGTTTATTTGCGCACCTCCTGACGAGCAAATTATTGGCTCAGGAGAAAAGAAACCAATACCTTCAAGTGCAATTTTTTGTTCAATTTTGTCTGATATGTATACTTAATTGACTTTGTAACTATGTATATACATAGATAAATAAATATCTTAATTATAAAAAAGGAATATTAGCGAAATTCCGGAAAATTACGAATTCGATTCCATTGAACATTGTGCAGTTCGTGATAATCACACAAACCCACTGCTTTAAAATCTTTGCTATAAAATCAACTTTGCGTTAAAATTCTGTCCCTCAGAAATCTTCCTCGACGTAATATTTCTTCGCCATCACCTCAAACGAATGGTTAATGTCCCTAAAAACGGTTTGATAAAGAAAAACTACAAAATGGCCTTAATTTCGCTCCTGTTACTTAAATATTGGAGTTTAAATTCGCTGAAATCTCAGTAAATTGCCTCCTTCTGACGTTAGTTCTTACCATTAATGCTGTATGGACTTAAAATCCCCGTGTATTTTTGTGCGGGAATATGAATGTATCGGATCTACAATCACCTTGGTCGTCATGGGGACTTGTTGTTTACTACGGCAAAATTTTGAAAAATGCTAGATTATTTTGTCAAAGTTGTCGTAATTTCCATTCAAAAAGTGTATCTTACGACTATATTAAGATTCTTTATTTAATTAACCTTCGTTTAATACTTTTCCTGACTTCGTAAGAGCAACATTTCCAAATGAATTCTGTAAAATTATCAAAGCCTCTGTGGTGGCAAAGACATGATCGCTGCTCACCACGGCCATATCGTTGGTTAGATTTCATTGGTCAATTTTCTACGGATATTCGTCATGTTTCAGGTTCCGCCAACTGTGTCGCCGATGCTGTATTCAGAGTCGAGGGAATAAGCATATCAGTTGAGTTCTCCGAGCTTGCGGAAGCCCAGGATATAGATTCCGATCTTCCTAAGCTTCTTGAAGAATGAATTTTACGACTGAAGCGCATTCCAGTATAAATTATGATTCTATATCATATTAGACCAAATTGATGTTGTTACTTGTAGATATTCTAGTTCTTAAAAGTTCAAGCTATACTTAATGGAATTTTGTGATGCTTACAAAATTATAGAACTTAGTAGTTTCCACAGAAATATATTTAGCATGACTAGTTTCATCTACATGCTTGATGATGTCTAAATGTAGGTGGAAGTAGTAGTGCCAAATATATTGCTGTGAGAATTACTAAGTTCTATGTTTATTTCTCAAGTGTAGATTTTTATCATTTGATGTATGTTAATGATTTACTTGATATATTATTTACTTGTATGTATATTGTACACATGGTTCTACTGATTTATACTAATAAAAGGAATTTTATTATATATATATTTGTAATTTTTTGTAAAAATTTGCGTACACACCATGTATCCCCGGCAAATAAGCAATATGCAATGCAGGGGAGGAGAGAAAGGGGGAGGAGTGTTGGGGGAAGAGGAAGGAGAGGTGGTAACCCTCTTTCCTGCTACTTTTATTGTTCCTTTTTGGAACTCGCGGTGCGAAGAATGGGAATTAGATATCAATGTAGGTTAATTCTCCGTAGTTAATTTTACAAAAATAGTTGCGTCCAAATCACCCGTACAAAGTCAATATCTAATACTTCAGGATCATTATTACTAGTAACGAAAATTAAAGCACGCATATTCAAAAAATCTGCAAGTAAAAGGCCTTGAAAAGCATATTGTCGGTAAATGCGATGAAAAGTTGAGAGAGCGATGTTATTTTCCCTTGGTCAGAACCTTTCAAGAATTTGCGGCAAGTATATGGCGGATGAAACGTACTCGCGAACTCGAGAAGGTGCAGCGTAAAGCGGTTCGTTCTGTTTAGAAATGCTACGATAAAAAAGTACAATAATGCTCTCAGACGTAGGTTAGGAATCCTTGGCTTGACTTGTTACTTTCTCCATATACGAAGTATAGAGAAAGTATTGTTTTCATGAAAAAAATCGACTTCGTGATTTCAACGGAAATACATGTTTTGGGGTCCCTAGAACACGTTTTGACCATTTTCGGAAAGATGTCTGTGTGTATGTGTGTGTGTGTGTGTGTGTGTGTGTGTGTGTGTGACAGTGGGCGCTCTAACGTGAAAACTATTAGTCGTATCAAAATCAAACTTCATATATAGTTTTGTGGTGTGTGCTGTCAGAGTTGATTAGTTTTTGGAATAAATCGGTCAACCGGAAGTCGAGCTTTATTCATTAACGCTCATTTCCGGTTCTCATAATATCTCCATAAATATGATATTTACGTGTATTGTATTTCCTATAAAAGTTTTAGATAATGTAATTTACTATAACTTTTGTATTTAACATATTTTTGTATCACCGGTTGATTAGGAGTTATTCGTGAAATTCTGATAAACCGGAAGAAGATGATTATGTACTTTGTGGGCGCTCTAACATGAAAAATATTTGTCGGATCAACACCAAATTTCATATGTAGTACTTTTGTTTTAGTCTTTAGATTTGATTAGTTTTTGGAGTAAATCGGTTGACCGGAAGTCGAGCTTCATTCTTCAAAGCTCATTTCCGGTTTTCAAAATATCTCCATAAATATGATATTTAGGTATATACTATTACTTACAAGAGTTTTAGAAAATATAATTTACTATTACTTTTGTATGAAACATATTTTTGTATAACTGATTGTTTAGGAGTTATTCATAAAATACTGATAAACCGGAAGTTGCTGATTATGTACTTTGCGGGCGCTCTGGGCTCTATGGGCGAAAGGCCAAATTCATCGTTTTTCATGGAGCATGTCCCGAAAAACATTATTAATCACTCATCTTCCAAGTTTAGATGGAATATAGAGTTCGAAATTACTGTCGTAGATAAATATTTACAACTTATGTATGGAGAAAGTCATGTGCTGGCCACATCAGATTTTTACTTTCTCCATATACGAAGTATAGAGAAAGTATTGTTTTCATGAAAACATTCGACTTCGAGATTTCAACGGAAATACATGTTTTGGGGTCCCTAGAACACGTTTTGACCATTTTCGGAATGATGTCTGTGTGTATGTGTGTGTGTGTGTGTGTGTGTGTGTGTGTGTGTGTGTGTGATAGTGGGCGCTCTAACGTGAAAACTATTAGTCGTATCAATACCAAACTTCATATATAGTAGTGGTGTGTGTGCTGTCAGAGTTGATTAGTTTTTGGAGTAAATTGGTCAACCGGAAGTCGAGCTTTATTCATAAAAGCTCATTTCCGGTTTTCAAAATATCTCCATAAATATGATATACACGTATATTGTATTACTTATAAAAGTTTTAGATAATGTAATTTACTATAACTTTTGTATTTAATATATTTTTGTATCACCACTTGATTAGGAGTTATTCGTGTAATACCGATAAACCGGAAGTATCTGATTATGTACTTTGTGGGCGCTCTAACATGAAAATTGTTTGTTGGATCAACACCAAATTTTATATATAGTATTTTGGTTTGTGTGTTTAGAGTTGATTAGATTTTGGAGTAAATCGGTCAATCGGAAGTCGAGCTTCATTCTTCAAAGCTCATTTCCGGTTTTCAAAATATCTCCATAAATATGATATTTAGGTATATAGTATTAGTTTTCAAAGTTTTAGATAATGTAATTTACTATGACTTTTGTATGAAACATATTTTTGTATCACGGATTGTTTAGGAGTTATTTGTGAAATACTGATAAACCGGAAGTTTCTGATTATGTACGTTGTGGGCGCTCTGGGCGCTGGGGCGAAAGGCCACTTCATCGTTTTTCATCGAACATGTCCTGAAAAACATTATTTATAATGTTTGTGACGTAAAAGATAATAATATATATAAATTAATCACTCATCTTCAAAGTTTAGATGGAATATAGAGTTCGAAATTACTGTCGTAGATAAATATTTACATCTTATATATGGAGAAAGTCATGTGCTGGCCACATCAGATTTTTTTTTATTCATATGCTGGGGTAGGTGAGGCGCAGTCGCCCCCTCTTCCCCTACCCCAGCAGCTCTCCAAGTTATTACAAAGATCGTACATTTTGTTTAGTCAAGTACAATAGTATATAAATAAATAAATACATAAATGAATAAATACATAAATAAATAAATACATAAATAAATAAATACATAAATATACAATAAATAAGAGTATAAAATTGAAAATAAATATGTGAATAGAAGTTCTCATAAAATACATATAAATGCAAGGTAAAAAACTAATAAAAACACCTTTGGATACATAAGTAAATAAATAAGTAAAAGTGCTAAAAATGGTATGTACATAAAAAAAAGGTAAAAAATATTACGACTGTTAAAAAACACCTTGAGGTAAATGAGTAAATAAGTTGGTAAAACGTTGTATATAAAACAAGGTGAAAAAATCTCCCCTATTAAAAAACACCTTGAAAAATTTAAATAAATACATAGATAAAGGTACGATCAGTGTAAAAACAAGGTGAAAAACATTTCAAATGTAAAAACCACCTTGAGATAAATAAATAAATACATTGGTAAAAGTGCTAAGCACGGTGTATAAAAACAAGGTGAAAAAGGTCTCAACCGTTAAAAAAAAACACCTTTAAAAATTAAGTAAAAACATAGATAAAAGTGTAGGTGGTATAAAAACAAGGTGAAAAAGTCTTCATTGTTAAAAATCACCTTGAAAACGAAATTAAATAAAACATGGATAAAAGTGCTGGGTATGTAAAAACAAGGTGACAAACATTTAACCTGTTAAAACACCTTGAATATAAATAAATAAATAACAGAATAAAAGTACTGAATATGTAAAAAACAAGGTGAAAAAATCTTCACTCAGCTCCGGTGGAGGGCGTTGGAGGTATTATTGCAGATAAGCAAGATGTGTTTGAAAAAATAAAAAATCACACTATTTATAATTGCTCAAAATCAAAATCAATTAATTTATACACTAGGTGTAATTATTTTTGTTACTGTACATGCAAGGGTTTTGGGATATCATTGCAAATAAGTGGGATATAAGTGTTTGAAAAATAAAAAATCGTATTTATTTAAATTGCTCCGAATCAAAATCCATTAATTCAAATGAAAGCAGTAGTTATTGTCGTTCCTCTACACGTAAGGATTTTGGAATATCATTGCAAATAAGCGAGATATAAGGGTTTGAAAAAATGCAAAATCGTAATTTTAAAATTGCTTCAAATAAAAATCAATTAATTTAGACCTTAGGTATAATTATTTTACTCATCTTCAAAACGTATTTTTGAAATTTTAAAATCCTTAAATCTCCGTTAATTGCAATGATATGGAAAAACCGTTGTTACTAGGAGATAATCACTAATTACCGCATCTATACAAAATTTCAAATTTTCAAATCGAGCAATTTAAAAAATTTGAATTTTTTAAATTTTAAAACCCTCTTATAACCGGCATTTGCAATGATATAGGGTAACCCTTGTTGCTGGTTGATGATCTCTATGTACCGCAACTATACTAAATTTCAAATTTTCATTTGGAGCAATTTTAAAAATTTTAAAACCCTTATATCTCCGTTATTTGAAATGATATACGGAAACCCTTGTTACTAGGAGATGAGCGTTAATTACCGCATCTATACCAAATTTCAAATTACCAATTCCAGCAATTATAAAAATTTGAATTTATGAAATTTTATAACCCTTATATTTGGCTAAAATTATCCCTTTCCGTTACTTTTTTTAATCATATCTCGATAAAAGGACGAAAAATAAAGACAGAATAGAGACAAAAAATAGAATTTTCGCTAAAATTATCCATTTTCATTACTTTATTCGATCATCTCTCGATAAAATGATGAAAATTAAGGCAAATAAGAGGAGAAAATTTGAAATGTCGCTAAAATTATCCGTCTTCGTTTCATTATTCGATCATATCTCAATAATATGTCGAATAATAAAAATAAAATTAGCTGAAAAAATGAAATTTCGGTAAAATCATCCGTTTTCGTTGCTACTTTCGATTTTATCTCGATAAAATGGTAAAATTAAGGAAAAATAGAGGAGACAAATTAAAATTTCTCTAAATTTATCCGTTTTCGTTGCTTTTTTTAATTATATCTCGATTATATATCGAAAAATAATGACAAAATAGGGGAAAAAATTGAAATTTCGCTAAAATTACCCGTTTTAAGAGCTTTTTTCGAAATTATCTCGATAAAATGACGAAAATAAAGAAATAATAGAAAAAAATAATTGAAATTTTGCTTAAATAATCCGTTTTCGTTGCTTTTTTCAATCATATCTTGATTTAAAGACTAAAAACAGACAAACTAGATGAAAAAAATTGAAATTTCGCTAAAATAAACCGTTTTTGTTGCTTTTTCGATCATATCTCAATAAAATTACGAAAAATAAAGACAAAATAGGGAAAAAGTTTGAAATTTCGCTGAAATTATCCGTTTTCCTAGATTTTTTCTCTCATATCTCGATAAAATGACGAGAACAAAAGACAAAATAGAGAAAATGAATTGAAATTTCGCTAAAGTTATCCTCTTTTGTTGCTTTTTTCGATCATATCTTGATAAAAGGACGAAAAATAAACAAGAAATAGAGGAAAAAATTTGAGATATCGCTAAAATTATCTTTTTTCGTTGTCTTTTTCAATCATATCTAAATACAATGATAAAAATTAGGAAAAAATAGAGAGAAAAAATTGAAATTTCGCTAATATTATCCGTTTTCATTGCTTTTTTCGATCATATCTTGATTAACTGAAAATAAAAGATGAAATATTGGTAAAAATTGAAATTTCGTTCAAATAATCCTTATACGTTGCTTTTTGGACATATCTCGATAACATTACGAACAATAAAGACAAAATAGAGAATATAAAATGAAATTTTGCTAAAATTTCTGTTTTTGTTGCTTTTATCGAACATATCTTGATAATATGATAATATATGAAAAAATTGAATAAAATTAAGGCAATAGAGAGGAGAAAAATTAAATTTTCGCTAAAATTACTCGTTTTCGATGCTTTTTTCGGTCATATCTCGATATAATGACGAATAGTAAGGCAAAGTAGAGGTAAAAATAGAATTTTCGTTAAAATTATCCATTTTCATTTCTTTATTCGATCATATCTCAATAATATGATGAATAATAAAGACAAAATTTACCTGAAAAAATGAAATTTCTGTAAAATCATCCGTTTTCGTTGCTACTTTCAATTATATCTCGATAAAATTGTAAAGTTAAGGAAAAATAAGGAAGACAAATTAAAATTTCGCAAAATTTATCCGTTTACGTTGCTTTTTTTGATTATATCTCGATAAAATTTCGAAAAATAATTACAAAATAAGTGAAAAATTGAAATTTCGCTAAAACTATCCGTTTTCGTAGGTTTTTTCGATAATATCTCGATAAAATGACGAAAAATAAAGAATAAATTTAGAGGAAAAAATTGAAATTTCGCTAATATTATCTGTTTTCGTTGCTCTTTTCGGTCATTTATCGATAAAATGACGAAAAATAAAGAAATAATAGGGAAAAATAACTGAAATTTTGCGGAAATAATCTGTTTTCGTTGCCTTTTCCAATCATATCTCTATTTAAAGACTAAAAAAACACAAAATTGATGAAAAAAAATGGAAATTTCGCTAAAATTAACCGTTTTTGTTGCTTTTTCGATCATATCTCAATAAATTGCCCAAAAATTAAAGACAAAATAGAGAAAAAAGTTTGAAATTCGCTGAAATTATCCGTTTTCCTAGAATATTTTTCTCGTATCTCGGTAAAAAGACGAGAACAAAAGACAAAATAGAGAAAATAAATTGAAATTTCGCTAAAGTTATCCTCTTTTGTTGGTTTTTTCGATCATATCTTGATAAAAGGACGAAAAATAAACAAGAAATAGAGGAATAAATTTGAGATATCGCTAAAATTATATTTTTTTTGTCTTTTGTATTCATATCTAAATACAATGATGAAAATATATCGCTTTTCGCAAAAAATATTTTGCTTTTTTCGAACATATCTTGGTAAAAGGACGAAAAATAAAAACCAAATAGAGGAAGAAAAATTGATATTTCGCTAAAATTATCCGGTTTTGTTGCTTTTTTCGATAATATCTCGATAAAATGACAAAAAATAAAGACAAAATTTAGAGGAAAAAATTTAAATTTCTCTTAAATTATCCGATTCCGTCGTTTTTTCTATCATATCTCGATAAATTGACGAAAATTATGGCAAAATAGGGGGAAAAAAATAAATTTCGCTAAAATTATCCATTTTCGTTCCTTTTTTCGATTATATATGAAAATAATGAAAAACATTAAGGCAAAAGAGAGGAGAAAAATTAACTTTTCGCTAAAATTATCCGTTTTCAATGCTTTTTTTGGTCATATCTCGATATAATGACAAATAGTAAGGCAAAGTAGTGAAAAGAAATAGAATTTTCGTTAAAATTATCCATTTTAGTTCCTTTTTTCGATCATACATTCATAAAAAGACGAAAAATAAATAAAAAATTTAGAGGTCAAAATTGAAATTTTGCTAGAATTATCCGTTCTTGTTGATTTTTTCGATAATGCAGGAATAAAATGAAAAAAATTAAGGCAAAAGAGAGGAGAAAAAAAGAACCTTTCGCTAAAATTATCCATTTTCGTTACTTTTTTCCATCATATATTTATAAAAGGACGAAAAATAAAGGCAAAATATAGAGGTTAAAATTGAAATTTCTCTAATTTTATCCGTTTTCGTTGCTTTCTTCGATAATATCTCGATAGAATGACGTGAAAAATGACTAAATAATGTTAAAATAGAAATTTAGCTAGAATTATCCGTTTTTGTTGTTTTTTTCGTTCATCCCACGATAAAATGACCAAAAAATATAGAAAAAATAGAGAAAAAATTAATATTTCGCTATAATTATCCGTTTTCGTTGATTTTATTATAATATCTGAATAAAATGACAAAATAAAGGCAAAAGAAAGCAGAAAAATTAAATTTTCGCTGTAATATCCGTTTTCGTTGCTTTTTCGATCATATCTCAATTATACGACGAATAATAAAGACAAAACCTTGAGGAAAAAATTGAAATTTCGCTAAAATTATCCGTTTTCGTTGCTTTTTCGATCATAACTCGAATAAATTTCGAAAATTAAAGACAGAATAGAGAAAAATAATTGAAATTTCGCTAAAATTAACCGCTTTTGTTGTTTTCTTCGATAATATCTCGATAAACTGACGAAAAATAGAGAAAAAATTTAGAGGAAAAATGTAAATTTCGCTTAAATTATCCGTTTTCGTTCTTTTTCGATCATATCTCGATAAAATGACGAAATTTGTGGCGAAATAGTGGAGAAAAACATAGATTTCGCTAAAATTATCCATTTTTGTTGATTCCTTCGATCATATATTTATAAAAAGACGAAAAATAAAGACATAATTTAGCTAAAAAAATAGAAATTTCGCTACAATTATCCGTTTTCGTTACTTGTTGATTCCTTCGATCATATATTTATAAAAAGACGAAAAATAAAGACATAATTTAACTAAAAAAATAGAAATTTCGCTACAATTATCTGTTTTCGTTCCTACTTTCGATTATATCCCGAAAAAATGACGAAAAATAATAAAGAAACAATTTAAAGGAAAATGTAAATTTCGCTTCAATTTTCCGTTTTCGTTGTTTTATCGATCATATCTCGATAAAATGACGAAAATTGTGGCGAAATAGTACAGAAAAACATAGAATTCGCTAAAATTATCCATTTTTGTTGATTCTTTTGTTCATATACTTATAAAAAGACGAAAAATAAAGACATAATTTAGCTGAAAAAATAGAAATTTCGCTACAATTATCCGTTTTCGTTGCTACTTTCGATTATATCCCGAAAAAAAGACGAAAAATAATGAAAAAATAGCGAAAAATATTGTAATTTCCCTAAAATTATTTTTTTTGTTGCATTTTTTGATCATATCTTGATTAACGACGAAAAGTAAAACAAGAAATAGACGAAAAAATTTATATTTCGCTAAAATTATCCGTTTTCGTCTTTTTTTCTAATACATCACGATAAAATGACGAAAATTAAGGAAAAAAAAGAGGAAAAAAATTTAAATTTCGCTAATATTATCCGTTTTCATTGCTTTTTTCGATCATATCTTGATTAACTGACTAAAAAAAGATGAAATAGGGGTAAAAATTGAAATTTCGTTGAAATAATCCATATTCGTTGCAGTTTAGGACATATCTCGATAAAAGTATGAAGAATAGAGAAAATAAAATGAAATTTCACTAAAATTTCTGTTTTTGATGCTTTTTTCGAACATATCTTTATAAAAGGACGAAAATTAAGAAAAATTGAAGAGAAAATTTGAAATTTCGCTAAAATTATCCGTTCTCGTTGGATTAATCGTTCATATCTCAATAATATGACGAATAATAAAGACAAATATAAAGGAAAGATGAAACTTCGCTAAAATTATCCATTTTCGTTGCTTTTTTCGATCATATATTTATAAAAGGTCGAAAAATAAAGAAATAATAGAAAAAAATAATTGAAATTTTGCTGAAATAATCCGTTTTCGTTGCTTTTATCAATCATATCCTGATTTAAAGACTAAAAAAATACAAAATAGATGAAAAAAAATGAAATGTCGCTAAAACTAACCGTTTTATATGCTGGTTTTAGATCATATCTCGATAAAATATCGAAAAATGATGACAAATTATGTGGGAAAAATTAAAATTTCGCTAAAATTATCCGTTTCCGTTGCATTTTTCGATAATATCTCGATAAAATGACGAAAAATAAACACAAAATTTAGAGTAAAACATTGTAATTTGGCTAAAATTATCCAATTTCGTTGTTTTTTCGATCAGATCTCGATAAAATGACGAAAATCCTGGCAAAATAGAGGAGAAAAAAAAATCGCTAAAATTATCCATTTTCGTTGCTTTGTTCGATCATATATTTTTTAAAAAGAAGAAAAATAAAGACAAAATTTAGGGGTAAAAAATTGAAATTTCGATAATTTTATCCGTTTTCGTTGCTTTTTTCGATAATATCTCGATAAAATGACGTAAAGAATGACTTAATAGAGCAAAAATAGAAATTTAGCTAGAATTATCCGTTTTTGTCGCTTTTTTTGTTCACCCTTCGATAAAATGACCAAAGGATATAGAAAAAATAGAGAAAAAATAGATATTTCGCTATAATAATCGGTTTTCTATGATTTTTTTCTATTATATCTGAATAAAATGACAAAAATTGAGGCAAAAGAAAGGAGAAAATTTAATTTTTCACTAAAATTATCCGTTTTCGTTTCTTTTTTCGATCATATCTAGATAATAAGACGAATAATAAAGACAAAAATTAGCTGAAAGAATTAAAATTTCGGGTATATTATCCGTTTTCGTCGCTACTTTCGATTATCTATATATATATAAAAATGAATGTGTGTCTGTCTGTCTGTCTGTCTGTACTCGATAGATTCAAAAATTATAGATCCAATCGTCGTGAAAATTTGGGAAATTATTACGTATATCCCCGGGAAGGTTTTTGTAAATTTTTATTTTAATCGGAGAACTCAGTTCGACTCCAGAAGGAAAAACAGTTTCCATAATAAATACATGTAAACTTCAATTTTATCACTTGCATGCTTCCTTTCTTTCGCAAAATTAAATTAGAAATAACCAACGTATGGATTTAGAAGTACCACCAGAAGAAGGGAAATTGAATAAAGTTTCTTATTATGGTCATGAAATATAGCTTACTATCGGAAATTACGAGACTTAGAGATAATTAGATGATAATTTTGATGAATTTTGAGGCTATAAACAAACTATTTCTCAGTTACGACGAATGCGATTGTTGAATTTTCTCATAAGAACACATTGAGAATTTACTCCCGTATTCAAATGATGTTTGTTTATAGCAACGTAAATATTTACGTATATTATCGTGGAGTAAACGGTTTTTGATATTTAATGAAAATTATATTTTGATAAATTCAAGAGATTGTATGTACTGGACAACTTGGTGAGTTGATGACGTTACCGACTTTGATTACAAATATCATCTATTTTCAACATTTCAATTTATTTTATGTCTTTGACTAGACTGAATTTAATTTTTAGGTCTTCTTCAGTTGAATATGTGTTCTATTTGAGATTTGCGAGATGCGAAGTGTAGAGTAGCACATAATTTAGCATATCTTACTCCGAACTGATAAGGTACTGTGATAATATATTTTCTTATATACTGAATGAAAGTAATGTAGATAGTATGTATGATTTCATTATAATAGCCTTGCAACGCGAATAGCTGCCTGCCATACAAATTGCGAATGGATTTTCTACGGGAAAAATAGAAGTACGATACATAAATTGATCCCATTTGGGTAGAATTTATATTTTTTCAATTATTGTTTAAATATTACTAATTATATTAAAATTTAAAATATTTTAAATACATAAATTGTATTTCTTATAAGATTTCAAAAAATTAATTTAAATTACAAAAAAGAACATTAATGCATTTGACGTTCGATTTTTCGCCAGCAAATTCTAATAAATACAAAAATGCAGTCAAAAACTTTTGCAATTATTAATACGAGAATAAATTATTAATACGCGATTAAATAAAAATATTATTAATTTCCAGCTGAAGAAAATAATTGGAAATACGTTTTATTTAACCCTACAATTATGCCGCCAACGCGAAGTGCTATTGGTCTATCTACAAATCAAGCAAAAAGGAGAAGAGAAGAACGATCATTAGAAACGAGTGAACATAGGCAAGCAAGGCAAGAAAGAGATCGGAATCACACTACTCTTGCTCGATCATTAGAAACGAGTGAACAGAGGCAAGCAAGGCAAGAAAGAGATCACACTTCTCTAAACACTACAACGTGTGAACGGGTACAGCTAGTATCTCGATAAAATAACGAAAAATAACGAAACATTTTGAGGAAAAAATTGAAATTTCGTTAAAATTATCCGTTTTCATTGCTTTTTTCGATCATAACTAGATAAAATGACGAAAAATAAAGAAAAAATAGTTTAAAAAATTGAAGTTTCGCTAAATTTATCCTTTTTTTTTTCTTTTATCGATCATATCTTGATAAAATCTCTATAAAATCACGAAAATAAAGACAAAATTTAGAGTAAAAAATTGAAATTTTGCCTAAGTTATCCATTTTCGTTTCTTTATTCGATGATTACTTGATAAAATGGCAAAAAGTAAGGCAAAATAGAGCAGAAAAACATAATTTTCGCTAAATTTATCCGTTTAAGATGCTTTTGTTTAATATATCAATATAATTGACGATAATTAAGGCGAAATTGGAGGAAAAAAATGAAATTTCCCTAAAATTTCGCTTTAAAAAATCCGTCTAAGTTGCTTTATTCGATCATATCTCGATAAAATGACGAAAAATAAAGACAAAATTTAGAGGAAAAAATTGAAATTTCCCTTAAATTAACCGTTTAAGTTACTTTTGTCTAATATATTTCGATAAATTGACTAAAATTAAGGCAAAATTGGAGGTGAAAAATGATATTTCCCTAAAATTTTGCTAAAAAAAGCCGTCTTCGTTGCTTTTTTCGATCATATCTCGATAAAATGTCGAAAAATAAAAACAAAATATAGAGGAAAAAATGAAATTTCTGTAATATTATCCGTTTTCGTTGGTTGTTACGATGATATCTCGATAAAATGACGTAAAATGAAGACTACATAGAGTAAAAATAGAAATTTAGCTAGAATTATGCAATCTTGTGTTTCTTATAATATATTTCATATATTTATAAAAAGACGAAAAATAAAGCCAAAATTTTAATGTAATAAATTGAAATTTCGCTAATATTAACCGTTTTCGTTGATTTTTCTATAATATCTCGATAAAATGACGTAAAATATAGACAAAATAGAGTAAAAATAGGAATTTAACTAGAATTATCCGTTTATTTCATTTTTTCGATAATATTTGTATAAAATGACATAAATAAGGCAAAGGAAAAGAGAAAAATAAAATTTTCAATAAAATTGTCCGTTTTCGTTGCTTTTTTCGATCATGTTCTGATTATGTTTCGTAAAATAATGACAAAATAGGGAATAAAAATTGAAATTTCTCTAATTTTATCCGTTTTCGTTGCCTTTTTCGATAAAAACTCGATAAAATGACGTAAAAAATGACTAAATAGAGTAGAAATGGACATTTAGCTGGAATTATCCGTTTTTGTTGCTTTTTTCTCTCCTCCCTCGATAACATGACCAATTACTATAAAAAATAAAGAAAAAATAGATATATTGCTATAATTATCCGTTTTCGTCGATTTTTTCGAAAATATCTGAATAAAATGACAAAAAATTAAGACAAAATTTAGCTGAAAAAATGAAATTTCGCGTTGACCTCCCATCGACCTTGGGTCATCGACCTCGAGTCATCGACCTCGGGTCATCAACCTCGGGTCATTGACCTAGGGTCACTGACCGTGAGTTATCCCGAAGTCGATCACCCGGAGTTGACCTCTTGGAGTCGACTACCCGGGGACGACCTCCCGAACTCGACCTCCCGGAGTCAACATCCGGAATCGACCTCCCGGAGTCGACTTCAAGAGTTGACCTCCCGGAGTCGACCTCGGGTCATCGATCTCCCGGAGTCAACCTCCCGGGGTCGACTTCTGAATCGACCTCCCGGAGTCGACTTCCGGTGTCGACCTCCCGGAGACGACTTTTAGTTCTGACCTCCTGGAGTCAACCTCCCGGAGTTGACCTCGGGTCATTGATCTCCCGGAGTCATCTTCCCGGAGTCAACCTCCCGGAATCGACTTCCAGAGTTGACCTCCCGGAGTCGACTTCCAAAGTTGACCTCCCGGAGTCAACCTCCCAGGGTCGACCCCGGGTCATCGACCTCGGGTTATTGACCTAGGGTCATTGTCCTCGAGTTATTTTTTTCGGGCCATTGACCTCGGGTTATTGACCTCGGTTCATTGACCTCGGGTCATTGACCATGGACCTTAAGTCATCCCAAAGTCGACCTTCCGGAGTCGACCTCCAAGATTCGACCTCTAGGAGTCGACCTCCCTTAGTCGACCTCCCGGAGTCAATCTCAATTAGTCGATCTCCCGGAGTCGACTACCCGGAGACGACCTCCCGGACTCGACCCTCCTGAGTCGACTTCCTGACTCGACCTCCTGTAGTCAACTTCCGGAGTCGACCTTCCGGAGTCAATTACCAGAGTCAACCTCCCGGAGTCGACTTTTAGGGTTGACCTCCCGGAGTCGACTTCCGGAGTGGACCTCCTGGAGTCGACTTCCGGAGTCGACCTCCCGGAGTCGACTTCCGGTGTCGACCTCATGGAGTAGACTTCCAGAGTTGACTTCCCACAGGCAACCTCCCGGGGTCGACCTTGGATCATTGATCTCCCGGAGTCAACTTCCCGGAGTCAACCTCCCGGAGTCGACTTCCAGAGTTGACCTCCCGGAGTCAACTTCCAAAGTTGACCTCCCGGAGTCAACCTCCCGTAGTCGACCTCCCAGGGTCGACCTCGGGTCATCGAATTCGGGTTATTGACCTAGGGTCATTGTCCTCGAGTCATTGTTCTCGGGCCATTGACCTCGGGTCATTGACCTCGGGTCATTGATCTCGGGTCATTGAACTTAAGTCATCCCGAAGTCGACCTTCCGGAGTCGACCTCCAAGATTCGACCTCTAGGAGTCGACCTCCCTGAGTAACCTCCCGGAGTCAATCTCAATTAGTCTATCTCCCGGAGTAAACTACCCGGAGACGACTTCCCGGACTCGACCCTCCTGAGTCGACTTCCTGACTCGACCTCCAGGAGTCAACTTCCGGAGTCGACCTACCGGAGTCGAATTCCGGAGTCAACCTCCCGGAGTCGACTTCCAGGGTTTACCTCCAGGAGTCGACCTCCTAGGGTTGACCTCGGGCCATCGACCTTTGGTCATCGGCCTCGGGTCATCCACCTCGGGTCATCGAACTCGCGTCATCGACCTTGGGTCATCGACTTCGAGTCAATGACTACAGTTCATCGACCTCTGGTCAAGATTATATAGAAGAAAGCGACAAATCGGGTTAATATTAGCGAACGTTTAACTTTTTTGCTCTATTTAAGCGAAATGTTTGGCAATGTGATAGATGATATCGAAAAAAGCGACAAATTCAGTTAATTTTTGCAACATTTCTATATTTTTGCCCTATTTCTGCAATATTTTTGTATTTTGTGAAGATTATATTGACAAAAATCTGATGTGGCCAGCAAATAACTTTGTCCATATATAAGATGTAAATATTTATATTTAACCTCCGGTTTATCAGTATTTCATGAATAATAAATCAGTGATACAAAAATATGTTACATACTAAAGTTTTAGCAAATTACCTTAATTACCTTACTTTTGCCTTAATTTTGGTAATTTTATTCAGATATTAACAAAAAAATCAACGAAAATGGATAATTTTAGCGAACATTTAATTTTTCTCCTTTCTATAGCCTTAAATGTTGTCATTTTATTCAGATATCAAAATAAACGGATAATTTTAAATCTTGATAGAATGACCAAAAAATATAGAAAAAATAGAGAAAAAATAAATATTTCGCTATAATTATCCGTTTTCGTTGATTTTTTTGATAATATCTGAATAAAATGACAAAAATTAAGGCAAAATAAAGACGAAAAATTAAATTTTCGCTAAAATTATCCGTTTTCGTTGCTTTTCGATCATATCTCGATAATACGACGAATAATTAAGAAAAATTTAGCTGAAAAAATTGAAATTTCGCTAAAATTATCCGTTTTCGTTGATACTTTCGATTATCTCTCGATAAAATGACAAAAAATAATGACAAAAACTTGAGGAAAAAATTGAAATTTTGCTGAAATTATCCGTTTCGTTGCTTTTTCGATCATAACTCGAATAAATTTCGAAAATTAAAGACAGAATAGAGAAATATAATTGAAATTTCGCTAAAATTAACCACTTTTGTTGCTTTCTTCGATCATATCTTGTTAAAGGACGAAAGATAAACAAAGAATAAAGGGAAAAATTGAGATATCGCTAAAATTATATTTTTTCGTTGCCTTTTTCAATCATATCTCGATACAATGATGAAAATTGAGATAAAATGGAGGAAAAAATGTAAATTTCGCTAACAATTCTGTTTTTGTTGCTTTGATCGAACATATCTTCATAAAAGGACGAAAAATAAACACCAAATAGAAGAAAAAAATTGAGATTTCGCTAAAATTATCCGTTTTTGCTGCTTTTTTCGATAATGTCTCGATAAACTGACGAAAAATAAAGAAACAATTAAAAGGAAAATGTAAATTTCGCTTCAATTATCCATTTTCGTTGTTTTTTAGATCATATCTGGATAAAATGACGATAACTGTGGCGAAATAGTGCAGAAAAACATAGAATTCGCTAAAATTATCCATTTTTGTGATTCTTTCGAATATATATTTATAAAAAGACGAAAAATATAGACATAATTTAGCTGAAAAAATAGAAATTTCGCTACAACTATCCGTTTTGGTTGCAACTTTCGATTATATCCCGAAAAAATGACGAAAAATAATGAAAAAATAGCGATTTTGGAATTTCGCTAAAATTATTTTTTTTGTTGCATTTTTTGATCATATCTTGATTAACGACGAATAGTAAAACACAAAATAGACGAAAAAAAATTATAGTTCGCAAAAATTATCCGTTTCCGTCTTTTCTTCTAATATTTCACGATAAAATGCAAAAAATTAAGGAAAAAAAAGGGGAAAAAAATTTAAATTTCGCTAATATTATCCTTTTTAATTGCTTTTTTCGATCATATCTTGATTAACTGACTAAAAAAAGATGAAATAGGGGTAAAAATTGAAATTTCGTTGAAATAATCCATATTCAATGCTGTTTAGGACATATCTCGATAAAAGTATGAAGAATAGAGAAAATAAAATGAAATTTCACTAAAAATTCTGTTTTTGATGCATTTTTCGAACATATCTTGATAAAAGGACGAAAATTAAGAAAAATTGAAGAAAAAATTTGAAATTTCGCTAAAATTAGACATTTTCGTTGGATTAATCGTTCATATCTCAATAATATGACGAATAATAAAGACAAATATACATGAAAGATGAAACTTCGCTAAAATTATCCATTTTCGTTGCTTTTTTCGATCATATCTCGATAGAATGACGTGAAAAATGACTAAATAGTGTTAAAATAGAAATTTAGCTAGAATTATCCGATTTTGTTGCTTTTTTCGTTCATCCCTCGATAAAATAACCAAAAAATACAGAAAAAATAGAGAAAAAAATTAATATATCGCTATAATTATCCGTTTTCGTTGATTTTTTTAATGATATCTGAATAAAATGACAAAAATTAAGGCAAAATAAAGCAGAAAAATTAAATTTTCCCTAAAATTATCCGTTTCCGTTCCTTTTTTCGATCATACATTTATAGAAAGACGATAAATAAAGACAGAATTTAGAGGAAAAAATTGAAATTTCGGTAGAATTATCCGTTCTTGTCGATTTTTCCGATAATATATGAAAAAATTGAATAAAATTAAGGTAATAGAGAGGAGAAAAATTAAATTTTCGCTAAAATTACTCGTTTTCGATGCTTTTTTCGGTCATATCTCGATATTATGACGAATAGTAAGGCAAAGTAGAGGTAAAAATAGAATTTTCGTTAAAATTATCCATTTTCATTTCTTTATTCGATCATATCTCAATAATATGATGAATAATAAAGACAAAATTTACCTGAAAAAATGAAATTTCTGTAAAATCATCCGTTTTCGTTGCTACTTTCAATTATATCTCGATAAAATTGTAAAGTTAAGGAAAAATAAAGAAGACAAATTAAAATTTCGCAAAATTTATCCGTTTACGTTGCTTTTTTTGATTATATCTCGATAAAATTTCGAAAAATAATTACAAAATAAGTGAAAAATTGAAATTTCGCTAAAACTATCCGTTTTCGTAGGTTTTTTCGATAATATCTCGATAAAATGACGAAAAATAAAGAATAAATTTAGAGGAAAAAATTGAAATTTCGCTAATATTATCTGTTTTCGTTGCTCTTTTCGGTCATTTATCGATAAAATGACGAAAAATAAAGAAATAATAGGGAAAAATAACTGAAATTTTGCGGAAATAATCTGTTTTCGTTGCCTTTTCCTATCATATCTCTATTTAAAGACTAAAAAAACACAAAATTGATGAAAAAAAATGGAAATTTCGCTAAAATTAACCGTTTTTGTTGCTTTTTCGATCATATCTCAATAAATTGCCCAAAAATTAAAGACAAAATAGAGAAAAAAGTTTGAAATTCGCTGAAATTATCCGTTTTCCTAGATTATTTTTCTCGTATCTCGGTAAAAAGACGAGAACAAAAGACAAAATAGAGAAAATAAATTGAAATTTCGCTAAAGTTATCCTCTTTTGTTGGTTTTTTCGATCATATCTTGATAAAAGGACGAAATATAAACAAGAAATAGAGGAATAAATTTGAGATATCGCTAAAATTATCTTTTTTTTGTCTTTTGTAATCATATCTAAATACAATGATGAAAATATATCGCTTTTCGCAAAAAATATTTTGCTTTTTTCGAACATATCTTGGTAAAAGGACGAAAAATAAAAACCAAATAGAGGAAGAAAAATTGATATTTCGCTAAAATTATCCGGTTTTGTTGCTTTTTTCGATAATATCTCGATAAAATGACAAAAAATAAAGACAAAATTTAGAGGAAAAAATTTAAATTTCTCTTAAATTATCCGATTCCGTCGTTTTTTCTATCATATCTCGATAAATTGACGAAAATTATGGCAAAATAGGGGGAAAAAAATAAATTTCGCTAAAATTATCCATTTTCGTTCCTTTTTTCGATTATATATGAAAATAATGAAAAACATTAAGGCAAAAGAGAGGAGAAAAATTAACTTTTCGCTAAAATTATCCGTTTTCAATGCTTTTTTTGGTCATATCTCGATATAATGACAAATAGTAAGGCAAAGTAGTAAGAAGAAATAGAATTTTCGTTAAAATTATCCATTTTAGTTCCTTTTTTCGATCATACATTCATAAAAAGACGAAAAATAAATAAAAAATTTAGAGGTCAAAATTGAAATTTTGCTAGAATTATCCGTTCTTGTTGATTTTTTCGATAATGCAGGAATAAAATGAAAAAAATTAAGGCAAAAGAGAGGAGAAAAAAAGAACCTTTCGCTAAAATTATCCATTTTCGTTACTTTTTTCCATCATATATTTATAAAAGGACGAAAAATAAAGGCAAAATATAGAGGTTAAAATTGAAATTTCTCTAATTTTATCCGTTTTCGTTGCTTTCTTCGATAATATCTCGATAGAATGACGTGAAAAATGACTAAATAATGTTAAAATAGAAATTTAGCTAGAATTATCCGTTTTTGTTGTTTTTTTCGTTCATCCCACGATAAAATGACCAAAAAATATAGAAAAAATAGAGAAAAAATTAATATTTCGCTATAATTATCCGTTTTCGTTGATTTTATTATAATATCTGAATAAAATGACAAAATAAAGGCAAAAGAAAGCAGAAAAATTAAATTTTCGCTGTAATATCCGTTTTCGTTGCTTTTTCGATCATATCTCAATTATACGACGAATAATAAAGACAAAACCTTGAGGAAAAAATTGAAATTTCGCTAAAATTATCCGTTTTCGTTGCTTTTTCGATCATAACTCGAATAAATTTCGAAAATTAAAGACAGAATAGAGAAAAATAATTGAAATTTCGCTAAAATTAACCGCTTTTGTTGCTTTCTTCGATAATATCTCGATAAACTGACGAAAAATAGAGAAAAAATTTAGAGGAAAAATGTAAATTTCGCTTAAATTATCCGTTTTCGTTCTTTTTCGATCATATCTCGATAAAATGACGAAATTTGTGGCGAAATAGTGGAGAAAAACATAGATTTCGCTAAAATTATCCATTTTTGTTGATTCCTTCGATCATATATTTATAAAAAGACGAAAAATAAAGACATAATTTAGCTAAAAAAATAGAAATTTCGCTACAATTATCCGTTTTCGTTACTTGTTGATTCCTTCGATCATATATTTATAAAAAGACGAAAAATAAAGACATAATTTAGCTAAAAAAATAGAAATTTCGCTACAATTATCCGTTTTCGTTACTACTTTCGATTATATCCCGAAAAAATGACGAAAAATAATAAAGAAACAATTTAAAGGAAAATGTAAATTTCGCTTCAATTATCCGTTTTCGTTGTTTTATCGATCATATCTCGATAAAATGACGAAAATTGTGGCGAAATAGTGCAGAAAAACATAGAATTCGCTAAAATTATCCATTTTTGTTGATTCTTTTGTTCATATACTTATAAAAAGACGAAAAATAAAGACATAATTTAGCTGAAAAAATAGAAATTTCGCTACAATTATCCGTTTTCGTTGCTACTTTCGATTATATCCCGAAAAAAAGACGAAAAATAATGAAAAAATAGCGAAAAATATTGTAATTTCCCTAAAATTATTTTTTTTGTTGCATTTTTTGATCATATCTTGATTAACGACGAAAAGTAAAACAAGAAATAGACGAAAAAATTTATATTTCGCTAAAATTATCCGTTTTCGTCTTTTTTTCTAATACATCACGATAAAATGACGAAAATTAAGGAAAAAAAAGAGGAAAAAAATTTAAATTTCGCTAATATTATCCGTTTTCATTGCTTTTTTCGATCATATCTTGATTAACTGACTAAAAAAAGATGAAATAGGGGTAAAAATTGAAATTTCGTTGAAATAATCCATATTCGTTGCAGTTTAGGACATATCTCGATAAAAGTATGAAGAATAGAGAAAATAAAATGAAATTTCACTAAAATTTCTGTTTTTGATGCTTTTTTCGAACATATCTTTATAAAAGGACGAAAATTAAGAAAAATTGAAGAGAAAATTTGAAATTTCGCTAAAATTATCCGTTCTCGTTTGATTAATCGTTCATATCTCAATAATATGACGAATAATAAAGACAAATATAAAGGAAAGATGAAACTTCGCTAAAATTATCCATTTTCGTTGCTTTTTTCGATCATATATTTATAAAAGGTCGAAAAATAAAGAAATAATAGAAAAAAATAATTGAAATTTTGCTGAAATAATCCGTTTTCGTTGCTTTTATCAATCATATCCTGATTTAAAGACTAAAAAAATACAAAATAGATGAAAAAAAATGAAATGTCGCTAAAACTAACCGTTTTATATGCTGGTTTTTGATCATATCTCGATAAAATATCGAAAAATAATGACAAAATATGGGAAAAATTAAAATTTCGCTAAAATTATCCGTTTCCGTTGCATTTTTCGATAATATCTCGATAAAATGACGAAAAATAAACACAAAATTTAGAGTAAAACATTGTAATTTGGCTAAAATTATCCAATTTCGTTGTTTTTTCGATCAGATCTCGATAAAATGACGAAAATCCTGGCAAAATAGAGGAGAAAAAAAAATCGCTAAAATTATCCATTTTCGTTGCTTTGTTCGATCATATATTTTTTAAAAAGAAGAAAAATAAAGACAAAATTTAGGGGTAAAAAATTGAAATTTCGATAATTTTATCCGTTTTCGTTGCTTTTTTCGATAATATCTCGATAAAATGACGTAAAGAATGACTTAATAGAGCAAAAATAGAAATTTAGCTAGAATTATCCGTTTTTGTCGCTTTTTTTGTTCACCCTTCGATAAAATGACCAAAGGATATAGAAAAAATAGAGAAAAAATAGATATTTCGCTATAATAATCGGTTTTCTATGATTTTTTTCTATTATATCTGAATAAAATGACAAAAATTGAGGCAAAAGAAAGGAGAAAATTTAATTTTTCACTAAAATTATCCGTTTTCGTTTCTTTTTTCGATCATATCTAGATAATAAGACGAATAATAAAGACAAAAATTAGCTGAAAGAATTAAAATTTCGGGTATATTATCCGTTTTCGTCGCTACTTTCGATTATCTATATATATATAAAAATGAATGTGTGTCTGTCTGTCTGTCTGTCTGTACTCGATAGATTCAAAAATTATAGATCCAATCGTCGTGAAAATTTGGGAAATTATTACGTATATCCCCGGGAAGGTTTTTGTAAATTTTTATTTTAATCGGAGAACTCAGTTCGACTCCAGAAGGAAAAACAGTTTCCATAATAAATACATGTAAACTTCAATTTTATCACTTGCATGCTTCCTTTCTTTCGCAAAATTAAATTAGAAATAACCAACGTATGGATTTAGAAGTACCACCAGAAGAAGGGAAATTGAATAAAGTTTCTTATTATGGTCATGAAATATAGCTTACTATCGGAAATTACGAGACTTAGAGATAATTAGATGATAATTTTGATGAATTTTGAGGCTATAAACAAACTATTTCTCAGTTACGACGAATGCGATTGTTGAATTTTCTCATAAGAACACATTGAGAATTTACTCCCGTATTCAAATGATGTTTGTTTATAGCAACGTAAATATTTACGTATATTATCGTGGAGTAAACGGTTTTTGATATTTAATGAAAATTATATTTTGATAAATTCAAGAGATTGTATGTACTGGACAACTTGGTGAGTTGATGACGTTACCGACTTTGATTACAAATATCATCTATTTTCAACATTTCAATTTATTTTATGTCTTTGACTAGACTGAATTTAATTTTTAGGTCTTCTTCAGTTGAATATGTGTTCTATTTGAGATTTGCGAGATGCGAAGTGTAGAGTAGCACATAATTTAGCATATCTTACTCCGAACTGATAAGGTACTGTGATAATATATTTTCTTATATACTGAATGAAAGTAATGTAGATAGTATGTATGATTTCATTATAATAGCCTTGCAACGCGAATAGCTGCCTGCCATACAAATTGCGAATGGATTTTCTACGGGAAAAATAGAAGTACGATACATAAATTGATCCCATTTGGGTAGAATTTATATTTTTTCAATTATTGTTTAAATATTACTAATTATATTAAAATTTAAAATATTTTAAATACATAAATTGTATTTCTTATAAGATTTCAAAAAATTAATTTAAATTACAAAAAAGAACATTAATGCATTTGACGTTCGATTTTTCGCCAGCAAATTCTAATAAATACAAAAATGCAGTCAAAAACTTTTGCAATTATTAATACGAGAATAAATTATTAATACGCGATTAAATAAAAATATTATTAATTTCCAGCTGAAGAAAATAATTGGAAATACGTTTTATTTAACCCTACAATTATGCCGCCAACGCGAAGTGCTATTGGTCTATCTACAAATCAAGCAAAAAGGAGAAGAGAAGAACGATCATTAGAAACGAGTGAACATAGGCAAGCAAGGCAAGAAAGAGATCGGAATCACACTACTCTTGCTCGATCATTAGAAACGAGTGAACAGAGGCAAGCAAGGCAAGAAAGAGATCACACTTCTCTAAACACTACAACGTGTGAACGGGTACAGCTAGTATCTCGATAAAATAACGAAAAATAACGAAACATTTTGAGGAAAAAATTGAAATTTCGTTAAAATTATCCGTTTTCATTGCTTTTTTCGATCATAACTAGATAAAATGACGAAAAATAAAGAAAAAATAGTTTAAAAAATTGAAGTTTCGCTAAATTTATCCTTTTTTTTTTCTTTTATCGATCATATCTTGATAAAATCTCTATAAAATCACGAAAATAAAGACAAAATTTAGAGTAAAAAATTGAAATTTTGCCTAAATTATCCATTTTCGTTTCTTTATTCGATGATTACTTGATAAAATGGCAAAAAGTAAGGCAAAATAGAGCAGAAAAACATAATTTTCGCTAAATTTATCCATTTAAGATGCTTTTGTTTAATATATCAATATAATTGACGATAATTAAGGCGAAATTGGAGGAAAAAAATGAAATTTCCCTAAAATTTCGCTTTAAAAAATCCGTCTTAGTTGCTTTATTCGATCATATCTCGATAAAATGACGAAAAATAAAGACAAAATTTAGAGGAAAAAATTGAAATTTCCCTTAAATTAACCGTTTAAGTTACTTTTGTCTAATATATTTCGATAAATTGACTAAAATTAAGGCGAAATTGGAGGTGAAAAATGATATTTCCCTAAAATTTTGCTAAAAAAAGCCGTCTTCGTTGCTTTTTTCGATCATATCTCGATAAAATGTCGAAAAATAAAAACAAAATATAGAGGAAAAAATGAAATTTCTGTAATATTATCCGTTTTCGTTGGTTGTTACGATGATATCTCGATAAAATGACGTAAAATGAAGACTACATAGAGTAAAAATAGAAATTTAGCTAGAATTATGCAATCTTGTGTTTCTTATAATATATTTCATATATTTATAAAAAGACGAATAATAAAGCCAAAATTTTAATGTAATAAATTGAAATTTCGCTAATATTAACCGTTTTCGTTGATTTTTCTATAATATCTCGATAAAATGACGTAAAATATAGACAAAATAGAGTAAAAATAGGAATTTAGCTAGAATTATCCGTTTATTCCATTTTTTCGATAATATTTGTATAAAATGACATAAATAAGGCAAAGGAAAAGAGAAAAATAAAATTTTCAATAAAATTGTCCGTTTTCGTTGCTTTTTTCGATCATATTCTGATTATGTTTCGTAAAATAATGACAAAATAGGGAATAAAAATTGAAATTTCTCTAATTTTATCCGTTTTCGTTGCCTTTTTTGATAAAAACTCGATAAAATGACGTAAAAAATGACTAAATAGAGTAGAAATAGAAATTTAGCTGGAATTATCCGTTTTTGTTGCTTTTTTCTCTCCTCCCTCGATAACATGACCAATTACTATAAAAAATAAAGAAAAAATAGATATATTGCTATAATTATCCGTTTTCGTCGATTTTTTCGAAAATATCTGAATAAAATGACAAAAAATTAAGACAAAATTTAGCTGAAAAAATGAAATTTCGCGTTGACCTCCCATCGACCTTGGGTCATCGACCTCGAGTCATCGACCTCGGGTCATCAACCTCGGGTCATTGACCTAGGGTCATTGTCCTCGGGTCACTGACCGTAAGTTATCCCGAAGTCGATCACCCGGAGTTGACCTCTTGGAGTCGACTACCCGGGGACGACCTCCCGAACTCGACCTCCCGGAGTCAACATCCGGAATCGACCTCCTGGAGTCGACTTCAAGAGTTGACCTCCCGGAGTCGACCTCGGGTCATCGATCTCCCGGAGTCAACCTCCCGGGGTCGACTTCTGAATCGACCTCCCGGAGTCGACTTCCGGTGTCGACCTCCCGGAGACGACTTTTAGTTCTGACCTCCAGGAGTCAACCTCCCGGAGTTGACCTCGGGTCATTGATCTCCCGGAGTCATCTTCCCGGAGTCAACCTCCCGGAATCAACTTCCAGAGTTGACCTCCCGGAGTCGACTTCCAAAGTTGACCCCCCGGAGTCAACCCCCCAGGGTCGACCCCGGGTCATCGACCTCGGGTTATTGACCTAGGGCCATTGTCCTCGAGTCATTGTTTTCGGGCTATTGACTTCGGGTTATTGACATCGGTTCATTGACCTCGGGTCATTGACCATGGACCTTAAGTCATCCCAAAGTCGACCTTCCGGAGTCGACCTCCAAGATTCGACCTCTAGGAGTCGACCTCCCTGAGTCGACCTCCCGGAGTCAATCTCAATTAGTCGATCTCCCGGAGTCGACTACCCGGAGACGACCTCCCGGACTCGACCCTCCTGAGTCGACTTCCTGACTCGACCTCCTGTAGTCAACTTCCGGAGTCGACCTTCCGGAGTCAATTACCAGAGTCAACCTCCCGGAGTCGACTTTTAGGGTTGACCTCCCGGAGTCGACTTCCGGAGTGGACCTCCTGGAGTCGACATCCGGAGTCGACCTCCCGGAGTCGACTTCCGGTGTCGACCTCCTGGAGTAGACTTCCAGAGTTGACTTCCCACAGGCAACCTCCCGGGGTCGACCTTGAATCATTGATCTCCCGGAGTCAACTTCCCGGAGTCAACCTCCCGGAGTCGACTTCCAGAGTTGACCACCCGGAGTCGACTTCCAAGGTTGACCTCCCGGAGTCAAGCTCCCGTAGTCGACCTCCCAGGGTCGACCTCGGGTCATCGAATTCGGGTTATTGACCTAGGGTCATTGTCCTCGAGTCATTGTTCTCGGGCCATTGACCTCGGGTCATTGACCTCGGGTCATTGATCTCGGGTCATTGAACTTAAGTCATCCCGAAGTCGACCTTCCGGAGTCGACCACCAAGATTCGACCTCTAGGAGTCGACCTCCCTGAGTAACCTCCCGGAGTCAATCTCAATTAGTCTATCTCCCGGAGTAAACTACCCGGAGACGACTTCCCGGACTCGACCCTCCTGAGTCGACTTCCTGACTCGACCTCCAGGAGTCAACTTCCGGAGTCGACCTACCGGAGTCGAATTCCTGAGTCAACCTCCCGGAGTCGACTTCCAGGGTTTACCTCCCGGAGTCGACCTCCTAGGGTTGACCTCGGGCCATCGACCTTTGGTCATCGGCCTCGGGTCATCCACCTCGGGTCATCGAACTCGCGTCATCGACCTTGGGTCATCGACTTCGAGTCAATGACTACAGTTCATCGACCTCTGGTCAAGATTATATAGAAGAAAGCGACAAATTGGGTTAATTTTAGCGAACGTTTAACATTTTTGCTCTATTTAAGCGAAATGTTTGGCAATGTGATAGATGATATCGAAAAAAGCGACAAATTCAGTTAATTTTTGCAACATTTTTATATTTTTGCTCTATTTCTGCAATATTTTTGTATTTTGTGAAGATTATATTGACAAAAATCTGATGTGGCCAGCACATAACTTTGTCCATATATAAGATGTAAATATTTATATTTAACCTCCGGTTTATCAGTATTTCATGAATAATAAATCAGTGATAAAAAAATATGTTATATACTAAAGTTTTAGCAAATTACCTTAATTACCTTACTTTTGCCTTAATTTTGGTAATTTTATTCAGATATTAACAAAAAAATCAACGAAAATGGATAATTTTATCGAACATTTAATTTTTCTCCTTTCTATAGCCTTAAATTTTGTCATTTTATTCAGATATCAAAATTAACGGATAATTTTAAATCTCGATAGAATGACCAAAAAATATAGAAAAAATAGAGAAAAAAATAAATATTTCGCTATAATTATCCGTTTTCGTTGATTTTTTTGATAATATCTGAATAAAATGACAAAAATTAAGGCAAAATAAAGACGAAAAATTAAATTTTCGCTAAAATTATCCGTTTTCGTTGCTTTTCGATCAATATATTGATAATACGACGAATAATTAAGAAAAATTTAGCTGAAAAATTTGAAATTTCGCTAAAATTATCCGTTTTCGTTGCTACTTTCGATTATCTCTCGATAAAATGACAAAAAATAATGACAAAACCTTGAGGAAAAAATTGAAATTTTGCTGAAATTATCCGTTTCGTTGCTTTTTCGATCATAACTCGAATAAATTTCGAAAATTAAAGACAGAATAGAGAAATATAATTGAAATTTCGCTAAAATTAACCGCTTTTGTTGCTTTCTTCGATCATATCTTGTTAAAGGACGAAAAATAAACAAAAAATAAAGGGAAAAATTGAGATATCGCTAAAATTATCTTTTTTCGTTGCCTTTTTCAATCATATCTCGATACAATGATGAAAATTGAGATAAAATGGAGGAAAAAATGTAAATTTCGCTAACAATTCTGTTTTTGTTGCTTTTATCGAACATATCTTGATAAAAGGACGAATAATAAACACCAAATAGAAGAAAAAAATTGAGATTTCGCTAAAATTATCCGTTTTTGCTGCTTTTTTCGATAATATCTCGATAAACTGACGAAAAATAAAGAAACAATTAAAAGGAAAATGTAAATTTCGCTTCAATTATCCGTTTTCGTTGTTTTTTCGATCATATATCGATAAAATGACGATAATTGTGGCGAAATAGTGCAGAAAAACATAGAATTCGCTAAAATTATCCATTTTTGTGATTCTTTCGAATATATATTTATAAAAAGACGAAAAATATAGACATAATTTAGCTGAAAAAATAGAAATTTCGCTAATACTATCCGTTTTGGTTGCAACTTTCGATTATATCCCGAAAAAATGACGAAAAATAATGAAAAAATAGCGATTTTGGAATTTCGCTAAAATTATTTTTTTTGTTGCATTTTTTGATCATATCTTGATTAACGACGAATAGTAAAACAAGAAATAGACGAAAAAAATTTATAGTTCGCAAAAATTATCCGTTTCCGTCTTTTCTTCTAATATATCACGATAAAATGCAAAAAATTAAGGAAAAAAAAGGGGAAAAAATTTTAATTTCGCTAATATTATCCTTTTTAATTGCTTTTTTCGATCATATCTTGATTAACTGACTAAAAAAAGATGAAATAGGGGTAAAAATTGAAATTTCGTTGAAATAATCCATATTCGTTGCTGTTTAGGACATATCTCGATAAAAGTATGAAGAATAGAGAAAATAAAATGAAATTTCACTAAAATTTCTGTTTTTGATGCATTTTTCGAACATATCTTGATAAAAGGACGAAAATTAAGAAAAATTGAAGAGAAAATTTGAAATTTCGCTAAAATTAGCCGTTTTCGTTGGATTAATCGTTCATATCTCAATAATATGACGAATAATAAAGACAAATATACATGAAAGATGAAACTTCGCTAAAATTATCCATTTTCGTTGCTTTTTTCGATCATTTCTCGATAGAATGACGTGAAAAATGACTAAATAGTGTTAAAATAGAAATTTAGCTAGAATTATCCGATTTTGTTGCTTTTTTCGTTCATCCCTCGATAAAATAACCAAAAAATACAGAAAAAATAGAGAAAAAAATTAATATTTCGCTATAATTATCCGTTTTCGTTGATTTTTTTAATAATATCTGAATAAGATGACAAAAATTAAGGCAAAATAAAGCAGAAAAATTATATTTTCGCTAAAATTATCCGTTTTCGTTGCGTTTTCGATCATATCTCGATAATACGACGAATAATAACGAAACTTTTAGCTGAATGGATTGAAGTTTCGCTAAAATTATTCATTTTCATTGCTACTTTCGATTATTTCTAGATAAAATGAAGAAATATAAAGACAAAATAGAGAAAAATAATTGAATTTTCGCTGAAATTATCCATTTTAGTTGCTTTTTTCGATCATAATTCGATGAAATGACTAAAAAATGACAAAATAGATGAAAAAAATTAAATTTCGCTATAATTATCCGTTTCCGTTGATTTTTTCGATAATATCTGAATAAAATGAGAAAATTTAAGGCTATAGAAAGGAGAAAAATTAAAATTTCCCTAAAATTTTCCATTTTCGTTGATTTTTTAGTTAATATCTGAATAAAATTACCAAAATTAAGGCAAAAGTAAGACGAAAAATTAAATTTTCGCTAAAATTATCCGTTTTCGTTGCCTTTCGATTTATATATCGATAATACGACGAATAATTAAGAAAAATTTAGCTGAAAAAATTGAAATTTCGCTAAAATTATCCGTTTTCGTTGCTACTTTCGATTATCTCTCGATAAAATGACAAAAAGTAATGACAAAACCTTGAGGAAAAAATTGAAATTTTGCTGAAATTATCCGTTTCGTTGCTTTTTCGATCATAACTCGAATAAATTTCGAAAATTAAAGACAGAATAGAGAAATATAATTGAAATTTCGCTAAAATTAACCGCTTTTGTTGCTTTCTTCGATCATATCTTGTTAAAGGACGAAAAATAAACAAAAAATAAAGGGAAAAATTGAGATATCGCTAAAATTATCTTTTTTCGTTGCCTTTTTCAATCATATCTCGATACAATGATGAAAATTGAGATAAAATGGAGGAAAAAATGAAAATTTCGCTAACAATTCTGTTTTTGTTGCTTTTATCGAACATATCTTGATAAAAGGACGAATAATAAACACCAAATAGAAGAAAAAAATTGAGATTTCGCTAAAATTATCCGTTTTTGCTGCTTTTTTCGATAATATCTCGATAAACTGACGAAAAATAAAGAAATAATTAAAAGGAAAATGTAAATTTCGCTTCAATTATCCGTTTTCGTTGTTTTTTCGATCATATCTCGATAAAATGACGATAATTGTGGCGAAATAGTGCAGAAAAACATAGAATTCGCTAAAATTATCCATTTTTGTGATTCTTTCGAATATATATTTATAAAAAGACGAAAAATATAGACATAATTTAGCTGTAAAAATATAAATTTCGCTACAACTATACGTTTTGGTTGCAACTTTCGATTATATCCCGAAAAAATTACGAAATATAATGATAAAATAGCGATTTTGGAATTTCGCTAAAATTATTTTTTTTATTGCATTTTTTGATCATATCTTGATTAACGACGAATAGTAAAACAAGAAATAGACGAAAAAAATTCATAGTTCGCAAAAATTATCCGTTTCCGTCTTTTCTTCTAATATATCACGATAAAATGCAAAACATTAAGGAAAAAAAAGGGGAAAAAAATTTAAATTTCGCTAATATTATCCTTTTTAATTGCTTTTTTCGATCATATCTTGATTAACTGACTAAAAATAGATGAAATAGGGGTAAAAATTGAAATTTCGTTGAAATAATCCGTATTCAATGCTGTTTAGGACATATCTCGATAAAAGTATGAAGAATAGAGAAAATAAAATGAAATTTCACTAAAATTTCTGTTTTTGATGCATTTTTCGAACATATCTTGATAAAAGGACGAAAATTAAGAAAAATTGAAGAGAAAATTTGAAATTTCGCTAAAATTAGCCGTTTTCGTTGGATTAATCGTTCATATCTCAATAATATGACGAATAATAAAGACAAATATACATGAAAGATGAAACTTCGCTAAAATTATCCATTTTCGTTGCTTTTTTCGATCATTTCTCGATAGAATGACGTGAAAAATGACTAAATAGTGTTAAAATAGAAATTTAGCTTGAATTATCCGATTTTGTTGCTTTTTTCGTTCATCCCTCGATAAAATAACCAAAAAATACAGCAAAAATAGAGAAAAAATTAATATTTCGCCATAATTATCCGTTTTCGTTGATTTTTTCAATAATATCTGAATAAAATGACAAAAATTAAGGCAAAATAAAGCAGAAAAATTAAATTTTCGCTAAAATTATCCGTTTTCGTTGCGTTTTCGATCATATCTCGATAATACGACGAATAATAACGAAACTTTTAGCTGAATGGATTTAAAATTTGCTAAAATTATCCATTTTCATTGCTACTTTCGATTATCTCTAGATAAAATGTCGAAATATAAAGACAAAATAGAGAAAAATAATTGAATTTTCGCTGAAATTATCCATTTTAGTTGCTTTTTTCGATCATAATTCGATGAAATGACTAAAAAATGACAAAATAGATGAAAAAAATTAAAATTTCGCTATAATTATTCGTTTCCGTTGATTTTTTCGATAATATCTGAATAAAATGAGAAAATTTAAGGCTATAGAAAGGAGAAAAATTAAAATTTCCCTAAAATTTTCCATTTTCGTTGATTTTTTTTGTTAATATCTGGATAAAATTACCAAAATTAAGGCAAAAGTAAGGTAATTAAAGGTAATTTGCTAAAACTTTAGTATGTAACATATTTTTGTATCACTGATTTTTTATTCATGAAATACTGATAAACCGAAAGTTAAATATAAATATTTCCGTCTTATATATGGAGAAAGATACGTGCTGGCCACATCAGATTTTTGTCGATATAATCTTCACAAAATAAAAAAATATTGCAGAAATAGAGCAAAAATATAAAAATGTTCCAAAAATTAACCCAATTTGTCGCTTTTTTCGATATTATCTATCACATTGCCAAACATTTTGCTTAAATAGATCAAAAATGTTAAACGTTCGCTAAAATTAACCCAATTTGTCGCTTTCTTCTATATTATCTTGACCAGGTCGATGAACTGTGGTCATTGACTCGAAGTCGATGACCCGAGGTCAACCCTGGGAGGTCGACTCCGGGAGGTAAACCCTGAGAGTCGACTCCGGGAGGTCGACTCCGGAAGTTGACTCCTAGAGTTCGAGTCAGGAAGTCGACTCAGGAGGGTCGAGTCCGGGAAGTTGTCTCCCGGTAAAATGTTAAACGTTCGCTAAAATTAACCCAATTTGTCGCTTTCTTCTATATTATCTCGACCAGGTCGATGAACTGTGGTCATTGACTCGAAGTCGATGACCCAAGTTCGATGACGCGAATTCGATGACCCGATGTTGATGACCCGAGGCCGATGACCAAAGGTCGATGGCCCGAGGTCAACCCTGGGAGGTCGACTCCGGGAGGTAAACCCTGGAAGTCGACTCCGGGAGGTCGACTCCGGAAGTTGACTCCTAGAGTTCGAGTCAGGAAGTCGACTCAGGAGGGTCGAGTCCGGGAAGTTGTCTCCCGGTAGTTGACTCCGGGAGATCGACTAATTAAGATTGACTCCAGGAGGTCGACTCCGGGAGGTCGACTCAGGGAGGTCGACTGCTAGAGGTCGAATCTTGGAGGTTGACTCCGGAAGGTCGACTTCGGGTTGACTTAAGTTCAATGACCCAAGGTCAATGACACGAGGTCAATGACCCGAGGTCAATGGCCCGAGAACCATGACTCGAGGACAATGAGCCTAGATAATAACCCGAATTCGATGACCCTAGGTCGACCCTGGGAGGTCGACTCCGGAAACTTTTTAGTTAATATCTGAATAAAATTACCAAAATTAAGGCAAAAGTAAGACGAAAAATTAAATTTTCGCTAAAATTATCCGTTTTCGTTGCCTTTCGATTTATATATCGATAATACGACGAATAATTAAGAAAAATTTAGCTGAAAAAATTGAAATTTCGCTAAAATTATCCGTTTTCGTTGCTACTTTCGATTATCTCTCGATAAAATGACAAAAAGTAATGACAAAACCTTGAGGAAAAAATTGAAATTTTGCTGAAATTATCCGTTTCGTTGCTTTTTCGATCATAACTCGAATAAATTTCGAAAATTAAAGACAGAATAGAGAAATATAATTGAAATTTCGCTAAAATTAACCGCTTTTGTTGCTTTCTTCGATCATATCTTGTTAAAGGACGAAAAATAAACAAAAAATAAAGGGAAAAATTGAGATATCGCTAAAATTATCTTTTTTCGTTGCCTTTTTCAATCATATCTCGATACAATGATGAAAATTGAGATAAAATGGAGGAAAAAATGAAAATTTCGCTAACAATTCTGTTTTTGTTGCTTTTATCGAACATATCTTGATAAAAGGACGAATAATAAACACCAAATAGAAGAAAAAAATTGAGATTTCGCTAAAATTATCCGTTTTTGCTGCTTTTTTCGATAATATCTCGATAAACTGACGAAAAATAAAGAAATAATTAAAAGGAAAATGTAAATTTCGCTTCAATTATCCGTTTTCGTTGTTTTTTCGATCATATCTCGATAAAATGACGATAATTGTGGCGAAATAGTGCAGAAAAACATAGAATTCGCTAAAATTATCCATTTTTGTGATTCTTTCGAATATATATTTATAAAAAGACGAAAAATATAGACATAATTTAGCTGTAAAAATATAAATTTCGCTACAACTATACGTTTTGGTTGCAACTTTCGATTATATCCCGAAAAAATTACGAAAAATAATGATAAAATAGCGATTTTGGAATTTCGCTAAAATTATTTTTTTTATTGCATTTTTTGATCATATCTTGATTAACGACGAATAGTAAAACAAGAAATAGACGAAAAAAATTCATAGTTCGCAAAAATTATCCGTTTCCGTCTTTTCTTCTAATATATCACGATAAAATGCAAAACATTAAGGAAAAAAAAGGGGAAAAAAATTTAAATTTCGCTAATATTATCCTTTTTAATTGCTTTTTTCGATCATATCTTGATTAACTGACTAAAAATAGATGAAATAGGGGTAAAAATTGAAATTTCGTTGAAATAATCCGTATTCAATGCTGTTTAGGACATATCTCGATAAAAGTATGAAGAATAGAGAAAATAAAATGAAATTTCACTAAAATTTCTGTTTTTGATGCATTTTTCGAACATATCTTGATAAAAGGACGAAAATTAAGAAAAATTGAAGAGAAAATTTGAAATTTCGCTAAAATTAGCCGTTTTCGTTGGATTAATCGTTCATATCTCAATAATATGACGAATAATAAAGACAAATATACATGAAAGATGAAACTTCGCTAAAATTATCCATTTTCGTTGCTTTTTTCGATCATTTCTCGATAGAATGACGTGAAAAATGACTAAATAGTGTTAAAATAGAAATTTAGCTTGAATTATCCGATTTTGTTGCTTTTTTCGTTCATCCCTCGATAAAATAACCAAAAAATACAGCAAAAATAGAGAAAAAATTAATATTTCGCCATAATTATCCGTTTTCGTTGATTTTTTCAATAATATCTGAATAAAATGACAAAAATTAAGGCAAAATAAAGCAGAAAAATTAAATTTTCGCTAAAATTATCCGTTTTCGTTGCGTTTTCGATCATATCTCGATAATACGACGAATAATAACGAAACTTTTAGCTGAATGGATTTAAAATTTGCTAAAATTATCCATTTTCATTGCTACTTTCGATTATCTCTAGATAAAATGTCGAAATATAAAGACAAAATAGAGAAAAATAATTGAATTTTCGCTGAAATTATCCATTTTAGTTGCTTTTTTCGATCATAATTCGATGAAATGACTAAAAAATGACAAAATAGATGAAAAAAATTAAAATTTCGCTATAATTATTCGTTTCCGTTGATTTTTTCGATAATATCTGAATAAAATGAGAAAATTTAAGGCTATAGAAAGGAGAAAAATTAAAATTTCCCTAAAATTTTCCATTTTCGTTGATTTTTTTTGTTAATATCTGGATAAAATTACCAAAATTAAGGCAAAAGTAAGGTAATTAAAGGTAATTTGCTAAAACTTTAGTATGTAACATATTTTTGTATCACTGATTTTTTATTCATGAAATACTGATAAACCGAAAGTTAAATATAAATATTTCCGTCTTATATATGGAGAAAGATACGTGCTGGCCACATCAGATTTTTGTCGATATAATCTTCACAAAATAAAAAAATATTGCAGAAATAGAGCAAAAATATAAAAATGTTCCAAAAATTAACCCAATTTGTCGCTTTTTTCGATATTATCTATCACATTGCCAAACATTTTGCTTAAATAGATCAAAAATGTTAAACGTTCGCTAAAATTAACCCAATTTGTCGCTTTCTTCTATATTATCTTGACCAGGTCGATGAACTGTGGTCATTGACTCGAAGTCGATGACCCGAGGTCAACCCTGGGAGGTCGACTCCGGGAGGTAAACCCTGAGAGTCGACTCCGGGAGGTCGACTCCGGAAGTTGACTCCTAGAGTTCGAGTCAGGAAGTCGACTCAGGAGGGTCGAGTCCGGGAAGTTGTCTCCCGGTAAAATGTTAAACGTTCGCTAAAATTAACCCAATTTGTCGCTTTCTTCTATATTATCTCGACCAGGTCGATGAACTGTGGTCATTGACTCGAAGTCGATGACCCAAGTTCGATGACGCGAATTCGATGACCCGATGTTGATGACCCGAGGCCGATGACCAAAGGTCGATGGCCCGAGGTCAACCCTGGGAGGTCGACTCCGGGAGGTAAACCCTGGAAGTCGACTCCGGGAGGTCGACTCCGGAAGTTGACTCCTAGAGTTCGAGTCAGGAAGTCGACTCAGGAGGGTCGAGTCCGGGAAGTTGTCTCCCGGTAGTTGACTCCGGGAGATCGACTAATTAAGATTGACTCCAGGAGGTCGACTCCGGGAGGTCGACTCAGGGAGGTCGACTGCTAGAGGTCGAATCTTGGAGGTTGACTCCGGAAGGTCGACTTCGGGTTGACTTAAGTTCAATGACCCAAGGTCAATGACACGAGGTCAATGACCCGAGGTCAATGGCCCGAGAACCATGACTCGAGGACAATGAGCCTAGATAATAACCCGAATTCGATGACCCTAGGTCGACCCTGGGAGGTCGACTCCGGAAGGTTGACACCGGGAGGTCAACTTTGGAAGTCGCCTCCGGGAGGTCAACTCTGGAAGTCGACTCCGGGAGGTCGACTCCGGGAAGTTGACTCCGGGAGATCAATGACCCAAGGTCGCCCCGGGAGGTTGACTGCGGGAAGTCAACTCTGGAAGTCGACTCCAGGAGGTCGACACCGGAAGTCGACTCCGGGAGGTTGACTCCGGAAGTCCGGGAGGTCAACCCTAAAAGTCGACTCCGGGAGGTCGACTCTGGAAATTGACTCCGGTAGGTCGACTCCGGAAGTTGACTCCGGGAGGTCGAGTCAGGAAGTCGACCCAGGAGGTTCAAGTCCGGGAGGTCGTCTCCGGGTAGTCAACTCCGGGAGATCGACTAATTGAGATTGACTCCGGGAGGTCGACTCAGGGAGGTCGACTCCTAGAGGTCGAATCTTGGAGGTCGACTCCGGAAGGTTGACTTTGGGATGACTTAAGGTCAATGACCCGAGGTCAATGACCCATGGTCGATGACCCGAGGTCAATGAACTGAGGTCAATGACCCTAGGTCAATAACCCGAGGTCTATGACCCGGGGTCAACCCTGGGTGGTTTACTCCGGGAGGTCAACTTTGGAAGTCGACTCCGGGAGGTCAACTCTGGAAGTCGATTCCGGGAGGTTGACTCCGGGAAGATGACTCCGGGAGATCAATGACCCGAGATCGACTCCGGGAGGTTGACTCCGGGAGGTCAAAACTAAAAGTCGACTCCGGGAGGTCGACACCGAAAGTCGACTGCGGGAGGTCGATTCAGAAGTCGTCTCCGGGAGGTTGACTCCAGGTGATTGATGACCCGAGGTCGACTCCGGGAGGTAAACTCTTGAAGTTGACTCCGGGAGGTCAATTCTGGATGTTGACTCCGGGAGGTCGAGTCCGGGTGGTCGTCTCCGGGTAGTGGACTCCAAGAGGTCAACTCTGGGTGATCGACTCTAAGATGTCGACTCCGGGAAGTCGACTCAGGGAGATAGACTCCAAGAGACTAAGGGAGGTCGAATCTTGGAGGTCAACTCCTGGAGGCCGATTCGGGATAACTTAAGGTCAATGACCCGAGGTCAATGACTCAAGGTGAATGACCCAAAGTCAATGACCCGAGGTTAATGACCCGAGGTCAATAGCCCGAGGTAGATTACCCGAGGTCAATGACCCGAGGTCAATGACCCGAGGTCAATGACGCGAGGTCAATGACCCGAGGTCTGATTTATAAATATAGATAAATTTTGTCTTTATTTTTCTTCTTTTTATAAATATATGATCGAACAAAGCATCGAAAATGGATAATTTTAGCGAATTTTTTTTAAATTCTCCTCTATTTTGCCAGGATTTTCGTCATTTTATCGAGATCTGATCGAAGAAACAACGAAAACAGAAAATTTTAGCCAAATTACAATGTTTTACTCTAAATTTTGTGTTTATTTTTCGTCATTTTATCGAGATATTATCGAAAAAAGCAACGAAAACGGATAATTTTTGCTAAATTTTAATTTTTATTCCCTATTTTGTCTTTATTTTTCGAAATTATATCGAGATATGATCGAAAAGAGCAACGAAAACGGACAAATTTAGCGAAAATTTAATTATTCTCCTCTCTTTTGCCTTATTTTTGTCATTTTATTCAGATTGTATCGAAAAAATCAACATAATCGGATAATTATAGCTAAATTTCTATTTTTACTCTATTTGGTCTATATTTTACGTCATTTTTTCGAGATAATATCGAAAAAAGCAACAAAAAGGATAAATTTAGCGAAATTTTCATTTTTACCTCTAAATTTTTTCTTTATTTTTAGTCTTTTTATTGAGATATTATCGAAAAAAGCAACGAAAACGGTTAATATTAGCGAAATTTAATGTTTTTCTCTGAATTTTGCCTTTATTTTTCGTCATATTATCGAGATATTATCGAAGAAAGCAACGAAAACGGATAATTTTAGCGAAAATTTAATTTTTCACCTTTCTTTTGCCTTAATTTTTTGTCATTTTATTCAGATATTTTCGAAAAAATCGACGAAAAGGGATAATTATAGCAAAATTTTTTATTTTTTTTCTCTATTTTTTATATTAATTGGTCATGTTATCGAGGGATGAACGAAAAAGGCAACGAAAACGGATATAATTAGAGAAATATCAATTTTTATTAACAATTTTGTCATTATTTTACGAAATATAATCAGAATATGATCGAAAAAGGAACGACAACGGACAATTTTATTGAAAATTTTATTTTTCTCCTCTCTTTTGCCTTATATTTGTCATTTCATAAAAATATTATCGAAAAAATAAAAAAAGCGGATAATTCTAGCTAAATTTCTATTTTTACTCTATTTTGTCTATATTTTACGTCATTTCATAGAGATAATATCGAAAAAAGCAACGAAAACGGATAAAATTAGCGAAATTTCCATTTACACCTCTAAATTTTGTCTTTATATTTCGTCTTTTTATCGAGATAATATCGAAAAGAGCAACGAAAACAGATAATTTCAGGGAAACTTCAATTACTTTTCTCTATTATTTCTTTATTTTTCGTCATTTTAACGAGTTATGAAAGGATTAAGAATCAAAAACTGGTAATTTTAGCGAAATTTCAATTTTTATAGAGTAAAAATAGAAATTTAGCAAGGATTATCCGTTTTTTTGATTTATTCGATAATAACAGTGTAAAATAACAAAAATAAAGCAAAAGAGAGGAGAAGAATAAAATTTTCAATAATATTGTCCGTTTTCGTTGCTTTTTTCGATCATATCCTGATTAAATTTCGAAAAATAAAGACAAAATAGGGAATAAAAATTGAAATTTCGCTAAAATTACCAGTTATTGATGCTTAATCCGTTAATAACTCGATAAAATGACGAAAAATAAAGAAATGATAGAAAAAATATTTGAAGATTCCCTGAAATTATCCATTTCGTCACTTTCGATTTAGAGGTAAAAATGGAAATATCGCTAATTACATCCGTTTTTGATGCTTTTTTCGATATTATCTCGATAAAATGACGTATAAAATGACTCAATAGTGTAAAAATAGGAATTTAGCTAGAATTGTCCGTTTTCGTTACTTTTTTCGATCATATTCTGATTATATTTCGTAAAATAATGACAAAATATGGAATAAAAATTGAAATTTCTCTAATTTTATCCGTTTTCGTTGCCTTTTTCGATAAAAACTCGATAAAATGACGTAAAAAATGACTAAAAAGAGTAAAAATAGAAATTTAGCTAAAATTATCCGTTTTTGTTCCTTTTTTAGTTCCTCCCTCGATAACATGACCACTTACTATAAAAAATAGAGAAAAAATAGATATTTTGCTATAATTTTCCGTTTTCGTCGATTATTTCGAAAATATCTGAATAAAATGACAAAAAATTAAGACAAAATTTAGCTGGAAAATTGAAATTTCGCGTTAATTATCCGTTTTCGTTGCTTTATTTGATTAAATCTTAATCCCAGAAATGCCTTAGTATCATTTACCTCGTTTCATTAACCTCGAGTAGAATAATTAGGATCATGACCCTTGGGTCATCGACCTCGGATCATCGAACTCGGGTCATCGACCTCGGGTTATCGACCTCGGGTCCTCGACCTCGGGTAATCGACCTTGGGACATCTACCTCGGTTAATCGACCTCAGGTAATCGACCTTTGGTCATCGATATATAGTCATGGACCTAGTGTCATTGACATCGGGTCATTGACCTAGGGTCATTACCACGGGTCATTACCTCGGGTCATTGACCTTGGGTCATAGACCGTAAGTCATCCCGGAGTCGACCGTCCAGGAAGAGACGTCCCAAAGTCGACCTCCCGGAGTCGACCTCCCTGAGTCGACCTACCGGAGTCGATATCTCGGAGTCGATAACTCGGAGTTGACCTCTCGGAGTCGACTACCCGGAGACGACATCCCGGAGTTGACCTCGGGTCATCGATCTCCCGGAGTCAACCTCCCGGAGTAAACTCCCAGAGTTTACCTCCCGAGGTCGACTCCCAGAGTTGACCTCCCGAAGTCGACATTTTGGAGTCGACCTCCCAGGGTCGAACAGGGGTCATCGACCATGGGTCAAGGTCCTCGGGTCATTGTCCTCGGGTCATTGACCTCGGGTCATTGAACTCGGGTCATTGACCTTGGGTCATTGACCGTAAGTTATCCCGAAGTCGACCTCCAGGAGTCGACCTCCAAGATTCAACCTCTAGGAGTCGACCCGACTTAGTCGACCTCCCTGAGTTGACTTCCGGACTCGACCTCCCGGAGTCGACTTCCGGTGTCGACCTCCCGGAGTTGACTTTTAGTTTTGATCTCTCGGAGTCAATCTCCCGCAGTCGACCTCGGGTCATTGGTCTACCGGAGTCAACTTCCCGGAGTCAACTTCCCGGAGTCAACCACCCGGAATCGACTTCCAGAGCCGACCTCCCGGAGTCGACTTCCTGAGTTGACCTCCCGGAGGCAACCTCCAGGAGTCGACCTCGGGTCATCAATCTCCCGAAGTCAACCTCCCGGAGTCAACTTCCAGAGTTGACCTACCGGAGTCAACCTCCCAGGGTCGACCTCGGGTCATCGACCTCGGGTCATCGACCTCGGGTCATTGACCTAGGGTCATTGTCCTTGGGTCATTCACCACGGGTCATTGAATACCGGTCATCGACCTCGGATCAATGACCTAGGGTCATTGTCCTCAGGTAGCTGACCTCGGGTCATTGACATCGGGTCATTGACCTCGGGTCATTGACATCGGGTCATTGACCTCGGGTCATTGACATCGGGTCATTGACCTCGGGTCATTGACCTCGGGTCATTGACATCGGGTCATTGACCTCGGGTCATTGACCGTAAGTTATCCCGAAGTCGACCTCCAGGAGTTGACCTCCAAGATTCGACCTCCCTTAGTCTCTCGGAGTCGACATCTCGGAGTCGATCACCCGGAGATGACCTCTTGGAGTCGACTACCCGGAGACGACCTTCCGGACTGGACCTCCCGGAGTCAACATCCGGAATCGACCTCCCGGAGTCGACTTCAAGAGTTGACCTACCGGAGTCGACCTCGGGTCATCGATCTCCCGGAGTCAACCTTCCGGAGTCGACTTCTGAATCGACCTCCCGGAGTCGACTTCCGGTGTCGACCTCCCGGAGTTGACTTTTAGTTTTGACCTCCCGGAGTCGACCTCGGGTCATTTATCTCCCGGAGTCAACTTCCCGGAGTCAACCTCCCGGAATCGACTTCCAGAGCTGACCTCCCGGAGTCGACTTCCAAAGTTGACCTCCCGGAGTCAACCTCCCGGAGTCGACCTCCCAGGGTCGCACCCGGCTCATCGACCTCGGGTTATTGACCTAGGGTCATTGTCCTCGAGTCATTGTTTTTGGGCTATTGACCTCGGGTCATTGACCTCGGGTCATTGACCTCGGGTCATTTACCTCGGTTCATTGACCTCGGGTCATTGACCATGGGTCATTAACCTCGGGTCATTGACCTTAAGTCATCCCAAAGTCGACCTCCCGGAGTCGACCTCCAAGATTCGACCTCCCGGAGTCGACCTCCAAGATTCGACCTCTAGGAGTCGACCTCCCTGAGTCGACTTCCCGGAGTCAATCTCAATCAGTCCATCTCCCGGAGTCGACTACCCGGAGTCGACCTCCCGGACTCGACCCTCCTGAGTTGACTTCCTGACTCGATCTCCCGGAGTCAACTTCCGGAGTCGACCTACCGGAGTCAATTTCCAGAGTCGACTTCCCGGAGTTGACTTTTAGGGTTGACCTCCCGGAGTCGACTTCCGGAGTCGACCTTCCGGAGTTTACTTCCGGTGTCGACCTCCTGGAGTCGACTTCTAGAGTTGACTTCCCGCAGTCAACCTCCCGGGGACCTCGCGTCATTGAACTTAAGTCATCCCGAAGTTGACCTTCCGGAGTCGACCTCCAAGATTCGACCTCTAGGAGTCGACCTCACTGAGTCGACCTCCCGGAGTCGACCTCCAGGGGTCAATCTCAAATAGTCGATCTCCCGTAGTCAACTACCCGGAGACGACTTCCCGGACTCGATCCTCCTGAGTCGACTTCCTGACTCGACCTCCCGGAGTCAACTTCCGGAGTCGACCTACCGGAGTCGATTTCCGGAGTCGACCTGCCGAAGTCGACTTCCAGGGTTTACCTCCAGCATTCGACCTCCCAGGGTTGACCTCGGGCCATCGAATTCGGGTTATTGACCTAGGGACCTTTTTACTCGAGTCATTGTTCTCGGGCCATTGTCCTCGAGTCATTGTTCTCGGGCCATTGACCTCGGGTCATCGACCTCGGGTCATTGACCTCGGGTCATTGAACTTACGTCATCCCGAAGTCGACCTTCCGGAGTCGACCTCCAAGATTCGACCTCTAGGAGTCGACCGCCCTGAGTCGACCTCCCGGAGTCGACCTCCCGGAGTCAATCTCAATTAGTCGATCTCCCGGAGTCAACTACCCGGAGACGACTTCCCGGACTCGACCCTCCTGAGTCGACTTCCTGACTCGACCTCCAGGAGTCAACTTCCGTAGTCGACCTACCGGAGTCGATTTCCGGAGTCGACCTCCCGGAGTCGACTTCCAGGGTTTACCTCCCGGAGTCGACCTCCTAGGGTTGACCTCGGGCCATCGACCTTTGGTCATCGGCCTCGGGTCATCGACCTCGGGTCATCGAACTCGCGTCATCGACCTTGGGTCATCGACTTCGATTCAATGACCACAGTTCATCGTCCTCTGGTCAAGATTAAATAGAAGAAAGCGACAAATTGGGTAAATTTTAGCGAACGTTTAACATTTTTGCTCTATTTAAGCAAAATGTTTGGCAATGTGATAGATAATATCGAAAAAAGCGACAGATTGGGTTAATTTTTGCAACATTTTTATATTTTTGCTCTATTTTTGCAATATTTTTGTATTTTGTGAAGATTATATCGACAAAAATCTGATGTGGCCAGCACATACCTTTCTCCATATATAAGATGTAAATATTTATATTTAACCTCCGGTTTAACAGTATTTCATGAATAAAAAATCAGTGATACAAAAATATGTTACATACTAAAGTTTTAGCAAATTACCTTAATTACCTAACTTTTGCCTTAATTTTGGTAATTTTATTCAGATATTAACAAAAAAATCAACGAAAATGGATAATTTTAGCGAAAATTTAATTTTTCTCCTTTCTATAGCCTTAAATTTTCTCATTTAATTCAGATATTATCGATAAAATCAACGAAAACGGATAATTATAGCGAAATTTTAATTTTTTTCATCTATTTTGTCTTTTTTTAGTCATTTCATCGAAATATGATCGAAAAAAGCAACTAAAATGGATAATTTAAGCGAAATTTCAATTATTTTTCTCTATTTTGTCTTTATTTTTCGAAATTTATTCGAGTTATGATCGAAAAAGCAACGAAAACGGATTATTATGGCGAAATTTCAATTTTTTCAGCTTAAAGTTTCTTTATTATTCGTCGTATTATCGAGATATGATCGAAAACGCAACGAAAACGGATAATTTTAGCGAAAATTTAATATTTCTGCTTTATTTTGCCTTAATTTTTGTCATTTTATTCAGATATTATCAAAAAAATCAACGAAAACGGATAATTATAGCGAAATATTAATTTTTTTCTCTATTTTTTCTATATTTTTTGGTTATTTTATCGAGGGATGAACGAAAAAAGCAACAAAACGGGTAATTCTAGCTAAATTTCTATTTTAACACTATTTAGTCATTTTTCACGTCATTCTATGTAGATATGATCGAAAAAAGCAACGAAAATGGATAATTTTAGCGAAGTTTCATCTTTCATGTATATTTGTCTTTATTATTCGTCATATTATTGAGATATGAACGATTACTCCAACGAAAACGGATAATTTTAGCGAAATTTCAAATTTTCTCTTCAATTTTTCTTAATTTTCGTCCTTTTATCAAGATATGTTCGAAAAAAGCATCAAAAACAGAAATTTTAGTGAAATTTCATTTTATTTTCTCTATTCTTCATACTTTTATCGAGATATGTCCTAAATAGCAACGAATATGGATTATTTCAACGAAATTTCAATTTTTACCCCTATTTCATCTTTTTTTAGTCAGTTAATCAAGATATGATCGAAAAAAGCAATGAAAACGGATAATATTAGCGAAATTTAAATTATTTTCCTCTTTTTTTTCCTTAATTTTCGTCATTTTATCGTGATATATTAGAACAAAAGACGGAAACGGATAATTTTAGCGAAATATAAATTTTTTCGTCTATTTTGTGTTTAACTTTTCGTCGTTAATCAAGATATGATCAAAAAATGCAACAAAAAAAATAGTTTTAGCGAAATTACAAAATCGCTATTTTTTCATTATTTTTCGTCATTTTTTCGGGATATAATCGAAAGTTGCAACCAAAACGGATAATTGTAGCGAAATTTCTATTTTTTCAGCTAAATTATGTCTTTATTTTTCGTCTTTTTATAAATATATGATCGAAAGAATCAACAAAAATGGATAATTTTAGCGAATTCTATGTTTTTCTGCATTATTTCGCCACAATTTTCGTCATTTTATCGAGATATGATCGAAAAAACAACGAAAACGGATAATTGAAACGAACTTTACATTTTCCTTTAAAGTGTTTCTTTATTTTTCTTCAGTTTATCGAGATATTATCGAAAAAAGCAACAAAAACGGATAATTTTAGCGAAATCTCAATTTTTTTCTTCTATTTGGTGTTTATTTTTCGTCCTTTTATCAAGATATGTTCGATAAAAGCAACAAAAACAGAAATATTAGCGAAATTTACATTTTTTCCTCTATTTTATCTCAATTTTCATCATTGTATCGAGATATGTTTGAAAAAGGCAACGAAAAAAGATAATTTTAGCGATATCTCCAATTTTCCCTTTATTTTTTGTTTATTTTTCGTCCATTTACAAGATATGATCGAAAAAGCAACGAAAACGGATAATTTTAGCGAAATTTCAATTTTTTCCTCAAGGTTTTGTCTTTATTTTTCGTCATTTTATCGAGAGATAATCGAAAGTAGCAACGAAAACGGATAATTTTAGCGAAATTTCAATTTTTTCAGCTAAATTTTTCTTTAGTATTCGTCGTATTATCGAGATATGATCGAAAAAGCAACGAAAACGGATAATTTTAAATCTCGATAAAATGACCAAAAAATATAGAAAAAATCGAGAAAAAAATTAATATTTCGCTATAATTATCCGTTTTCGTTGATTTTTTTGATAATATCTGAATAAAATGAAAAAAATTAAGGCAAACTAAAGACGAAAACTTAAATTTTCGCTAAAATTATCCGTTTTCGTTGCTTTTTCGATCATATCTCGATAATAAGACGAATAATAAAGAAAAATTTAGCTGAAAAAATTGAAATTTCGTTAAAATTATCCGTTTTCGTTGCTACTTTCGATTATCTCTCTATGAAATGACGAAAAATAAAGACAAAACCTTGAGGAAAAAATTGAAATTTCGCTAAAATTATCCGTTTTCGTTGCTTTTTCGATCATAACTCGAATAAATTTCGAAAATTAAAGACAGAATAGAGAAATATAATTGAAATTTCGCTAAAATTTACCGCTTTTTTTAATTGTAAAAGGACGAAAAATAAACAAAAAATAAAGGGAAAAATTGAGATATCGCTAAAATTATCTTTTTTCGTTGCCTTATTCAGTCATATCTCGATACAATGATGAAAATTGAGATAAAATAGAGGAAAAAATGTAAATTTCGCTAACATTTCTGTTTCTGTAGCTTTTATCGAACATATCTTGATAAAAGGACGAAAAATAAACACCAAATAGAAGAAAAAAATTGCGATTTCGCTAAAATTATCCGTTTTTGTTGCTTTTTTCGATCATATCTTGATTAACTGACTAAAAAAAGATGAAAGAGGGGTAAAAATTGAAATTTCGTTGAAATAATCCATATTCGTTGCTGTTTAGGACATATCTCGATAAAAGTATGAATAATAAAGAAAATAAAATGAAATTTCACTAAAATTTCTGTTTTTGATGCTTTATTCGAACATATCTTGATAAAAGGACGAAAATTAAGAAAAATTGAAGAGAAAATTTGAAATTTCGCTAAAATTATCCGTTTTCGTTGGATGAATCGTTCATATCTCAATAATATGACGAATAATAAAGACAAATATACATGAAAGATGAAACTTCGCTAAAATTATCCATTTTCGTTGCTTTTTTCGATCATATATTTATAAAAGGACGAAATATAAAGAAATAATAGAAAAAAATAATTGAAATTTTGCTGAAATAATCCGTTTTCGTTGCTTTTATCAATCATATCTTGATTTTAAGACTAAAAAAAGACAAAATAGATGAAAAAAATTGAAATTTCGCTAAAATTAACCGTTTTTGTTGCTTTTTTCGATCATATCTCGATACAATGACGAGAAAAAAAGACAAAATAGAGAAAATGAATTGAAATTTCGTTAATGTTATCCTCTTTTGTTAATTTTTTCGATCATATCTTATAAAAGGACGAAAAATAAACAATAAATGGAGGAAAAAATTTGAGATATCGCTAAAACTATCTTTTTTGTTGTCTTTTTCAATCATATCTAAATACAATGATGAAAATGAAGAAAAAAATTGATTGAAAAAATTGTTATTTCGCTAATATTATCCGATTTCATTGCTTTTTTCGATCATATCTTGATTTACTGACTAAAAAAAGATGAAATATTGGTAAAAATTGAAATTTCGTTGAAATAATCCTTATACGTTGCTTTTTGGACATATCTAGATAAAAATACGAAGAATAAACACAAAATAGGGAAAATAAAATGACATTTTGCTAAAATTTCTGTTTTTGTTGCTTTTTTCGAACATATCTTGGTAAAAGGACGAAAAATAAACACCAAATAGAGGAAAAAAATTGATATTTCGCTTAAATTATCGGTTTTCGTTGCTTTTTTCGAACATAACTCGATAAAATGACGAAAAATAAAGACAAAATAGAGAAAATAAAACGAAATTTGCTAAAATTTCTGTATTTGTTGCTTTTTTCGAACATATCTTGATAAAAGGACGAAAAATAAACACCAAATAGAGGAAGAAAATTGATATTTCACTAAAATTAACCGTTTTCTTAGCTTTCTTCGATCATATCCTGTAAAAGGACGAAAAATAAACAAAAAATATATATAAATAAATATAAAATAAAATTAAAAAAAAATTTTAATTTCGCTAATATTATCCGTTTTCATTGCTTTTTTCGATCATATCTTGATTAACTGACTAAAAAAAGATGAAATAGGGGTACAAATTGAAATTTCGTTGAAATAATCCATATTCGTTGCTATTTAGGACATATCTCGATAAAAGTATGAATAATAAAGAAAATAAAATGAAATTTCACTAAAATTTCTGTTTTTGATGCTTTTTTCGAACATATCTTGATAAAAGGACGAAAATTAAGAAAAATTGAAGAGAAAATTTGAAATTTCGCTAAAATTATCCGTTTTCGTTGGATTAATTGTTCATTTCTCAATAATATGTCGAATAATAAAGACAAATATACATGAAAGATGAAACTTCGGTAAAATTATCCATTTTCGTTGCTTTTTTCGATCATATCTACATAGAATGACGTGAAAAATGACTAAATAGTGTTAAAATAGAAATTTAGCTAGAATTACCCGTTTTGTTGCTTTTTTCGTTCATCCCTCGATAAAATAACCAAAAAATATAGAAAAAATAGAGAAAAAAATTAATATTTCGCTATAATTATCCGTTTTCGTTGATTTTTTTGATAATATCTGAATAAAATGACAAAAATTAAGGCAAAATAAATCAGAAAAATTAAATTTTCACTAAAATTATCCGTTTTCGTTGCGTTTTCGATCATATCTCGATAATACGACGAATAATAAAGAAGCTTTAAGCTGAAGAATTTGAAATTTTGCTAAAATTATCCGTTTTCGTTGCTACTTTCGATTATCTCTCGATAAAATGACGAAAATTAAGACAAAATCTTGAGGAAAAAATTGAAATTTCACCATAATTATCCGTTTTAATTGCTTTTTCCAGCATAACTCGAATGATTTTCGAAAAAAAAAAGACAAAGTAGAGAAAAATAATTGAAATTCGCTGAAATTATCCATTTTAGTTGCTTTTTTCGATCATATTTCCATGAATTGACTAAAAAAAGACAAAATAGATGATAAAAATTAAATTTTCGCTATAATTATCCGTTTTCGTTGATTTTTTCGATAATATCTGAATAATATGATAAAATTTAAGGCTATAGAAAGGAGAAAAATTAAATTTTCACTAAATATAAATATTTACATCTTATATATGGAGAAAGTTATGTGCTGGCCACATCAGATTTTCGTCAATATAATCTTCACAAAATACAAAAATATTGCAAAAATAGAGAAAAAATATAAAAATGTTGCAAAAATTAACCCAATTTGTCGCTTTTTTCGATATTATCTATCACATTGCCAAACATTTTGCTTAAATAGAGCAAAAATGTTAAACGTTCGCTAAAATTAACCCAATTTGTCGCTTTCTTCTATATAATCTTGACCAGAGGTCGATGAACTGTGGTCATTGACTCGAAGTCGATGACCCAAGGTCAATGACGATAGTTCGATTACCCGAGGTCGATGACCCGAGGCCGATGACCAAAGGTCGATGGCCCGAGGTCAACCCTAGGAGGTCGACTCCCGGAGGTAAACCCTGGAAGTCGACTCCGGGAGGTCGAGTCAGGAAGTCGACTTAGGAGGGTCGAGTCCGGGAAGTCTTCTCCGGGTAGTTGACTCCGGGATATCGACTAATTGAGATTGACTCCGGGAGGTCGACTCCGGGAGGTCGACTCAGGGCTGTCGACTCCTAGAGGTCGAATCTTGGAGGTCGACTCCGGATGGTCGACTTCGGGATGACTTAAGTTCAATGACCCGAGGTCAATGACCCGAGGTCAATGGCCCGAGAACAATGACTCGAGGACAATGGCCCAAGAACAATGACTCGAGGACAATGACCCTAGGTCAATAACCCGAATTCGATGACCCGAGGTCGACCCTGGGAGGTCCACTCCGGGAGGTTGACTCCGGGAGGACAACTTGGGAAGTCGACTCCGGGAGGTCAACTCTGGAAGTTGACTCCGGGAGGTTGACTCCGGGAAGTCGACTCCGGGAGAACAATGACCCAAGGTCGACCCCGGGAGGTTGCCTGCGGGAGGTCAACCCTAAAAGTCGACTCCGGGAGGTCGACTCTGGAAATTGACTCCGGTAGGTCGACTCCGGAAGTTGACTCCAGGAGGTCGAGTCAGGAAGTCGACTCAGGAGGGTCGAGTCCGGGAGGTCGTCTCCGGGTAGTCGACTCCGGGAGATCGACTAATTGAGATTGACTCCGGGAGGTCGACTCAGTGAGGTCGAATCCTAGAGTTCGAATCTTGTAGGTCGACTCCGGAAGGTCAACTTTGGGATGACTTAAGGTCAATGACCCGAGGTCAATGACCCATGGTCAATGACCCGAGGTCAATGAACCGAGGTCAATGACCCGAGGTCAATGACCCGAGGTCATTAGCCCGAAAACAATGACTCGAATACAATTACCCTAGGTCAATAACCCGAGGTCGATGACCTGGGGTCGACCCTGGGAGGTTGACTCCGGGAGGTTGACTCCGGGAGGTTGACTCCGGGAGGTTGACTCCGGGACGACAACTTTGGAAGTCGACTCCGGGAAGTCAACTCTGGAAGTCGATTCCGGGAGGTTTACTCCGGGAGGTCAAAACTAAAAGTCGACTCCGGGAGGTCGACACCGGAAGTCGACTCCGGGAAGTCGATTCAGAAGTTGACTCCGGGAGGTTGTCTCCGGGAGATCGATGACCCGAGGTCGACTCCGGGAGGTCAATTCTTTAAGTCGACTCCGGGAGGTCAATTCCGGATGTTGACTCCAAGAGGTCAACTCCGGGTGATCGACTTCGGGATAACTTACGGTCAATGACCCGAGGTCAATGACTCGAGGTCAAAGACCCAAGGTCAATTACCCGAGGTCAGTGACCCGAGTTCAATGACCCGTGGTCAATGACCCGAGGACAATGACCCTAGGTCTATGACCCAAGGTTGATGACCCGAGGTCGATGACTCGAGGTCGATGACCCAAGGTCGATGGGAGTTCAACATGAAATTTCATTTTTTCAGCTAAATTTTGTCTTAATTTTTAGTCATTTTATTCAGATATTTTCGAAAAAATCGACGAAAACGGATAATTATAAATAAATATCTATTTTTTCTCTATTTTTCATAGTAATTGGTCATGTTATCGAGGGAGAAACGACAAAAGCAACAAAAACGGAAAATTCTAGCTAAATTTCTATTTTTACTCTATTTGGTAATTTTTTACGTCATTTTATCGAGTTTTTATCGATAAAGGCAACGAAAACGGATAGAATTAGAGAATTTTCAATTTTTATTCCCTATTTTGTCATTATTTTACGAAACATAATCAGAATATGATCGAAAAAAGCAACGAAAACGGACAATTTTATTGAAAATTTTATTTTTCTCCTTTCCTTTGCCTTATTTATGTCATTTTATACAAATATTATCGAAAAAATCAAATAAACGGATAATTCTAGCTAAATTCCTATTTTTACTCTATTTTGTCTATATTTTACGTTATTTTATCGAGATATTATAGAAAAATCAACGAAAACGGTTAATATTAGCGAAATTTCAATTTATATAATTTAAATTTTGGCTTTATTTTTCGTCTTTTTATAAATATATGAAATATATTATACAAGACACAAGAATGCATAATTCTTGCTATATTTCTATTTTTACTCTATGTAGTCTTCATTTTATGTCATTTTATCGAGATATCATCGTAACAAGCAACGAAAACGGATAATATTCAGAAATTTCATTTTTTCCTCTATATTTTATTTTTATTTTTCGACATTTTATCGAGATATGATCGAAAAAAGCAACGAAGACGGATTTTTTTAGCGAAATTTTAGGGAAATATCATTTTTCTCCTCCAATTTCGTCTTAATTTTAGTCAATTTATCGAAATATATTAGACAAAAGTAACTAAAACGGTTAAGGGAAATTTCAATTTTTTCCTTTAAATTTTGTCTTTTTTTTTCGTGATTTTATCGAGATATGATCGAATAAAGCAATTAAGACGGATTTTTTTAAGCGAAATTTTAGGGAATTTTCATTTTTCTTCTCCAATTTCGCCTTAATTATCGTCAATTATAGAGATATATTAGACAAAAGCATCTTAATTGGATAAATTTAGCGAAAATTATGTTTTTCTGCTCTCTTTTGCCACACTTTTTGCCATTTTATCAAGTAATCATCGAATAAAGAAACGAAAATGGATAATTTAAGCGAAATTTCAATTTTTTACTCTAAATTTTGTCTTTATTTTCGTGATTTTATAGAGATATTATCAAGATATGATCGATAAAAGAAAAAAAACGGATAAATTTAGCGAAACTTCAATTTTTTAAACTATTTTTTCATTATTTTTCGTCATTTTATCTAGTTATGATCGAAAAAAGCAATGAAAACGGATAATTTTAACGAACATTCAATTTTTTCCTCAAAATGTTTCGTTATTTTTCGTTATTTTATCGAAATATAATCGAAAGTAGGGACGAAAACGGATAATATACCCGAAATTTTAATTCTTTCAGCTAATTTTTGTCTTTATTACTCGTCTTATTATCTAGATATGATCGAAAAAAGAAACGAAAACGGATAATTTTAGTGAAAATTTAAATTTTCTCCTTTCTTTTACCTCAATTTTTGTCATTTTATTCAGATATAATAGAAAAAATCATAGAAAACCGATAATTATTGCGAAATATCTATTTTTTTTTCTATATCCTTTGGTCATTTTATCGAAGGGTGAACGAAAAAAGCAACAAAAACGGATAATTCTAGCTAAATTTCTATTTTTGCTCTATTAAGTCATTCTTTACGTCATTTTATCGAGATATTATCGAAAAAAGCAACGAAAACGGATAAAATTATCGAAATTTCAATTTTTTACCCCTAAATTTTGTCTTTATTTTTCTTCTTTTTATAAATATATGATCGAACAAAGCAACGAAAATGGATAATTTTAGCGATTTTTTTTTCTCCTCTATTTTGCCAGGATTTTCGTCATTTTATCGAGATCTGATTGAAAAAACAACGAAATCGGATAATTTTAGCCAAATTACAATGTTTTACTCTAAATTTTGTGTTTATTTTTCGTCATTTTATCGAGATATTATCGAAAAAAGCAACGAAAACGGATAATTTCAGTGAATTTTAATAATTTTTCTCTAGGATTTCTTCATTTTTCGTCATTTTATCGAGATATGAACGGATTAAGCATAAAAAACGGAAATTTTAATTGAAATTTCAATTTTTACCCCAATTTTATCCTTTTTTAGTCAGTAAATCAAGATATGATCGAAAAAAGCAAAGAAAACGGATAATTTTAGCAAAATTTCAATTTTTATTCCATATTTTGTCTTTATTTCTCGAAATTTAATCGAGATATGATCGAAAAAATCAACGAAAACCTACGAATTTAGCGAAAATTTAATTTTTCTCCTCTCTTTAGCCTTATTTTTGTCATTTTATTCCGATTGTATCAAAAAATCAACATAATCGGATAATTCTAGCTAAATTTCTATTTTTACTCTATTTTGTCTATATTTTACGTCATTTTATCGAGATAATATCGAAAAAAGCAACAAAAACGGATAAATTTAGCGAAATTTAATGTTTTCCTCTAAATTGTGTCTTTATTTTTCGTCATTTTATCGAGATATTATCGAAGAAAGCAACGATGACGGATTTTTTTAGCGAAAAATATATTTTTCTCCTCTATTTCGAAATAATTTTCGTCATTTATTCGAGATATGATCGAAAAAACTGCAAAAACAGATAATTTTAGCGAAATTTCAATTTTTTTCAGCTAAATTTTGTCTTTATGACTCGTCATACTATCGAGATATGATCGAAATAGCAACGAAAACGGATAATTTTAGCGGAAATTTAATTTTTCACCTTTCTTTTGCCTTAAATTTTTGTCATTTTTTCAGATATTTTCGAAAAAAAGTAAATTTCCGCTAAAATTATCCGTTTTCGTTGCTTTTTCGATCATATCTCGATACAATGATGAAAATTGAGATAAAATAGAGGAAAAAATTTAAATTTCGCTAACATTTCTGTTTTTGTTGCTTTTATCGAACATATCTTGATAAAAGGACGAAAAATAAACACCAAATAGAAGCAAAAAATTGAGATTTCGCTAAAATTATCCGTTTTTGTTGCTTTTTTAGATAATATCTCGATAAACTGACGAAAAATAAAGAAAAAATTTAAGGGAAAATGTAAATTTCGCTTCAATTATCCGTTTTCGTTGTTTTTTCGATCATATCTCGATAAAATGACTAAAATTGTGGAGAAATAGTGCAGAAAAACATAGAATTCGCTAAAATTATCCATTTTTGTTGATTCATTCGATCATATATTTATAAAAAGACGAAAAATAAAGACATAATTTGGCTGAAAAAATAGAAATTTCGCTACAATTATCCGTTTTCGTTGCTACTTTCAATTATATCGCGAAAAAAAGAGGAAAAATAATGAAAAAATAGCGAAAAAAATTGTAATTTCGCTAAAATTATTTTTTTTTGTTGCATTTTTTGATCATATCTTGATTAACAACGAAAAGTAAAACACAAAATAGACGAAAAAATTTATATTTCGCTAAAATTATCCGTTTCCGTCTTTTTTTCTAATATATCACGATAAAATGACGAAAATTAAGGAAAAAAAAAAGGAAAGAAATTTAAATTTCGCTATTATTATCCGTTTTAATTGCTTTTTTCGATCATATCTTGATTAACTGACTAAGAAAAGATGAAATAGGGGTAAAAATTGAAATTTCGTTGAAATAATCCATATTCGTTGCTGTTTAGGACATATCTCGTTAAAAGTATGAAGAATAGAGAAAATAAAATGAAATTTCACTAAAATTTCTGTTTTTGATGCTTTTTTCGAACATATCTTGATAAAAGGACGAAAATTAAGAAAAATTGAAGAGAAAATTTGAAATTTCGCTAAAATTATCCGTTTTCGTTGGATTAATCGTACATATCTCAATAATATGACGAATAATAAAGACAAATATACATGAAAGATGAAACTTCGCTAAAATTATCCATTTTCGTTGCTTTTTTCGATCATATATTTATAAAAGGACGAAAAATAAAGAAATAATAGGAAAAAATAATTCAAATTTTGCAGAAATAATCCGTTTTCGTTGCTTTTATCAATCATATCTCTATTTAAAGACTAAAAAAATACAAAATAGATGAAAAAAATTGAAATGTCGCTAAAACTAACCGTTTTATATGCTGGTTTTTTGATCATATCTCGATTAAATATCGAAAAATAATGACAATATATGGGAAAAAATTAAAATTTCGCTAAAATTATCCGTTTTCGTTGCTTTTTTCGATAATATCTCGATAAAATGACGAAAAATAAACACAAAATTTAGAGTATAACATTGTAATTTGGCTAAAATTATCCGATTTCGTTGTTTTTTCGATCAGATCTCGATAAAATGACGAAAATCCTGGCAAAATAGAGGAGAAAAAAAATCGCTAAAATTATCCATTTTCGTTGCTTTGTTCGATCATATATTTATAAAAAGAAGAAAAATAAAGACAAAATTTAGGGGTAAAAAATTGAAATTTCGATAATTTTATCCGTTTTCGTTGCTTTTTTCGATAATATCTCGATAAAATGACGTAAAGAATGACTTAATAGAGCAAAAATAGAAATTTAGCTAGAATTATCCGTTTTTGTTGCTTTTTTCGTTCACCCTTCGATAAAATGACCAAAGGATATAGAAAAAAAAATAGATATATCGCAATAATTATCGGTTTTCTATGATTTTTTCTATTATATCTGAATAAAATGACAAAAATTGAGGCAAAAGAAAGGAGAAAATTTAAATTTTCACTAAAATTATCCGTTTTCGTTTCTTTTTTTCGATCATATCTAGATAATAAGACGAATAATAATGACAAAAATTGTTTAAAAAATTGAAGTTTCGCTAAATTTATCCGTTTTTTTCTTTTATCGATCATATCTTGATAATATCTCTATAAAATCACGAAAATAAAGACAAAATTTAGAGTAAAAAATTGAAATTTCGCTTAAATTATCCATTTTCGTTTCTTTATTCGATGATTACATGATAAAATGGCAAAAAGTAAGGCAAAATAGAGCAGAAAAGAACGTCATTTTCACTAAATTTATGGAAGTCGACCTCGGGTCATCGATCTCCTGGAGTCAACCTCCCGGAGTCGACTTCTGAATTGACCTCCCGGAGTTGACTTCCGGTGTCGACCTCCCGGAGTGGACTTTTAGTTTTGACCTCCCGGAGTCAACCTCCCGGAGTCGACCTCGGGTCATTGATCTCACAGAGTCATCTTCCCGGAGTCAACCACCAGGAATCGACTTCCAGAGTTGACCTCCCGGAGTCGACATCCAAAGTTGACCTCCCGGAGTCGACCTCCCAGGGTCGACCCCGGGTCATCGACCTCGGGTTATTGACCTATGGTCATTGTCCTCGAGTCATTGTTTTCGGGCAATTGACCTCGAGTCATTGACCTCGGTTCATTGACCTCGGGTCATTGACCATGGGTCATTGACCTCGGGTCATTGACCTTAAGTCATCCCAAAGTCGACCTTCCGGAGTCGACATCCAAGATTCGACCTCTAGGAGTCGACCTCCCTGAGTCGACCTCCCGGAGTCAATCTCAATTAGTCGATCTCCCGGAGTCGACTTCCAAAGTTGACCTCCCGGAGTCAACCTCCCGGAGTCGACCTCCCAGGGTCGACCTCGTGTCATCTAATTCGGGTTATTGACCTAGGGTCATTGTCCTCGAGTCATTGTTCTCGGGCCATTGACCTCGGGTCATTGACCTCGGGTCATTGACCATTCTAGCTAAATTTCTATTCTTACTCTATTTGGTAATTTTTTACGTCATTTTATCGAGTTTTTATCGATAAAGGCAACGAAAACGGATAAAATTAGAGAAATTTCAATTTTTATTCCCTATTTTGTCATTATTTTACGAAACATAATCAGAATATGATCGAAAAAAGCAACGAAAACGGACAATTTTATTGAAAATTTTATTTTTCTCCTTTCCTTTGCCTTATTTATGTCATTTTATACAAATATTATCGAAAAAATCAAATAAACGGATAATTCTAGCTAAATTCCTATTTTTACTCTATTTTGTCTATATTTTACGTCATTTTATCGAAATATTATAGAAAAATCAACGAAAACGGTTAATATTAGCGAAATTTCAATTTATAAAATTTAAATTTTGGCTTTATTTTTCGTCTTTTGTAAATATATGAAATATATTATAAAAGACACAAGAATGCATAATTCTAGCTATATTTCTATTTTTACTCTATGTAGTCTTCATTTTACGTCATTTTATCGAGATATCATCGTAACAACCAACGAAAACGGATAATATTACAGAAATTTAATTTTTTCCTCTATATTTTGTTTTTATTTTTCGACATTTTATCGAGATATGATCGAAAAAAGCAACGAATACGGATTTTTTTAGCGAAATATCATTTTTCTCCTCCACATTCGCCTTAATTTTAGTCAATTTATCGAAAGATATTAGACAAAAGTAACTAAAACGGTTAAGGGAAATTTCAATTTCTTCCTCTAAATTTTGTCCTTATTTTTCGTGATTTTATCGAGATATGATCGAATAAAGCAACTAAGACGGATTTTTTTAAGCGAAATTTTAGGGAAATTTCATTTTTCTTCTCCAATTTCGCCTTAATTATCGTCAATTATAGAAATATATTAGACAAAAGCATCTTAAACGGATAAATTTAGCGAAAATTATGTTTTTCTGCTCTATTTTGCCTTACTTTTTGCCATTTTATCATGAAATCATCGAATAAAGAAACGAAAATGGATAATTTAAGCGAAATTTCAATTTTTTACTCTAAATTTTGTCTTTGTTTTCGTGATTTTATAGAGATATTATCAAGATATGATCGATAAAAGAAAAAAACGGATAAATTTAGCGAAACTTCAATTTTTAAACAATTTTTGTCATTATTATTCGTCTTATTATCTAGATATGATCGAAAAAAGAAACGAAAACGGATAATTTTAGTGAAAATTTAAATTTTCTCCTTTCTTTTGCCTCAATTTTTGTCATTTTATTCAGATATAATAGAAAAAATCATAGAAAACCGATAATTATTGCGATATATCTATTTTTTTTTCTATATCCTTTGGTCATTTTATCGAAGGGTGAACGAAAAAAGCAACAAAAACGGATAATTCTAGCTAAATTTCTAATTTTGCTCTATTAAGTCATTCTTTACGTCATTTTATCGAGATATTATCGAAAAAAGCAACGAAAACGGATAAAATTATCGAAATTTCAATTTTTTACCCCTAAATTTTGTCTTTATTTTTCTTCTTTTTATAAATATATGATCGAAAAAACAACGAAATCGGATAATTTTAGCCAAATTACAATGTTTTACTCTAAATTTTGCGTTTATTTCTCGTCATTTTATCGAGATATTATCGAAAAAAGCAACGGAAATGGATAATTTTAGCGAAATTTAAATTTTTCCCATATAATTTGTCATTATTTTTCGATATTTTTTCGAGATATGATCAAAAACCAACATATAAAACGGTTAGTTTTAGCGACATTTAAATTTTTTTCATCTATTTTGTCTTTTTTTAGTCTTTTAATCGAGATATGATCGAAAACAGCAACGAAAACGGATAATTTCAGTGAAATTTTAATAATTTATCTCTACGATTTCTATATTTTTCGTCATTTTAAGAGATATGAATGGATTAAGCATAAAAAACGGAAATTTTAATTGAAATTTCAATTTTTACCCCAATTTTATCCTTTTTTAGTCAGTAAATCAAGATATGATCGATAAAAGCAAAGAAAACAGATAATTTTAGCAAAATTTCAATTTTTATTCCCTATTTTGTCTTTATTCTTCGAAATTTAATCGAGATATGATCGAAAAAAGCAACGAAAACGGAGGAATTTAGCGAAAATTTAATTTTTCTCCTCTCCTTTGCCTTATTTTTGTCATTTTATTCTGATTGTATCGAAAAAATCAACATAATCGGATAATTCTAGCTAAATTTCTATTTTTACTCTATTTTGTCTATATTGTACGTCATTTTATCGAGATAATATCGATAAAAGCAACAAAAACGGATAAATTTAGCGAAATTTAAAGTTTTCCTCTAAATTTTGTCTTTATTTTTCGTCACTTTATCGAGATATTATCGAAGAAAGCAACGAAGACGGATTTTTTTAGCGAAATTTTAGGAATTGCAATTTCATTTTTCTCCTCCAATTTCGCCTTAATCAGTCAATTTATGGAAATATATTAGACAAAAGCAACTTAAACGGATAATTTTAGCAAAAATTATATTTTTCTCCTCTATTTCGAAATAATTTTCGTCATTTATTCGAGATATGATCGAAAAAACTGCAAAAACAGATAATTTTTGCGAAATTTCAATTTTTTTCAGCTAAATTTTGTCTTTATGATTCGTCATACAATCGAATTATATGATCGAAATAGCAACGAAATCGGATAATTTTAGCGAAAATTTAATTATCACCTTTCTTTTGCCTTAAATTTTTGTCATTTTATTCAGATATTTTCGAAAAAATCGACGAAAACGGATAATTTTAGCAGAATATTTATTTTTTTTCTCTATTTTTTATAGTAATTGGTCATGTTATCGAGGGATGAACGAAAAAAGCAACAAAAACGGATAATTCTAGCTAAATGTCTATTTTTATTCTATTTAGTCATTTTTTACGTCATTTTATCGAGATATTATCGAAAAAGGCAACAAAACGGTTATAATTAGAGAAATTTCAATTTTTATTCCCTATTTTGTCATTATTTTACGAAATATAATCAGAATATGATCGAAAAAGGAACGACAACGGACAATTTTATTGAAAATTTTATTTTTCTCCTCTCTTTTGCCTTATTTGTCATTTCATAAAAATATTATTGAAAAAACGGATAATTCTAGCTAAATTTCTATTTTTACTCTATTTTGTCTATATTTTACGTCATTTTATAGAGATAATTTCGAAAAAAGCAACGAAAACGGATAAAATTAGCGTAATTTCCATTTACACCTCTAAATTTTGTCTTTATATTTCGTCTTTTTATCGAGATAATATCGAAAAGAGCAACGAAAACGGATAATTTCAGGGAAACTTCAATGACTTTTCTCTATTATTTCTTTATTTTTCGACATTTTAACGAGTTATGAAAGGATTAAGAATCAAAAACTGGTAATTTTAGCGAAATTTCAATTTTTATAGAGAAAAAATAGAAATTTAGCAAGGATTATCCGTTTTTTTGATTTTTTTCGAAAATAACAGTATAAAATAACAAAAATAAAGCAAAAGAGAGGAGAAGAATAAAATTTTCAATAAAATTGTCCGTTTTCGTTGCTTTTTTCGATCATATCCTGATTAAATTTCGAAAAATAAAGACAAAATAGAGAATAAAAATTGAAATTTCGCTAAAATTACCAGTTATTGATGCTTAATCCGTTAATAACTCGATAAAATGACGAAAAATAAAGAAATGATAGAAAAAATAATTGAAGCTTCCCTGAAATTATCCATTTCGTCACTTTCGATTTAGAGGTAAAAATGGAAATATCGCTAATTACATCCGTTTTTGTAGATTTTTTCGATATTATCTCGATAAAATGACGTAAAAAATGACTCAATAGAGTAAAAACAGGAATTTAGCTAGAATTGTCCGTTTTCGTTAATATAAAATATATATATTAGTAGATAATTTTAAATCTCGATAAAATGACCAAAAAATATAAAAAAAATAGAGAAAAAAATTAATATTTCGCTATAATTATCCGTTTTCGTTGATTTTTTTGATAATATCTGAATAAAATGACAAAAATTAAGGCAAAATAGAGAGGAAAAATTAAATTTTCGCTAAAATTATCCGTTTTCGTTGCTTTTTCGATCATATCTCGATAATAAGACGAATAATAAAGAAAAATTTAGCTGACAAAATTAAAATTTCGCTAAAATTATCCGTTTTCATTGCTACTTTCGATTATATCTCGATAAAATTACGAAATATAAAGACAAAAGCTTGAGGAAAAAATTGAAATTTCGCTAAAATTATCCGTTTTCGATGCTTTTTCGATCATATCATGTAAAAGGACGAGAAATAATCAAAAAATAAAGGGAAAAATTGAGATATCGCTAAAATTATCTTTTTTCGTTGCCTTTTTCAAACATATCTCGATACAACGATGAAAATTGAGATAAAATAGAGGAAAAAATTTAAATTTCGCTAACATTTCTGTTTTTGTTGCCTTTATCGAACATATCTTGATAAAAGGACGAAAAATAAACACCAAATAAAAGCAAAAAATTGAGATTTCGCTAAAATTATCCGTTTTTGTTGCTTTTTTAGATAATATCTCGATAAACTGACGAAAAATAAAGAAACAATTTAAAGGAAAATGTAAATTTCGCTTCAATTATCCGTTTTCCTTGTTTTTTCGATCATATCTCGATAAAAAAACGAAAATTGTGGCGAAATAGTGCAGAAAACCATAGAATTCGCTAAAATTATCAATTTTTGTTGATTCTTTCGATCATATACTTATAAAAAGACGTAAAATAAAGACATAATTTGGCTAAAAAAATAGAAATTTCGCTACAATTATCCGTTTTCGTTGCTACTTTCGATTATATCCCGATAAAAAGAGGAAAAATAATGAAAAAATAGCGAAAAAAATTGTAATTTCGCTAAAATTTATTTTTTTTTGTTGCATTTTTTGATCATATCTTGATTAACGACGCAAAGTAAAACACAAAATAGAATAGAAAAAATTAATATTTCGCTAAAATTATCCGTTTCCGTCTTTTTTTCTAATATATCACGATAAAATGAAGAAAATTAAGGAAAAAAAAAGAGGAAAAAAATTTAAATTTCGCTAATATTATCCGTTTTCATTGCTTTTTTCGATCATATCTTGATTAACTGACTAAATAAAAGATGAAATAGGAGTAAAAATTGAAATTTCGTTGAAATAATCCATATTCGTTGCTGTTTAGGACATATCTCGATAAAAGTATGATGAATAGAGAAAATAAAATGAAATTTCACTAAAATTTCTGTTTTTGATGCTTTTTTCGATCATATCTTGATTAACTGACTAAAAAAAGATGAAATATAGGTAAGAATTGAAATTACCTTGAAATAATCCTTATACGTCGCTTTTTGGACATATCTCGATAAAATTACAAAGAATAAAGACAAAATATGGGAAAAAAATTGAATTTTCTCTAAAAATATCCGTTTTCGTTTCTTTTTTCGATTATATCTAGATTAACTGACTAAAAAAAGATAAAATTGGGGTATAAATTGAAATTTTGATGCTTAATCCGTTCAGAACTGGATAAAATGACGAAAAATAATGAAATAATATAGAAAATAAATTGAAATTTCGCTAAAAGTATCCGTTTTCGTTGCTAATTTCAATTATCTCTCGATAAAAGGACAAAAAAAAAAGACAAAACCTTGAGGAAAAAATTGAAATTTCGCTAAAATTATCCGTTTTCGTTGCTTTTTCGATCATAACTCGAATAAATTTAGAAAATTAAAGACAGAATAGAGAAATATAATTGAAATTTCACTAAAATAAACCGCTTTTGTTGCTTTCTTCGATCATATCTTGTAAAAGGACGATAAATAAACAAAAAATAAAGGGAGAAAATTGAGATATCGCTAAAATTATCTTTTTTCGTTGCCTTTTTCAATCATATCTCGATACAATGATGAAAATTGAGATAAAATAGAGGAAAAAATGTAAATTTCGCTAACATTTCTGTTTTTGTTGCTTTTATCGAACATATCTTGATATAAGGACGAAAAATAAACACCAAATAGAAGAAAAAAATTGAGATTTCGCTAAAATTATCCGTTTTTGTTGCTTTTTTCGATAATATCTCGATAAACTGATGAAAAATAAAGAAACAATTTAAATGAGAATGTAAATTTCGCTTCAATTATCCGTTTTCGTTGTTTTTTCGATCATATCTCGATAAAATGACGAAAATTGTGGCGAAATAGTGCAGAAAAACATAAAATTCGCTAAAATAACCCATTTTTGTTGATTCTTTCGATCATATATTTATAAAAAGACAAAAAATTAAGACATAATTTAGCTGAAAAAATAGATATTTCGCTACAATTATCCGATTTCGTTGCTACTTTCGATTATATCTCGAAAAAATGACAAAAAATAATGAAAAAATAGCCAAAAAAATATTGATTTCGCTAAAATTATTTTTTTTGTTGCATTTTTTGATCATATCTTGATTAACGACGAAAAGTAAAACACAAAATAGACAAAAAAAAATTAAATTTCGCGAAAATTATCCGTTTCCGTCTTTTATTCTAATATATCAAGATAAAATGACGAAAATTAAGGAAAAAAAAGAGGAAAAAATTTTAAAATTCGCTAATATTATCCGTTTTCATTGCTTTTTTCGATCATATCTTGATTAACTGACTAAAAAAAGATGAAATAGGGGTAAAAATTGAAATTTCGTTGAAATAATCCATATTCGTTGCAGTTTAGGACATATCTCGATAAAAGTATGAAGAAAAGAGAAAATAAAATGAAATTTCACCAAAATTTCGGTTTTTGATGCTTTTTTCTAACATATCATAGGGTACATCCCGTTGAATAAATAAATAAATAAATAAATAAATATCTTGATAAAAGGACGAAAATTAAGAAAAATTGAAGAGAAAATTTGAAATTTCGCTAAAATTATCCGTTTTCGTTGGATTAATTGTTCATTTCTCAATAATATATCGAATAATAAAGACAAATATACATGAAAGATGAAACTTCGCTAAAATTATCCATTTTCGTTGCTTTTTTCGAACATATATTTATAAAAGGACCAAAAATAAAGACAAAATTTAGAGGTTAAAATTGAAATTTCGCTAATTTTATCCGTTTTCGTTGCTTTTTTCGATAATATCTCGATAAAATGACCAAAAATATAGAAAAAATTGAGAAAAAAATTAATATTTCGCTATAATTATCCGTTTTCGTTGATTATTTTGATAATATCTGAATAAAATGACAAACATTAAGGCAAAATAAAGACGAAAAATTAAATTTTCGCTAAAATTATCCGTTTTCGTTGCTTTTTCGATCAAATCTCGATGATACGACGAATAATAAAGAAACATTTAGCTGAAAAAATTGAAATTTCGCTAAAATTATCCGTTTTCGTTGCTACTTTCGATTATCTCTCGATAAAATGACGAAAAATAAAGACAAAACCTTGAGGAAAAAATTGAAATTTCGCCATAATTATCCGTTTTCGTTGCTTTTTCGATCATAACTCGAATAAATTTCGAAAAATAAAGAAAAAATAGAGAAAAATAATTGAAATTTCGCTGAAACTATCCATTTTAGTTGCTTTTTTCGATCATATTTCGATGAAATTACTAAAAAAAGACAAAATAGATGAAAAAATTAAAATTTCGCTATAATTATCCGTTTTCGTTGATTTTTTCGATAATATCTGAATAAAATGATAAAATTTAAGGCTATAGAAAGGAGAAAAATAAAATTTTCGCTAAAATTATCCATTTTCGTTGATTTTTTTGTTAATATCTGAATAAAATTACAAAAATTAAGGCAAAAGTAAGGTAATGAAGGTTATTGGCTAAAACTTTAGTATGTAACATATTTTTGTATCACTGATTTTTTATTCATGAAATACTGATAAAGCGGAAGTTAAATATAAATATTTACATTTAATATATGGAGAAAGTTATGTGCTGGCCACATCAGATTTTTGTCGATATAATCTTCACAAAATACAAAAATATTGCAGAAATAGAGCAAAAATATAAAAATGTTGCAAAAATTAACCGAATTTGTCGCTTTTTTCGATATTATCTATCACATTGCCAAACATTTTGCTTAAATAGAGCAAAAATGTTAAACTTTCGCTAAAATTAACCCAATTTGTCGCTTTCTTCTATATTATCTTGACCAGAGGTCGATCAACTGTAGTCATTGACTCGAAGTCGATGACCCAAGGTCGATGACGCGAGTTCGATGACCCGAGGTCGATGACCCGAGGCCGATGACCAAAGGTCGATGGCCCGAGGTCAACCCTAGGAGGTCAACTCCGGGAGGTAAACCCTGAAAGTCGACTCCGGGAGGTCGACTCCTGAAATCGCCTCCGGTAGACCGACTCCGGAAGTTGACTCCTGGAGGTCAAGTCAGGAAGTCGACTCAGGAGGGTCGAGTCCGGGAAGTTGTCTCCCGGTAGTTGACTCCGGGAGATCGACTAATTGAGATTGACTCCGGGAGGTCGACTCAGGGAGGTCGACTCCTAGAGGTCGAATCTTGGAGTTCGACTTCGGGGTGACTTAAGTTCAATGACCCGAGGTCAATGACCCGAGGTCAATCACCCGAGGTCATTGCCCGAGAACAATGACTCGAGGACAATGACCCTAGGTCAATAACCCGAATTCGATGACCCGAGGTCGACCCTGGGAGGTCGACTACGGGAGGTTGACTCCGGGAGGTCAACTTTGGAAGTCGACTCCGGGAGGTCAACTCTGGAAGTCGACTCCGGGAGGTTGACTGCGGGAAGTTGACTTCGGGAGATCAATGACCCAAGGACGACCCCGGGAGGTTGCCTGCGGGAAGTCAACTCTGGAAGTCTTCTCCAGGAGGTAGACACCGGAAGTAGACTCCGGAAGGTCGACTCCGGAAGTCGACTCCGGGAGGTCAACCCTAAAAGTCGACTCCGGGAGGTCAACTTTGGAAGTCGACTCCGGGAGGTCAACTCTGGAAGTCGATTCCGGGAGGTTGACTCCGGGAGATCAATGACCCGAGGTGGACTCCGGGAGGTTGACTCCGGGAGGTCAAAACTAAAAGTCGACTCCGGGAGGTCGACACCGGAAGTCTTCTCCGGGAGGTCGATTCAGAAGTCGACTCCGGGAGGTTGACTCCGGTAGATCGATGACCCGAGGTCGACTCCGGGAGGTCAACTCTTGAAGTCGACTCCGGGAGGTCGATTCCGGATGTAGACTCCGGGAGGTCGAGTTCGGGAGGTCGTCTCCGGGTAGTCGACTCCAAGAGGTCAACTCCGGGTGATCGACTTCGGGATAATTTACGGTCAATGACCCGAGGTCAATGACTTGAGGTCAATGACCCGAGGTCAATGACTCGAGGTCAATGACCCGAGGTCAGGGTCCCGTGGACAATGACCCTAGTTCAATGACCCGAGGTCGATGACCCGAGTTCAATGACCCGTGGTCAATGACCCGAGGACAATGACCCTAGGTCAATGACCCGAGGTTGATGACCCGAGGTCGATGACTCGAGGTCGATGACCCAAGGTCGATGGGAGGTCAACGCGAAATTTCATTTTTTCAGCTAAATTTTGTCTTAATTTTTTGTCATTTTATTCAGATACTTTCGAAAAAATCGACGAAAACGCATAATTATAGCAAAATATCTATTTTTCCTCTATTTTTTATAGTAGTTGGTCATGTAATCGAGGGAGTAACGAAAAAAGCAACAAAAACGGATAATTCTAGCTAAAATTCTTTTTTTACTCTATTTAGTCATTTTTTACGTCATTTTATCGAGTTTTTATCGAAAAAGGCTACGAAAACGGATAAAATTAGAGAAATTTCAATTTTTATTCCCTATTTTGTCATTATATTACGAAATATAATCAGAATATGATCGAAAAAAGCAACAAAAACGGACAATTTTATTGAAAATTTTATTTTTCTCCTTTCCTTTGCCTTATTTATGTCATTTTATACAAATATTATCGAAAAAATCAAAGAAACGGATAATTCTAGCTAAATTCCTATTTTTACTCTATTTTGTCTATATTTTACGTCATTTTATCGAGATATTATAGAAAAATCAACGAAAACGGTTAATATTAGCGAAATTTCAATTTATTACATTTAAATTTTGGCTTTATTTTTCGTCTTTTTATAAATATATGAAATATATTATAAAAGACACAAGAATGCATAATTCTAGCTATATTGCTATTTTTACTCTATGTAGTCTTCATTTTACGTCATTTTATCGAGATATCATCGTAACAAGCAACTAAAACGGATAATATTACAGAAATTTCATTTTTTCCTCTATATTTTGTTTTTATTTTTCGACATTTTATCGAGATATGATCGAAAAAAGCAACGAAGACGGCTTTTTTTAGAAAAATCTTAGGAAAATATCATTTTTCTCCTCCAATTTCGCCTTAATTTTAGTCAATTTATCGAAATATATTAGACAAAAGTAACTAAAAATGTTAAAGGAAATTTTTTAATTTTTTCCTCTAAATTTTGTCTTTATTTTTCGTCATTTTATCGAGATATGATAGAATAAAGCAACTAAGACGGATTTTTTAAAGCGAAATTTTAGGGAAATTTCATTTTTCTCCTCCAATTTCGCCTTAATTATCGTCAATTATAGAGATATATTAGACAAAAGCATCTTAAACGGATAAATTTAGCGAAAATTATGTTTTTCTGCTCTATTTTGCCTTACTTTTTGCCATTTTATCAAGTAATCATCGAATAATGAAACGAAAATGGATAATTTAAGCGAAATTTCAATTTTTTACTCTAAATTTTGTCTTTATTTTCGTGATTTTATAGAGATATTATCAAGATATGATCGAAAAAAGCAAAAAAAAACGGATAAATTAAGCGAAATTGCAATTTTTTCCTCAAAAGTTTCCGTTATTTTTCGTTATTTTATCGAGATATAATTGAAAGTAGTGACGAAAACGGATAATATACCCGAAATTTTAATTCTTTCAGCTAATTTTTGTCTTTATTATTCGTCTTATTATCTAGATATGATCGAAAAAAGAAACGAAAACGGATAATTTTAGTGAAAATTTAAATTTTCTCCTTTCTTTTGCCTCAATTTTTGTCATTTTATTCAGATATAATAGAAAGAATCATAGAAAACCGATAATTATTGCGATATATCTATTTTATCTCTATTTTTTCTATATCCTTTGGTCATTTTATCGAAGGGTGAACGAAAAAAGCGACAAAAACGGATAATTCTAGCTTAATTTCTATTTTTGTTCTATTAAGTCATTCTTTACGTCATTTTATTGAGATATTATCGAAAAAAGCAACGAAAACGGATAAAATTATCGAAATTTCAATTTTTTACCCCTAAATTTTGTCTTTATTTTTCTTCTTTTTATAAATATATGATCGAACAAAGCAACGAAAATGGATAATTTTAGCGATTTTTTTCTCTATTTTGCCAGGATTTTCGTCATTTTATCGAGATCTGATCGAAAAAACAACGAAATCGGATAATTTTAGCCAAATAACAATGTTATACTCTAAATTTTGTGTTTATTTTTCGTCATTTTATCGAGATATTATCGAAAAAAGCAACGGAAACGGATAATTTTAGCAAAATTTTAATTTTTCCCATATATTGTCATTATTTTTCGATATTTTATCGAGATATAATCAAAAACCAGCATATAAAACGGTTAGTTTTAGCGACATTTCAATTTTTTTCATCTATTTTGTCTTTTTTTAGTCTTTTAATCGAGATATGATCGAAAACAGCAACGAAAACGGATAATTTCGGTGAAATTTTAATAATTTTTCTGTATGATTACTTTTTTTCGTCATTTTATCGAGATATAAACGGATTAAGCATAAAAAACGGAAATTTTAATTGAAATTTCAATTTTTACCCCAATTTTATCCTTTTTTAATCAGTAAATCAAGTTATGATCGAAAAAAGCAAAGAAAACGGATAATTTTAGCAAAATTTCAATTTTTATTCCCTATTTTGTCTTTATTTTTCGAAGTTTAATCGAGATATGATCGAAAAAAGCAACGAAAACGGAAAAATTTAGCGAAAATTTAATTTTTCTCCTCTCTTTTGCCTTATTTTTGGCATTTTATTCAGATTGTATCGAAAAAATCAATATAATCGGATAATTCTAGCTAAATTTCTATTTTTAATCTATTTTGTCTTTATTTTCCGTCATTTTATCGAGATATTGTCGAAGAAAGCAACGAAGACGGATTTTTTTAGCGAAATTTTAGGGCAATTTCATTTTTCTCCTCCAATTTCGCCTTAATCAGTCAATTTATGGAAATATATTAGACAAAAGAAACTTAAACGGATAATTTTAGCAAAAATTATATTTTTCTCCTCTATTTCGAAATAATTTTCGTCATTTATTCGAGATATGATCGAAAAAACTGCAAAAACGGATAATTTTAGCGAAATTTCAATTTTTTTCAGCTTAATTTTGTCTTTATGATTCGTCATACTATCGAGATATGATCGAAATAGCAACAAAATCGGATAATTTTAGCGAAAATTTAATTTTTCACCTTTCTTTTGCCTTAATTTTTTCTCATTTTATTCAGATATTTTCGAAAAAATCGACGAAAACGGATAATTATAGCAGAATATTTATTTTTTTTCTTTATTTTTTATAGTAACTTGTCATGTTATCGTGGGATGAACGTAAAAAGCAACAAAAGCGGATAATTCTAGCTAAATGTCTATTTTTATTTTATTAAGTCATTTTTTACGTCATTTTATCGAGATGTTATCGAAAAAGGCAACGAAAATGGATATAATTAGCGAAATTTCAATTTTTATTCCCTATTTTGTCATAATTTTACGAAATATAATCAGAATATGATCGAAAAAAGAACGAAAACGGACAATTTTATTGAAAATTTTATTTTTCTCCTCTCTTTTGCCTTATTTTTGTCATTTTATAAAAATATTATCGAAAAAATAAAAAAAACGGATAATTCTAGCTAAATTTCTATTTTTACTCTATTTTGTCTATATTTTACGTCATTTTATAGAGATAATTTCGAAAAAAGCAACGAAAACGGATAAAATTAGCGAAATTTCCATTTACACCTCTAAATTTTGTCTTTATATTTCGTCTTTTTATCGAGATAATATCGAAAAGAGCAACGAAAACGGATAATTTCAGGGAAACTTCAATGACTTTTCTCTATTATTTCTTTATTTTTCGACATTTTAACGAGTTATGAAAGGATTAAGAATCAAAAACTGGTAATTTTAGCGAAATTTCAATTTTTATAGAGAAAAAATAGAAATTTAGCAAGGATTATCCGTTTTTTTTGATTTTTTTTCGAAAATAACAGTATAAAATAACAAAAATAAAGCAAAAGAGAGGAGAAGAATAAAATTTTCAATAAAATTGTCCGTTTTCGTTGCTTTTTTCGATCATATCCTGATTAAATTTCGAAAAATAAAGACAAAATAGGGAATAAAAATTGAAATTTCGCTAAAATTACCAGTTATTGATGCTTAATCCGTTAATAACTCGATAAAATGACGAAAAATAAAGAAATGATAGAGAAAAATAATTGAAGCTTCCCTGAAATTATCCATTTCGTCACTTTCGATTAAGAGGTAAAAATGGAAATATCGCTAATTATATCCGTTTTTGTTGCTTTTTTCGATATTATCTCGGTAAAATGACGTAAAAAATGACTCAATAGAGTAAAAATAGGAATTTAGCTAGAATTGTCCGTTTTCGTTGCTGTTTTCGATCATATTCTGATTATATTTCGTAAAATAATGACAAAATAGGGAATAAGAATTGAAATTTCTCTAATTTTATCCGTTTTCGTTGCCTTTTTCGATAAAAACTCGATAAAATGACGTAACAAATGACTAAATAGAGTAAAAATAGAAATTTAGCTAGAATTATCCGTTTTTGTTCCTTTTTTCGTTCCTCCCTCGATAACATGACCAATTACTATAAAAAATAGAGAAAAAATAGATATTTTGCTATAATTATCCGTTTTCGTCGATTGTTTTAGAAAATATCTGAATAAATTGACAAAAAATTAAGAAAAAATTTAGCTGAAAAATTGAAATTTCGCGTTAATTATCCGTTTTCGTTGCTTTATTCGATTAAATCTTAATCCCAGAAATGTCTTAGTATCTTTGACCTCGTTTCATTAACCTCGAGTAGAACAATTAGGATCATGACCCTCGGGTCATCGACCTCGGATCATCGACCTCGGGTCATCGACCTCGGGTCATCGACCTCGGTTCATCGACCTCAGGAAATCGACCTTGGGTCATCGACCTCGGTTAATCGACCTCAGGTAATCGACCTTTGGTCATCGATATATAGTCATGGACCTAGTGTCATTGACCTCGGGTCATTGACCTCGGGTCATTACCTCGGGTCATTACCTCGGGTCATTGACCTTGGGTCATAGACCGTAATCATCCCGGAGTCGACCTTCCAGGAAGAGACGTCCCAAAGTCGACCTCCCGGAGTCGATCTCCCTGAGTCGACCTACCGGAGTCGATATCTCGGAGTCGATCACCCGGAGTTGACCTCTCGGAGTCGACTACCCGGAGACGACCTCCCGGAGTTGACCTCGTGTCATCGATCTCCCGGAGTTAACCTAACGGAGTCGACTCCCAGAGTTGACCTCCCGAAGTCGACCTTTTGGAGTCGACCTCCCAGGGTCGAACTTGGGTCATCGACCATGGGTCATCGACCTCGGATCATTGTCCTCGGGTCATTGACTTCTGGTCATTGAACTCGGGTCATTGATCTCGGGTCATTGACCGTAACTTATCCCGAAGTCGACCTCCAGGAGTCGACCTCCAAGATTCGACCTCTAGGAGTCGGCCTGACTTAGTAGACCTCCCTGAGTTGACTTCCGGACTCGACCTCCCGGAGTCGACTTCCGGTGTCGTTCTTCCTGAGTCAACTTCCTGAGTTGACCTCCCGGAGTCAACCTCCCTGAGTCGACTTCCTGAGTTGACCTTCCGGAGTTGACTTCCGGTGTCGACCTCCTGGAGTCGACTTCCAGAGTTGACTTCCCGCAGTCAACCTCCCGGGGTCGACTTTTAGTTTTGACCTCCCGGAGTCAACCTCCCGGAGTCGACCTCAGGTCATTGATCTCCCGGAGTCAACTTCCCGGAGTCAACCTCCCGGAATCGACTTCCAGAGTTAACCTCCCGGAGTGGACTTCCAAAGTTGACCTCCCGGAGTCAACCTCCCAGGGTCGACCTCCCAGCGTCGACCTCCCAGGGTCGACCTCCCAGGGTCGACCTCCCAGGGTCGACCTCCAAGGGTCGACCTCCCAGGGTCGACCTCCCAGGGTCGACCTCCCAGGGTCGACCTCGGGTTATTGACCTAGGGTCATTGTTCTCGAGTCATTGTTTTTGGGCTATTGACCATGGGTCATTTACCTCGGGTCATTGACCTTAAGTTATCCCAAAGTCGGCCTCCAAGATTCGACCTCTAGGAGTCGACCTCCCTGACTCGACCTCCCGGAATCAACTTCCGGAGTTGACCTACCGGAGTCAATTTCTCGAGTCGACCTCCGCGAGTCGACTTTTAGGGTTGACCTCCCGGAGTCGACTTCCGGAGTCGACCTTCCGGAGTTGACTTCCGGTGTCGACCTCCTGGAGTCGACTTCCAGAGTTGACTTCCCGCAGTCATCCTCCCGGAATCGACCTTGGGTCATTGATCTCCCGGAGTCAACTTCCCGATGTCAACCTTCCGGAGTTGACTTCCAGAGTTGACCTCCCGGAGTCGACTTCCAAAGTTGACCTCCTGGAGTCAACCTCCCGGAGTCGACCTCCCGGATCCACTTCCCGGTCTCGACCCTCCTGAGTCGACTTCCTGACTCGACCTCCCGGAGTCGACCTCCCAGGGTTGACCTCGGGCCGTCGACCTTTTGTCATCGGCCCCGTGTCATCGACCTCGGGTCAACGAACTCGCGTCATCGACCTTGGGTCATTGACTTCGAGTCAATGACCACAGTTCATCGACCTCTGGTCAAGATAATGTAGAAGAAAGCGACAAATAGGGTTATATTTAGCGAAGGTTTAACATTTTTGATCTATTTAAGCAAAATGTTAGGCAATGTGATAGATTATATCGAAAAAAGCGACAAATTGGGTTAATTTTTGCAACATTTTTTTATTTTTGCTCTATTTCTGCAATATATTTGTATTTTGTGAAGATTATATCGACAAAAATCTAATGTGGCCAGCACATAACTTTCTCCATATATAAGATGTAAATATTTATATTTAACCTCCGGTTTATCTGTATTTCATGAATAAAAAATCAGTGATACAAAAATATGTTACATACTAAATTTTTAGCAAATTACCTTAATTACCTTACTTTTGCCTTAATTTTTGTAATTTTATTCAGATATTAACAAAAAAATCAACGAAAATGGATAATTTTAGCGAACATTTAATTTTTCTCCTTTCTATAGCCTTACATTTTGTCATTTTATTCAGATATTATCAAAAAAATCAACAAAAACGTATAATTATAGCGAACTTTTAATTTTTTTCATCTATTTTGTCTTTTTTTAGTCATTTCATAGAAATATGATCGAAAAAAGCAACTAAAATGGATAATTTCAGCGAAATTTCAATTATTTTTCTCTATATAGTCTTTATTTTTCGAAATTTATTCGAGTTATGATCGAAAAAGCAACGAAAACGGATAATTATGGCGAAATTTCAATTTTTTTCTCAAGATTTTGTCTTAATTTTTCGTAATTTTATCGAGAGATAATCGAAAGTAGCAACGAAAACGGATAATTTTAGCGAAATTTCAATTTTTTCAGCTTAAAGTTTCTTTATTATTCGTCGTATTATCGAGCTATGATGGAAAACGCAACGAAAACGGATAATTTTAGCGAATATTTAATTTTTCTGCTTTATTTTGCCTTAATTTTTGTCATTTAATTCAGATATTATCAAAAAAATCAACGAAAACGGATAATTATAGCGAAATATTAAATTTTTTCTCTATTTTTTCTATATTTTTTGGTTATTTTATTGAGGGATGAACGAAAAAAGCAACAAAAACGGATAATTCTAGCTGAATTTCTATTTTAACACTATTTAGTCATTTTTCACGTCATTCTATCGAGATATGATCGAAAAAAGCAACGAAAATGGATAATTTTAGCGAAGTTTCATCTTTCATGTATATTTGTCTTTATTATTCGTCATTTTATAGAGATATGAACGATTAATCCAACAAAAACGGTTAATTTTAGCGAAATTTCAAATTTTCTCTTCAATTTTTCTTAATTCTGTCCTTTTATCAAGATATGTTCGAAAAAAGCATCAAAAACTGAAATTTTAGTGAAATTTCATTTTATTTTCTCTATTCTTCATACTTTTATCGAGATATGTCCTAAGGAGCAAGGAATATGGATTATTTCAACGAAATTTCAACTTTTACCCCTATTTCATCTTTTTTTCGTCAGTTAATCAAGATATGATCGAAAAAAGCAATGAAAACGGATAATATTAGCGAAATTAATTTTTTTTCCTTTTTTTTTTCCTTAATTTTCGTCATTTTATCGTGATATATTAGAAAAAAAGACAGAAACGGATAATTTTAGCAAAATATAAATTTTTCGTCTCTTTTGTGTTTTACTTTTCGTCGTTAATCAAGATATGTTCAAAAAATGCAACAAAAAAATAATTTTAGCAAAATTACAATTTTTTTTCGCTATTTTTTCATTATTTTTCGAAATTTTTTCGGGATATAATCGAAATTAGCAACGTAAACGGATAATTGTAGCGAAATTTCTATTTTTCAGCTAAATTATGTCTTTATTTTTCGTCTTTTTATAAATATATGATCGAAAGAATCAACAAAAATGGAAAATTTTAGCGAATTCTATGTTTTTCTGCACTATTTCGCCACAATTTTCGTCATTTTATCGAGATATGATCGAAAAAAAAACGAAAATGGATAATTTAAGCGAAATTTACATTTTCCTTTAAATTGTTTCTTTATTTTTCGTCAGTTTATCGAGATATTATCGAAAAAAGCAAAAAAAAACGGATAATTTTAGCAAAATCTCAATTTTTTTCTTCTATTTGTTGTTTATTTTTCGTCCTTTTATCAAGATATGTTCAATAAAAGCAACAAAAACAGAAATATTAGCGAAATTTACATTTTTTCCTCTTTTTCATCTCAATTTTCATCATTGCATCGAGATATGATTGAAAAGGCAACGAAAAAAGATAATTTTAGCGATATCTCAATTTTTACCCTTATTTTTTGTTTATTTTTCGTCCTTTTACAAGATATGATCGAAGAAAGCAACGAAAACGGATAATTTTAGCGTAATTTCAATTTTTTCCTCAAGGTTTTGTCTTTATTTTTCGTCATTTTATCGAGAGATAATCGAAAGTAGCAACGTGAACGGATAATTTTAGCGAAATTTCAATTTTTTCAGCTAAATTTTTCTTTATTATTCGTCGTATTATCGAGATATGATCGAAAAAGCAACGAAAACGGATAATTTTAAATCTCGATGGAATTACCAAAAAATATAGAAAAAATAGAGAAAAAATAAATATTTCGCTATAATTATCCGTTTTCGTTGATTTTTTTGATAATATCTGAATAAAATGACAAAAATTAAGGCAAAATAAATACGAAAAATTAAATTTTCGCTAAAATTATCCGTTTTCGTTGCTTTTTCGATCATATCTCGATAATACGACGAATAATAAAGAAAAATTTAGCTGAAAAAATTGAAATTTCGCTAAAATTATCCGTTTTCGTTGCTACTTTCGATTATCTCTCGATAAAATGACAAAAAATAAAGACAAAACCTTGAGGAAAAAATTGAAATTTCGATAAAATTATCCGTTTTCGTTGCTTTTTCGATCATAACTCGAATAAATTTCGAAAATTAAAGACAGAATTGAGAAATATAATTGAAATTTCGCTAAAATTAACCGCTTTTGTTGCTTTCTTCGATCATATCTTGTAAAAGGACGAAAAATAAACAAAAAATAAAGGGAAAAATTGAGATATCGCTAAAATTATCTTTTTTCGTTGCCTTTTTCAATCATATCTCGATACAATGATGAAAATTGAGATAAAATAGAGGAAAAAATGTAAATTTCGCTAACATTTCTGTTTTTGTTGCTTTTATCGAACATATCTTGATATAAGGACGAAAAATAAACACCAAATAGAAGAAAAAAATTGAGATTTCGCTAAAATTATCCGTTTTTGTTGCTTTTTTCGATAATATCTCGATAAACTGACGAAAAATAAAGATACAATTTAAAGGAAAATGTAAATTTCGCTTCAATTATCCGTTTTCGTTGTTTTTTCGATCATATCTCGATAAAATGACGAAAATTGTGGCGAAATAGTGCAGAAAAACATAGAATTTGCTAAAATTATCCATTTTTGTGATTCTTTCGAATATATATTTATAAAAAGACGAAAAATAAAGACATATTTTAGCTGAAAAAATAGAAATTTCGCTACAATTATCCGTTTTGGTTGCAACTTTCGATTATATCCCGAAAAAATGACGAAAAATAATGAAAAAATAGCGATTTTGTAATTTCGCTAAAATTATTTTTTTTGTTGCATTTTTTGATCCTATCTTGATTAACGACGAAAACAAAAACACAAAATAGACGAAAAAAATTTTTATTTCGCTAAAATTATCCGTTTCCGTCTTTTTTTCTAATATATCACGATAAAATGCAAAAAATTAAGGAAAAAAAAAGGGAAAAAAATTTTAAATTTCGCTAATATTATCCTTTTTAATTGCTTTTTTCGATCATATCTTGATTAACTGACTAAAAAAAGATGAAATAGGGGTAAAAATTGAAATTTCGTTGAAATAATCCATATTCAATGCTGTTTAGGACATATCTCGATAAAAGTATGAAGAATAGAGAAAATAAAATGAAATTTCACTAAAATTTCTGTTTTTGATGCTTTTTTCGAACATATCTTGATAAAAGGACGAAAATTAAGAAAAATTGAAGAGAAAAATTGAAATTTCGCTAAAATGATCCGTTTTCGTTGGATTAATCGTTCATATCTCAATAATATGAGGAATAATAAAGACAAATATACATGAAAGATGAAACTTCGCTAAAATTATCCATTTTCGTTGCTTTTTTCGATCATATCTCGATAGAATGACGTGAAAAATGACTAAATAGTGTTAAAATAGAAATATAGCTAGAATTATCCGTTTTAGTTGCTTTTTTCGTTCATCCCTCGATAAAATAACCAAAAACTATAGAAAAAATAGAGAAAAAAATTAATATTTCGCTATAATTATCCGTTTTCGTTGATTTTTTTGATAGTATCTGAATAAAATGATAAAAATTAAGGCACAATAAAGCAGAAAAATTAAATTTTCACTAAAATTATCCGTTTTCGTTGCATTTTCGATCATTTCTCGATAATACGACGAATAATAATGAAACTTTAAGCTGAAGAAATTGAAATTTCGCTAAAATTATCCGTTTTCGTTGGTACTTTCGATTATATCTCGATAATATGACGAAAAATTAAGACAAAACCTTGAGGAAAAAATTGAAATTTCGCCATAATTATCCGTTTTCGTTGCTTTTTCGATCATAACTCGAATAAATTTCGAAAAATAAAGAAAAAATAGAGAAAAATAATTGAAATTTCGTTAAAATTATCCGTTTTCATTGCTTTTCTCGATCATAACTAGATAAAATGACGAAAAATAAAGAAAAAATAGTAAAAAAAATTGAAGTTTCGCTATATTTATCCGTTTTTTTTCCTTTATCGATCATATCTTGATAATATCTCTATAAAATCACGAAAATAAAGACAAAATTTACAGTAAAAAATTGAAATTTCGCTTAAATTATCCATTTTCCTTTCTTTACTAGATGATTACTTGATAAAATGGCAAAAAGTAAGGCAAAAAAGAGCAGAAAAACATAATTTTCGCAAAATTTATCCGTTTAAGATGCTTTTGTTTAATATATCTCTATAATTGACGATAATTAAGGCGAAATTGGAGGAGAAAAATGAAATTTCCCTAAAATTTCGCTTTAAAAAATCCGTCTTAGTTGCTTATTATCCATTTTCGTTGCTTTTTTCGATCATATCTCGATAGAATGACGTGAAAAATGACTAAATAGTGTTAAAATAGAAATTTAGCTAGAATTATCCGATTTTGTTGCTTTTTTCGTTCATCCCTCGATAAAATAACCAAAAAATATAGAAAAAATAGAGAAAAAAAATAATATTTCGCTATAATTATCCGTTTTCGTTGATTTTTTTAATAATATCTGAATAAAATGCAAAAATTAAGGCAAATTAAAGCAGAAAAATTAAATTTTCGCTAAAATTATCTGTTTTCGTTGCGTTTTCGATCATATCTCGATAATACGACGAATAATAAAGAAACTTTTAGCTGAAAAAATTGAAATTTCGCTAAAATTATCCATTTTCGTTGCTACTTTCGATTATCTCTAGATAAAATGACGAAAAATAAAGACAAAATAGAGAAAAATAATTGAAATTTCGCTGAAATTATCCATTTTAGTTGCTTTTTTTGATCATATTTCGATGAAATGACTAAAAAAAGACAAAATAGATGAAAAAAATTAAAATTTCGCTATAATTATCCGTTTTCGTTGATTTTTTTGTTAATATCTGAATAAAATTACCAAAATTAAGGCAAAAGTAAGGTAATTAAGGTAATTTGCTAAAACTTTAGTATGTAACATATTTTTGTATCACTGATTTTTTATTCATGAAATACTGATAAACCGGAAGTTAAATATAAATATTTACATCTTATGTATGGAAAAAGTTATGTGCTGGCCACGTCAGATTTTTGTCGATATAATCTTCACAAAATATAAAAATATTGCAGAAATATTGCAAAAATATAAAAATGTTGCAAAAATTAACCGAATTTGTCGCTTTTTTCGATATTATCTATCACATTGCCAAACATTTTGCTTAAATAGAGCAAAAATGTTAAACGTTCGCTAAAATTAACCCAATTTGTCGCTTTCTTCTATATTATCTTGACCAGAGGTCGATGAACTGTGGTCATTGACTCGAAGTCGATGACCCAAGGTCGATGACGCGAATTCGATGACCCGATGTCGATGACCCGAGGCCGATGACCAAAGGTCGATGGCCCGAGGTCAACCCTTAGAGGTCGACTCCGGGAGGTAAACCCTGGTTGTCGACTCCGGGAGGTCGACTCCGGAAATCGACTCCGGTAGGTCGACTCCGGAAGTTGACTCCTGGAGGTCAAGTCAGGAAGTCGACTCAGGAGGGTCGAGTCCGGGAAGTTGTCTCCCGGTAGTTGACTCCGGGAGATCGACTAATTGAGATTGACTCCAGGAGGTCGACTCTGGGAGGTCGACTCAGGGAGGTCGACTCCTAGAGGTCGAATCTTGGAGGTCGACTCCGGAAGGTCGACTTCGGGATGACTTAAGTTCAATGACCCGAGGTCAATGACACGAGGTCAATGACCCGAGGTCAATGGCCCGAGAACTATGACTCGAGGACAATGAGCCTAGGTCAATAACCCGAATTCGATGACCCTAGGTCGACCCTGGGAGGTCGACTCCGGGAGGTCAACTTTGGAAGTCGACTCCGGGAGGTCAACTCTGGAAGTCGACCCCGGGAGGTTGACTCCGGGAAGTTGACTCCGGGAAGTTGACTCCGGGAGATCAATGACCCAAGGTCGACCCCGGGAGGATGACTGCGGGAAGTCAACTCTGGAAGTCGACTCCAGGAGGACGACACCGGAAGTCGACTCCGGGAGGTTGACTTCGGAAGTCAGGGAGGTCAACCCTAAAAGTCGACTCCGGGAGGTCGACTCTGGAAATTGACTCCGGTAGGTCGACTCCGGAAGTTGACTCTGGGAGGTCGAGTCAGGAAGTCGACCCAGGAGGGTCAAGTCCGGGAGGTCGTCTCCGGGTAGTCAACTCCGGGAGATCGACTAATTGAGATTGACTCCGGGAGGTCGACACCGGAAGTCGACTCCGGGAGGTTGACTTCGGAAGTCCGGGAGGTCAACCCTAAAAGTCGACTCCGGGAGGTCGACTCTGGAAATTGACTCCGGTAGGTCGACTCCGGAAGTTGACTCTTGGAGGTCGAGTCAGGAAGTCGACCCAGGAGGGTCAAGTCCGGGAGGTCGTCTCCGGGTAGTCAACTCCGGGAGATCGACTAATTGAGATTGACTCCGGGAGGTCGACTCAGGGAGGTCGACTCCTAGAGGTCGAATCTTGGAGGTCGACTCCGGAAGGTCGACTTTGGGATGACTTAAGGTCAATGACCCGAGGTCAATGACCCAAGGTCAATGACCCGAGGACAATAGCCCGAAAACAATGACTCGAGGACAATGACCTGAGGATAATGACAATGACCCGAGGTCTATGACCCGGGGTCGACCCTGGGAGGTCAACTTTGGAAGTCGACTCCGGGAGGTCAACTCTGGAAGTCGATTCCGGGAGGTCGACACCGGAAGTCGACAGCGGGAGGTCGATTCAGAGGTCGACTCCGGGAGGTTGACTCCAGGAGATCGATGACCCGAGGTCGACTCCGGGAGGTCAACTCTTGAATTCGACTCCGGGAGGTCGATTCCGGATGTTGACTCCGGGAGGTCGAGTCCGGGAGGTCGTCTCCGGGTAGTCGACTCCAAGAGGTCAACTCTGGGTGATCGACTCTAAGATGTCGACTCCGGGAAGTCGACTCAGGGAGATCGACTCCAAGAGACTAAGGGAGGTCGAATCTTGGAGGTCAACTCCTGGAGGTCGATTCGGGATAACTTACGCTCAATGACCAGAGGTCAATGACTCGAGGTCAATGACCCGAGATCAATGACCCGAGGTTAATGACCCGAGGTCAATGACCCAAGGTCAGTGACCCGAGGACTGATTTATAAATATAGATGAATTTTGTATTTATTTTTCTTCTTTTTATAAATATATGATCGAACAAAGCAACGAAAATGGATAATTTTAGCGAATTTTTTTTTTCTCCTCTATTTTGCCAGGATGTTCTTCATTTTATCGAGATCTGATCGAAGAAACAACGAAAACGGATAATTTTAGCCAAATTACAATGTTTTACTCTAAATTTTGTGTTTATTTTTCGTCATTTTATCGAGATATTATCGAAAAAAGCAACGAAAACGGATAACTTTAGCGAAATTTTAATTTTTCCCGTATTTTGTCATTACTTTTTGGATATTTTATCGAGATATAATCAAAAACCAGCATATAAAACGGTTATTTTTGCGACATTTCAATTTTTTCATCTATTTTGTCTTGTTTTAGTCTTTTAATGGAGATATGATCGAAAACAGTAAACAATATATTAGACAAAAGTAACTTAAACGGTTAATTCAAGGGAAATTTCAATTTTTTCCTCTAAATTTTGTCTTTATTTTTCGTCATTTTATCGAGATATGATCGAATAAAGCAACTAAGACGGACTTTTTTAAGCGAAATTTTAGGGAAATTTCATTTTTCTCCTCCAATTTCGCCTTAATTATCGTCAATTATAGAGATATATTAGACAAAAGCATCTTAAACGGATAAATTTAGTGAAAATTATGTTTTTCTGCTCTATTTTGCCTTACTTTTTGCCATTTTATCAAGTAATCATCGAATAATGAAACGAAAATGGATAATTTAAGCGAAATTTCAATTTTTTACTCTAAATTTTGTCTTTATTTTCGTGATTTTATAGAGATATTATCAAGATATGATCGAAAAAAGCAAAAAAAAAACGGATAAATTAAGCGAAATTGCAATTTTTTCCTCAAAAGTTTTCGTTATTTTTCGTTATTTTATCGAGATATAATCGAAAGTAGCGACGAAAACGGATAATATACCCGAAATTTTAATTTTTTCAGCTAAATTTTGTCTTTATTATTCGTCTTATTATCGAAATATGATCGAAAAAGGAAACGAACACGGATAATTTTAGTGAAAATTTAAATTTTCTCCTTTCTTTTGCCTCAATTTTTGTCATTTTATTCAGATATAATAGAAAAAATCATAGAAAACCGATAATTAGAGCGAAATATCTATTTTTTTTTCTATATCCTTTGGTCATTTTATCGAAGGATGAACGAAAAAATCAACAAAAACTGATAATTCTAGCTAAATATCTATTTTTGCTCTATTAGGTCATTCTTTACGTCAATTTATCGAGATATTATCGAAAAAAGCAACGAAAACGGATAAAATTATCGAAATTTCAATGTTTTACTCTAAATTTTGTGTTTATTTTTCGTCATTTTATCGAGATATTATCGAAAAAAGCAACGGAAACGGATAATTTTAGCGAAATTTTAATTTTTCTCATATTTTGTCATTATTTTTCGATATTTTATCGAGGTATGATCAAAAACCAGCATATAAAACGGTTCGTTTTAGCGACATTTCAATTTTTTTCATCTATTTTGTCTATTTTTAGTCTTTTAATCGAGATATGATCGAAAACAGCAACGAAAACGGATAATTTCAGTGAAATTTTAATAATTTTTCTCTATTTTTTCTTTATTCTTCGTCATTTTATCTAGTTATGGTCGAAAAAAGCAATAAAAACAGATAATTTTAACGAAATTTCAATTTCTTCCTCAAAATTTTTCGTTATTTTTCGTTATTTTATCGAGATATAATCGAAAGTAGCGACGAAAACGGATAATATACCCGAAATTTTAATTCTTTCAGCTAAATTTTGTCTTTATTATTCGTCTTATTATCGAGATATGATCGATAAAAGAAACGAAAACGGATAATTTTAGTGAAAATTTAAATTTTCTCCTTTCTTTTGCCTCAATTTTTGTCATTTTATTCAGATATTTTCGAAAAAATCGACGAAAACGGATAATTATAGCAAAATATTTATTTTTGTTCTCTATTTTTTATAGAAATTGGTCATTTTATCGAGGGATGAACGAAAAAAGCAACAAAAACGGATAATTCTAGCTAAATTTAACTATTTTAATCAATTTTGTCATTTTTTACGTCATTTTATCGAGATATTATCGAAAAAGACAACGAAAACGGATATAATTAGAGAAATTTCAATTTTTATTCCCTATTTTGTCATTATTTTACGAAATATAATCAGAATATGATCGAAAAAGGAACGACAACGGACAATTTTATTGAAAATTTTATTTTTCTCCTCTCTTTTGCCTTATTTTTGTCATTTTATAAAAATATTATCGAAAAAATAAAAAAAAAAACGGATAATTCTAGCTTAATTTCTATTTTTACTGTATTTTGTCTATATTTTACGTCATTTTATAGAGATAATATCGAAAAAAGCAACGAAAACGGATAAAATTAGCAAAATTTCCATTTTTACCTCTAAATTTTGTCTTTATATTTCGTCTTTTTACCGAGATAATATCGAAAAAAGCAAAAAAAAACGAATAATTTTAGCGAAATCTCAATTTTTTTCTTCTATTTGTTGTTTATTTTTTGTCCTTTTATCATGATATGTTCGATAAAAGCAACAAAAACAGAAATATTAGCGAAATTTACATTTTTTCCTCTATTTCATCTCAATTTTCATCATTGTATCGAGATATGATTGAAAAAGGCAACGAAAAAAGATAATTTTAGCGATATCTCAATTTTTCCCTTTATTTTTTGTTTAGTTTTCGTCCTTTTACAAGATATGATCGAAGAAAGCAACGAAAACGGATAATTTTAGCGAAATTTCAATTTTTTCCTCAAGGTTTTGTCTTTATTTTTTGTCATTTTATCGAGAGATAATCGAAAGTAGCAACGTGAACGGATAATTTTAGCGAAATTTTAATTTTTTCAGCTAAATTTTTTTTTATTATTCGTCGTATTATCGAGATATGATCGAAAAAGCAACGAAAACGGATAATTTTAAATCTCGATGGAATTACCAAAAAATATAGAAAAAATAGAGAAAAAATAAATATTTCGCTATAATTATCCGTTTTCGTTGATTTTTTTTATAATATCTGAATAAAATGCCAAAAATTAAGGCAAAATAAAGACGAAAAATTAAATTTTCGCTAAAATTATCCGTTTTCGTTGCTTTTTCGATCATATCTCGATAATACGACGAATAATAAAGAAAAATTTAGCTGAAAAAATTGAAATTTCGCTAAAATTATCCGTTTTCGTTGCTACTTTCGATTATCTCTCGATAAAATGACAAAAAATAAAGACAAAACCTTGAGGAAAAAATTGAAATTTCGATAAAATTATCCGTTTTCGTTGCTTTTTCGATCATAACTCGAATAAATTTCGAAAATTAAAGACAGAATTGAGAAATATAATTGAAATTTCGCTAAAATTAACCGCTTTTGTTGCTTTCTTCGATCATATCTTGTAAAAGGACGAAAAATAAACAAAAAATAAAGGGAAAAATTGAGATATCGCTAAAATTATCTTTTTTCGTTGCCTTTTTCAATCATATCTCGATACAATGATGAAAATTGAGATAAAATAGAGGAAAAAATGTAAATTTCGCTAACATTTCTGTTTTTGTTGCTTTTATCGAACATATCTTGATATAAGGACGAAAAATAAACACCAAATAGAAGAAAAAAATTGAGATTTCGCTAAAATTATCCGTTTTTGTTGCTTTTTTCGATAATATCTCGATAAACTGACGAAAAATAAAGATACAATTTAAAGGAAAATGTAAATTTCGCTTCAATTATCCGTTTTCGTTGTTTTTTCGATCATATCTCGATAAAATGACGAAAATTGTGGCGAAATAGTGCAGAAAAACATAGAATTTGCTAAAATTATCCATTTTTGTGATTCTTTCGAATATATATTTATAAAAAGACGAAAAATATAGACATATTTTAGCTGAAAAAATAGAAATTTCGCTACAATTATCCGTTTTGGTTGCAACTTTCGATTATATCCCGAAAAAATGACGAAAAATAATGAAAAAATAGCGATTTTGTCATTTCGCTAAAATTATTTTTTTTGTTGCATTTTTTGATCATATCTTGATTAACGACGAAAACAAAAACACAAAATAGACGAAAAAATTTTTATTTCGCTAAAATTATCCGTTTCCGTCTTTTTTTCTAATATATCACGATAAAATGCAAAAAATTAAGGAAAAAAAAAGGGAAAAAAATTTTAAATTTCGCTAATATTATCCTTTTTAATTGCTTTTTTCGATCATATCTTGATTAACTGACTAAAAAAAGATGAAATAGGGGTAAAAATTGAAATTTCGTTGAAATAATCCATATTCAATGCTGTTTAGGACATATCTCGATAAAAGTATGAAGAATAGAGAAAATAAAATGAAATTTCACTAAAATTTCTGTTTTTGATGCTTTTTTCGAACATATCTTGATAAAAGGACGAAAATTAAGAAAAATTGAAGAGAAAAATTGAAATTTCGCTAAAATGATCCGTTTTCGTTGGATTAATCGTTCATATCTCAATAATATGAGGAATAATAAAGACAAATATACATGAAAGATGAAACTTCGCTAAAATTATCCATTTTCGTTGCTTTTTTCGATCATATCTCGATAGAATGACGTGAAAAATGACTAAATAGTGTTAAAATAGAAATATAGCTAGAATTATCCGTTTTAGTTGCTTTTTTCGTTCATCCCTCGATAAAATAACCAAAAACTATAGAAAAAATAGAGAAAAAAATTAATATTTCGCTATAATTATCCGTTTTCGTTGATTTTTTTGATAGTATCTGAATAAAATGATAAAAATTAAGGCACAATAAAGCAGAAAAATTAAATTTTCACTAAAATTATCCGTTTTCGTTGCATTTTCGATCATTTCTCGATAATACGACGAATAATAATGAAACTTTAAGCTGAAGAAATTGAAATTTCGCTAAAATTATCCGTTTTCGTTGGTACTTTCGATTATATCTCGATAATATGACGAAAAATTAAGACAAAACCTTGAGGAAAAAATTGAAATTTCGCCATAATTATCCGTTTTCGTTGCTTTTTCGATCATAACTCGAATAAATTTCGAAAAATAAAGAAAAAATAGAGAAAAATAATTGAAATTTCGTTAAAATTATCCGTTTTCATTGCTTTTCTCGATCATAACTAGATAAAATGACGAAAAATAAAGAAAAAATAGTAAAAAAAATTGAAGTTTCGCTATATTTATCCGTTTTTTTTCCTTTATCGATCATATCTTGATAATATCTCTATAAAATCACGAAAATAAAGACAAAATTTACAGTAAAAAATTGAAATTTCGCTTAAATTATCCATTTTCCTTTCTTTACTAGATGATTACTTGATAAAATGGCAAAAAGTAAGGCAAAAAAGAGCAGAAAAACATAATTTTCGCAAAATTTATCCGTTTAAGATGCTTTTGTTTAATATATCTCTATAATTGACGATAATTAAGGCGAAATTGGAGGAGAAAAATGAAATTTCCCTAAAATTTCGCTTTAAAAAATCCGTCTTAGTTGCTTATTATCCATTTTCGTTGCTTTTTTCGATCATATCTCGATAGAATGACGTGAAAAATGACTAAATAGTGTTAAAATAGAAATTTAGCTAGAATTGTCCGATTTTGTTGCTTTTTTCGTTCATCCCTCGATAAAATAACCAAAAAATATAGAAAAAATAGAGAAAAAAAATAATATTTCGCTATAATTATCCGTTTTCGTTGATTTTTTTAATAATATCTGAATAAAATGCAAAAATTAAGGCAAATTAAAGCAGAAAAATTAAATTTTCGCTAAAATTATCTGTTTTCGTTGCGTTTTCGATCATATCTCGATAATACGACGAATAATAAAGAAACTTTTAGCTGAAAAAATTGAAATTTCGCTAAAATTATCCATTTTCGTTGCTACTTTCGATTATCTCTAGATAAAATGACGAAAAATAAAGACAAAATAGAGAAAAATAATTGAAATTTCGCTGAAATTATCCATTTTAGTTGCTTTTTTCGATCATATTTCGATGAAATGACTAAAAAAAGACAAAATAGATGAAAAAAATTAAAATTTCGCTATAATTATCCGTTTTCGTTGATTTTTTTGTTAATATCTGAATAAAATTACCAAAATTAAGGCAAAAGTAAGGTAATTAAGGTAATTTGCTAAAACTTTAGTATGTAACATATTTTTGTATCACTGATTTTTTATTCATGAAATACTGATAAACCGGAAGTTAAATATAAATATTTACATCTTATGTATGGAAAAAGTTATGTGCTGGCCACGTCAGATTTTTGTCGATATAATCTTCACAAAATATAAAAATATTGCAGAAATATTGCAAAAATATAAAAATGTTGCAAAAATTAACCGAATTTGTCGCTTTTTTCGATATTATCTATCACATTGCCAAACATTTTGCTTAAATAGAGCAAAAATGTTAAACGTTCGCTAAAATTAACCCAATTTGTCGCTTTCTTCTATATTATCTTGACCAGAGGTCGTAAAATGTGGTCATTGACTCGAAGTCGATGACCCAAGGTCGATGACGCGAATTCGATGACCCGATGTCGATGACCCGAGGCCGATGACCAAAGGTCGATGGCCCGAGGTCAACCCTTAGAGGTCGACTCCGGGAGGTAAACCCTGGTTGTCGACTCCGGGAGGTCGACACCGGAAATCGACTCCGGTAGGTCGACTCCGGAAGTTGACTCCTGGAGGTCAAGTCAGGAAGTCGACTCAGGAGGGTCGAGTCCGGGAAGTTGTCTCCCGGTAGTTGACTCCGGGAGATCGACTAATTGAGATTGACTCCAGGAGGTCGACTCTGGGAGGTCGACTCAGGGAGGTCGACTCCTAGAGGTCGAATCTTGGAGGTCGACTCCGGAAGGTCGACTTCGGGATGACTTAAGTTCAATGACCCGAGGTCAATGACACGAGGTCAATGACCCGAGGTCAATGGCCCGAGAACTATGACTCGAGGACAATGAGCCTAGGTCAATAACCCGAATTCGATGACCCTAGGTCGACCCTGGGAGGTCAACTCCGGGAGGTCAACTTTGGAAGTCGACTCCGGGAGGTCAACTCTGGAAGTCGACCCCGGGAGGTTGACTCCGGGAAGTTGACTCCGGGAGATCAATTCCCCAAGGTCGACCCCGGGAGGATGACTGCGGGAAGTCAACTCTGGAAGTCGACTCCAGGAGGACGACACCGGAAGTCGACTCCAGGAGGTTGACTTCGGAAGTCAGGGAGGTCAACCCTAAAAGTCGACTCCGGGAGGTCGACTCTGGAAATTGACTCCGGTAGGTCGACTCCGGAAGTTGACTCTGGGAGGTCGAGTCAGGAAGTCGACCCAGGAGGGTCAAGTCCGGGAGGTCGTCTCCGGGTAGTCAACTCCGGGAGATCGACTAATTGAGATTGACTCCGGGAGATCGACTAATTGAGATTGATCCAGGAGGTCGACTCTGGGAGGTCGACTCAGGAAGGTCGACTCCTAGAGGTCGAATCTTGGAGGTCGACTCCGGAAGGTCGACTTTGGGATGACTTAAGGTCAATGACCCGAGGTCAATGACCCAAGGTCAATGACCCGAGGACAATAGCCCGAAAACAATGACTCGAGGACAATGACCCTAGGTCAATAACCCGAGGTCTATGACCCGGGGTCGACCCTGGGAGGTCAACTTTGGAAGTCGACTCCGGGAGGTCAACTCTGGAAGTCGATTCCGGGAGGTCGACACCGGAAGTCGACAGCGGGAGGTCGATTCAGAGGTCGACTCCGGGAGGTTGACTCCAGGAGATCGATGACCCGAGGTCGACTCCGGGAGGTCAACTCTTGAATTCGACTCCGGGAGGTCGATTCCGGATGTTGACTCCGGGAGGTCGAGTCCGGGAGGTCGTCTCCGGGTAGTCGACTCCAAGAGGTCAACTCTGGGTGATCGACTCTAAGATGTCGACTCCGGGAAGTCGACTCAGGGAGATCGACTCCAAGAGACTAAGGGAGGTCGAATCTTGGAGGTCAACTCCTGGAGGTCGATTCGGGATAACTTACGCTCAATGACCAGAGGTCAATGACTCGAGGTCAATGACCCGAGATCAATGACCCGAGGTTAATGACCCGAGGTCAATGACCCAAGGTCAGTGACCCGAGGACTGATTTATAAATATAGATGAATTTTGTATTTATTTTTCTTCTTTTTATAAATATATGATCGAACAAAGCAACGAAAATGGATAATTTTAGAGAATTTTTTTTTTCTCCTCTATTTTGCCAGGATTTTCTTCATTTTATCGAGATCTGATCGAAGAAACAACGAAAACGGATAATTTTAGCCAAATTACAATGTTTTACTCTAAATTTTGTGTTTATTTTTCGTCATTTTATCGAGATATTATCGAAAAAAGCAACGAAAACGGATAATTTTAGCGAAATTTTAATTTTTCCCGTATTTTGTCATTACTTTTTGGATATTTTATCGAGATATAATCAAAAACCAGCATATAAAACGGTTATTTTTGCGACATTTCAATTTTTTCATCTATTTTGTCTTGTTTTAGTCTTTTAATGGAGATATGATCGAAAACAGTAAACAATATATTAGACAAAAGTAACTTAAACGGTTAATTCAAGGGAAATTTCAATTTTTTCCTCTAAATTTTGTCTTTATTTTTCGTCATTTTATCGAGATATGATCGAATAAAGCAACTAAGACGGACTTTTTTAAGCGAAATTTTAGGGAAATTTCATTTTTCTCCTCCAATTTCGCCTTAATTATCGTCAATTATAGAGATATATTAGACAAAAGCATCTTAAACGGATAAATTTAGTGAAAATTATGTTTTTCTGCTCTATTTTGCCTTACTTTTTGCCATTTTATCAAGTAATCATCGAATAATGAAACGAAAATGGATAATTTAAGCGAAATTTCAATTTTTTACTCTAAATTTTGTCTTTATTTTCGTGATTTTATAGAGATATTATCAAGATATGATCGAAAAAAGCAAAAAAAAGGGATAAATTAAGCGAAATTGCAATTTTTTCCTCAAAAGTTTTCGTTATTTTTCGTTATTTTATCGAGATATAATCGAACTAAGCAACGAAAATGGATAATTTTAGCGATTTTTTTTTTCTCCTCTATTTTGCAAGGATTTTCGTCATTTTATCGAGATCTGATCGAAAAAACAACGAAAACGGATAATTTTAGCCAAATTACAATGTTTTACTCTAAATTTTGTGTTTATTTTTCGTCATTTTATCGAGATATTATCGAAAAAATCAACATAATCGGATAATTCCAGCTAAATTTCTATTTTTACTCTATATTTCGTCTATATTTTACGTCATTTTATCGAGATAATATCGAAAAAAGCTACGAAAACGGATAATTTTAGCGAAATGTTAAATTTAGCCATATTTTGTCATTATTTATCGATATTTTATCGAGATATAATCAAAAACCAGCATATAAAACGGTTAGCTTTAGCGACATTTTAATTTTTTTCATCTATTTTGTCTTTTATTAGTCTTTTAATCGAGATATGATCGAAAACAGCAACGAAAACGGATAATTTCAGTGAAATTTTAATAATTTTTCTCTATGATTTCTTTATTTTTCGTCATTTTATCGAGATATGAACGGATTAAGCATAAAAAACGGAAATTTTAATTCAAATTTCAATTTTCACCCCAATTTTATCCTTTTTAGTCAGTAAATCAAGATATGATCGAAAAAAGCAAAGAAAACGGATAATTTTAGCAAAATTTCAATTTTTATTCCCTATTTTGTCTTTATTTTTCGAAATTTAATCGAGATATGATCGAAAAAAGCAACGAAAACGGACAAATTTAGCGAAAGTTTAATTTTTCTCCTCTCTTTTGCCTTATTTTTGTCATTTTATTCAGATTGTATCGAAAAAATCAACATAATCGGATAATTCTAGTTAAATTTCTATTTTTACTCTATTTTGTCTATATTTTACGTCATTTTATCGCGATAATATCGAAAAAAGCAACAAAAACGGATAAATTTAGCGAAATTTTCATTTTTACCTCTAAATTTTTTCTTTATTTTTCGTCTATTTATTGAGATATTATCGAAAAAAACAACGAAAACGGAGAATTTCAGGGAAACTTCAATTATATTTCTCTATTTTTTCTTTATTTTTCGTCATTTTATCGAGTTATTATCGAAAAAAGCAACGAAAACGGTTAATATTAGCGAAATTTAATATTTTCCTCTAAATTTTGTCTTTATTTTTCGTCATTTTATCGAGATATTATCGAAGAAAGCAGCGAAGTCGGATTTTTTTAACGAAATTTTAGGGAAATTTCATTTTTCTCCTCGAATTTCGCCTTAATTTTCGTCAATTTATGGAAATATATTAGACAAAAGCAACTTAAACGGATAATTTTAGCAAAAATTATATTTTTCTCCTCTATTGCGAAATAATTTTCGTCATTTATTCGAGATATGATTGAAAAAACTGCAAAAACGGATAATTTTAGCGAAATTTCAATTTTTTCAGCTAAATTTTGTCTTTATGATTCGTCATACTATCGAGATATGATCGAAATAACAATGAAAACAGATAATTGTAATGTAAATTTAATTTTTCACCTTTCCTTTGCCTTAAATTTTTGTCATTTTATTCAGATATTTTCGAAAAAATCGACGAAACCGGATAATTATAGCAAAATATTTATTTTTTTTCTCTATTTTTATAGTAATTGGTCATGTTATCGAGGGATGAACGAAAAAAGCAACAAAAAAGGATAATTCTAGCTAAATTTCTATTTTTTCTCTATTTTTTATAGTAATTGGTCATGTTATTGAGGGATGTACGAAAAAAGCAACAAAAACGGATAATTCTAGCTAAATTTCTATTTTTACTCTATTTAGTCATTTTTTACGTCATTTTATCGAGATATTATCGAAATAGGCAACGAAAACGGATATAATTAGAGAAATTTCAATTTTTAATCCCTATTTTGTCATTATTTTACGAAATATAATCAGAATATGATCGAAAAAGGAACGACAACGGACAATTTTATTGAAAATTTTATTTTTCTCCTCTCTTTTGCCTTATTTTTGTCATTTTATAAAAATATTATCGAAAAAATAAAAAAAAACGGATAATTGTAGCTAAATTTCTATTTTTACCCTATTTTGTCTATATTTTACGTCATTTTATAGAGATAATATCGAAAAAAGCAACGAAAACGGATAAAATTAGCAAAATTTCCATTTTTACCTCTAAATTTTGTCTTTATATTTCGTCTTTTTATCGAGATTATATCGAAATAGCAACGAAAACGGATAATTTCAGGGAAACTTCAATTACTTTTCTCTATTATTTCTTTATTTTTTGTCATTTTAACGAGTTATGAAGGGATAAAGAATCAGAAACTGGTAATTTTAGCGAAATTTCAATTTTTATTCCCTATATTGTCTTTATTTTTCGAAATTTAATCAGGATATAATCGAAAAAATCAAAAAAAACGGATAATTCTTGTTAAATTTCTATTTTTACTCTATTTTGTCTATATTTTACGTCATTTTATCGAGATAATATCGAAAAAAGCAACGAAAACGGATAATTTCAGGGAAACTTCAATTACTTTTCTCTATTATTTCTTTATTTTTCGTCATTTTAACGAGTTATGAAAGGATTAAGAATCAAAAACTGGTAATTTAAGCGAAATTTCAATTTTTATTCCCTATATTGTATTTATTTTTCGAAATTTAATCAGGATATTATCGAAAAAATCAAAAAAAAACGTATAATTCTTGCTAAATTTCTATTTTTACTCTATTTTGTCTTTATTTTCGTGATTTTATAGAGATATTATCAAGATATGATCGAAAAAAGCAAAAAAAAAACGGATAAATTAAGCGAAATTTCAATTTTTTCCTCAAAAGTTTTCGTTATTTTTCGTTATTTCATCGAGATATAATCGAAAGTAGCGACGAAAACGGATAATATACCCGAAATTTTAATTCTTTCAGCCAAATTTTGTCTTTATTATTCGTCTTATTATCGAGATATGATCGAAAAAAGAAACGAAAACGGATAATTTTAGTGAAAATTTAAATTTTCTCCTTTCTTTTGCCTCAATTTTTGTCATTTTATTCAGATATAATAGAAAAAATCATAGAAAACCGATAATTAGTGCGAAATATCTATTTTTTTTTCTATATCCTTTGGTCATTTTATCGAAGGATGAACGAAAAAAGCAACAAAAACTGATAATTCTAGCTAAATATCTATTTTTGCTCTATTAGGTCATTCTTTACGTCAATTTATCGAGATATTATCGAAAAAAGCAACAAAAACGGATAAAATTATCGAAATTTCAATTTTTTACCACTAAATTTTGTGTTAATTTTTCGTCATTTTATCGAGATATTATCGAAAAAAGCAACGAAAACGGATAAATTTGGCGAAATTTTCATTTTTACCTCTAAATTTTTTCTTTATTTTTCGTCTTTTTATTTAGATATTATCGAAAAAAGCAACGAAAACGGAGAATTTCAGGAAAACTTCAATTATTTTTCTCTATTTTTTCTTTATTTTTCTTCATTTTATCGAGTTATTATCGAAAAAAGCAACGAAAACGGTTAATATTAGCGAAATTTAATGTTTTCCTCTAAATATTGTCTTTATTTTTCGTCATTTTATCGAGATATTATCGAAGAAAGCAACGAAGACGGATTTTTTTAGCGAAATTTTAGGGAAATTTCATTTTTCTCCTCCAATTTCGCCTTAATTTTCGTCAATTTATGGAAATATATTAGACAAAAGCAACTTAAACGGATAATTTTAGCAAAAATTATATTTTTCTCCTCTATTTCGAAATAATTTTCGTCAATTATTCGAGATATGATTGAAAAAACTGCAAAAACGGATAGTTTTAGCTAAATTTCAATTTTTTTTTCAGCTAAATTTTGTCTTTATGATTCGTCATACTATCGAGATATGATCGAAATAGCAACGAAAACGAATAATTTTAGCGAAAATTTAATTTTTGACCTTTTCTTTTGCCTTAATTTTTTGTCAATTTATTCAGATATTTTCGAAAAAATCGACGAAAACGGATAATTATAGCAATATATTTATTTTTTTTCTCTATTTTTTATACTAATTGGTCATGTTATCGAGGGATGAACGGATAATTCTAGCTAAATTTCTATTTTTACTCTATTTAGTCATTTTTTACGTCATTTATCGAGATATTATCGAAATAGGCAACAAAAACGGATAAAATTAGAAAAATTTCAATTTTTATTCCCTATTTTGTCATTATTTTACGAAATATAATCAGAATATGATCGAGAAAAGCAACGAAAACGGTCATTTTTATTGAAAATTTTATTTTTCTCCTCTCTTTTGCCTTATTTATGTCATTTTATACAAATATTATCGAAAAAATCAAGAAAACGGATAATCCTAGCTAAATTCCTATTTTTACTCTATTTTGTCTATATTTTACGTCATTTTATCGAGATATTATAGAAGAATCAACGAAAACGGTTAATATAAGCGAAATTTAAATTTATTACATTTAAATTTTGGCTTTATTTATGCCTTTTTATAAATATATGAAATATATTATAAAAGACACAAGAATGCATAATTCTAAATAAATTTCTATTTTTACTCTATTTAGTCTTCATTTTACGTCATTTTATCGAGATATTATCGAAAAAAGCAACGAAAACATATTTTTTAGCGAAATTTTAGGGAAATTTCATATTTCTCCTCCAATTTCGCCTTAATTTTAGTCAATTTTTCGAAATATCTTAGACAAAAGCAACTAAAACAGATAATTTAAGCGAAATTTATATTTTTCTAGTCTATTTCGCTATAATCTTCGTCATTTAATCGAGATATGATCGAAAAAACTACAAAAACGGATATTTTAAGGGAAATTTCAATTTTTTACTCTAAATTTTTTTCATTATTTTTCGTCATTTTATCGAGATATGATCGAAAAAAGCAAAAAAAAAACGGATAATTTAGCGAAACTTCAATTTTTATTCCCTATTTTGTCTTTATTTTTCCAAATTTAATCGAGATATGATCGAAAAAAGCAACGAAAACGGACAAATTTAGCGAAAATTTAATTTTTCTCCACTCTTTTGCCTAATTTTTGTCATTTTATTCAGATTGTATGGAAAAAATCAACATAATCGGATAATTCTAGCTAAATTTCTATTTTTACTCTATTTTGTCTATAATTTACGTCATTTTATCGAGATGATATCCAAAAAAGCAACAAAAACGGATAAATTTAGCGACATTTACATTTTTACCTCTAAATTATTTCCATATTTTTGTCTTTTTATTGAGATATTATCGAAAAAAGCAACGAAAACGGAGAATTTCAGGGAAACTTCAATTATTTTTCTCTATTTTTCTTTATTTTTCGTCATTTTATCGAGTTATTATCGAAAAAAGCAACGAAAACGGTAAATATTAGCGAAATTTAATGTTTTCCTCCAAATTTTGTCTTTATTTTTCGTCATTTTACCGAGATATGATCAAAGAAAGCAACAAAAACGGATAATTCCAGCTTAATTTCTATTTTTACTCTATTTAGTCATTTTTTACGTCATTTTATCGAGATATTATCGAAAAAGGCAACGAAAACGGATATAATTAGAGAAATTTCAATTTTTATTCCCTATTTTGTCATTATTTTACGAAATATAATCAGAATATGATCGAAAAAATCAAAAAAAACGGATAATTCTTGCTAAATTTCTATTTTTACTCTATTTTGTCTATATTTTACGTCATTTTATCGAGATATTATAGAAAAATCAACGAAAACGGTTAATATAAGCGAAATTTCAATTTATTACATTTAAATTTTGGCTTTATTTTTGCCTTTTTATAAATTAATGAAATATATTATAAAAGACACAAGAATGCATAATTCTAAATAAATTTCTATTTTTACTCTATTTAGTCATTTTTTACGTCATTTTATCGAGATAATATCGAAAAAAGCAAAGAAAACGGATAAAATTAGCGAAATTTCCATTTATACCTCTAAATTTTGTCTTTATATTTCGTCTCTTTATCGAGATTAATCGAAAAGAGCAACGAAAACGGATAATTTCAGGGAAACATCAATTACTTTTCTCTATTATTTCTTTATTTTTCGTCATTTTAACGAGTTATGAAAGGATTAAGAATCAAAAACTGGTAATTTTAGCGAAATTTCAATTTTTATTCCCTATATTGTCTTTATTTTTCGAAATTTAATCAGAATATTATCGAAAAAATCAAAAAAAACGGATAATTCTTGCTAAATTTCTATTTTTACTCTATTTTGTCTATATTTTACGTCATTTTATCGAGATATTATAGAAAAATCAACGAAAACGGTTAATATAAGCGAAATTTCAATTTATTACATTTAAATTTTGGCTTTATTTTTGCCTTTTTATAAATTAATGAAATATATTATAAAAGACACAAGAATGCATAATTCTAAATAAATTTCTATTTTTACTCTATTTAGTCTTCATTTTACGTCATTTTATCGAGATATTATCGAAAAAAGCAACGAAAACGGATTTTTTTAGCGAAATTTTAGGGAAATTTCATATTTCTCCTCCAATTTCGCCTTAATTTTAGTCAATTTTTCGAAATATCTTAGACAAAAGCAACTAAAACGGATAATTTAAGCGAAATTTATATTTTTCTAGTCTATTTCGCTATAATCTTCGTCATTTAATCGACATATGATCGAAAAAACTACAAAAACGGATATTTTAAGGGAAATTTCAATTTTTTACTCTAAATTTTTTTCATTATTTTTCGTCATTTTATCGAGATATGATCGAAAAATGTAACGAAGACGGATATTTTTAGCTAAATTTCAAATTTTCTCCTCTATTTTGCTTTAATTTTCGTCATTTTATCGAGTTATGATCGAATAAAGAAACGAAAATGGATAATTTAAGCGAAATTTCAATTTTTTCCTCAAAATTTTGTCTTTATTTTCGTCTTTTAATAGAGATATTATCGAAAAGAGCAACAAAAACGGATAATTTTAGCGAAATTTCAATTTTTTACCTCTAAATTTTGTCTTTTTTTTCGCCTTTTTATAAATAGATGATTGAAAAAAGCAACGAAAATGGATAATTTTAGCGAAATTTATGTTATTCTCCTCTATTTCGCCATAATTTTCGTCATTTTATATGATCGAAAAAACAACGAAAACGGATAAATGAAACGAAATTTCAATTTATTCCTCTGAATTTTGTCTTTATTTTTCGTCATTTTATCGATATATTATCGAAAAAAGCAATGAAAACGGGTAATTTTAGCGAAATTTCAATTTTTTCCCCTATTATGTCATTATTTTTTGATATTTTATCGAGATCGAAAAAAGCAACGAAAATTGATAATTTTAGTTAAATTTGTTTTTCTCCTCTAATTTGTATTAATTTTGCTCTGGTTTTAAAGATATGATCGAAAAAAGGAACGAAAACGGATAATTTTAAGGAAATTTCATTTTTCTCCTCCAATTTCGCCTTAATTTTCGTCATTTTATCGTTATATACTAGAAAAAAGGACTAAAACAGATAATTTTAGAGAAATCTAAATTTTTTTAATAAAAAATTTAGATTTAATCTAAAATATAGCGATGCGGAGCGAAGCGGAGCGATGGCAAGCTATGTGGAGCGATGCGGAGCAATGCGAAGCGATGCCGACCGATGCAGAAAAATCCCAAGGAATGCCACGCGAAGCCAAGCGAAGCCATGCGGGTCCAAGTGAAGCCAGGCGAGTCCAAGCGATATTGTAGTAAAACTTTATCTTGTATTTAGCAAAATCTTTGAAAAAAGATACCTAATTTGTTGAAATAAAAAGATTAATTGTAAAATCTTTGGATTTTTTATTCAATTATCTTCAGTATTTTTCAAAATTTATCTTGGATTTTTCAAATTTGAGGAAAAACATCCTTCATTTGTTAAAATAAAAAGACTTTTTTTTAAATCATTGAAATTTTTGTAATATTTATCTTCAATTTCAGTCAAAATTTATCACGGATTTTTCAAATTTAAGGAAAATAATCCTTATCTTGTTGAAATAAATGGAGCGAAGCTAAGCGATATTGTAATTAAAATTTATATTGTATTTAACAAATTTTAGAAAAAAAGATACTTAATTTGTTGAAATAAAAAGATTTATTGTAAATGATTTGGATTTTTCATTCAATTATCATGTATTCAAGTATTTTTCAAAATTTATCTTGGATTTTACAAATTTAAGGAAAAAATCCTTCATTTGTTGAAATAAAAAGACTTTTTTTAAATCATTGGAATTTTTGGAATAATTATCTTAAATTTCCGTCAAATTTATTGTAGATTTTTCAAATTTAAGGAAAAAAATCCTTCATTTGTTGATATAAAAAGATGTTTTGTAAAATATTTGGATTTTTTTCATAATTATCTTCAATTTTCGTAAAAACTTATTTTGGATTTTTCCATTTTAAGGATAAAAATCCTTAATTTATTGAAATAATTAGAGAATTTTTGTAAAATATTTGGATTTTTTAAATAATTATCTTCAATTTCAGTCGAAAATTATTTTCGATTTTTCAAATTTAAGGAAAAAAATCCTTAACCCTTGTGTAGGCACCCAACTTTACCTACGTTGTTGGGCACCCGGGGTACCCGGGTACCCACCTCTTTAGATCTCATTTTTGAACACATTTGTAAAGAAATTCGTTCTCTGAACATTTTATTTAATAAATAGGTATTTTATGAAGATATTAAAGTAATATTTATATCATTTGACGGGTTAGAACTTCTACAATTAACAAAATAAGAAAGGTATGTTTATTCTTCGGTTCTTGACGCCTGAATTCCTTTTTTTTCATTTAAAATCCAAATTTGAAGTCTTGTAAAATTTAAAGTATAAATTGCACAAAAAAACAAGTGACATCAACGTTTAGTACGTTCTATTGCGCTTGTAACCATTTAAGCTAATTATTTCTGTTTTCATAATATTTGGTATTTATCATAGATGGAACGGAAAAGTGCCCATTTTTACGAGCTGTTTCACGAAGTGCTCTTTTTGAACGTTTGTTCCTCAAACGCTATTATTTCAATCTCAAAGATATTTTAATAGAATATTAATACGTTTATTGTTAATTAATTTACGAAGTTTCAGAATATTTGTATTAAACGAGAAAAAGTTGTTGTCGATTTTGTAAAACAACTTTTTCTCGGGAGTGGATAGTCGTAGAAATACAAAATTTTGTTCGTTAGAAAGATTTCGAAATGAGTTTTCACGGTAAATAATTATTTTTCACTACAAGTTAGCGGATGTTTTTATACGAATTTATATTTAACGCCGGGATTCGCAATTGTGCAGCAGTGTTGCCGTGTTGATGTCTTCGGGAGTTTCTAACATCCCTAACTCGCCCTGCTCTTTCTTTGTCTCATTGTTATTTTGTGCAATTTCTACTTAAACTTTTATACGACTCCAAAGTTGAGCCTCCTTAACAAAAAAGCCAATATTTCGCGTGACTGACGCTGGCCGTTTTACGGAAGTAAGAAACATACCTTTCTATTTTTATTCATAGTAAGAGTTCTAACCGTTCAATTGATATAGAAATGGCTTTGGTATCTTCAGAAAATGTCTATTTATTGAATAAATTTTTCAAGGAACGGAATCCAACGCATATTTGTCAGAAAATGAGAAGGAAATTTCAGGTGGGTACCCCGGGTGCCCCCAAGACGTGTGTGAACTTTTAATGCTTTTATTCAACCTTTAAATATAGTTAACGTATTTATAATGGTAGTATTTACTAGGGATTCAGGTAGATAACGACGATCTGAAGCATCACAGCGATATCTTTCTTTATAATCAACGTACAAGCAAAAATATACCTTAGTGGGTACCCGGGTACCCGGGTGCCTACACAAGGGTTAACTTGTTGAAATAAAAAAAATTATTTTAAAATCTATGATTTTCGATTCAATTATCTTCGGTATTTTTCAAAATTTATCTTGGATTTTTTTAAATTTAAGGAAAAAAATCCTTCTTTGTTGAAGTAAAAAGACTTTTGGAGAAATTGGGGTTTGTAAATTTCAAAAAATAACATTTTTTAAATTGCTCGAATTGAGTATTTGACATTTTGTATAGATGCACTACATAGTTATCATCTCCCAGTAACAAGGGTTTCCCTATATCATTGCTAATAACGGAGATATAGGGGTTTGAAAATTCCAAAATTTCAATTTTTTAAAATCCTCGAATTGAGAATTTGAAATTTTGCATAGATGCACTACATAGTGATCATCACCCAGTAGCAAGGGTTTCCCTATATCATTACAAATAACGAAAATATAGGGGTTTGAAAATTCCAGAAGGTCATCACCCAGTAACAATGGTTTCCCTATATTATAGCAAATAACGGAGTTATACGGGTTGTTAAAATTCCTAAAATTCTAATGTTCAAAATTGCTCAAATTGAGTATTTAAAATTTTGTATAGATGCACTACATAGTGATTATCTCCTAGTAACAAGGGTTTCCCTATATCATTGCTAATAACGGAGATAAGGTCATTTAGGGATATCTCGACACTTGGGAGATCTCGACACTTTTTAAATATTTTCACATTAGCGACACTGGTTTTGAGTGGGATTTACTGGAACTTTTAGTAGTGAAAGCTAGATGACATAGGGTCACACGGAAAACACTGTAGAGAACACTTTCCATAAATTGAAGCAGTCACAACGCTCAGAATCCAAATAGGTAAGTCTTAAATACCCTGAAAAGTGCATGCTATAATAATCCATTTCTATTCCGGTGTTACTTTGTGGAAAACACGGTAATTTAGATGGATTTCGATATGCTGTGTAGTGACCAGGTGCTTTTTAGCTATCCCTCGCAAAATGTCAGTCTGAAAATCAGCCTCCCTTACAATTACTGCGACCTGCAGCTTGACCATGCAACTCGGGGTGATTCCGACACTCTGTAAAGGGGAGAAGTCGACATGTCGAGTTCTCCCTAATCTTTAGTTTTTTATAACTATTAAAGTTCGCACGGTATTTTAGGGTAGTATCTTTACGCGGTTTAGTATAATGTTATTGCTAGGTTAATTATAATGCGATCGTATTCATTTATGTAGCAAAAAATGAAGGTGATTATTAGTGGTATATGTCAACATGATATTTTTTAGTATTTTGTTCATGTTGGAGGCGAAAAATATGCCACGAGTGTACGATTATAAAGGGAAGCTCGAGAAATGGGATCCTCATAGCATGGCTAAGGCAATAGAAGAAGTAAAGGAGAGGAATATGCCCCCTGCAACTGCTGCAAGAAAATATTGTGTCCCGAGAAACACATTGAGAGCAAGGCTGACCACGGGCAACGTGAGCAATAGACAATTTGGGAAAGGCGCTACGCTGAATCCAGATCTTGAGGAGCAGTTAGCACGCTATTTAATTCTTTTGGACTCAAAAAGATATGGGTTGACTGTAAGTGATGTCAGACAGCTTGCATTTAAATATGCAGTTAAGATGAGGCTGCGTCATAAATTTAATTTGGAAACTGGTCTGTCATATGCTCGTTCAGAAGGTCTGAATAAGGATGGTGTAACAAAATGTTTCAGGAATTTGGGAGCTATGTATGATGAACATGGCTTATGGGAAGAGCCTGGCGGAATTTTTAACTCAGATGAAACAGGGCTGCAACTAATTTTTAAACCAGGAAAAGTTATTTCTTCCAAAGGAAAAAGAGATGTGTACCATGCTACAACTGGGGAAAAGGGGTCAACTGTTACAGTAAGGGTGTGCAGGTCAGGCTCTACCCCCCTTCCTCATAATGAAGGGCGTAAGGCAGAGGGATGCTTACTTGAGAGGGATGCTGAATGGGGCTGTTTTGCACATGTCTGACTCTGGGTACATGACATCAGGAATTTTTTCACTTTTTATTGATCATTTGGTTAAGTTCAAACCTCCAGGGAAGATTTCGCTAATATTAGATGGACATGCATATCACTGTAAAGATCCACATTCGCTGGATAAGGCAGTGAACATGGGTATTGAAATGCTTTGCCTACCTCCAGGTAGCACTCAAAACTCCAGCCACTTGATATTTTATCTGTCAAGAGTTTTAAACACTTTTATAATGAAGCATGCAGAAACTTTGTGCGCCAGCACTCAGGAAAGGGAATTACCAAAGAAGAATTTGGCGACTTGCTAAGAATGGCATGGGATAAATCAGCAACTGCCGGTAATTTTACAAATGGATTTTGGAAATCAGGAATTTATCCGTACAATCCTGTGTTGTCCTTGAGGAAGATGTTTTTGAATACGAAATCACACCATCGCCCGGTGTTGAAGTTAGTGTTACAGATGATTCGGTTCCCTCTCCCACATCATCATCTTCCTCTTCACTTTTGTCAGAATTATCGCCAATCCCTGAGTTATCTTCTAGTCTAGAGCATTCTAAAAGGAAAGGACAGAAGAAGCAAGTCTGCCGTTGTCACTTCGCCAGCATACATAGAAAAACTACGAGACTGTGCAAAGAAAGCCACAGGGACAAGAAGATCTGTGAAAGTAAAGGATAAGACCGACCATCACTCAAATCGTCGTCTAACCACAGATAGTCCAAGCTCCTCCTATAATGACGATAAATGTGGTGAACGTTGGGCTAATTGTCTTGGTGCCTGTGGTAAATGGTTTCATGTGAACTGTGTGGAGAATGGCCAAGTTAAAAAATTCATCTGCGAAAATTGCCAGTAACTTGTATGCAAAATAATCTACCTATATTAGTATACTGATACTTTTGTAACTTTCCTAAGTATATCTGTCTCATTTCTAGATAAAATTGGCACTTTGTGTTTCTTTTTAGAAACGAGTTTGACCTTTTAGTAATATGCGTGGCCAGCAATGTTTGCATTTGCTAGGCTCGAAAAAAGTTTGAAAAAGTTAAACAATATAAGTAATGTATTACAAGATATCTCTAGTTCTAGGGTAACACTGACATTGTATGTTCAGTATTTTGCAAGTAACATTTAATTTAGCTTAAATTTTAGTTTGTATACTATGTTTGAAGATGAATGTTAAATTTTATACTACCTGTCGAGATCTCCCTAATTTCAGGGAGAAACCGACATTTTGTATTTCTTTGTTTTGGCGTTAATTTTGATACATTTGTTTCACTAAAAATGTTTATTCTTGTATCACATGAAAGTAAAACGAAAAATCTTATAATACACAAAAATTTGTTTATATTAATAAGTTTTTTCTATCAGAAAATTAGTTTTTTTCTCTTAAGGTGTCGGGATGTCCCTAAATGACCCTATATGGGTTTGAAAATTCCAAAAATTTAAATTTTTAAAATTGCTCGAATTGAAAATTTGAAATTTTGTATAGATGCACTGCATAGTGATCATCACCCAGTAACAGAGGTTTCCCTATATCATTGCAAATAACAGAGATATAGGACAAATTTCAAAATTTAAATTTTTTTAAATCCTCGAATTGAGAATTTCAAATTTTGCATAGATGCACTACATAGTTATCATCTCCCAGTAACAGGAGTTACCCTATATCATAGCAAATAACGGAGATATTGGGGTTTGAAATTTTCAGAAGATCATCACCCAGTAACAAGGGTTTCCCTATATCATTGCATATAACGGAGATATAGGGGTTTGAAAATTCCAAAAATTCCAAAACGACCGAGTCCTTCGACGCCTTGGTTCATCTTCCGCGAAAATGCTTAATTTTGAGTTCAAATGAATTTTAAAGATTATTCCCATTTTCTCTGGGAAAGATAACCGTTTGATAAGAAAGGGATTGAAGTCTTCCGAAACTGGTTACAATAAAAATGGAAGGAAAAAATGAATGAAAAATCCAATATGAAAATGGACAGCTGAAGAGGAGGGTCATTCTGGCATTATTAATTAATTATTCTAGCGAGAATATTAATGCTTATTTTTTAAAGCTTGATTTGTTTTCCAACATGCAAGAAATAAAATGTCCAAGAAACGAAAGCTAAAATTCTCCCGGTTAAAACAACGTCCTGCTTATAACGCCGTTTTCACTCGGTTCTCTGAAAAGCGCCTTTTCCTGTATTCGTAAATATAAAATTACGGTGTTCAGAAAAATAAATTGTTCATCCTTTACAAGGACTTGGTTGGCTTTCTTTCTTTACTTTCGAGATAATGGAATTTAAACAATAAAGACTTCGAAACTCTTCTCCAAATGCTGTTGCTGTTCAAAATTATACTTTCATTAGACGAATCAATTAATTCAGTTCTCATAATTAAGAAAAATCTCTAGAAACGATCTTCTGTTACATTTAAATATCAAATCTAAGTTTTCTATCTATTTAGGGCGATAATTAACGAATGAGCAAAATTTACTTTTTCAATCTAAAAGCATTAGATTTCGCCACTTTTTCAGCTGATTAAATGGTCACTTTTAACGGAACAGACTTTTTGACATTGGAATTTGTAAGAGAGATGATACGTATTTGGATAATCATTACGTATTTGATGTGATACGTTTTAAGAAGCAATTCCCCTTATTATCCTGCCCCCGGAAAAAATAATTTCGATTTTAGTGACAAAGCGTCGACAGATGAAATCATTATGATAATAATACATATATTAAGAGGAGACGGGATTGCTAAAGAAAGTAATTGAAGGAAGGATGAAAGGGAATAACAGCAAATCAAGAGAAAGAGCATTTAATTAAGTGATGAATGAAGTGCTCATGAATCTGCCAAAACGTGTTGAACACTTACGATAATTATTACCATGTCTGATATTTTAAATATGCACCCATTGAAAATTTTTACAGGCAAAAGTCAATGGTAAAAAATGAAATATTTGTCTCGGAAACCTTTTTGCCATACTCATTTCTACTAGGACATGAGTCCAAGAAAGGGGAGAAATTCGGGAAAATCGCCGTGAATTAAGAAATACGATCTTATAGCACTTCAGAGATTCTAGAACTTGCTGTAATGGGAGCCATTTAATCATTCAGCGTCTGTCATTTACTTCATTTGATTTGAGGTGAAAGCAAGGTGAAGGGAGGGCAAGAGGAAATACAGGAGGGCATGGGGATTGGCCTTGGGGACTTTGGGGAAGGGTGCAAATACGTCAGGATCTCCCTCTTTTCCCCTCCCAACATCGTCCCCTCTTTTTCTCCCTTAACTTTTTCCCTCTTGACAATGTTTTATTGTAACAGATTTCTTCCAAGTCCAAAGGATGACATTAAATTTGGAATTTATTTCTGTCGAAGGCTTTTCGCCCAGAAAACATCTGATTATCAGATTCGAAATCTGTATGGACTCCTTGACTAAGGTTGAAGATCAATCTCGATAAAAGAAAGGTTTAATAGTCTTCTAAGGTCTAGGTAGTCTTTGTTCACCAAATCCAATGTCGCCAAAAAATTCTCTGATAAATTCTTTGAAATATTGAGATGAGATTATTGTAAGGTTGGTAATTTGTTCGTTTTCTCTTAGATTTGTTGTGGATTTTGGTTGGAAATGCCCATACCTTTTTAATCTTAAAGTATTAATTTCAAAATGTTTAATATTTAGATTTTTATCGAGCACTTATTTTGCTTTAATTTTAAATTAATTTTAGGGGGACACCTTGCTGAACTTTAATCCGCAAAACCACTTTAATCTGAAGCAGTGCTAAGAGGTCTCAATTCCACACCTGTACGGTTTTGATATCGGAAAAAATTTCGTACTCGAGATACGTACTGACGACAAAGTAATTTCACCATCTAAACCGGTCACGACTGGTCAAATTTAGCTAGAAACTTCATTTAAGTAATGAAGTAACACTTAAAATCTTTTAATCCAGCATCGGTTAGTTTTTTGGCCAAGTGTTAAGATTTCACGAAACTTTGACTACTTCGTGCAAAAAATTGACTCACTCTCTCATATCCCATCACGTAGTATTACTTCGGTCTTTACGCTTTAAATTTCGTTTCGGCATGTAGCGTAGATGTTGTGAAAGTCTTGTTTTACGCGATCGCGCTAATAAAGTTACGTAGCGTTGTGATTTAATTTGCATTAATAAATATCTCTTCTGATTGATAAATCTTTGGAAGTAAAAACCAGGAGTGGTTGATGAGTTATTTGAAGGAAAATCTGTCTTTTCTCTGGGATCTTAATGGAGGCTATTTCATATTTATCCGAAATTGGTTTAGCTGGGTTAAAATGTTTTTTTTTCTGTTACTTTAACTTAAATCTATAGAATATTTTATCTCGTTTTACCGATCCACTTTCTCTGGAATTTCTTTTTTTTTCTTTCCTGGAAGAAATTCATTTCGTCGGAAAATTACGCGTAGTGCCTGCAGGATCTTGCGCAAAATTTAGCATTTTTTCAGGTATTGCAGACTTTTTAAACTCCAACTTTTGAATCTTGTAGGGAATATTTTTGTGATGCGAGGTACTAAAGTGTATATATCGAGAGTATCAATTTATTACTTAAATGAAGTAGCTAGCTAAAATTGACCAGTCGTGACCGGTTTAGATGGTGAAATTACTTTAAGGTCTTAAATTTTATTTCTTTTACAATAAACTCTTGTAATCCAGCATAGATTAGTTTTTGACCAAATGCCAAGATTCTACGTAACTTCTACTAGTTTATACTCAAAATTAAATTCTCGTGCCTTCTCATTTCCTATCGCGCAGAATTACTTCGGTCTGAACGCTTTAATATCTCTTAATTTCCTTTGAGCATGTAGCGTGGGATGTTTTGTAGAACTTGTTTTACGCGGTCGCACCTCAAGTTTCGTAGCGTAGAAATTTGAAATGCATCCATAATATTTATTTTGAAAAATAAGAGGTTTGAAATAAAAGATTGGAGAGGATGATGAGTTGGGAAAAATCAATCTGTTCTCTGGGTTCTCAATGAAGGCTATTTCATATTTATCCGTAATTATTTTCGCTGGGATTGAATGCTTTTTTTTCTGTCGGTTTAATTTACCTACTGAATTCACCCTTTGTAAAATTTTGTGGGAGTTTAACTTGGTGGTCTTAAAGACAGGGTAGTGACAGGTTTGTCAGATGAGGAAGAAAATGGTTAAGATTGATTTCACGAATTTCATTATATGACTTCGCATCGAAAGTTCCTTTTTATTTGATGGAATATTTTTAGAGCATTAAATTCACAGAAACGTTGGGAGGATATCGTCAAAATATTTTCGATCTTAGTTTCCCGAATTGATAGCAGAGTTATACTCGTGAATCAATACCGTGAAACTGTTTTTTTTTCACTTCAAATTGAGGCTCAAAAAAATACTTTGAAATTTAAAAATGGATTTTTAATTACTGCTTTGCTAAATTAAATCCCGAACTTACCTTTTGCTGCTCAGTACAAGATGGACAACTGCTCCGAAGGTAAGCCTCCGTTTATCGTCTTTTTAATGCTCTATTTCTGTTGTGAATCTCGTCAAATGTAAATGTGTGAATGTGAATCTTCTTGGATCACAGCAGATTTAAAAATCTTCGAAGGATTACCTTGTGATTTTAATCTCATTGTTATCATTGATATCTTATGTGTGAACTGTTCTTCCTTGTGTTGAAGTACTGCATACTGAATTTGAACATTATTGATAGAGATTGGTTAAATTGGCATTTTATCAAACTATGTGAAGTGTTGTGAAAAGATGAGTGATGGTGAAAAGTGACTGGAATTAAAACTTAAATTCCAGAGCTGCATGTTTTTTACATTTGTCTAATTGACAAACTTTTCTGATGATTGTGAAGTGAAGAATTATGAAGTGAAACAAACTGGCAAGGACCAAGTGAAAGAATGAAGTGACAATAATTAAATCCTTTGATTTTAGTTTCTTCATAAACTTTAATTATTTTTCAAGCATTTAAATCTCATTTCAGATAATTTTTCAATGATCAGGAATATAATTCTTGCAATTTTAAGAATTGATTTGCTTGAGGTGAAATCAAATTTGATTGAAATTAAAATTCTTAATCTACTTATTTTATTTGAATCATCAGTTGAGTAATCTGAAATTACTGAACTATTTCTACATACAATTTTCTTTCCAGATTTTTTTATATTGTTCAGAGATTTTTTTTTAATTGTACAATTTCATTAATTTCTGCTCTGTATTGTATATTTTTAATTCCTCTTGAGGAAATGTGACTTGTGAAGTGAAAACGTGTCAGTGAAATGGAAACTTTTCAACCAGGTACAGGTGTACTGCAGTGGAGCTATTCAGAGTCCAGAGCTGTGGAATATTTTCAAAGTCCAAATTGTAAGCATTGGAAAATAATCAAAGCCGAGAAACTTATTGTGTTTCTCGACTTTGATTATTTTCCACTGTTTACAATTTGGACTTTGAAAATATTCCACTGCTCCGGACTTTGAATATTTCCACCTGCAATGAAGAAACATGCAAACAACTTTGAAAATTTTATTGAACATTTCAATTGATTGCACAATAAACTTCAATAAAATCAAATTTTCCAATCAAATATCTTATGAAAACAATACAATTTTTTTAAATTGATAATTTTTGTTTCAAGTTAATAAAATTCAAAGTACATCATTTAAATTCAAACTAAATATCTAAAATTCTATTAATGTTAGATTCAAATAATTACAAAACTGCAAGTAAAAAGAAATTTACTTTGACAAAATCCACTCAATAATAAATAACATCCAAACAAAAGATACTGAAACTTGTTTGACTAATTATGCTTTTCCATGGGAAATCATTTACTGATATAGCACATGGTATTCATCATTCCTATGCATAAGAAAATAATTGAGATTATTCCATGCAACAACTTCCAATGTGCAAGTTTGTATCTAAACTGTAATGAAACTTATGAAAGAACTTAAAAGCAGCAGCAAACTATCTCAGAATTAACTTAAGTCCTCAATTTGGATAATTCAACACAATGAGAATTTCTTACAATCTGCAAGTTTCCTCAAAACAAATGAAAAATACCAAGTTTGTCATCAAAACTATCATGGCTCCATATTATATGTGTATATACAAAGAATATACTTTGGTTACTACAAACTTTCAATTTCTCTTGCTGGTAATGGCAACTTTACTAGATTATGTTGCTTTCCCTTTCATTACTCTACGGATTCAAAGTATAAAATAACGAGTCCCTATCACAAATCGTTTTGCATCAATACAAACTTAAAAAAAGCCCTTACTTATTCTCAAGACAATGACATCTCAAGTTAAAAGTAATCCCTTTTCAAGATACAGCACTAAACAATGGGAATGATCAACTATTTATTATATCAATGTCATTTAATTAAAACTCACTTCTAAAAATTTCTCAGCAAATACTATTTCTTTGTGGCAATGGTGAAAAATGCTTAAAATCTAAAAAAAAGACTCAGATTCTAATTCAAAGTAGCATCACCTACTAATATTTGTTTGTAAATGCTCCAAAATTTAATCTGTGAATGCTCTACAAATCTTTCTAACAACTGCAGTTTCATTTACTAACTTGAAACCCCAATAAACTCATGACAACCAGTACAATTCAACAAAAATCAATTAACAACAAAATAAATTTTGAATAACAGTCATGTTGAAAAATCTTAACTACAGTAAACAAATTCAATTTCAATAAAAAACTTTTATCCAGACTTTCAATTGACACTAAAACAACAAGCTTTTATGAAGATAAAAATTAAATTTCTAACGTTTAAAGTTAAAAAAAAATTCAATTTCTAAATTTAAGACATTGGAATACATAGCCTCAATAATTGAAAGTATTCTTTTCCCAGGATATAACACCTAATAATGTGACCGATCAACTTGCAAATTCCATCATTATGTCATGCTCTTTATATTATATTATATATATATATATATATATATTAATTATAACTCACTTATGAAAACATCTCAGAGAAAAAACAATTTCTTGAAAAAATTAAGCAAAAAATGGACACAAATCTAAAAAAAAAGCACTCTATTCAAATTAGCATTGCTTTAATCTTTGCTTATCATGAAGTAAATACTGAAAATTCAGTCTTCAACAGCAAGTAAGAGAAATACTGAAAAGGATTCTATTTTTTTTACTAGAAACGCATTTATGGTCAACCAATTATCAAAGAACCTACTGGCTTTAAAAAATGTCAAAATAATCAATAATAATACTACCAAATATTATTAATTAAGATCAAAATATTTATAAATTGACTTATTTTATGAGGAAATAACAAATTCTATATCATTTTCGCTACAATACAAGCCACCCATTATATTTAGTTTACAGATATTCTTAAATATTCAACAAATAAAGCTTTACGTTAATGAAGATGAAAGGAAACCCTCAAATTGCAAATCGCAATGATAACGACAAGCATTCAATTCAAAGCTTCATTTGAAGATCAAGAACGCAACTGACAAAACTATTCTACCATTGAGTGCAATGAAGAGTAATTTCAACCCACTTATGAAAATGTCAATGAAAATCTATTTATCCTTTAACATTGCTGATGTATACAAATCTAAAAATAAGAATTAAAATCAAAATTTTCTAAAAAACAAGAAAACAAGGGGTATGCATCATAACCTAAAAAATATTCAATGTTCTAAAGGTCATTCGCATCTTTGGAGTCAAAATTCTCAGAAGAACAACTACGTAATGAGTGACCTCTCAAATATTTCCCTACATGCTCAATAATTAAACATTGAAATAATTTTAATTTCTTAATGTAAATTCACGCAAAAGTCATTCGATAAATAATTAACATCTCGAAAAACATTTTCTCCCAAACAGTTGTCCTATGTAAAAGGAATTCAAACTAATTCATAAATAAATTGTTAAATATTGTTGAACACCCAATAAGGTGAACTTTAAATTAATTCACACCTAACATTGCAAAATACCGACATTGATAAAGAAAGGGTCTTCAATTGTAAAACAAGAAGCAAATAGTAGCTATTGACCGATGCCAAAATGAGAGTTTGCACTATGAACCTATTGTTTGTTGAAATACTTTCCTAATATCAAAAGAACATAATGAAATGTCGAGAGATAAAGAAAAATTAAATTAAATTTGAGAATATTCAGTTATAAAGCAACTACAGAAGACTTTGAACAATTATATAAAGATATTCAGCAGTTTATAACATGTCATAAAGATATTGTTTGAAGTGAGATATAAATAAAGCTAGACAACTTGACACTCAAAGAGCAATCTGAATAACAATATAAGAATCTGAGAAACAATCTGAATAACAATATAAGAATCTGAGAAACAATCAAGAATAAAAAGTACCTAATGCACTTAAACTGTGAAGCCATATAATGGGAAATGCAAGAAAACCAAATAAAATCCAATCAAATAAAGAGGAAATTTGAAACCAATAAAAAGATATCGAAGCACCGAAGAAGAGACTAAGGAAACATGTAAAGACAGCTCTCCAAAGGCTAAGTATTAAGAAGTGCAATTCACAGACGTGAAAAGTGAAAGTCAAACACAAGAACTGTACACCAAAACCAGCAACTCTCTCGAGCAGTATTACTCTGAATAACTTAAAAATATTGAACTCCATAAGTATTTTGGAAGAAGAACTAAATCCAACAAAATATAATAATAAAAAGAGAAGGAAAGGAACGAGTGATATGATTTCTAAGCAATAACTATCTCATTTTCACAATGTTATTTAATTCCTCTTTGTTTGAGTGAATCAAGTTGCTTGAATGGTTATTGACACTCATTAAAAATCACTCTTCCAGATATCAAGTATCAAATAAGAGATCTGTACTATCAAAATTACTGATGTTAAAATAATTAAGAATTTTCACATCATAAAAAATTCCATAATATATCTTTCACACATTATGACATAAATGTTTTTGAAGAAATTAATCAAGGCCAATGAAATCCAATGAAAACAACAAGATACCTGAAGATATGTAAATAAATAGCAACTCAATGTAATATATACATGCAGACCCTTGGACATGAAAATAAAGTGCCTTAAATGTTGGCATTACAAAATAATACTTTACAAAATAGGAAAAATAGAAATAAATCACAATTTGATAGTGTTCAAATTCTTTCTTGAGCATTAAATAGAATGTAGAATTGTGAAAACTTTCAAGAAATAAATAAAGTTCTGCAGAAAACAGTTTAAGAACTCCTTAACCTAAGAAAATGTTTTAAGTAGAAAAGAAATCATAGTGTACGCATAGCAATCCAGAGGCAAAACTTTAAGTCCTCAAGGTCATCTGCTAATTTGCAGCCTAAGTTCCCAAAGAACCCTTAACTTAAAGAACCCCTAAAATCCACTGAACACTTTGCACTTGGAGGACTTCAATTAGTTCACAACCTACACAATACAATGATTCAGAAATCCTAATCATTATAAAGCATTCATTCCCTAAGACACTCTTAAAATCCAATGAAACACTTTCTCTCAAACAGATCTCCTAGGTTATAGAAATTTCAAGTTCTTTTTCTTAAAAGTAAATGTAGCCAAGAAATTTTAAGCCCAGAAGTGTGTTAAATTCAGATGACTAACACCTGGGATTTAAAATGACACTTGTAAATGAAGGGCCATAATTTTCAAATTAAAATACAGAAAATAGTCGTGAGACAGACAGATGAAATGAGAATTTGCAACAAAAATAAAAACGTCTTCCGTCAGGAATTCGGTGAGCCTAGAACTTGTTCAAACACTTTTCTATAAATCCATTACATTTAATAGGACTGGCAAACTGAGACAAATTTCAAGAAGATTAAAACAACGTTGAAAAGAAACTATTAAAGACTCGTTAAAACAAACAGATAAATAACAGTGTAATATGTAACAAATGTATTGCAGAACATGCATCAAGATATACTAATCAAACTTGATGAAATCCTTATCATTACCTTCCTCGTGTCAGTCAGGTGTTAAAGATCATTAGCTTCTTAGGAGTGTAATTTCCCAAAGGACAACTACTAAATGAACGACAATTTGACACTGAATTGTAGAAAAGCAGATTATAAGTCAGACAAAATTCAATCAGTAAGAAAGAAGCCCTTACTCTCAGAGACTATGTAAAAAGAGCTTTAACAATTTTCTCAAAATAAATGCAATTAGAAACTGTTTTACCTACGATAAAGTGAACGTTTAATTAATCAACACCAAACCTTACAAAATAAAATGACACTTCTACATGAAGACTCATGAATTTTAAAAGAATATGCCATTTCCAATTACGAGCCTGAGAAAATCCTTTATAAAATGTATAACAATATCTTTTGGTTCTAAATGGACCTAGTGTTTCTAGAAAACTTCCCCAAAATCAACAAAACATAAATGGAATGTACGCTGACAAACATTGATGGCCAGTAAAATAAATTAAATCTGAGCATATTCAATTAAAAAGCAACTACAAAATTTTGAAATATATATATAAAGATATCTAGCAGTTTGTAAGATGTAAAGAAGATATTGTTTGAGAGCAACCAAAGAAACAGTAACTCTATCTTCCTTCAGGAATAATAAGAATATCATTCACCTAAACTGTGAAATCATAAGATAGAAAATGCAAGACATTCAAATACTATCTAGGAAAAGAAATTGGAATGATTTGAAAACAACAAAAGAATACTGAAATGATGAAGAAGCAGATACGAACATGTTAAAATTGCTTTCCAATGACTTGTTATTTAGCTTCCTTCACACACGCAAACTGTACAAGAAACCAGCAACTTCCTAACTTTGTATTTCTCAGAGTCATTTTACAACGCTGTACTCCATAGGAATAGAAGTGTAATGAAATTAGATAAACCATAATAAGCAGAAAAAAAGAATGGAATGAGAGATATTATTTCTAAGCATAAACTATCCAAGGTTCATTTATTTATTCAAAATTTGTGTGGATTGTGTGAATCTAGCTGCTTTAAAAATAACAAGTACACATTGAAACTGCCATTGTCAATTTCAGATCAACACCCAGCACTTTTGTTCCAAATAGTGTAAAATTTAGGATAAGTAAGAGATTTCTTCTTAGAAACCACTAAAGCTGATATAATTAAGAATCGATGAATCGTTAAATCGTAAAAAATCATTTCCATAGTATGTTTTTGGTATATTAAGGAATGAAAGGTATTTGTGGAAAAATAAATGAAGAAATCTCTACAACTTACCTCATCAAAAGAACAAAATTAATTATCTGGAGACATACAGTAATCCAATATCCCAGTGTATTAAATCTTGAAATTAAAAATAAAACTTCACAAAAAAGAACAACCAAAATAAATCACCATATGCCTACACATTTTTCAAATGTCTTCATGAGATTTCTTGACAATTAAATGAGTTTGAAAAATAGTGAAAAATTTCAAGCAAATCAATTACTGTCCTACTTGATAAAGCTTAAGAGCTCCATAAAATATACGACAATGAGTATTTAATTGAAGGAAATGTTGTAATTAGAATAGAAATTATGGTGTGTGTATAGTCTGTAATCTGGAAACTAAATATTCAGAAGTCCTCAAGGTCATTTGCCTGTTTGGAGCCTAATTTCCCAAAGGATAATTACTTCCAGAATCACTCGCACTCCCTGAAAGCTTTGCATTCGGAGCACTTCAAATAGTTCACACTATACAATGCTTTATTATTATTATTATAAAGCCACACAAAAGTACTCAATCCATAAGAGGCTCATTAAATCCTATGAAACTCTTTCTCTCAGACTTAAGTTGAAGAAATTCCAAGTTCTATTTCATAAATAAAAGTAGCCAAGAAATGTTAAATCCAGAAGGATGTAAACATACTTCATGATAACAATAATTTAAGTTCTGCTTGATAAAGTTTAAGAACTCCATGATATGAGTATATAGTTTTAAAAGATTTTAAAAGTAGTTGAGACCTGATGGTGCACGTATAGCCACCTGAAAGCTTAAATATACAAAGTCCTCAACGTTATTAACTTATTTGGAGCTTAATTTCTTAAAATATCAAAAAAGTTTTTCACGAGGAGCACATCAACTAGTGCACAAAATGAACAATAATTAAATACTGTATTTTAGAATTTCGAATTATTACTAAGCCATGCAAAATTCAATTCATGCAAGGTCTCACTTATCATAAGAAATTTATTTTCAAATACTTGCCCTATCTAAATGAAGTACAAACTATTTGCCCATGAATCCCCAGGTAATTGATGTGAGTGGAGTGAAATTTGGGAGAAAGTGTCAGAAGAGAATTTGAGAATTCAATACACAGAAGAATAGTGTTGAAAACATGTGAGACTTAACCAACAAAGAACTGGCATAATGAAGAAGAGGCCAAGAAAAGATGCAAGGAATACTGAACAAAGACGTTAAATTTGTGAGTGAAATTCACGGATGATCAATGAACAAGAATGAGAAAAGCCACACACAAGAACTGTATTCCAAACCAGACGAGTTCAGTTAGAGGATGAAATTCTTTATTCCAGAAATGTAACTCCCTAACTTTGAATCCCATGAAATAGATGAGATTGATTATATTAAACAGAAAAAAGGATCTCTAAAGAATTATAATGTTTAGTAAGTGTTGGAATCATAACCAATTAAGGGATGAAAGAATAAGTTGATTATATTTGAAAATGAACCACAAAATTAAGATTAGATGAATTTTCTGATAATCGTGACAAATATATGAGTAACTGACTAAACAGATGGAAATAGAGAAGTGTATGAATTTATTAATCAATTATGCAAATCTATTAGAGAAATTCAAAAATGATGCTTACAGAGTAACTTCAACTGGATTAGCAGGGTAGAAAGTTGCAAGACATGGTGCTTGAAATGTAAGAAATAAAGAAGACGAAAAAATGTGGCGATTCATTCCTAAAAGAATTAAATTTAGCCGCAGCAATCTGTTATGGAAAATGCAATCCAATGCAATACAGCAAACAGGAAAAATTTGAAATCTATAAATTTACCAACTCCTGAACCAAATACAAGTGGAAAATTTTGCATTCGATGATGAATACTAGCACAAATATTTCATAAAATAAAATTTATCGAAACAGAAATATTGTGGTATTTCAAAAACTGATTTCTGCTAGCATCCTGCGACGTATGTTTCACAAGTTCTGAGAGGAGTTCCGTTTCTATAAATTAACATAAAAAACCAGAGGAATTTTTTGTAATCAAAATTATTTACTGACATGTAGCGTACTCACAGGTGTTCTCCCTAGGCGGCGGACTGGACCTTTACGAACACTAGCAGTGTGCTGCAACACAGAACCAGGTCATCAGGCTATTCCCTCGAAAGCAGTAACACTTCATCCACTTGTTCCACCAACACCCAGCCACTGACAGCTAAGGGAAAGTGCAAAAAACATAACAAATTAATAAATAATAATTCATTACGGACAAATAACTTCCATCAAGCTGATTTAAGAGGCATTCACGATATACTTGACTGAGCATACATCGAAAGGTTAAATCGACAAGTAAAATTCATCCAAACATTTCTTAGAGAAAGTCTCCTCATTCAACACAACATTCTTAGCGTGTGCTAAAATGACTGATTAATGACACTGCCTTAATCATTAAAGACATTGCGGTGGAAATATCGATTAAAGAAGAAATTAGAATTTACTCTGTTGACGATAATTTGGTATAAACATTATCAAACACAGCAATGTCCAAAGAATCAAATGCAAGATCACTCTTTAATCACACATTTCTTATTATTTTAGCAGCGGATCCTCGATAATCTTATTTAAAATCAACTCAAGGTTTCATTCTACAGTACACTAGGGTTTTTCAAAGATATTTCAATAGTAAAAATAATAAATCAACGATATTACTCACAGACATGCCTTACTCAACTACACTCAACCAGCGCTACCAGCAGTCACTGGGTTCTGATCATGTCCCATCAACTACGTATTAAAAAATGGTCGGCGGATTTAGTTCAACCGCGCCGTTACCAGATGGCGCTAGCTACCTTATTGGGCGCTTCATTTGAATTTGGAATTTTTTATTATTGATATACTGTATTATAGCTTATAATTATTTGTATACTTTTCCTGCATTCAATCTGTGCTGAAGTGGTTACGAGATGAAGATGCACCTGGAGTTTATTTGCTACAGCAGATCCTCTAAATTGCAATGATCTTAATTCAGAGAGAAGGCACTTGCTTACACTGAAAAATTTCATATCCCTGGAAAATATGGACAACGTTCACTATTTTCCAGAGTTATGACATTCTTCAATAAAAGCAATAGCTTTCTCTCCCATTGAAGATCACAGCAATGTAGAAGATCTGCTGTAGCAAGTACATGCCAGATGCACCTTCATCAGGTAACAACCCTGTAGAAATGCAGCAATAGAATATAATTAATTATTCACTGAATGATAAAATTGATGATTCCAGGAAGTTCAAGTTGTTGTAAAACACAAGAAATACCAAGAGCATTGTTCATACATTTTTTATTAAAAGAAAATTTGCATACACGTTGGAATAAAACAGCAATTAAGATTTATCTGGAGTACATTAATTTTAATTAGTTTGTTTCAGATGGAATTTAATGTACATAGAAAATATCAGTGCAATTTGAGAACAATATACAATGATGAATCTTTAACTGAAGATGAAAGCAGTTTAAAAGTAATGTATCAGTTATCAAAATTAATAACTAAATAGGGTTATGACTGATTACTCCTCTACCACCTAGGAGTTTTCAGTATGGTTGCATTTATCTTTTTCATAGAATATTACTACGTGGCAAAGAGATCCCCTTTAAGTATATATGAAACCACTAAACCATAAATGACTAAACTGTAATGAAAAAATATGTATATATTTGAGTTTTATTTTGGCCAAAGACAATTCATTAAATACATTTGAAGAAAGACAGTAAGAAGAAGTAATGAAAGACAAAAAGAAAAAAATAATAAAATATACTAAGATGATCACAAGTGAAAAAAAAACATAATTGTTAAAACAGCAATGGCTAGAAAAGTTTATTTATTGAAATTATGCTGCAATTAGACCATCATGCCTGATGGCAGTGGTGTAGGGGGAAATGCTAAATTACAAACAATTGCCTGGCATTCGCCCAAAGACGGGAGGAAAACCCCTCCAAAAACCCCCCGCAGCCAATGAATTACTTTTACATATATATAATTATATATTTACAAAATTTAGATAATTATTAACATAAAAAAATTAAAAAGTACAAAAATATCGACATTGAAATATCAATTAGAAAATAACTAAGAAAATTAAGCATAATAACAAATATTATTAATGATACACAAAGTATGATACAACAATACATCACCAAAAGAAAATTGAACTCTTGAAATTGAAAATTGCTCATTGAAAGTTGGCACAAGTATCACTCATTACAAACGTCTATCCGGCAAGACTCTGAATTATTATCACGACGCGAGCTCTCTCAAACCACGGGTCTCTCTCTCTACGAGCCCATCAAGTCTGAGTCCATCTCTTCCGATACATTGCGTCCCATAATTGTCTAGATTCGCACTTGAGCTTGCAGTCACATTAACAAACAGAACATAAAAAAACAATAAAGGAAAGAAGTAAAATTAGAGAAATGGATAAACTATACCCACTAATTACAGCAGTGTAAAAAAGCTTAAAAATAAAATTGAATTACAATTTCAAGGAATCTTAGATAGAATACTCTACTGTTTAGAGACTATACCTTGGATGTGATCTTTTCTTTTGCACTCAATGCAGAAACGCCTAATGCCAACCCCTGCAATTGTAGAAATAAAAAATTCATGGAATTCCTCTCTATGGGTGGGACATTTAAAAAATTGAAGATCCACTGATCTTGATAATTTTGTGATGACAAAGCTTGATAAGTTTTTCTTATCTGCACAATCAGCTAAACTTTGGATAACTGAAGTCACTCCTTGACCAATTACACAAACTAAGGACTCAGAGGGACAAAGCGATTCTTTATTTTTTTCATCAAATACGAAGGAGAGGAAGAGATTCTGTAATAAGAGAGGGTCTGTTGTTAAATCTGCTCTGCAATGCTCACAGCTGTTATCATGAAGAAAGATTGTTGCCATGTGATGACCTACAAAAGCAACAGACATTAGCTTTTTATCACTTAATTTATTAAGTTTACAAAATGTACTGCTAAGTCGAGAGGGATTGGATTCGTGATCTGCTTGAAAGAGAGGAGACAAATCTGTTAGAAGGTCACATCCATCTTCCATGGTATTACCTTGGGCCTGGTTAGAAATTAAATTGTTGATAATGGCTGTCTTGAGAGCATCCTGGAATTGATTTGCATTGGGATAATGATTAGAGCCACAATTTTGACGAAGAACATTAAAGAAATTTTCCAATGGGTCCTGATTGAAATTTCTAGTATTTAAATGCCAAAAGTTATTATTTTTCATTAGACTCCAAATACCTGTCATAGCTCTCATGGTAGCTAACCAACCATCCTGTGAGGGAGGACGTATTACCTTATTCTTACCAATAAACTGCAATGAATCTATTTTTTTTACCATATCCTTCCAAAACTCCAGATGTGGACTGCCTTCACTCACAGCCAACTTCAGAGGTTTTCTCTTGTCATTCTCCTTATATCCATTTAAACTATCGAATGAAGAGTCGACATCCATTAATACCTGAGCAGTAGCAAGTCCATCGGTTCCCAAAACATCTGTATTAAAAGAAAAGAAATTAGGTATGTTCGAAAGTATATCAAATTGCATTTAACACTAATGTAGATCACTTACTCCTTCCTACTAGTGCATGGATCCCAGCAGCAACATGTCTACTAAACACTTCCTCCGCTAGATGAACTCTCATTTTCTGAAGAGGCGTTGGAGACAGATGAGCTTCAGTGAGATTGAAAACACTGTGTAAAAGATGAAAAATAAAAATTAAAATATTTATAAACTGGGGAAGGGTAGAATAAAGTTAGACATGGTTAACAGTGCCGTAACTTACCTCAAAGGAAGAAAGTTTACAGAGCGGTCTTGCTCATCCAGTACACGTAGGTGTTGCCACTTTCCAACAAGTGGAGTATATTCATCTCCAATTTTAACCAAGGTCCTAACATCATATTTCATAAAAAGATTCCTAAAGCATTTTAAAAGATGTGGAGGGTCATATACTGTAAATATTTTTTCACCTTCAAAAAAAAAGAAAGGGTTAATAAAAGTGGATCCCAGCAATTCCAAGGCTTTAACATTGCTGCGGCCCATGTCACAAACAGTTGCAACAACTTTCAGTCCAGTTTCCTGTATAGCAAATAAAACTTCTTTAATTAAGTCTGCCAAGATATTTGCTGGTGTACTGCCATGGCTGAAGTAGTATGCCACAGGCTGCTTCCACTTTCTTCGGATGCCACGAACCATAAAAACCAAGGCTTGCTTAGCAACAGCAAGGGAACGACCTTTCCTGCCATGGTCGGTGAATCCAACAATTTCATCCCTGTCCTGGTTGTAAGAAAGAATAGGCTTTATAGCCATCTCATCAAAAATAAGAGTGCAAAACCTATCCTCAGATTTCTTCTGGAGAGCTGCTGACTTAATTGCCTCAATTATTTCTTTATTTATACCTGTGGAAAAATCAAGCTGTCTAATTAATGGCATTAGGGTATTCCTAGAGGGCAATGGAACCTGCGTACGCATAAAATTATAGGCTTTGGGACTCTTTTTGAATACAGACAGGGCAAAGACCTTCTGGGAATAAGTCCATCTCCTTCCTTTGGGTTTGACTTTACATCCTTTCAGGATTGCTGTTAAAAAGGACAAAGAGGAATTCGTTAGTCCCGAGGCTTTAAAATACTTGGCAAAGTCAAAATTATCAACATCATTAATTTCTGTAAAAAACTGTTTCATCTTTAAACTCGCTTTCTTAAGCCTATTGACAACTCTATCCTTCTTTTTCAATTCCTTGTACAGTTTCTCCTTCCTTGGTGTTAAATCAATTAGTCTTCTTACTCCCAATAAACTGACAAGATTCTTCTTCCTTCCTTGAGATGAAAGATTTTCCAAGATGGCAGTGGATGAAACCCTAGATGGAGATGCATAAGTTTGTTGTAAATCAGTAGTGGAAGGTGGAGAGGAGGCAAAAGATGTTGATGGAATAGGTTCAGGAGATAGGCAGCCCTTGAAGGAGAAGTGTTAGATTGTAAACCAGTAGTTGGAGATGGAGAAGAGGCAAAAGAGGTTGATGGAATAGGTTCATGTGAGGAAGGAGGAACATCTGGAATAGATCGGCTGACAAAAGTGGAACAATCAGGTTGTGCTGCTTCAGCTGCAATTGAATGACGCGGTGGAAAAAGAGTGGGCATTGCTGAACGCAGAAGGTGGCCTGATGAAGGAAATGTAAAACAGTTAATATCAAAATGTTTAATACAAATCCGACAACAGCCATGCAGCTTCTCCACTTCTATGCCTTCCAAGTTTGGATTCTTGCAAAAGTCTTTCCACCGCAAGGCCCTGAAAAGGAATTGTTTGAATGCTTATTACAGATAGATAAGAACAAATAAGCAATACATAAGTAGCAAAATAAATTAACACAAAATTACTTAGTATCATAAGAATTACTTAAAAGCAATAAATCTTGGGGAAGCCATTGACAGTTAATTACTCTTTCTGCATATTAAGTTTTCTGGGTAGGACATTGTAGGCATTACTTAATGTAAGGCACTCAATTTCGTTCCAAATTATTTCCGGCAATAGTGCTACCAACAACGTTTTCTTATTAGATGAAGAGATAACACTCAATATGTAATCGATAACTCTAGCTTGTAAATGACTAACATAAGTAATGCAGGAAAATCATCACATTACCTAACAGAACTCATTTGTTTCCATGAATAAATACTGTGTATAAGATTAGATGCAGACGTTTACAAATAATACCAACAAAATATAAAATATTAACGAAAATGAGTGAATGTTTTCTCTTTCCCAAAAATGATCTTACATTTCGGAATTGAAGATAAAGAATGAAAAACGATACTTCTCATGTTAAAAGATGACAAAATGAAGTCAATTTTCCGTTCCCAATTCGAATGCATTAATAGCACAACTGAAGACTAGTGTATTACGGTCAATTATGTACATACGTAAACGAAATTGACAGATAGCATAGATGGGAAAGATCAAGGTTACTTAATGCTTTCAAAATTTTATGCTAGGCAGAAACCATAGCTATATAGAATGCTTCCCATTCATACTTAAAATACAAATCTTTCAAATTCACATGCTCACCTCTCTGCAGTTCGAGGAAAACTAAATTTTTTCTCGCCTTTATCAACACAGCCATAAACATTACACTTTCTCATCTCCATGATCAAGCCGATTCCAAATTGCTGTTGAACCGAAGCTTTTAAACGCTTTGATCTACAAACTAACGTGCTCGCGCGCAATCAGCTTTCTAAAAACAAGATTAATCACGGAACTCCAAATTCCGTTACAACGTCAATGTATATGAAAATGGCGTCACTGACGCAATCTCAGAGAAGGAGGGGGAAGGCCGAGAGCTGGAACGTAGTAGTAGAACCGCGCCGTCCATAGATGACTCTGATGGACGTCCATCCTCTTCCATAAGAGATGATCCCGACTGGTTCTGATGGTTCTGATAAAAGTCGGGCCAGCGCATGCGCCGTCAGAAACAATAGAAGAGCGATATACTAGTATATTACTTACCGGGAAACACAAAGTTGATTTTCAGTTAATAATGTGCCACGGAGGACTCTCAAGAAGATAATCATCGTTATTTTAAATCTATAATAATTGATTTGAATCTCATTTATTCTTATTGATGATTAAAATTGGATAAAATATAAGAAAATGATTATAGTGTAGATAAGCTATGACACTATCCAAGGGATATATAGCGACAAAATATTTTAGGGAATATTGCGACCAGTGGAGACACGAGGGAAGATGCCTTAAAACGTCTAACACAAGCACCAAGAATTAATAGCGGGCAGCTAAATGCGATCTCTGGCTAGCATTACTAATATAAAGGTTCCTTGACAAATATCTGTCATTAAATTTCACATTACTTTGAATAAATGCGATTAAATAAGAAATTTCATGACCATAGGCTTTTCACACTAGGAAAAATATTTTATAAAGCATCTATAAAATATTAGTTAGGTATAGGTACGGATAAAGACGTTATAGCTGGTGCTGTAGCTAGAGTAGCTTTAGGAACTATCGTAAAAACTGACATATATAACAAAACTTGCAGAGGAACATTCCCTTACCAGCAAAATTATGGTGAATTTCCTGTCAGGGTTTTATAGCTAGGGCCCTTCAAAATCCATTAACTACATGAATTACTCAACACAGGATTTGAGTAAAAGGGTCCCTAGATTGGTGTTATCATAAGGGTAAGCTAAGCTGAGAAGACATGCAGCAGAATGTATCCGAGGAATGGCAAACCCTCCTAACACTCGAAAATTTATTTGATTATTATACATTTTCAACACTAAGGCATCATATTAAGGAAAAATTAAAACCTGAATCGAAAAAATATTTCATCTTGTAGAATAACAATATTTTCTATTTCAAAATGCTAAAATTCTATGATGTAGTCCTGAAAAAATTTGAATACATACAATTTTACGTGATTGGGTACAATTTCTGCAATGTTGCCTCATTGCTATCATTTATTACCACTAGGGGTGATGTAACAAGAAGTTGTATATGACTTAAAGTACACATATAAGTTTCTACACATGTAATAGGACCCATTTTAAGTAATTATGTCCCTAGAACAAAAGAATTAGTTACTAAAGAATGAGCAAACATAAGCTTTTTGAAGGAAGTTTGAGAGAATTCATTAGTGTATTACCCAGAATACTGAGCCTGATGAGAAAAAAACTAATTTCATTTTTGTATACAGCACCATCAAATTAGCTTAGAACACCCATCATATTCCAAGTAACAAAAATGTTATTAACTAGTGTGAGTAGACACTTTTAATACAAAGCAATAGCATCTATGTGTCCCTACTCTTAAAAAATGTTCATGTCTCCTTCACAGCAAATTCAGAAGTAGATTAGTAATAACTGCAAATAAAATTTTAATGTGTTTTGGAGGTCAAAGGGTTGTTACTCTGACCTGCTACAAGGAACTTAACAAACAAATTTGTGACCAAAAAAGTTACCTCTTTATTAAGGCATTTCTCAAAGAAAATCTTCTTTTCACGTTCTTCTTTATAACAAATATTAATTTCAGATGGTAACATATTTTTGTGGAGCAACTAGTTAAGTGTTAATGCTTAATTAATAGTTTATCAGATGTCTGTTTCTCTATACATGTTGTTCCCATGATTGATAGAAATTATTAGTTCTTCAATCATTAAAGTTATCTAACATACATAATTTGGAAAAATTGACTGTTTCATTTGTAAAGATTAATTAATACCAAGTTGAGTGTTGATCTGCTGATGTTGACAAGTATCATTATAAATTATACATATGTATGCATATAACATGCACATTTATAGATAAATCTTGGTAGTATATATTAGTCAAGATAATAAGTACTCAAGGTAGTATTGATTTTGAGTCAATAATGGCAGATTACTGTTTTTGGGGTGGAAAAAATCATAATGGGTATATAATACTGTTAATTTCATACTTAGAGTCCACATCACTCTTTTCATTACTAATTTCAGGTGTATATACACATATGCTTCCATTAAAGTAAAGAAATATATATATTGATATTGATTAATGGAGGAAATTTGAGCAGCCCCATGGCTCTACTTATAACAGCCCAGAGCACTTCATTTAATAATAGAAAAATATACAAATAGAAGCATATTTAAGTTTATAACCCTTAAGAGGCTGAGTGGCATATTGGGAGTTAGGGCTCAGCAATTTTCAATCTGAAATCTGATGTATGTTTAACCAAGTTATTACATTCTGAGCTTCTCTTTGCCATGTTACTCCTAAGTACTTGATGATGTCTCTGTTCTATCAGATCATTAGTTGTCTTCTGGGTCTCTTTGCATCTCTCTGGATAAAATTTTCTACAATATAAGTGTAGAATCAGAAATATTACCAAAATTAAATTGAGATTGAAAAATTAAAAGACAAAATAATGAAGGGGTGGGAATTCCTAGAGGGTGTATTCTATGTGAGATAACAAGCAGAAGTAAAACGATTCACAATATTGAAAAAAAATTCAAAGCTTTTCCTTCCTCGAGAAAACCAGTTTCCTCTAAGGAAGAGAAAAAATTCATGTAGTTAAGTAATGGACATATTTCGATGGAAAGTAGATGATACATTACAGAAATTTATGCCTTTTACCTGGTTACTGTAATGAAAATGAAACATTTGTGATTAATAAATTGAATAATTTAGAAAGAAAGTAGACTTTAGCTTAGCTTGGGGTAGATAAATAAATCAATGGTATTCAGGGTTTTGTAACGCAATATACTGCAAACTCGTTCTTTCATTTGGATTTGTAGTCCCTCTTTTGAGATACATTGGACCTTAGTCAATTGACAGCATCATCAGACAACATCTATTATTTTTGTCAGCTGTCCCTAACCTGCAACATTTTTCTCAGCTATACAAAAGATTTTATTAAGCGTTATGAAGTTGTAAGTTTCATCCAAAAAATAATGATTCTATTAAATAAGAAAGGATTGATGGAATTATTAGAAGAAAATTGCCTCAAAATTGATAAGTGAAAAACTGAAGAATGCAAACAGAATGAAATAGCTTACAAAGAAAAGAATATGTAAATGACTTCTAAAAATATAAGAACTGTGTTGTAAACAGCCACCTCTTTCAAAGGAAGATGGTAGTATTACAAACAATTTTTTTAAATTCCATTTTTGTTCTCGGGAACACAGCGGTGGTCATTTCGTATGATGACGTTTCCGGAAGTCCGACCTGAAGAAGCCAGCAGTACCGCCGGCGAAATGTCGTCATATGAAATCACCATTGCTGTGTTCCCGAGAACCAACATGGAATATACTACGTGCAGCAAACCCCTTCGAACCAATTCTTTCAAATTTCTATAGAGAATGGTGGTGTGATTGCTGAATTAAAATACAGTATTTACAGAAAACACCAGACAATGCCAATCAGTTATTTACAAACCTTTTAATACCAGATGAACATTTGCTTTGATTTTTTGAAAATTGTTACCAATAATGTATGACAGAAAATTATGTGGAAAAATTAGTAAAAAATAAGACTCATCAACTTCTGAAATTTTATGTCCAAAGATTAAGCACCTGCAGCGAAGTATTAGAGAAATAAGTGATCACGTAAAATCAAATTAGATTTTAAATACAGAATGAGACTGTGCAAACAGGTTTTCAATCTCTTCCCCAGGAATAAAAACTATCATATGATCAAGGGGACCAATGTCTGCAATTTGTTTTCAATATAGATTCAATTGGATTCCAAGTAAGGATGTTTACCGTTTTTAATAAGTCAAGTGGTTTGCTGTGTTTCCCAGGGAAAATACCATTTTGCAGTGAGGTCCAACTCACCGTCCACTACTGCCCATTGTGATTTTAATCCGTTTTATTTAAGTTTCGCATTCTTCCGCGAAAACAGCATTTGCAATGGATTAAACCTATCCTCAACAACTGGGTGCCTCGCAAGGAAACACTAAGAACAGAGTCTCAAAGAATATATACAAAGTTTATTTAGAGAAATAGAGTCCCATTTCCATAATGAATAATTCGAAGCCGATATAATTTATCTTAAAGCATTTATTATTAACAATTTCAATGAAAATATCACAAGCTATTAGCATAAAATCTTGGAATCCCAGTGATGGAAAAGAAGCTCACCAAACTGGAGGAATTCCTGGAAGAATAGAAAGCATGTATTACATTTTATTACGATATAATTTCGAGAATATATATTATTACGATGTAATTTCGAGAATGTCAATTCTATGTGTTTCCTTTAATTTATTCCAAGACATCTTAAAAGAAAGAAATATCTTTACTGGCAGCCATATAATAGCAATCACTTTCTAAGGTGTTGGCTTGATATGCAGCATATTCTGAGAACAGTAATGAAGAGACTTTTGAATAAAAATAGTTAGACTCGGCATTGTTTAATCCCATCAAGAGCATTTTAATGAATAAAAAACTAAAAAGTTTTGAACTAACCATTACAGTTTATAAATAGCCGAGTATATGGAATTTTTTTAATAGATATGCTGATTCAAAATTTAATTAAGTTTTGATTATAATCACCGTTCTGAAAATAATTTTTCTAATGAAAGTTAGGAAAACTACATTCAAGCCTTCTTTAACTTTAACGAAATTAATCTTAAGGACTACAGAAAATTCATTCTAATAATAACATTACTTGGCTACAACACACTTTTATAAAATCTTCAACATCTAAGGATAGATTTCAAACAAACTTCAAAAAATTAGAATTTCCTTACCCAGACCTTTATCCGGAAAAAAGTTCTCCAAGGCATTGAATTTCCTGTCGCTTGTTGACAAATTTTCCTTGTTTCTGGAAATCAAACAAAAAATATTAAACTTATTGGAACAATTTCGTTGGTAAATGTGACAATCATTCAATTTCTAAAAATTAATTTAAAAAACTCAATTTGTTAAAGTTGTTAAATAAGAGATTACAAAATAAAGAGATTTTGCACGAGTTTCCAAGCTACGTAATGACGTATCGTGCACAGCTCGTTTTTCCCTTTTTTTAAATGGAGGGATTTCGCCAGAAAACTGCAACTGTTACCATAAACCTTTCGGGGGATTGGGACGCTCGCGACAGTTGCAATTAACCAGCCCTATAAAACCATGGTGTGACAATGGCATGAAAACCATTGCCACGGAAAAGATAGAGAGAGGGAGACTTTTAAGAAGACTAAATTTATTCGTTAATGGCTGTCGAGCCTGTCTGTATTTGTGTGTGTAATACCGGACACTTCAATTTCCCACTCCCCCCAAACAATGCAGTGCAAATTTCACTATCGCCCATCAAGTGGGCCCTACTTCACATAGTTTCCCACTCCCCCCAAACTCTAATGCAGGCCTGTTCGCTAACGCCCGGTTCGTGTCGGGCCCATTTCTATAGAACCTGCCGCCCTTTCACCTGTAAGACGACGATCCTTACCTTAAGTTGCGGGAATCCTCTAGCGGTGGCCGTGCTCAGCGTTCCATCGGCGTACTGAACCTCCTCTTGAAGTCACTTCACTATTTTCACTATTATGCACTAAAATGACCATAGCTCACAACACTAAAACCACTCACTTTCTTCTCGATCTTCTTTACTGGAGGCTGAAGATTCCGATGCTCAGCAGAAGCTTCTATCCGTAGAGGAATTATTTTCTCGTCGTCGATTTTGCCGAGAATGTTCGTGGAACACAGGGAATTTGGCTGGCGATCTTCAGTGCTGTCAAAACGTGTGCTTTCAGAAAAAGAATTCGATCGGTCATCTCCGCAATTCAACTCTCCGTCATGGATCGAATGGTCCAGATATTTCTAACTGCAGGAAAACGGAGTGGATTTTGACAGGAATGAGATGATTCCTCCGGTGACTGGTCCTTTGGTTTTCTGGAGTTCTTCCGCGAGGTGTTGGATATTTCTTTCGGTGGAACTGCCTCGAACTCATTCTCCCGGAAAACAGTCTAGTTTCGAAAGAAAATCTTCCGCGTCAACGTCAGGAGGTGCGGAAGAAACCTCTCTTCTGAAGTAATGAGGCAATGGAAGGTAGTCACCGAGGAGTCTCGAGTATTCAGGTGTTCGCTCTCGAGGGGTCTCCGCTCGACGTCTCGTCGATCCTCACGTTGAGAATGGGACGAGTGCTGATTGCTCACGGTCTATATAGGAACGCTGGTGAGGGATGGGAAGGAGGGGAAGAGGGTCGACCTGCCGCTCGGACGGATTCGTTGGAATGGATCGCTCCTATTTCACTTTTTCGTTCTCTCATACGCATTTTCTCTTTTTTAGATAAATATATCGAAAGTCGAGCAAGGAAATGTTCAAAATAATTAAATTGTCGGAGCCAATTTTAGGTAAATATGCGTATAGGTTTTTAGTACTTTTCCGTGGTGATATTCGAAATTCACAATGGGGAAAGCGATTGCTGAATTGCAATTGTAATTCCTTACATTGTATATATTACGAGAAATTATCGTTCAACTTAATTTCTACATGAATTATATTCCTTCCTTAGTCGTAATAACTGCAGTCCTTCGAGAACATTAAGAAAGTCGAAATTCAATCAAAAAATTCGTAGACATTTTATCGACAATGCCATGGAAGATTTGCTGGGTGTTTTTGAGTAAAGCTGAATGAGGGGTCCTAATTGAATTTTATATAAAGTGTTTAATTATTCATAAAGTATTTGAAAACACGTACTGTTGTCATGTGGTCATTTAGACCAGTTTGGGTATTTTACACTGCTCTTCCACAGGCGTGCAATTTATTCTTCGTAAATGCCATTTTGACGGAATGTTATTTAGAGACCTTAACGGGCGAATAAGACAATTTGAAGATATGGATTTGAATAGTGGAATACGTTCTCCTCCATTCCACTCCCTAGCTCATTATTATTCGCGAGGAATGTTCACTCTAAGGAGTCTTTCAAATTGTAATAACTTGGCATTTTAAAGTCTCTTTTCTTAATAATGCAGAGATCATTCCATTGCACTCCAATAATTGTTCTTCGGCGAAAAAATTAAGTTTTGACTGTAGAAAATTATTAAATTCAATTAAACTTCCTGTTGATAAGTTAAACCTAACGTTATGACGTGCATCCGGAGACATTATACCCGAACTTAATGTCAGGCTTAATAGAAGGTGAAATCACGCAAATTCTCGCCTCTGCATTCGACTTTGGAGCCTTATCTTCGCATAAATGATCGACGAAATGAACATCAGAATCACACTTCTCCGAATGAACGGAGCAGGGAATCGGTGTGAAATGAGGAATTTGTGCAGCGAGGCGAAAGGTGAAATTGGAGTAGCGACATAAACTTCAATTCGACTTCGTGAGGAGGCGAGAGAACTAAGTTACATGAATAATTGATGTGTGAAAATTGCATTAAACCGATATTTTGTCATTTTATCGTCACATTGGGGTTAGATTAGTGAGATGTCCCTACAGGCGTTGCGAAGCATGTTATAACAATGTCCTTATTTCCTTAGGTGCGGGAGTTTTGAAAGAGATTCGGCCCCCGGAGTGCGCACGTTGAGTGAGATTGCCGGATTGCGAACCTCCTGTTATTAGATTAATACGTTGCATAGCATTTAAAATGGAGAATCATAAAAAAATTGCGCTTGCACCATACAAAGTGTGACGGTCATTGCTAGAAAATACCAGAAAATGGGAAATTTGTTCCAAAAAGTGTATTCACTGAAGTCTCATCCAATTCAACCGCTTGGAGACACCAAGGGTGACGTCGCCCAGGTGCGGTGGCTTCACCTTCGTAGGCCACGAGCCTCGTTATCTTTAGTCTGATCAATTGAAGGAAGCAATGCGGCTTTTTATCAGAAAAGTGTAGGGAAAGAAGTATCCGTGGAAGCATGATGGAATTTAAACCTGCCTTTCATAATGGAATCTAAAATGCCTAATTTGGCAGTGCAGATGCCAAATTTTGTGAAAGTGATCAGGTATTCTTTTAGAGTGATATTTGACTGAAGTTTGAAAGGTCTGGCAGAGTCTGAAGATTGAAAGATGCACTTAAAAGATATTAAATCTATTTCAAACTGAATCTCGCGCTAGGCTTCGCAGTCGCATCCATGAAATGTTTGCACAACGAAATAATGCTGATAAGTCGGTGCTTGTCAAACCCAGAGCCGTGCCCCGGTGTGGGGCGTGGCTCCCCCCGCGGGTGGGGATATTGCGCGGCAATACATATTTCTCCACCCTAACTTCGAAGCCTTTTATGACGTAATAATGTGTGGTGCCCGGTGGTTGTACACTTTTAGTGCCGCTCAATTCGTACTTTAAGACTTAGATATCGGGCGGATATGCAGTAAGACGTCGTTCAAGCGTACTTCTCGATGGCACGAACACTAATTGCACGATTCAGTCAGATATTTTTAGCGTCCAATGGAGTTTTATTCGCTGAAAAGAAAATTCAGTCAATGCGAATTTCAAAATTGCATCTCGGTCAAGATCGCCGATCAGCAAACACGAGTGGGAGATGTTGCAGACACTGATGTCGACTAACGTGAGAATATTGTCCGTTGCTCGATGGGTAACGTACCCGTTTTGGGGCGTTTGTCCCGGTGTCCCGAAAGACTAATCAAAAATACTAATTTGTACCGGTCTTTGGATTAAGGCTATCAAAATAATAAGTTTGTTTTTTAAATTTTGTTCTTTTTTAAACGCTTGTAAAAATAATGATTGAAACAGCATCTTACATGAAAAAGCCCTACATATGTTTGATACAGTAACTGCAAAAACAAAAAAGGATAAGATTGTTGAGTTAAAGTCAATATATACCATTTTAAACTATTTTTAAAATCAAAGTAATACATTGAATAATTTTCAGCAAAAGTTATCAGAATGTTATATTTTAATCATGAACCGAACAAGTCGTAAGCCTACCAATACTTTCGTTCGTTTTCGCTGAGCAGAAAAAATTTGACAATTCCAATTTCCTTCTAGTGTAGCTTCCCCTTTCTGGATCAACGAAATTTAAATTTCATTTGAAGATTGGTTCATTCCTAAATGTCCTCCTGGTCACTCCTTGTTGAGTTTTTCAACAAAATTGTCGGTCATTTTCTTGTACTTTTTTATTGTTCTCAATTCACGTTTAAATATATTTTGTGGTTGTGTATTTGAAATTGGCTTAAAATGCCTTTTTTGCTTAACATATACATTTTTTGTCCCAACTTCGCCTATTAATTTCGCCATGTATGCATGTATACATACATACATACATACATGTAATATTGCCTATGCTTAAGGAGAAGTGACAGTTTGTCCCGGTTGAGCAGATCAGAAATCTGGTCACTTTATCGATGGGAATTGTATATTTTAGTGTCTCTTTTAATTGCACTTGGAACTAGTGTCCTTTACTTGGAAATCAGATTATTCTCGAATTTGTCATAGTAGGGAATTCATAAATGGCTTATTTAATATTCATTGTTTATTTGTTAGAGGGTTCATTTGAGTTTGTTCATTTGTATCTTAAGTATTCTTTTTGCGGGCGAAGAATTATAAAATTGAATAATGAGCTAGAGTCGCCCTATGGTGTTCTGCAAAACAGCTATTTATTTTTTTAATTTTCTAACTTCCGCTCTTCGAATAAGTTGATTTCTTGGCCTTAACATATTCCACGCACCTTTCGAAGTTGTCAAACTCACTGTAAGGCATGCGTGTTTATCGAAGTTTTCAAAAATAAAACTAAGGAAGTATTGGAATCCTAATATGAGAATGCACGTATTAGAATGGGGAGTTGACAAATGACCACCTCGTTTCCGAAGGAGGGAATATTCATAGAGAGGGAAAGGGCTTACTCATAGATAGGGAATTTGAGGTCCTTGCCGTGAAGGACCTTGGTTCAAATCCAAAATGTTCTTCTTTGCCACTTCTTCTTCATGGCCATTGCTGTTTTCTTTTTGCCTCCGTTCGAATGAAAGTTCAGTTCTAACTCAGTTCCAATGGAACTAAGCAAAGACTCAGGAAACTCTTTCTCTCTCTCGACGATATTCCTTTTCGGACTCCGGATTTCTTCTAATTAAAACCTCCATCCTTACCTTGTAGGGTAATTGGGGACGGTTCTCTTATATTCCTTTATGTTAAAAATTTTAGGTTGCAGAAATTTTTTGTTTGTCCATACCCCATACGATTCATGTATGGGTGCTGCCTGCTTCTGAAATGATTTCAATTCTTAATCCTAATATTGCCGGTAGACTTTTGAATCTCGCGACATCTGTAGCAGCGTGAATGCAGGCACTGGCCTCTTTTCTGCCTTCCTCCTTTTCTTAAGGAGAAGGTCTAGTGGACAAAGGAGTCTTTATAAACAATTAATGTACAATTATTAGGTCAACTCTTTCATTTTACTTTTGCTCACCAAGATAGCATTGCTGCCATAAGTGAAGAAAAACCCATTCAGGATAGACTCAAACCTGATACTGATATCTATAGCTTGATGCCAAACAATGGCTTTTAATGTGAGGCTTATAAGTTTTACTTTAAATATGTGTATTCTTCAGGTATTTGCAAATTTTTAGAATAATCCCACCACTTTTAATATGTATCCCTTACACCTTTCTTCTTGTTAAGAATTATGTAAAAAGTATGAATAAACATAAATAAAGGAGAAGGAGGGAGAGCAGAAGAATTGTCACATAGAAATAGTCGTGTGCACAGAGAGAGCAGAAAATGAGTGTTGTGTGCCTAGAGAGGAGAAGGACACACCAAATCCAAGTCCCTCACAGCTCTGTTTGCTGAGCCCCTCATTTGAACTGACTTGTTCACACATTGCCCATCATTAGTGCAGCCTTTTCAAGTGAGAGTGATACTGATAAAGAAATCACACCATCTGTGAATGGTCTTGCAAGAGGTGAAGGGTTACAGATAGAAATATATACTAATAATAATATTGTGGCCCCATACATAATTTGGAAGTAGACATTGATTAACTAACTTATTTTAGGTATACATGAAGGTGATGGTTTTCTTCAGTAATATTACTGTAAATACTAATTTTTATGTTAGGTTATGTCAAAACTGCAAAGGGATGATTCATAAAAACTGGGTAATGTCACTCTACACGAAATTTTTTGTTTATTTGGTGTTACTGTATGTATGGGAATTTTTGATTTAACTGAAAATACGGATGACTGGTAAAGTAAAGATATTCATTCATAGCAGGTACACCGACATAGCAAAGTACAGTCCTGGCCAAAATTAACGTAGCACCAGCCGTAAGGATTGCTAGGGAGGTGCTGCGTTAATTTTGGCCAGGAGTGTACAAACCTGGCCAAAATTAACACAGCACATTAACATGCTAAACATTGAAGTTCATGGACTAATATTTTGATAAACTATATTTATTTTGCCTAACTTTGAATATTGTTCATCCATTTAATTTCGTGCTTATGATGAAAGCTTAAAAAATCTATAGGAATTGCAAAACATGGACATGAGAATATTTCATGATATGGTTGATTTTCCCCTATTAAATATATGTTAAATACTCTTCAACGGATGTTAATAAAAAAAGAGTATGACTGCATGTCATGAATTTTTAATTGTTGCTAATTCATTTCACTATTCTCAACTTCAATCTAATGAATTATTCTTCGCCCTTGTGGATTTTGATGAAGGATCTGATATTTTCCAAACCTTTCGAATCAACACTGCTCCAGTTTTCATGCATTTTCCAGCAAAAGGAAAACCTAAACACAGTGATGCAATGAGAGAGTTGGGTTTGCTGCTGAAGCAATTGCAAAGTGGATTGGGGAAAGAACAGACATGCAATTGAGGGACCTCCTAATTACTCAGGAACTGATTTTCTAATCATGCTATTTGCATTAGTCAGAGGTTTCCTGTACTTAAAATGTAACAATCTTGACTTTTTGTACAATAAATCAGTGTGGGTGGGAGGTACCTTGTTTTTTTACCTTTCCTATGACATCTGAACAAATGTGATAAGTTATTCCAACTTAATATAACTTCTGCAGTACATAAATTAGATTCAACATATATATTTATATCTAAGTTACCTGTTATCCCTAAGTTAATTTCTTCATTTGATGGATAATTTCACACCAAGGAAAACACCTAGACTAAATGAATTCCCTTGAACCACTTGAACTTCCTTGAGCTTCCTTGTAGCTAGCAAGAGGCTCAAATATTGACCAAACTGATTCTCATGGTATCATGAGAATTCTCAGCAACAGATAATTTAATTTAATGAAACACCTAATGGAACAGCTTCACTGACTTCGGTGATCATAAAATGTAGGTCTTCACCTTGGCAAAGGAAGTTTAGCATATAGTCATAAAAAGGAAGAAAATAAGATCTTTCCTTTTGTGAATGGTGCATCTGTAACACAATCTCAATGGTTCATTTTGTATTCATACTACTGAAAAGATATAAAAATACACACATAAGAACACTATATTTCTGCATCTATTTCAGCTTCCACATCAGCTGAAGAATTGATACTTTCTGAGAGACTGCTGGTGGTCCTTTATTTTATTTTTAATCTCTAATGAGAAATATGCAGGATGTCGAATAAGTTCAAAGTAATTTAATATAGGTTAAATAAATGTATCCTATGGTTTTGGCATTGGGTAAAAACATAAAATTAACTAGATATCAACACCAAATTTTAAAACGAGTGTCTATAACTGGTGCAAGTGAAGCATGAATAAAATATTGCTCTTGTAACCAGTAAGCACTTCTCAATCACTCTCTTTCTAAAAATATTTCTCAAAATAATTGTTCTAATTTAAGGAATCACCAGCTCTATTTCTCATATAATTAGCATTGCAGAAGTAGTTCATGCCTTGCCCTTTCACAGTATTCACTTCCATGACAGGATACCATTACATTTAAGTTAGATTTAATTCATGTCTAACTTTTTAAGATACTCACATCCCTTAGTTTTTATGCCTTACCTAGTAATGGGATGTGATGTTGTTATGGCTATTTCATTTTGAGAGTGGCAACCTGAAAGAATTCGTATGTAAATAACAGGAAGAATGAATCACATTATTTTGCCATTGGGCAAAAAATGAAATTAACTTGGTATTTATAACAAAATTTAAAATGAGGATCGATATTAGTACATAAAAATAATAAAATATTGTTCTTACTTTTAGGGTTTACTTCTTTATCATTCCTCATGTAAATACATTTAGCAGGGTAATAACTGTAACATATAGAATCAACTATTCCATATCTCATAGCCATAGTATTTAAGAAGCAATGCCTTAGCATAGACTATTAGCTCTATTTTCCAAAAAAATAACCTAGGTTTCATTACTTAACAGTGAATAAATAATAATTGGGACCCTGTTTAAGAAAAAAATTATATAAGACCATTCTGTTCTTGGGCTCGATGCCAGAGCACATTACAATTTCTCACATATGGAATACATGTGAAAAGTAGGACGCCGTTTGAGGCAATTGCAACCAATATTTCTGCTTGGGTTTTCACACATAGTTGGAGACCGTGATCTTCTATTGTGTTGCATAGAAAGTATCACCAGAAAGACCCGGGTTTGATGCCGGGTGATAAATATATCTATGCGTGAAACTATGCATGAAACCTGGCAAATGATGAAACAATGGAAGGAACTGAAGAATTCATATACTCCAACAGGTAACATCAAAAGGAAGTCAGGAAAATATCAGTTAAACTAAATCAGTAGTAACTAAAAAGAGATTGAGAGTGTTGCATAGAGAAATATCAAAGAGAGGGAAGTTATACTTTTTATCCTATTAATAAATATTATAAAGAAAATCATAGAATTCGTCTTAGGGAAATTGATGAATATCGTATGCATTACTACCCAGGAGAAGGCAAGGAGATACCACAATTCCACGAATGCCATTTAATAAAACATTTGCTCACATGCATAAACTTCACTTTCACAACAGCCTTTTATCATACCAATTCCCAGTCTATATATCAATTCTCATTTCTGTATAGCTCTCTCTCATTATGGTTTTGAATCTTATGTTTGATTACATTTATTCCATTATCTAAAAGTGTACAAATCTTTCTAATTACCAAACTAGGTATATACATCATTCTTAAATAAAAATGTGGCTGATGTTGTTTAAGAATGATAACTTCATACCTTTATGGATGTAAGATTATCATATATAAAAACAAAAATAAAGGAATGTGCAAATAAATCTCAGAGTGTAAACTTTAATTTGGATGAGCTAAACTCAAGAATTAGACACATTTACATTCACTTTTGCAAGCAAAGTGAAACTGAAACAGAATTACAAGGTATTGTGTAGCAGCTGCAAATATCTGAAAAAGAATATAAGAACAGGTGAGTAACATACATTCCTTATTGTAGTATCCTCATAAAGTAGTGATGCTGTTGAATGATTGCCAGATTTCCACATATAAAAGTTTAAAATATTGTATACTTGTAATTTTATTATATTATGGTTGGCTGCTTTTATTAATCAGAACAACATCACCATAGAAACATTGAAAATTGGTTTGAAAGCAGTGAATTTCCATGTTTCTATGATGATTTAGAAATGTTAATATATAGAAAATCAGTTTCTCTCACAATACATTTCAAGGTATTCCTAAATTTAAACACCATGAATTTTAGCATTTAACTATCACAGATGTATGTTTTAAATTATTTTTTTATTTATCAATACCTCACATACGGCATAATTTTAATTTAATTTGTGAGGTTACAAAATAACTGTAGAAGTAAAGATATCTGAAAATTAATCAATCTTAATACATCCTTACTGGGATGATATGGAAAGGGCAGATGAGAAGATTAGGTAAAACGTTTTTTTATTATATAAATTTATCAAAAACTTGGAAAGCCCTTTAGTTTTTAACAAATGCATTAATTATTTTTTGTTACTACGACTAGTATGATATGACTAAATGTTTCATTTAAATGAAGAAAATCAGAGAATTGCATTAATTCCACATTAATTCCTATTGTCATTTTATAACCATTCAAAAATAAAAATTTGAGGGTTAGGAGATTTGGCCACCGAATGTAAGGGATCATAAATATATTTGTAATGAATGTTGAAGAAACTTTTAACCAATTTTGTGTTAACAGATAGTCACTCTGGGAACATGATTCATAATGAAATTAACAGTACTATTAATTGCACACATGTAGCATAATTGGAATTACATATGTTATTGATGAATGACCTATTATCACAAAGATTAGTCATTTTGATGCCCTGGCTACACTTTTTATTCAAAGAAGGAATTAAAATGAAGACATTAATTACTAATTTGAAAACTTATTACCCATGAAAAGCTTGATACTGATTGAACTTTAAAACTTGGATAGAAAATTCTAAGGCAGAGTGAATAATACAAAGGAGAAAAATAAATACAGATAACAGATTAAATTTTGGATTATCCTGAAAGATAGCACAGTCATAAGTTACTGAAAAGGTTGGGTCATTTAAATAAGACAAAATTTTAAAGAATACAATGCAATCTTGATCTAATCTTTACCGCACCAAGGAAAATGATCTCTAGTTGCAGAAAAACCTAAGATGCAATAAACAAAACATTCAGTTGCTGTTGTTGGGACCTCAAAATATCAACCTTAAGAGCCACAAAAATATTATAAACAAGAATGTAGGATCAGGATTTCACTATATTTTGAAGAGTGAAAATTCAAGTATTAGAAGCTCTTTGGCATTCATAACAACATACCAACGTTAGGAGCTTTAAATCTACTGTGAAGAATCCGCATGCTGAAAATTTTACCTTTGTATTCAGGATTTGAAGTGAGAACAAGTGCAGCTGAAATAAAGAAAAAAAAATAATTTTAAATCCTTTATCTTAATTTCTCTGTTACATAGAAATAATTTGGGCTAGGTAGATAGGAGGAGGAAGCTGTAGACATATGATCATATGATGACAATAATAAATATATGTAAATATATATGATTGTCAAATATTATGATTGTATCATTATAAACTCAATATAAAGTGTACTAGTTATATCCAGGTTCTAATGCTAAATGTGCAGGGAGTGCAGCAGAATGGAACTGTAGGGTTTTTTATGCAAATACTGAATGCATAAAAATTACATACATTCATGTCAAAAATATTATTTCATTGATTCATAAACCATAATCAAAATGTATCCTCTAATGTTAAATGTGGAAAAATATTGCTCAATAATCATCCAAAAGTAATGTTATATCATTATGTAACCTAATTCATACCAACTGGCTTTCCCAAGATATTTTTCATAATCCACTGCATTCATCTCCCATATTCCCACCCATCCTGGATCAGACAATTTGGTGGCAGGTTTTATATGAAAAAAAATCCCCCCGGTGAATTCTAGTTAGGTGGGAACTCAATTAAAAATTCCCTTGCAGGCTAGAGGGAGCATTGGCAAAAAGAAACGAGAAGAAGGGATAGGATGTACAAAGTGGAGAATGGAACTCGTGAGAAGTCTCTGATCAAAGCTCCCAGGGGCATCCTTGCCAATGAAATGTTACAAAAGTTGTGGGAAACAAATGCATGAATTATGTGACTATCATAATTTCATTTCATTTTTTTTACCCTTTGAAGTGATAACATGACTCAGATTACTGTTTGCTTGTCAGACTTGGTCTCTCACTTCAATTGACAATTCTGAGATGCATCTCTTACTAGGCAAATACAGAAACATGGCACTCATTATACCGATACTACAGAAATAACCACTTGTCATAATAGACATAACTCCCTATTCTTTTTGCTGAGAGACAGACAATGGCCAAAATATCACTAGCTCTCAAAAACTCAACTCTGAGTACATGCTGTACTCGTTATAATAGGCTTCTTCTTTATTCTACTGTATTTTTGTGTTTGTGTGTATTATAAATATCTATTATATATAGATGCTTCTCCGGATTCATTCATATATATAGCCATATAGCTATATAGCTATATAGATAGGATACAAATTCACAGGCTAAACTACAAGCGTCATTGCGTTGAAATTTTTATGACGTATTGGCCATAACGTGAAACCCCCAGGAAAAAAGCGATTTTAATCCTCAGTGTCATAGGTTCGATTCCAGAGGGCCCCAAAGTCCCAATTTTTCCCGTTTAAATGCATTGCCGTGATTTCCGGGAATTAAAAAAAAATACTTTCCGGATAGGTAGAGAAATAAAACTCAAGGTGCCTATATTTATGGTCTTGGACTTTCGAAAACATCAATGACTTTCACAAAAAATATCCTGTGTTCGATGCTAGGACGATGCAAATATCTGCCCTTTAAAATACATGGGAGCTGTTTTTTATTATTTTTTTTGATGCACTTCTCGAAATAATAGGAAGTTCGTGCGTAGCCGGAAAGTGTATGGTAAGAATTGGTTTAAGAAAAAAATTTTCATAAGACCGTACTATTCCTGGGTTCGATGCCAGAGCACATTAACATTTCTCTCATAAGGAATATAAGGGAAAAGTATGACTTCGATTGAGGCAGTTGCAGCCAATATATCTGCTTGAATTTTCGTACATAGTTAAAGATTAATATCTTCTATTATGTTGCATAGGAAGTTTTACCAGGAAGATCCAGGTTCGATGCCAGACCATTAAATTGAAGCGAATTTTAAGAGTATTTTCTATCCTTTTTTTTTCTTTTAAGGACCGTCCCGATATGATGCCGATTTTAAATTATTGTTGTTGATCTGCTTGCAGTATGCAAGCTATATTTTACTCGTATATATATATATATATATATATATATATATATATATATATATCTATTATATATAGATGCTTCTCCGGATTCATTCATATATATACCTATATAGATAGATAGATAGATAGGATACAAATTCACAGCCTAAACTACAAGCGTCATTGATCTGAAATTTTTATGACATATTGGCCATAACGTGAAACCCCCAGGAAAAAAGCGACTTTGATCCTCAGTGTCATGGGTTTGATTCCAGAGGGCCCCAAAGTCCCGATTTTTCCCGTTTAAATGCATTGCTTTGATTTTCGGGAATTTTTAAAAAATACTTTCCGGATAGGTAGAGAGCCAAAACTCAAGGAGCCTATATATATGGTCATCATCTATCGAAAACATAAATGAGTTTTACGAAAAATATCCTGGGTTCGATGCTAGGTCGGGGCAAAAATCGGCCGTTTAAAATGCATTGTGGCGATTTTTAAGATTTTTTTTGGACCCCTTCCCGATGGCATGGAAACTTGAAATTTGGCATGGGGTTAGAAATCATAAATATATTTCATAATAAATTTTTTTGTATTCGCTTATGGTCCTTGGTTCGATCCCAGAGGGCCATTTGCACTCCAGAATGCATTTCTTATGGGGATAACGGAAACAAATTTTAGGTACTTCCCGGCATGCTATCGACTTAAAACTTAGCATGATAGAAGAACCAGACTTAACAAAACAAACTATGCATTCATAGCTATCAATGTGTCCTGGGTTCGACACCAGGTGTCTCTGCAATCAGAAGTTGATCCGATTTTTAGGAATTATTTTGAAACCTTTCCCGATAATATAGAAACTTGAAATTTGGCATATGGATTGAGATCATTAATAAATTTCAGAAACATTTTTTAAATTTCCAAGATCGTCCTTGGTTCGAGTCCCGAGAGCCATTTACATTCGTGAACATTAGAGCGTCTTTTGAGGCAGTTGTAACCAATATTTCTGCTTGAATTTTCACACATAGTTAGAGATGGTGATCTTCTATTGTGTTTCATAGTAGGTATTCCAGTAAGACCCGGGTTCGATTCCAGACGATGAAATTTCAGCGAATTTTAAGAAAAAATTAAATACTTTTTTTTTCTTATGAGGACCGTCCCGATGTGATGCCGATATGAAATTAGTATTGCCGATCTGCTTGCAGTATGCAAGCTACATTTTACTCGTATATATATACGAGTAAAATGTTGCTTGCATACTGCAAGCAGATCGACAACACTAAATTCATATTTGCATTATATCGTGATGGTCCTCAAAAGAAAAAAAAAGGCGTGAAAATATTCTTAGAATTCACTTCAATTAAACCTTCTGGCATCGATCCTAGGCCTTCCTAGTGAACTTACTATGCAGAACAAAAGAAGATCACCATCTATAACTATGCATGAAAATTCAAGTAGAAATATTGGCTTCAACTGCCTCAAACAACATCCTACTTTTCCCATATATTCCTTATGAGAGAAATTTTAATACACTCTGGCATCGAACCCAGGAACAGCATGGTCTTATCTAATTTTTTTCTTAAACCGAGTCTTAATGCACATCTACTATCTTAGCAAGAACTCCCTGGTATTTCAATAAGTGCATGTAAGAAATAATGAAATCCTATCCCAATGTGTTTTATATGGCAGATATATTTACCACCTGGCATCGAACCCGGGTCTTTCTGGTAATACTTCATATGCAGCACAGCAGAGTATCACCATCTCTAACTATGTATGAAAGTTCAGGCAGAAATATTTGCTGCAACTACTTCAAACTACGTCCTACTTTTCCCATATATTCGTTATGAGAGAAAATTTAATGTGCTCTGGCTTTGAACCTAGGAACAGTACGGTCTTATGAAAATTTTTTTCAGCAACCCATGATTAATATACATCTTCCATAAAAGCTAGAATTTCCTATCATTTCGATAAGTGTATGAAAAAAAATAATGAAAAACTACCTCAATGTATTTTAAACGGCCGATTTTTGCAACGTCCTAGCATCGAACCTAGGATATTATCCGTATAAGTCATAAATGATTTCGATAGACCATGATCATATATATAGGCTCCTTGAGTTTTGATTCTCTACCTATCCGGGAAGTATTTTTTGAAAATTCCCGAAAATCAAAGCAATGCATTTAAACGGGAAAAATCGGGACTTTGGGGCCCTCTGGAATCGAACCCATGACACTGAGGTTCAAATTCGCAATTTTTCTGGAGGTTACACGTTATGGCCAATATGTCGTAAAAATTTCAACTCAATCACTCTTGTGGTTTAGGCTGTGAGTTTGTATCCTCTCTATATATATCTATTATATATAGATGCTTCTCCGGATTCATTCATATATATAGATAGGTATATAGATAGGTATATAGATAGATAGGATACAAATTCACAGCCTAAACCACAAGCGTGATTAATTTAAAATTTTTACTGCGTATTAGCCATAACAATTAACCGCCAGAAAAATTGTGATTTTGATCCTCAGTGTCATGGGTTCGATTCCAAAGGGCCCCAAAGTCCCGATTTTTCCCGTTTAAATGCATTACTCAGATTTTCGGGAATTTTTAAAAAATACTTCCCGGATAGGTAGAGAATCGAAACTCTAGGAGCCTTTATATATGGTCATGATCTATCGAATACATAAATGAGTTTTACAGAAAATAACCTGGGTTCGATGCTAGGTCAAGGCCAAAATCGGCCGTTTAAAATGCATTGTGGCGATTTTTAAGATTTTTTTTGGACCCTTTCCCGATGTCATGGAAACTTGAAATTCGGCATGGAGTTGTAGATCATAAATATATTTCCTAATCAAATTTTACATATTCACTGATGGTCCTTGGTTCGATCCCAGAGAGCAATTTACATTCCTCTATGCATTTCTTATGGTGATAACAGAATTAGGTTTTAGGTACTTCCCGGCATGATATCGACTTTAAACCTTGTATGAAATAAGATTAAGTCCTAATAAATCATACTAAGCATTCACAATTACCAAAATCTCCTGGGTTCGACACCAGGCGTCTCTACAATCAGTAAATTATCCGATTTTTAAGAATTAATTTGAACCCCTTCCCAATAATATTAAAACATGAAATTAGTCATATAGATAGAGAACATAGATACATTTCAAAATCATGTTTTAGATTTCCTAAATAGCCCTTGGTTCGAATCCAGAGAGCCATCTACCTTCGTGAAAAGTAGGACGTTGTTTCATGCAGTTGCAGTCAATAATTCTGCTTGAATTTTCACATATAGTTAGAGATAGTGATCTTCTGTTGTGCTGCATAGTAGGTTCACCAGTAAGACCCGGGTTCGATGCCAGACGATGAAATTTCAGCGAATTTTAAGAAAAATTTCAATCCTTTTTTTTTTTTTTGAGGATAGTCCCGATATGATGCCGATATGAAATAAGTATTGCCGATCTGCTTGCAGTATGCAACTACATTTTACTCGTATATATATATATATATATATATATATATATATATATATGGATACATGAATGAATCCGAATATCTATTATATATAGATGCTTCTCCAGATTCATTCATGTACACATCTATATATATGGATAGATAGATAGGATACTAATTCACAGCGTAAACCATGAGCGTCATCAATTTGAAATTTTGGCCATAATGTTTAACCTCCAGAAAAATTGTTATTTTCATCCTCAGTGTCATGGGTTCGATTCCAGAGGGCCACAAAGTCCCGATTTTTTCCATTTAAATGCATTGCATTGATTTTTCAGAATTAAAAAAAAATACTTTCAAGATAGGTGGAAAATCAAAACTCTAGGAGCCTATATATATAGTCATGATCTATCGAAAAAATGAAAGACTTTTACGGAAAATATCCTGGGTTTGATGTTAGGACGATGCAAACATCTGCCCTTTAAAATACATGGGAGTAGTTTTTCATTATTTTTTTTGTACCACTTATCGAAATGATAGGAAGTTCTCGCTTTGCTAGAAGATGTATGGTAAAAGGTGTTTAAGAAAAAAATTATTATAAGATGGTAATATTCCTGGGTTCGATGCCAGAGCACAATAACTTTTCTCTCATAAGGAATATAAGGGAAAAGTAGGACGTCGTTTCAGGCAGTTGCAGCCAATATTTCTGCTTGAATTTTCACACCTAGTTGGAGATGGTGATCTTCTGTTGTGATGCACAGTAAGTATGACCAGGAAGACCCAGGTTCGATCCTGGACAAATAAATTGCAGCGAATGTTAAGAATAATTTCAATCCTTTTTTCTTCTTTTGAGGACCCTCTTGATATGATTTCGACTTTAAATTTATGTTATCAATATGCTTGCAGTATGCAAGCTACATTTTACTTGTATATATATATATATATATATATATATATATATATATATATATAGAGAGAGAGAGAGAGAGAGAGAGAGAGAGAGCTACATATTATATAAACCAAGGATCAATAAGCAGAACTTCCTTTACTATATTCATTTACCAAATAACTAAGTAAAACAATATTGCTAATAAGGACTACAACATCATTTATGTTTGATATTGATAAACCTCATACCATAGAGATTATTGTAATAATAAGCTTTTTATTGATTCATTTCCATCCAACAATTCAGTATTTTTTTATTGTATGCAAAGTATTAGAAAAAAGAGATACAAAGTATTTTCAGAAAAGTTACCTCACGGCGAGCTTCGTGTGTTGTTGCATTGAGTATTGCTTTAGAGACTACATATTCAATTTTACCAACAACATACATCCATTACACATTAACCTAAGAGCCAGGATATGTATATGTCAATAAATGGACACAGGGATCTTTACCTTCCAAAAAGTGTCCAAAATAATACTCCTCAAGATCAGAATCAATACTACATAACTCTAATTTTATTGAAATCACTTGCAAGAGTAAATATCAAGAATAATACTCAAGTTAAACATTGAAACATTCTTAATATAATTATTCACAACGAGTATAAAAATCTTTTGATTTTCATCTTGGAAACCCATTGAAGAATTTTCTTAAGGAAGTCCTCCTTGTGTTAATCTCCAAAATTAACCACAAAATTAATTATGCAAAAAAATACTTCAAGGAGGGATAAATGTGTCAATGGTTATACATTTAGCAATAATTAAATTAAATTGCTTAGTTTTAATTATTATCATTAACTTTCTGAAGCTTCAAAACTGTTATGAAATGTATTTCAGTGACATGTTTAAGGTTGTTTTCCTATATTTACCACAGATTGCAAATATTAGAGAAAGCAAGGATGTTTTCATGTTGTATTATTAGTACTATTAACTACAGTAAATTCAATACTTAAAAGTGCATTAATTATAAAAATCAATGAAATACTGACAAAAGAAACTTTGGAGGCACACTGATACGCATAGCATATTGTGTTAAATAGTGTTCATTGAGCATGATTAACCTGAAAGAAGTAAACATTGAGCTTCCTATGGCAGTGACAAATGATTCCCAATTAGGTAAGAAGTGTCTACCTCATTGAGAAAAATGATGCCTAATATTAGGTTGGACCTCAGTTTTAGCAATGAAAATTCTAAAGAACTTCAAGATGAAACTTCACTTAGCACGAGGAAGTGTGCGCTTTAACCTAACCCAAACAACACATCCAACGGATGTCCGATGGACATTCATGACGGATGTTATGTACGTCCCACGGATGTCCGATGAGCATCCGGCGATATCCCACCGATGTCCGTAGGATATCCATATGTCCCAAAATCCGATATCCGCAGGTTATCCATACGTCCCAAAATCTGATATACGCAGGATATCCATAAAATGACTGTATGAGATATTAATAATATTTCATGCATTTTGTTGCATGAAAATATACACCAAAAAGATTCCTTCACATGAAATACAAACTTTACAAGTTGGAAGGATTCTTCATTAAAACTTTCGCGGGTACTCATCATGGTGATTAAAAATGAAAATTTTTAATCACCATGGTAGAAGGACTTAAGAGTTCCGATGGCACCTATAGGTGAGTTGATGGGAGTAGTAACCATTGACGAATGAATGCATTAACGAGAGACTGCTGATTATAAAAAAAAAACAAATTTACATTTCAAAAAAATTTATTTTCCCTCTATTACAAAGTAGTACAATATTTTTACAAAGTTGTTTGCCTTACAGCCAAGCTTACTCACTGCAACTGGTTATATTCCTGGCCCCTACAATATAGAACTAAAAGGAAATATTATAAAAAAGCAGTCACAGAGTTATTTGACCCTTATGCAATTCCTTTTGAGGTAGACACAGTAAAAAGAGCTAACTAACTGACATTAGATTAATATGGCAAAATGTTAAATACCTTCCTTACTGGTTTATTATCCATTTTTGTTATGTAGAAAACCTTTGGAATGAATCATTTGTGTATTTTGCATTTTTCAATATTGGTTCTGCGGCATTCAATTTTGTAACTTGCTAAATATAATTTAAACATTTTCATAAAGACCAGAAAAGGGCTATTTAGAATTATATAAATGAATGAAAACAAAAATATAGATACAAGAACTCAAGAAATTTTTTCATTTCCTTTTTAAAATGAACTAGGTATATTTTGAATTTATTTGCATGATTAAAGACGTTCATTCCCATTAGTTGGATTTCCACGCCAAAAGTTTTTTGTTCCATAATATTTTATGAGAAGGTCAGATACTGTCTGAATTATGTCATGAATAATGGAAATAGTGCTACACATAAAAGTCATTGCAACAGGTTAACTCTCTTAGTTCCACGGTAATTATAATATGTATTTCATCAGCATGCCTCAATGGCATTAGGCCACAACTTGAAGAAACAAGGCCTTCAAAGTTTCAGCCTTCTGCTTTTCACACTGTGTAATTATTAATTGACATTTTTAATTGTTTGCTTTTTGGTATCCTTTATCCCAAATATTTTACTTATACAACATTTAAATAATATTTCATACATGCTCTTGCATTCTTTCCTTCATACACTCCACATACTGCCTCATTTTGCTCATACCGTTTGCTCATGTTTGTATAAAAAAGTTGTCCAGTAATACACTAGTAACCAATCCTTCACATGATTTTCCAAGTCTTTTGAAGAGACACCTTCCCACTTGGAATGCGGAACAGCATCTATAAGAAGAGAACATATCCCATTACATGCTATTGACAGCATGTACATACAAATTACCATTTAATTAGTCTTTACCCTAGGAATAAAACAAGCTAAAATGAAGTAATTTAAATAATATCAATGGTATAACTCATTGTGAAGAACAAATGAAGTGCTGTGACAATGGGACACAGAATGCCAATTCTTCTATGAACAATAACTATAGTTTGATACATTAAATAAAGATCACCCTGAAAATAACTGCAATAGTTATCATAAATTAGTGATTTCTGAAATTTCATTAATATGTGGAGTATTTCATCTATACATTACATACAATCTAACTTAATTCTAATAAATTTCTGCATGTTTTCTTAGTCCTATGAAAATGTACACATTTTCACACACACCATGGATGCCTAAATTCTGTTTAGCAAATCCCTACATTTGTAAACCCTTAAAAATTTTAGACAGTTACTAGACAAACAGATCTCAAATTTTAAGTTTTTTTTTAATTCCCCACTAGGAATACAATTAATTTTAAAGCAATGCATACCAAAAACTGCAGTCTTCAAGCTGAGTTCAGAGAATACTTTTTTCTTTTTATGCCCAATCCAACCATAACTGGCAGACAGGTTGTCTGTCATGACATGCTGGAGAATACATACAATCATGTCCTTTGCAGTGTTCCCTCCAATGAAGGACAACTCAGACACCTGCAATTAAATTGATAAAGTACACATTAATCAGACTTTTCCAGTTGATTAATATTTTATCTAGCTTTATTTTATGAACATTCATCTTACCAACATCTTTCTAAATCCCACATCTTTAATTTTTTCTTCTGCTGTATCCAACTCCTCTTGGGTTCCCAGGGGAAATTCCAATCCACTAAATTTTTCTTCCTCCTCATAGTTCTGGGTTACCTTTTGCTATTGTAGCTTTCTCTTCTATTGAATCTAGCCTCTGTTCTATGTCTACAAGAGCTCTCTTCACAAAGAGAATTGTCCTTAATATTTCCTGCAGTCGGGAAAGAGATAAATCAAACCTCACATAATTGTCAATCAATAGCTCCCTTGTCTTAGTAGCAGCAAACTAGTGATATACACTCACTCAACTCGGTCCCGTCCTCCTCTGTTCTTACATTGCTCCTTAGATTTCCACAGCATTTCTTCTTTGCATGTTTAGCATTATCAGTAATGCCATTTACTTCAACTTCACTCTCTGAAGACAGGAAGAATTATTCTCTTTCTTGATTTTGATCTACCCCCACTGTCTTGAATGGAGTGCCCCTCGTTTTCCAACACACAATTTTCGGACCCACTAGCATTGAGAAACATAGGGTACCCTAATGACTCAACATCAGTCTCCAAGCACTGCTGTAAATCAGCTTTTAATAATTTATTTTGACCGCTTCTAGTCAATTCACTGAATAGCTTCCTCTTATTATTTATTCTGAGTGAATTTCATCCACAAATGTATGACGATGAAGATAAATGGCTCTAAGCAAACCTGAAGAAAACGATCAAAATATAATATTGGTGTTTTTTGTAAATATCTACAATCAGTACGTTTACAAGTTTTACTCACCAAATTTGCATTCTCAGCAGCACGATTACAACTCGTATGCCGAAGAATGGAGAAGTCCAGCCACATTAAAATACTCGTATCAACAACGACCCAGACCAATCCACACCATGCGCATTTTGAATCCGTTAAACCTCGTTGTAAATTCGATCATGAAAATTGCTGCCCCTCCCCTGCATGTCTCCCCGCGAAATTTGAATTCGAATTTTGAGCAGTGGAGAGAATCTCCGTTTGAAATAGAAAGCCCGGAAAGCATTCCGATGGGATATCCGCCTCCGTTACACGATGTCAATATGAATTTCCAAATATATATAAACAATTTTACCATTTATTTTTAGAATTTAAAATTCTAAATCAAATTTCGCATGGAGACTTCTTTTGCCGGATGGAGTTTAGTTAACATATTCAATATTCATTCCAGAAGACATAGATAATTTGACTAATATTATTATCATATTTGAAATAATATGGCTTAATATAATGGATATCCTGAAGTTTCCGCGAATAGCTATGAATGGGGAAAGAGTCACAAAATATAAATATGGTGTTTGGAGTATTTTGTGACTCTTTCCTTAATATAATGGAATCGGATCCTTTATAATTAGCAGCATTTCTATCTTATAAGGGAACAAACCGAATAATTGGAATGTTAGACGATCTCGAAATGTGCTTAGAAACACATTTCCTTTGGTATTTTCTAACTCGCCACTCCGGAATCAATCATTGAAATATTAAGTGTCTGGGGTGGGGGTGTCTGAATGGGCTTAGTGTCTAAATAACACTTTCTGTAGAAAGGTGTTCAATCGCTTCAGACGACCACGAACCGCATCTAGAAAGAATATTTTCCTATGGTTTTTTCACCCTTCTACATTGCAACCTTCTATGGTTACTGGGTTAATATCCATGTAATATCTATACAACATTAAATGTGGACATAATGCTTTTAGGATATTGGTAAACCTTTATGGATATTGTATAGATATTACTTGCTACTAGGGCAATTAGTACCCCCTGGTGGGAGTGATATATCGTCTTGTCTATTCGCTATAATACAATTTTAACAAACCTATTTAAATAACTTTTTGCGGTCAGAATTTGTATTTACATTCAGTTGCGGCTTCCATTAATGGAAGGCGTAACTGCATTGTTATTGTGCAAATGTGAGTACAATATTATTACATTAATACATTAATCAATGTTATGTACATAGTTCTATAACAGATTATCCTATTGAAAACCCATTGGGAAGTTTTTGGGATCATCTGGCATTGGATATCCGTGGGAGATCCGATGGATATCCTGAATGCCGGCGGACCAGGATAGGATATGGCGGACATGAAACGGACATCCGTAGGATATCCGGTGTTGTCTGGGAAAGTTGAACAAGGAGTGAAAAATTGTGACATGACTGGGACTCGAACCCAGGTTCTGGGCAGGTGTTCTAACCACTAAACTACCATGCCACCTCAGTACCACTCCTCTTAAAGGGATGCTTTATGAGCAGATAGTGGCACTCCACATAGCGGCACCGACCACCACCAGGGAAAGTGGGGCACCTGGGTTCGAGTCCCAGTCATGTCACAATTTTTCACTCCTTGTTCAACTTTGAAAATTCTAAACTATTTCTTGACTTATTACACTTTTGGTATGTTGTAGGAGAAGGACGGGCATAATGGCCAGGGGGGTTTGTGAGGCTTAACAGTGGTGCTATTGCATGGCAAACGCGAGAAGATCACCCCCATAAACCTTTCAGTTGTTCTGAGTCGCCAGAAGGAGAAAGGACCGCATCATCACGAGTTATTACAATTTTTGTGTTTTTTATACTCTCTGATCTAAGGTATGTCCTCACTTCTTGTAATTATTACACATTTACCCAACTTTTTTTAGGTTTTTCGAAAGTTATTGTACAGGGTGAAGCATAACGGTGTCCATGATTTTGGGGGTAAATTAAAAAAAAAAAAAATGGTTCAAGATAACAGTAAAATCCTTTAATTTCTGAAAAGAGAATACAATGCCATTTTTTAAATCAAGTTATGAAAATAATATAATTTAAGTAATAATTCCTTGCCGAGCAATACACATGTTGAGTCGTTCGAAGAAGTTTTCATACACTCTTCTCAGCATAACTTGCGGAATTGCAGCAATAACATCCTCAATTGCCTCCTTTAGGTCTTCGACAGTTCGAGGGCAACCTTTGAAAACCTCAGCCTTGAGGTACCCCCACAGGAAAAAGTTGCATGGAGTTAAATCTGGAGAGCGAGGGGGCCATGGAACATCCCCTCGCAAGTAAATCGGCGGTGCAAGCATCTGCACCTTTCACAAAGTCTTGTTGGCTCAATTTCTGGACCATCATTATTTTGTAGGGGTGTAAGGAAGGTCTGCATATAAAATTCTCCTCACTGTTCTTGACAATATTCCTAAGGCAGTGGCATGCTTTTGTGCAGAGCGCACTGGAGACTGTTAAATAAACGCTCTTACTGCCTCAATGCTATCTGGTGTTCTCATGGTTTTCGTTCGTCTAACTGGTTTTCTAGGAATGGCAGATCCGATTGCTCTTAGATTACTAATCCATTCAAATAGTTTTAGGATCAGGAACACTTTTGTGACGAGATAAATCAAACCTCCTGCAAAACGCCCTCTGCATCGCTACCACTCTTTCCCCATTTTTTAAGAATGCCTCCTCAACAAATCCTTTGTGCTCACCTGACTACGGCATGGCAACTACTGTAAATAGCATCATTCCCCCGACCTAACAATTCTACCGCATTCCTCTAATTGGTCAGAGCGCCTTACAGTGATTTTTTGAAACTCGGGACTCCATTATGCCCCACCCTGTATTAAGTCAGTGGTACAAAATTCCATATTGAAAAATGCTTCATCGTTGGCTGTTGGCAACTGACAACAACATTTTGTTGAATGGCGTCTGGCGCAATGGCCAGGGGGTGGCCAATAGGCTGCTGTTCAGCACAGAATGTGGTTTGTGGGCCCATGAACTGTGTGCTGGTGTCGGGGAAAAGGACGATGGGTATTTATGCGAAAAATGTAACTAAACTTATTTAGAATCACTTTTTCCTTTTTTATAAAAACACTTTGGCCTACTTTCACAATATTATTGAAAAAAATAATTATTTTGTGCTACAATTTTTTATAATTATATGATCTTTTACTGTAAATAAGTTACATTTTCCTAAAATACATATTTTCATAGTAAAAACCTGTTTTCTAAATTTATTTACCACTTTTTATCTATGTGGCCATTATGCCCTATCCCTGTGGGCACAATGCCCACTTGGGTACTTTTCAGAAATTAAATTATTTAGGTACTTTTCATTTGTCCAACGACAAGGAAAAAATTCAGGCATGTACTATAATAGTTCATGTATATATTCTATGATTTATAACTAACTAGATTGACTACAATTTAGGTAAAATATTTTGTTTTATGCCCACCCCTCCCCTACATAAAATATTGTTAAATTTAGAAGTGTTTAAATAGGTATCAAGAGCGTTCCCAGCCGCTGGGCTAGTTGGGGGCAAGCTGCCCACAGGGGGAGTCTATCGTCAGAAAAGTGAAGCCAAAAATAACGCAACCCGCAGAGCACTGGGTGGACTTTTCTCATGCTCCACATTCACTACATACGGGACTCAGGAGCTTGTCTATCCTATGACATGGAATCAGATAGTTTAAATGAACCTTTTACTTAACGATCATGTTCGATTTTTTTCACAAAGTCCTCTTGATTCCTTTTATCATGGAAAATAAAACATGCCTGCAATGTAAACTTCTCAGATGCCGGTGTTGTCTGCTAGAGTGATATAGAAAACGAATCATCTGCCAACCTCCCGCAAACTCTATTAAAACCTTGTTCATTATTCTAATGTTAATTTTATATATATATTCTAATGCATTAATCCGTCACTTGAGAAAAAAAAATAAAATTCAAACTATGTGAATCTAGAAATTTACTTTAATGAATGAAATAATAAAATTAAGGATATATGTTTCATTTTAGAACATAATAGTCACTGCTTTGTAACCAGAAGGTAAATGCATGCAAGGGACACCTTAACTCAGATTCCTCAGTATCATTATTAATGCTATATATGTAAAGAATTATTATATTTAATAGTTTTTGTCTCTATTTTGTAATTTTAATTGAATATATTTTATCATGACCATAAATTATGGGTACTTATTTTAAATAAAAATAAATTAATATTTATTTAATACTTAATATATTCATGTGTTTCTCTGAGCCATTGTTAGCAGTATGATATAAATAAGATTATTACTGATCTGAATCTTATGAAAATAATACATTCAGCATAAATATGCCTCTTTCTCATCAAATAAATTGCCAATAGGACTACATAAATGTGTATTTATAATTTTCTATTTTATTTAAAGTCAAATCATATTACTTCCAATTTAGTTTTGTTAATACCTATATTATTACATAAAATATAATCAGTATATTTGTACGAAAAACTATTTATCTTTGTATACTTTTGCTGTAACATAATAGAAAACAGTCAAATTACTTTACATAAGTCAAGAATTATAGAATAATTTCAGGGCTAATTACGTTTTTAAAAAGGAATATTTTATTTAAAAATTGTAGTGCTATGGATTCTAATGATTTCTTTTGTTAATTATTATGTTATGCTGAACTAAAATAATATGCCTTGAGATGATAAACAATTCAAGCTGAAAATCTTTATTTTCATTTATGACTGATAATTTCTTTAAATAAAATATTATATAAATTATACCTGATTTCACTGCTGTATTCTTAATGAGCAGCCAGGACCAAGTAAAATATTCGTTTAAATAATATTTCAGTCGAAATTGTGTTTAAAGTAAATGGTAATGACATTATAAAACACAATCCTACTAAGTAATATTCATCCTCTTGTCTTTGCCTAAATACATGTGATGAGGAGAAAACTTTCTTAAAGATGTCTGTACATTTTAGCTGATAACATTTCTCCAGCAGCATTTCTTATGCTGAAGGAAATAATTTTTCCCCCTATTAATCAGATATGTTCATGTATCTAATACCTTTAATATGCTATTTAAAAGGAAGGATGCTGAAAAACATGCTATGTGAATATTTTTTATCTCTTTATATCTCATAATCGTTAAATACCTTGTCGCTATAGTTACTTTTAGCTGAATTGCACATACAAATCACATACCTTTTTCACAACTATGTAGCTACCATTTTTGTCTACATGAATGAACCTTAAACTGACTCATTCTGGTCCTATTTGCTTAAAACCATTGTGGTCAACACTAATGCATTGTTAAGTCCAAAACCTTCATAGGCACACCATATTTAGTGACCACTTTTCCCTGCATCAATAAGCTTGGTAAAAATGACTATTTACTCTATTGTCAACACTTCAACAAATTTAATGTAAGGTAGATACTTTTTGAATTGGGAATCAATATAATCGAATTGTAAAGTGATAGCAATAGGCATAAAATATTTAGAGAAACCTATATTTTTAAAAATTTTGAAACTTTGTTGACAACGGTAAAAATTTTAACTATGTATATTTGTTGTATCCTATTAATACTAGATGTCAGATGTTTCAATTTCAGAAAATTGTATGTTAGTTTTAGTTCAGTTTTAGTTTTTAACTTGTATTCTTTGTGTATGCAAAGGAGCATAACCTCAAACTCATACATAATTGCATTTCGTAACATTTAATTATGATTATTTTCAATGTTTAAAGAAGCATTTCAGTTTTTGAGTCCAAGGATGACTTTAAAAAATTTGGCTCCTCAGCATCTTGAGACTTGCTATTCATTAAAAATTTCAGTTTAAAAATAGAAATTTGCGTTTAATTTATAATTTGTGAATTTTCTTCAGTCTAAATTATCAATTTAATTATATTGAATTTATTATATACAAAAATAATTTATTCGTTTAAGATCCTTATAAATAATTAAGTCATTCAACCTACCTTTACTGTTTAGCATTTTAATCAAGGGAATCTTTAAAACACTTGAAAACATCATGCACTCATTAATCAAGCATATCAATTCTAAATTCAAGTTTGTTTTACTTGGTAATTTTGTAACATCCTCTTGGTGACTTTCCTTTTTGAACTTGCATGAAATGTTTAGATTCTCTTATGAAAGATATTTCCCTTCTTCCTATTGTTGTAATTATTAAGTTCATGAATAATTGATGGGGTAAGTACTTGTTGCTGTTCAAGTTTGTTTGTTGTAGTAATTCACTGAATAGTCTGAGCATGCCTTCAATTGCTGCTTGTAAATCTTTGAATTTACTTCTTTGGTGTTAGAATATTGGTGTCAGCAATAAAAAAATACCCTGCGAGTTTTCAAATGCACAGAAATAACTTAACTCTAATCATTTTCGGTGAGGGGGAGCCAGAAATGGAGCAACAACATCACCCAGCAAATAGATTTAGCCTTCAATATATTTTTTATGGTGTACTTTTTTATACGTGTAAGTATTTTAAAATTTACCGACCACTTTATAATTAATTTATAATATGCCTCTTGAGTAGGTTCAGTTAAATCATGTTTCAATTTTTTCTGTAAGAATATATTTTCAATTCAGTTTAGCTTAAATTTTCCTCTGCAGTGATTGTATCATCTGTGCATCTAATTGTATTTATTAGAGATCACTAGAAGCAGAGTTCAGGCAGTATGATGAATGTTCAAAAATTTGATGAACAAATTTAAAAATAGATTTCCTAGTTTCTGAACAGAATTAAGACAACACTTGATATAATCAAAGATGATATGTCATGTACTTTCTTCAAAATAGTATTAAGCTCCACATTAATTGGCTTTATTCAAATTTGCTGTGACATTAAGTGTAATCAGGGATCAACTTTGAAATGCCTCATTGGAACTTTTAATTCTTTTACCAATTTAAAAGCTGCTAAAGAAGGAGATCCATCAATATACTTGTAGCTTTGCTTAAGTAATAAGATTTTAGTTGTAAAGAGATGCAAATATTCGCAGACAATAGCAAGTATTCCTTAGTTTCTTGCTGTTTTCTCTGATTAACTAACTATACATTCTTTGTATAAGTTTTTTATCATCGGAACAAATCAATAACTAAAATATCTCGCTCTTTGTTTATTGGTTTTTATTCTTGAAAGGTATTGTTTGTAATGTGTTAATTTCCATTAAAAATCTGTTATGGGTTATCTTTAAATGGTCACAAATAAATACCTTTGTTACTTTCTTGGGTTTTCAAGATGTTTTGTAAGGTTTCAAAGAATATCATGTTCACTTCATTAGAAATCTTAAAGAATACCATTAAAAAAAAGATATGCTCCTTTTTCATGATGCTATATTTTTTTATTTTAAGCATCAGTATAATTTTTATTTTAAGCATAGTGACCATATAAATAACTATTCATGTATATTCAACCATATACTGGGTTTTTCATTGTTTAAGCTAACTTTGAGCTTAATGAATAATTCATAAAATTATATTATTCACTTATTTCTTTGAAATTTTAAATTCCTCCTGAACTTCCATGGTCAGGTAACCATTTATAAACTGGTAATTGTTTCAGGTAATTATGCACTCAGTTATAAGCACGTATCAGTAAACATTATATTATGATTTATTCACTTTATTGTGAGTGTATTTTTTTAGAATGTGTTTCTACACATTCTAAAGAGTTGTTTGACAAGTCCTATCAAATTATCTTACGAATGGCTTTTATTCAAAATGTCCATATGTTTTCTAAATATATGAATCTCTCATTTCAGTTTATAGCTGCCAGTGACAAGTTGTGGTTCATGTTGGAGATGTACTCATTTGTGGACTATTTCACCATACCTTCATCATTTGTTTCAATTTATTTAGACAGGACATGGATAGATAAGTACTCTCATTTGTCTGAAAATATTAGTACAGTTACAATGATTTGGTAAGTGGAGAAAATACATTACAATAAAGATAGATGCAAGGTATATACTGTGAAATAAGAATCACATGAAGAAATATAGAAATTTTATCAGATAATAATACTTATTGCAGCTAAATTGAGTAGTCATTGATTATTAAAATACATTGCTTATAAATATTGCTTGGGTTCAATTCCCCTCTTATAAACTAATAAATCATAAGTATCATAGCCAAGATAATACACTTTCTTGAAAATTACTTGCATGCATTTATTTAGCTGCTAATAATTTATAGAGATCAACAGTTCTTCAAAATATTTCTAAAATATTTTTCATGCCTGAAAAGATAGGCAAATGTTTACTTTTCTCCAGAAACAACATTGCACACTTTAGAGAAAGTATTGGATTTTTTATGCTATAAAGTCAAATCAAGTGAAGAAAATGTCTTTCCCAGGAAAATATAAGCTATAACATACACAGAAAAACATTAAATATTATAAATTACAATCTTATGAATACTTTTCATATTATTTATATTTCAATCTGTTTGCTTGATCTATGTATTTCAGCTTTCTTGTATGTAACTGACCTCTACACTCATATATTAATGGATAATCCCATCCAAGTCTATTACACATCATTATGCTGTAGCAATAATAATGACAATAATAATATTTTATTACATCCCAGGACATGTACGAGTCATGTATAGGCATACTCATATAGTTTACAATATGCATAATATTATATTCATTCTTATCTGTCATAACGTTTGCATATAAAAGTACAAACGTTACCTGAAACTACAATACAAATAATAATATTGCGTAAATAAAATTATTGTAAATAAATTTATTTACAATAATAGGAATTTGAATATAAAATTCTAAGTATTAAGTATTTACATATTCACTTACAGAATAGAAGCATTTTTCCATCAAATAGTTTATAAAGATATTTAAATTTGGGTGTCTCAGCTATTTTTATATGTTTGGGAAGTTTATTGTAAAAGATACTTCCAACGAAATATCTTTTGGATTCAAAAGCTGAAGAAAACCACTGCTCAATTCTGATGTTGTTGCATATTAATTGTGTTTAATATTTAGAATCTTCTATCACATGTTATTTGAGGAGAGTAAACATGTTACCCATATGTTGACTCCTGAGCTAATTCATTGGCTGCCGAACAAATACATTACACTACACTTCTACCATAGTGTCCTTAGATGTATGCCAATCAACTTAGATTTAGTTAATGTAAAATTGTATATAATATGGATTGTGGTAATAGGATCTACACTATTGATTTCAATGTTTTAATGAAATCATCACACATATATTTTTGACATTAAAAGAAGTTTAGACATACTTTTCAATGTCAGTGAAATTTCAGGATGCAGACTTTATAATGTAAGAAATCTCATGATTCAACCTCAACACAAGGTTATCTTGCTTAATTCCTCTGAAGACATTGCATGTCTATTTTCACATTATATTAATGAGTAATCATGCTTTAAAAATAATACTTTCAGGTTTAAGATTCCTTTGAGCTCTTTGTTTAATGACAGTTCCAGATATACTGCAATACCTAAATATTCTCAAGACTTCAAGTTCTATACGCTTGGCTCAGTTAGTGTCAATATTCATCTCAGTATGGCTTACAGCTGCTGCCATAATTCATTTAGTAAGTATTATTAATGTGTAATTTTTCATATAATTAGTTTTGTCTCACAAAGACCTAAGCCTAACATATCCAATGATCATTTTAATTTTTTTAATTATTTGGAATATAAATTATATATTATCTTCAATTGCCTCAATTGTGACTTGAAACTCTCAATTATTACTTGTGTATGTTAGTAGTTATGGGTAAATGTTCCAAGAAAATGAAATATGATCATAAATTTGTCTTCTTTTCTGATGCTTACAGTTTAAAATTGCCTACTAACTAAAAACTAGAATAATCTTCTATGAGAATATGAAATTGCAGTTATAGATTACCACAGAACTTATTTTTTTATTTTTTTAGGTCGAAGGATCTTTTGTAATATTTATTTACAGGCCTTGAAAATGTTGCCATCCATTATTTCTAATTCTGGAGCCTTTGAATCATAATTTCAGTTAGAAAATTAAAATGAAAAGTAAAATTTTTAATCAAGTATCAGTTGTAATATATAAATAATGAGTTAATGATTTTCTAAGTAATAGTTTATTAACCAAAGGCTATCTACGTTCACTAAATCTCCATAGCTAATTTTAACTATACTCTAAAGACAGTTAATTTCAAAATAAAACTAGTTTAGAATAATTAAATGCCTTTACCATTGGAATTAATTTCAGATATGTTAGATCTTTATTCTTACATTAGTTTAATCTTTGTCTTAACCTTCTTTCTGAGTATTTCACATAATTAAAATTTTACATCCCTAAACTCAAATTTTCATGATTTACATAATTAAATGATGTATTAGTGAAACATAATTATCAAACAAACCACCTGTTGCTTTCATGTCAAGAGATATCTAATACAAAAAGTAAATATGGAAAAAGTTTGTGTTATACCAATGGATGATATATTTGATATATTCCAATTATATTTAGACTCTAAAATAATGTCAGTTCAAAATAATTGTGGAAATATTGCATGATATATTTATTTATTTAAGCTGAAAGAATTAAGTACGAGCATATGTAGTAACATAATTAGAGGAGCGTCAGACATTTCAGGTCTTATAGAGAAAACAACATCAAAATAAAATCAAAATTATGGCAAATTATAAAATCATGCATGGAAATTAATAATCAAAAATTTATTATATTTACTTTTATTACTTATATAATAATTACCACTTAGAGAGTTATCCACTGTACATGAACTCACAATGAAAAAATCCATATTGAAAGTAAGTGTCTCTCATCATTTTTGCCTATGGGCTATTGTTTATATAATTACTGTTTTTCAAATTTTGATGGTGTATGTATTGTGGGTTTCTTTACTGGAGAGACAGAAAGTTATTTGGTGTAGCATTTTAGAAGCAGGTATGAAATTATTTATTAACTTGCCTAAGTATAAATACCTTCATCAATCGGATAAGGTTCTCACATACATTTCATCAAATTTTCATTAATTTTTCAGCTTGAGAATTCAGGAGATCCTCTAGATTTCAAAAATCCTCAACAACTGTCATATTGGACTTGTGTCTATTTCCTTATTGTCACCATGTCCACGGTGATGTGTACTGTCAGACCTTCCTTGGAAGAACCTTTCTTGTATTCTTCCTGCTCGTTGTATTGGTGAATCCTGCCACAAAATCTGGTTTAATTTAAATATTCCATCATGCCATTGAATTCTGAGTGAGCTGCAATTTTATTAAAATGTCATCTCATGCATTTTGAAGAATTATCAGGCCTATGCATAACAAAGGCATTGTGTTGTTGAAATCCAAATAAATATTCTGTTTGTTTTTACATTTAGATTTAAATTAAATAACTAGTCAAAGACATCTTGGTCTGTCACTATTCATTTGGCATTTAATATGAACTATTGGATAATTCATTTGTCACTTTGATCAAGTTCATTACAAATTATATTGTTGAATGCAATTGGGAGGCAATATGTTTTAACTTAACTTACATTTCTTATTCATTGAGTTGCTGAAGTAAAACTCTGTGCAAATAATTAACTCCTGAGCTTGAAGAGGAAACTGGCTAAATGATATCCTGTGTCCTTCTCTTCAACTTCAACATTCTTCTTCAAGTTAATATCTCTCTATAGCCTATCACCTATCTTAAAACTTTTCACTTTATACGAGTAAGAATTATTGAAACATAATGTTCACTTGTATTTCATGTACAACTGCCAGATGCGTTCATGAAAACATACCTTTACCCTTGGAATTCTCCTTGGGATAGGTATCCGAAGAAGATTGATTACAATACCCTTTTTCCCAACTGTTAGCAACTGGAGGAGGAGAGCCAATGAGAGGCCACCTCACCTTTCCCCTCAATCTTCCCCTCCATGCGGTTGACCAGTGTTGCCAGTACTTGGAAATACTGCTACTGTCGCATAGAATGCAATAATTTTTGTCTCTTAATCACCTTTTCTCTCAAAATACAATTATACACTAAGCTAAACTTAAGAAAGTAACTAAGTGAGTGAGTCACTTTGGCAACGCTGAAGAGCAACGTGAAATGCTTGGAGGTCAGAGAGAGTCCTCCCTCACGTTCCCCTCTTCTGTGATTGGCTAGAAAAGGCACACAAGCGTATTCTGGCTCAGCCGACAACAATCCGGAAAAAGGGTATAGAAGAGAGATACAACCAGGAGCTGACATTTCACAAGATCATGTTCTTCTTAAGATAGAACTGGAGATATGGTTAAAAAATTAAAAGATTCAATTTCAAAAATTCAACAAAAACAATTACAAAATGAGATCTTGATAAGTTCCAAGTCCTATCATTTGCATTCTTTAAAATAAACACCGATCCCTCCAACTGTAGTTGTAACTTTTCTAGGTCCTTTTTCTGTACTCCACAAACTGCTGTCCATTCGACTTTCCCATTCACAACCATTGCAATCGCTTCCCCCTCTAGGACCTGTTTAACGCATTTAGAATGTTCTGGAGATAAAAGAAAACATTTTATCGTAATCTCTATACTGTTAACATTCAGGAATCTTTATACCAGTTTAGCTTCATGGCATTAGCAATATATAGTGTCTTTGAATGGGTTTTCAAACCATGGAATGAAATACTCTTATAAAATTAGAATATGTTTTTAAGAGAGAATTCACTAAAACTTTTCATTATATGATAAGAAATAAAGGAACTTTTACAACATCATAAGCACTACTAGATAAGTGACACAAGAAATATTCTGATGACCATATGCATTTGGATTTCTACAATTCTAACGGAATAAACCATAGTTATTTCTAATATGAATTTATTATTTTATGACTAATCTATTCCATAGTTATTTTTCCTTTATCAATATACTTTACATCATATCAATATCACTATACTCTGCCCTACTTCTCAAACAGAATTGTAAAATTTATAAACATTCACATCTGTTTTCATATAAATGAATTTACATGCAATAAATTTAAGAGGTTACAGAAAATAAATATTTCTATCGAATCAGAATACAAGATGCACAGTTACATAAGCAAGAATAATACAAAACCAGAAGACTATAAATGTAGGAATCTCAAAATTCGCTTTGTTTAATCATACTTATAGTGAACTTCAATTAAGATACATGCTTTACTATGTTTAAGAGGGAATTCATTAGATAAAGAAAAATGCTTCGAATTCAGTTTGATTGAATAAGTACAGCAATGCAAATACTAATTAAGTATTTTTATTGCTTTAAGATTCAAAAGCCGCAAAACTTTTCAGGAAAGAATTTCAGCTTAGATTAAATCACTACCTGATTATTTGAGACAACTTACTATTCTACCAATTTCGATCATCACTACTTGAATACTAAACAATATGGCACCTTATTAATCTAGTTACTTGGCAATAACCTTTCTACAGACAAACTAGCATCACAAATATCTTCGTTGGACGACAAAATCCACTCCAACATGAAAAGTTGATATCGCACAGAGAGGTGGATAAAAAACTGCAATAGTTATCATTGCTTAAAGTAACCTTAATGTTCTAAACTTTGAAGCAAAATGTGATAGAAGTACACACAAAATTAGAAAACATAAACTTTAGGTATATTTGCCATTACTTTTCAGCCTCTTTTGTTTCTTGCACTCCTGAAGAATTATTTATGCCACCCTTAGATGTTAAAAAGTATCAACTGTGGATCTTGGTTAAGCTGTCACTTGATAAGAAGCTACACTTTCTTCGCTAAAATAACTTTAAATTTACAGTTTTATTCCAAGGAAGTCAGTACGGTGACTCATAGTCACATTTCAAGAACCTTAAATAGCAGGCCTGTCGAAATTAGGCATCTCTGAATCCTCCCAAGAATTCCACAAAATCAACCAACTCAAATATTCCAATTTCTTGTTGAATTGAATACTGGAGTTTCATTTATATTGTCACACATATTGTCTACTATACGAACAAAACTATGAAGAGGTACCTAACATGGTCAAAGAAGTGTCTGATTAACCCTTAACCAGTGACGTGCAATTTTTGTCACACTACCAGTGACGTGCGGTCTGGGAGACCGCAATTTTTTAAATATCTTTAAAGTCACTAAATGACACATTTAACAAAGTTTAAAAGCCTTAATAAACTAATTAGTTATTCAATAATTTGAATTCAAATTTAATTTTATGTTAATATGAACAAAATTTCAATTATTAATCATTTTACGAAGATAGTCAAAAATTTGAATGAAAAAAACATATCCTATCAAAATAATGTCGCATATTAAAAATCAGGTTCCTATTTATGTAGCGAAGCCTTTAATGTATTTTTGGGATGATAATTGATAAAACGTTCTTGAAAAATATTTCATTTATTGTGTTTTTCATGGCTTCTGCAAACGTTCGATATTACATTTTTCGTGAAAAATGTCCTACCCCTCCATAGAAGCACAGTCTTGCAAATTTTTTTTATGCATTATAAAAAAACTGGTTGTCTACATTTGGACCAACAGAAGGAGGTTTTTCGTTTTTTTCATGGAGGGCAAAGTCGGCAAGTCTTCCGCTTCTCTAGTTTATCTTCGAAATTTTGAGGTTTTTCAACTGTTAGGTTCAGAATTCGGCCTATATTGGCTCTTAATTGTGTGGGAATCTTGCTGTTTGACATTATCCTCTTTAATTGTGGCCTTACTAACTCCGCTGCCATGTATTTAATAAAATCGTACCTACCCAGATACTTCTTGTCTTTTAGAGACTGCTGGAACACAAAAGAATTCACCAATGAAATGTCTAAAATCCTAAGAAACACTGTCATTGGCCATCTCCTTGTTCTTCGACTAGATGAGTAGCTGCTGAACATTTTATGTAGTGTATCTACTCCACCCTTGATTGAATTATAGAAAGCTATAATTTCAGGTTTCATTTTCACGTCATCAGTGCTCTATGTGGTGCATTGACGACACCAACCAAAGAGTCCTGTTTCTCTTTGGCACATGAGGAACTAGAGTCATGTTGCCGTATATCCATACAACGAGGATCCTTTTGTGCCTTCTTTTGAAGGCCCGAACTCATTGGATATTTCCCTTTAGTTTTTTCTTATCGTCCCGACATAGGTCAGTCCGTTCACCCTCAGCTTCTAAACCAGTTTAATTGAAGTGAACCAATTATCAGCTGTAATATTTCGATTGAAATGAAATATTGGCCCAGTGAGACGCGGAACTGATTGCGTAGGTTTCGAAGTCTTTTTGTCTTCCTCTGACAGACCTTTTCCGTTGGTACTTTTTCCGGCGTACAAATAGGCATTATACAAATAGCTATTCGATGTATCCGTCAAACGCATCATTTTGAGGCCATACTTAGCTGGCTTACTCAGGATGTACATTTTAAATCGGCACCGACCCCTGAATGCAATTAACATTTCGTCAATACAAGTTGTTGTGCCCAGTGAATAGCAACAATGAGAATTTTTTACGAAATAATTTAACAAATCAGAAATTGGTGTAACTGGGTCACTTTCGTACCGAACGATTCGGTCTTCATGGTTATCAAACCGAAGACATAAAAGGAGAACAGCAAATCGTTGTCCATACATTACTAAACGAAAAATTTCCTTTCCCATGCCATCTGCAGCAAAAGTACTACTAATATCTTCATCGTTAGATTTAAATATTGCCGAATATATTAATAACCCAAGTAAAGCTCTTAATTCAACATAATCTAAATCTTGGATTTCTGGCCTACTCTGGTATACTTTTCTCATAACTTCTGAAGTTTGACATTTTTTCAACACAAAATCAAATTTATTATATCGTCGTCAAAAATAAGCGACCAAAAATGGAGAGGTTGCAGTTCCCCATCTAGAGATATAACAGATTGCTTCAAACCTGGTTTTTCCGCGACAATGTTATGCAGACGAGTGTAAACGTTTCTCTTTGGCTCTTTAGAACTCCTTCTATAGAGATTTTTTCCAAATAACATCCAACTTTCTTAGAAATCGGATTCACTGAAACACTTACTTCCTCATCATCGTATTCTTCATTCTCGTCGGAATCCGTATTGTGATCACTAACAATAATATTATCCTCCTCAATCTCACTTTCCACTTCACACTCATCTTCCCTCAAGTATTCCATAACTTACTCCTCAAAATCAGGAGAGTCCTGTCGTAGTATTCGGTCCATATTCCGCTGACAACATGCTTCACTAAAGGTCATTCATCCCAGGCACAAATGAGTAGTGGCAACAAAGAGAAATTCTCGTAGGATTTGGTTATTCTGAGTTTGCCGCCACTTCGGTCGCATCCGTAGTAAGTGACATTCTAGTGTTAGAATCACAGCGAAATATAAAGACGAAAAATTCGGTTCCATACACATAAGGTGTTTTAATGCAAGTATGATTTAATATTTTTCTAAAAAGATTTTTATTGTTGGAGTTGATATTATAAAATAACTAAAACAATCAGTATTCTTGAGGACGACCTCAACATTAGCCTACTATCATAAAATCCATATATTTTGCCTAATTTATGCTTTTCAAATAGTAATAACAAAGAAATGTGAAAATAATAAACAAATGTAATAAATAAAGTTGAATTTTGTAAGCCTCCGTAAGAATATTCACCCATATTACGAATTGAGTTTTCCCGAATTAGTGACGTGCGGTCTCTCAGACCGCGCATGAAATTAAATCGCAACTTAATAGAAATACAAGTAGGATAAATGAAATTCGAAGAATTCTATATACTACGTAAAGGTATCTAAGAAGGTACCATAAATAACAGATTTGTTAAAAATCAAATAATTTTTTTATTCACAATAAAAAAATCGCTGCGGTCTCTCAGACCGCACGTCACTGGTTAAGGGTTAATACTGAATGAATATATACTTTATTTGTTTCTTATGTATGTGAATTTTGCATAAGCCTAGCGTCAAACCCAGAATTATTTAGAAAGATGTCTTTGCAGTTTACATTGCAGAGGCGCCTCCACTACCACTGTCTTGATTCTCTAACTTCCCGGTAATTACTTCACATAAAATTTACAAGAATTGGCGCAATCATTTTAATGGGAAAGAACGTTGGATATGAGCATCCTGGGAACAAAACTATGATATCTGGGATCCATGTATCACTTATCTTGATGATTCACTCTCCATAATGACAAACTTAACCTTTTATTTGCGAGTATTCATTTTTACCTCTTCTGTGTAATTTTCTATTTCATTCCGGAAGTCGGCATCGTCTGCATCTACTGCGATTAGACGGATTAGACATATGAAGTATGAAACATGACTTACAGCAATTACAACGATTACAACCGAGATAAATACAGATTACCGATTACAACAGACATAAATACTGGTATTATGAAGGAATTGATCGGAAACTTGGGACGCTTGGGACTTAGCAAGAAAGAAGGGAAAGTATAGCAAGATGTGAAAAGAGACGCAAACCATTATTATTCTAAACAATATATTTTTTCTATGAATCCTGTGCCCTGTCTTATTTATCTCAGTAATCCCTTATTTTTGAAGCATTTAGTGGACATATTTATGCTTGGTTACCAACGTTACCTTTGTTGATTTAGCTGTAATTGTCGCTAAAATAATCATTTTTAGATAGCGATCTCTTATGTAGGCCTTCGAACGTTCTTCTTTGGGTATACTGCATCCAAGCGCCTGTTTTTAAGTTTAGCTACGTTTCTTAGATTCTTTCTGAGTTTCCCTGTTTTGGAATCCGTCGGGAGCGGGAGGGTCGGAAGTTTGAGATTCAGCCATGATTCAGCGGCTTCAGCGGTGTCTCTCAATAGGACCGATATGCCTTTTTGAACACCGGTCGGCAGTTCCATAGCATTTTAAACAACCTCTTTCCCTTTAATCATGCCGTATACTTTCTTTTGGCTTGCTCTCGAGATAGATCCGGCCCTTTAGAATAGATACCTCCGATTTTTTCAGTATGTATTAGGAGCAAGAGGGTAATAGTAAGTAGAATAGAAGAAGCAAAGAGGGAACCTATTGGCATCCAGCAATACAAGTTGGTATGTTAAGAGACGGCTTTTAAAAACATACCTGTGGATGCCCCTTTGTATGGCTGTGATACATTGATTGTAAGCATAGACAAAAATGAGTTGAAGTTATGTATTGCCAATGACGAATGACAAAATTTCAATGGACTGTCCGAGTAAATTAAGAAGTTCTATGAAGAGTAAATGAAGATGAATCCTGTGCAAACTATTAATGGAAAAGAGGAAATTAAATGAGGTCCACGATATTCTTTTAAAAAGAGTAATGGACGACGTTGCATTGCGGGAAATTTTCAAGTTAATAATTATGAATTACTGCCATGGAAGAAGGAGTCTTCCATGGTACTGCCTAGGATGAATTGGAGAGCTGCAGAAAACCGATCTTTGGATATATAAGTGTTGATGATTTCAGCGGCTGTGTATTAATCTTGCCGAAGTTTTGCTAAACACTAAATCTGTGGGAGATGGGAACGAAGTCAACTAACATCAAATCGAGTTTTTAAGCCTTGACTTTTGCCAACTTTTAGTATCAAATTTTATCTACGTTCTACGATGAAAATTAAGGTTTTTTATGTTTTCTATAGAAATCACCTGGTGAGTTATGTCAATGCTGTATTGCCAGGAGAGTTGGGTTGGGATGGGTTGTGTTGGGTTGGTATGTAAAATGGATATGAATAACAAACTATTAAAGGGATATGAATATCTTCCGCATTCAAATACATGAAATTCTCGCCTCTGGATCTCCTGGCAATGCAGCGTTACCATAACTCACCGAGTAATTTCTATAGAAAACATAAAAACCTTGATTTTTATCGTAGAGCGTAGATCAAAAGACGCATTTACTTGTCTTAAGACGAGAGAAAAGCCGAAGAGTTCAAACCGAAATTTACTCAACAGAAAAACCGAGACTGCTATAAAATTTGGTTTTGGCCAATTTAATTAGTTTATAGTTTATTATTATATTGCTTATTATCTGTTCTATTATGATAATAAGAACTATGTAATTTTACTACAGTTAGAGAAATATTTTTCGTTCATGCCTCTGAATTTAATGGAACAAAATTAAAATTCGACCGTCAAAACGAAGACAGTTTCACTCCAAATAGTCAGCCAACGTTGAAAGTTATATGACTATGTTTTACATTTATGCAAACAAATATTTAACAAAATATTTTCACTTGTCTCTGAAGTTAAATCTTTGCGCTTGTCACCTATATTAGTTTATAGCAACATATAAGTTGATGATAATATTGTTACGTAAACCGTGAGTTTGGGGATAAGTGAGACTCGTTTTGAAAGAAACAACAAAATTTATTTCATAAACTCAATCGAGCAAAGTCAGATACCAAATTATAACCGTCAAAACGATCCAACCTTTCGTTCCCCTGTCTCTCTCAACAATCCAACACCGTCGCTAACACAAACTACGTTACCAACACAAGTCCCCTACTTTCCAGCTACGTAACAATATATAACCTATCAGTCTGAGGAGATGAAAAAGCCAAATTACGTACCAATCTCCCTCCTTCGTAAGCAACTTGAAACACTCAATTTCGAAGAGAAGCGATTTGTAGTTATTGCACCATCTATTCCTTTTATGAAGAACAGATTTTGTTGGAAATTGATTTTTTTTATATTTAGGTACGATCCAAGCACATCAATTAAACTACTGCGAGAATCACGTTTGGGCGTTGACGAATGAAATACGAAGGCGGATAGTAATTCTTCTCGGCAAAGTAGAAAATCTATGGAAATAGTGAGATGTGCTTTGAACGGCAGTGGGAACAGATTAGCTCCACATTTCGCAACAGTATTCATCTTGTTTGGTTCGGTAAAAATAGGACGTGTGAAATAAAGTGGGAATAAGAGACAACGAGAGCCGATTTTGGCCATTAGTTTAGTTTATTAATTGACATGTAACATTCACAATAATTTCAGATATTGCTCTGAAGTGAATAGATGTCACGCCAGATACAAAAACAGTACAGCAGTAAAGTAAATTATTGATTACTAAATTATTAACTCCCCAAGGCCGGAATTAATTTCTTGTAATTACAGTAGAACCCCGGTAATCCGGACACTCGCTAATCCGGAACCCTCGGTAATCCGGACGGTCCATTGGGAGTTATGTAAACCCGCAACTTCTTCTTGTGAACATATAAACACGCATATTGGTAACAAGAAACGAGAGGTGGACAGACTATTTGAAAAATGTCTACATTGGCTGCAATGATGTGATGGAGAGCGAAGTATTTCGTTTATTGTGATAACACATCTAAGTTGTGATACTTTTCTGAGAGAGAATTTTTCCATTAAGAGAAATGCTTAATATGTGCGAGACTAAACAATTTCGAAAGACAATAAATTTTCAGTTGCAGCTGGGTATCACTTCTCAAAACATCACGTTCATTAAAAAGCTATGAGAAAAGAGGCGTAAGAAACAATCCTTCCCTTTGATAGACGTCCAATGAGGATGATTGGTGTTTATAAGCGAGAAAAACTAAACAATTTTAAGTTACTGTGTGTAATCAATGAGAAAGTAATTAAAGCGAGGATTAAATTTATGCCGTGTGCAAATGTGACTGGCAAACATAAGCTTCCTCTGTTTGTTGTCGGAACAGCCAAAAAAACCCCTTGCTTTCAAGTCAGTCACGCTACCTGTGTGCTATCGAGGGCAAAAAAACGCTTGGGTCACACGAGAATTATTTTTGGATTCGTTTAAAACAGAATTCGTTCCAGCAGTTCAACAACATATGAAATCCGTCAATTTACCACAACGTGCTTTATTGTTGCTTGTTAATTGTCCTAGCCATCCTTCTGCAGAAGAATTGTGCACTGATGACGATTTGAAATTCCCGCAATGTTTTTCCCCCATAACACGACTGCGCTGATCCAACCCATGGATCAGAATGTTATTCAAAGCATTAGGTTAGGATATCGTAAGTTGCTTCTTACAAATATTCTTAATAATCCTGTGAACAATGAAAATTTGGAAAATGCACTGAAAAAGGTAAATTTAAAAGATGTCATGTTCAATCTAGCTAACTGTTGGGCATCTGTGTCTAAATTAATGATCAGCAAGTCGTGGAAAAATTTACTCACAAATTTTATAGGTTCGGAAGTTTTAGAAAATGTGCGAACTGAAGAAATTCCGCTTGCGCCACTCATTAATCAGTTACAAAATTCGAACCCAATATCTAACCCTGAAGCTCTCCGGTGGGCTGCTGAGGCTGACGACAGTTTGGCTCGAAATGAAGCTTTAAGAGATGACGAAATTATCAGAACAGTAACGGCAGAAGATGATGATCATGACGACGATGACCACCACCACCCTGTGGACTCAGTCAAAATTTTTCATTCCGAGGCTTTGGCGGCACTCAATGCATCATTAAAGTGGGCCTTGGAGCAAAATTTTGAAGCACATTAAATTATGCTCTTTAGACGTTTTAGAGACAGTGCACTTGATTTAAAAATAACGGTCGCGCAAAAGAAAAAACTGACTTTTTTGCTCGCTGATAATATTCACTCACTTTTTTATGTTGTAATACATTATGTAATATATGCATGCATTATCTATACAATATAATTTTTGAGAAAAAATCCTTTTTACGTTATTTTTTTAAAACCTCGCTAATCCGGAAACCCCGCTAATCCGGACGCCTATGTGCCTGAATTCGTCCGGATTACTGGGGTTCTACTTTATTTTAAATTTCTTACGCATTTCGCTTTGTAATTGTTTTAAAACAATACCCATAAAACATTATGCCGAACATACTTACGAAACCAGCCTAACAAATACAAAATTGCAACACTGTCATCGAGCTCTCCTATTCTGTGATACAAAATGAAATAATAGTAGGTGTCGGATGATGCCATATGGCATCCGTAGTCTTTTGAGGGTTAATATTACAATTATGTACTCCATATTAAAAAATAAATATAAATATGCATACATGTATATTTACATACATATAAAAGGCATAGTCTTTCTCAAAGGAAGAAAAAAACACCAACTTGGTAAGGAAATTCTATTGTGCACTTTACTGTTCAAGTGATTCATATTGAACTCACACGAATTCCGTAAGTAAAATCAATAGCAGCAGCCGTAACTTAGGGGAATTCCATAACCAATCCATAAATAAACCCAATGTATTGAATTCCACAACTTTTGAATACATTGTGTTTATTAATTGAAAACATTGTGTTTATTTTTTCCAATTCTGCAAGTATTTGATTCAAGAATCCGTAATCCAATATTTTCCGTTTTCATATAGGCTCTGACATCGGGCCTAAGTTCTCTCCTATTTCTTTAGATAAAATATTTTGAGCGATCTGGCACCGAACCCAAGATTATTTTGGAAAAGGTTAGAAATGCTAATAAATTTAGTAACGTTCTCCATTTGCATGTCGAGTGACAACAATGTAATTGTTCAGGAATAGTTTCAAAAACTGAATGTGTCCGTATTCCTTGCGGCGGAATTTTAACCGGCGTTGAATTCAGAATCATTTTCGCTGATTTGTTTGTCGCTAACTTTATTAAAATACACGCAGTTCGAAGATTATAAAAACAGAAAGTGACATGGCAAATAAGTGAACTACTTATCCTGATTTCGTTAGCGTTTACTTTATTCAAGTAGTTGTCGTAGTGCAAGGGAATTAATGGAAAAATAGTAACAGTTCATTTTATTTTTAATTATGAAACTTGAAAGGGGGCGTTGGCAGGAGGTGCGTTGGCAAGGAGTGGCCGCTGGGAGCCGTCGTCGCTACTTCCACGTATTCGCTAATAGTCTGTTCCCCGTCGGTCTCTCGCTGAAGACAAAACGTTGGGGCTTTCCGCACGTCCCCGAAAGAGGACCTAACGGCGAACCCTGGAATAGCGTCTTCCGTACGTCCCCTTGCGAGGACTCAACGGTCGATCTGAAACTTCACTACGTGCAGCCTTAACCCCCGATAATTGAATTTCTCTCACTGAAAACAGCACAACTGTTTGCCCTCTTAATTTTTGGGCGTTATTGAATTACCAGCGCCATGGCTTCAAATTCAACTTTATCAATTTCTGTGTATTACTTAATGAAAAAGTACTTTTGCATATTGGCTCCCACCGGGAATTGAACCCGGGACCTCTTTCACCAAAGGCAAACGCGCCGTCCACATGACTGTCCGAAAGCATTGCTCTCACTTATCTTCGGCCACTCCTTATATATGGAAAAGCGATGAGGTGGGAGATGGCGCAGCCGCCACTTGTACCCTGTGACCCGGCTGGGGGTGGCGCTAACAGAACCCGGTCTTCCAGCTTACGGGGGTTGTTCCTCGCACTGTCTTAGGACCTCCCACGCTTTTGCCCTCCCGCTCAACCGACCATCTCCAACATAGTAGTAGAAATAAGTGCATAAAAGCAATAAGTAAATAAAATAATTTCGCACCTTCGGGAAACGAACATTATTCAAACATTATCCTTAATTTCCACGAGAGTTTGTTTTTTCGAAAGTTTATTGTATTCTTATTAGAGTTTACACTTCTTATGGTGCTTTGCGTATGGTCTCGTTGTTGAAGTTGAAAAATCTTTATCCTCAAGAATTCTTCATTTTAAAATTATGCCTCATGGCAGAAAGGTTGCCAGAGGTTCTGTCTCCAACGCAACTGTTTATTCAAGAACGGTCTCAGATGAAACAAAGGGGACTCGTTACTATGGAATGCATTTAAGATATACTTTCTCGATTGCAATGAAGTTGCAGTTTCGATACGTTTTACTGAGAACTAAAGAATTAAAAACTCCACCTAGTGGAGACTCACTGAAAGTCTATATTAGAACTGAGTTACTATACTTCCGCAACATGAATTCATTCTGCTTCCTCGGATGTTCCTTCGTTTGCCTATTCGGGTCAGTTGTTTCAGGAAAATAAAACTGAAACATCGCTTTCAGTGTTCATCACGAAGAACTAAATTGCAAAGAACCCACCATTATCCACGTCGGGGTTCTCTGGCTAAACGATTTCCGGAAGCCCTTCGGCCTTCATTCGGAGACGCAGAGTTTCACCTTAATTTTCATTTGGATGCGTTTCTCTCGAAAACTCCGGTTGAGCAATTTAATGATTTATAAATTTAAACGCTGCAAGTTGGTATTAATACCAGGTGGCAACGGTTGAGGGGGATATAAAATTATAATCTGTCCGGCATTCGCCCAAGTACGGGAGGGAAACCCCTCCAAAAACCTCCCGTGGACACATCTTAACAGTAGCAATAGGCCCAATTTGTACAACATGTCAAACAAGTCAAGTAAACAATATACAAGCACCTCTACCGAACACAGATACAGTCGGCTTTTACATATTTAATTGTACTACATGAAACTATTTTCATATTCTAAGGATAACAAGTAATTAAAACTATGCCTTATACATACATACATATATACATACATATATACATACATATATATATACATATATACATACATATATACATACATATATACATACATACATATATACATACATATACATTTGTCCCCTTCATTGTGGGTGTTTCCCTGCAGCGGATATTTTTTTCCTAAGCTTTTCTTAGGTTTTTTTTACATCCGCAATCCCTTCTTACATTTTTTCTATTTTCCTCTAAGTTTCATTGATACATGTAATATACTTATAATAATGTAACAACTTAACGACATGTTAGATGGAAGAGGAGACTTCTTAGTCTCAATCTCGCCTATAATAAAGACCCCTAATAATAATAATAATAATAATAATAATGATAATAATAATAATAATAATACATACATACATATATATATGCATACATATGCATATAACAATGAAACGAAGCGTCTGCGTGAAATAAGATTTTTGTGATTGAGCGCAATTGCAGATGCAAAGCAAAATAATTGAGTATAGTTTTAATTCAGGTTAATATTTATAAACTAGAAATAAATACAGGGTTTGGAAAGAAAACCTTAGAGTTGCAGCAGATTATTTTTTAGCTTTCTTTGGAGATCACTTATATACCTCACTGAATATTTCTCATTTTGCTCATACGAGTAAAGCAAACAATTATTAAATACACCAGTGTTTATGTTAGAGGTATTATGTAATTGTGGACATGGAGTCAGATATAAGTGCTTATGTAAACGATAAATGATGATATAATCTGCTATTTACTTCGTAGGTTGCGGTAACACGGCTGTTTGGCATCTGAAGCAAAGGACATATCGAAGGAAGGAAACTAAAGGGCGAAGAGAAAGAAAGAAGGGAAGAGGGAGGAATGAAAGAGAGCGAGGGAAAGAAGGTTGCGGCAATCGGTTGCTTGGATACCACACCCATTGGAGACCAAATATTTCCCCTCTTCCCTCCGGAGGTCCTCCGTGGAATACGAATTGAAAAGGGGGAGGAACAAATAAGGGTGGTAGCAGTGGAAAAATACGGACCATCGCCACAAAAGCAAGTGATACATCATTCACCTAAGTGACAGGAGATACAAGCAATCGCCCCACAGGAGTAAAATTACTCGGATCTTTGACCGGAGGCGGTTCTAAAATTCTCCAAAGATATCTTACGTTAGACAAGCTTTTCGAACGACCATTAAGATTGACGTTTTTTTTTTAAACTCTCTTCTTCGTAGCATAAGCATTCGATTTCATTTTTACAGTTTGTAGTTAGATTGTTAGAAGCATTTAAGTTATTGCTTGTGATGATGTGCATCGTTTACAAACTACATCGTAATATTGATAATTTAGTCTGGTATATTTTTTTAAACACTCGTGATTTAAGTGTGTAAATAAGTGCGTTGATGGGCATCGTTGGTGTTGACATCGTTGTCATGCGGTTACTATTTATCTTAACAGTGATAGTATTGAGATTTTTGCCGTTACATGAAAGATAACGGAAATAAAAGCTACGGGAATTGATGCAAATAATCTAATTATATTATTTGGCGCATAATCGTTTTACTCGTTACCGTATACAACAGAAAGGTCGTTGTGTTCCCTTACTTGTGAGTCAGTCCGACAGCTGATCTTTTTGTTTCAGGAAAATAATAAAATAAACAACGCAAACTCGGGTTTCACTTGGTGGAATTCATTCACACAAAACTGCTTCATCGCAAAGCTTTCATTAGACCACACAATAAAACTTGATGATGTATTTTGCTAAGCCTGGGTCGTATTTTATTTTATTGAGTGGTGTAGTAAAGGTTTGGTCGTGAACCAGTTTTAAATGATAAAATTATCTTCACCATTCATTCCTTGAATGACTCTCATTTGATCAATCAAACGTAATCTTTAGACTTTCACTTGCAAAATTACGTATTCACTGTAAAAACCCTTAACGACTATTACAGAATCAGCTAAGGTATTGTGGATATCCATTATGGAAAGAATAACTAAATAGTGCTTTTTCCACAAGTTTTACATTTTTTTAAGAAAAGCAAATAATGCACAACCGGATTTTGCTAATGATCGTCATCACCGATTTTGTCCTCCGCCACATCGCTAACCAACTAATCGCTAACAATCTAATCACTAACCAACTAATCGCTAACTAACTAATCGCTAATTAGCTAATCGCTAACACCGAATCAATTTCTTAAGCCAACTTGATATCCCTTTCTCTACACCTAACCCCCTTTCCCCTGAATCTCCCTTGCTATCCTGAGGCTAGTTAGTATTTAGAAATAGTTTTCAGAGGGTCGTTCGCCAGATAATGGCGGTAAGCAAAAACAAAACTCGTGGAAAAGTACTATTTTCTCAAAGTCATTTATTATGGCCAACTTAAATGTTCTATTAAGAGAAAGGGTTGATATTCACTTCCGGTCCGCTCCCATCTACCGAGAGGAACTGATTACAAATGACGTTAATCACCCGATTCATTATGCACAACATTTTGATTTGGCTTTTAAATGCAATTTTCAAAGGAAAAATAATTTTCGTCCGTCACATTCCGATTCCATTCACAATTCCATTCATTAAGCTAAACGGATCAATGGAATATAGAAATCGATAGTTTTGAAATGACTCTACTTTTAATTGAATGAAAGGCCGATAAGAATTGCGGACAATCACTTCTAACGCATTACCAGTCGTCAGCGATTCGCTGGATTTCTCTTCGGGAAAAGGTCTCGAAACTTGGAGGATTACCACATTTGCAGTTGAGGAACGGAGATAATTGTTTCTCTTTGTGCTACAGAAGAGCTTTATGAAGTATCCCATGGGCTCAGCGTTTCCAAAGAGCTTTGTGGGAGTACGTCAGACGTAAATGTCTTTGTGGTAATACCACCAGAGCGTGAAGGTAACCAAAAGAATAAAAACCCTTTTCGAGTGCTAAATTTCGACTTGGTAACCGTGAACGTTGAAAATGATAGTTATTTTGAGTTGATACATTTCTCCTATTTAAATCTTACATTCTAAATTGTATTTTAAATAAGGCTTTCGAAAAGAATCCTTCGTTCTTTCGGAAACTGCTAGATTTCTCTACGGCATCTAAGTATACAACTTTTAATGACGTTTCAATTAACCCAGTCATATTCTGGATTTTTTCCTGTAATTGTCACTCGGAATCTTTAAAGATCGCCCCAAACGGCTGAACTTAACTTAAAATGAAAAAAAAACATCTTGAGTGTGGATTGCAGACTTGAATTATTACGGTCTCTCTTCATTCGTGAAGCCGCGGACACTTGTGGGGTACGCAATAAAGAAAGCTCATCTATTGGTCAGGCTGTTTTCGATGAAAGACTTGTTAAAGTGGATGGAATCGGCTGTTTCATTCATTGTTAACTCGGTGTTTATGGAATGAGTTTATTCTTCACAAACTTATCGTTAAGATTAATTGGAAGTCAGCAGATTAAATCCTCTGAAACCACTTGATTGAGTAAATAAGTCTAATTTCAAATAACATACAAGTTCTCCTGGTAATAACTGCGTTACATGATATAAACAACATACATTTTGTCGTATACGAAATAAAAGGGCTACGTGAAAATGTAGATTTATAGAATTTAAAAGATAATTTTTGAGTCAATATTAGTTCAAAAATCTAATGTGGCCAACACATGACTTTCTCCATATTTATTGAAAACAGAAGCCCATGCCGGTAATATGTATATAACTCCAAAACAATTAGTGTTACAGAAACATGTTTCGAACAAAAGTTGTAGTAAAGTACATTATCTATAACTTTTGTATTTTTTTGTACATACCTACATTGCATTCTGACAGAGATATGTATGAAAAACTTCCATTACTGGATAAACAACAACTTCCGGTTAACCATTATTCAAGAATAACTCCTAAACAATCAGTGTTACGAAAAAATGTTTAATACAAAAGTTGTAGTAAAGTACATAATCTATAACTTTAGTATGTAATTGTATATAGCTAAATTGCATTCTGACAGAGATTTGAGATACAACATTTTGTTCCGGATAAACCACAACTTCCGTTTAAGAGATATTCATCAAAAACTAATCAACTCCTGGCATTGTTAGGAAAATACTTAATACGAATTTTGTAAATGATCTGATAATCACTTTTTAAGATAGACCGCCCACAAACTTTTTTACCACAGACAGACACACAGACATGTTCGAGAAAATAGCGAAAACGAACTCTATGGGTCCCAAAACATCTATTTCCGTTGAAATCTGGATGTCGAATTTTTTGCGAATACAATACTTTCTCTATACTACGTAAAGGGAGAAATTAAAAATGAAATAATTTTTACTATCCTTCTAGTATAGACCAGTTCTAAGCAGTGGTTTTCGTCATTCTCATTCGACGAAATGCCGCCGAAAGCGGTCTTTATTCTATGTTTTGAAATCTTCCGATGAAGACACTTTAAACTCTGTGTTTTTACAGCTGAAAGGAATGGCAGCTGGTTTCTAAGAGAGCAATTTAATCCATGCAACTCCTATTTACCAACCTCCTCCAATTCTTTTCGGTGAGTATAAGGTGGATATTTCAGGAGATTTATAGCGTCTCGGGTCACTTAAAGACGTTTACGACTGATATTTGAGCTGCTTCCAAGTGAACGCGAGGGTAGTAATTTGCCCACGTATTTCATGATGTGCGCCTAAAAATATTCGTGATTTAGTATCACGATTTTTGTTGCAAAACACATCGCTGTTTTGATCTCTTGGTTCTTCCCTCTTAGACTTCGAACAGCCAACGTGGGCTCTGTTTGTCTGTGGAGAACTTCAGCGGTATCCGATTTTAGACATCACGAATGAAAAGGTGCGAGAAATTGGAGGAAAAGGATAGATGTGCATAGATCAGATGTGACTTGAATACCTCCAAGTGCCGAGATTCCGTATCTTCAGCAGGTTCATTTGTTTTCCTCGAGCATTCAATTTTCGTAGAATTCCTCATAATCTAATGACGTTTACATGAAAATGCAAAGATTCTTTTCATGGATAATTGGTCATGTTTAGTACGTTGCATTTTTAGAGGAACAAGGCGTCATGTTACGAAAGAAATATTCGCTACGATCTAATTGACAATTTTGAAGAAATTTTGGTTAGTGGTAGCTAAGCGGGGTTTTTACCTTTAGTTTTTTTCAGGTAGAAATTTCGAGGGTCGCCATCCTAATCCGGACCCTTAGCTGGGCTTCCCTGCTCGGGAGCGCCCGACCTTCCCATCAGGGGGGACCATAAAAAACTGACCCCGTGGAATACGATTTCAAAAGTTATAAACAATTCAAATGAGCAACATTTTATTATCTTCGTCATCTCATTCGTCCTAAGAGATACACAAGCGTCTTTTGATCGACGTTCTTCGATGAAAATTAGGATTTTTCGTGATTTTGCTAGAAATGACCCGTTTACAGATGGCAACGTTGCCGTTGGGTTGGGGGAGGGGGGAGGTATTTCTATCAATACTCTAGAAATCTAGAAATCCTCCCCATAACCCAACACAACCCTCGTTGAGATATTTAAAACACCCGCCTATCTGACTGAGCAACGTTGCCGTGTGTCAACGGGTCATTTCTTGCAAAATCACGAAAAATCTTAATTTTCATCATACAACGTCGATCAAAAGACGCATGTGTATCTCTTAGGACGAGTGAGACGACGAAGATAATAAATTGTTGCTCATTTTAATTGTTTATAACTTTTAAATCGCATTCCACGGGGTCAGTTTTTTTCTTAATGGTTCCCCCTGATGGGAAGGCCGGGTGTTATTCTACTTGTTCTGCTTTGAGCATGCCTCACGCTGAACCAATTTCAAAGATTTCCTTGCCTTATTTTCATCTCAATAACGCCTAATTTCGTTAAAAGAATAGTCGGTAGGAGCGAAGAAAAAGTTCGCGAGCGATGTTACTTAGCCTTAGTTAGGCCTCACCTTGATTATGCATGTAGTGTATGGGACCCCGCCGAGAAATGCCATATTCGGGATTTAGAAAAAGTACAACGAAAGGCGATACGATTTGTAAATAATTGCTACGATAAAACAGCGAGTGTCACTCAGATGTTACAGGACGCGGGATGGGAATCATTAGAAGATGGAAGACTAATTCAAAGGATAAATTTATTAAATAAGTTCAGAGAAATTACGTTCTCAGATGATGTAACCGATATAATGCGACCCCCCTGTTATGTGGGCCGTGCTGATACTGCCAGAAAGATTAGGGAAATGCTATGCTAGAACGAATCGTTTCAAAAATTCATTTTTAAGTTTACGCGAAAGCAACCGTTTCGGAAAATAGAGTCAAGGTGCCAGCACCCCCTGCCACACGCCGAAAGGCGACTTGCAGGGTTCTTACATAGACCTATTTTTCTTATTTCTCCGATTCTATAGAGAACCTTGTCATTGCTAACCTTATCGGTCCAAGGCACTTCAACATTTTCTTAAAACACCACATTTCGAAAAGTTCAAGCAATTTTCTTCTACAATCCATGTCTCGCAGTGCTCCACTTGTAAGTATTTAGGAACCTTATCATTGATTATGGTTATGGTTGATTTCATTGACAATCTGCAGCTTATATTTATGTGTCCTTTGCTTGTTTGATTCTACTTAAAACATCTCTCCCATCCTTCGTGAGGAAGGTGAACTCTACCACTTTCTTTATTCATTTGTGATACTCTTCCTGTCCATGTTTGCTACCTGCGATAACCTAAGTTTTTCCAATATTTATCCTTTTAAAAAAAATCTTCCATTATTATTATTCTTCTCAACGGCAACGTTGCCCTTGGGTTGGGGTAGGGGGGAGAGATTTCTATCAAAAATCTATAAATCCTCCCCCTAACCCAACCCAAACCCCGTCGAGATATTTAAAACACCCGCCTATCTGACTGAGCAACGTTGCCGTGTGTAAACGGGTCATCTCTAGTACAATCACAAAAAATCTTAATTTTCATCGTAGAACGTCGATCAAAAGACGCTTGTATATCTCTTAGGACGAGTGAGACGACGAAGATAATAAATTGTTGCTCATTTGAACTGTTTATAACTTTTTAAATTGTATTCCACGCGGTCAGTTTTTTTATGGTCCCCCATGCTGTGGTGGCCGGGCGCTCCCGAGGAGGTAAGGGTCTGGATTAGCACGGTGACCCTGGAAATTTCTACCTGTAAAAAAGGAAAGGTGAATACCCCGCTTAACTATCATCAACCATATTTGTTTATTAGTTAATTTTATTTAAGGAATAAAAACTGGTATGATGGAGACATTTTTCTATTTCAAATGAATCTCAAACGGCGTTTATTTTAAGTGTTGTAAGAAGCCCTATTCCTTCGGCGCTTTGTTCGAAAGTTCCTCTTCTCGAAGAAAACTCGCCGTAATGAACTTGAGAAGAATCCATTCTTTTTTCTTTTGGCATATTGAACGAGAAACTCCAAAATTTTCCTGCAGTAATTAGTACATGAAGCACAAAGGAGCTTCTTTGTTATCTAATTGCTCTGGATGTGGAAATTATCAAACTTGAGACAAAGAAAGATCAGCGCGTAATAAAGCCAGAGAAACCAAGAAAAAGATTTTATTGTTCCAACAAATGGGTAGAAGAATTCTTTTGAAACGAATATTGGGAAAGTTTTAAAGGTAACAGAGCATGGCTCTTCTTTGATCCAGTTATCGACATAACAATAGATGATATTTAAATATATAATAGTCATAAATGGAGCTAAACGCTTCCAATCCCTCCTAATTTGCGCTCATAATCTAATTATAACTGCGTCTCATCAAGATTACCACGACACCTGACGGAAAAATAGAAAACTACTCTTACATATTTCTTTACACCTCTTTCGCTGTGAAACTTCCTTCCTTTATACTATAATTAAGCAGCCTATTTTGTACAAGAAGAGAAAAATAGTGACTAGAACTCAGGTCTCCCACTTTCCGGGCAGGTGTTCTAACCACTAAACTACCGAGCCACGTCCTTCTCCCTTCTGTAGCTGGGGGCTTTTATCATCAAGGTGATGGTGCTCCACGTAGTGGCACCAACCACCACCAGACGTCCTCACTGAGGCAACCGAACCACAAAGCGAAATTAAGAGAAATCCGCTCCAGGAAATTTTACAAATGATGTAAATGGAGTTTGACTTAGTACAGGAAAGCGTTGGACTTACCCAAGGTAAGCTTTATTTCTTACTTACGCTTCACTTCTTACACCCCTACCTATTTTGTTCATCCTCCATCTTAAGAAAGAAATGTCTTTTGTGTCATAAAAGTAGTATCGAATGACGAAATAAAGAAGCCGTCAAAAGCGTAAGAATTTTGAAGGAGAAATTAGCCGCTTTGTGCCAAAGGTCACGCGTATCAAATCCATTTCCCAATCTCACCTCTACGTGTGTCTATAACCACCACTTTGAAGATTTGGAATTTCATGCTTTCTCATTGATAGGCGTTTTTCCCTGAAAACCTGTTCTCGTTTGCGGCGCATCTTAGGACGTTCATTCCATTTCCTTATGCATGTTTTCCTCAATACATTTCTCCAGCGAGAGTTCAGATGCCTCATTCGGTCCATTTTACGCGCTTTGCCGTATTTCTTATATCCGATTTAGTCTTTTGAGACTTCGTCAATGGAATCTTCCGAGAATCAGTCGACCTTTCAATTCCGGTGCCTTCGTTACGGTAATGTTACTATGTACTTGGATCAAAATACTGGAACGCACATACCCATTCTAAATCAGCGCAATCATCTTTCCCCACTTTCAAGCGTCATATCACTGATAGACTATTCAATTCTGACTATCCTTTTAGCACTTGCCATCATTCCAACACCTACCGGTAAACTTCTTACACTAGAGCATTGATGTTACTTGATTCACTTATTACTTTGCTAATCTTTGAATACTTCTCATCCACCGTATCCTCTTTCCTTTACTTTTTTACAGGCTCTTCCATTTAACAGGAATTACTAATATAAAGACAAGGACTTCAAGACAGTCCATGAAAAAATCGATTGAAAAAATGCCTCCGGTTGAAGAAATTTTATGAATTTTTTTATTGTACTATATTGTAGCTTTTAGAATATTAGATTATTTAGTTTATAATAGCTTTTAACTTTTATTATAACTACATCAATTCACTCTAATATACCTTTTGTTAAATTTACTTTGTAAAATAATTGTTCATTATCTAATCTTTGTCACTGTTTGTATATTATTGTATTTATTTTTATTACTGTGTTTTCGGGGTTTTTTTCACCCCCTTCTTTTTGGGTGTTTTCCCGCAACATGGGTTTCTTCTTTGTCAACCTTCAGTTGCATAGATTTTTTCCCACATCCTACTCTTTCTTTTTGTATTTTTTTAATAAGTTAACCATAAATGTAATCGACATACGAGGTTAGGTGGAAGAGAGGGCCTAACCTCGCCAATAAAGGGTCCAACTACCTAAACATGAAGAAAATACCTCACAGCTATGCTATTGCGTTCAAAATGTTATCCCGAAATTATTTTTTCCCGCGAAAACGCCTAGCAGGAGTAATGTAAAATTCTGGAAGCAGATAGATAAGTAGAAAGATGGTAAGTAGCCGTACAACATGTGGTGCTATCTACCACCGGAGTTCAACATTTCTCCTGCTTGGCGTTTTCGTGGGAAAAAATAATATATTTTTGAACGTAGTCGCAGTATCATCCTATTAGTATCAACTTAAGTTTAAGGTGATACTGATTAAGGTTTTTGTCAAGAAGACGTTTGTGATGTCCATTAAATTTCAATTCAGATTTAAATCCACGGTCGAATGAATTTTATGCACGATCAAAAGATGACGTTTAGTAAGTGCTAGAGTGGAGCATTTTGCCACTTCTTTTCTGATCGAAATTTAACACCCGGAAAAGGTGGCTCACCCGCATGAATATTACAAATATCAAATGTTTCCGAAATCAAAAAATATCTTCTGTGAGAATGTTTGCCTCGAAGTTTCGAAATTTCGACAAAAAATTAAAATTTGTAATTTTTCGGTTAAATTTACAATATTTTTGCGTAAAAAGATGTCATTTGCAAAATAAACTGATGGCCAATCCTCAACATGCTATTTAAATGCCTGTAGAGGAGGCTGAGATGCCTCCGATGGGAATAAAAAATTAGACAAATTCTGTAAAATTAAGCTGTTTTGTAGCACCTTCCGTCCTCGTCAACACGGTTGCTCGTAGCTATAGCTATGTATTGCCGTTTCGCACCTATTTATTAAACTTAATATCTTATTTGTTGTATAAATACTTCTATTATATTTCTGAGTACACACTGACCCAACTTAAAGGTGATGAGATTAATTTTCTTGGAGGGAAGGAAAGAAGGGACACCAATACTGTTTGGAAGAATGCTATCCTTCGAATATTCGAGGAATTAACTAAAAAAACTATGGAATGGGCTTTTAACGTTTAACTTTACAACAAACTCCCGTTAGGAATTCTCTTCAAGACGGTGTTAATTGTAGCCCCCATTCATACAAATTGCAAATTGCATTATATTTTTAACGGATATTGTTCTCTAAATGTAATACAATTTTTGGCTACATTTTTGCAAATGAAATCTAAATAGGATTAAAGTCAACTTAAATGATTATTTAGATCCTAATTTCAAGTTAAATTTAACAATTTTGTCATGGAACAAGTGCTTCCCAGATTAAATTCAGATTAAGGTGATGGGGCATCTCTCCCGCAGAGGTCCCGGACTATCGTGACAGATGGCCAAATGCTTGGATGTAGAAATAATGTATACTTTGGGTGAAAACATTTTTGAACAAAATTAGTTTATATGCTGTGAATTACCAATAAATGTTATATTCTATCACGCAGTTTCACATTCTTGTTATCACTTAAGTCATTGTTATGAAGTAATTTCCTTAGGTGGGGCATCTCTTCCGGAATTACCTTAAGAGCGATAATTTTCCATAAATGGGATAGATAATTAATCGCGGCGTGGGCTCGAACACAGGACCGCTTGGCAATCATCGGTGTCTTATACGTCGACAATTCACATCTTCTAAATTGGTCATAATTGATCAAACCCTATGGGGAAAAGCATAAACAGTCGAACTAAATACATTTCCAAACTTTTCTGCGGACGGTCACCAAACGATCAAAGGACGCAATCGTAAAATAAAAGTATTTCAGGCGAAGATCCCCGAATCATAAAATTCAATTATTTTGAAGCCACTCAAGGCAACACGGCAAGGTGAAGGGTCCCCTTTATCATATATCTTGATACCTTATTCAACTTGGGCACATGCCTTAGATGAAGCGTCTGTTTTCATATTCTGGAAGAAATTAGAAACGTTTAAAATAAATAAAAAAACGAATTCTACCATCCGATTGAAGAAAGCATTGACAATCTCCGACGAAGAGTTACTTGGGATTCGATAATTTACGATAGAGCGTTTATCAGTGTTTAAAAAGTTTCAGAAGAAATCCGTTTACCGTTCTTTTTACGAAATGTCCAATTCCAATCCTGGTTAATCTAACAACTTCAGATAATATATTTATAGAAAAACAAAGAATAACTTATTTCGAAGTAGCTACCGATAATAATTAGTAGCTACCGATACTTAGTAGCGTCGGCACATGATGAATACCTCAAAAATTAAATAGTTTCTCAGGGCGCCCGGTGAATTGGTACGAGGGGAATTCGTACGCGGGGAATTGATCTCCCTATAGATTGGTACGCTGTTGTACTACCAACCCAACCCCTCCGGTTAATTTATTTATAACATTAACCAATAATCAGGGCGTGTAGATTAACACAAGACTGAATAACAGTAGTACAACATCAGCGCGGGGGATCAATTCCCCGCGTACCAATCTGTCGGGAGATCAATTCCCCGCGTACGAATTCCCCCCGGGCCAATTCACCGGCCACGGTTTTTCAATGTTTCAGTTGTTTAGAACGTTAAAATAAATTAAATAAATAAAGTCTTGTAGTATTGGGCGATATTTACCTACTACAGAAAAATCGATTTTTCCTTAGAAAGCAATGAATAGCTTTTGATTCCTTTTACAAAGACATTACAAACGGCTGTACAGTAAAGCGAAGTGCAGAAAGGAAGAACCCGGATGAAGTAAGTAACGAACGATTTTCGAGCACAAAATTCGCGAAGTTTCGCGATTCAGAAGTTAGCCTTCACTTTTAATGGACTACCTGTCTTCTGAAGGTGCTCAAAGAGAATTCGATAAACCGTAATTGGCCTCTCTACAAAGCTAATTGGCCGCCTCTGGTTGTTGACCTCTGAGGCTTAGAAAGCAATCATTCAGCACCTTTAATTTCTCATCAGGTTTCGTGGGCAAACCTTTGTGGTGTGTATCAATCGATTGATTATCTACCAGCAGATGTTGTAAAGCATTTAAATGCTATTTTATATTAATCCAATTGGTTGAGGAGAGTGAGGTTACTGATTCTGTTCTCCGTTATATTGGCTCTGTACGGTGGCGTTTATTATTAACTAGCTGAAGCGCCCGTTGATTCTCAACGGGGAATATAGAAGTAAATTAAATTCAAGTTGCCGGTCGTGCAATGTGTAAATTTACTTTAGAATACAGTCTAAAATCCCAAGCTATTATTACTATACAGGCAAATTCATGAGCTCGGCTCAACAATCGCATTGATTGTCAGGAGGATTGGCAGTTTACAACCTCAACAATTTTGGAAAATTCACGCGTATTTTGTCGAAAATCTTGAAATTTCGATTCGGAAACAATATTCCATGATCAAAATTAGAATATTCATTTAATTTCCGTTTTTTGCTTCTTGTCTCGACTCTACACGACTATTTTTCTATTTTAATTCTTCAAAAGAAATATTGCCTGCTACCGATAAAAGTGAAGATTAGATTTATTAGCGATATTGGTTCAAACCTAGCAAAATTATCGAATAAATTGAGACAGTACGTCCTTCCTGGTCCCAGAAAACACGTACGCAAAGTATGACGCGAATCTGGCAAACGGTTTGTACTAAAATCGAAGATACACAACATACAAACAAATGTACAAACCCACAGAATATTTGCTTTATATCATAAGAGACATTTAACTTCCCTCATCCATGAGCTGGTAATCTCCTGACTGTAATTACGTACCTGCAATTGCTGGCTACCTTCTTACAGAAAATTTCTCGTTGTCCATGTATTATATCGTCCTCTTCAATCATCAGCTTTATGAACCTAAAGTCCACGAGTATTTTTACGGGATAAAACATGAGCTCGGATTCAACAATGGGATCGGTCGTCAGGGGGATGAGTTGTTTATAGCCTCGAATTTTCACAAAATTTTTGTATATTTTACCGATATTCTTGCAAATTCTAATCGAAAGTAAGATTTCACGTCCAAAATAAGAATCTTCATTTGATTTTCTTTCTTTCGGTGTTTTTCTCGACTCTGTACGACTATTCCTTCTAATTTAATTCTTCAAAAGAAATAAAGCCTACAACCGATAAAAGTGAAGCTTACGTGTATTCCTTATGAAAATCTATCTGAGCGATCTTGGTTCGAACCCAGCAAAATTCTTGAATAAAATTGCGACAGTACTTCCTTCCTGATATAAATGGACACGTATGCAAAGTTTGAGACAAATCGGGCAAACGGTGTAGACTCCAATCCAAGACAAACAAACCCACAAACCCACAGAATTTCTGCTTTATATATATAGATAGATTATTCAACTATTAGTTTAGAAGCTTTCAACTGCGTGGCGCTGTAGTACACTATTCTCCCGCCTTTATGCAGTATTCAACGTGCTCGGGCAACGACTTTGTTTACTCTTGCCAAAAGTGTGTTTCTTGAGATCTTGTGAAGCTGGTTATGTATTGGCGAGTACTTCTTATTACGTATAATAACATTTCTTATGAAATAAGCAATCTTTTGATATGGTTAGGGCATTGCTATCTTTGAAATTTTTACTTTCTCCCTATACGTAGTATAGAGAAAGTATTGTATTCGCAAAAAAATTCGACCTCCAGATTTCGACGGAAATAGATGTTTTGGGGACAATAGAGCATGTTTTAGCTATTTTCCCGAACATGTCTGTCTGTGTGTCTGTCTGTGGTTAAAAAGTTTGTGGGCGCTCAATCTTAAAAAGTAATTATCCGATCATTTTCAAATTTTATAATTAGAATTTTCCTAAAAATGCCAAAAGTTGATTAGCTTTGGTGAATATCGCTTAACCGGAAGTTTCGGTTTATCCGGAACAAAATTTATTTCTGAAATATATCTCTGTAAGAATGCAATATAGGTATATACATTTACACACAAAAGTTGTAGATAATGTATTTTACTACAACATTAAAAAAAAAATGTTTTCGTAACACTGATTTTTTAGGAGTTATTCCCCAATAATGGTTAACCGGAAGTTGTTGTTTACCCAGAAATGGAAGTTTTTAATACATATCTCTGTCAAAATGCAATTTAGGTATATACATTTACACACAAAAGTTATAGGTAATGTATTTTGCTACAACGTTTGTATGAAACATTTTTTCGTAACACTGATTGTTTAGGAGTTATTCTTCAATAATGGTTAACCGGAAGTTGTTGTTTACCCAGAAATTGAAGTTTTTCATACTTATCTCTGTCAGAATGCAATGTAGGTATATACAATTATGTACCGAAGTTATAGATAATGCTTTTACTACAAAGCTTGTATGAAACATTTTCCTGTAACACTCATTGTTTTGGAGTATTTATATATTACCGGCATAGGCTTCTGTTTTCAATAAATACGGAGAAAGTCATGTGTTGGCCACATCAGATTTTTTCGCTTGTTTTTGCAGGTCTTAAATCAGAAATGGGCAAGATTAACCCCAAAAGAAAAATTTGGGAATCTGATAATATGGCTAAAGCCATAGATGCAATAAAGAAAAAGGAAGGTGGGGCCTAACAAACATGCAAAACGTTCTTTTTTAACCCAAACACCTTTATTCATACTTCGAAAGTTAATAATTATTGTCATATCTACTTTAATACGTTGTTTTCAATAAAAACACAGACGATTTTAGGGCGATTTAGGGAGGGTCGCTTTAGGAACCTCTTTTATAAAATTTGAGTTTTAACTTTTATTATATAAACTCGTAATATTTGTAAATTTATATTAAAAAATACATTAAAGCTTCAGAATCTTATGAAGAACTTATTAAAGCATTTAAAAAATAATTTGGAATATTTAAGCAACTATCTCTGGGTTAAATAGCAACCACATAACCACAACAACCAGCATAGCCAGCACATGACTTTCTCCATAAATAAGATGTAAATATTTATCTTCGACAGTATTTTCGAACTCTATACTCGATCTAAACTTTGAAGATATATAAGTGATTAAATTATGTCATATTAATTTTAACGTTACAAACATAATACATAATGAGGAGGCTAAAATATATTCAAGATATTAAAGAAGACAAATGGAGTAAAATAATAAACAAGAAAACGTATTGATTATTATCAATCAGCCATAGCTGAACGATAATAATTATATTTTATAGCAAGAGACTGATAGATAGACGCATTGCATTGCATTGTTTGCCATGTAAACACACCCATAGTAACGAACTTTATTGTTATTGTGAAGAGTAATCAATAACGGCAAGAAACCATAATAACTGAATAATTATTTTGTAATAAATGCGCGTGTTTTAAATTCCAAATAGACTTAATAAGTCAACTCTAACGACATCAACCAAAAAGCTATATATGAAATTTGGTGTTGATACGACAAATGTTTTTCATGTTAGAGCGCCCACAAAGTACATAATCAGCAACTTCCGCTTTATCAGTATTTCACAAATAACTCCTACACATTCAGTGATACAAAAATATGTTTAATACAAAGGTTATAGTAATTTACATTTACCAAAACTTTTATAAATAATAGTATATACCTAAATATCATATTTATGGAGATATTTTGCATAAACAGAGATTTGCTTCGAAGAATAAAGCTCGACTTTCGGTCAACTGATTTATTACTTTCTCCATATACGAAGTATAGAGAAAGTATTGTTTTCATGAAAAAATTCGACTTCGAGATTTCAACGGAAATACATGTTTTGGGGTCCCTAGAACACGCTTTGACCATTTTCGGAATGATGTCTGTGTGTGTGTGTGTGTGTGTGTGTGTGTGTGTGTGTGTGTGTGTGTGTGTGTGTGTATGTGTGTGTGTGATAGTGGACGCTCTAACGTGAAAACTGTTGGTCGTATCAACACCAAACTTCATATATAGTACTGTGGTGTGTGCTGTCAGAGTTGATTAGTTTTTGGAGTAAATCAGTCAACCGGAAGTCGAGCTTTATTCATTAAAGCTCATTTCCGGTTTTCAAAATATCTCCATAAATATGATATATACGTATATTGTATTACTTATAAAAGTTTTAGATAATGTAATTTACTATAACTTTTGTATTTAACATATTTTTGTATCACCGGTTGATTAGGAGTTATTCGTGAAACACTGATAAACCGGAAGAAGATGATTATGTACTTTGTGGGCGCTCTAACATGAAAACTATTTGTTTGATCAACACCAAATTTCATATGTAGTATATTTATTTCAGTCATTAGAGTTGATTAGTTTTTGGAGTAAATCGGTTCACCGGAAGTTGAGCTTCATTCTTCAAAGCTCATTTCCGGTTTTCAAAATATCTCCATAAATATGATATTTAGGTATATAGTGTTATTCATAAATGTTTTAGAAAATAAAATTTACTATAACTTTTGTATGAAACATATTTTCGTATCACTTATTGTTTAGGAGTTATTCCTGAAATACTGATAAACCGGAAGTTGCTGATTATGTACTTTGTGGGCGCTCTGGGCTCTATGGGCGAAAGGTCAGTTTCATCGTTTTTCATCCAGCATGTCCCGAACAACATTATTTATAATGTTTAGAGTTCGAAATTACTGTCGTAGATAAGTATTTACATCTTATATATGGAGAAAGTCATGTGCTGGCCACATCAGATTTTTCCAAATGTAATCAACTCTGACAGCACACACCACAGTACTATATATGAAGTTTGGTATTGATACAAATAATAGTTTTTACGTTAGAGCGCCCACAAGCACACACATACATACATGCATACAGACACACACACATCATCATCCTGTAGAGTATTGAGGGAGAAATGGAGTAACTATTGAATACCATTTATTCAGTAATTCAGTTAATCAATAGGGAAATATATTCAAAAGTACTAGAAAAGGAAATCGTTTTGATAACTAATTTATTATACTGTCGTCCTGCAAATCGGCAATGTCTTATACAGGTCCCATTAGATTGCGTTACATCATTTGAAGGTGAAGACAATTAGTACTCGTCATCATTTTTCAACATTCGAAAATTGTACGAATATTACTCCATATCCTGCCATCTACTAGTGCTTTCATTGCTTGTTCAACTTGCTAAATGTCGTTGTTTAAAATAAGTGTGTTTTTCAATCTATTCCCTTTTGATTAGCCATAAAAGTTCTTCGATTGTTTCTGCTGCTTCGTTTGTTCTGTCTCAGGAGTAGTTTAATACTTTTGACACATTAGTTATAGCTGAATAGTTCTGATCGTAGCGGCTTTTGCAAATCTGAACACGATCGACTTCAACTTTATCCAATTCTAACATCGCAGCAAATCTATAGTTGCGGTTACGAGTCGTAAATATCAGTAATCGGATGAATTCAAAAGTATTTTCTACAAAGATTTATTTCAAAATATATTTCCAGAATAGTATTAAAATTTTTCTTCCCCTTATAGCATACCTAAACTACAGTTCTAACCATAATGTAATCTCTTTTCACTATTCATAAAACAATTATTAGTTAATTAAATTAAAATGACTAAGCAAAATTCCACTTCAGATGGAATAATACTTAGTGTTTTTATTTTATGGAGTTCCACAAAGTGAAGACTTCTGCCATAGATTATTAATAAAATAGGTTCACACTCATACCATCAAAAAACTATTATCATAGGCTTTTTGATGGATTTGAACACTTCACTACGTTAGCTGCTTTAAATCATTTCTTGTATTATTCTTAACTCAAATTGAAAATCAACAGTATTGTTTCCGATATGTCTTTTCGTCAGAATCTCATGATTTAGAAATGTGCGGAAGGAGAAAGTACTTCGCGAATATAATGCTATATGAAGACTTTCTAATATAATTGAATTGATGATATTAACGGGCATAAAAGTGCCCTTTTTCATTAAACATGATTATACATCAAAATGCGTATATTTTGTCTTATACAAGAGGAAAAAGGAAAATTTAATGTAATAAAGATAGGTTAAAATATATAAATTAAAATATGAACATTACAACATATCTATACATAAAGAAATACATAGATTTTATACAAAGCATGAATTCAATCAGAATTTTGCAAACATATATTAAAATCATTTTAATACAAAACCCAATTGAAAAAAAGCAAAAATTTAAACACGGAAAACAGGAATAAACTGCAATTACATCTTACGTGAGCGAACAAAATCAAGAATTAAATAACAGCATAATACTACCAATTTTTGAAATATAATGCTATTTAGTGAAATCTGGTGGAATTTCATTTTTTTTCAATCGAAGTAAAAATAAGATGTTTAATTTCCACAGAAATGGTGATAATACCGAAACTATGGTCGCTCTAATAAATATTTGTGGAAAGTAAACATCTTATTTTTGCTTTCTATATGAAAATAATGATGGCACTCATAGATAAGGAAATATCATAAATGGTAGAATCGTGTCTTCAGCTTTGGATCTATTTTTAAACGTCACCGATGAAAGATATCCGATAACGGTTCTTTGTGAGTGCCGTGGAAGAGTAAGTTAAATGGACGAGGTGAAAGACTAATGGCTGAAAGTGGGAGAGGCAATAGGGAAAGACTAACTATAGGCTAGAGTAGGTGGTAGCTCAACAGGGAAACTAGTAAAGTAATGAGGAGATAATGATTTTCGAAGAAATGTGTACCAAGATCAGGTGATTTTCGAATTGATGCCTTTTAATGATTCGCGTATCGGAATTCGCTTTTGTCAAATTTGGTTCGGTTTTATAGGAAATAAAATTCACGGTCTCTGTCTTGTGGAAATACGTAATGATGAACAAGAACAATTTGTACTTTTTCCACAGTATTTTATTGAAAACTATTTTATAGGAAATGTATACATGAAATGCTATGCTCAGCTCGGATGAGTCTCTTAAATGCTGACGAATCGATGGTGGATTGCCGTTCCATAACAGGAGGAATCGTATCGGAACCGCAGAATAGATTTATAACCATCATAAAATGACTTATTCTTAAGGTTATTTGTTGAATTACAAATGAATGATTTGCGCATCGATTTCTGTTTCCAAGCGCAAAAAGTTCGGCTCTTTTGAGTTTGCCCCGTTTTTTCCAGGTGAAGCAAATCCACAGATGTGAAGTGGAATTTTACTTAGTCATTTTAATATGAAAAGGTATAAGAACGTTAACAAGGTATTTAGTATAACAAGGTATTTTAATAGAGGCGTTTTAAATATAAACAAAAGGAAAGGTGAAATGTTTGCTGACAAAAAAGCGAAATGTTAATCATAAAATGCAAATACTTTTGAATCTAACTATTGGTTTGATTGATTATCTGGGCGTATTTGGCTATGTATCTCATCACGGGAGTATGAAGTGACGCAGGGCCGTGATGTAATGCCGCCATAGGGGGGAGTGATAACGGCCTATGCCGAGGCAGGCTGAACAAATGTGCTGAAACACTCGGCTTATTCTCGAGTATATAGTGTTCGCCAGCAAAGTTTTAGAATAAAGTTGTAGAATAGCATATAATAGTGTTTTTGTAGATTAGATTTGCAAGTTTAGAATTCAACTTTAAACTGAAAAATAAATTTTGGCTTGTACTATCGAAATCGTTCCCTTAAAAGTCCCTTTTAAATGCTAAAACGTGATTTCCAAGTATAACTGCCATCTCGAATAAAACATCGGTTGTAATTACTTCTGGAGCATGACATATACTTTCAGTTCCTCATTAAAAATATCCTCTGCAACGCACGCATGGTACAGGAAAATATTAAGTAAGGTTAAAACGGATTATTTTAGTGAAAATAAATGAGAGATTCTAAAATCAATTTTACTAATATCATACTCAAACATAAAATAAACAATTTATCAGATAATCCGACGAAATACGCATACAACGCGATCTATGACGAAGTAAAAATCATGAAATAAAGAACGAAAGAGGAATGCTTAGGAAATGTACGATATTAATGTTTATTTATAATTGAACGATTAAAGTGTTAGCGAATAGAAATTATTTCGTCGTCGATCGTTTGAAGCCATTCCTCACAGCGATCGACATTTTCAGGTGGTACTTTAATAAATTGACGAGTTAATAAAAAGCAATAGATTCGGTGTAGTAAGAGACTTCATAAACCCGATGTTTCCCGTGATTCAGTCGTATTCTATACTTGACGATTATGGATTAAGAAATGAAAAATTCGTGACCTTTGAACCACACCGAGCTACAGTCGTGAATTCACTTTTAATCCAGCATCCACAGCTAAGTTTAGCATCCGAAGTGTGAGAAAGGATGTCATGGGTACCTGTGAATTACAACACGAGGGTACGATTTTCTCCAAAATGAGGAAACTCACATAAATATCTTTGCGTGTATTTTATACTATGTAAAGGGGCATTCAATGTAGTGAAAATAAAAATCCAAGCTATTATCTGAAGGATTCGTCATCTCATGATAGAGATCTGTAATTCGCAGGTTCACATGAATAAAGGCGGCGTTTAAGTTTTCATACAAGGGAAGTAAGCATTTTTTTACCTTTTTTAACAAATACCTCAGGTAGTGGTGTCAGCATTTACCTTTTCGGTTACTTCTCTCCAACTCGTCATCGTCGGGTGTTTCGAGAGAGCTTTTGCGTTGAATTAACGAAAATTCCATCTCGTTAAGATATCGCCGTCCACTCCAAGCTTGTTCCGGTTGAAGACACGACGGACGAATGTTATTTAAGCACCTGAGAAGCGTCTTTGGTTTCCGCGAGGAGTGATAAATCTGCCCTCTGACGTTACAAATGAAAAGCTACTCTCCCGGACGTTGAAAGAGATTACGCGATACATTATGGGTGAGGTCACATCTCGGGTCGCGGACAGGTCAAGAGGAAAATCTAAATGGGATAACGAGTGGGCGCGTCAATCACCAGCAGTCGGCGCACAATGATAATGACGCGTGACATGTGGATGCGTTGATGGATCGCTGCTCGCAATGTGCGAACGATTCCATTCAATTAAGAAATAAGTGACGCTTCATAGCCCACCCTCTTCGGCGACTCCCACTTTAAGGTCGAAAGGCGGCAAAAATGGCACGCGAAGCCAATGTTGAAAACATACAATCTCTCTGAATTCTATATGGTAATTGCTGTGTACAGCTGTAAATTTATTTGTTTGAATTTAATTGTGTTTAAGAAATAATAAATTATTACTGAGCGAGGACATGAGAAAATATGAGAATGCGTAAAAATGAAAATGATGACGCGAGTGAATTTATTAACATGTTGAAGTATGAAATTTAATTATCAATATAGTGAATTCAAAATTGTGACGGCGATTATTTTTAATTTATAAAACAGAAGATACGATTAGAAATTTAGAGGGAGATATATCTTGTGAATTCTTTCTACTGCACTATAGCAGTTTCTAAATTACGCTGAGGAAAACAAAGATTCCAACGTCTCTAAGAAACTGTGTAATATGAAACCGATTTACCAGAAGCTAATTTGAAGTCCAATATCATTAACAAAAGACTGGCGTATTGATGACTCAAGCTATTATCAACCATAATATTTATCAGCTCCTAATTTTACATATGGATATAATTATTTACTTTACGTTTCCAGAAGTCCAAATTGCAAGATATAATATAATTAAATACTTGATGATGTTTGTTCATAGCATGGGACAATTCCAAAAGGAAACTTCACACGGTTAACAGACGCGTCCGCAAAATTCACAGCGAACTGACTTCGACTTATTCTGGAACAAATTTGATTGCAGTGGCAATGCTCAAGAAATCATAATCGAGATATATACAATCTTTATCTCGCTGAGTCTTCTTTAACTCAAACATTTTTAGAGTTTTGTTTTAAGAGGCAAATCATATTAAGTTGATTGAATGGAGTTTACGTTTCACTCGATATGCATTTTCGATAAGTAACTACAAAGTGCTTAGTAAATGTGTTTTAATATTTGAAATTTGCAATTATCAGTGTGGCTTCAAGTTCAGACGGCCTCTAATTAGGAAGAACTCTAAAGAAGGGTACGTGGATTTCCTCTACATCTACATTAACACCCTACAAGCCGCCTTTCGGCGAGTGGCAGGGGGTGAATACACCAGTTGAATCTATACTACTTCCTTATTCGGTTATTGTCGCGTATCGTTCGCGGAAAGAATGAATGTTTAAAACGATTCGTCCTAGCATCTATTTCTCTTAACTTACGCTCATTATCGGATCGACCGAGGTAGCAGGGGGGTTGCATGATACCGATTGGATCTTCCGAAAGTGTAGTTTCCCTGAATGTATTAATCAATCTCAGCCTAGCTTCCAATCTCCTGTCTTTCAAGGATTCCCAACCTACGTCTGAGAGCATTTTTGTGCTTTTTTAGCGTAGTATTCTTAACAAAACGAACCGCTTTACGCTGCACTTTCTCGAGCTCGGGGGTACACGTTTCATCCGCCGTATACTTGCCGTATATTCCAGAAGGGGTCTGAATCTCTGGTTTCATTAAAACAGCCGTGGTGACTGCAAACGGGGGTCGTTCTCAGCGATGGGCATCAAATGGAAATTACGCTATTTTATTAGAATAGTGCCAAAGGAATGCGGCGTTCCTAATATAAGAAATTGTATCTGCTTACCAGTGAATACAAACTCTCTCTCCTCGTTTCTTTCGGAAATTCGCTCGAAGGCAGGGATGAGATTATCCTCGAATTAATTTGTTAGTAAATGATTTTGGGTGTGACCCAAATTCAGAGTGAACCGAATACTCCCGTGGTATAGAAATAAATGGATCCAAGATGCACTTCATCGCAATTTTGTTGCGATCATAGCTCGAGAAAAGAGTTTCCCACGCGTTGGGGGCGAAGGCTATTGGCTCGGAGGAATTCTTTCGACCCAATGGTCACTTCTACCACCGGACCACTGTCTATTGCACTGTCTAATTGCACATGTACCACTGAAACGGAGCTACAGGAGTCCAGGATGCTGAGCCAAAGGAAGGTTGGCACTTCGCCTCTCGCCTTCTGTATCACACATCCTCATAACGGGGATATCAGGAAACCCTTAAGCAGTGAATAAGGGACACGATACAGTAGAACCTCGATCTATCGTTTTTGAAGGGACCGAGAGAAAAAGACGATGAATGCGGGAAAACGATCAAAACGGGAAATGTAGACTCAGCTCACACTATTAAAATGAATACATAACGAAAGTTTATCCAAAGAAAACCCCTAAAGATTACGAAAAAGAACGCACTGAACTCCTAGAGACGGCCCAAACAGGGTGAAATATGCCAGTAAACTGAGATGGACAAACAGGGCTCGTACGCGCACCCACGTAAAAGCTCTCCAATAGGATACAATGTATTAAGACAGCCCCGGATGTGTTTAAAAAAGCGGCCGTTTTGAGATAGTGCTACGACAGCCTTAAAAAAAGTTCATCCAAGGTCTCAAAGAGAATTTTTGTCACAATTCCTAATACTTTGTCTTACTTCCTCGATTGGGCCAAAAATCTGAACGATGGATGCGGGAAAATAATATTTCGATGAACGATGAATGCGGTATTACTTTACATGTCTCCTTATGGGCCTAAGTCGGGACTATAGAAAATATACGATAAATACGGAAAAACGACAAATGCGGGAACGATGGAACGGGGTTTTACTGTATATGGAAATCGAGGAGACATTCTTCCGAGTTTTGGCATCAAGAAGACCCTGGTCTAGAGAAGGCCCCCTCCGTGTGGTCAAGGAGACAGTAGAACTCCCCTGCGTTGTCGAGGAGACACTGGAAGCCGTCAACTACCGATGACCCCGGGAATCCCCGCTGTTAGTCCTCAATCGGCGGGCAAACCCCTTCGTCGCAATATCGGTATCAGGCGTTGTTACCACGGCAGTGGCAATATATAGCAATAGCTTTAAGTGAAACAAGAAAATGTGATATCCACACTGCTAAGACATGTTAAATATTATTAAATTTAGAAGTTTATGATGAATGTTTCTAACTCGAGATCTCTCTCGTAGTTATTCTCTTTTCATCCAAAGTTAAAATCTACTTCACAGAAAAAGATTTTTCTCTGACTCTTTCGTGCATAGCACATCTCATTCAGCGAGTAGCTTAATCGACTAAAGCACCCGCCCGGCAATCAGGGTTCGAGTCCTGGACGGGGCAGACTTTCTCTCCTTCATTTCTTATCATCAAACATAGTGATAAGAAGTGTGATGCCGTATAAAAATGCACATAAAAGTGGCAATGAAAAGTAAGTTCATGTGTACCTACAATTTGGAGACAAATGAAAGAGATGTATTCGATTATAAGGCATGCTTCCCCCTTCAAATTAAACTAAATTTACCCTGAGTATTACCATATTATTACTTGCATCTTTACTGATAGTTTAGTTAGGGTAAATTATTTCGATGAATATTTTAAAAATTATTAAATTACATAAAGGTATTGAATTGTAATGATTACCGGATTAGCTTATGAAACCATGTACACAAATGTTTAAATATTTCCACAGCGATATCCTTCCTCTGGTGACAAGCAAACCCTTAAACTCAAAATGTAATGCCCAGGATAATTTGAAAAAGAAATTGAGGTTCTGATGCATTCATTTAGAAATCAAGGCTGTGTTTTACCGAAGTATCGGAGAAGAAACTAACCGGATAACGCAGAAAAATAAAGTAAATTAGAAACAGTGTCTTCAGGTAACCTTTTCCAGTAACCTTTGGTTTGATTTGCCACCCAATCCAAGAGAGATCGATACAATTCCAATTAAATAACTCCTTAAATGTTTAAGGATGTGGAGAGCAAAGGTCAGGTGGAGAATCCGATCCGAAAGAAAGAGCCCAAATGATGCCATTGATTCAAAATACGACATTTTTATGGCATCGATTCCAAGGCTAATTAATTGTTTGATAATTGCAATGAAATCATGTGAATCGGTGCTTTATCAAAGGTCAATGGAGCCTCTACAGGGAAAGTAGTTTATGGCTTAATATTGTATATGTATTAAAGAGTTCCAGTTTTTTGATTTAATAATATCTGCAATCGCCATTTTCCAAATAAACGATAACACGAATTACGAGTAGAAATAATAGAGCAGGGAAGAGTAGCGAAAGATCTTAATTCTTTCTGAGAAAGATATTTTCTGGCTGTCGACTTGGTATGTCACTATCGCACTTGTCTCAGGTTGCATAAGCCGCATTTTATTCTTTATTACGTAGACGAAAGGTTTTTGCGATATGAATATCATGCGGTATGTTTTAATGGAATCGAGAACATAAGAAAGTTTGTTGACACAGACAGCGGGTCACAGTGGCGACTTTTTAACCGTAACAGCACTAACTCGAAGAAGACGACGATGAGTTAACGTCATCCTGGTCGTCCACCTTTCGCTCCAGATTATTTTTATCGGTTCCTCAAGAAATGAAAAGATTAATGTTCCAACTTTATGCCATCATTCAAGTGCATATTCCCAAAAACTAACGACCCTCTCAAAGTTAAAGATCTATCGCGATAAAGAGGCCAAGAAAAACTGTGGGCCTTTAATCCGATCTCGGAAGGGATGAGAATAAATATGCCGCGGGTGAACGCGACAAAACGTTTTCGGGAAATTTTCGATAGTCTCTCTACGAAATCTTCTAGAACTCCTCTCGAAACGTTGACTTCCAAAGATTAATATTTCATTTTCCTACTCCCTGTACTATCTTTGACATTTGACATCCGTAAGCCATAGTATTTACTTATTCGATAGCACATTTGCATACTTCATCCATTTACTTCTTACAAGAATGGTCTCTCTAAAGATTTTTATAGTCAATTATTTTATTTGGGAGTTATCTTTCAGATAAATGTTTTAATTGTGATAAGATAGGAATGAAATATTTTGGAATTAAGTCTTAATTAGGATTGATTGGGAAAAGCTAGAGCAGGTAGACACATTTTCTTACTTGGGAAGTAAGATGTAAAGATGAGGTTCGTAAAAGAATATCGTAGTTCGTAAGTTCGTAGAAGAATCTTGGCTAAGGAAGCCTTTGTGAAACGAAGGGAATTAATTACAAAAGGTCTTGATGAAGGAATTAGGAAAAGATTGGTGAAATCCCTGGTCTGGAGTGTGTTGCTCTATGGGTGCGAAACGTAGACCTTGAGAAAGGAAGAAGTCAAGCGATTGGAGGCCTTCGAGATGCGGGTTTGGCGTAGAATGGAAAAAGTTAGTTCGGTTGAAAACAAACACGGAGGTGTTAGAGATGGTTGGGGAGGAGAGGGCTTTGATTGACGCGATTAAGCATCGTCAGAAGAAATGGGTGAGCCAAATATTGAGGGGAGAGGGATTGGTAAAGGTTGTAATTGAAGGTAGGATTCAGGGGATAAAACAGAGGGGAAGACAGAAGATGTTGGATGACATAAGGGATGGGGTTAAGTATAAGGATATTACGGAGATGGCGATTAATAGGGATGTTTGATTGTGCATGAACCTACCTTCCGGTAGGTTCATGCACAATCAAAAATCAGGGAACACTTATGAATGAGAGCGCTTTATCTAAATTGAGCTTATAATTAATTTTTATTTTATGCAGCAAGATCTTAAATCTATTAGCTGCAATATTCATTAGAATAATAACAGTTTATTATTATTCATTATTGAAATCTGAATGTTCAGACATTACTTTGTGGAAAGCCATTGAAGTAATGAAGAAAAAAACTTTACTCTTAAAAAACTCCAGCATCTTATGGTGGAAATGCTACTCCGGTAGCGTAACTCGTCGTTTGTAAAAAAATCGTGTGGAAAATTGATAATTTTTTTCATTATTCATTATTGTTTTAACTTCACCTCCTGCGTTCTGTAGCCTGTTTTTGCATTTGTTAGAATGTTAAAGTAATACACGAATTGATAAAAGTATATTTATTTTAACTTAGTTTGAGATTTTGCTTAGCGACAGGATTTTAGTTCCTCAATGAAAATAAATGAGGACTCAACCGATTTCACTGAAAAGGAAGCCTTGCTTTTCCGTTCACTACTAAGTGAGACTTAGCTGGAGTAAGTTTAAAGGTCAAAGGAAACCGCAAATATTTTAGTTGGTGACCTTTACCGACTTCCTTGACGGCAATTCAGATCGAAGAAGAGCATTAATTAGAAATGAAATTCTAATCTCAACGAGAGTTAGTCCTAATCTAATTGGTTTTCAGTGAAAATAAGACGAAGCTGATTCCTTCCAAAGTTTTTCCAAACCGAGAACGAGGAAGAATGTCAAAGTTAATGAGATAATTACAGAGATAATACAGAGATAAGGGGATAGGAACAGCTAAGTTTTACCCAGACGACTTGCAAATCGACACAATCTACAAAACAATTTGAACATTGGTAAATAATAATAATCACTAAAAACTTAATATTTATCACCCTTTAATTTCATAGTTAATCTTTAGTAAAAAAAGCATTAGTAATAGGAAATGTGGGATAAATGATATCGAAGCTACATTAATAATAAATTTTAGTTAGATTACTGGAGGTTTTTCATTTTCCGAAGCGCATAGCTTCATTCTCTCTTTCACTGAATTTTAAATGGATTCTCATTGCATTTGTTTCATTCTTCGACCAAATCCGTGCAGTTCTCTCCATTTTGTGGTCGAAAATGTAATTTATTTCGAAATTAATTGGATAATTACTTACAGTACACTAATTGTTACGGCTCATGTAAATAAACTCTGGAACAGGAAATTGAGCAACTTTTGTATTAACGGACATTTTATTGATAAATATTCGCTGTCAATTGACTTGAGGGGCCACATACTTTCACTTTGGTCGAAAAATCGATTTAAAAACATGTATGTATCCTTTGAGAACATGCACGAAAAGTATTTTTTCCAAAATCTTCAAAAGTTCGGAGATAGAGCCTTCGGAAGAGGATGTGAGGCTTCCATGTGTCCCCTCTTTCTTATGAAGGCTCCACCGAGGCGGAAGTAAACATTTTCCTTTTGTTTCAGCGAGCCTTCACTGGGACCAAGAGACTCATTCGTTTCACACAGCTCACTCCGTGATACTGCGTCTCTTAATGTTGGCGTTCTGTGCTGCGTTTTGCGTTACGAGTACATTTAGAAATTTTTCTTCAGAAAATGCCTGGCCGTAAGAGCCGCCTGCCACCGTGGGCCGAAATCGAAAAAAGCTGGCCAAAATTAACCCTCCAGTGCTCGCGTGGAGTGTACAGTACACCCCACGGTTCTATTTCGAGGAAAAATACCCTTTTCCTTACATTTAGAATTTTGTAATTTTTAGAGTCTTGAGATGAATACGTTTCCCAACTTTTGTTAAACTTTCTCCTATTTTCTGAGAAATCTCGTCGATTTCTTAAATATTTTCGTAAAGCTTACCCTGAATTCGGCCTCTATTCACGGGATGGATCCCTCCTATCCGCCTCCTTATTGCCACTTTTGAGCTTTTTAGAAAATACTACTATAAAATATTTATCAAGGGAATGATTTGGACATGCACGGCAAGCATTTCTACCTTTACTGATGCATTAGTTTTGGCCCAGGGGCTTTCACGAATCGAGGCGGAAGGCAAGTTTTAGGAAAATAATTTATAAATCAGCTCAATTTCAGGTAAAACAGTTGAAAGTTTGAGGAAAGTTGAAACAAATATCCATCTCCAGACCCTGGAAGTGAAAAATTTCTAAATGTAAGACAAAGGGTATTTTGCATCAAAATAGCGCGTGCGGTGTACCACTCACCCCACGCGAGCACTCGCGTTACACAAATTGACGCGAGTACTGGAGAGTTAATAACTCTAATAATTGTCAGTCCATTCGCAACATTAAATGCATTTTTAATGTATTTTGTGCTGATAAACGTGATTTTATAATTATTTTTCAATATATCCTACGGATTTATCGTTATAAATACATGAATGTATAAAAATGAAAAACGCAATAACGAAGCTTAATTTTGATAGTTGACTGGTCAAGTTTAAATTCAAAATTTCCCATGATAATTATCTAAATATTTTTATTAAAAATGCTAAGAGCTGTGAAATCCGTAAAAAACTGTCCAACCAGAATCTTAATGCATAACAAATGTGAACAAATTATTACTTCTGCAACGGAGTTCGAGGAATTGAAAACATAGATCTCGATGAAAATGGAATTGCATCAAGTTAAAACGTCTATAATTTTAGCTATAGCTTATGTAGATTAGATTTTCACAAAAAAATAAATATTTAATCAATTTGTTATTGCATTATTTGTTTAAAATTGGTAACGTTCCAGTCAATTGCATTTTGCTATAATTTCTTCGCACTGATGGGATCAAGATTCAATATATAGAGGAAGAGGTCATGATTACAGAAATTAATTTATTTATTATAATTTACAGATTATTTAAATTCAAATATTAAACAAATATTTATTAATAATGTCATTCTAAAAAAACACAATAGTAAATATTTTGGGCAATAATATAAATGTTGGGTGGTAGAGAGAGGCCTTACCGGCCTATCTTTGCCAAAAGGTTTGAATAAATAAATAATATTGATATAAAGTTTTCACTCATCTGATGACATCACTCTCCTCATCATATTTTCATAGTCCACTTACTTTATTACTTTCATAGGCCACTTATTTCCACTACGAATCAAGGGATGGCTTCACAACCACTGCCCCTCCTGACAGCGTTCTTGGAGTAAAGCGGAAGAAGAGGGACAGCACGCAGCAAACAGCCATGAGTGCAATTCACTTCTAGAGGATGTTCTAAGCCTATAACATGTAGCAGCAGAGACTATGTTGGTGGATACGCCCAAGAAAGTAGTCTTCATAGTTGAATCTCCCACTCTGGCAAAGTTGCAGGAGGGGAAGAATGAAGATGCCCTCCCTTGGGTTGGAGAAGAATGAAGATGGGTTGGAGATGCCCTTGAAGGGAAGGAGGGAAAATGGTGGAAGACATCTACAACAAGAAAAAGGAAACCTTACGGACATTGATGATACAATACAAGTGTGTAGAAAACAATACTTCACTGAAATTTCTCGAACGAATTTATATTCGTTTAACGCCGTTATTTCGAATTCGTTTTTGGAATCAGTGCCAGAAATATTTCGCTGACTATTTAACTGATTTTTACCAAACTTTACATACAATAAATTAAAAACATACTTACAATTTTTTATATAAATTATCTAAGGTTTGACGAAGATATTTTTGAATTTTTTATATAAAAAAACAAATATTGGTCAAAAATTTACTAGTTGTACTTAAATTGATTTATTTTTTTAAATTCCACAAAAATAAAAATCCTTCCGACAAAAATTAGTTTTATATTTTTAGCGGAAATCGTCTTCTTAATCCAATATTCCTCACAAAACCGAAATTAATTGAATGCTGAACTTTTATATACTTGCTCTTAACGAATCCTAACATTGTAGTCTAATTCTACATTATGCGAATTAAAGTTTTTATAACTTTGGGTATGTTAACTAGTTTTCCATATAAATAGATCGATTTTCCTTTCCTCTTCTGTGAATATGCGATCTGATGAATGAAAAAAAAAACTTAGAACTCGTCGAGATGACAGGTTATGCGACGCCTTTGGTTCTCGGTCTGAGAATTGCTCCGATTCATTAAAAGATTTATTGTAAAATCAATTGAATCAAAAAATTTCTGGAATTGCAAAGATTATAGAATGAAGTTAAATGAAACATTAGTTGAAAAATTGGTACACTCCTGGCCAAAATTAACGCAGCACCTCCCTAGCGATCCTTACGGCCTGTGCTGCGTTAATTTTGGCCAGGACTGTACATAGAGCTTCGCGAATACGGAAAACTTTCATTAATTTCTACCAGTACCGGAAATTCGAATGATCTCTTTTGAATCGTTAGTAAAGCGCAAATAAATTTTACGAGTTAACAAAACATGTCAAACGAATCTCTATCAATTGATTGGATTTTAAATCTGAAAGATTACCTATAAATGTCGACCTCAGCCAGTAAATTATTAATGGCAATTAATACATTTTGTTCTGGCACACAGATTCAAAATATATGCTTAATATAGAATTGTTTGCGATAGTTAAAAATATCGGTAGAATTATCTTTTCCTTCCGTTAATTTCAATATATTCATCGATTAGTTTAGAATAATGTGAGAGCACTTTTCCATACAAACTCTACGCCACTAAAGTTTGGAGGTCGCGATTTTTTTTAATTCACCGATGTAAGAATCCAACGATTTTTTTTAAAGGTGCAAAGGTGGTCGCCATTTTGCCTGGGTACTCATCCGTCTCAAAAATTAACATGAAAACGAGAGTGATTATATACGATATGATCTCCTTTTCAGTACTTAAAACTGTATTAATAGAGAAGCTGAAATTCGGTGAAGCCTAAAACAATACTGAAAGCTGAGAAAGTGAGAGAACAATGCCGAACATAATTTGACGGAGTTCCACGAAATTAAGTATTATAATTAATAATATAACTTTAATTATCCTTACGATTATAACTATTATATAATATTTAAGTGTGGATACTAAACTGCATTATATTCGTTTACTAATCTCAATTTTGAAGGCCTCCATTACTTAAATCGCATTTCTGAAAGCTCTTTATTTTCCGTCTACTCTTCTTCTTCTGTCTTTTCAGGTAAATGACATCCGTAGTCAACCACCAAGAAATTTACCCGACAATATTGGTCAGCAATAATGCAACTAGTGATATACCTACTTGTACTTGGTTGGTTGTTTTATTTAGGTGCGTCGACGTCTATGGTCATTTAGCACCATTTCTTAGTAAGGATACTTAGGTCATATCATCATGGAACCTTGTCTGTGGTTGGAATTTGAGCTCGATTAATTTTTGTTTTATAAGTTTTCTTTTAAAGTTTTTTGAAAAGTCCTGTCTTTCTGATGAAGTTCAGTACTTTGGAAATGGATCCAATATCATCTCCTAGCACTGTAGCTAAGTCCCCTCCGATTTCCAACGAGCTTCGGATCGTATGGTATTTATCGCAGTTCAATATAATATGTTCGATAGTAACTGGGCAGTCGCACTCTTCGCAGTGGGGGGGTATTTTATCTTCCGAGAAAAGGTGCGAGTGTGTTAGAGCGCTGTGCCCTATCCTTAGTCTAGTAACCGCTACTTCCTCTCCTCGACTGCCTCTAATTGAGGAGGACAACGATGTCGTGACGGGTTTGATGCAACGCAGCTTGTTGTTTGGAAGATTTTTCAAAGTTATCTTCCATTGCTCTAGGGCCTTTTTTCGGAGGGAGATCCTTAGGTCGTCGGGAGTAACCTGTACAGAGTCCGGCATAGGGATAACCAAAGCCTCTTTTGCGGCTGCATCCGCTCTTTCGTTCCCCGAAATTCCCACGTGTCCCGGAACCCATAGAAATTTGACATCGATGCTCTTGCAATGTAACGATGTGAGAGCCGAGTGTATGTCCCGGACTATACTATCTGTTGGGGAAAAGCTAGCTATACATTGCAGTGTACTTAGAGAATCTGTGCAAATCAAGAACGAGCCGGTGCTTCCTTCGATTCCGAGTAAAGCCAACTTGATTGCTGTTAGTTCAGCAGTGTAAACAGAGGATAGATGGCTGAGCCTGGTCTTGATAACCCCATGATGCGAGGATACCACTGCGCAGGCACATGCCAGGTCTGATTTTGATTCGTCGGTAAAGGCACATGCTGCTTCGGATTTGGATCCATCTGTAAATATGGGGATTGAGTCGGTGTGCTTATTTCCATCTGTGTTTTCGCGGTTTTTTTTTCGCTCCCCTTCTTGTGTGAGCGTTTTCCCGCGCAGTGGGTTTTCTCCGAAAGCCTTCAGCCGAAGAGTTTTTCCCCACACCCCATTTCTTTAATTTTTTTACCTCTTATTTTTATTTTCTTTTTAAATATATATATATTTGTATTGTTTCTCCACCTTTATTGTAATTAACATTAATTTTCCTTAATAGTTAGGTGTAAGAGAAGCCCTAATGGGCCTAACCTCGCCGAATAAAGAGTTTTTATTATTATTATTTTTAACATCAAAGTGAATCTGAAGCGACCATATTTGTAATGCGATGAAGAGGGCGCTCCATATTCTTCGCCTCTGGACGGAGGAGCTCCTCCCAAGAGGGAATTTTTCATTTTCGGAAATTGAGAGATATATAAAAGCATTAAGGTTTCCTTTCGAATCTATATGGATATTGGTTTTCTGCGCATTTAGAAGTCATGAGCTGATCCGCAGTGTTACGATCGAGAGCTAACGAGTTATGCAATTCCTCTGGTTCCATCTTGATACATTGTATATATTACTCGAATCATTTTACAGAATAATATTTTGCTGAAGCTATCGCTTGGTCAATTTCATTAAATTACAGGGGAGAACAATTTATTCTGCCTTTCTCTAACCCGAGAGTAATCAATATCTGTCTATCCTAACATTATACTGACTCAGATAGTGACATTTCAATCTATTATAAAAGTTTTTCAGAGAAAAATAAAAATATTCTCACCTAGAAAAACTCGACTATTCTATAGGTGTGTGTTTATCCAAATCATATAAGAATAAGATATTTCGAATTGAATGGCAAACTGTTATAATTGTTCCGAGTGGCAACTTCGTAGCCGATACATTCTCTTACGGTTAATTAAATAATTTTATAAAATGTCCATTCTCAGACCCGTTTGGAATGTTGCTCTTCGCCATCACTGTACACTATATTATCATTTTAGTGTAAAGGTGAATTTTGGCAGTTTTTGTGATTTTTGTTGAACTTTAAGCCTTTTGCGCGAAGATCTAATTTAAGATTTTTTTCCTTTTTTTCTGTTAATCATCATGCAAATACGCAACTTTTGAGTACTAGTATTAGAACTCGATACTCGAAAAATCGTCTTTTTTTACTGTACACTAGGCTATCAAATGTTTAACAATTTCGATTGACTTAATTTCAGTTTTTGGACCCGGTAGAATGAGTAGTTGCCATTCCTCTCCTACTTTGCACATAAATAGCATTCCACTGTTGCTACAGTTATTTCTACTCAAACATTACATCATCTTTTACATTTATTCATGTATACCAGGGTTTCCCAAACTGTGTTCCGCTGAACCTGAATAGGTGTTCCGCGGCAATTTGTAGTCTTAATGGAGAATTGGAGAATAAAAGTCATTAAATCCTTTTTTTATTCATATTTTTATGTTTATGTTATAATATTATACTTTTTAACATAAAAATCCTCCATTTCAGAAAAAAATTGGAATCCCTGATGTACATCATATACGCACACAGCTACGAGTACTGTGGTTTTTGATTACTCTATGATTAGCCGTTTTTTTAGCACTGAAATTGAAATATTCATTGAAATACCTTTTGTAAATCATGCAAGATTCTCTGATCCTCAGAAAATGTGAACTAATATGTCATTTTTCCAACTATGAAATTAAGGCAATACGCACAGTTTTGATGAAAATGCGGGATTAACTTCTAAAAAGTGGATGAAATTATGTTTAAGTAGACATGTGTCATAGAGGACGGCTCAGTCAATGAAATAAATTAAATTAAATCGCGTGATCGTGGAGGATTATTATTCCGAAACGTTAAAAAGTACAATACTTGAACACAACTCTATGTGAAAAATAGAGATTATTTTAAACATCGAGGAAAAAGCAGTAATTAAATATTAAGCTCTCCGCCACTAACAAAGAGTCTACTTTTCGCTTCACTTTGAAATTCACTTCATTCACTTGAACTTCATTTTGAAATTATTAATTTCTTTCGAATAAATAAAAACTGATTTCATTTCAGTTTTGCACTCATTTTATCACTCTATAGCTATTGATGTTCGGAATTGGAAACATAACTGTGACGAGATTTGGGACCCATGGCCCAAATTCCGACACTTTCAATTTTTTTCAGACCCTTGTTACTTTGAAAATGATACAAATATTACCAAATTAAGCTTTTAAAAAATACCTCATATCATATATTTTGAAAAAACATTTGAGCTTTCTATGATTAATATTCATTAAAAATTGTAGCCATGAAACCTTATAGTGCTGGAATATGGCGCAGGCACCTCATTTATAGTAAAAGAATTTAAAGGACGATTGAAGAAAAAAACTATTTTTAGAAACATTTATTACGTCTCTTCACATGCCTGGCCGTAGAATTCTCAACTTCTTGGTAAATGAATAAAAAAAAATGAAATTCCCACCAAGCATTTCAAATGATAGAGCCACCTGGTCTCGAACCCAGGATATTTCCGATGCTGTGAATACGTGTAACGACCATGTACGAATAAAAGTGAGCTAATCCAAAGTTTTAAGCGGTAATCATATCGGGGTGATCCTAAAATAACATTCCTCTATCGCCATTTGCAATGCATAGGGGATTTAAATGGCATCGAACCAAGGATCGTGAGGGAAACCGTAACATTCTTATATGTACGATCTCTATTCTCATGCTGGATTTTACGTTTGCAGGTAATCAGAAAAAGAATCGAAAAAATTCTTAAAAATCGCTGCAATTTATTTTAGATAGGTTTGCACCCACCTGGCGCCGAACCCACGCACATTTTGCGACAGTTAAAAAATAAATTTAAATAATATAAGTAAATAGGAGCGCTTTTTCTGGGACCGCTGTGATTTTGAATTCCCCGTCCTACCGGGATATAGTTCTTAAATTATTTTCGAAACTTTATCATAAATAATTTGAAATTCCCGCCATACTTTTCAAACAGTAGAGACGCCTGGTGTCGAACTTAGTACCTTTTGGAAGATGTGAATACATACGCCCTGACAGAAATAAACCTTATTTTATTCAAATTTTGAAGTCGATATCATACCGGGAAGGTCCTAAAATAAGACTCCGTTATCCCCATAAATAGGATAGAATCAGAAATAAATAGGGTAATGCGAATGGCTCTCTGGGATACTCTATGGATCGTTACATCTTCACCGACGCTGACTTCATAGCTGCTGATTTGGCTGCAGGAAAAACTTGCTCCGCAATAAAAATAATCCTTCTGAATCACAGGCTCCTCTGCTTTACTTTCTCTGGACGATTGTCTTTAGAGTTATCCTGATATACAAGCACATCTGATTGCCAATTGGTGATGCTGCTGAAACACCAATACATTATCCGGGTACTTCAATGGAGTTTATCTGTTCGAAATATCTCATTTCCCAAATTTTAAGATGAAAACGCGCTCTTTGTAGCACATTGTACGGTTTTAAAACATTTTAAACGATTTTTTGTAATTTTTCGGCGGCCCCTATACTTGTACCTCATTTTTTAGGCTCGATTGTGCAAGCTTTTTGCGAATATTCGTTTTACACTGAAACAATGTATTAATCTTACAAGGAAAGGGTTGAGGTGACTTTGCACCTAAGGGCGTGAACCCTGGAAAATTCCCAAGGAGAAACGGATTGGATAAAAGTCTCACAGGGCCGGGAATCGAACCCGGGATCTTAAACTACCCAGCCAGAACATGTTCTTAGCTTAGCTTACATGGTTAAAGCAGCTTCCGGGATAGAGGAAGATCCCGGGTTCGATTCCAGGCCCCGTCAGGCTCTTTTCAAGTCCGTTTTTCCTTTGGAATATATTAATCATTGTTTTGCTTCCTATCATTTAGTAAACTTGTTATACTTGTTAATAATAAAAACTCACCACTGACAGAAATGTTAATGAATAGGAGTCACAAATATACCTTAAGGTGTCGAAAATTGGAGACGGGTCAACGTACGTTTCGCTACCTATTGCAGCATCATCAACAGACCAGTTGGGAGTCACAACTGATGTTGCTACAATAGGTAGCGAAACGTACGTTGACCCGTCTCCAATTTTTGACAGCTTAAGGTATATTTGTGACTCCTATTCATAGTTGTTAATGAAGGTCAGAAATATAGAATTTTTCTAAAATAATGCACCATTAAGTGAAATAAAGAGGTTTATCATATTTACACCTTTCACTCTATGATTCATTCTGTTCAAAGAGTGAAAGACAAAAAAAAATCTGTATGTATACAAAACAATAACAGGAATAATTTACGCACTAGAAGTGGAAAAGAAACTTAAATACTCAGAACATCAACTCTGCATCTCTTAGGAAGAGAACAGATTTTTGCAAATGCAGACAATCTTGGAACTGTAAGCGAGACTATTATACAGGTCATTTTCCCAACAAAAACCTCTGTAAGTGAAAAAGATCTGTCGTTTGTCATCTTTGCAACCCTTTCTTGCACCCTCGAGAGTGTCTTTAGGAAAATGCAACATGCTGCGTGTGTATTGATAGATCAAATTCAGGTGTTTTGCTTGTCTGAAATGCGTCAGATATACAGTGGTAAACTAGCTGGTCGATACTTGAGGGAGTAGACAGATGATGGTCAGTCAATATTTGATAAAGTTAGTGAGCTCAAAAATTATTTTCAATATTATTAATATCTATAAAATGGAAAGTACTTCATTACAATTATCCGACAAGGCGCGGCTGAAGTGTCAAACACATTCTTACACGGCATTATCGGATTCAGTGGAAGCACTTTAATCCACTTGGCTGCTTAAAGTTTCAAATGTCAGCTCACGACTGCATAATTGAATACCGCGTAGTGAGGGAGCCCTTCGTTTGGGGAAGAACTGCTGAACTCGGATGCAGGAACGTCATCTGTGGGTTTGAGACGCTGAACATCGCATTCAGCTGTCAGAGTGTCGCACAGCGCCATTCATTTCTCGGACAGGCGTTGCTTCGGAGGAGTCTTTTAAAGTGTCTTCATTATGAACGTCCGTTCGACAGCGCTGACGTTTGTAGGCCAAAACGGAAGACTCAACAGGACTCTCTGTAAGCGCTCTTGAATTGAGAATTTGATGGAATTCATTTCGTGGTATCCCATGATTCGTGGTGTTACACTCAAAAGCAAAGGCTCCTGCAAAGTTTATCAATGGGCATTTTAATTTTAGACAAAATATGTGGAGAGATCAGTCAATTATCTGCGGCGTTCAGAAATAAAACCTTCATTCTGCATGACTAAGGGAGTTTGCGAAAGTGGAAATTGATCAATTAAGACAGCAGTTCTCGAATTTTGTCGCCCTCTTCATTAAAAGTAAAAAGCAAATGTTATTAGAAAATGAAAATATTGATAGATATTTTGAATATGATAATTTTCGGTAGTTATAATCATAAAAAATCTAATGTGGCCAACACATGACGTTCTCCATTATTATTGAAAACAGAAGCCTATGCCGGTAATATATAAATAACTCCAAAACAATGAGTGCTACAGGAAAATGTTTCATACAACATTTGTAGTAAAATACATTACCTATAACTCTGGTACATAATTGTATATACCTACATTGCATTCTGACAGAGATATGTATAAAATACTTCTATTTCTGGATAAACAACAACTTCCGGTTAACCATTATTCAAGAATAACTCATAAAAAATCAGTGTTACGAAAAAATGTTTCAAACAAATAGTTGTAGAAAAAACATTATCTATAACTTTTGTAAATAATTGTATATGCCTACATTGCATTCTGAGAGAGATATTTAAGAAACAAAATTTTGTTCAGGATAAACCACAACTTCCGGTTGAGCGATTCCATGGTCTGTCTTCCGGGATTCCACCGCGATTTACGTAGCAGCAGCGACGACGTTTCGCCTTTGTTATATAGCACTATAGCGGGTGCTGTCAGAGTTGACTAGTTTTTGGAGTAAATCGGTTAACCGGAAGTCGAGCTTTATTCTTCGAAGCAAATTTCCGTTTTTGCAAAATATTTCCATAAATATGATATTTAGGTATATACTATTAATGATAAGAGTTTTAGAAAATGTTATTTAATATAACTTTTGTATTAAACATATTTTTGTATCACTGAATGTGTAGGAGTTATTTGTGAAATACTGATAAAGCGGAAGTTGCTGATTATGTACTTTGTGGGCGCTCCAACATGAAAACTATTAGTCGCATCAACACCAAATGTCATATATAGTACTTTGGTTGGTGTCGTTGGAGTTGATTAGTTTTTGGAGTAAATCGGTTAACCGGAAGTTGAGCTTTGTTTTTCGAAGCTCGTTTCCGTTATTGCAAAATTCCTCCATTAATCTGATATTTAGGTTATCTGCAAAAAATTTATTTGTATATATCTTTCAAGCTTAGATTGAATCTAGAGTTCTAAAACTGTCGTAGATAAATATTTACATCTTATATATGGAGAAAGTCAAGTGCTGGCCACATCAGATTTTTTCGTATTTATTTTTTTACCAGTAACTCCAAACATAGCATCCAACTTTTATACGTTTTATTGTTTGACCAAAGACCTCAGCATTTCACTCACCGCCCTTCGCATTCTCGTCATCTCATCATTATTCCCAAGCAAACGGAAGTCACAAATACTTTATTCCATCCCGCAATCACTCTATACCTCGTCATTTATTACTTGTTCTATTTTTGTTACTTTTCGCAAAATTAATTACGATTCTTTTAGTTACCTCATATAATGAGGAATAGAGTGAAAACTTGTGTTTACTAGTAAAAACGTTCGCCTCCGAAAAATTTCCCATTCCTCTCGAAGTAATTATAAATATCACCTCTTTGATCGGGTCAATCCTACGTTATGATATCCGTTGGCTAAAGAGAGCGACTTAGAAGCTGTCGTTTATCTCTGTGAATTGTTTATCGAAAGAGTAAATGCTCGAATCGCTCGCGGGAAACTTTTTCAAAACATCTCCTAACTATTACTTTCAAATTCCCAAAGAAAAACGCATGAGATAGACTATTTGTAAGTTAAAGTGAGGGCTAATCGAGGTGACGGAGAATCCAGTGCCCTCGTCAAAGATAAATTTGTTAAATTATGTTTCAAAAGCCATCTTGTTTAACGCAAATCACTTTGAATGCCTGCCTAAATAGAGATTTCAGAGCTGACAAAAAGGGAAAAAGAAGATCGCTAATGCGTTTGTCGTGTTACTCCCCTTTGACATCTCTTAAGATGCCGTCAGAATCCACGCTTCTATTTCCTCCTCCCTTTTCAACCATCCGTCAACGCGACAAACGTGCGTGACTTAAAGATCCGGACGCATTAGTCACATTGCGTTCACTTTGAAATACGCACAAACACTCCTCCGTTTATACAGCAGGGTCTCCGTTTTATAATCTTAAAGGAAAAGGACATTTTCCCTTAAAATGAGAAGCTTGTGAAGTTATCAGAGCTAAATTTGTAAACATTCTGTTGCTCGAGGAGACAAATTATCACTTATATGCGAAAGCAGTAATAAAAACAAGATTGAAGAATGTTTGATAAAGTGGAGGGAAAATGTTTGGATTTGAAAGCGAATGGGCTTAAGCCTTCCTTGACGGTGCGGGGTACTGGAGGACCCCAAAAGAACTAAATTTAATAGGAAAAGTTTTATTTTTAACCACATATGTTTCTTATTCCATGTATTCGTGCATCAATGTTTCTTTTATATTATGAAATTGAAAGAAATTTGTTTCAAATACTTATTTAAAAAATATCTTTAGTTTTTGAATGGGGTACCAAAGTACCCCGCACAGCCACTTTTGCTTGGATTGCTATACACAATGTCATGTCGTGTGACTGTGACAATTCAGTCACCCTTTCTTACAGATTTTTAAATTGATTCATTATTCATTGCCTTAACAGTAATTATATCACATTATCATCATTATATCTCATGTACAGGGATGTTTTTGGGTATGCCTGGGTTGACATCATATAATGGCCAAAACTCTTATGCTACCTCCAAAAATAAAAGATAATCTCAACAATATAATTGATACTCCATTTCAAAACATAATTTAAGGTTAAGTAAAAGAAAAACAAAAAACAGCGTAATATTCCCGAAAAAAGCGTTGGGGTACCTGAGTACCCCGCACCGCTGTTTTTGGAAGTTAACATGGCACAGTCAAGGAAGGGTTAGACTGATATTTTGTGACTGTATATCGACAATTAAATTGGTGACAAATATGACTGCAATAAATTGCAATGAATGAAACACTCTTCATAGGCCAACGAGTTCATTTCCCGCTACCATGCCTAGATTTTGTTTCGTCTTCTGGTACAGGAGAGGGAAAAGTGCATATTTCTTTTGCCATCTTCTATGCCGAGTCATAAAATTCGTATAAAATCAACTGAGGTGTGAGTGATGCTGAGTATTGTCATTCGTCTTAATTAAGGTCAAAGCTCTGCAAATACGTGGGCTTGCTCCATTTTCAGAATTCCAACTCCATAAAAAGGGCAAATTACCTCACTCCTCATTTCACCAATTGAACCTCACTCCCTTACCAAAGCATTTAGTGGTGGAAGAAAACCGGACCGGAACTGTCCGAACCGGTTCGAAGCTGTCCAAAAGAAAAAATGGACTTTTAGGTGATGAAAATTGACATGCCTAATTTGAACCCCTCTTAAATACAATGGCTTCGTAATGGCAGCTTGAGAACATCTTACATACAAATTCCCTTTAAAACTTATTCGTGGGAGAGTTACGGGACATTTTTTCCTCAATTGTCCCTAATCGATGCAGATTTACACTTCTCTTTATAAGTATTGCTACTTCTTCCGTGTCGAAATGGGGAATTCAATTGCTGAGTCCAACGTGAGACCATAAAAGAAGTCTTTCAAGATTACTCTTCGGAAATCCGGAACGACGCTGTAATATTTCATAGATGGCGTAAGAGCCCTTTAAAAATCAGCGATAAAGTTAGCAAGTAAAGGATATGAAAGGGAAAAGGAGCGTAAAGAAAAAAATAACTTGCCCAAACTTTGTACGTAACAGAGATAACAAAACTTTCACTCTTTCAAACCTAAAGAAAGTGATAAATCATTTATTGTGATGTCCTCTTCGTCACTTTTATTTCAATCTGTAGAGACTCTATGACAAAAGGCCATATAAACTTTACTAAGTGCCAGATAAAATTTCCGACGTCGAAATAAAAATTTCACGATTTCTTTGATAACTATGTCTAAGCTTAATCCAAATGCTTGCATTAATATTCGATGGCTGATGTACGCAATTGCATGTATTTTTTTCCGAAATGACTGATTTTTTGTCGAGAGTAATCAGTCCGAACGTAGTGAATCACGACTGTTTTCAGATTAGGTATTCCTTAGTTGTGCTAGCCGAAGATGCAATCGACCGAATAAACATATTTTCTTCATTTGTCTGAGGTGAAAAGCTTAAAATAGGAAATACTCCTCTGAATTTTCCGATTTGGACAAATTAAACACAAAGGCTATCAAAATTTTTATAAGTATTGTGAGATTTAAAAGGAGAACTATAATTAGAAGAAAATTCATGATATTTAAACTTATATTGAATGCAAATATAAGGTGCATTAAATTAAAATTGCGTTTGATTCAATCCTGCATACTTAGGTTAGTAATCCTACCCACTTATTTTTTACTGTGTTTTCGCGGTTTTTTATCACCCCCCTTTCTCTGTGGGTGTTTTCCCGCAACATGGGTTTTTTCTTTGGCAACCTTCAGTCGCAAAGATTTTTCCCCACACTCGACTCTTTCTTTTTGCTTTAATTTAATTTATACTTGTTCATATTCTGACGATATACGAGGATAGGGGGAAGAGAGGCCCACTTGATTATATTAATAAATACAAGTATTACAAACAAAACCGTTCTCTCTTCTTTTTGTAAATATATTTAAATATTATTTATTAGCTGAAGCGCCCGTTGATTCTCAACGGAGAATATAGAAGTAGATTAAATTCAAGTTGCCGGTCGTGCAATGCGTAAATTCCCTTTAGAATACAGTCTAAAATCCCTAGCTATTCTTTCTATATAGGAAATTTCTATCTCAGCAATCTTATTGATCGTCAGGAGGATTGCCTGTTTACAACCTCAACAATTTTGGAAAATTCACGCGTATTTTGTCGAATTTCTCGAAATTTCGATTCGGAAAAAATATTCCACGATCAAAATTAGAATATTCATTTAATTTACGTTCTTTTGCTTCTTGTCTCGACTCTGCACGACTATTTTTCTATTTTAATTCTTCAAAAGAAATATAGCCTGCTACCGATAAAAGTGAAGATTAGATTTATTCTTTATGGAAACACATCTGAGCGATCTTGGTTCAAACCCAGCAAAATTATCGAATAAAATTGAGACAGTACGTCCTTCCTGCTCCCAGAAAACACGTACGCCAAAGTTTGACGCGAATCTGGCAAACGGTTTGTACTAAAATCGAAGATACACGACAAACAAACAAACGTACAAACACGCAGAATATTTGCTTTACATCATACAAGACATCTAACTTCCCTCATCCATGAGCTGGTAATCTCCTGACTGTAATTACGTACCTGCAATTGCTGGTTACCTTCTTACAGAAAATTTCTCATTATCCATGTAATATATCGTCCTCTTCAATCATCAGCTTTAAGTCCACGAGTATTTTTACGGGATAAAACATGAGCTCGGATTCAACAATGGGATCGGCAGTCAGGGGGATGATTTGTTTATAGCCTCGAATTTTCACAAAGGTTTTGTATATTTTATCGATATTCTCGCAAATTCTTATCGAAAGTAAGATTTCACGTCCAAAATAAGAATCTTTATTCAATTTTCTTTCTTTCGGTGTTTGTCTCGACTCTGTACGACTATTCCTTCTAATTTAATTCTTCAAAAGAAATAAAGCCTGCAACCGATAAAAGTGAAGCTTACGTGTATTCCTTATGAAAATCTATCTGAGCGATCTTGGTTCGAACCCAGCAAAATTCTTTAATAAAACTGCGACAGTACTTCCTTCCTGATATAAATGGACACGTATGCAAAGTTTGAGACGAATCGGGCAAACGGTGTGGACTCCGATCCAAGACAAACAAACCCACAGAATGTCTGCTTTATGTATATAGGTTTCAGTTATATCATTAACAAAGAATCTTGTGACGTCATACCTTCATCAGTATTGTATAAAAGTAAAAAAATTAAAGTATGTGATCGGTCGATTCTAAGAGGGGATTTGGGGTACGTATAATTTGATGCGAAAAAAGTGAAAAATATGAATCTCAAGAGCCAAAAATTTTCTCTATTTTTTCCATTTAACTTAAAAATATATCATGCCTTTTCAATGCATAAAATAATTTTGGCCACTGTTATATGAATGGGCTATAAAGTAGGACAGCTGGCACTCAACCGACCAGAAAAGAATAGTGCAAAGTCCTACAAAATAAATAAAACGGAATGTTCAAGTTGAGGATCATTGTTTGTCTCTCAAAGAAAGAGAAATGAGAGCAACGATGATACTATGAGGTCAGGGATATCCTGAAAACTTTAGACGGAGTATTCTCGAATTCAGACACGCCTTTGAAGGCTGAGAAATTGGCCGAAATGCCAAGAAGATAACGGGAGACGGAATAGAGGATTCGAAGAGAAAGGAAATAATCGAGGAGCAGGTGGTTGTTTTGAGGGAATCCAAGAAACTGCCGGGATTATGCTTAATGATCAAACTACGAAAGTGGCATTCAAAAACTTTGCGGAGAAAACTTATTTGGGAGAACATTCCACCGAGATATAGTCGTCTACTTTGATGAGTTTCCTTCATTTCACTTGATAGCACTTACGATACAGATTCGGCGAACTTCGTAGATATCGTTTTTGTCCCAAATGCACTTAATGTAGAAAGATGTATTGAGTTCAATGATATTATTTCAAGAATCTTATCAATTGAAATAAGTTTTGGCAGTTTCGTAGTTTCAAACCCTCTTTCTCTAAAATTAAATATTCTACGACGGAGAAGACGAGACGCTTTAATCTCACCCGAGTAATATTCATATTATTCTCTGTAATATCAACAGCAGAATTATTAAATACAATATTAACAAAACCTTTAAATAAATCCAATTCAAGAATTTAATTCTGAAATATTTTGCGTTAGATAGGGTATTTCCCAAAAGGATTGACCTAATTTAAGAAAAAATATGTCTGTATAATATTCAGCCCGGAGGCCGGTTGGTACCTCATCCCCTCTGGCATAAGCTACTAAGAGCAGAGAGGAATGAGGTTCACTGGGCAGGATGAGGAGTGAGGTAGTTTGCCATTGCTTAGCTCGCTAAGCCAGAATGATATAGAAGAATGAGGCGTTAGTAAATAATCAAAAAGAAAATAGACAAAAAGAGAACTCACGTAGCCGTAATTCACCGAGATAAATAAACAGGAAACTTACCTCGGGGTTTGGTTCTGCTGCTGCCTGTGGTGAGTCCAGCGTCGCAGGGGAAGCACCTGTATCCAAAACACTTAGTGTTGGTGCTGTGTGCATATATTTTGCACTTATTCTTGGTATTCATTCTCTTTATTCAGTAAGGACAGAAATTTCGCGGTATCACTTTCTCAAGATATATTTCGCTGGAGATCGAATAAATTCGTCAGAGCTATTTATCTCTTTGGTTTTTCGTCGAGGCAATTTCATTGCACCGCCCCGCAGCCACGCGTAATGATATCGTTCAAAATCACGCAATTCTTAATCGCTTCATCACGATAACCACTTAAGGCCATTAAAGCGGAAGACTTTTGCGTGAAAACGCACCCACACGATATTCTCAACGCATATTTTGCTTAATTTATTGTCAACTCGCACGTTCACGAATTCAGTCCTCATACTCATTGCAGGGCATGACTTACAAAATCCAAGTCCGTTGGATGATCACGTGATCACGCAGGCAACATTTAATTTCCCCGTGGACGTCAAACGGAGTTACAGTATTGCGTGTCGGAAGCCTCAGTAGTGACGAATGTGCTAATATAGAGAACAAGCACTAAGGATCCGAATCCTACATCTTGACAAACCTGGCTTTTGGTATTTAGAAATTCATTACTTTCTCACGTTTGTAAACCAATTAACCGTAAATAGTTTACGTTAATGTTTGATTGGTTATTCAATAACAGGGCAAAGCGGGGGAAGATGTTTTAGATTACGTCAGCATAGTTCCGGAATGAAAGAAAGGATGTCAAAAATGGCACAAAAATAAAAGGATTTCACAAATGATATAAGATGCATTCGTATAAATCAGGTTATCAGAAGTATGTACCAAAAAACAATGTTTTTCGTGAAAGCATTTGGGTCTTCCCCTGTATCATTGGAGTAAGATGCAAAGGCTCGCAGAAAATTATTAACTCTTTAAAAATACTGTACAGTTTAAAATATATTGATAGTATTAATAGTAAAACATAGTCTACATCTACATTAATACCCTACAAGCCGCCTTTCGGCGTGTGGCAGGGGGTGTAAACACCAGTTGAATCTAAACTACTTCCTTATTCGGTTATTGTCGCGTATTGTTCGCGGAAAGAATGAATTTTTAAAACGATTCGTCCTAGCATCTATTTCTCTTAACTTACGGTCATTATCGGATATGTAGCATGGGGGTTGCATGATACCGATTGTATCTTCCGAAAATGTAGTTTCCCTGAATTTATCAAGCAATCGCAGCCTAGCTTCCAATCTCCTTTCTTTCAAGGATTCCCAACCTATGTCTGAGATTAATGAATGAAAACAAAGATTCCTTTACCCTTTTTAAAATTAAAACTTTTTAGCGTTGTTTTTAAATAAATGTCGTTAACTTATTCTTTGCGATGGCTTTCTGTTTCCGTTATTGTGTTTCACTTAGTCTAATCATGAATAGGACTAATATCCTAAAATAGCAGTCGTTGGCCACTAAATTAGTTGAGGTTGAAGAAGGCTTTGATGTTGAGGGATCCTTTGGACGTTCTTCGATATATTCATGGATTTTAGGGGCTGCTGAGGTTTCTAAGAACCACCTCCATTCTCAAAGATCAAACGCAAGAAAAGCACGATTTAGAATTTTGGATGTGTCACAAATCCCACTCGAAGAAAATCCCGAAACTGCATTTTTGAAAGGTTTCACATTTCATCCACGCTGTGCCCATCAACTTTCCTCACTGATATCTGGTGATTCGTCTCCTAGGATCCAATTAGGGCGGTTATAGATGCAGAATTTTGGGTTGTTGGTCAACCTCCCCCAAATAATGGGGAAAGATCTTTCCAGCACATATTTCTCCAGTTCATGGCAATGTGATTGTCTCACCAAGCCAACGAGGCAACCAATTAACATCTGAAAGTCATTTTGCTATCGCTGGTCCATTAAAACTGTATTGCCAACCGACATGGAATCGAAACATATTTTAGCAAAAAATCGAGGTATTCACGGAAATTCTCTGTTCTAAAAAGCCTTTCAGAGCAAATCGAACGCGTCTTAGAAAACTGCTGGACATCTCAACGACGAGAATCAAAGCGATTTGAGCGTCCGTTTGGCATATATCCGTATATGGAAGATTACAATGATGATTATAAATATAATTTGGGAATCAGCACTACAATAATCTATATCTGAAAATGTCTTCATTAACAGTGATCAATAACATTCATAGTAATTTAAGTAAATAGTATTGAATTATATTCCATATTTTATCCGCAGAATGTTTGAGAAAGTAAACTTTCGAAAAGACATAAATTTAATAATTGGATACCAAAGGGAATAGAGACGTAAACTCTATAATCTCAAAAATGACGCTATGGTTGATAGGTATGACTCAGTGAGTATAACTAACTTATTTGGATACGATCTTAACATCTAATAATGCTTTGAGCGTCTTTACCCGTTTGGCATCTTTCCCTAACTTATCCTATATCATAAAATTTGGAACGTTAGTAATTCATAAATACAGCATATAAATATAATTCAAGGAAAAACATATCATTTAGGAATGAAACAATAAAAATATTTCCATTCACGATCATGAATGTAACGTTTCAAATTAGAGTGGGTATTTTAGAAATATGTTTATGAATTAATTTAATTAAATCCAATTTTATAGTCCCTCATCTCCCTCTGAACTTCTACAAGGCGAGACCATTTTTGTGAAGGGGTTTTTTTGTAGAATGCTAAGCGATTCCTTTAAGAGCTGATAGATTTCTTGTTTTACAGTTCCATTCACTCCATCGAACAACTCCGTGAACTTTCTTTCTTAGATTCCTCTTAAATCGTTTCGTTTCAAAATGGATACAGAAACTTCAAAAATGGCTGAGATTTTGCATTTCAACTCAAAATTCTGTCTTCAATATCTCAATTTCTCACTCTCTCATTTTCATAATTCGCAGTTCTCTTCTGAGGACGATGATCATTTAAAAAATTACTTCTACTTCACATGAATTAAACCAAAATATTCCAAATTAAGGACCATTCCTATTTTAACACACATAAAAGAGAAATTACGACTAGTTTTAACTGGTAATCTATACAGTACTGGTTCGATGCTCATCCCCTACGCCATTGGCAAACAAAAACATTTAAGAAGGGAATGAGGTTTATTAATCAGGATGAGGAGTGAGGTAATTGCTTTCTTGGGTTACTAAGAGTGCAGCACAACTATCCTATGGATAGCAGACAGAATTCAATGCCTTCCAAAGAGTGACTTCAATGAATGCAATTTTTAAGAATCACTAATGCGGTGGAATTCAAATTATCACAGCCATAAAACAAGAGTGAACTAAAATGAAAGACTCATTTCCCTGGATGCTGTATCAAAACATGAATTATAAATAGTCCATTCGTCTAAATGAAGTCAGCGGAATTTTCATCCTGATAAATAATTCTACTCAAATATTAGTAATAACTCAAATTGCGCCTTATTTGAAATAGAAAGATGTAAACTAATAATACGTCTGACGTATTTCATGGAAAGCCCATGCGGGAGTTTCACATCCCGTGGCGAAATTCGATGAATTGCGACCTTGATGATTTAATGCTCTTTCAAATTCGCCTCCAAATTGAAAACTCGTTTTGAGATCAAAGATCTGCTTCGTATTTAACGAACCGAAGGGGGAAAAGAGGGTACTCATTCCCGGCAGACTCCGTAAACTATTTTTCTACTCACTTCTATTTACCTCCCCATCTAACTTTCCTTTACCGAAACCTTATTACTATTATCGCCAATTTTGTTTTAAATCACTAGTTTCCATGTTGATATACCTACTTGATAAAATAATAGATCACAAAAATATTATTATGATTATGTTTTTACTTTCTCCCCATACGTAGTATAGAGAAAGCATTGTATTCGCAAAAAAGTTCGACCTCCAGATTTCGACGGAAATAGATGTTTTGGGGCCCATAGAGCACGTTTTCGCTATTTTCCCGAACATGTCTGTCTGTGTGTGTGTCTGTCTGTGGTAAAACATTTTGTGGGCGCTCTATCTTAAAAAGTGATTATCCGATCATTTCCGAAATTCATATTTAGTATTTTCCTAACAATGCCAAGATTTGATTAGTTTTTGATGAATACCACTTAACCGGAAGTTGCGGTTTATCCGGAAAAAAATTTTGTTTCTTAAATATCTCTGTCAGAATGCAATGTAGGTATATACAATTTTGCACAAAAACTATAGATAATGTACTTTACTAAAACTTTAGTGTGAAAATTTTTTTTCTTAACACTGATTGTTTAGGAGTTATTCTTGAATAATGGTTTACCGGAAGTTGTTTATCCAAAAATTGAAGTTTTTCATACATATCTCTGACAGAATGTGTTGTATTTATATACAATTAGTACAAAAGTTATAGATAATTTATTTTACTACAAATTTTGTTTGAAGCATTTTTCTGTAACGCTCATTTTTTTGGAGTTATTTATATATTACCGGCATATGCTTCTGTTTTCAATAAATATGGAAAAAGTCATGTGTTGGCCACATCGGATTTTTGTGTTTACACAGGGAAACTCGAAGTCATTATCCCAATATTTTTTTCTTAGAATGTTTTGCATGAGCAGAAGGTTATTTTCCCAGGATATTAATATTCCCTGCACGAGTGTCCTCGGAGCATTAATCTGCAATTCGCACATTCAAATGCAGAGAGCCTTGATTCGCTCTTACGAGTGCAAAACCATTCGCGTAAGTTCGCATTTCCTGGAATTTCCCACGATGTGCAGTTTGCACACTTAATTCGCGAAACGCCATCTGCGATTACAATTACACGTGAAATGGATGCAAATAGAACTTCATTCGTCTGCACCTTCCGCTTGAAGTAAGTTTCCCTTTTGATATGTGCTCAGGAATTCTAGTTTAAAGGGAAACATTAACTGTGCACTTCAGCACATTGCATGTGAATTCACAAAAGCAGTTGAAGTGAAAGATGTGACGTATTAATGTATGAGGGAAGTGGGACTTATCTTATAACTTTTCAATTGAATAAAGCTTTTCTTAATAAATTCACAAAATAGGTTTCGCCGAATAATCAATGAACTGGTAATTTAGAGGAAACTTTCTTATTTTGGAAAAGGCAAAGAAGAAGATTGAAAATTTTACCAACAACTTGCAGCATCAGAAAAGGAAGAATTTTACAAAAGGTAAATTTAACGGGAATTTAAAAGGAAATGCAATTTTAGAGTAAAATAAGTAAGGGATAAAAAAGAGTGAAATTATACAATATTTTCATGAATTAAACCATTTTTGATTGACTTGAAGGAGCAAACACCTACTACACTCAAGAGCGTGCGTTAGGCCATTTCGTCACATTACTACCATAAAAAATGCTCTTGCTTATAAAGGCAAATTAAAATGGTAAAAACATTCTTTCTAAGTTTACGAAGCTCTTAAATTTGTTCGCTCTCATTCATCATTTTAAAATAAATAAGAACCTCCAGAAGAAAATCCCAATATGTTTTCTTTCCAACTACTTATATCAATCCCTTCACTCAAGTCTTCAATTTTCAATCCAAGAAAATCTAATTCAAATCTAAGGAAGGACAGATGAAACCAAAATTTGCAAATATTTCCTTAGTAAAGATGTTTTATTATTTATGTTGTCGATGTAGTGGTGATGTCTATATGTTTAGTCAGAGGAAGCCAACGAGATTATTTACTTAACGACGTTTGTTGAGGTAAACAAACGAATTAACTAAACAGACGCTTTCCGAACTAAATGTATTCAAGATTTCCATGTTTGTCTTGTGATGTCTCTTACGAGCAGCCCATGCGACTGCCTCGAGTCTGTGCATAGCGATTCCTAATTTATTAATAAATGTAATCTGATGTTTCATTTTACCCGGATGCTAATTCCGAAATAATTAGGCCTCCCACCGCTGTTAAACCTTTGAAGAGAAGTTTCTTTCTCGATCCCAATGAACTCTTAAGAAGCTATAAGCTGCAGTTTGCAGAATCCGGGTACCGTTCCGCGGCAGGAGCGTTTAATTGGGTCGTGCGGGGGGCGCTTTCAAATAGTGAAGTTGCTGAATACTCCCGTATCCTTATTGAGGCGCTCTTTGCGAAGACTTTCAGCGATATTCGCTAAACGGCGGTGGAAAAAAAGGAGGACAATGGGGAACTTGGTTGGAGGTGCAATTACGTTAAGAAGTGGAGGTTAATGGGCATCTCGCGTGGTAACGAAATTCCGCTGTTTCTCGACGTCTCTGAGATGAGGGATATCGATGTGTAACCGTATAACTCACGAGCCAGCCAATTAAACTTACCTTTAAATATTTTGCATTTATGAATATAGAGTCAATTAGGATGCCATGGAAGATCACGTAAAGGGTCATCCCAAAGCCGATTATTCTCATCATTACTGCGTACGAGATCTGCACAGTAGATAATAAGTATGAATATGAAATTACGTGAAAGCATTCGGACCCACTGGAGCGGAGCATTAAAACGTTAAAATAATTCAAAGGAAGACAAATTTAATAGATAAATAAGTCCAGATAGTCCATTCATTTAAGTTTTAGTTCATACAACAATCTGGGAAATTAAAGTGTTCAAAGGCTTGGGTGTGATTCGGAGAGATGAAATCCCGTACAACTCTGCCCAGAAGATTACACGTGACCTCAATAGCACATTTATGGCTAGGATGATACTTAGAAACCTGCAAAGGATACAAATGGCTTTCTCTAGAAATGCTTCTTAAATTCAGCGAATTAATGATCTCCTATGATATTTGAAGCTAAATAAATACGACAAAATTCACAACTAACTCCACTTTCAAGTTAAATTTTACAACGAACCTATTTGAAGACAAAGTACTCGCCAAAGCGGAAGTAATTGCCCCAATTCCTGAGCTTATGTACTTAAATAATAGACTTCATTAACATTTTGGCTGATTTATCATTCTTTCTTCTAAAAAAAATTAATTGGGATGTTTTCTATAGCTACCCGTCGTAATTATATTCATTAGTAAGTCTCGTTTACATCGTATAACTGAAGGAATCTCCCCATTTTCCGAGTGTGTTTTATTTCACTTTCCAACACAATGGACATGTAGTCGACGACTTGTTTTCTTTAACGTATTTATTCTAACGAGTGTCGACTATACATGAATAGCGTTATGAAATGCAAAACGAATCAAAAGCACTGGAAGAATATAAAATACGGTGCGCAAATTATATACTTAATCAATCCGTCAAAATGGCTGATCTGTCCTTTTCACCAACAATACTTGTTTACGTCACCTCCATAACAACGAACAATAATCATTGTTCAAAGACAACGCGGCGGGAGCAGTGGCGACACGCGGAGTATCGCCACAGACATATTATGAAGATATTAAACTGTACCGTTATTTGCTTACATATAGAGCACGTTTGGGTCCCTTCGTAACAAATATGATGCTTGTAAAAGCGCGATGTAGTATTGATTCTTACGAGATGTGGAATCACCACCTCATGAAAACAGCGATAGCCATGGAATCTGCATTGCAAAATACCAAGGTATTTTCATCTATATTTCAATCTCAAAACCGTCTTCGATATCCTTATAATGTCACTGGATAACTCACAAAGCATAAATGAGTCACAAACAATCCTCGATACTGTCCTTTCTCCTAAAAAATATTCAGAGCCTCCAACAAATGCCTCAAAACCGCAAAAGGAAGAGAAAGTGAAAGAGTTGTCCTAGAAACGGTAACTTAGCAACGTTTGGAAGTTAAAAACTTTCCCTCCAATGAAGGCGATTTCATGGGAGTCCTTAATCGACATCGATGACGACACGTACCGCAGTTTTCGAGCTTAATAATCAGTTTAGACTTTCTGCATTTCCTCACTTTGTATCCAACCCTCTCCTTCCCTACCTTTCGAACGGTTCCGCCTCGTCCCTCCGCCGCCCATTCCAAATGGGAATGAAAGAAAAAGGGTCGCAGACCGGATGAATCCGGAAGACCGGCGACTTTGAAAAAAGGGGAATATTTCCATCCGAATAAATTAGCGGATTTGAGTTTCAGAAACGATAATCATTTCACCCCAATTTCGAAATTATTTTTTTCTTACCGCTACTGTAACTAATTCGCTTCTACAATTCTTATGTAACATTCAATGACATATACATAAATACATACAAAGGACTTCATTTGTCGAAATTGGGACTTTTAAGTCCCATCTTCCATTTAATCAAAAACATTTTACAATACATATGACATAGTATATAAAAAAATCAAATCATATAACAAAATAAAATACAAGTCTATAAAAAATATTTAAAAAATGCAACTATATAAATCTATATAACAAAATGAAAAATAATGCTAACATAGTACATCATTATACAAAGTACAATTCTATTAAATATGATACCAAAAAAATTTAAAATGAATACTAACATAATAGAGACTTATACAAATTTGAACATATGTCAATGAAATAAATTCAGTGAAACGTTTTTTAATTCTGTGATAATTATATTCAGCCTTATTGTTGTGTTTTAAATATAAATATAATAGAATATTTCAAGAAGGGATTCAAATGCATCTTTTTAAAGAGCTATTCATATTACATCGATAGCTTTTCAATAGTTAATTTAAAATGAATGTATTGGAAATGATAGACAGTAAACAATTTATGAATTGGTTGCCATTGGTGATCTCGAATGTGATCAAACCAATATTATGCTTTTTAAGACATGGTATCAGATTTAAATTAAGCGTGCACAGAGTATTACAATTCAAACATTTGGATTGGCAAACCCAGAATGCTGGAAACGCGAGGGAATTTAGAGATTAGAAGCCAGAGAGACAGCCGCGATGGAAGAAGAAGGAAATTTGCTTCGCCTCCCTCAGCGCTTTGTCTTTAGTGTCTCTCCTTTTATGATTTGCAGCGAAGCCACGATGAATATCGAGTCTCTTTCGGTTCGATAGAGGGAAGTACTGTCCTTGGCCGTCGTTGACAAATCGCTCCTCATTCCTAGAAACGGTGAGACTCCGCCGAAATGCGCTGTTTTCTTTCGGATGATGAGGTACTCCGAGAAAATGACTAACAGAGATTTCTCCGAAATGCTTAAACGGTAGTTGTTGGGAGAAAAGACAGATACATCTGCCATTCCAACGCGAGGGTTTTTCCTATTATCCAGAAGATGCGTCGTTATTAATAAAAAATATTACAGTACCTTTGGTGATAAGAATAAAGCATTTATTTTACTGATATCGTTTCTTATTGGAAAATTAGCAATAAACAACGTTAAAGACTATTAAATGATAAGCAAAACGCTACACAAGTTACTCTAAGCCTATCTTGTTTGTAGGTTTATATACATACATCCTATTTCGTTTTAATACACTAAAATTTCGTCATGAATGATTGATAATTTATCCATTGGTTTGCGATTATACTATGTATTAGTACCGAGTTTTACTTTCCTTGCTTGATTTAGTAAAAATAACCTTTTGCTCGAACTATTCGCATCGTATTGGAAGAACAAGTGACAGGCTCTCTTCTATGCTATTACTAATTAGTAGAGATGTTTGTTTTTCGCAATAAGCGATAAAACCAACAAATAACGCAAATTTTGGCCGATTAAACGAAATAACGCTAATTTCGACAGTTTTAATAAGCAGCCCACGCTGCTTAATAAAACTGTTTTGGTGATTTTCACTTCATTCATCATTTGTAAGAGAGGGAAATGTAATTTTGGTATGATTTAAATAAATGTACAATATATTTGCGTATTTTTTGTCATATTTTTGATCACTCATGAAATCTTTGCCTACGCGAATTCAGCTCCAGCCTTTTGTAATAAATTCAAAAAACTTTCTTTCCATTATGGATTATCACAAAATCTCGCCTAATTCCACGAAGAAATATGTTTTTTTATGAAAATATCATGTTTTGTTGATCTGCAGCTGTGAAAGCATTTTCCTAAGGTGTAAACAGCAAAGTTTTAAATAAATTCAATAATTTGTATAATTTACAGTTAATAATATAGTCAATGCTTTTAATGTTTTTGCTAAAGTGTGCCTAATATTATTCCTTTGCTTAAATGAGACTGTGAAAATTAGTAACACCAAATTTAGTAAACATAATAAAAACAAAAAACACCACAATTTGGTTTTCAAATCAACAAATTTCAGAAAAAATAAAAACATTTTCAAACACCTCTACTAATTAGCCAGAAATAATTGACTCGCGGTTTATGAGCTGTGCCATGCATCATTAAATAAATATGTTATACTTCCAAGCACGGCGTTCAACTGCAACGGGTTGCATAATATCAGGTAGCTTGAATTATGAAAGTCTCAGAGTTAACGGGGACATACATACGGATAAATTCATTGACTTTCCATAAAAAAATGATAATTAGACGTAGATAATATCCTCGTGGAAGGAAAAAATTAAGCCTATCATTGATACATATCATCTATTGGCCGAAAGAATTCGAATTTTTGAGAAGCGATACACACGGGCTGTTCTCCGTCATCTCTTACGTCAGACATTTCTTTGCGCGAGCTCTAGTACTTGTGGACCAGGAGTGTTCAGATAGTGTTTTTAGCGAGGAAATCAATGTCCGCAGGCGCAAACATTTCAATTTGGTTCCGGATGGCCAAGTAAGCAACGCTTACGTCCCAGGATTCGATTCCCGGTACGAGGCAATGTATGAAATGACAGCTAAGCTGTCGTAGCACTTTTAAGAATAAACAACATTTCTATTGAATTTCTTTCAAAGTGTAAAACTAGAATGTCATTGATATCTTTGTAGAAGCATTTTATTCCGTAATGCAATTGCAGAGTATTTTTGAATACCGGAAGAGTTGTACAATGCATTAAAGATCATTTTTTCGATGGTAACAATACAGATGACAGTAAATAATAAAGCTTTATGAGAGGAAGTTTCGCCATCAAAAAAACAAAAGATATCTAAAAATATACTTTTATTTGTACAAAATATTTCCGTAAAACGATCACATTATGAATGAAATGTTATTTAAATTGACTCCACCACAAAATGATCCCCTCAATTGGAAAAAAATTGGTAATTAACGAGAAAAATTGTTACTCATGCTTTTATGAGGTTCAACTCTTAATTTGGAAGTTATTTATTGCTAAATGTGATCATAAAACGTGATTAATTATTCACTGCGGTAATTCAATGTTAATGGAAGAGAGAATTAGTGGGTATTCATTCATAATTTCCAGAGGTGTCAATTTGCTGAACATTCTGGAACGTACCTTTTAATAATAAATTCACATTAGAATAGTTGAGCGATTATTCACTAACATTCCCTACATACGCATAATTCAACGCAAAATACAATTAATCGATATTAATGGAAATTTAGGATTGCATCATTTTTGGTTTGCATTCCAGTCAAATTAATATAGATTTTAACTCCAATAAGAAAAAAAACTAAGAATTCCAAAAGAATTTTAAGAAACGACTTTTTCAGACCGAGATATTTCATGATTTAGAACGGTATTTTAGGTTTCCTAGGGAAAAAGTCTCACGAAAAAAAATATTGCAATTTAATTTATTAATAAATGCATTATGTTATCCATCATCTATAAAATTTGGTGGTAATATACTATTTTATTTAAATTAAAAGTTTAAACTAAATCTTTATCATTGAAACTTTTATTTACATCAACATAAATGTTTCAGTAAACAACCTCGTTAGCAACAAAACAAAGCGACGTTAAACACGGGATTGGTCTCCAAAATAATATAAAACATGAAGATGGTTTTGAGATGATATTTGACCTCGATTATCAATTAGTTAAACTTTTACGTCGAGGGTATCATTCTTGCTATTATTCTATTAAAACCAAAAGAGAGGTAACTCGTATTAAAAATGAAATCAATTCCTGATGCAGGATGTGGATGGAAATGTATGACATATTGCTTCACTTTATATACATCGTATAGGCACGAAAAATATCTTGAAGAATCCGCAATACTTGGGTTTTACCTTCAATTAAATATAGGAGAAAGTGTGGGTTTCACGTGGTAAATGTTGAAGTGGAGAAAGGAATAATCGCTCTTTAAAGCGAATATTTAAAGGTGATGTGGAGGGAAGATAATGAAAAGTGGACGATGCAAAATTTGGTGTGAGAAACGAGCGAAAGAGTTTATTGGGAAATAAAACGATGACGTGAAATGCGAAGTGGTGCTGCGGATTCGAAAAAAATCATTAAGAACGGAATATTTCGATCGAATTGAAATTGAAAAAGAGAAAATCTAATATAGCTATGAAAAGTTCAGTGAAATCGCGGATTTTAAATTACAATTTCAAGTTACTCTACAGGGAAATGAATTCGATGTTTCGTAAACTCTTTTCAAAATCAGGGCTAAAGTTCAAGCAAAAATACTTACATTCTGCGCCATTGGCGGATTGCAGGGCTTAAATGTAAATGTAAGTAGCTAGGCAAATGTACGGTGTCATTAACAAAGAACGGGCTGATTATTTAGAGCATTTTCACTTGGGCTGGTAAACGACACGATGGGAAACTAGAAAGAATCTGATGTGGCCAGCACATGACTTTCTCCATATTTATTGAAAACAGAAGCCTATGCCGGTAATATATAAATAACTCCAAAACCATGAGTGTTACAGGAAAATTTTTCATACAAAACTTGTAGTAATGTACATTATCTATAGCTTTGGTACATAACTACCTAGCATTCTGACAGAGATATGTACGAAGAACTTCCATTTCTGGATAAACAACAACTTCCGGTTATCCATTAATGAAGAATAACTCCTAAATAATCAGTGTTACGAAAACATGTTTAATACAAAAGTTGTAGTAATGTACATTATCTATAACTCTTGTATATAATTGTATATACTTACATTGTATTCTGACAGAGTTATTTTAGAAACAAAATTTTTTTCCGGATAAACCGCAACTTCCGGTTAAGTGATATTCATCAAAAACTAATCAACTCTTTGCATTGTTAGGAAAATACTAAATATGAATTATGGAAATGATCAGATCATTTATTTTTAAGATAGAGCGCCCAGAAACGTTTTTACCACAGACAGACACACACACAGACAGACATGTTCGGGGAAATAGCGAAAAGATGGCTCTATGGGCTATGGGCTCTATGGGCCCCAAAACATCTATTTCCGTTGAAATCTCGAGGTTGGAATTTCTTGCGAATACAATACTTTCTCAATACTACGTATAGGGAGAAAGTAAAAATAAGCAGAAAGCACAAGTCAAATTTAAATCTCCCTACTGATCAAAGAAGCTAAGTAATAGCAACCGTAGTTTTCAGAAGCGTATGTAAATGGTAATAGGAGCATGTCAATGGCAAATAGTCAGGCGACTCTTGAATATTCAATATGATTTGGAGTTTATACAAAATGGTACCAACTACGTAATTTCCCAAGTAAAAACGTACTGAAAAGAATGACACGCGTCAGGATTTCTAATATAAAATATGCATATGGAAGTCGATTCAGTTTAATATCTTTGGGACACGCTCACGAATAACTTAAAAAGGGGCATATCCGGAATATATGAAAAACACGGACTTATAAAGAGGAGGCAAAAGAGTATATAATATCAAAACGGATGAGAAGGGGACAAAGAAAAGAGGAAATTGTAATAAAGAGTTGGTTGAACAAGGTCAGCGCTAAAAGAAATGAAAGAAACGTAGGAGAATGCCAAATGAGAATAAAATTGATGAGGGTCAGTGGAGTTCATTTTTTGAGATAAACTGTTTCGCAGTTCGTGGAAAAAAACATTCAAAATAATACTCGAAAATGCTTTCGCGTTGTTTGGTTTCCTTTCGCATAATTTACTTGTCGGAAATTCCAAATAATGGGAAAGGGACACATAATACATTTAAGTTATGACGACTTTTTGCCTGAGAAGTGTAAACTTGGGTCATTAACTTTTTTCATTTAACATTATTACATTAGTTTTGCGAAAACAGCTACGAAACAAGCACACACACACATCATTCCGAAAATGGTCAAAACGTGTTCTAGGGACACCAAAACATGTATTTCCGTAGAAATCTCGAAGTCGATTTTTTTCATGAAAACAATACTTTCTCTATACTACGTAAATGGAGAAAGTGAAAATATTTGCTCATCTAATTCTGATTCATTTGACTTAAAATAGTGAGGGAAATGCAAACTGATTCTTCAAGAAACTAATTTTTAATAGAAACCACTCCTTTCTTTCACTCAAGGATAATCATTTCTGGTATAGTTCTCAATATACTGTCTAAGAGTATATAGCATTTGAAATTTTGATAGTAACATTTCCTTTGATATGAAAATGAAAAACGTAAATTGCAACTGAAAACTACATTTAAATCTAAACTAGCAAGTATCATAGAATGTAGCGTCTTTCAAATACGACACATTCCTTGCGCGGATGAGATAAAAAGAAAGAAAAATTCGACTTAGGAATAAATGCACTTCATCTTAGAAATACATATCATTATTCTTGTTTCTGATTTGATTTTATTGATAATTTAAATCTGCAGTTAGTTCCGCATTTTGTGCAGGTTAACTGATGTCTTCCGTGCAAATAATTGTGACGATTTTAATAAAATGAAAATGCACCTTTGTTTTAGATGATGGGAAAAATGTTTAATTTGTTATGTGATTCCACTCTAAATTATCAGAATGAACAGTGGAATTGTTTTCACTGCTTTTTTAAGCGTTCAAAGAGGCATAATATCCTTAGGCAAGGACAAGAGGAATTGAAAAAAATGCAAATTTTGGATTAGCTTCCGTCTCTATCTATTATAAAGTTAATATAAAATATATTCAGTATATGCATTATATTATATACGATTGTGATTTATTAATAAAGAATCCTACAATCTTGTTTAGTTGGTTAATTGTTGGTTGTATAATGTTATATTGTAATATGCAACTGTTATATTAAAATTTTATTGAAAAATAAGACATGTTTATGCATTTTGTAATATAGAGTATATGACAGAAAAAATGAGATATTGATTTATACATAATTATAATTTGTATGTTTTTTATTTGAATGGACATCAGTTTATTTTTGTTTATTTTTTGGAAAATAATTGTCTATGTCTATGTAAGAACCCTGCAAGCCACCTTTCGGCGTATGGCAGGGGGTGCAAGCACCTTGACTCTATTTTCCTAAACGGTTGGTTTCGCGTATACTTCGCGGAAAAATGAATTCATGAAACGACTTGTTCTAGCATCTATTTCCCTAATCTTTCTGGCAGTATCAGAATGGCCCATATAACAGGGGGGTCGCATTATATCGGTTACATCATCTGAGAACGTAATTTCTCTGAACTTATTTAATACATTTATCCTTTGATTTTTTCTTCCATCTTCTAATGATTCCCATTCCGCTTCTTGCATCATCTGAGTGACACTCGCTGTTTTATCGTAGCAATTCTTTACAAATCGTATCGCCTTTCGTTGTACTTTTTCTAAATCCCGATTATGACATTTCTCGGCCCATACACTACACTTAAAAGGTGAGGCCTAACTAACGCTAAGTAATATCGCTCGCGAACTTTTTCTTCGCTCCTACCGAGTATTCTTTTAACGAAGCCTTATTTCTTAAGTTCTTTTCCCCATATATTTCAGATGTGGGCACTCCATGATAGATTATTCATGAGAGTTACTCCAAGATACTTCACCGATTCTACTGTCATTAGGTTTACCCCTCAGAGGCTGTAAGAATAATCATTTATTATATTATATATTATAATTGTGAATGTTTTAAACAATCTACTAATACGATTGCTATGTTGTGGTTCGATTCACAGTTGCTTGTTGAGCTAAGGATACCAGATTGATACACAAGATAGACCATTCCATTCATGCGCCCTTTTTCGTTATTTTATCAACTGCTACGAAGTCTTTTAGTCTGAAGTAATTGCGAAATGAAGGAAGAGATTGGTACTTTTTCCACAAACAATTTGTGAAATTGAGTCTGAAGTAATTGATTCTTCTCACTGATAGCATCGAAAAATTGATAAAATAAATTCAATATTAATAATGAATAAATGCATTTTTAGAAGCGGAGAATAATTCTCAACAATTATCTTTGGAACTCCAAAATTTTGAATCTCAATAGGGAAATCTTTAGAGCCGTGCACGTTGTATGCATTTAGATTTAATTTAATGTATTCGATCAAAGGAGTTTAAACAGCATTTAAGCATATTGCACCAATTCATCAAGTTAATTAATTTCAGAAGAGCGAGAAAGTTAAACCAAGTCTTCAAATTAAAGATTTCTTATGTTCTCGTGGAGGGTGGGTCGATAATCTGACGTCAACCATGGTTTGTCACTAAAAGCGATGCATATGTCTAACAATGAGATGTAAATTATGTTAAGTAACTATCTTTTTACCAAGTTTTTGTTTTAATGTGTGGACTTCACAAAGAATTTGTACACCGGCGCGATGGGAAAATGTATGTTTCTAGCATTGCCGCTGCGTTTGTGTGATTTTACAGTGATTGCTTTCACAATTCTTTTGTCAGGCATCACGGTTCATTCAAGCTCTTCACTCATTTGCCTTTCGTGATTGCCTGGAAGTGATTAATATGTCTTACAATAACTTGCTATAACAATAACTAAAATAACTTACTGTATTGCATAAAAAGGACGGTGTATTTTAAGGATGGCCGAGGAAGGATGTATGCTTTGACATATATAAAGCAACCGATTTTTATAAATGGTTCAGTGCAAATATGACTTATATATATAAACGTGACTGAGCGAACTAAAGCCTCAAAAACAGAATATTACTTACATTCTTGGAAAACCCCATGAAATGCACGATCTAAAGATTATGGAATTATACATTTCCTTTACAAGAAAAATTCAGTTTGCTCAGATTTAGGCCAAAATCGATGAACCTGACCAATCTATATATATAAAGCAGAAATTCTGTGGGTTTGTTTGCGTCTTTGTGGGTTTGTGTGTTTGTGGGTTTGTTTGTCTTGGATTGGAGTCCACACCGTTTGCCAGATTCGCGTCAAACTTTGCGTACGTGTTTTCTGGGACCAGGAAGGACGTACTGTCTCAATTTTATTCGATAATTTTGCTGGTTTCGAACCAAGATCGCTCAGATGGGTTTCCATAAAGAATAAATCTAATCTTCACTTTAATCGGTAGCAGGCTATATTTCTTTTGAGGAATTAAAACAGAAGAATAGTCGTGCGGAGTCGAAACAAGAAGCAAAAGAACAGAAATTAAATGAATGTTCTAATTTTGATCGTGGAATATTGTTTCCAAATCGAAATTTGGAGAATTTTGATAAAATACGCGTGAATTATCCAAAATTGTTGGGGTTGTAAATAGCCAATCCTCCTCACGATCAATGAGATTTTTGAGCCGAGCTCATGAATTTTCCTGTACAGTAAGAATAGCTTGGGATTTTAGACCTTATTCTAAAGGGAATTTACGCATTGCACGACCGGCAACTTGAATTTAATCTACTTCTATATTCCCCGTTGAGAATCAACGGGCGCTTCAGCTAGTAAGAAATAAACTAGAGGTTTCCAATTAATACTAATCTGAGATATTTTATAGAAAAGCACCTTATTGAAGTAAAATTGAAGAAAGCAAATACTATGATAGAATATTGATGTAGAATAAATAGGTATCCCTAAAACTATCAACAAATTGCAACTAATGAAAAGTTGAGAATCATCATCATTTTGTCATATATAATGGAGTATTTTCGTTCTTAATTACAGGTATAATTTTTGTCAACGGAGTTGGTAGCAACATTTTTTAAAGGGTTCCCACAGCTTAGGTCGTTTCGCGCCTCCAACTGGGAATCGAAGCCAGGACCGCCTTCACCAAAGCCGAAATCACATGGCCATCCTTGAGCCCCCAAACGGAGTTAATGATTCTATTCCTCATTTGTCATACGTATCAAATTAATAGTTTCTGACGTTTTCTTGTGGAAATCCTTCATTATTATAGAATAAGAGTAACTCTGTCACTTCCAAATGTCACCTGATGACGTTGCACGGCAACGAAACCTGGGTCTCGTAATTAAAGTAGATGTGACTTTCATTCTATTGTCTTAAATATGCCCAAGAAGGCAATTGGTGGGATTATCGATCACTCTTAGTGCATAAATTCGCTTTTCGTAGGAACGAACTCAATTTAAATCTACAGATTAAGAGGCGAGATCCTCGGATTCTTTACAGCTACTGATTCTTCGTTCAATGAAAAAGTGTTTTTCGTGACGAAGTAAGTTAAGTTGATGCAAATTATGGGATATTTCTTACTTTCTGAATTCTGTCATTTCTTTACTAAAACTGCGAATTTGTGTCTATTTTTTAATGAGTGACTTCTAAACCAGGAAATTATTTATGGATGATAATTCTTATGAACGTGCTTACAAAGCTCTCTCAAAACAAAAACACTTTGTTTCGAGATGATTGCGTTTTCCTTTTAAGATGGTTTCTACGATATTCCACTAAGTAACGAATGACCATATTAATGAACATGTGTATTAATAATAAGGTTAAAATAGTATATACTAAATAAGGATCAGTTGTAAGATCACATGTAGGAATACTGGCGCAAACATAGGAGATTGATGATATCTCGAAATAGACATTTACACTATGAACCAAACCGTTTTGAACGTATTTTCCGTAAAAACATCATTTTTATTAAAGCTCTAATTCACATTAACGTACATAATTCTGTAAACAACCTCTTGATCTAAAATTGTAAACTTGTTTAATCAAAAGATATTTGATTGAATATTGAGTTCAGGTGGATTTTAAGACTAAATTATAACTTTCTTTTCTTGGTTTATTGGTTTGGAAAGAATTATAGCGTGGTGTTTACTATCTCCCTAAAATGAAAAGATTCTAATTATGAAGCATATGTTACGATCAGCACTGTTCCACTGGAATTGATCACTTTCCATCTCCCCTTTGACAACCCCCTATCTCTCCCGTGTTTCCGCTAGTATTTATATTAAAGATGAGAATACTCGTAGTTTCGAGATTATATTTAACCGTGGCCATCAATTAGTGAAACTTACACATCACATTTACATTAAGGATATTTTTAATTAGCTTGTTTTCTACGTTTCCGCATAAATGTCATACAGAAGGGACAGTTCTGAGAGGTACCCAGAATGGGGGCATCTATATCTGAATTAGCCCTAAAAATGATGCGAATATGATTTTCTATACAGCGAGACTCTAATCCAGTCCTTTTATTCTAAGATCTCTCGGTCAGTAGCTGCTACAAAGTATTCTCAATTAATTCCTCGCCCCTTCACGCTTCGACGACTTCACTCTGTCAAGGTTTTGCAAATATACATAAAAAGTTATGGTATTTGTAACGCCGATTATGTATTATTTTGTCTTATACATTGGGCCTAATAAAGGGCCTAGTTGCTCAAATTATGTTAAAAAAGTATTTAGATCTGAGGGAAGTTTTTATCTACTCTAAATACGAAAATAATTTATTTATAAATTAACAATCCTTCTTCTCGGAAATTCACCAATCGCCAGTGTCAGTCTGGAACCGATTTTTCGCGATAAACGAGGGTCGACTTGAGAAAGAAATATAAATATTTCTTCTCATGCAGACCTCACGTCTATCTCGTTTCTCTTCTTGTACGGAAAAGTCTTTCATCAAGCCCTTATAAAGCGCCTTTTCGTGGAAGGGAATTACGTCTTTTCATAACTTTTCCCATACTCTCAGCGTTTGAATTTCATTCACTGAAATGGAGATGATATCGTTTCTTTTTTATTGAGGCGAAATTGTTTTTATCATCGTTTACGACTCTTCCGTCCTGATTGTGTATTTTCTCCAAGAGTTCGAACGAGGGGAAGTCACTTTCATTTTTCCTCGAAACATTTTTCCCTCGATTTCCTCGTCTCTTTTTTTCCTCTCTTCGCCGATGCAGAGCGATGATTCGTGAGAGCGATTCGATCATCCAAACAACAAAACGTTTAAGGACAATGTCCAAATAACGGTAGTTTTACTCTCTAACTGAGGTTGCTCATAATTTAACTTCTACATCATCGTGAATTTCGCTCTCAAACTCGAATGAGAATTCATGACGTAATAGTGAAATTGACGTCACGCTGCGCACTTAACCAATCACGAATTTCGCTGATTTCCTAGAGGTCGCCGTTGTACCATCGCTGTCTCGAATTCGATACATTGTGCTTCATTGCCTTTGCTTAATGTTTAAATCTTGACCGCGAGCTAAAAGAAGGATACCAATACTACTAAGTCATTGCAAACGTACATGAAATGATACGAGTGGTTTGGAGATTTGATTTCTATAATTGGGGGTTAAATTATAATTTTATTGACATCAATTCAGTTAATAATTAATGATTATCCTTCATTGAAATAAATAAAGTCATAAAAGAAATAAAAATTGAATTGAAAATCATCAAATCATATGGATAATTCCATGGAATGATATCTCCATATTGCAGCAAATGTTTTGGAAAGTAATGTATTAATTAACGAATCTTTTTATTGACATTTACAAATAATGATTTACTGCTGTAATACATTTTGGAGCAATTGAGAAAACTGTTGGAGATTAAATTTTTGCAGTACCGCAAACAATGCAGAAGAGGCATCATAAGGTGCACCTGATTATGGCATCTTTCTTATAGTGGATTTGAGCGTTGATTATTCAGAGCGAAATTCCTCACCCAGAGGTCTTAAAATACGCCTCGTTGCTTTAAATTAGGCGGTGAATAGTCCCCAATAACATCAATTAAAATATCAATTAACGACGACGGCTCGCAGTCGATAAACCGGCATTCGGCCATTAAAAGGCCATTTCACGGGCGAAGGCTCTCCGCCGATTCATTAATTACCGATTCGCAGAGAACAGTTAAATTCGCAACGCGGTCAAACCACTTAAACTTCAGGTGTGGTAAGTCAATTGCTTCCGCCATTTTGGGCTTAATTAAGGAGGATGAAACGCTTGCACAACTACTATTGAATATCTAATGTCGAACTTCATTTCAATGGCTTATTTGTAACAGAAGCTTCAAATGTATCCGAATATTTTCATAATCATTATTGCCGGAACGGATTAGCATAGTTCACTGAACAAACAAAACCCTCACTTTATAAGTTTTACTTCTCCTTAATAATTACAGTGTAACTACTTGATGAGGGTTTACGTATTCCGCCCCTAAGGATGGAGACAATCATGGAGAAGCATACCAGAGACCATTCAACTGATATTATTACTCAACTTGCTAATGGAATACATACTTTAACTTTGAGCGATAGAATATGATATAATGCTAATTTATATATTTTTAAATGCCGTAAGTACTCCAGTATTAACCGACCCGAATATAAACCGAGGTTCTTAATTTAATCACAAAAAAACTGGGAAAACTAATTAACTCGAGTATAAGCCTAGAGCGTGATATACAGCTGATAATGAATAATTTCAAACAAAAGAATAGATACCAATAAAATTACTGCAATTACGAACGGCACGGGGTTGTGGAGAAAATTGTCAAAGAATCGTTAGCTGAGCAAGTGAGGAATTTACCAGCCCATTACCGGCTACGGCAGACTTTTTCCACTGTACAAGCAGAAGGGGCTTACACTCAGCATGAAAAATGTACTGAAAACCTCGATTTATACTCGAGGATAAACGGTATATCTTCTGCGACCATATTTCATTTAAATGGATTCCGATGTTCTTCCAAAGGACCAAAAATATTCAAATAATGGACAGGATATTTCAAATGCATATTTCATAGTAAATACTGACTTCGGAGAGTGAATATAGCATCTTTAAATGATGGACTATCGGCGTTTTGCAATTTTCGTACTGCGACAGCTGTTTTGATGATCGTTTCATTAGTGTATCACACAGTTCAATTCACAGGTTGATTTTGTTGATTGGATTGATATTTGGAGTTTAATTGGAGGAAAACGAATAAAAGGAAGTTTGTGTGTAACTAATCTTGTCTTTAGAAATTACTACAGTAATTCCTATGCAGTAAACTGTATTTGACTTGAAAATTAAATAATATTTCTTATTAAAAGAACGTGACGATTACTTCATCAAAGGTTTCACGGTTTCAGATGAAAATAATTTTTTTTTCTAATTAGTTTTATTTATTTAAATTTATGATAAATTATATAATTAAAATATGATCTAATTATTATGATTTTACAAAAGAAAATCTTCATAGTGAGAAAAATTCAACTTTGCCTGATTTTCTCTTGGTAGTTAATGACATCTGAAAAATAAACACGGTGGTTATAAATATAACAGATAAATATTGAAGAATGTTCTTCTCTGGAGCAAATTATTTGATTTTGACAATTTTTTTAACAAATCGGAACATTAAAAACTCCTACGAAAAACTCGCCGATTGAAAATGGCATTTCTACAAAACACAGGAAAGAAATTTTTTTAAATTACTTGCCACGTTAATTTTTTGTAGTGAAAAATAATAGGTATCCAGAGTATTCTGCTATTCATTCATGTTTTTGATACAAAGTGGGAGCAGATGAATGATACGGAATAAAACTTCTCAATGTGTTTCTCCGATTTTATAGTCACTCGATGGAAGAGGATTCAACCGAAGGAAGGTTAAGTGGAAGGCAAACAAAACTTGGCAACCGATACCCCTTTTCCTCTCATTCTTTTGTTCTCCACTTTTTAATAAAGGCTTTCTTTCTCGGAAGTTATTTCTCCGAAATCCCCGCCAAAGGATTTTCGATCTTAAAAAAAACGGCGAAACTCCGTAGCTCTCGTAAAACTTGAGATGGAGCTTCGATTCGGAATATTTATCCGTTGCCGCACTCTTTAAACTCCTTTGAGGGGATCTTTTATTCCAACTCTTGAAACCATGCCTAACCTCTTGGGAGCGGATGGATTCCGTACGGAAATAAAAGGATAGAAGTAATATTGCTTACCTTGAAATGTTTACATGTTAAGGCTTCTATTGAAAGTTAGGCTTCTATTAAAATCTTATTTTTATTGAAATGCTTGTTTTGCCATCAACGCAAACGTATAGTTCGATGTGATCTGAAGGGATTTAATATATGCAGAATAAAAATCAATTCATCCTCGAAGTTCATACCAAAACAATACCAACCAAGAATTACTATTTACCAAACAATTGTGTAACTTGTGATAGTGAGAACTGTGAGACAAATTGCCTGGTGAAGTACGGTGAACTGCTACGTGAATGCCTATCAGGAGAAAAATCTTGCATGATAAGTATTTGACAAATAATGTTACGCTATTTCTAGACTATATAAATATATGTTTAACTTTTTATAGATCCATTTCGTTTACTGTATAATTATATATTTTAATACTTATTATATATTTTTTTACTACTTTTATATTCTATGAAAATAATTTATAGATACATAGAATTTAACTTTTTGCTGTTTTATAAGAAACGTCGCCACCTGTCCCATAACTAACTGCGGCGGTAATTTACAATAAATAAATAAATATATATGTTAGCTTCTAGGTTGAAAGAAAACACTTCGTGATTTCCACAATAAATTTTAATTATCCGACCGGTTTCGGCATTGACAGCCATCTTCAGGTAAACCGGTCGGATGAATTAAAATTTATTGTGGAAATCACGAAGTGTTTTCTTTCAACCTAAGATGTCGTTCCACGTAGTACAGTCAGGAGATATCGATTACATTAGATTCTATATTATTTAAAAATTTTGTGCTTACGAATAATAATATAATGGAAACTATTAATTGATTCAATATTACTTTATGTGAATGCGCAACTCAAAATTTAGTGAAGTTATTAATTTTGGATTTTTTTAAACTTGAATATTCACATAATATACTTGATTATATTTTACTTGTTCAGTAAATTCAACTAGTTTACTAATAGTTCATTAGAAACGAGAAAGTATCACTCAAAAGGACAGCCAATCGAAAATACCTTCGTTCGAAATATTTCAAGTTCACACCTCTTAGTTAGCATGGTGAGATTAGAAGGGATTTATTAATAGGTAAAATGTATGCATTGTCAATAGACTTAATTAGCACTACTGAGACTATGTTTCACTTGAGGCGACAGTCGATTTATCGAAAGTATTTACGACGATGTCTCTTCGCGACGGAAAAGCCACATTTTAAAATTCCGAATATTTTCTCATACTCTCTTCACTGTTGCTAAGAATAAATTATTTAAAGTAATCAATTTAACAGAACCTTTCTTGGATAATATGTGGCGTATGGACTTATGTAGATTACAAGAATGGTGTTTGAATTTGGTTTCCAAAAGAGTTGTAAGCATATTTTCCTAAAAGGTTTCCGAAAACGTAACTGATTAATGAAACCCAGGTTTCCTGATCAAAAATTGAGCGATTTGCTAAATTTTCTTGTTTCATTTCTTCCCTGCTCATCCAGCATTGGTCCTGCGGCTATATCTTACTGATTGAAAGATTTTTTATTTATCTTTTGGTAATGGATGTAGAAAAGAAAAATTTTCCATCTTGTCTCGGGGATGTTCTAGGCTTTGTTGTGACGACCGTTACTGAGGTGTGATATAACTCCCTCCTTACGCTATGCTACGAAAACAGTTACTCTTAGACTAATTGGACTTCGCTTTGGTGGACTGACTCTCACACTGTGTGGAAAGCAAAAGCCTCACTCCTCATCTGCCCAACTAAACCTCATTCCCCTTGCTGTTGGCATCCAATGATGGAGTATGTGCCAAGCGGCCTTTAGGCTCGAGTGTTGTCTTCGAAGTATTCTGAGGCCGAAATCAAAATGCAAAATTTTCATTTGATGAAAATGTCAAATATACATTCGTAGCATATTGAAAGGAAATTGTTCGATGATTGGGTGATAATTTTTTTGCCGAGAGTGAAGCCTTTAAAAAAAATCTGATGCGGCCAACATGACTTTCTCCATATTTATTGAAAACAGAAGCCTATGCCGGTAATAAATAAATAACTCCAAAAAATGAGTGTTACAGAAAAATGTTTCAAACGAAAGTTGTAGAATACATTATCTTTAACTTTCGTACAAATTGTATATAAATAAATCACATTCTGTCAGAGATATTTAAGAAAAACTACAATATTTTGATAAAAAGCAACTAACGGTTAGCGAGTATTCACTAATAACTCCTAAACAATCAGTGTTACGAAAAAATGTTTCATGCAAACGTTGTAGTAATGTACATCACCTATAACTTTTGTACAAATTGTATATACCTACATTGCATTCTGACAAAGTAATTTAAGAAACAAAATTTTGTTCCGGATAAACCGCAACTTCCGGCTAAGCAATATTCATAAAAAATAATCAACTTTTAGCATTGTTAGGAAAATACTAAATATGAATTTTGGAAATGATCGGAGAATGAAGTTTTAAGATAGAGCGCCCACAAACTTTTTTACCACAGAGAGACAGACACACACACACACAGACAGGGTGGGAAAATAGCGGAAACGAGCTCTATGGGCCCCAAAACATCTATTTCCGTCGAAATCTGGAGGTCGAATTTTTTTGCGAATACAATACTTTCTTTATTCTACGTGTAGGGAGAAAGTAAAAATAAGTGTTCAGTTACTGAATCTTGAATATTCCTTCATTTTTCCTTGAAAGAAGGATAATTCTGTTAGGTCAATCCGTATGCTTTATAGCACCCCCTATTTGCTAGGATGGCTGGACTTTCACGGAGTCTTCAAGGCCGAAGGCTCTTAGCAGAAGGAACAGTTCCAAGTTGTGGATTAGAAGAGTGGGCGGAAGATGAAATAAAGAAGGGAATTGGAAAGCTTGGGCTTCCTTGTTTATCCGAGCGGAGCAATTGGCGGAGGAAACAGATGAATAACGGCTGTAGACGTGCGATTGGAGACGAAGACGAATTAAGGGAAGAAAACATCTTTCTCTCTTTAGAGGGAAGTGTGAAAGGGCAAAGGATTCCCAATCGACATTTCCAATGTCTATTCCATAATAGCATCTTCGGGAATAGATTGTCCGACTAAAGGAAAGATTACCTCGAGTTTATTTTTCGTGATCCTTCAACTAGTTCCCATGGAAACTGGTTCGATGTTACACAATTGATAATACCACCGAAGTGTGTCAAAGAAGGAGCTTTAGGAATTCGATCTAAGATCAACATTTAATAAGGGCTTTCTCCAAATTTGAGTCGACCTCAAAAATTGAAGAAATACTTCTAAAGCATTTATTTTGCATGTTTTTTTTTGGGAAATCTGATTCTTTGTTATTGTAAAGTACTTAGTTTGTATGTCATATAAATGACCTTTGGGTATAACGTTCGGCTTAAACACCTAATCTAAATACCACAAGATTGAAAATACATCTCTACATCATGCAAATACGTACCAAAATAAACTCAGAATTTCTTTGAAGTCGACCTTGATCCCAAGACATTTTGAGGAAAATTCATTTGAAAAATGAGAATTAGAACTTCGGAAATTACTGAAAAATGCCAAGCAAAGAATAGAAACCTCTCTCAGAGGACTTTTATGAGGCTTATTAAGGAATAAATAATTATTTCCAAAAGTTGAAATGCAATTTCCGCAGACAGGAGATTCATAAGCGGAAAAAAGTATTTCAAAGAAGCTTGCGTTTGACATGGAGTTCAAAAGAAAAATATTAATTGTCCTTGGACTTTAACAGTTTCAAAGGGAAAACAAAGATGTCTTTGCTCCACAGAAATTCATTTTCTAACTGAAAATACGGACTAGAGACGGAACGTAAAGAAAAGAAAAATCTGCACCTGAAGTGCATTTCATCTTCGGATTACCTCGTCATTGGGTTTCCAATAGAAACGGATTTATTTGGCCCTTTCTCTTTCGCCGCCATTTTGATTAGAGGTCATTTAATTACTCACAATTAAAAGATAATATATCTAAATCTCATCTCCAATCTCTGTACATCGATAAAACTTTCCAATGGCAATTCCAAGCCGTTTCTCTGAACGTAGCAAAAGTTTAATTATTAAAACAAACGTATTATAATTCCCGTATTGAGTAATTGGAGAAACATGGAGGGAGAATATTGAATCTAGAGGCTGCAGTTTCATTTAAATGGTATTATTCTATATATAGCATGAAATTAGAAATATAAGCATTGTTACCAATCAGAATAATTTAAAATTTATATAGATGATTTTTAATGATGTATCTGATATTTTATTTTGGTTTAATTGGTTGCATTGACAATTGTTTTGAAACTGTTAAATTAAATTATAATGCGTTCGTAAAATTTATGGCAAATCGTTTATGGTTATAATCAATTATATGGTTCGAAATCAACCTTCCCTCTTTCCCATCAAATTCCCCATTTTGAAAAAAAGGAAATATTAGATTATTGTAATTTAAGGATTGTAGAATTTATTTTGATAAAAATATACGCCCGGTAAAAACATAAACGAACAAGAAAGCACATGAAGTAATCGCAAGACTATATCAAAAGCCGAAAGTCATTCAAAATAGCATAAATAACGATTGAAAATTAGGTTGAAGAGGAAATTCAGCTGTAAGGTGTGCTTATCACTTTACTTATACTTAAGATTAGTAGCTTTTCACAAAACAGAAAATATTTGTTTCAGGCGTTTAAGTGTTTTGGGGAGCAGAGATATCTCGAAATTGAACATTAATAATCCGTGTTTCTGTGCAGTTGTTGGATCTCATGATTCCCTATCTTCTATCGATTCAATATAGGGAACACCTCAATCTCTCTAAGGGTAAGATTAAGATCTAGATAAGGTAAGACACTAGATCTTTTCTCTCTAAGGGTAGTTACTGTGGTAGTAGCACACATGCTTCAAACGTAATCCATTAATCAAAACCTTTCTTTCTCAGCCTAAACGATAACAAACTTCACCACAATCCACAGTCTATAAGTATAAATTTAACCACACTATGCCGTACTCCAAGTATTTTGTCCAAGATTCCAGCGTCAATATTGCGTAATATCGAACTTCAAGATATCTCTGTTTTGTGATTCGATGAAAGGAGAATCAAAATGAAAACTTGCGTCAAATAACCCCACAGGGAGAATTTATATTTCGCTACAAAACCAAAATGAAACATCTGAGAATGGAAACGTTGAACTATTGCTGGTTATGGGAAAACAACTGAGGATATGTGGATAACTTGGAATAATGGATCTAATTCCGAATTTTATTTATTACATCAGATTTTTTTTTGTTTAGAGGTTTAAAATCGCCAATAGCTCAGTATCTCTCCTAATTCACCAATATTCGAAGAAACCAAGAAGGAATTTCTGGTGATTCCTCTCCTGTGTTTTTTCCAGATACCGGTGAATGAGGTGATGCTCGCCGACAAAGGCGGATATTGGAGAATTTAAACCTCAAATTCATTAGCACATAGTGTTCCAAATCTTCTTTCTTTACACCACATACACCGACCACTAGATAGATACAGTAATTCTGGTCCATAGTAAACGCCGAGTGCAGGGAGAAACGTCTGATAAATTTCAGAAAATATGGAATTAAATTAATGTAATTATATGCCCCCGAATGCAAAACAATCGCAGTATTAAAAGGAAATGCATTTTATGAGTCGAATAAACCTCTTGGGAACCGATTTTAGTATTTAAATGAACGAAAAAATAAAGCGTTATCAGTTGAAAGAAAGCTAAATTTGAAAACGTCCAAAAATATTTTGTTTGGTGTTACACCGTCAAATTTTGTTTCCTTTCAACTAATTTATTTTGGATAAGTTCCACCTTATCTCGCAAGACGTGATTAATTAGAATAAAGAATTGTACTTAAGGTAATTGAAAGTAGCGTAGAACATTAGGGAGACTGACTCCTTGGTTAGAACCAGCGTGGAAGAAGAGAGAGGATTTCTTAAGACCGCGTGCACACATTTCTCAACCAATGAGATTGCGTCATTTTTGATGTTAATCAATTCATAAATTTGAAATAAAGTTTCAATTTTATTACGTAAGGTTTTCTTTCAACAAATAACCGCCATTTGCAAACCTCAAGTCTCGTTTCGCCCGAACAAAGGCGCGTTTGTACATTTAGCGGTTTTCGGCACGTGGCCCGGATCGTAAAATAAACCGACCGAATCTCCCCTCGGCCATTCCGTCTCAGTGTGTGTTTGTACGAACCTCTGCGCCTTTACTTCCCAAAGCATCAATCGGGAGCTGTCCTTAATTGATTGATATACTGCCTCGTCATCTTCCTTTTTACGACCAGCGCAAGAGAGGGGCACTTCGATAAGAAAGACTCAATAGAGGGGACGCAATAAGAAGAAAGAGGAAATGGAAAAAGTTGTTATTGCCTCTTCGGGAGACGTCTGCAATACTTCTCTGAAAGCGCAAGTATGATTTCGAGTTAAGATTTGTAATTTTATGCCTCAATTGGGATTTTACTGCTGTTTTCCGCAATTTCAGGCTTAGAATTTACCTGATGCCTCTCGTCCTGTTTTAAAGTTCCGCATCTTCTGTTCAAGTTGTTTTATTTTATGCATCCATTATCCATGTTACAGAGACATGTAATTTTGTTCTCCAATAACAGTAACATCGATCTTTGTTATTACCGCGAACTTCTTTGGAATATTTCACTGATTTTCCTTTAAAATCTCGTGAATGAATTATGTGATGACTGTAACTTATCGAAAGAATTAGGATAAAATTCCATTATAATCTAAGATTATCATGATTTATGATTTGTTAATGTAACTGAAAGAATTGGTAGACCAAGAGAATCCGAATCGCTCATTTAAACTCGTTCCTTTTCCATCGAAAACAGCCTTGTTTTATTGCCTTCATATTCCCTTTGCTTAGATGGCTGCATTGGGTAGCATTTGTTCCTGGTTACGTCACATTCGCCAGTCGCAACTCTGATGCTAAACTGTATAAGGATCACCGCCGTGTGGCGGTATTTTCGAATGGCGGTTTCACGCAAAAGACGTTGTCGAGGAAAGTAAGATCGGCTCTATTCGACACAGCAAAACGATAAACCAGAATAATCCAGAGACTAATAGAGAGATTGTTGTCCTGGCAGTGGGGAGAGTGAATCCATCTCGATCGTCATTCCACGAACTCCTTTAACATCTGTTACATCTTTTAGCTTTTACTATCAGTAGGTTTGCGCAAGTTTTTCACAACCCCCTTCCCTGCGGATGTTTTCCTGCTGTGGATATTTCTTCCTAAGATATCACCTTAGATTTTTTTTTACTTCCACTCCATCTTAAGTTATCCTCTCTATTTCTATTCACATATACACAAGCTTTTATCTATATAATGCAACTGACGAAAGGTTAGATGGAAGAAGAGACTTTTCAGTCTCAATCTCGCCTTTACTAAAGACCTTAATAATAATAATGACTCCTTAACAAGCAAATGACAATAAAAGAGTCAGGGAAAGTAGTTTGGGAACCCGAAATGTAATCATTAAGGAAGGAATTAAGATAGGAAAGGAGTAACATTGATGCTCTCGGGATATGCGAAATAAGATATAAATGCTGGGGAGATAATTTCATTGATGAAACGAGAACTATTGTCAGTGGGGGAAATAGAGAGAGAGGGATTGCAGTTGTTTGAGGCTGGAGAGCGGGATAAGCCGCGATAGCCACCAAGCGAAATGTGTTATGTAAATGTAAAAGTTGAGCCAGTAAACACTGTGTTCATGCTCATATTTTATCATAATATATACGTGCAGGTCTATTTTTATGTTAATATACGAGAGGTTATCGGTAGGGTTACAGATAGGAGGAATACAGCGGCAAAGGTGATTTGAATTATGCATATGGGTAAGAAAAAGAAAGGAAGGAACTAGTAGAGTATAAAATGGTATAAGGGCAATGGGAATCACAACGAACGAAAGTTATCATGCTTCAGCGGGAGATATGACCTATTTACTACCAATACAATACTTAAGCAGCACAAAGGACAGGAGTATTAGTAGAAAAAGCCGGGAAATACAGGTACGTACCAAATCAATCACATTTTGAAGAGTAATATGCATAGAAGTAATGTTAAATCCTTGCGAGTCAATGTTGGTTCAGAAATAAACGCGGATCATAACCTGGTATTGGTGAAAACTCAGCTTTAATTTGCTATTATCTCGACAAAATTGCAGGACATCTGAGGTAGAAAAAGGCAGAGGAAGTAATCCTTACGATACACCCACTTAAAATTAGACTAGCGGCAAACCAAACCGAACTCTTCAAGTTCCAGGGTAGATTTAAGATTAAAAGAAGTAAAAATCGACTACAGGGTAAAATATTGAAATAATATCATAACAATCCTCAATAAAAGGTCAGGCCGACCAAATGCAACGAGCGTTTGGGATCCCCAAGAAACGGGACTTAAAAGTAGACGAGTTTCCACGTGCTGTTACACTTCTATTACGGATAACTCTATGACAACTTATTTGAGAGAAGTTAAGTGTACCCCACGGAGGCTGTACGAATAATCCATTATTATGAGATTTCCTTTCGAAGAAATTAACTACGGAACACTTTTCTACATTTAGCTCTAATTGCCATTCATCGTACAGTTGAATAATTCCAAGTCGTTCATCTATCCTCTAAATTAACAATTTCCCTGTAAATTATTCTCGAATAAAAATCGGAAATCGTTCAAAGATCATTTCATTAACCCTTAAAGGACCAAGGGAGGGCTAAAAAACGTCCACCACTTTTATTTTTCAATTGTTTAAGAACTTAATCGTGTTATACAGTCTTATAACTTCATCACATTGTCAAATATAGGTTGTTAAAGACAATTATATGTTGAGGTATTTTGTACGTTTTTTTAAGCAACGTAATGAGAGCGGAAATTGGCACAAAATGACCCTCCCTTGGTCCAACCTGCGACATATTTTTGAACCAAATGGAATCATATATTTTGACAAATAGTTTTCAATTAATTTTAATACTAAAATTATTTTATTTAAATTATACCTTGTAGTTGATTTGTAATCATAACTAATGGTGATTTACAAAATTATTTTCCAAATTAGAGCTTTAAAGTCGGTACCATTGAGAAGAAGCTTTATCATATCCTCGTCTTTGATGAGTTTTTTTTAATAAAAATGTTATTATTTTTATCGCAGTAGTACAATTTTTAGCAACAAAAATCATTGTAAGAAGTTTGTAGAAATCCAAGAAGGCAATTGCTGAAGAAATATTATGATTCTTTACTATTTTATCTAAAAAAAATCAAAAGTGGACAATTTTTGGCCCTCCCTTTGTCCTCGGAGTAACCGAAATAAGGTACGACCCATAAGGTTTAAGATGTCGTAGGAAAGGCGAATAGATGGCAAATATTTAAATGTTAAAACGGTGAGTAAAAGAAACAGCTATAGTTTCCCTATATTTCGAAATCTTCTAATGCGCGATTTGGGATTCATATGAAATACGTTTATCATCAGATTTAGATATGCTCCAAAGTAGAGGAGCTGCTTTCCTTAGAGGAGGTTCAGGATGGGCAGAAGCGTTGTAGTAGTAATGGAATACGTCGGGTGTGATTTGATTCGGGTGGTAATATCTGATTTCTGACGGAAGCATTTTAAGATCTCATTGCCTCCGAAATTTCAGACGAATTATATTGCATTTTAATTCCTGTAAAATACTAACGCAATCTACGGGAGGCATAGATAAACTATTACAAGAGAGTTAAAACAGATAGTTAAGACCGGTCGTTCATTCTGCAGATTTTAGGGAAAACCAAAATATTAGTCTACGGACGGTGTTCGTCAGTTAATTGTAATGCAATTCTCTATCTGCAAGAGTTTCACGGCGATTAATTCTTTTTATGCAGTTTTATAGCATAATTTCAGGTAGGTACTGTTTTTTTCGGCCCTGTTATAAGATAGAGTATAATGTTTCTGGTTGGCATCGGTTTAAATGTTTGAATATTTTGAACTAAAGGGTGGGAACTGATAGGTTCATCTAATATCCTCGTGCAGTGACTGGCCATCTTGGACAAAGTGTAGCCCCACTGGCTGCAAGGGCATCTCTCCCGTACTGAAAGCATAGACGCCCTTCTTCTCGGGATAGATGCCCGATGCTATCTTTAGGTATATGTGACTTATTAATATCAATTTAACTTTAAGGTGATACTGATGAAGGGATTTTATAAGAAATCATTTTTAATCTATATTTTAATTTCAATTCAAAATTAATCCACGGTCGAATGCATTTTATGCACGATCAAAAGATGAGTTATTGCTTAGTAAGCACTAGGGTGGAGCGTTTTACCACTTTTTTCTGATCAAAATGTTACACCCGGAAAAAGTGGTCCACTCACATGGACATTACAAATATGAGTTTTATTCGAAATCAAAAAATATCTCTTTGAGAATTTTTCCTTGAAGTTTCGAAATTTCGACAAAAACATCAAATTTGTCATAATTTTTTTCAGTTACAAGTACAATATTTTTGCGTAAACGGATCTTACTTGCAGTAAAGTAATGACCAAGTCTCAATATGCTATTCATATGCCTCTGGAGTAGGCTGAGGCCTGACTGAGAGGCTAATTCAGTAAAATTAAGCTGTTTAGTGGCAACTTCCGTCCTCGTCAATTCTATCACGCGGTTGCTCGAATGTGCATTATGTTATACATTGCTGTTTCGCACCTACTTCTAACAATTAATATATTATATTTTGTATAAATATTTTTATTATATTTCTGTTTGTGTAATGTAGCCATACTTAAAGGTGATGAGATTAATTTCGGCATTGGTTAATTAGTTAGTAAGTTTATACTGCATTAATCGGGTTTCTTTAAAGATTTTTGAATTATTTTTCCAGTTAACAATACCTGGTGAGAATAAAGATCAGTAAGACATCCAGATTACCAAGACGAAGAGAATTGGAGTTCATTTGAGGAATGCACAAAATAAGTATAGAATGAAACATATTTTCTGTATTCCCTTTCTAGTTTAGTAATGTAGCATGGATGAAATTTCGTGGTTAATTTATGTTAAATAATCGGGCATATATAATTATTCATAAATTTCATTTTAATTCAACTATACTATGCATGGAGCAAAGAAGAGCATAACGTCTGATGAAATTTCGTAGTTAGTTAATATTGGAGTAATCAAGCTTCTATAATTATCTTTGAATTTTATTTTTATTCAAGTATACCTAAAGGGAGTAAGGAAGAGCTGGCAATCCAGATTACCAGAGCGAAGATAATAGTAGTTCATTGAAGGAACGTACAAAATAAGAATGGAGTGAAACTTATCTTCTGGATTTCTTTGCTATTTTAAGTAATGCATCAATAATGAAAGTTAGTGGGCAATTTATTTAGAAATAATTGGGCTTCTATAATTATTTATGGATTTAATTTCAAGTTAACTATACTTAGCGCGGAACAAAAATCATCCAGATGACCAGAACGAAGATAATAGGCTTTCATTGGAGGAACGCACAAAATAAGCATAGCGTGAAACATAATTTCTGAATTTTTATGCAATTAGAAGTTATTTATCATCGATGTAAGTTTATCATTAGTTTATACTGCATTAATCGGGTTTTTTAAGAATTTTGAATTATATTTCCAGTTAACTATACCTGGTGGGAATAAAGCAAAGCAAGCCATCCAGATTACGTAGACGAACATAATAGGAGTTTCTTGGAGGAACACATAAAATAAGTATTAAGTGAATCATATTTTCTCGATTAATTTCCCAAATTAAGTATTGTATCATTGATGAAAGTTCGTGGTTAGTTTTTATTTGAGTAATCGGGCTTCTATAATTTTCGTTGAATTTTTTCTCCAAGTAAACTAAACCTTAAGAGAGTAAATAATAATTGGAGTTGTTTGGAGGAACGCATTAAATAAATATTGAATGAATCATATTTTTCCCTTTTCAAAGGCCTTGAATATGGAGGCCTTTGAAGAGTACTTTGGGTGTAATTAAAGTGAGGCATTCCTTTCTTGCTTTCTCCGACTATCGGGAAGTAATAGTATATGATCCTGATTCCGTCGCAGAAATATGATAATAATCCAGACTTTCGGGGTAATCGTACAATAAGGCCAATAATTCATGCTGTAGATGTTATTCTAATCGTCCTGAATACTCAATATGGATGCGATATTCGGACCTTAAGAAAAGTTTAAATTCAATGCATAGAGACCTCTGAGGTTTTGGTATTGTGAGGAATGGGAAATTGAGAGAATCCAAGGGAATATACCGAAGAAAACCGATATGGTATGAAATTGAATCGGGAATTTTGAAGTACATGTAATTACCGAAACTTACAACACGGATATTCATACGTCACTAATTATATTACCGAGTAGAGATTTGTATCAATCCACTATACTCTTGCATCGATTTTAAAAACAAATCAGTCGATAGACTGGGAAGATTGAATAGGTGCTGTTCATCAAAGTGCAACATACTTATAATTGAACTCTATAGAGTCCACTATAAATGTACAGTCTCTTAACGATGGTATTTCAATAAACTAATTAATAAAACAAGATCGACTGCATTTGTGAGCTGGGGTTATTTTGTATAAGTCATTGACCTATTTGTAAGTAAAGTTCCACAATAATCAAACAAAAATACTAATATTCATGATACCGGAATTTGGATTTATTTTAATAATCATCTCCATTATATATATCTTATGGGATGAATTGGTATTCATTTATCGTGGAAACCAAAACGGTTTGGAAAAAATCCTTGCCTTTTACGCTTATGCCTATGCTTATTAGTACTTTCTATAGCACGGCTTCCATATTAGATAGTATTTATAGCAAGTATATCGCCTTCTGATCTACCCTAAGTATATATCATTAAATTTCAATCGGTAGCCACACAGCCCATTATTTCAGACCAAGTCAATAGTATTACTGCAATGCTAGGTCAATACGTGACCATAAATTATAATCGAACATATCCATCCATTTGCTATTGTATGGAAGAAATTCACATCAAATGGATTTTTACTCGATATCATTCTTGTTTATGTTAGAAAAACAGTTACATTTATTAACATGGATGTAGGGAATTGAACATGTTATTTAATTATTAAATAAATATCTTTGTTTCTGCGATGATGTTAAATAAATTGTTATAACAGTGAAAAATACTTATAATGTTTGCAAATGATGGAATGAAGTTTTAACATAGCACAGGAAAGCGTGCTACTTAACCCAAGGTTATGTAAGAGGTGAAAAATAGTGAATTGGCTGGGACTCGAACCCAAGTCTCCCACTTTCCGGGCAGGTGTTCTTACCAACTAAACCGGGTTCGAGTCCCAGCCAAGTCACTATTTTTCAATTTTTGTATAATAAAATTAAGTATTTCTTTGAAATATCATATTAGTGTCAAGAGTACAGTTGTTGACAGAGCTATAATAAGTTATAAATTAAATGATAAGAAGTAAGTGAACGGAGTATAAAGTCTCAAATTTAAATGTAACCGAACATTTATTAACTGCTTCGATAAGTTAAAGCCCTTCAGGAATCGGGTGATTATACTCGTATATGGGGATATGGGAATTTAAACCCATCTTATAAAGAATCCCATGGATGGTCTTGGCAAATATCATGTCCATGAGATTTCGTATTCAATATAAACTGGCAAATAGATAATACATTACCAAAAAAGAACATTGGTTTCGGATGATTTAATGAAACGTGTATGTCCATATCGACACCTGTACACCGTAAGTAACATCTTCATAGTTCGAAAAGTTAATTAAATCTGTGTTACATATATATGATACAAAAATGTTCCAAAACCATGTATATCATACCTAAGTTCTTAGCAATGTATATGGTCACAGTTGTTTATTCATTACCGTGCGTATTAGAGTATAACCTGAACATAATTTATCTAATCATCTAAAGACATCTAATTTATCACAAAAAAGCTAGGAAATCTTATTGACTGGACAAAGGGTGAGAATTCTTATGACGCCTGACGTCGCCCGATCAGGAAATGGAATCAAACATGATTGTTTTCAAGACTACAGTCCCGACGTATGACACGCGATTGCGTGAAAAATTGAGAGATTGAGAGAAAATTGGCAAATAAGAATTAATTGAGTAAAAAATGCGCAAGCATATGTCCGACTACGGCAGACTTTTTCTACCAGAGTGAAGCATTCGCTTGAGTATAAGCCGAAGGGGTCTTTTTCAGCATAAACAATTTGTTGAATAACTCTTGGCTTGTACGTGAGTATATGCTGCTGTTATGAAACAGAAATTTGAAGTTATTACGAAAATCATCGCTTCCGAGACATTTTGAAATTAAAGTATTATTTATATTTTAAAGTCGTAGAGTCTTAATTTGTGATGAAATATGTTAAAAATTGAAGGTTAATATAAAATGCTTTAAAAGGAATTACATATCACCAACACTACAATTACAGATTCGTTCCGCCTTTTTATTTGGTGTAATTTGCATAAAGAAACTAAATCACGTCTAAGAATATGCGCTATTAATATACGAAGAAATCATTTTAAAGGAGCAGGATGAATTCGTATAATGATCGACATCTATTCCTTGCATACCGCGCAACGCTTGTACTGTAATAAATAAATGTCATAAATTATGAATTTTTACAATGTCTTAAATAGATTACAAGTATTATAACGAATTGGTTTACTGAGTAAATGTGAATCAAAGTTACGGATCGGGAGGTTAGAACGCTTTTATGACATAAATTCAATCGGATGTAAATTAAAATATATGCAAAATCTCATAATATTCGCCTTTAGCAAATCCATATACTTTCTTTGTGAAAGTGAATGGAAACGAACATCTTTATCAAAACTAAAATAAAGCTAACAATAAGAAAACGTAAGTGAACCTTGAATTTTGAAGACCAAGACAAAAGGACTGAAGGTCATGAAGAACGAAACCAAACAACAAGTCAAAAGAAAATGCAAGGCGCGGATTGTGTTAGAAGAATCGACCTTCTCATTGCACGAATGTAAACGCCTTTCACTTTTGAAACCGGAAAGAGAAAGTGACACGCGAAAACGAAACCGATCTAAATAGATGTCCAAAATTGTAAAGACTTACTGCCTTGATTTACAGTAAAACCAAACGATGTTATATTAATCATTTTTGTATTCCACGAACAAGTATTCATAAAAAAATAAACATCTACACGCGGAATTGCCAGTCAAAGAATAGAATAAGTCTTCGTAGTCTAAGTGCTATGGAAATTTAATTTAATATCAAATATGAGTATATTGAGGTAGGCAATGATCGAGGTTCAATTTGGTCTAAATATTTCTTCAGTGAAAATAGCGTTGTTATGCCATGCAATCCTAAACAATTAAAGATTGATAAATATGTCTGCAATTCTTAAAATATTATAAGTTCCCTCAGAGCATCACGCAGTTAAATCGTTAGCGACGAATAGCTAAATGGCAATAATTATAAGTATGTGAGATTAATCAGTTAAGAAATGAAAATATTGCTGCAGTATGCAATAATTTCAAGCTAAAAGCAGGTAACGGAACGGAAAATAGTTCTGAATTGATCTTTCATAACATTCTTGCTAAGGCTAAGATTCCTTTTGAAAGTGTTGAATATATATAATGTATACAAAGACGTTGAAGTTGAAGGCTTGTATGTGCATAAAGTGCATATGTGCATGTAATTACATAAAGACTAAGATGACTATCAGACGAAATCAACAGTTAAAGATACGACTTTGCCAAAATGAATCTATGTCTTGCATTATGAAGTAAAAAATATTACTGAGGAATCTATCTTTGCTCTGATTATATCTTCAATTTCCTTTATAATAGAAAGTATTAGAGGAAGTAGAGCTGTTCGCTGGTAAACGTGAATCTAATGGCTAGGCTCGGTTATTAATTGAAAATCGAACGCCAGCAAAGTGTAAGGATCAAAATTTACATTAAACCGTAGTGCACACTCAATATTGACTAATGTTAAAAATGACGTAACTATGTTAATACCTCTGTCGTATTCTTTGATATCCCTAACAATGAAATCACAAACCCATTCACAGTCTACGTATTTACTTCTACTGGCTATTTATAAGTAGTTAGATAATTCTTAAAATTGCATACAGTTACTCAAGAATTTCGGAAATGTCCTTCAATAGAAAGAAAATAATGTGAAATATTTTGATAAACTATTACAAGACGAAATATTCGAAATGAAATATGATTGAAATATGATGACTACAACTTTTGCTCACCTAATTAGGATATCCGGTCGCTCATCGTCCTCATTAGTGATGCTTCCTTCAATGGCCTTTGAAACAGGGGACTCATGCGCCAAGGCCTTATCGCAATAAGTAAAGGCTCCTTTTCTGAAAATTAGGAAAAGAAAGATATGGAAAATGATTAAAATTTCAATTCATTTCAATCAGGCATAGCTCAGTATCCTACGGCAATGGACAGGCATGAAAATCAACCGGCGATTTACAAATGAAGACACTCGTTATCAATAAAAGGACTATATCCGTTGTCCTCATCCTTTAAAATATCTGCTGAAATGAACATGAAGTACTAACGACAAAGAAATTAAATTCCGGAGATAAAGACAAATGCTGCAGGGAGCATCGAATCAAAATCCTGAAATCACGTGACCACTATCTATCACTATCTAAAATATTCACGAAAAAATAAGTAGAATGATTCCTTAATATTAAATTGAAGTTAAGGTAAATTTCTAAAGCAACACTTAACGAACGAAGGGAGGACACGAATCCCATTCTCTCACTTCCCACGCGGAAGTTGGCATTGGTAGGGCAAAGCAACCATCTGGCAAGTGAACTGCAGGATTCTAGTTCCCGATTAGTGACACATTCTCTTGTCCCCATAAACCGCAATCATTGCAGTTTCAGTTACACATTCCTGGATTCTTTTACGGAAGTCAGTCATCAAACAAAGACATGGATTTGGAGATAACGTCATTACGAAAGATGCTGACTCTCTAAAACGAAATATATTCGCAATGTATGTCGGACCTAAATTTATGAGAATTCACGATGAAGACAATAATTCCTTATATGTATGGGCTAACTGAACTTATTGCAGCTGTTTTATCAAAGGGAAAGTTTATGCAGTAATATTTCCTAAGGTAATTTTAAATATATCGGAAAATAATGTCAGGTTAGCAATATCGCAAAATAGAATTAACGTAATTTATAGAACTTACCATCTACTGGAGATCCTGGATCAATGGGTATTTCACTGCAGGAAAACAACCTCTACCTTAACCTAATAAATTTTCTCTTTATGAATAGTAAATATTCCATAAATTAATAGCAAGACTTTAAATTTCGTATCAACAGCTTGATTCCGGAAGTAATGCAAGTAACCGAATTCAAGTTGTAACGGATTTTTTAAGTAAATTAATATGGCGTCCGGTGTAGCAGAAATCCTGTCCGCAACTGAGGAAATTGCATTCTGGACAGCATAACAATTTAACTCCTGTCATCTGATTGGTCGAATTCGAATTTGCAGTCGGTGGCCGCGCCAACTAATTAAATTTATAAAATTTAGTAACGATTATCATAATTAAATCGACATTGAAATTTATTTTCTATCATCTAAATATAAATTTAAATTCATACGGAATATTCATTTTTCTTAAAATGTATTTTATTCTAATTTAGGTGAATTTGCATGTTCCACCAATATGGTTGCCGAAAATGTTGTAACTTTTCCATTGTAATAATTGTTCTTTATTTATTTTTAAAATGTAATGTCTACTTTTAGGATTAATAACACACAAAATTCTGCATAAAATCAAAACAAATTATGTATCGAATCCTTCAACTTATCGGCAGCCACAAACAAAAGAATGAGATAAGCCATTCTTTGTTTTATATAATTTTGAATTTATATGATGAATTTTAAAGGCATTAAAATTTATTATAAGCCATCACATGATTAAAAGATTCCATTTTTCGTGATATACAAGCAGTCTGAAAGATTTACGAAATTACTTTCCATCTTAAATATATAGGTGTTACCATTCCTCCTTCCATCGTCCACATAATGTTTCCCGAAAGAAAACAACTTATGATTATTACAAATCTTAGGATATAACTCTTATAGCTCAAAATTTACACATCAGTAAGATTTAATGAAAGATAGAGAGAATTTATTTCAATGCTAGAATGTATACCTATATCAATAAACAGAATTTGCACTGTTGTTAGTCAAACCGAATAATCATTGTTCGTCATAAGGCTGACTTTGAGAACAGTACGATCATTCTTGATCTCAGAAATAATGTTTATCGTTATATTGGAATAGAAATGACATTAATCTACAACAAGATATCCGCATTATTTCGTTTCCCCCAATTCACTTGTCATCTTGACCACTGTATCACACACAGAATTTGAAGGATTCACCTCTAAATATCGCTAAGGCTTACATGTCTACTATGGCAATTATACACATTGGACTCACGTTTTATTATTCTGACTGTTATCCTTGTGAAGAGTGTTTGAAGAATTCTTAGGTGCACAGCAGGAAGATTAGTCTTCTTTGATCGACGATTCCCTTTTCAAAGGTTGAGAATTACATTTTCACGCTTTCTCGAAGTTTCGATGAGATTAATCCACAAGTATACTCTTAACATGAACTGGAGACACACGCATGGATGGAGAAACACAGAATAAAGCACGATCTTATTCTCTTCTTCTATTCTTATTTTAACAGGCATATTAAATATCTATTACTTTTCAACGAAAAAGCCCTCAACCTTAGATCACCATTTCGAGCACGACCTTAAAGCAACCACGAGACTATTAAATGTCTATTTACTGCGCTTTTGGAATTTTCGTTTGTCGTAAAAATCTGAATTACGTAAGTTGAGTTTCAAGTCTTCTGAAGAATGTCAGGTAACCTTGCCTTGCGTAAGCTCAAACAATGGTGGCCATTATCTTATACCAAAGCACTGATTAATTTTCCTTGTGGATAAGAAGTGTACGTTGAAGCCATCGGACGGATAGCCTTATTTATTACTCTATCGAAGAGGAACTTTCATTTGAAGAAAACGTCTATTATATGATTTACTTGCAAAGTTGTGAAAATGCGTATTTGGAAGAATTAAATCAGGGCGTGAAATGCGATTCCTTCTTTCTGTATTACTTAAGTAGCAACAGTATTGACTAGTTCAACCAGAAATGTTTCAAGCAAAACATAGCTGCAGGTAGTAGCAAATCTGCAAAATTCTTTGTGTATGATGGGTAAGTGAAGGTAAAAATTGAATCGGGAAGAACGAAATTACATGAAGATTTTATGGCATTAGTTTTGAGAGCTTGAACAAGGCAGTCACCTGACTTTACTCATAAGACTTGAAACTTAACGTACGTTATTCAGACTTCTCATGAATAGCGATATTTGTGAAAGCGCATCAAAAGGACACGTAATAGCCTCGTGGTTGCTTTCAGGTCGTGTTCAAAATGGTGATCCAGGATTGAGTGCTTTTTGAGTTGCATTAATCTGTGATTGATATTGAGTGTGCTTCTGTATATTTCCTTTCGTGTGCAACCCGTTCGACGTGGGAATATAACTGTGGAATAATCGTACCACAGAACCACGAGAAAGTGTGAAAATGTAACTCTTAACCAGTCCTAAAGGAAACGTCAACCCAAAATGATATCAATTTGGATTAATTTTTCTGCTGATTACCAGGGATTCCTTCTAATGTTCTTCATAAAGACGTGGACAACTATCAGTGACGTTAAATTTGAATGAAGTGCAATGAGTATAATTGGCATGGCAGACAAGTGAAACGCAGCCATAATTAGAAGAGAATCCATCAATTTCTGATTGCTGTGGAAAGGTCAAGGTATGAACATGTAGATTAATGTCGTAGGCGTTTCGGATAACGTTAAATATTTTTTCTGAGTTGAAGATATTTTTTATTGTTCTTGAGTACTTAAACTGATGACTTGTTCTGATTACATAGTTGCCAAACATGTAGTAAAATGTTTTCTCAGTGTTATAGAAATTAATTAGAGTCTTAGCATTGAAACGTATACCACTTCTTTCGGTCTATGGTAAAATTTACTAGGGGGCAAGTTTAGAGGAATGCAATTTATATCCTAAGATTTATAAAGACCATAACATGTTTCCCTCCGGTATACATTGCATAGACGATGGAGAGGAGAATGGAGATACTAAAAAATTTAGAATGGCAAGTAATTCCATGTATCATTCCGATCACTTGTATATTTGGATATATTTCGTAAACTTTTCCGACCACTTGTATCACTTCAAGAAAGGAACCTTTTATCAACTAATATGTTTATAAATGTAAGGGGTTTAATAGGATTAGATAATTTGTGATATATCTTATGCAGTATTATGAATCCTAAATTATTTTTCCTAATATATAGAAATTTGACTAAGAACAAATAAAGAATGATAATCACTGTGGAAATTTACAATATTTCGAGCAACCCTATTGGTGGAACATCCGTATAGACTTGAAGTAAAAAGAATTAACTTATATGAATAATAAATATTTATTATGTAATTAAATTTATTTTCAGGTGATAGATAATATGTTTCAATTTATATTTAATTATAATAATCATTAATAAATATTATAAAATTAATTAGTTGGCATAGCCACCGACTGGAAATTTGAAACTGACCAATCAGAAGACCGGGATTCAATTGTTATGTTATCCGAAATACAATTTCTTCAGTTTCTGACAGGATTTCTACTAGACCGGACGTCATATTAATTTATTTCAAAATTCCGTTACAATTTGAATTCGTTTAACGTGCGTTACCTTCGGAACTAAGTTATTCATACGAAATTTTAGTCTTGCAATTCCGTTATGGAATAATTATAAGTATTTCTTAAAGTGAATATCATTAGGAGAAGCAGAGGACGTTTGCCTGCGGTGAAATGCCTGTTGATCCAGGATCTACAATTTACGGTAAGTTACATAAAATAAGTTAATTGAATTTTGCTTTTTGTTTAAAAGACAACATAATCCGATATTTTGAAAATTACCTCGGGCAATATCACTTCATAACAATTACGTTCTTAAAAACAGCTGCGATAAGTTTGGGCAGACGTAAGAATAATCCTTGTGTTTCATCGCGAATTCGCGTAAATTTAGTTTCGACATAACTTCGACGAAGCTATTTCGTTCGAGAAATCAGCAGATATCTTCAGTACGTTATATTTTAAGTTCGTGATTGACTCTCGTAACGTATAAAAGATGTTCACTTGAAGTTAGAATGACTACGTATAAATTTTTAATTTTAGGGAAATTAACGGACTGGAAAAAGTCTGACGTAACGGGGGTTTGAACCCCGTTACTTACTTACCAGATGGTTTTTCTGTTCTTCCGACAACAACTTTCACGTGGCTAGTGAGGTACTGAGACTCGAAAGTTAAATGTTGCTTTTAAACTCATCAAAACGATAAAAAATATATTTTCAGGAATTTTATACCTAGCTTTTCTCGGGGATTTAGCAGAAGTTGTACTAATATAGGAATCGTAATTTGATATTACGTCATTTTGAAATTTTAAGTTAACCGTAGCATTAAATGCTGGACTATAATTTATGGCAACATTTTGATACATACTTCATGATATACTTTGCTGCTCAAGATTGCATTTGCTATAACTGAGTTGCATATTTTGTTTAAAAATAACGGCCATCGTCATTTGAAAATACTGGTCAAAGTTAATGCCTACCCATGGCTCTAGATGGCAGGACCTGCCTCATTGAAGTTAATTGATACTTTACATATATTTCCAAGGTAATACGCAGTTAATAGTTCCTCGTAAAATGAATTAGTAGCCTATACTAAAAATAAAAATACTTTGATGTTATTTTACTTATATGCTCAAGTTATTCGGCAGTTAGTAAATAATTGTGAAATGAAATGTTTGTCTTACCGCATCGAAGAATATCTTAACATGTTCTATGATGCGTCTATAAAATTATTTTTCGACTGATAATACAGATATTTAAATTGCTATTAATGCGTAGTATTATTTTCTCAAGTGTTCATGGAATCTTCATGCATTGCATTCTTTCTGAATGACTAGCATGTGCCCTACCTACCTTGTCAGTCGTTCATTATTTATATTGCTCTTTTTTGGCAATTATAGGTAAGGACAAGTACGAATGATGACTTGTGCTCGAAACATAGTGCTTTATCGTGATTTTAAGATTTTGAATTTATCCATTTTGTAGCATTTATCTTTGTTTTCGAATTTAAATGTCTTAATCTGCACTGTCGTTAATAATTCGTAAGCTTTTACGCAGATATGTTTAACTATGTGGATAATGAAAATAGTGATTTTAAAAATTATGAGATTCTTGATTTTAAAATTTCCACTTAATTTCCATGACTTTCTATGGCCGTGGAATATAGAGCTATGCTTGATTGAAATTTATTGATATTTTAATAATTTTCCATATCTTTTTTCCAGATTTTCTAAAAGGGACTTGGACTAGACTTTGGCGTATGAGTCATCCGTTTCAAAGGCGAAAGGTCATGGAAGATAGCATCACTAATGAGGGATATGGACAGTGATCTTTATCTCCTAATTAGGTAAGTGGAATATTTCTTTATGTCTTCGATCATATTATAATAAGTAAATTTGGTCGTGTAATGGTGTTCTCAAACCGTTTGCGTTTTTCATTCTCTTTGAAGGAGGCTTGCTTTGAATCATCTCACGCATAACCGAGATTCTTAAGGAGCTGTATGTTAATTATTGAATCTACAGACCTTCCTATGTATAGTCAGAAGCAGCTAATGCGTAGACCTTGAAGGAGTAAGTATTTGGGTGGTGAAAAAAAGCGTTCGCATTTTTAATGAAGCAACTTCATTTATTATATGATTCAATATTATGGAAGTGCTATAATTAAATACAATTCAATAATACTCAAACGATTTCCTTCTCAGTTTGCATTTGATATTTAATACAGTTTTGTATTTCGTATTATTCAGGATTAAGACAATATGTAATCAGTATAAGTTGCTCTTACATCTTTGGATTAAGTTACTCCATTTGATGAAACAAAAGTAATCTCACAGAAAACCTTTAACGTCCTAGCTGTTAAGTTTATCAAGAGTACACCTCCGCAATATTTACCTAACTTTAAAATTCAACGGGATAGTTTAGTACTGTGCACGATCTCATTACTCAATATATTGGATATCAATTGCTGCTTCTCAATTACTAAACTTAAAAGCAATAGTGATTCCAGTAATATTTTTCTTTTCGAAGCAAATAGTATAGATTGCCAATTACTGGTTCTTTCCTTATAATATTTATATTTGCACCCCAATTTCTGTCTTATTGCAGAAGATACAAAGTACCAAACTCCCTGTATAACTGTAAAAATTTGTCCTTCATCCGCATAACTGCCAATTACATATTCCATAACTACTTAATGAGGATCTTCGGTACTGTTTATGACTTAATTGAAAAATATATATCTGCTATCTTGATGGTTCGTATTAATTATCATGCGGGCATTTATCTTAACCTTTGAAACGGCGTAAACTTACAGTTAATGTGTGGCCTCTAATGATTTTCATATACTCAGAACACATTCAGAGATTTTCGCATGAATCATTGAAACTCTTATCATTATATAATAAAAGCGATTATTTTAAGGAACCGGTACCTCAAAATCGATTATATTTAAGTTAGAGTGACAGCTCCTTGCTCGCTTACTTTTTAACTAACAATTTGATCAGTATTTTTGGTTGATTTCCAAAGTTAATTTTCGTTCCTATCTCGATATAAAAATGCCATGAGGATCCGTCGTTTCTCGAAATTTTCTAGTGCTACATTTCAATTTCCAAACCATTTACATAAAGCAGCTTCTCATAGTTATTTTTACTCAAATCTCATTAGAACGAATGAGTAATATAAATAATTACTGTACGTCAGCATGCTATAACGATCAATGAAATTTCTTTTCGATTCTGTTTCGTGTGACCAATCAGCATTTGCTTAATGATATACGATTGTTCGCAGTTATGCTAGACAACACAGACAAGTTTAAAATAATTTAATTAAATCCAGTTCCTTTGTTTCCTTGCTAATCGTCTTTGCAGTCGTTTCTTACGAATTAACTAGCCCTTGCCTTGAGTAAATCTTTCATTACCCAACATATCGTGTTCATCCTCGATGCATCAAATTATTTTGCAGCATAACTTCTTGTTCATTTAGAGATTACTAAAGTATTTCAACAAGTTTTACATATTGATGATAATGACATTAATTAAGAATTGGTGCAGATCCTGCCGTGTCAAAATATGTTCATCCGTTTATAAATTACGGAAAAAGAATAAAGTTTTGCGCGTGAAAAAAATTTAGTGTTAGATAAACCTTTAGCATAGAAAGAGGGGAATCGGTAAATTTCGTTGACTCGGACGTCCTTTAGTCCCCGTACGTCGAGCATTATCAAAGCAGAATATTTCAGCTCTATAATCAATCAAATCTCTACGCCATAATCGCTAATTTAACTTAATTTTACCCATTTTATAGCCCATATTAATATATTTTACCTTATTCATCTCCGTGTAATGTTCTTTGATATGTCGTGCCATTAGGATGTGAAAGTGGGTAAATGCAAATGGCCGATTACCTCTAATAATTAAGTAAATTTATTGTTCTTTTAATCATTAGAAAATTAATTAATTATTTAAGTAATTATTTGAGCTCTTAACATGGTGAAACATATATTGGTACAGTTTATTTATTCAGAAATCAAAATCTTAATTGATTTGTCATATATTTAAAATTATTACAAATTTACCTATCCTTTCTAACGACTTGACCCATGATACTGGGATATTACTTACAGTTTTCAAAGAGTAGCGCGTAGTTATTTATAATTTCTTAAGGAACTCCCTTCGTCTTAAAAACTCAAATTTCAAAAATCCTGCATTATGTGACGCGTTCCACACCAAGGTCATAGGCCGACGCGTTCTCGTTTTATTTCATATTTTATAAATATTTTTATGAGAATTATAACAAACTATTCTGAATTAATGCTCATCAATATCTTTAATTAAAGTAGTTAGAAGTAACGATCATAGTCCATTTAAAGCGGTTTCGTTTTCGTAGGTCACAACAATACACTTTCTCTTTTCTGGTACATTCTTTGTTTCTTTGAGAAGAAGGGAAAGGTGTTTCCGTGCACACGACGGAATTTCTGCCGATCGCTTCTCTACTTTTCTATAACCTTCAGAGTAAAATATTTCCTAAAATATCCGCGTTATTCAATCTTTCGATAAGCAAATCTTTCCATCATTCATCCTTTATGACCTTTGATTTGATTATGAATAAATATTTGCTGTTCCTTTCAATGTTTCATTTATGCGATACAATTATCCCGTTGTTTGATATCGGTTAATTGATTATTGTGAACGATTACCATTTCTTGGCTGAAGAATCAATATCATTCTCGACTCGAAGCACGGTGAAGGCTTCATATAAAGTTTTTTTTGTTGCTCTTTTGCAAAGAAATGATTTCTTTACGTTTACATACTATTCCTGGCCTTATTTTGAGAGGTATTTCAAAGATATTTTGACGGCATGAAAATTATGTATGGAGTAAAGATTTTTTACCTAATAGTTGCATAAATATTAGAAATAGTCCAGATATGCTCCAGAAGATCTTATGAAACATTTATGGAAGTTAAATATGGCGGATGACAAAGTATGATGAGACAAGCATACATATAAAACAATGAAGTTTATATATAACAAAGAACAAGACAAAGAAAATTGAAATTCGTGCTAAGGCAGTACAAAATAACTATTGATTAGAAAATAATTCCCGAAATTGTTTCAAATTTAATTAAATAATCATAGATGAAATTTCGTGTATAGTTAATTTAGAGAAAAATGGCTTATTTTATTGTTTTCGAATTATATTTCTAGTGACTATAAAAGAACAAGATAGTGAGGAAGAACCAACCCAGATGACCGTAACCAAAATAATAGGAATACAAAGGAGAGCAAAGCCATATGAGTATAAAGTGACACATATTTTGATAATTTGTAAGAAATTTAAGAAAACTTAAAATAAATGAAATTCGTGGATTAATGAATTTAAAATTGACTTATATCATATTTTTCCAATTATATTTCCAGTCAATTTTACATGGCGATGCAAAGATGAGCCTTCCAGGAGAAAAGGGCGAAGTTAAATTGAGTTGTTTGCAAGAACAAAGAACGAGTTTGGACTGAAAAATTCAGAAACCTGAATTTCTATGCAAATTTAAGTCATTCATTGTAAGTGTATAACTAAGAAAGCGGGCTCCTAAAAATACTTCCAAATCATATTTACGATCAACTTTGCCTTGCGGAAGCAAATAACAGCAAGCCATCCACATGATCAGAACGAAGAAAATTGGAGTTCATAGGAGAAAAGATAAAAATTAGTAATGACTTAACATATTTTCAAATTGCAATGGAAATTTAAGTAATTTATCATTGATGAGATTTCGTGTTTTTGTTTTATGTAGATGAAATCGCACTTTTATAATTATATCCGAATTTGTTTTTCAGTCAACATTGCCTGGCGGGAGCAAAGAGAAGCACGCCATCAAGATGTCCAGTATAGAGCAAGGCACTGAATGAGTATTGACTAAACATATTTTTTGAATTTCTATGAAAATTAAAGAAATGTATCATTGATAAAAGATCGTAGTTAATTTATGGTAAAAAATCGGACTTGTATTATTATATCTGAATTGATTTTCAGTAAATATTTCCTGGCGGGAGCAATCAAATATCAAAACACCAGGACAGAGAGAAGTGGAGTTCATTGGAGGAAAACACTGAATGATTATTGAATAAATATATTTTCTGAATTTTTATTAAGTTTAAAGTAATATGCAATTGTTTTAAATTCGTGATCAGTATATTTTGTAGAAATTGGACTTGAAAAAGTATTTCCGAATTACATTCTCATTCAACATTACCTGGAGCAAAGAGAAGCAAGCCATACGGATGAACAGGACAGGGAGAAGTGGTGTTCACTGAAGCAACCTGGTGGTTGAGTATTGACTGAAACTTATTTTCTGAATTTGTTTAGAAATAATATTAATGTATCGTTGATGAAAGTTCGTGGTTAGTTAATGCTCAAGCAAGCGGAGTTTTATAATTATTCCCGAATTTATGTTTCAGTGAACAATGCCTAGCAAAGAGAATCAAAACATCCAAATGACCAGGACAGAGAGAAATGTAGTTCATTGGAGGAAAACACTGAATGAGAATTGACTAAAAACATTTTCAAAATTACTATAAAAATGCGAGTTGTACATAATTGATGAATGCTTGTGGTTATTTTATGTTGGAAAAATCGGACATGTATAATTATTTCGGAAATAGTTTTTCAGTAAACATTTCCTGGCGGGAGCAAAGAGAAGAAAACCATCCAGACGACCAGGATACGAAGAAGTGGTGTTCACTGGAGCAACGCACTGATTGAGTATTTACTGAAACATATTTTCAGAATCTCAATGATAATTAATTTAATGTATCTTTGATGATAGATCGTGTTTATTTTATGTTGGAAAAATCGGACTTGTATAGTTAATTTCTAATTAAATCTTCAGCAAACAATGCCTAGCGGGAACAAAGAGAAGCAAGGACTGGGAGAAGTGGTGTTCATTGGAAAATCCATACCATGGATGTTGAAGAATTCCATTTTCTAATAACACATCTAATTAAATTTTCTAGTCAACTCTCCCTTGCGGGAGCAAAGAAGACCATCCAGATGACCAGGATTTAGAAAATTGGAATTCAATTAAGGTTACGCACAGAATGAGCATAAACTGAAACATATTTATAATTTATATTTCAAATTTAAGTATTGCATCATTAATAATAATTTTTGGTTGGCTTTTATTGAGCTATTCATGCTTCTATAACCATTTACGAACTATTTTTTTCAGTAAACTATGCCATACGGGAGCATTGAAGAGCAAGCCAACCGGATGACGAAGATAATTGGAGTTCATTGGAGGAACGCACAGAAAAGTAAAGAGTGAACCATACATTCTGGACTTCCTTTTTAGTTTAGTAAGGTACTGCAAATGAAAATTCGTGCGTAGTTTACACATAAAAATAATCTGGCTTATATAATTATTTATTAATTTCGTTTTAAGTCAACTACGCTACGCGCGGAGCAAAGAAGGGCAATCCGTCCTGATGACCAGGACGAAGATAATAGTAGTTAGTATGAGTAACGCACAAAATAAGTAAGTAGAGAGGTGCCTCAATCGTTGTACTTTTAATGGAAACCACAATATTGCTCTAATGACAGTTTGCGTCAGTCAAATGGAAGGCACTCGTCTGCAAGAGTTTCACGGGAGTTAATTAGTTTTACGCATTTTTAAATCATCATATCTAATAGGTACTTTTTTATCCGCTATTATATTTTTCCCTATTATAAGATAGATTATAATTTTCTGGTTGGCATCAGTTTGAATATATTGCATTAAAGCGCGAAATCTTGTAGCTATAGGCTCATCTAATATCCGTAGCCCCACTGGCTGCAAGGGCGTCTCTCCCGTACTGAAAGCATTGACAATAAAGCATTAGGGTGGAGCGTTTTGCCACTTTTTTCTGATCGAAATGTAATACTCTACAAAAGTGACGCATTCACATGGACATTACAAATATAAATTTTTTTTCGAAAGGAAAAAATATCTTCTGTGAGAAATATTTCCTCGAAGTTTCGAAATTTCGTTAATATCATCAAAATTACTCTACATTTTTTAAGTTAAAACGGCAATATTTTTAAGTTTTTTCTTGCGCTATCCATACCAATTGTAAATTTCATTATAATTTTAAATGGATATTGTTCTCTAAATGTTCTACAAATTTTGGCTAATTGTTTGCAAAAAAAATTTTTTAAATAGGTTTTAAAGTTAACATAAATGTTTAGTTACATCCTAATCTGAAGTTGAATTTAACAATTCAGTCACATAACATTTTGATTAGATTCAGTTTAAGTTAATGAGGTATCTCTCCTACAGAGGTCCTACTGGATCCTATCCTATTGGATCCAGACAAAATATTATTTTGGTTGAAAATGATTTTAAACAAAATTTGTTTATATACTGTTAATAATCAACAAATGTTATATTCTAAAACGCAGTTTCACGTTCTTACTATAACCTAAGTCAGTGTTATGAAGTCATTTCCTCGGGGCATCTCTACCGGAATTACCACGTAGATTTATGTACTAGAATTAACTCGAATGCCTGTCATCGACTAAGTTTTGTATTTGATGATTTACATAATTTTATTTTCCTCGTAGGTCGGCGTAGGAGGAAAGCGTTGGGTGATTACGTTGGGGTATGCCATCGTTATGAATTCAGCAGAAGAGAATCAAGTACACTTCCCTGACAAATTAAATCCGTGACTTATGAAGTGAAGTTAATCCGTGAATTGGACATCCAAATTATGACATTGTATTCTTAACTATCAATTTAATCAACTAATGAGTAATTCAGTGAAACTTTAACTATGTATATTATTTGAACCTTTTATAACTGTTAATCTTCCATGTGACTCGCAGTGATGTACGTTAACAAATATGTTTTAAAATTTTATGTTCTTATTTATTTATTCATTGTTTATTACATCTTTTAAGATAATTTTCATTGATTTACCTATGTATTTTATATTGCATGTATATTTATTAAAATCTCACCTGTCTATCTGATTTTGAACAATTAATCAATATGCTATTTTATCTATTTATGTCTCTGTAAAGTTATGTGATATTTTATGGATGTAATTAATAAGGTATTTATTTTGTACTTGTACTTGTATAATAACTGTAAACAAAATACGTATCTCTGGGGAAAGAGCTTAAATAAATGAAAGTCGAGTGGCGGAATTCCGTAGTGGGAGGTCGTCCAAGAAGACGGAGGGCGTCGGGAGAGACAGCGTCGACGGGACACGGCGTCTGTGTTGGTAGTCCGGGAAGGTGGAGGGTGTTTGAGAAGGGCGCCCGGTAAGGTGGATGGCGTCCGGGGAAGGGGATGCTGACTGGGGAGGGGAGGTCGTCCTGGTAGGGGTGGGCGTGTGGGAAGGTTTCAGGAGAAGGGGAGAATATGGGAAGATCATTCGGGTTTAGGGAGGGTGTTGGAGAAAATGGAATACCACTGGGTATACGGCGTCATGGGAGGTCTTCCGGGGAAGGAGCATCTGGAAGGGTCTATGGGGAGGAGAGATCGTCTGAGGAAAGGGAAAGCGTCCGGAGAGGTAAAAGTCGGGGTAGAGGATGGGTATTCCGGGGAGGGAGGTCGTCAGCGGAGGTAAGGCGTCCAGGGAGGGCGTCCTGGGGGAGGGGATGGGTGTCCGGGGAGGGGATGCGTGTCCGTGTAGGAAGGGCGTCCGGGGAGGGAGGGCGTCCGGGTAGGGAGGGCGTCCGGGGAGGGAGGGCGTCCGGGGAGGGAGGGCGTCCGGGTAGGGAGGGCGTCCGGGTAGGGATGGCGTCCGGGGAGGGAGGGCGTCCGGGTATGGAGGGCGTCCGGGTATGGAGGGCGTCCGGGTAGTGAGGGCGTCCGGGGAGGGAGGGCGTCCGGGTATGGAGGGCGTCCGGGGAGGGAGGGCGTCCGGTTAGGGAGGGCGTCCGGGTAGGGAGGGCGTCCGGGGAGGGAGGGCGTCCGGGTAGGGAGGGCGTCCGGGGAGGGAGGGCGTCCGGGGAGGGAGGGCGACCGGGGAGGGAGTGCGTGCGGGTAGGGAGGGCGTCCGGGGAGGGAGTGCGTGCGGGTAGGGAGGGCGTACGGGTAGGGAGGGCGTCCGGGTAGGGAGGGCGTCCGGGGAGGGAGGGCGTCCGGGGAGGGAGGGCGTCCGGGTAGGGAGGGCGTCCAGGTATGGAGGGCGTCCGGGGAGGGAGGGCGTCCGGGTAGGGAGGGCGTCCGGGGAGGGAGGGCGTTTGAGGGAAGGGGATTTGTGTCTGGCTATAATAGCGAAGGACAACAGTAATCTAATTCATCAATTTTAGTGGATTTAATCCAGTTGGCGAGAAAAATAATCTCATGAATTGAAAATCATTAAAAATAAATTTGCAAAGCCTCTTTATACAACTTATGAGGTGACATCCATGAATTTTATTCATAACCTATGTCGATGGCAATTTTGTCTTGTTAGAAGGTTCATGTACAGGCAGCATAAATTTAAATTATTATTCATTTTTATGTTTGTTAATCTGTAGAGCATAGAAAACCTGATTACGACTTTAATACGTTTACATAATTATAGTCTTAACACATTAAATTACATCCTATGGGCACCATTTATTTCGTATTATGCAATAATTTGTAATAAACAAAAGAAAATAAGACGCATAGGGCTGTAAAAATAACTTCTTGATGAATATACTTATTGGAAAAATCCGCGATAAAGCCGCGAAAGTCGAAGCGCGTAGTGGCGAGGGACGTATTGGCGTCAGAAAACAAAATCCAACTGAAAAGAGGTGTCATATTTTTACCAGTCAGAACAATGAGAAGTTTTTTTGCCCATAGCAGAACCAAAGGCATACGCTATCAATTCCTGCAAAAAACACTCAGAGAATCTTCCGATAACCCTTTTCATAAATACAGCGTTTTTACCATAACATTCCGTTCAAATTTAATCAAAAACGTGTAGCGTTGTTTCTGACGAGATTCATTTACATTTGTCATTAAAGAGAATATCTTAGAATCATGAATAGTCATGTGGACAGCGCGTTTACCTTTCGTGAAAGCGGTCCCGGGTTCGAATCCCGGTGGGAGCCAATGTGCGAAATGACCTAAGCTGTCGAAGCACTCTTAATACTACTACTACTACTACTACTACTACTACTACTACTACGAGAATCTCTTCTTGTACTCATGTATCCACACATGGACACCCTCTCCCTATTTCTTGTGCAATAGCCGAACTGTGTCTTGATTTTTAACGGGAAAGAAACTAATTAATAACGACAACCTTCTCTAATATATATTGTTAGCTTCTCAAACAGCCATGTCCCAACCCTCGTTTCCAACCTCTCTCTTCTTTTCTTGTCATTCTTTGTGTAAGGGTTTCGTGGAATGACGACCGAGATGGGCTTACTCCCATCACTGCTGGGTATGTCACTCATCCTAGAAGGCTGAGTCCCTTTGCCAGCACCAATATTATTATGGTCGTACGTCATATCAAGGGATAAACAGTCGAGGTGGTCTCCCATTGCCTTCCTCGACGGTATTTATTTTACTGTGACACCAACACTCATTATGGCTGAGCCACTGGCGTACAGACACCTTTGCAGCCACCCCACTGAGGTACAGACGCTGCGTGGACTACCTTTCGTCTGGTCCACGCCCCTGAGGCTCCCCTATGCTGGTTGTACAATCGGCTGACGCCCTTTATGTCCGCAGCCACCAGATGGCAGCACTGAAGCTCGCCCTTTGAAACCATACTCTCATATGGAGTAAATGGAAAACACAGCACCTTTATGATACTTTTTCCCTGTTTTTCTTTGTGAGAGTAGTATATACGAAAGATGGAATTCAGAGGTAGTGATTTATCCATTAATAAGTACTTAAAACAATTGAATAAAATGGGCAAATTAGTAAATCCGAAGAATAAGTGTAGGTTTCCTTCAGGGCACACCACAAGTAACTTCGTCGCTGTGAAAATATTATTCGTAGATCAGCGAAGTGCAATGTATTCTGCTTGGATACACAGAAAATAATTGATCCTTAATAAATTACCAACGTTAAATCTACTTTCAACTAGGCCTTTTAAAACTAGAATCGCAGGATGCACATGGGTGGTCTGAAAAGTTTCCGACATTTTAACATTTCTTGACATGGTTTCTAAAATGTTCTGAAGATGTCTGAAGAATCTGGGGTTGGAAACTTTTCAGACCACCCTCGTATATACATTTCCTGAAAAAAAATCGAAGTTCCCAGAAATAGTCTCCAGGAAATTTAGCCGACGGTACCCAGGAGCGGAGGCCGCCCATCGGCGGCCCATTTCTAATATATTCTCTAATTATTCAAATTTTTTTTCTTTGTTGATATTCACTATAAACTATATAAATCTACTAGAAAACAGAAAAATTAGATTCCGTTTCTGACGAAAGTATTAAAATTGCTTGCCGATCTGAATGGGTTAAGGGAGCCAAAAAATTTCAACAGTTTCCAGTCCTATACTTTCTAAGTTCGTGGTCTGATCCCTACCTATTGATCTTTCTGGCATGGGTGACCCTACCAGGAACTATGCTTCAGCCAGTCAAGCTCTTTTGGTCATTAGGTAAAGCCCTTCCACCAAGATAAGGTTTTTGTCCAGGGGAGGGATGTTATTGTTCTTGTAATGTGCTCGCGAGGTCTCTCGGAGATCGTGCTCGTTCTTTACTGAAAGTTCCGAAGTTATTTCTGCGTCTATTTGATACAGGTTTTCTTCTTGGAGATTTTTAAGAATCCATTATCAAGAACTACATACGAAAATTATAAATTCATTCATAACTTAAAGATCCAAATACTATGCGCATTAGTACATAAAAGCGGGAAATTTGAAAGGGATTTGGATATTACTAACGTTTAACTCGACATTAAGATATATTTTCCAGTCGAAGGACATCCATTTAAAAGTCAACGTAATACGTCTGCGTTAGTCATCGCTTTGGGATCGGATATCGCACTTGTTTTCGCAAAGAGAATTCCCTTCTCGCAGCCCACAACACGCGTATCTTTTGCATCTTCACTTGAGGTCGATGCACCGGAAAAAGACGGAATCTGATTACCCCACGAAACTTCTTTATGAGATGCTTCTGATATAAGACGCGAAGAGATTAGTCGTTTCCCACAGCATTCGATCGCATCTCTCTCACCTTACGGGAAATACGATTCCGGCAACTCGGTTTTCACAAAAGAGTCTTTACTCAAGGAGACACTTTTCCTGTGTTTCCGGGAGACAAAAGGAAAACCTCTCTTTCAAGTCATTGGTCCATTGGAAGATGGAGATGAAGAAACTAGAGGAATATATTGTACGAAATCTCGAAGAAAATCTTTTTTTTATCTCTAGTGCCTCTTTGAGAAGATTTTGATCTCTTTATCCGCTTATTAGAATGGACTTAATTTTAAGCTCCCGTTCCCCAATTCTCAGCAGTGTACGGTTTCATGTTAATTTATGTTTACCTCTGGGCAGTCTCTTCATGAATCATGGGCATTCAAAGTTTTTCCGAAAATTCATTTTCCGAAATTGATTATTCACTCATGAGGAAGATCTGGATTTCATTTAGGAGTTTTCCGTTTTATAAAAAGAGGCAAATTATTCTTGAAAAGAAATCCCTCATCACTGAACAATATAATTCTGCTTTCTTTCGCAGCATCTCTCAGCAATGTTAAATATGAATGTAATACTTTTCATCAAGACTGATTCGATCTAAAGAACAAATTTTAACTTTGTATTTTCACCAAGGTCCATCCAAATGTGATCATCAAGAATGCTTGGCAATTAATCACTTCAGTTAACACCAAATTTTAGAGCATTAAAAGTTTCCCTGCTATATTTTTTATAAAAGTTAAATTGGATATCCGACTTAGTTGCTGTCAGTCAATTTCCAGTAAGTCTCGAGATAAGATCTTCCCAAAAGATTTTCTTTAAAATAAATCTTGATCAAGGTAACTGAGGGAATGAAACATCCTTATTAAAAGTTTGGAGAGTAATCCGTAAATCAAAATGAAACGCAAAAAGATTAAAAAAAGAATTTTTTTCGTTCTGAGAATTTTAATCTGCGCCCCATTGATTTCATTACAAGCTATCACGAGAGGAGAAAGTGACTAAATATTCTAAACCATAAATTAATAAATAGTATATTCAAAATGGAAGGACTAATTTAAATCGCATCTGCCTACGGTGCTTTAATTTCATGCTACACGTGGCAAAGATTTATATTTCCGGGAATTTCTCCGTAAAATGAACTCATCCTGCAACTCCATTTTCACTGCACTAATGCCATCGTGACTCTAATCCATGTTAACAATTACTCTTATACACTACAAATAAAAACAAAGTGTGCTTTGTGCTTAAAATTGACCATTCATAATGAACGTAAGGATGCTGCGAATGGATATCGTAAATTTAGGAATACCTCCAAGATTGGAATTAAGTAAGTGACTTCGAAACAACGGGATTGGGATATTATGCGAATCAATGATTTAGAACTTTCATTTAAACTTATCGCAAGGAGAAAGTGCAGGAGCCATGGAGCAATGAAAGAATTCCAATGAGAAATACGTCAACATATTTCCCATACTCTCACTTGGATTGAGAGCCACTCCACTGACAAACAAAGCGCAGAGGGAAGACCATAAACCCAACTGTTACCACCAAAATTCGAGTCTTCGCTAAAGGGGGTCTCTTTGAAGAAGGTCTTTGGAAGAGCCATCAATAGAAATGGAGGTTCCTCGGGCGTAAGAGAATAGGAAGAATCAGAGGAGTGGTTGTTCCGAGGGGTAGTTGGTCGAAAGAGGAGTGGACTGCAGAAAACACGTCCCCAAATGGGGAGGAATTCGAGTATTGGAAACTTTTGATGGCACGTGGTTGCGAATGTTTTTGAAAAAGGGGAAACATTGAGATACAGATTAGGAAGAAGAAATAAAGTAAATATGCCATTTGGTAGTGCCATCCTAATTTTCAATCGTCAAAATTTTAACCTTATAAAAGACGACAAATACTTTTGAGTTGTATTCAAAGTTCCTTTAAAGTAACAATATATGTCAATTACATCCTAATAAATTCGCATACAATCAGAAGAAGCGTTTGTACAATTTCTCGCTGTTTCCGATTAGTAATTGCTGACGAGCAATTGCTAGCGAGTTTATTTTGCAGTTAACTGACATTAAGATAGGCGTCATTAGTACGTCTATGAGATAATAATTTAACGGATTATAATGTTTCAGATAAATTAACTGATAATAATTAGAGAAGAATGATGATTTTTAAGTTCTAATTTAAAATACACGAAACTCATTGCTTAGAATATTGCCAAAATCCCAAAACAGTTAATAACAGTTGTTTGATAGTCAAAAGAAGATGGAGTTGGTTAACGTCACCATACTGTTCAAGCGGTACCCTTCCATTCTCTTTCGGGAGTTACATTAGTTAATTTATCATAACTCATCTCTCATTGAAACCCATAAACCTCGATATCCAACGTATACAAATGCAAAAAAAAATGACACTAAAACTCACGAATTCTTCAATTTCTTAAATTATGGTTGAAAATTAAAATAGCCATTAATGCGAATACATTATATTCATAAATAAAAATTGTTTTATTTTCCTCGTTTCAAAAATCGACGTATCAATCCAAAAAGTACGTCACTGAATCGACACATGAAGATAACAAAAATGATAGACTATCATCGAAGTTGAGAAAGTAAAACTTCCAGGTTTGAACGATAAATGTATGAACGCACTTGAATGACCGTTATTGTAGCAAGAGAAGGGAAGACCATGAGCGATTGAGTTAGCAGTAGAGAAATAGTGAGTGGAACAAGCGAAGGGAGGGCCTTATCAGGAACACATCATTGAACAGAAAATAATACAGGCATAGATAAGAGGGAAAAGTCAATAAATACATATAAAGTGTCCGGTTAATGGTAGATATCTGGGAGTTTCACAATTACTTTTTTCAGGTTGACATTTGGAGGGTCTCCGTCCTAATCCGGACCCTTAGCTCGCCTTCGCAGGTACTGAGCGCCCGACCTTCCCATCAGGGGGAACCATAAAAAAACTGACCGCGTGGAATACAATTTAAAAAGTTATAAACAATACAATGAGCAACAATCTGTGAAACCCCTAGATATCTACCATTTACCTTCCTGAAAGATAGAACCAGAAGATGTATTTTGTTTTCCATTTTTTCCAAGTGAAAAATGAAACGGAAAAAGTCTTTTTGCAGTTCACTCAGCAGACAAATTCGTTTGCTCATCTTAAAGTTCGATGTTTTACTATTTTATTGTTGACAACTCGAACCACGAGAGTTTTCCAATGGAGAAAAGTTTCTCGCCCCTGGGATAGAGCAAAGAGAAGCAACGGAGATGTGATGCTGAAGATGAAAGAAGACTGGAGAGAGTATCGAATGAATCTTCGAAGAGCAAATTAAGAGTCTTAGGAACAAGCCTGATGTGGCCAGCTCATAACTTTTTCCATGTATAAGTACCTCATTGAATTAGACACAACACTTAGATATATTATTATTACATGAACACTACAAGTAGATTTTAAATATTGTGGCAGTGGTTGGACATTACATATAATACATGCATACATTCATACAGTCGTACATGGTCAAGCTATATATAGATAGTAAATATAAATTGAGGGGTAAACACTATACCTGTCAGGCATTTGGAGTGAAGGAAACCCCTCGGAAAACCTCCCTTTGACAGAAGTCAAGACACATATATAAAGCAAAATTTACATTTACTATCCCGTCCCATCAAAAGAAAACATTAATAGAATGTAACCAACAGCTGTTACAATTTACTTAACTTAAATGGCTCCAATATATCTGCAAGGAGAGCGTTCCATTGATCTATTGTTCCATTTATACATAGAGGGTGGGCCCAAAAAACGTTTTCTTTTTTCCTGACCAAATTTTCCCTGTTCGGGAAATTTGTGTACTGATATGAGGATCTCAAATGCAAAATATTTCCGGAATCGGATAATATTAACCAAGGTCACCATTAAGTTTGAACATTTGCGAAAATAAAGCCGCAAATGAGAAACAAACGCCTATGGAGACTGAGGTATTGTAAATATTGGCATTTTAGTAAGTATCAACGATTAATTTATATCTCTGTATAACGCATCTGAAATTTCAAACCTATTAAGCGCAATTTATGGTTTTACGAGCAATGATATTGTGGATTTTTGTCGTTATATTGAAAGAGAACGAAAATAAAAGCTATGCGAAGTGATTTGGAGGATTTAATTTGATGGCTTGCGCATCGATGTAAAGGTTAGGTTAGGAATTAAGAAAAAATGTAAAGAATGGCTTGGAAAGCATCGATAGACCAATCTTCTGATTGTAAACACGTAATAACGATGATCCTTGGAAAGAATAGCCGCATGCGCAAGGAAATCATCCGTGGCTAATCCTGGACAGGATCTGAATGAATAGGATGAAATGTATTTGCGAAAAGTATGGACAGGAAGTGGAATGATTGGAGAAGTTTGAAACACAAATAAAGGAGAGTAAGGTTATACACGAACCCAAGTCACTATTTCGTGTCCCAGCCAAGTCACTATTCTTCTCTTCTTGTATAACCGTGGGTTAAGTAGCACGCTTTCCTGTGCTATGTTAAAAACTTCGTTCCATCATTTGAACGAAGACTAAGTAAACGGATTAGAAAGTAAAATATCATACTTAAAATGATTGCACCCATCTCCAAGTAAATAGATAGCTAATAGATAAGGTCAATCATTTATAACCTGAAGTCAGCTGAACCTTCGCACTTAAAAGGAAAGACAGTTGCCTGATCTAGGAATGTAAACTTTTCATGAGGAATGTACATTTTTGTCGTTGTTATCGTAGATGCTGATGCTTTTAAGAATTATAATGTGTAGCTTCACATTCTAAATTGTCGGCATTTCAATTTCCCAATCAAAATACCAAGTTTCTTCAATTAAAGAAAATAATCGTAAGTTTACCGTTATTTTTACAACTTTCTCAATTAAATAAATTGCTTCTCCAATCACTATTTCCGGTATGAATAATTACATTGGTTGACACAAGGATCATTCATAGCTATTTTAATCTAACCATTAATCACAAGATTTTCTTCAGCATATATATCCCGATTTTCTATCTCGGTACCTTACTAACCTCTTATGAAATCGTTTTATGCATTCAGATTAACCTCTTATTAAAAGATTTTTGCAGTAAAAATACATACAAGAGATTGGCACCACATATTTGAATATTCTCCACTGAGGATTCAATATCCCTTTGAATTCCTAAAAGTCTCTGAATTTAATATCTTCGCGGCAAAGGAGCAGGTGTTTCCTAAGAGACGCTCGTGTATGAATATGGATTTGGGAGACGCTGTCGGCTTATCTGGATTTCGGCTCTCGGAATTTGGCTTTTGGGAATTTGGCATATCTTTGGTCGCGGATTTGACTGCCTGGATTTATTATAGCAACTGATGTAGTGAAGTCCTATGGAGGAAATTCATCAGCATACATCGCATTAATTGAGGAAGGGGACCACCATTCGGCATCATCAGAGGGCATTTGATCTCACTTGAGCGAGGACAATAAGAAGCTGCCTCAGGGCGAACACTGTTATCTGCAGATTCACACCCCTTTCTCGCCAATCCCCACTTTTTGGGATGCCTTCGCACGCACTCGAATCTCAATCCTCTCTCACATATGCTGCGCTCGGGGGAGTACAAACCATACTTTTTTAAGCGAAGCCTAAATAATTTCTCGAGCGATTCCTATTCATCGAACACTTTGAAAGAATTTAAATTTTACAGATCAATTCACGATGTGCATTATATAGTAGGATTGCTACGTTAATTTGGTGATTTAAATGAAAAAATCTGATGTGGCCAACACATGACTTTCTCCATATTTATTGAAAACAGAAGCCTATGCCGGTAATATATAAACTCCAAAACAATTTACAGAAAAATGTTTCAAACAAAAGCTGTAGTAAAATACATTATCTATAACTTTGGTAATTTTACATACCTATATTTAATAATTGTATATACCTACATTGCATTCTGACAGAGATATGTATGAAAAACTTCCATTTCTGGCTAAACAGCCACTTCTGGTTAACCATTATTCAAGAATAACTCGTAAACAATCATTGTTACGAAAAAATGTTTCATACACAAGTTGTAGTAAAGTACATTATCTATAACGTTTGTATGTAATTGTATACACCTACATTGCATTCTGACATAGATATGTATGAAAAACTTCCATTTCTGGCTAAACAGCCACTTCTGGTTAACCATTATTCAAGAATAACTCGTAAACAATCATTGTTACGAAAAAATGTTTCATACACAAGTTGTAGTAAAGTACATTATCTACAACTTTTGTATGTAATTGTATATACCAACATTGCATTCTGACAGAGATATTTAAGAAAAAATATTTTTACGGATAAACTCACCAAAAACTAACCAACTCTTGGCATTGTTAGGAAAATACTAAATATGAATTTGAAAATGATCGGATAATTACTTTTTAAGATAGAGCGCCCATAAACTGTTTCACCACAGACAGACAGACACACACAGACACACAGACAGACATGTTCGGGAAAAAAGCAAAAACGAGCTCTATTGGCCCCAAAACATCTATTTACAAATAAGGAAAGGGTTAAAGTGAGTTTGCATATAAGGGCGTGCACCCAGGAAAATTCCCAAGGATAAAAGGAGTTGAAAAAGTCTTCCCGGCCCTGTCAGAATTTTTTCAAGTCCGTTTTTCCTTAGGAACATCTATTTCAGTTGAAATCTGGAGGTCGATTTTTTTTCGAATACAATACTTTCTCTATACTACGTATAGGGAGAAAGTAAAAAGATATTAGATCTACAGTAGCTGCAGCACTTTCTACCATAGGCTTATGCTCGAGTCAATTAGTTGTTATATTTTGTTGTGATAAAGTTAGATACCTCGGCTTGTATTCGAGTATGTACGCTAGATTTTTCATTGCGGAAAGTGATGAAATTACCGCACTCAACGCTCGAAAATGCATCACGTGTTGGAATGGAGAGTTTGCGGCAAGAGAATTGTCTCTTTGATTAGATGCAGAATCACGGTGATCAACGTGAATGTTCCACGAGTTGATTCACATGAAAACGAGAGGAATAATGCAATACGAAATATTCCGTTGATATGAATTCGATCAAAGAGCAGAGTTGCAATTGCAGACCGCTCTCTCGTTGAGAGTTCAAGAAAGGAGACAAAATGTGTTATGAAGATTATTTATAAATTTGGAAGAGTAAGCTCCCCGAAGGCGTTTTAAGAATCCTCAAGTCCTAATGCTATCTCAGCCTATACTACAAGAAAAACGAGAGAATTGAAAAAAAGATTATTTTATAAATGTATATTTAAGTAAAGACGCTGTTACTTTTCGTGATCAATGATAGAGCACAGGAATCGAATTTTCGGTGGAATTACGTAGATTTATCACAGATAGGATTTTCTGATGTTCATCCTATTTTTTTTCTTTTAGAATGTTTTTTTTACGATTGATAACGTAAATTACATATGCATACTGGTTGATCGGTTCTCACACCCCCTGCCATAGGCTGACGAAGACCATAATTGTCACAAGTAAGACTACGAAACTAAACTGATGCGATAGTCATAATAAAATGCTACATAATTATTACCGAAAGAAAAAGGACGTGCATGGATTTGCGAAGTGTGTAGGGTTAAGGAAAACGCAAAATTCAATTTATGATGAGGAATGTTATTCTTTTTAAAGTGCATCTCCTGAAGCATAAGCTTTTATGTGTTCATATTCATAGAGTATAATTACTTATATGTCAAATTATCTCAGAACGTATTTTAGGAATCTGTTTAGTATTGTTTGATTTTTCAAATAACGATTAGTAATAATGAATTCTGGTATTGACAATTTGAAGTTTTTTTTTCCTGTGATTGCCCCACTTGACTAAGATTTTTGTAATATTTGTAGAATCTTAAAGTTCGAATAAATGTCACGGCTTGTTATTTGTAAATTCTGGAGGTCTAAAAAATGGCTAAAAAGAGCGTAATTTAAACTCGGACCTCATCTTGCAAAGTAAACGGTCTCACAATCTCGAGGGGCATTCGTTCACCGATTAAATAGCCTATCTTTAGAGTCAAAATGAGTTTCGCTCGGTTAGGTTGTGCACAGCCTTCACGTAGTCAATCGGCTCACGAAGTATAGGTTAAGATAGTTCATTCAAATTTCCTTATTACATTATTTAAAAATAATATAAATATTATAAATATATTTTTACTTTCTCCATATACGTAGTATAGAGAAAGTATTGTTTTCATGAAAAACATCTTCCTCGAGATTTCAACGGAAATACATGTTTTGGGGTCCCTAGAACACGTTTTGGCCATTTTCGGAATGATGTCTGTGTGTGTGTGCTTGTGGGCGCTCTAACGTAAAAACTATTAGCCGTATCAATACCAAACTTCATATATAGCATTGTGATAGGTGCTATCAGAATTTATTAGTTTTTGGAGTAAATCGGTTTCACGGAAGTTGAGCTTTATTCTTCGAAGCAAATTTCCGTTTTTGCAAACAATCTCCATAAATATGATATTTAGGTATATACTATTATTAATACAAGTTTAGGAAAAAGTAATTTACTATAACTTTTGTATGAAACATATTTTTGTTTCACTGATTGTGTAGGAGTTATTTGTGAAATACTGATAAACCGAAAGTTGCTGATTATGTACGTTGTGGGCGCTCTGGGCGCTGGGGCGAAAGGCCATTTCATCGTTTTTCATCGAACATGTCCCAAAAAACATTATTTATAATGCTTGTGACGTAAAAGATAATATGATATAAATTCATCACTTATGTTCCAAGTTTAGATTGAATATAGAGTTCGAAAATATTGTCTTAGATAAATATTTACATCTTATATATGGAGAAAGTCATGTGCTGGCCACATCAGATTTTTTTCCTTATCATGTCAAGTCAGCTATATTCCTTTCCTTTTGCACAATTCTTATTGAAATGGAGGTGAATTTTCTTTTTCGGGATCCCAAAATATAATAAAGAGAATTTAAACGGGAGAGAAAACGTCTGTGTAAGGGTTCGTCTTCCTGGACGTTAAGGGAACGAGAAGTTCGAAGGGATGAAATTTGCGTGAAAGAGGGTTTGGAAAGTGAAAGGGAATTTCCTTGAGCGAGGCGAGGAAGGGTTCTTCCCGAATATCTCGTCCGATAGTGAAATGGATTGACGGGGCACGGATTCGTCCCTTCTTATGGGGTAAATAATGGCGAAAGCGATATTCATCGTGAAAATTTCAAGGAAAAATGTCCGATCCCTGATTTATATGTTAGATTATATTTCAATTTATCTCTCAGATTGTATTTGGAGTTATATCTTGTAGATATCTCTCGGATTTATTCTGATTACATTTCGATTTTTACGTTATACTAGCGGAGTGCTCATTGATTTTCAACGGAAACATGAATGGAATGTAAATTCAAGGGATTTAATCGGCAGTGATAAGAAATTCACGCGCGTTTTTCTCACGATCCTTCCTCAAAAACTCATGAAATCCAAATTTCAATAATAAACTACTTTTACTTTACTTGACCATTAATTTTCCCCTCTAATTTGCATGATTTTAACTCGCAACCTCAAACGAATGCTATGGCTTCTGCTTTAATCTCACATTAAGACATCGTTAGAACCTCTGAAATGAAAACCAATAGAAAGGAGATGTACCAAGAAGAGCTAAACCAATTGTTAATATGAATACAGGAATTGTTCAATTTGTGTCAATTCTGTCATTCATTTGCGATTGCATTCGGTGGTGTTGGCAAATAATTGAAATTTAGGGACATGATTCCTAAAGTTAAAATGTTCGAAGATGATATTCTCATGTACTGGATAACATATCTGAAAATAGTGTTTAATATCGGACTAAAGGCAGACAATATACTACCAATACTTCTTTGGAGGGACATTCTACAGCGTATTTAATTGAAAATGTGAAGTAAATGAACGCAAAAGACTTCAAGTGCGAAATATCTTGTCAGATAACATTGTTCAAATATGATACTTATTCTACTAAATTATTTTTCAGTTCATTCTATTTTTCCTTGCCTATACATACAACCTATAATTTACGACAATGAAAAGAATACATGTATATTTTATTTCTTTTGATACTTGTCTAGAGTCCGTGCAAAGAAAACCTACTTTGATATTTTAGAATAAATAAACCCTGCAACACACAAAAGACACCGTATAGCCTATAGAAGATTTAAAGAACTATCCCCGGAAGATCCCGGGTTCGATTCCCGGCTCCGTCAGACTTCCTTCGAGTCCGTTTTTACATGGGATTTTTCCTGGGTGCACGCCCTTATGTGCAGTATACCTTTAACCCTTTCCTTGTCTCATGAATAAAGCTTGTATGTTGTGTTTCAAATAAAGCATGGCGATTGGGAAAGTTAACACAATGGCTTTTCCACGCTTTGTAAATCTGCCTGAACTTGTGTATACCACCACCTGAATATCAATTAACAGTTTTTAAACGTAAAAGCATTACTTAACTCAAGTAAGACGTTTAAATCAGACTTTTCAATTTTTGCTGGTAATTATCAAAATATGAAAAGAATAGTTCTTCGAATCTAATTGAAGTTCAAAGATAAGTATTTTCTGTTGTTAAGTCGTAACTAAGGTAAAGGACTTCTACAATCATTAGATAATGGCATAAAAGGGTGATGAACCTTAGGAAAGCCTGTATCTACGCTCCGTTTAGGAAAATTTTGGTGGATAAATGCCAAAATTAGAAAATATCTTCGATACATCTGCTATCATATTTATATAGTTTGAATGCATGTTAATAAAGCATACATTTTACGAAATGGTTATGTTACATTTCTCTCGTAATTCACTTCATCTCAAAGTTTATGCATTAAAAATTATGTAAATGGAGTTAGACTTAGCACTTTGAAGCGTGCGACTTACCCAAAGGTTGCACGAGAAGAGAAAAATAGTGACTTGGCTGGGACTCGAACCCAGGTCTCCTTCCGTCACTATCCGGGCGGTTGTTCTAACCATCACCTTGATCATAAATGCCCCCAGCTACAGAAGGGAAAAGGACGTGGCTCGGTAGTTTAGTGGTTAGAACAACCGCCCAGAAAGTGGGAGACCTGGGTTCGAGTCCCAGCCAAGTCACTATTTTTCTCTTCCTGTACAACCTTTATGCATTATGTTTATTAAGCTGCACGAAAGCCTGGATGCATTAATTATAATATTAATTACTGTTCACCCAGCATCAACTTGTATTCCAATTTAAATCATTCTTAATCAGCCTGTATACTGTATAAAAAGACGAAAAAATGAACGATTAAAATATATTTCTGTTCTTATTAATATTTTGCTCGAGGTAAAATAAACACTACATCGGTTAAATTTAGTTTCATTATGTATGAATCTTACGTTGTTTAGTGAAGAATTAACTCCGACATTCACTAGAAAGTTAATGATGGAGTATTTATCGTTTGAGATTGTTTTTTACGATCTCAGATGACGTAATACGAGTGTATGTGCGTATATAAATTTATATTTATAACACTAGTTGAAGAAACATCTTCCTTTCCTCTCAGACTGATCAATGAAAATGTTCATATTTTCATCTCACTAGTATCTTCCGACTTAGAGGTGGATTCTCAAAAAAATTCAGCTCTCCTTAGGACATGGAATTAGATTCAAGGAGTGCAATAAGAAAACAATGAAAATGTGACGTCATGCTTTTCGCTTGTTTCCGGTTGAGAATGAAATCATTCCAGACGTCTATATTTCCCGAAAGTTCTTTGGTGAGGCTTCTAATCTTTGAGGAGTTTTCAAAGAAGTTGGCGATGATAAATTGGAGCAAATTAAAGTCTGCGAGAGGGTCGCCGCCGAGATGAAGTCATCTTTCAATGCTGAGGAATCACCAAAGAAGAGGGGCGATTGCATTCCCTTTAAACAGCAATGGAAAAAACTTGCTGGTAATCTAATAAAGGAATGTGCGATATTAATATCCTGTAAAGTTTATCTTTGAATATGAGTGTTTATTCATCAATTTATTTATTTGTTTATTTGCAAAATATTCATCCGTCGTATTCAATTCAGACTCCATTATGGACATTTTTGTTGAGACGATTCGGAAGAGTTTATTTATTTTTCTGAATATATTTTTCCATAAAAATATCACAGTATTATTACCTTTCGGATGACCGCTCTTGAATTTCTTATTTCCTTTACAATGCCTCTTTACTGGTCCAAAATCTGAATCTGGCATAGTTTTTACTATTAATTAAAACATGAATGCATCATAAAGTACTTAGTATAATATTTTAAGAATGGGTTAATTGGTAAATGGAACTTTCCAGTATTAGCCCTAAAAATACCGATAGCAAATACATTATCCATCCTGTACCATGTTCATTGGTTGAGTTCCTTGCTCAACCTGAAGATGAGAAACATTAAGTGTGTTACTAACAACATTCTTCGAATTCATTTCGACCCACTCTCCCTTCCGACCGCATATTAAGCGCCGAAGACGTTTGGGTGACAGCGCTCAAAGGACGCGATGGATATTGGGTGTGACAAAGACTTAAAGTGGAGGTCGCTTCCATCCAAAGGAGAGCCTCTTTATTAAGTGTCCCATTCAAAGTGATCATCCAACCGGAATCCTTCATTAACAAAACGTTTTAAATCCAGCCCAAGATATTCCCTTTCGGCTGCTTCCGAGGAGACATTGAATTTCAAATGCCAACCTTTCACTTTCACACACTTCGTGGAGTGTCATCAACCACTACAGACATGCAACGTATTATTGCATTAACATCCATAATATCAGTATCAATTGTCATTTTTCCATACTATCACCGGATCACCGAAGAATTCAACTAAGTATTAACGTTTCCCGGGGTTTTCTCGATCCCGGGAATTTTCCGGAATTCATTCATTATAAATAAAAAAGCAAGATAGTAAGTAATAAATAATATATTAGTGAATATTAATAGGCATTACTGATTAACCAGATGCAGCATCAAAACAAATAGAGTATGTTATTACAAAATGTATGTTAATAATATTAATGTATTACCAAAATTATGATAAAACAGCAAAATTCTATCATTAGGAGAAATTTCAATATTTTAGAACATCATTGTACACCCATAAGTTATTTTTCATCGTCAAAGTCAATTTTCAAAAACATTATTTACATTGTGGTCACTTAAATTTGTGCGTAGTTTTGTAACAAAGAGACCTGCCGCAGAAAATAAACGTTCTGCTTCAACAGACGTTGGTGGAATAGTTAACAAAGTTTCGAGTGAATCATCTATCCTAGATGTACGCTCGCCGGTTGATACAAAGATATCTATTTCTGTAGAAATGTTTCCAGGAATCGCTGTTTACTTTGCCAGTACTTACAGTGTTTTCAATTGCGGCATCCAATTTATTTATCAGGGACTGATCGATGAAGAGCTTACTTCTGAGGACCTAACAAGTAGTTCAGATTCCATAACCTCCTCTGAATGTTTTCTATTGCTTTGACCGAGTCGGTTCAGGGTCAAAGTTCCCTTTTTCCTTTTACATAAAGAACATCGCGGACAGCTAAATGAAGTCTATGCGCAAAACATTGTTGATGCTTAACCCCACTTACCTTTCCAAATTTAACCATGACACTAGTTATGGTTAAATTTATGTTTAATTAATTTACATATTTATTAAATTAAATTTATCACCATCAGTTATGCTGGCAATGTGATGTCCTTTGTAAGAGATAAACTAAATTCAGATATAGTTTATCTTCAACAAGATTCACTATTTTCTCTACAGGTCTTGACTCGGAAATGCGAACCATACCCAAATTTCAAAACATCGAATTTGCATGTACGTTAACGTTTAAATACCAGTGATTTCTTAGCGGAGTATATTCATATAATTTAATACTGAATCTTGCTTTATTCGACTACATTCTAGTTATTTCTTGTGTTACAATTTTCTGAGCAATAGCATATAGTTCTTGAACCATTTTTATAATCGAAAGAGGGTTTTTTAGGCAAATACGTACATTTATCAGAAAGTGAGTTCCGAATAGACGCACTGTGCGTTAATGCATTAATAGAAAATCCATCCACTAGCAGGGTATTTGCGTAGCTGTGGATGAAAGGATTTTGTATTTGTCATATATAAAGCATTTTCACAATTATCCACCACACTAATGTAATTTGTAATTTTCCTGTGTATATTTGTTTCTAAAGTAGAACATATTCACCGTAAAGACTAGTAAGTTTATAAAAAATCTGTTTGTTTAGTTCCGAGATTTTCCCGTGAAATGCAGTGGATTCCGGAGGAAATTTACGTACGTACGTTTTAAATATTGTTCGTAACAGCAAATGTTAAAATCTCATGCAAATTTTTCTTCTCCATAAAGTGTATCACTTATTATCAGGATTAATCTTGACTTGACTTATATTCTCAATGCATTTTGATGGATGGATGCATTTTATCAAAATTCTCAAAATTTCGATTCGTAAACGATATTTCACAACCAAATTAAAAATGTTTATTCTATTCTCCTTCTTTTGGTGCTTGAAAATGCTTTTTCCTTTTTTCGGCTATTCCTTTTGGTTTTTTTCTGATTTTCTTTTTTCCTAAACCACCTCCGTACCGAGGCGAATAAAACAAAAAAAAATATTCAAATCGGTCGAGCCGTTTTCGAGTTTTAGACGACGTCACGCACATCATTTCATTTTTATATATAAGATAACTAGTTTTGATACACATCAATCCTACATTCTTCACGTAAAGTACGGATATGAAATATCAAATTAATCAAGTTTAAATTTACTGTTTCATACCTTATATCAGTGAACATTAGTGGGTGGGAAATCAGTGCTCACATTACTAATAAGATTTCAAAATTTGAATGAGCATAATAATGAATCAGCCCAATGTTTAAATTAAGAAAATGTCCACGCATTTGTAATTAACGCATTACGTGGTGCGTAATTGACTCATTAATAATGTTTCATCAAAACCTAATTCTCTCCAACTACGACGCCTTGCTTCATTGATTCCGATTTTGCAATTGGCTCATATTTATGCTATTTGCACATTTTGAACTTTAAATTCGTCCTCAACTGCTATTTCCATTTGACATAATAGACTTATCGAACTAGTTAGGAATTAATAAAAATATGAATGAATTAAAAATACACGATATACTCTTCGTTTTGGTGATCCAAAACGAAGTTAAGATCGAAAGACCTCTTATTAAGTAACCACTATTATATTAATTTATAATATTTTTAAGCCATGTATATATTTTTATGAAGGGTGATTTCTCAATTAGATCCATAAACCATCAAATAGCAAATTAGAAGGGGAAGTTGGTAGAACGGATTGTGTTTAGCACAAAACCTTAAAAATATAAACTTTAATTTGAGATTTATTGGGTTGTAGGAAATAAAAGTTGCTCTAAATATAAACTAGAAGGTTAATTAACTATAGTCATACTTAATTAAATGAAGATACATTCTGAATGCTTCGATAATATCTTTAATTTAAATATTTGGAAAGGGTAGTCACGATTATGTCTCTATAGAGATAAAAATAACAACTCAAATTAAAATCGGAGTCACCTGGGAATTTCATTTTTACTTTGAACTAAAAATCGGTTATTTTTTATTAAAAATCTGTAATTTAGAAGCTGCCTTTGAAAATGTTCTACACTGTTTTTCATTAAAATGAATGAATTTATTCATAAAACCGCATAACCAAGCAGAATTCGTCTATACCCTTTAATAGGCTTCAAATTTTCACGCCTAAATTACAGCTTGTTAGATGCTAATGTACCTTTTAAGTAAATTAATGGATCTTCGTGGGTGGGACGGATCTCGGAGCGGAACATTTTTGTATAAAATGTTAGAAAGTTAATCTCTAATGCTGTTGAGGGTATTCGTCGATGCACCGTGAATGGTTTGGAAATTTGGATGAGATCTTCTAAGAATTCCCATCAATCACACTGCAAGGCTCAGAAAAGCGGTCCCAGTTTTAAAATCCTCAGTGATTTAACACCCCAGTGCATGCATCATCGTACGGCTATGATTTTCTGCTTTTAATGAGTGCTGTGTTTAGCTTCTAAGGTGTTATGAGTGTATAGTCTGTCCTTTCCCTTATTCAAAATCTTCTAACGAGGGACTTGGAAAAGGGTTGATATCACAATAGTCAACTTGCGGCTCCCAGTACAGGAGAAATGTTCGCGATTTGTACGTAATTGCTACGGAAGAGCAGTGAGTGTTACTCGAATGATTGTATACACGGGATGTGAATCTTTAGAAGATTGAAGGATAAATTTACTAATTAAGTTCAGGGAAAGTACGTTCTCAGAAGACATAACTGATATGATCCTGTTGTATGGGCCGTTCTAACACTGCGAGGAAAATAGACCATGTGACTAATTGTTTCGAGAATTCACTTTTATACGCGAAAGCAATCGATTAGGAAAGCCATTTTCCCTACACCCCCTGCCATACGCCGAAACGCGGCTTTATTTTACACACCAAAGATGACTAATTCTCAGTTTTACTTTCCTTCAATTTCCGCTCGTAATATTACTCCTGTTACAAAATACGAAATTTCGCGAACATGAGCAATTTTGTAAAAATAATGAAGTTCGTTCTTTGGTAGGAATGTGGAATCTCAAGAAAGACAGCCGAATCCCAAAGCAGCTACGTTGAAAATAAAACAAAAACTCTTAGTTTTTAATTTCTCCCTATACGTAGTGCATATAGAGAAAGTATTGTATTCGCAAAAAAAATTCGACCTCCTGATTTCTACGAAAATAGATGTTTTGGGGCCAATAGAGCTAGTTTTCGCTATTTTCCCGAACATGTCTGTATGTGTGCGTGTGTGTCTGTCTGTGGTAAAAAGGTTTGTGGGCGCTCTATCTTAAAGAGTAATTATCTGATCATTTCCAAATTCATATTTAGTGTTTTCCTAACAATGCCAAGAGTTGATTAGTTTTTGGTGAATATCGCTTAACCAAAAGTTGCGGTTTATTCGTAACAAAATTTTATTTCTTAAATATCTCTGTCAGAATGCAATTTAGGTACATACATTTATTTACAAACGTTATAGATAATTTACTTTACTACAACTTTTGTATGAAACATTGTTTTGTAACACAGATTGTTTAGGAGTTATTCTTCAATAATGGTTAACCGGAAGTTGTTGTTTATCCAGAAATGGACGTTTTCCTTAGATATCTCTGTCAGAATGCAATATAGGTATATACAATTACATACAAAAGTTATAGATAGTGTATTTTAATACACATTTTGTTTGAAAAATTTTCCTGTAACACTCATTGTATTGGAGTTATTTATATATTACCGGCATAGGCTTCTGTTTTCAATAATATGGAGAAAGTCATGTGTTGGCCACATCGGATTTTTATAAATTACAGTAATGACGCTGAATGAGGCCTAAGAATTCTTGAAGTACGAAACGTCTCATACGAAATTGTTTAAGATATCACTAATAATGAATAGGGTTAAACGGTGAAGACTATTTCCTGACGCAAAATCTGAACCACAAAGCCGATGGTAGTCCGCTCCGAATTCTTTCTTGTTTTTCATCCCTTATCACCAGAAAGGGACTCCCGAAGACTTTCCTCTGTCATAATAAAGAGAGGGGAATAAATAACGCCGTGACCCCGCACTTTCCTCTACTCTATGGCTGGGACTATTTTTACGACCTTTCGTTGGGAACTATTTTTACCACCTGTTTTCGACGCTTAACAGATCCTAGCGTAAAATTTATAAGTTTTTCCGGGGACGCGACACCTCCGGTCCTTATGACGCGGCTCCCACCGACTCTTTCTCCTGAATCCGCCTGATTCATTTGACGTCTCCCAGTTTGTCATTCCACTTTATTTCATTTCTCCTTTTACTGTTTTGTTTATTCCAACTCCCGGGAATTTATAGCACCGCGAGATAATAAAGGATAGAAAACTGAACGTGTTTGTGTAATTTAATATGTATCTCATCACCTTCTGTTAGTTGGGATAATATATTATGACTCGCAAAGTTGTCCAATTTACGGATGAATTTGAGTAGTTAGGGGGCAAAAAAAATCGAGAAAAGCTGATATTATAAGTTGTGCCACGATTACATGCAAAAACTCCCATTTTCACTTTGGTTTCATTAAAAAATTACAAAATTTGATATATCTATAAAGGAAACTTTTATGAGACAAAGGAAATTAAAAACAACACATTACAAAATCTGTATCACCTCTATAGATCATTACTATGGTTACGTTAACACATTACCGAAACGGACAATTCTTCGAATTTTGAAACAATAAATATCAAACATTATTTTCAGTCAGAAATGCTTACACTTTTTACTATCAGTTATATCTCCATATCCTCATATATTATTTATTTATGATGATTTATTTGTCAATAATTTTGAAATAGTCATATATATATTACAGGAAAACAAGTACATAGGAATTAATTACGAAATACTGTTAATAACTGTTAAATTATGTAATACGTGTGTTAAATAAACGTCTTGACAAAGCAGTGATCAGGAAGATTCAGGATGCAGGGTGGGAAAGTTAGAGGGTGTAAAGAATTCATTCACTTAATACGTTTAGAGATAGTTCATGAACGCTCTCAGAGGATGTATCCAATATTACGCGTTCTCCCTGTTATAAAGGGTGTTAAGATAGAGTAGGGAAAGGAAAAATATGCTACAGCGAATCGCATCGAGAATTCAATTGCTTTCGCGTATCGTTTGTGGAATAAATGAAGTAGGGTGCACGCACCCCTTGCAAAGTCAGCTAAGTATGAAGGTTTCACTTATTTTCAAGTATTTATCTACTTCACTTTATATTTTAAATCATACGAAAATAAATTTTTTCTTAAATGTTATGGAGCACAAATAAAGTTTGTAGCAGTACGAGAAGCATAGTTATGCCTTACGCTACGCCTTAAATCATTACTTAATCGTAGTCTACGTGTTGTGGCTTAGTAAATACAAACCACACATGTTTCTAATCAGCTCAATGTGGATGGACTTGAAAAATTGGCATACAATGCATATTATAAATAATTAACATTTCGAATACGAGTCAGCTGTTTATCAGAATAAAAACTCAAAAACTGCTCAGAGATTTGGCATTTCAAGCGATGGAGCAATCTTCATGGTCAATAAATTTGAAAGCACTAACGTCCGGATATGTGTTTAAACAACAATATTTAATTCCCTAAGGATACGAAAATGTCCGGCCGGGAGTCGATGCTGCATCTCCAACTTGCCAAGCCGTTTCTAATCTAGCTAGGTACCTTTCTAGAAGATGCAGGTTAGTCCTTTGGAAGACTTTGTTACATTTTATCCATTGCCTAGTATTTTTAAGTAAAAATTTAATGGTAAAATAATTAAAAAATATTCGTTTTTTATAAGTATCGAAATTCAAACTCATTGTGGTCAGGACTGTAAGACTCCCTTTGCGATGCATTTATCTACATTCTAAGTTATCACTATTCAACGGAAATATAATATAAAAACGAGATCTGCAGGGAAAGAAAAAAAATCTACATTAAGCTCCATGGCTAGTTCCTTGGCTAAACTAACGATCTGTCATCGCGCATTACATGAAATTTGCAATTCCATCGGATGGAAAATACGACATCAGAGTTAATCCTTCATATTAACAAAGTTAATCCTTCGCAACATATTATCCTCTGTTCTCCATTAGACTGGATTATTCACCATTGAATCGTCACCTTTACACCCACGCACCTGAAATCCTCACTTTGCAAAATTAGTCAGATTTGGGAGCTTATTAATTTACTGTTAACACTGAGAATGCAAAATCTAAAGGTTTCGATTTATTATTCAGTACTCAAAATAGTGGTATATTTACCATAAATATGCAATCAACAGTTTGCAATGCATCATTTAACCTGATCGTAGGTCTTTAAATGCGCAATCAACAACAGGTTCCCATTATTGTAAAATAGTCATTTCCATTTCCGAATATAATTTAAATGCTACCTAAATACCGTATATACTCCCGCATAAGCCGAAACGAGTATAAGTCGAGGCACCTAGTTTTATTACAAGGTAAAACGGAAAACTAATTGACCCCAGTACCAGGTGTAGAAGTTAAAATAAGGGATTTTCCTTATAGATGGTGATTGCTATCAGTTTAAAGACCATAAAACCGTTTCTGCAGCGCCATCTTCTCCCTCTAACAAAGTTTGTCAACACGCAATAACCTAAGTTTCATACACCGGTGTATTTTTCTATAAAACATGTCGAGTTTTGTGCCTACGAACTATGATTTGCGGACAGCATTGGTTTTCTGCTATCATTTGAAGAAAACTGCAGAAGAATCGCATAGAATGCTTATCGAAGCATACGGTGAACATGCTCTTGGCAAAACTCAGTGCTTCGAGTGGTTTAAAAAATCTAAAAGTGGTGATTTTGACGTGAGAAACGAGGACCGTGGGAAACCACCGATAAAGTTTGAAGACAAGGACTTGCAAGCCTCATTGGATGAAGACGATACTTTACGATGATTTACAATACTTTACAATAACTTACAATTATTTACGATAATTTTCAAATAACAGAAGTGTAAATTTAAAAAAATTCTGGTTTCATACTGCTACACCTGGTATAAGCCTATGGTGGGAAATGCGGCAACTACAAAATAAAAACGGCACGCGATTGCGAAAAAATGTCAAAGAATTGTTAATTGAGCAAATGAAGAATTTACAAGCCGATTTCCGACAATGGCAGATTTTTTTAACCGGAGAACAGGTAAAAGAAGGACCAATGCCGGAGTATAAGCCGAGGTTTTTCATCTATTTGGTGTGACCCAAACCTCCTATCCCACAAACTTCGAGTGGTACCTGGATTAATGACTCAACGCAATAATAATTCAACTATTGTTATTATTTTTAGGGGTTTTTATTACAGGCGAGATTGAGACTAAAAAGTCTCCTCTTCCATCTAACCTGTCGTTAAGTTGTTACATTAGTATAAGTCAGTGGCGCAGCGAGGGGGGGGTTTTAGGGGTTCAAACCCCCCCAAGAGTCAAGTCCTATGACTATACTTTTATTACAAAAACCCCCCCTCGCTGAGGGGGGGGGGGGGTCATCAAGCAAATCATACAGATACACTGCTTGTCATGTGTTTGCTTGATAAATTCATCGAAAGCTTCGTATACCCGTAAATATGGCTCCGATTTCAGTGAAAGTGATGTTTTCGGTAGCAGAGTAGAAATCGATATCAATGGGGCGCAATGATACGAGTGTTTCGAAAACTATGTTCAACGCGTGCACTTCTTAAGCCTATCCTTTAGTTAGATAACTCACGCCATAAGATAAGATTCCCATGAGAAAAATTCGAAAGTGCTGATTTGTTTACTCCTCGAAAAAATACAAGCGAACATTCGAGAAGTATTTCGAAACTTGCACCCTGAAAACAGAGATTAAGATTACGTTTAAGGGACAAACAGATAGATAAAACGCTCAGTTAGATCTTTTGCATGTGACTGTTTCAAGGGTGTAAATACAAAGATAGGCTCGTGAGTATTGCTTTCGAGAAATTCACAACAGTTCGAAGGAGAGTTTTGTTTGGATTTCATTTAGATGGACATCCAAAAATTCCTTTCACAGTCCGCTAACAGCTCGAGGCCGCTATCGGAAAAAACTTAAGTTAATGGCCATGTGTTTTTTTTGTGAAATAACCATTATTGGATGCATAAATTAGGATTTTCTTATTTTAGGGCTGTTATCAGAGGACACATCTCAAGATGAGTTTAGCGACAATTGAAAAGCTACTTTTTCCTTCATTAAGCATTCTAGACGATTAAAAGTCTGCACACAGTTGACTCTTCATTACTCGGGATGATAGAAAATATACTGATCTTTATTTTATGATTGCCTGTTAATTTGGTGTATATTTAATAAAAATTTTCGCTAACCGAATTTCCGTAAACATTTGAAAAAGTATTGGAGCAATGAAAGATTTCAGTAAAAATTAATCTGCGATGATATTATTAATAATATACCATTTTCGAAGCAAATCTGTCAGCTCAAAGGTATTGTGCGCGTAAGTTACGCACATATTTATCGGAACTGTGACTTGATGACTTGAATTAAACTTGATAAACTGTGAATTAAATTCTTCAGTTTCCTTTTCGATGCAGCCAATTTTTTCTCTGGTGATAGAATCCCACGAATCTCATAACTTATCCTGTTAACCGCTTGGTCATGCAATGCCCATTCAAAATTTCAATTCATGGAAAATATTTGTTTTCTATGAACACTCAGTGCGTAAGACTGGGTTTGCATCAGCTCTTTGCTGGTAAAACCACCTAATACTTAGTCTAAATAATTGTAAGTTGACGTCTTCATTTTTTTCACCTTGGTATGTGACTTTAATACTGCAAGTTCAATTATAATATCAACTATAATCAAGAGTATACTGTATTTTTTAATGCAGCCGAATTTTTAATTTTCGGTATGAGACGCATTCAATGAAATACATATTTAATACATAAATAACGAAATCAGGCTTAATTGTAAGCCTGGCAGAAAATTTCATCTGATAAAAATTATTTTTTGTTTCTTATACAAACCTTGTGCAATAAGCTGTATATATATACTTCATATTATTATTTTTATACATTGATGGCGTTTTCTTGACAGGCGATATTTCAATTAAATTCCAAAATCTGCTGATGATGTAGTCAAATAACGAAAGATAATGAAATAAGCATGGGCGCGCCAATGTGGGGGAACAAATAAGTGGATGTTACGTTTTATATCGCTTGCCAAATAACCGTAGCTATTTTTTTCCTTCCCACGCTTTGCAACCTCTAGGAAGAAAGAACTCTCGAAGACTCGGAAAGCTTATATCTAAATCACTAAAAAGCTTCAGCATAGAAAAAATGAGCTTTTAATAGATATTGAACGTATCCAAACCAGAAATCCAAAGAACACACATGTTAAGTTTCCAATTGTTCGCTTATGTAAACTACTATCTTGCAAAGTGTAATAAGTTGGCCACATAAGCGTTAACCTCCTCTAGTTTTGAATGTATTTAGTTTTTGAAAGAATTGACATATATTGTAGTCAGTAGCGGGCATGAATATACTAGCCCCTGTAAAGTAGGCATTTTTCGTTTCCTCAGTCACCCCAATCCTGGCTGCGCCACTGGTATAAGTATATTCATGTATCAATGAAACTTAGAGGAAAATAGAAGAAAATGTAAGAAGGGATTGCGGATGTAAAATAAACCTAAGAAAAGCTTAGGAAAACATATCCGCTGCAGGAAAACACCCACAAACAAGAGTGGTGTGAAAAACCTGCGTAATCCTACCGATAGCAAAAACTAGAAGACATTAAAGAAAACAATGTACAGGTACAACATGTACATGTTGGTAAACAATGTACAATCGCAGGTTTCCAACTTAGAGAGGTCTGAACAGTAATTTTATTTTCAGAGTTTATAATGTATCATATACATGTGTTTCTTTTTCTAGCAGAATTTGATACTTTATAATTAAAAAAACATACAAAAATAAATCTAATTTGAATAATGTAATACCTTGTTAAAATGAGCTCAAAATTACAATTCAAATTGCAAAAAAGGCAAAGGAAAAAGAGAAAAAAATGGTAACGGATTCCCTCCTTAGTAGAAAATCATATACTGAAGAGTTATGCAAGATTTTAGCTTTCTTTTTAAGGCAAAGAGGAAAACATGAGAGTTGACTGATGTCTCATCTATAAATAATTATATATCTCTCATTCTTCAATGATACTGGATACTATTAAGAATATTAACAAGGCTTGTGTTTTTGAGAGAATAACAAAATAATTCAAATTTTTACATGTGAACCAGTTTTTATCCACCATCCAATACATCAAAATGTGAAAATTTCACAATGCAAAGCACAAAATGTTGCATGCCATAATTTTGCATACATACAACCTAGAAAATTACAAGAACTGTTACAGACATATTATCAAGACAAATAATGAAAGTTGATAAGAAATGAAACTCAGAGAATACATTAAGTAAGATACATACACTTATGATAAAAAATATGACCGAACTAGAAAAAAGCAAATTAAAACACGATCAATCCAAAATAATGCTCTACAATAATTACATAAGAGAGTTAAAATCATGCTTTAAGCATAAAAATAATCTAAAGTAAGTTAACATTATGGAAATACAATAAAAGGGAAAAAATGTATACTAGATGTAAACTGTAGTACCAAAAACAAACAAAATATTCCAAAGTAAAGAAAGAAGTTTGAAGTGTTGTTCCGTACAGCATGAAAATAAAACTATCGATTTATTTATAGGATAAATAAAGATATGTCCGTCGAACTATCTTATTGCAGTGTTTCCAGCAGCAGTGGGAGAGAGGGCAGGTGCGCCCGAGGGAGAGTGCCACGCCCCCTTCGCAACCCCTCAATTTCGATCCACCCATCTGCGATTGGAAAGCCCTTCATTTGTCCGAGGAGGAACGGAAGGGCCGCGGGATGATTTTCAAAATTCGGATGCTTAAAAGAATCTTACGCAAGCGCATGAAAGAAGAAGCGAGCTGAACGAGTTTTCAGCGACTTCCAAATCCTCCCGTATATTCTGAGAACACTGAATCCTTTAAAGCCTGAATTCCTCTCTTCCAAATTCAACCGAAGAAGCCTAAACTCCGTAATCGGGATCATATTAAATAACATTTTCAAAATTCCACAGAACAGTTGTTTTGTGGAATTTTGAAAATTTTATTTAATATGATTCCTCTCTTTTGGTTTTCTTTGGGAAATTTTCGGCAAAGAAATAATTCGTGGCCTACGGTAGAGCATGAAGTGGGCGTTATACTTTTGAGATGAAATGTCATCGACCTCTAATAAAAACACCTTCCATATCCTCTACGCCTTAGAGCGGCGTTTTCTAACCTTTGTGGTCTTCAAACCCACTTTTCATCTCTTTAAGTACTACCAAGGGGAGAAGTGTTTATTTATATGATATAAATCACCAATATTTTAAGTCTTTAGTTAGCTATCAAATAGTAGAAAAATAGTCGAACGATTTATTTGAAAAAAAAGTTAAATATCCAATCAAAAAATAGCTAAAACGAAGTAAAAAATATATCAATAATATACTGAATTGATAGACAAGTCCCACTTGGTGCACCGATTGGGAAACTCCTCAAGAGACCATTTTCATAAAAAATATGGACATTTAAAAAACTGAACTTTTCCAATATTGTATTCCAGAATAAAATTAATATGTCCAATCTTTACTTGGTGGAACGGTGGTATAACCATTTTAAATAAATGACCTTAGTATTTTCCACAAAATATATATAATCTGCGACCGGTTTCGTTACAAAATTAACATCATCTGGCAAACATATACAGGAAATTTAGTCTTAAATAGTAAATTTGAAGGGGGAAGGGGTGGGTGGGGGCTAAGGGAACAACGATGTGGGTAGGGAAAGAAGGGGAGAAGGGTTAGGGAACAAATATTCGTTCGTCAAAAACTCTTTTTTCTGTGTAATTTCAACGATTTCTAAAGCGTTGAGGCGGCGACCTTTCTTCTCTTGGTGTAGGAGACGAGGTTGGAAATCACTGCTGTGTCCTTGCTCGTTAAGGTGTTCCGCGAATGCAGAACCCGGACCCCCTGTGCGGTGGCAGCGCTGATGCTCGGACATCCTTATCTTTAGTGCCCTTCCCGTTTGTCCCACGTAGATCGCGGAACAATCATTGCACCGGAGTTCATACACCCCACTAAGGGATTCTTTGTCCCTTATGTCTTTGGTTTTGCACAGGGATCTAAGGGTTTTCGGGGAATAATATGCTGGTCGGATATTGTCCGGGAGTGTTCTCGCCAGGCGGTAGGAAAGACTTCCTAGGAAAGGAAATTTTCTCCAAGACACCTGAGGGGGAGGTAGTTCAGTTAAGGAGGTGATCTTTTTGGATGCTATTTTCTTAAGTTTTCTTTTCAGGAGGCGGTCCACTAATCCGGCGTCGTATCCGTTGCGATTTGCTATTTGTTTGATGGTGCTGAGTTCTATGGAAAATTGGGATGATGAGAGGGGAATGTGGGTGAGGAGGTGGATCATGGAATGGAAAGCGGCGAGTTTATGGGATTGGTGGTGGGAAGATACGTTGGGGATGACATGATCTGTGTAGGTGGGTTTCCGATAGATGGCAAAGTCGGGTCTTCCATTATTTAATGATATCGTGACGTCTAAAAAGTTTAGAGTTCTATTTGAAGGAGATTCCATAGTGAATGTCAATGAGCTATGGAGAGAGTTTAAATACACTAGGAAATCGTTAAGCTGCTCTTTCGCGCCATTCCATATGCAGATTATGTCATCCACATAGCGGCGCCAGAATAAGCAGTGCTTGATTATGGGGTGGTTCGTGGAAAAAAGATTGTTCTCGAAGGAATTCAGAAAAGCCTCAGCTAGGAGTGGGGACAGCGGAGAGACACCTTAACGAGCAAGGACACAGCAGTGATTTCCAACCTCGTCTCCTACACCAAGAGAAGAAAGGTCGCCGCCTCAACGCTTTAGAAATCGTTGAAATTACACAGAAAAAAGAGTTTTTGACGAAAGAATATTTGTTCCCTAACCCTTCTCCCCTTCTTTCCCTACCCACATCGTTGTTCCCTTAGCCCCCACCCACCCCTTCCCCCTTCAAATTTACTATTTAAGACTAAATTTCCTGTATATGTTTGCCAGATGATGTTAATTTTGTAACGAAACCGGTCGCAGATTATATATATTTTGTGGAAAATACTATGGTCATTTATTTAAAATGGTTATTGTATTCCAGATAATCCAAGACTTATCTTCAGATCGATTATCTCTGCACTTATCGCCTTTCTTAGATGCGACATAAACATCAGTTTTCAGCCAATTTAAGATTCATTAGTGGAGATCTTAACTATCTTCCCCGATCAAAATATTCCTCAAATTGTACAATTTAGAAACTAGAAAACCACTCGCTAGTTAGACAGAAAACATGGAACGCATGATTAAAAAGTTAACTAATTTCTGATGACTGATCAGTTATGGGCAATTGAATAGCGCAGATGCATCCTCTATCAATGGAGACCTACTGCAATTAATTTTGAGTTATTATTACAGAGTGGAAACTCATCCGCATCAGTTAAGGTCAAAGGTCTTCGTCTTAATCGGGGCGACACACTTGCGTGGGTTGCGTGGGTCGAGGTCACTTAAAGAATTCAAATCACTAAAATTAATTATACTTATAAACTGAATAGATTCAATTAGGATCCGAAATTATTCACATCGACATGACACCAATCTCTTCGCTGTGGGTTACGATTTCATTAGTGCGTAAAAATGTGCACACACGTATGGAAATGAATAACTTAATGGATCCTTTTATTGAGATTGTATTCAATTTTTAAAGTCACCATTGCTGTCGAGCTTCAACGCCAAACGCAATACACTATGAGACCACTGCTAAGTCAAGTAGCAGTTTTCCAAACGAATAAATTTCTTGAATACTGATAACCATTAAATGTCTTTCCCCACCACTTCGAGTATTGCATTGAAACCGATATAATGCGACCTCCCTGTTCTATAGGCCGTTAAAATACTGCGAGGAATATTATGGACATAGATGCTACAACGAATCGTTTCAAAAATTCATTTTTTCCGCGAACGATACACGAAAGCAATCGATTAGGAAAATAAAGTGAAGGTGCCTGCACCCCCTGCCACACGCCGAAAGTCGGTTTGCAGGGTTCTTACATAGACATATTTCTTGTAATAACAGAACTAAAGATAACTTCATAACCGCACGATGTCACTATTATAGTTGCATGCCATAGAAATTACATTGAAATAAAAGTTTTTGTACCTTAAAAATGAGACTAAATCTATTTCTCAATCGCGGCCAGTTTATTCATTTTACTGCCTTAAATATTTACTGGGAAAAAGAGTTTTGCGACTTAGTATAAAGAGAAAAATGGCACTTGTTATCCAAGTATAAAGTGCAAATGAATGCTGCGTTTGAGAACTTTCATTCACTCGAGTTTAATAAAAGATAAAGGCATCCTCTTGCTCAGCTCTAGCTTGTGAATTTTGAGAGAACCTTTAGAAAACGAAGGGGAAAAGCCAACCCTTTTGGATTGATTTCAGGATGAATATGGAACGCTTAAAAAGTGATACGAAAGGGACATTCCTCTGGGAGAACGTCCAGAGGGCAGAAATCAACATTGGAAAATGGAAAGGTCGTCGAAAGAACATGAAGCTACCGAAAATTGGAGGTCGAAATCTCCAAAAAAATCCAGTACTAGTTAAACTTATTATCTCGACAACGATTGATGAAATTCCTCTCCGGACCAATTTATTTATTTATTAATTTAAACGCTGCAAGTTGGTATTAATACCAGGTGGCAACGGTTGAGGGGGATATAAAATTAAAATGTCCGGCATTCGCCCAAGGACGGGAAGGAATCCCTCCAAAATCCTCCCGTGGACACATCTTAACAGTAGCAATAGGCCCAATTTGTACAACATGTCAAACAAGTCAGATAAACAATATACAAGCACCTCCGTCAAACACAGATACAGTCGCCTTTTACATATTTCATTGTAAAACATGGAACTATTTCCTTATTCTAAGGATAAAAAGTGATTAAAACTATGCCTTTACATACATATACATATAAATATTTAAATTTTATAATCTTCTAAGCTCATTTTTAAATTTTTTAACATTCACCGGCATTGGATTGAGAAGTTCTCCAGGTAAACCTTATTTTAAACGGTGCAACTAAAATGTCTAACATAGATGACACTGCATTCTTTGAATGATAAATAAATTTAATGATATAAACAGATTAATTCAAACAAATTGAACGAGATATTCAGTTTTCCACAGAGAGTTTTATTTCAATTGACGACTAGATTCAACACGCAAGAGTCATACACAAGTCACAAAAGTCTGCCTTCAATTTGTTCAGCATGAATAATAATATGACAAAGTGAAGTCAGAAACATTTTAGAAACAGATTAACTTATTCAGGAAATTTTCAAAATTTGGAATGAGAATTAGTGAACGAGAAACTTAGGATGCCTTTAAGAAAATATATTTCCTTTAAATGATCTTTGAAGTGATATTCAGATAGAGAATGTTAATGTTGAATTTGGCTTGAGCTCAAAATCAACGAATTACTTTTTACTCAAGTTAATTTTTCGTATCCGCTCTTCCTTGGGAATTTCCCTAGGTGCACTACCTCATCGTGATAAGTTTAATTTCCTTACTTTTACTCAACTATTATCAAAGTGTGATAATTTTAGCAATAAAATCATCTGTAAATAGTAAACAGTCTTAAAGATATTGAATCAGAGCAAAAAATATATTCTCAGCCTACTTGCTTACGGTGGTAAAACTTAAATTCGAAAGGTTCCTTGAAATAAATTTCAACTTTAGACAGTCATATTTCTGATATACTGTATTTTCCCAGAATTTGGCAAGTACCGGGGTCCATCCATTACCACGCTCCGTTCGAGGACCGCCAGTAAATCCAAATTCCTCCAATGTTTTACTTCTGAAAATCGGCACACAGAGTCCTCCTGAATTTTCAGTTCTGCACTATCCGAATTGTAAGCCATATTTATCACGGAATGAAATCACTTCGAATATCCAACTCGCATAATTCTATTTGCCTACTATAACTGATATTCGGCAATTTAAGATGCATCAATTAACGAAATTTCTATTACAAAGAAGAAAAATAGGTTGCGGGTTTAAATACCATAAGTATTATTAACCATATTATTATTATGGTATATACCGTAGATATATATTATAATAATACAATAAGATATGCTTAGGAAAAAATATACACTGCAGTAGGAAAACAGCCGCAAAAAGTAGCTGTGAAAAGTCTGCGAAACCCACGGAGTTAAAACTATTCGGATGAAGCATGCTTAGAAAGATCTGAAAGGAAAAAATGATACATATTCACATAAATAAATAAACGTAAATGTTTGCATCAAAGTTAAGAGCACAGTGGAAAGCAAGTTATAAGGTTAAAAATAAGAGACATTAAAGAGTTCACTAACAGAATAACCGGAATTTGTCAATACTAACTTATAGGATTAATTAAATTTGTCCATAAAACTAAGCCAAAACTTTAAAGATGATCTGCAACACGATAATACAATTATAGCTGCTTTTCAGCTCGTATATATAGCGACATCTCCGTAATTAAATTGGTATACATGTCTCTGTTCCTGTAAGGGTTCACAGAGGTTACCTTTTGGCTGTGTTCAGCACAATGTATGAATGCACGCATTTCGTCATCGGCGTTTCCTCCACCCTAATACAGCCTTGTACGAATACAAAGAGCTCGGCTCCAATTTCCATTGAATGAGGGAAATATTCCAGATGATGTGGGTGTTTGGCGATACTTGGAAATCCTGCCTGGGTGTTGAATAATAATGTATCCGCGGATAATTAAGACTTTCATGCAACTGGGCCTCTGTCAAATCAAGCACAGCCCACACATTCGCAAACAAACCTGTTAGAGATCGAGTAATGTCTTTGTACTATAGTATCAACTACTTCGCCAATTTATTGGTATAAAGCAGATATCGCGATTTAAATATTTTAGGTGGAATTAGGTTAAGCGGAATGTGCAATAGAGGTCGAGAGTTGAGAATTCGCTGTGAAAAGCTGGTTATTGGCAACCCCATCTTTCCAATTGGTAACCGCCGCATGTCGAAATAGAAAGAAAGCGCAAATCCATTCGCATATCCTTTAATCCGCAACATTATTCATCATAATCAAATTCTTTAGAACGGTGGAAAGCGATGAATTGTTAAGCGCAATACCCAAGGGAATCCAATTTCAAAACACGGAGTATTGATGCAATGAGAGAGATTCAGCATTTCCTTGAATCCTAAAATACTGTTTATCCACTTCTAACGATTATTATCCGATATATTTAATTTTATTCGCATTTGCTGGGACTAATTAAACAACGCAGCAAAGAATATTTAGGAACTTCAATTCATAGATTGTTTGGAATTGATGGAATATTCGGTTTCAAAGGCTAATTTTTAAGAAAAATAATGTTTTGGCTGAAGATTTTGAAATTCCCATATTCATATTTCTTAAACGATTTTCATGGATTAGAGAAGAATTGACGCATTGCTGGTCATCGGCCAATCAAATTTAGTTTTTATACTCAAATTTCTCTCTTAGCACTTACCTTTGAGATATTTCTATGAAATGTGTATATATTACGAAAGAAGAATACAGTACATGTACAAGTTACCACAGGATTTGTACACAAGTGTTTTTATTCCTCTTTGAAGAGCTACCGCAAAGAAGAGGCCGAGACAGTGGATTTTAATCTGAATATTATTTGAAAGAAATGCAAATGCCACTCAAAGACCTATGCGTAAGCAAATAATTTTCTCTGAAACTATTGCAAGATAACTTTACGCTACACATGAAATCAGTTCACAAATCAATGTAACTTGGAATGATAAACAAACTCTTTAACGAACTTAAACCTAAGTTTACGCATTTTGTTAAGTTACGAATCCTACTCTCGTATAATATTATTATCACTTTCGCAAGTAATATTTATACTATTTACTAAAATCACTTCATGTTTCGATCATTTAAATACCGAGAAATAGATTAAAATGTCCGAGAACAAATCCATTTCTTTATCACAACAACCATAACTATAAACAAACTCTAAACATGACAACGCCAATATCCTATAGACATCTATCACGTTCAGTTTAAAATTAATAGGGCGAATGAATATTATTAAACAAACCGTAAAGAAAATTAGTTCTTTGTGATTTTCCTGGACGTAATGATACTTAAATACAAGTATATATGTATCGTATTTATGTATAACGTACTGTAGTACTAAGAAGTATTGTCGTCTAGAAATAATTTATACAATACTGAGCTGCCGACGCTATCATTTTATAAATAGTTCTCTTCCTGTAGCGTTTAGAATAATGAACTCCATGTTTATATTCAGAGCAGAGTGTTTAATTTGTGAGAGCGACAACGCTGACAGCGTCAGGCATCAGACCTGACGATGACTCGCGAGGGTCGAAACCGGTCCTCTTCGATTTACTTAATTATTTCATTTCGTTTCGTATGGCGTTCCACCAAGTGAAGCTAGATCACAGCGATTATTCTGTTTTATTTTCACATTATTTTCTCCCTCTGCTCAATTTTTAGTGCACAGTGGAATTTGTGTCGTCTTTAACCTTTAGTTGAGATGATTTGCCCCCACAAACCTAAAACTTGTAGTGTTTTTTCTGTAATCTTTTCGGTAATTCTAAACATAAAACTGACGTATGTATTAACGATTGAGAAACGGTGTATGAAAGGCAAAGTCGAGGCTAAACGCGCCTAGAGTATTTATTATTAAGAATAAATACGTTTTAATGTGGTTCTAATCCTGTATTATTCCAACAGCCGTGTTTCAATTATTTCATAATTGAATATTGAGAGTCCTATTTGTGATTCAGTTAAGAGGCTTTCAGTAGAGATTCTGTGCTTATTAATGGAGAACAACATTCTCGAGATGGTCAACTGTTTGCGGTTGCTCCCAGAATAACGCTATTTTATCTGATTTTGGATTCCGAGAGGATCTCCCCAAAGCCTCAGTCTCCCACCAAAGGCTTCTTCGGGGAGTGCATTTGGTCACGTCCGAGCGATCGTTATTCCTGCTTTACGCCCTCTCGGTTCCTTTGTGTCCATCAATTCCTCTTTTCACGGATTCCCGCTTATTTATAAGCCACCTGACATTTACGCTTCCTACGTGGGCACTCTCTAATGATATAATAGCGAATTTCATTTCTGATGTCTGTCGGACATACGTTAGACGAGGAAAAGTAAACCATCGCTTTACGTGATTAGCACTTCGACGCTTCTCGAAGTTTCGAAACGTTTGATTTACCATTAATAAATAAAATCGACGGAGCAGCGATTCAAATTGTAGTATTCCATCACAGGAAATGAAAAAAGAACCACTTTACAGAGAAGAACTGGTGTATTTATTTATAATTGACTTCGCAAAGCACTACAGATACAAAACACGACTTGTTTCAACGCGTAAGCGTCATTTTCAAGTCTGAAGTCTTTTTGCGAAGTAAATTTTGAATCAATACACTCTAGAAAGTGGTTATTTGTTCATTTCCTGTTTGATTTACCTCTATCATTTGGATGAATACAATAAGACTCATTGTATCTAATACTCATTAAATTATAATCTCACTTATTTGCTGATGATAATACATACAAGTAGGTACGACACGTCGGTAGGAATACGTAGCAGATTGGTTTAATATATATATATATAGTTTCAGATGCGAAAATGATCGTGAATACACGAAGGGAAAAATACCATTAAGTCCTCTACATAATTTTGAACCTTAGATTGCATTCTTTCCAGAAGTGAAATTTGAAGAAAAAATGTTTCGAAATATATTTTAATGGAATTAAAATTAAACAAAAGATCCGTCAGAAGCTGGTTCTTCACTTAATGCACGTGATCTATCAGTAATTACGTTCTATGATTTTTGTATACTGATTAAGAATTGCTAGAGAGCGTTTATGATTCAAGAAATGTATGGGTTTATTAGACGTGGAAAGAGCATGTTTACAAGGACATAAAATGGATGAATATCATCAATTGATGTAAAACAACTGGAACATAAGTTTACTTTGAAGACATTCCTCGACAGCGCTTAGAATGCATACATAATTATGAATGAGGATTAACAGTAAATAAGGAAAAATATTAATGGAAAGGAGATAATTAGCGGCCATTAGAGTACAAAAAATATTATAAAACACCTACGAATTCCACTTCATTGGTTGAAATACTAAATAGATATTAACAGTTGAATTAAAACATAAAACGTTTGAAGCCTTTGACAATTATTATGCTTTTTGAAGCTAAGAAACATACAAATCGATTGAAAAAAGCCAATTCTAGCATAGATTGTGCCCCGAGGGGAAAATCGACTGTACAATGTCATCTCCACCCTATACAGAGGTATATACGTGGCATATTTAGGCTACAAGGACATTTTAAGTCGCAAATGACACATTTTAATCCAAAAAATATTCGTTTTAATCGAACAAGAAATTTTGTCAATTTTAACGTTTCTTGCCGAAATTTCGAAACTACGAGGTAAAAATTCTCACAAGAGATAGTATTTGATTTGGAAAGAAAATTATATCAGTAATTTTTGTGAGCCAATATTGCCGAGTATTACATTTCTATCAGAAAAAATGGCAAAACGACCCACTCTGCTGTCGAACCAACATCCATAACATTTCTGTATATTGAGCGTATTTTGACGAATTTTGGCGAACTGAGAATCCATTTTCCTTGATTCAAACGTACTGAATCTTTAATATTAAGCTACAACGAATCAGTTATTGTACTTCTTTGCCATTTAATCACTTCGAAAAAATTGAGAAACCATTGGGAAAAAGGACACAAATTTGACATTTTTTTACAAAAATTTAAAACTTCGACTAAAATTCGCATCCTCAGGACATAATCCGATCGAGTTGATTTTTTTTATATGTTATAAGGACCACGAACCACAAACATTAAGCATTAGCCGTTGACGGATTTCGAAAAAAAAGTTTTTTCGATCCACCGTACTGTACATACATGCTCTAATCAGATACTTTTTCTAATCAATATTTCTTAATTTTTACTAAAAGAAGAATTATTTTATAATGAAGCACCGATTTATGTAAATTTTGGGTCCAGCTAATGGAGTAAAAACGAGGCAACTAAGGATGTTAGACATGTTGTTGGACATGTGACTGAAAATTAGGCATAGATAATAGTAATTTCAAGCAGTGTATGTATCACTGTCAGTTATGAACAAACACAGGTTTCATTTTTCCTTGTCATCGCCATGATTTCCGGCTCTTACTTGAAAAGGTATTCCCGGAATTTGTTGATATATGCCTCTTGGATCTAAAAAGACAGGAAAACGTGTCTCACTGATGATGAAGTTGCGTTAGCGGAGAGAGATCTGCGTCTTGGAGGAGATGCCACAAGTTGTAAGGAAATATGGAATAAGCGGTGACAAAGATTATGAGAAAGAAGAAGTTTTTTCCCGGTGAATATGATGAAGAAAATTCTCTCGGGTTTCCAGCCGGGTTGCCTCCTGCCATAGGATCGACGTTTCGGGTACGTACTCTGCACCCATCTTCAGGAACTGAAGGATGGGTGCAGGGTCAGGCTGAAGGAGGATCAGTTCCTGAAGATGGGTGCAGAGTACGTACCCGAAACGTCGATCCTATGGCAGGAGGCAACCCGGCTGGAAACCCGAGAGAATTTTCTTCAAAGATTATGAGGTTTGGAAAGAGGTGCACGGCATGAACTGGGAGAGCAGGTGGTGTATCTGAGTGGCTAAAATAATAATAATAGACTCTTTATTCGGCGAGGTTAGACCCATTAGGACCTCTCTTACACCTAACCATTAAGGGCAACTAATATTAATTACAGAATAGTTGGAAAAAATACAAATATATATATATATATATATAAAATAAAAAGAAGAGGTAAAAATAAAAGAATTGGGGTGTGGGGTAAAACTCCTCGTCTGAAGGCTTAAAACCCACTGTGCGGGAAAACGCTCACACAAGAAGGGGAGCGAAAAAAACCCACGAAAACACAGATGGAAATAAATACAAGCAGGTATATCACTAGTTGCATAATTGCTGTCCAATAATGTCGTTAAATTTGTTGGTGGTTGACTACGGATGTCATTTACAAGAAAAGAAAGAAGGAGAAGTGTAGACGGAAAATAAAGAGCTTTCGGAAGTGCGATTTAAGTAATGGAGGCCTTCAAAATTGAGATTAATAAACTACTATAATGTAATTAAGTATCCACACTTAATTTATTATATAATAGTTATAATGTTAAGGATAATTAAAGTTATATTGATAGATAATGCATGATTTTCCTGCTGTACAAATATTAATAAATCTAATAATAGTATTAACACTAAAAGAAAGAAAAAAATAATAAAAACAGTAATAAATATTATTATTATAAAAAGAGAAGTTATAATGTTACCCTCGATATTTGATGATGGTACCAGTAGTGGACACGTGAAAGGAGTCCGGTGGAAAGATGTTAATTTTCTCCTTGTTAATTAACATGTTTGAGACTGCCGGTTTGAAGGAAGGAATTTGAGATTGTGGTGCAATAGGAAAGTAAAAATAAATATTTGAAATAGTTTGAAATTTAGTTATAGAGGATAATACGGGGAGTGGAATGGGAAAATAGAACAAAGAGTGATGGGTTATTGAAGAAACTTGGAGAGAAAATAACAGTAATGAGCACTATTAGGGAGAAAAGCAAGATTGGTTGTGGAAATAATAAGGCATTAGGATAAGTATGATCACGGAATGTAATACAAGAGGAAAATTGGGATAATAGATAAGAAGCTGAAAGATATGATTGGCGGAAAAAGCTATCATCGGATGAAAGATTAGAACCGAATATTTGAAGAAGAATATTCAACCGACAAGCTTGACAGAAAATGTCGGCTCAAATGAAAATAACTGACAGGAGAACATAGACTCTGAAGCAGGCGTAGAGACAAGAAAACAAGGAAAAAAATAGTTAGCTACGAGAAATTCTGTGAAGAATACTAAAGGTAGTATGTAGCATAGATAGACAGATACTATCATGATATAAATTTGCTTTTCATTTTATGAAATCATCGGCAGTTTCCTACGTTACTAATTTACATCTTTGCATTATGTATACGTGCAAAGAATAATCTTTTTTACTAACCGCTGTTTCATAACTAGTGGTTTTCCAGCACGAGGTTCTTAAAAAACTACATTCGATGCACATATGTGATCAAATAGGCTATTTTCGTCGGCCCCGCTTCGCGCAACTTGCCAAACGTTGCCTTGGTTCATTAGCAGAGTGGAATTTAAACAATTGTAGGTTAGGACTTCCTTCCTGAATGGAACTGTAATCGAGTAACGAGAAATAGATCAATGCGATGGAAATGTGATGGAAAGCGTAGGAGGATATGCTTTCGACGGACATGAAAGGAAAACAAGTGTGTCCCATTAAAGGAGCAGAGTTATCAAACGAGGAGGCAAAAATAACAGCGGTGAAGCAGGAAAACAAAGCAAAACTTAATTCGGGACTCATTTCATTCTCTCTCAAATCCATTTTCGCAAACAAAGTACGCTTTTCCATAGTCGTTCTTCCTTATTTAGACCTTCTTTGGAATGATGAAATAGAAACATCGTTTGCTATTTGATGAGCGGTAGGAAGTCTGTGTGCCGTACATTTCTACTGCTCCATTTTCCTTTGTCGTTGATCATCAGAAAAATAATGCGTCAGTTTTTAATTCGAAAACAAAGCATGATTTGTGAGTATGTTTCCTTTATTTAAATATTTCCACTTGCATTATTTTTATTATAAGTTTCATTTTAAGGAAGTTGAACACGCTCTAGTTCAGATATGTATATGATAGTCAATTCCTATTTTGTATTTTAGGAATTATGCTAAGGAATCATTTATTTCTGTGATTATCTAAAAATATAATATTTACTTTATTCAATATAGACCATTCGCCATTACGAAGGCACAGATTCTCCCCATTTAAAATGTATTGGTCCATGTATTTTAAATGGGAGAAATTTGCGTAAAATTATGGAGTTGATCAAAATTGTTTCAAATTTCTTCAGTATTTATCATCAGTGCCATACATAACACCGTGATTATTTTTTTTATTTGCAACATAATCGCAAAAAACGACAAAAATGTTACATCTCAAAGAAATACGGCGTTTTGTTCCGTTTCTATTGGAACGGGTGCCATTGATTGTCTAATTCAAGAAACATGGGATTTTTTTACATCAACATCAGCTTCAGACCTTTCTCTTTCCTTTAGTGTTAGGCAGAAGAATAAAGTTTAGGGAAATTTCCAACAGAAATTAATGGAAAAGTCGAGAATTTCTCGCAAAATGCATTGAAAAAAGCAGTCGCCTGCCACTTTTCGTCCAATTCGCCCACGGAAAAACATCCAGCGAGAAAGTTTCTTAGTAAATAGTGAATTTATTTGCAAGTCCGAACCCTTAAAGTACATAAACAATTTAAGAGAGACAATTTTTCTTACGGCGGTAGCGCATTGCACGGCACCGGCCGCTATCGTTCGTGAGGCTGTATTCCTTCTTCCCACTGTTTCGATCACTTTTTAAGATATTCAGGCGAAAAGTAAGTGAGTCTCTCGTTTCAGGGCGTACGCCAAGTAAAGGCGGCTGAATGCTGTTTGTGGTTACTACGATATATACTCCTATTGCACACCTCTATTTTACCCAGTTGAATATAATAATTGAATACACATTTAAGGATATGTTACAAAAAAATGGTGAGCAATGTTTAAAAGCGCAACATTCCCCTCCTATGTTTCAAATAGTAGAGACATCTGGTGTCATACGCAGGACTCTTCGCATAATGTGATTACATATAACGCCCTTGTAGAAATAAAACTTATTTGATTCAAATTTTGAATTCGATATCATACCGAGAAAGTCCTAAAGTAAGACTTCGCTATCCCCATTTGAAATGCATAGAGAAATGTAAATGGCTCTCTGGGATCGAACTAAGGACCATCAGGGAAACGTCAAACAACGTATATAAAATGTATTTATGATCTCCAGTTACATGCCGAGTTTCAAGTTTCTATACTATCGGGAAACGGTTCAAAAAATCTTAAAAATCGTAGCAATCTCTTATTTTAGAGGCGCTCGGTTTCGAACCCAGGACCTATTGGCAGATAAGTATGCACATTATGACTTATTAGGACTAGATCTTATAAACTGCAAAGTTTGAAGTCTGTATCATACCGGGAAGGGCCTAATGTAGATATAAATCAAAAGCGTTTTTCCACAAATTTAAATAATTACGATGTACGCTTTTATTTTTAGATGGCGCTCCACAACATTAGGCCAGAACACCTTGAGTTTAGACCTATTATAGGATTCCATCACACCCATTAGAAATGCATTGAGGAATGTAAATGGCTCTCTGGGATCGAACCAAGGACCATCAGCGAAACGCTGATCCCATAATTTCAAGTTTCAATCTTCTCGGGAAGGGATTCTAAAAAAATCTTAAAGAACGCAGCAATACATTTTAAATAGGAGAATATTTGCCCTGACCTAGCGTCGAACCAAGGTTAATCTTCGAAGATGTCTTTTCAATTTTCGGCGGATGCACGGTTTACAGCGATCACTCGAATTTCAACTCTCTAATTCACCGGGAAGTGACGCAAAAAAGTTTTCGAAAATCCTTTCGTTTTCATGGAAAAAATCGGGACTTCGGGGGCATCTGGCATCGAACCCATGACAAAGAGGTTCAAAATCGGGTTACACGTTATGGCCAGTACGTCATAAAAATTTCAAGTCAGTCACAGTTGTGGAACTTGGTTTGAATTTTGATCCCCAGTGAATGTATATATATATATAGGTATATCCGTAAAAACGTCGTTATATAACAGATACACTATTTAACGTTTAACTGATGGTCCTTGGTTCAATCCCAGAGTGTCATTTACATTCCTCAATGCATTTCTAACGGGGATAAGGGAATCCAATTTTAGTTCTCTCCCACAGTATGATATCGACTTCAAACCTCACATTAAATAAGTTCAAGTCCTGCCAAGTTTTAATGTGTATTCACATCTGCCATTATTTATTTATTTTAAGTATTTATTTATTTGATTATAAGGACTACATGGAGGCTCTAGGCCAGCTGGTAGTCATCTTTTCTTAGGGGAATACATTACCCTGCCTGGTATTCACCCTAGTTGAGAGGAAATCCCTCAAAAACCTCCCAAAGGAATCATATAATTCACAATTATATTCATACAATTAAAGCATACAAGTAATTACTATGTACAATAATGCAATTAAAGACTTGTAAAACTAAAATTTACAATATTGCCCATAATATTACAAACAATTATAACTAGACAAGAGGTAATATTTGTAAGCAGTAAACAGATTATAGTTAAAACCATTGCTGGATATATACAAGGGATTTATAAGCTATATAGTACGGATTTTCTTTTTAAATTGTTTGAAATTGTTCGACATTGGAATGAGAACAGGTAAAGCATTCCAATCTCCTCTTTTAATGAAGGAGTACTTTGCCAAATCGCATTTCTGTTCTTATATTTTCAGTCTGTGATCGTCCGATATAATTTGGGTAATGAAATCTTGATCGTAGCTCATTCCAACCGTCTTTACAGTACCACGCGTTAGATATACCCGTTAATCTAAATGTCTTTCTTCTAACGATTTCCATCCTAGCTGATTTTACTAACAATCTCCTCCCTCTTGTGATTTCCGATAGCCGCCTTGTCCGCCGTCGAGTTTCTTACTTAAGCCTGTTTCATGCGGGTCCCAAACACTAGTCGCATATTCAACAATCGGCCTTACTAAGGATTTATACGCCCTTTATGTCCTGGGTTCGACACCAGGCGTCTTTAAAATTAGAAATTGCCATATTTTTTTTAACCCTTTCCCAATAACATGGAAATGCAAAACCCGGCGTATGAAAAGAGATCACCAATAAATCTCATACACGCTGTTTAAGGTTTCCATGATGGTCCTTGGTTCGATCCCAGAGAGCCATTTACATTACCCTATGCATATATATGGGGATAACGAAGTCTTTCTGGGCCTTCCTGGTAAGATATCGAATTCAAAATTAGAATTAAATAAGTTTTATTTCTACAAGGGCGTTGTGTATTAACATTATGGCAAAGGTCCTGCGTTGTTTGTGCGTGTGTTTGTCGCCAGATTGGTGCTAATTTCTCCTTTTGAAAATAAGCTGCGGCGACTTTTTAATATTATTTTCAATCCTTTTTTTTTTCTTTTGAGGACCTTCTCGATATTATATCGACTTGAAATTAGTATCATCAATATGCCTGCAGAATGCAAGCAAGTTTTACTTGTATTCAATGCTTGTGAAATGTGGTAATCTTAAGCATTAAAAGAGTATTTTAAAATATATATGATACGTATGTAATGTATATTTATATTATATTAATTAAAGCTCATACCATTTTAAAGTATGAGTTAAATTTAAGGACCTATAAATACGGAGAATGGAGGTCAAATTCAATCCAAATATTTGAGAACCGCTCAATCAAAGATCCAAAAATGCCTCGACCTGCCCACTCTTCTTCCAGTAACACACGATCGCTACATCAACCTGCTTATCAGTCACCCGAAATACAAGCTATTCACAGACTTAACGTGGCAAAGGTATACTTATGAGCGAAATTTAATTATAGTGTACGAGGCTAATTAAAAATCATACTTCGTTTTGTTAATTTGGGGTATTTAAATGTCACTTCACTTACAGAGACAGCGCCTGTCAAGTAAGTAGCCAACATTTCGAGTTATTTCGTTCTGGATTCAGAGGAGACAAGAGGCATGTTGTTAACTCGCCTCACCGGTCCCAAAGACCACCCAAGTCGAATTTTTTGATTCTCTCGAATAAAAGAATTGTGAAGAGGCAACGAATTTCTTTTAATCATCTGCGGAAAATGAATTCTTGGATATCTCGTTTGAGCATAAAGCTAGTAACAGGACAGTTCCCATAGCAACTCGAATACCATGTTATTTTAATCCCAGCGGAAGCAAACTGCCTCTTCCTTTCGAAATTCTTGCTTTTTATTCGTCTCTCTCCTCTTATCCCTCTTTCTTCACTTAATTCTTTCTCCATATACGTAGGATAGAGAAAAAATTGTTTTCATGAAAAAAATCGACTTCGAGATTTCAACGGAAATACATGTTTTGGGGTCCCTAGAACACGTTTTGACCATTTTCGGAATGATGTCTGTGTGTATGTGTGTTTATGTGTTTGTGTAATTGTGGACGCTCTAACGTGAAAACTATTTGTCGTATCAACACCAAATTCCATATATAGTACTTTGGTTGGTTTTGCTAGAGTTGATAAGTTTTTGGAGTAAATCGGTTTCGGAACCGGAATTCGAGCTTTATTCTTCTAACAATAAGACAATTTCCGTTTTTGCAAAATATCTCCATAAATATGAAATTTAAGTATAAACTATTATTTATAAAATTTTTAGAAAATGTAATTTACTATTACTTTTGCCTGAAACATATTTTTGTATCACTGATTCCTTAGGAGTTACTCACGATAAAACGGCAGTTGCTGATTTTGTACTTTGCGGGCGCTCGCGGTAGTGATGGAAAGAAAACGTTTTTTTTTCATTCGAAAGTTTTAAAACGTTGAATAAAAAACGTTTTTTATTCATAAGAAAAGGTTTTTCACACTTTATTCCCATATTGGAATTGAAATTAGACATTTATGTCTATATTATTCCTGGAAAATATAAACTGATTCATTATCTCTTCCAAGTAATAGGTAATCAACAAAAAATTGAAATATATGACGTAATTTTATTACAAAATTATGCACAATTAGGAACATGACTCGTTGAAAATCACATGTGAATGCTCAGTGATCTCAAACACGTTAATCTTGCTGACTTGTCATATTAAATAGCCAATAAAAGAACCAAATTGATTGAGTTATTTCATGTAATAGTTATGATAAGTATAACAATATTAATATAATAATATTAGTATTAGATACAAAAATGGGAGTCTTCGTTTAGAGCCCGTTGCGATAGGACGTGTGTCTACTCTCTCTCGAGCTAATCTACAACGAAGTCAAAGCGGGCTTGGCCCGACGAAATATCGTGTCGACGCGGGACCGCGTGGACGCGAAGAAAGTGCTCACGATGATGGAACCTGGGGAAGGATCCATAAAGGAACAAGGAGCTGAAAGAGTAAACCCCGGGATAGGGATTACTGAAGAAGTGCCAAAAGATCTAAACAGGCAAATAAAAACTAGTTATGCAGGCATAGTTCAAATGGAACAATCCCCTACCAGGGAACAAGCACTTGTTATGCACTGCGCCCAAGGAATACCTTATGAAGAATACGTGTACGCTGTTGGGGATATAGTCTCACCAGTTAACATATTGTACTCATTAAGAATCGCGAACAACCGTGTGTGCATCCATCTCTCCAGTGAAAAACTACTAAAAGAATTTACGGAAAAATACGAATATCTAACGATACGTGACCAAAAAATTGCAGTGTCTCCGCTCGTAAATAAACAAAAAAGAATAGTGTTGTCGAATGTTCCACCTGAAGTGCCAAACTTGAAAATCGTTGAAATCCTCGGAGGTATGAAAATCACAATTCAATCTGGGATAACAACCTTGAAAACCTCTCTCCAAAGACCTGGATACCAAAATATCATGAGTTTGAAGAGACAATTCTTTATAAATCCTGAAGACGATCATCATCATCTGAAGTGATGTATTTTCTGATCGATTTAAAATATGATCACAATTGTTTGAATGCTTTCTACTCCCTTTGTCCTGCATATACTATTGAAGGAAAGATATAGTTACGAAATCCATATTGCATTTTCACCTATTACTATGATTTTTCCAGGTTTTCAGTGTATTAATACTTAATTTAATTAGTATTTCTGCAAAAATCATGGCTGATATGGTCAATAATCGGTTAACGGATTTTGGCATCGGTATCGACCGTTCCTTCTTCAAGAAAGAAAATCAATGTCACGCTTATTTTCAAATATGGTTTGGATGGTAGTTCTGGCCATTCGCAGTACAAACAAGTCCAAACAATAAATTATTAAGAAAGTAACTTACGCCAAGAAATCGAAAATTTTAAGCCAGTGAATGTAGGCAATCACCGCATTAAGTTGTGTTTGTTGCTTACAATGATAAACGGAAAGGAAATATTTTCTCAAATCAAAAGTAATATTTCTTGGATATATGTAGCCAAATTTGACCAAGAATCTTTTGTTGTATTCCTTCTTTTAGGTATGTAATGCGCTGACCGAGAGCACGGGATTAAAATGCTACATTTGCGGGGCGAAAATTTCGGAGATGAACGATCTATCGACAATTAGTAATCGAGACGTTGACGAAGAAAATTTGTCCTATGGCATTTCTACGCTGCATTGCTACATAAGATTTTTTGAGTTTTTATTACATATATCTTACCGACTTATCTTTAAGTAATGGCAGGTGAGAGTACAATATTGATGAGTATAATTTTATGTTATAAAACGTACCCATTGAACTTATCTTAATATTCCTACATCGAGAAAATCTCATATTCAGAAAGAGTTTAGAAAAAAGATGGGACTGATTGTAGATGTACCTAAACCAGGACATGCTCCACAAATGATGGAAATAAATCATGGCGTTTCTTTGAAAGTCCGTGTCTAGCAGCTAAAATAACAGGTGCGAATTTAAGTTATTTCTATTAATGCGTAATCTTTTATTAAATGTAAAAATCATGAAACTGAAATAGATATGGATGAAATCTTCACAATCAAAGATAAGAGTTCTGTTTAAGGTTTGTTTTATATTATTAAGTTTTTTGTGAGCTACCGTTTCTCAATACCAATTTAATTAATCATTTCTTAAAAGGAATTGACGAAAATCAAATAAAAAGATTCGCCAATATCTTGAAGGCAATTTCAAGTGGTTTTCCACTAAATGAAAGAGCATTCAAATATTATTGCTGCGCTACAGCAAAGATGTATGTCCGATTATATCCGTGGTACTAAATGCCACCAACAGTACTTAAGTACTTATACACGGGGCTGAAATAGCAAAAGAGGCAATCCTTCCGTTGGGGCAACTGACAGAAGAGGTAATGGAGGCCCGAAATAAAGACGCAGGGAAATACCGGGAGAGATACACAAGGAAACACTCCAGAGTGGCCACGAATGAGGATTTGTTCCAAAGATTACTTCAAACTTCTGATCCGCTAATTTCAATATCGGCACCAGTTAGACCAACAAAAGGATCGAGGATTCTGAGCAAAGAGATTAAGGAACTCCTAGACATGAACGATGAGGAGGAATTGGCTTATGGGGATGAAGATTCTTCAGACGATGAATGTATTTAATAGAGAAGGTAATGTACAAAAACACCGTATACTTCATTAAAACTCGCTTAAATCTTTGACTGCATGATTTAGTAGAAATTTAGCATTATCGTACGAAAATAAACTACTACATGATATTAATATCGCTGTCGTGGTCCCATGCTTTAAAGCACAGCCCATTTCATTTTTTTCAATTATCACCCAACAAGAAATGGTGAATTTCTAATAATTGTTGATATCTAAGATATGTACGAAGTGTAATAATGGTTAAAATCTACAAAAGAACGAATCAGAATCGTTTTGGTTCGTTGTTCCACTCAAAACACGACAGCGTAGCGGAGGACGGTGCTCCGCCGGGCGGATACTGCCCTTGTAGCGTTGTCGAAAAGTCGATTTATAAATTATTGGGGCAAATTGGGGCAAGATTTTATTTCAGATTCCCATTGAGGAAGGTTCATAGCTTATTGTGATGTAAGTAATCCCGTGTCACACGGTGTCTCAATCTACTATTTTCCTCGCTTTAGGTAAAACTTTGTTCCAAAATAAGGGTCCGCCATTTTGTAATGTAAAGTATATAAACATTTGGCAGAGCTCATTGAATCCAAGTCTTATGAAGGACAAAGAACATATTTATAATATGGAATCATATTTCACCCGATGATTTTCCTAGTTTTGGTTCACAATCGACTTGAAGTTGAAGAATTTCGCGAAAAATCGGAAACTGGAAATTTTCGCGCAAATTGGTCAACTTTGACCCCTTGTAGTATTGTAACGCGTAAGAATCAACAAAAATGATTTCGCACTTATATGTAGAATTCATTTAAAATGACCATGCGAAGTTTCAAAGTCCTTACTCAAAAAAAGCACTTTCTTATTTTTGGCCAGCTTTTTTCGATTCTAGCCCACTGTGCGCTGTAAATGAGTGGAAAACTTTGATGAAATTCTTGCCGTTGGCTCACATTTGTGAATAAAATGAAAATTTGTGAATAAATAGAGTAGGGAAGGATGATTTTCAACTTCACTGTATTATTGTGAGTAATTCATTCAATAAAATACGATGCTAAAGTAACTTTAAGTTAGTTTTGCTACTGAAGTTCCAAAATAAAGAAATTCAAGGTCAAAGAATAATCGGCTTGAAATGGTTGATTTTATCTAAAACTCATTCGTTCTCCGATAAAATAATGAACTAAATTTTGAATTTATTAGTCAAAATTAAATAATTTTCTGAGACCTTTCATATTAGCATCTCCATAGAAACACAAACACAAGGTGTTGTAAATTATGGCGGATCCAGCTTCTTGGGATGGTTTCGTGAAATAAAATAGTTTGATTTCAATAAATTGACCTCTGCTATCCAATTTATACAAAGTGTCGAGAGATTAGGAAATTAAATTTCACAGCAACGGCAACAGTGGGCAATATCCATAGCAGTGACCAAAAGCAACAAGGTAACTTGATAAAAAACTTGCGTTTTACTCCTTCACGCTTCTCATTTGAATGTTTTATCTTACATTTTTGTCTTATTAATTGTTTCCCCATGGTTTACTATTGTAGTTTTTCTGTTTCCGATTTTATTTTTATATTAATTTGTAATTTAGTTATAGTACTATTGCTTTTGTAATTTCCATGTTATACAAAGCTTTCTTTAACATCTTTTAGCTTTTACTATCAGTAGGTTTGCGCAGGTTTTTCACACCCCCGTTCTCTGTGGGTGTTTTCCTGCTGTGGAAATTTTTTCCTAAGATATCTTAGGTTTTTCTTTTAATTACACTCCTTCTAAAGTTTTCCTTTCTATTTCTATTCACGTATACACAAGTTTGTATGTACATAAAATCATTGACGAAAGGTTAGATGGAAGAAGATACTTTTCAGTCTCAATCTCGCCTTTAATAAAGACCTTAATAATAATAATAATAATTTAGTTGGCTTAAACTTTCACTTTATAAAATAACTCGATTGATCAGATTCTTTGTGAGAGCACCGTGTCTGAAGCGATATCTTCATTAATGTCTTTTCGCGTCTTTCTTTTTTATTTCTTCTGTCGATGTTCGGGAGAAATTATTATTTATAGATAAAATTAGCGGAGATTTAATTTATTATTTTCAATTAGGCAAGAAAATTATCAAATTAATCACTGAATTCTTATCGAGGGAAAAGTTGATTGATATAAGATCCTCGAAAAAGCAGATTCCACAACTTGTGGAGGGGGTAATATCTACAGAATAGCCACTGAATTATTATACAAACCATTTCAGATTTTGGTATTTATATTAGCAAAACATTTACCTCTAAGATCATACATTTATTGGCACAAATATTTTATCTCTCCTCGCTCATTTTTTTCTCTCTTTCGATACGCAAATGCATGTTGAAAATCTGCCAAATCGTTCGTTCTCTATCAAAAAAGAAAAAAAAAACTTCACCAGTTCCTTCCCTTTCCCATTTGGACCCCTGGAGAGACCCGGTATCGAGTTTCCTACCCTCTGACTGAGTTTGGAGCGGAAGGTTCCAAAGATGATTCATCTCATGAACGTGCTAAGAGATGCTACACTTCCTTGCAAATATATGTTCCAGGTGAGGCGTAAAATATAGATTTGGGTTTTAGGATTCTTTTTGATCACTGCTTCGGAACATGCTAAATTTATCTATTGCGGACTGAGAATGAGTATAAGGAAGAAAATCTTATCCTGCATCAGCACTTCTCAAGCACATATTATACTTGTGTCACACAATATTTATCTGCAAAAAGCTCTTAATTTAATACTAAAGGATTTAGCGAACTTAACTATGAATAAACCGCACTATTAAAGTAGAAACTAAAATTTCTGATGAAATTATCGTCATTAAAATTCTGTTCTGAGTTCACCTGACGCTTAATGTTAGGATCGCCGAGGACATATTAATATATTGCAACGTTTCACGTTAAGCAAGAATACTATCTCTTGAAGAAAAGCGATTAGAAAGTCAAAGTTTCCATCGTGATATACAACGCTTTCTTTCTTTATGTGATTGTTTTTGCCAAGCGCTCCCCCAGTGAAGAAGCCAAAATAAATTCCAAGTAGGATAAAGAAGATGAAAAAGTGAGAAAATTGAGAGGCTTTCCAGCCGAGCAACACCGCTTTGTCTTCGGAAGAGCACCGCAAGAAAACATCAGAAATAAAACTCGATTCAGCAATGCCTTCTTTTTTTTTAGTCTTATACATGACCACGTGTCGGTAACCTTGAGCGGGGTAACCCGTCGCTTTGATATTGAAATCCTTCTTCTTAAACATTCGACGTTTTAGCTGGAATTCCTTTCCTAAGATGTATTTTTCTTAACTTCCAGAGAGAAGGGAAACGAAGATATAGGAAATGAATGAGACGGGTGGGAGTAAGAGCGGAAGGGAAGAAAGTTCGAATATGCAGAAGCTGAAATGGGAAATGGACATGTGAGGAAAGACATTTGAGTGGATGTTTTACTAAACGAGGAAAAGAGGGGAAAATGCTGGAGGAAAAGGTTTGCAGATAAAAGTCTGGTTGTTTTGCGATTCAAAAATGGAGTTTGAAAGTTTAATGAGGACTATAACGAACAGATAAAAAACATTTTATACATTTCTCGTATTTTCCCACTCTTTTCAATTTAAAATTTAAACGACGGAAATATTTTCTTTGAGTATCGAAAAATAAATGTAAAATGAAGAAAATGTCAATTTGACATTCACACAGTTGGGATCGGTGGTGTGGAAATCCATAGTGTACAATGAAGGAAAGAGATGTGGCAGTTTTTTCTCCAAATATTGTGTAAAAAGTATCTCTTTCCTTCATTGTCTGTAAGTTGACAAATTGGTAAGAACGTCATCTTCGTATGTACACTCCTGGCCAAAATTAACGCAGCACCTCCCTAGCGATCCTTACGGCCGCTGCTGCGTTAATTTTGGCCAGGAGTGTACCATTCACAGACTGCATTTATTCAACTCGAAAACCAGTTGAAACATCATCTTTTCAATCATCAGCTTCCCAGGGAAAGGGAAATGAGGTATGCAAGCCAAGATGAGGATTGAAGTATTTTCCTTTCATTTTTTGCACGTTATGCCTCCATAATCCCGTCCCTTACTTTCATAGGCTAACACAAATTTCGTGATGAATTCCCTCGTATTCTAGCCCACCTTATTCTATTCAGTGTCATTTGCGACGTATATAATCGGCTTTTCTAGATCTCTTTTCCGAAATGTCCTCATCAAATACTATCTTCTTGATTTTGATCCCATCTGCACTCTCTATTTTTCCAAACGAAAAAAAAAACTTTTTCACTCCTTGTTCAACCTTTCCAAACGAACTAAATTTTTCCTAATTTTTTATATACTTTTGGCTGAAAATAGAGAAGGTTTAAATTAATTCCATTTGAACTCATAAGGAGAGTAATTCAAGAGTTTGTTCATCGTTGGAGTAATCGTAAAATTTGACTTTATATTATTATTCTAAGAAAATAGCTATCATTTTCAATGAATTTTTGAATATACTTTAATAAAAAGCTTAAAAAGTGTCCAAATCATAAATTTTGCTTACTCGATAAAATTAAACCACCATAAGACATGAAAATTATGTTCAAGAAAGAAAACCGAGGAAAGGAATTTCACTAATTTCATCATCAATTTTTATTTTCACAGAATTTTCTCCTCCTTATCTTCACAGCTTACGTTTTTCTATAATATCCACTTAAATGAAATTTCTAAGAGACAACATTCGCTGGGTGGTGTGCATTGAATTACATTTACCACTCGGTGTGCCGCGTTTTTTCCGAGGGAAACGTACATTTCAAATTTTTTTGCGCGTGAGCTTAATTTCGCAAGATATTTGTTTCTTTCGTGAGAGAGTGTAATGGAAGCTTTCAAATTTTGTATTCCAGATCTTTCTCAGAGTTTAGTGTTCCCGGAAGCTCGAGTCACACGTGGCCAACACGAGGCAAAAGAGGCAGTCGAAGACAAAAGGTAGGGAAGCACTGCCATCTATTCGGAATGACTATTTTTGGGCTCTCTTTGTTCGAGTTCCCTTCCATAGAGAGTGTACGACTCACGTCGCTGAATTTCGCTTGTCAGGGACTCGGCGTTTACACAGAAATGGCAGAGAGATATTTTAAACTGTATATGTTTTTACTTACCGCTTACACCACTTCTGACGAATTCTGAAATTCTAGAAGTTGAAATACTTACATTAATAGAAAGCGTTGAATCGTAAAAACTTTCTAGTCTTAAAAGATCGTAATGAAACGAAATCTGGGTTGCGGATTTAATACTTTAATTATCGGTGTATTAGTTAAGTGTGATTTTCTTTTCCCTTAAGGCAAAATTTCCCATAAAATAAACCTTAGTTTAAGTAAGTAATTTTTAAATTCTCGCTTTACATGCATGGCATGCAATTAAAATAGAATACGGAGCTATATTATGGGTAGAGTAAATTTAACATGGTAACTGAACGATAAATAATGGATATATTTCAGTATAGTATAACCTTCAATCCACACCAGGTTCATCAAACACAGTCTCTGGATAGGAGTTTGATTTTACCGAATTTATATTTGGCTTTAGCGGTGCTAAAATACGCGACAAAAAAGAATAACACCGAATATCTATTTTCGTATACCTCTGTTCTCTTCTCGCTCTTTTCTCTAGCCTCCGTTGAATTGATGGGCTTGGTTCACACAACATCGGTGCATTACTTCACTGTATGTGGAATATTGTGTTGTGGCACTCTAAAAGATTTTAAAACTTGCATATTCAGCTTTTCTGGAATTTCTTTTCTCGAAATACACGTTTCTCTTATTCTTCCAGCATCTTAGACATTTTCCGCGAGAAGCTGTAGTAGCGAAAGGGCTCCAAATAGACGAAAATCACAGTTAGCTGAAAGTTTGTCGCTTTTCGGTGAGATTAAGTGCGCTAAATCGGTCCAACAGCGCCATTTCGACCACGTTAGGGAACGCCTCTCTCCTTCTGGTGGGTTAACCCCAAAAGAAAACCGAGTACTCATGTAAGGACTATTTTGGTCGCTGGATCACTTCCATTACGAAGCGGCGATTTATAACTCTCCAAGTAAGATTCTTCTTTTTTGTTAATTTTACGACGGAAGTTATGTGCGGAGAGCGATTCGGGGGCGACGGACGAGGCCTCCGAGTTAAGAGCTAGACGCAAATTTATTTGGATCGCACGGTCGGCCAAGTTTCGTAGGCCGACAGCGAGTGGTCATAATTACAGAGGGAAGTGGGACGGTAGCAGCGCCGCGTAGCGGAGGGAAAAGTCCCCGAGCAGTTAGCCAGGCGTTCATTGCGAAAAGGGAGGAACGGCAGCGAAATCGAGCTCGTGTCGCTCGTTAAGACTACATTCTGCTTATATTAGATTACGCGGAATGCATCGAACGTGCGTTCCTCGCTTTCCGAGGATTTTAAATCTCCATTCATTCTCCGAAATAATACCACGGTGCTCCAATATTGGTGGCACCGTGAAGACATTCCAGAGTGGATCGGAATGAATTTCGTATATTATTTGTGTGTGTATCTATTATATATAGATGCTTCTCCGGATTCATTCATATCTATTATATATAGATGCTTCTCCGGATTCATTCATGTATCCATATATATATATAGCGAGGATACAAACTCACAGGCTAAACCACTAGCGTCATTGGCTTGAAATTTTTACGACATATTGGCCATAACGTGTAAGCTCCAGAAAAATTGAGATTTTGAACCTCAGTGTCATTGGTTCGATTCCAGAGGGCCCCAAAGTCCCGATTTTTCCCGTTTAAATGCATTGCCGTGATTTTCGGGAATTTTTAAAAAATACTTCCCGGATAGGTAGAGAATCAAAACTCATCGAGCCTATATATACGGTCATGATCTATCGATAACATAAATGAGTTTCACGAAAAATATACTGGGTTCGATGCTAGGTCGAGGCAAAAATCGGCCGTTTAAAATGCATTGTGGCGATTTTTAAGATTTTTTTTGGACCCTTTCCCGATGGCAAGGAAACTTGAAATTCGGCATGAGGTTGGAGATCATAAATATATTTCATAATCAAATTTTACATATTCGCTGATAGTCCTTGGTTCGATCCCAGAGGGTCATTTACATTCCTCAATGCATTTCTTATGGAGATAACGGAAACATATTTTAGGTACTTCCCGGCATGATATCGACTTCAAAATTTGTATGAAATAAGATGAAGTCCTAATAAGTCATACTGTGCATTCGCAGCTACCAATAATTCCTGGGTTCGACACCAGGCGTCTCTACAATAAGTAAATTATCCGATTTTTAAGAATTAATTTAAACCCCTTCCAATTATATTAAAACATGAAATTAGGCATATAGATAGAGAACATAGATAAATTTCAAAAACGTGTTTTAAATTTCCTAGATCGTCCTTGGTTAGAATCCAGAGAGCCATTCACATTATTGAAAAGTAGAACGTCGTTTGAGGCAGTTGGAGCCAATATATTTGCTTGAATTTTCACAAATAGCAAGAGATGGTGATTTTCTGTTGTGCTGCATAGCAAGTTCACCATTAAGACCCAGGTTCGATGCCAGACTGTTAAATTGCAGCGAATTTTAAGAATATCTTCAATCCTTTTTTTTCTCTTTTGACGGCCTTCCCGAAATGATGCCGACATGAAATTAGTGTTTTCAATCTGCTTGCAGTATGCAAGCTACATTTTACTCGTATATAGATAGGTATATAGATAGGTATATAGATAGATAGGATACAAATTCACAGCCTAAACCACAAGCGTGATTGAGTTCAAATTTTTACTGCGTATTGGCCATAACAATTAACCGCCAGAAAAATTGTGATTTTGATCCTCAGTGTCATGGGTTCGATTCCAGAGGGCCCCAAAGTCCCGATTTTTCCCGTTTAAATGCATTGCCGTGATTTTCGAGAATTTTTAAAAAATACTTGCCAGATAGGTAGGGACTTAAAACTCAAGGAGCCGATATATATGGTCATGATCTATCGAAAACATAAATGAGTTTTACTGAAAATATCATTGGTTCGATGCTAGGTCGAGGCAAAAATCGGCCGTTTAAAATGCATTGTGGCGATTTTTAAGATTTTTTTGGACCCTTTCCCGATGGCATGGAAACTTGAAATTCGGCATGGGTTTAGATATTTTAAATATATTTAATGATCAAATTTTACATATTCGCTGATGGTCCTTGGTTCGATCCCAGAGAGCCATTTACATTCCTCAATGCATTTCTTATGGAGATAAAAGAAAAAAGTTTTAGGTACTTCCCGGCATGATATCGACTTCAAACTTTGTATGAAATAAGATGAAGTCCTAATAAATCATACTGTCCATTCACAGCTACCAATATGTCCTGGATTCGACACCAGGCGTCTCTACAATCAGTAAAATATCCGATATTTAAGAATTAATTTAAACCCCTTCCCAATAATATTAAAACATGTAATTAGGCATATAGATAGAGAACATAGAGACATTTTAAAAACATGTTTTAGATTTTCTAGATCATCCTTGGTTCGAATCCAGAGAGCCATTTACATTATTGAAAAGAATGACGTCGTTTGAGGCAGTTGGAGCCAATATTTCTGCTTGAATTTTCACACATAATAAGAGATGGTGATTTTCTGTTGTGCTGCATAGTAGGTTCACCAGGAAGGCCTTGGTTTGATGCCAGACGATTAATTTGCAGCGAATTTTAAGAATATTTTCAATCCTTTTTACTTTCTCCATATACGAAGTATAGAGAAAGTATTGTTTTCATGAAAAAAATCGACTTCGAGATTTCAACGGAAATACATGTTTTGGGGTCCCTAGAACACGTTTTGACCATTTTCGGAATGATGTCTGTGTGTATGTGTGTGTGTGTGTGTGTGTGTGTGTGTGTGTGTGACAGTGGGCGCTCTAACGTGAAAACTATAAGTCGTATCAATACCAAAATTCATATTTAGTACTGTAGTTTGTGCTGTCAGAGTTGATTAGTTTTTCAAGTAAATCGGTAAACCGGAAGTCGAGCTTCATTCATCAAATCTCATTTCCGGTTTTCAAAATATCTCCATAAATATGATATATAGGTATATTGTGTACCTTATAAAAGTTTTAGATAATGTGTTTTACTATAACTTTTGTATTTTACATATTTTTGTATCACCGGTTGATTAGGAGTTATTCGTGAAATACTGATCAAACGGAAGTAGCTGATTATGTACTTTGTGGGCGCTCTAACATAAAAAGTATTTGTCGGATCAACACCAAATCTCATGTATAATATTTTGGTTTGTGTCTTTAGAGTTGATTAGATTTTGAAGAAAATTGGTGAACCGGAAGTCGAGCTTCATTCTTCAAAGCTCATTTCCGGTTTTCAAAATATCTCCATGAATATGATATTTAGGTATATACAATTATTTATAAAAGTTTTAGAAAATATAATTTACTATAACTTTTGAAAAAAACATATTTTTGTATCACTGATTGTATAGGAGTTATTTGTGAAATACTGATAAACCGGAAGTTGCTGATTATGTACGTTGTGGGCGCTCTGGGCGCTGGGGCGAAAGGCCAATTTCATCATTTTTCATCGAACATGTCCCGAAAAACATTAATTATAATCTTTGTGACGTCAAAGATAATAATATCTAAATTAATCACTCATCTTCTAAGTTTAGATGGAATATAGAGTTCGAAATTACAGTCGTAGATAAATATTTACATCTAAAATATGGAGAAAGTCATGTGCTGGCCACATCAGATTTTTTTTCTTTGAGGGCCGTCCCGATATGATGCCGACATGAAATTAGCGTTGTCGATCTGCTTGCAGTATGCAAGCAACATTTTACTCGTATCTATTATATATAGATGCTTCTCCGGATTCATTCATGATATACCCAGATACCCAGATAGGATACTAATTCACAGGCTAAACTACTGGCGTCATTGACTCGAAATTTTTACCATGTATTGGCCATAACGTGAAACCCCCAGGAAAAAAGATTTCGATTCCAGAGGGCCCCAAAGTCCCGATTTTTCCCGTTTAAATGCATTGCCGTGATTTTCGGGAATTAAAAAAAATACTTTCCGGATAGGTAGAGAAATAAAACTCAAGGAGCCTATATATATGGTAATGATCTATCGAAATCATAAATGAGTTTTACGGAAAATATCCTAAGCTCGATGCTAGGTCGAGGCAAAAATCGGCCGTTTAAAATGCATTGTGGCGATTTTTATGATTTTTTTGGACCCTTTCCCGATGGCATGGAAACTTTAAATTCGGCATGAGGTTGGAGATCATAAATTTATTTCATAATCAAATTTTTTGTATTCGCTGATGGTCCTTGGTTCGATCCCAGAGGGCCATTTACATTCCTCAATGCATTTCTTATGGAGATAACGGAGACAAATTTTAGGTACTTCCCGGCATGATATCGATTTCAAACTTTGCACAAAATAAGATCAAGTCCTTTAAAATCAACTTGTGCATTCACAGCGTAAATATATTTCCTGGGTTCGACACCAGGCGTCTCTTACATCAGTAGTTGATCCGATTTTTAATAATTATTTTCAGCCCTATCCCAATAATATAGAAACTTGAAATTCGGCAAATAGATAGAGATCATAAATGACTTTCATGAACATGTTTTAGATTTCCAAGATCGTCCTTGGTTCGAATCCAGAGAGCCATTTACATTCCTGAAAAGTAGAACGTCGTTTTAGGCAGTTGTAGCCAATATTTCTGCTTGAATTTTCACACATAGTAAGAGATGGTGATTTTCTGTTGTGCTGCATAGTAGGTTTACCAGGAAGACCCAGGTTCGATGCCAGACGCTTAAATTGCAGCGAATTTTAAGAATATTTTCAATACCATTTTTTTCTTTTGAGGGCCGTCCCGATATGATGCCGACATGAAATTATTGTTGTCGATCTGCTTGCAGTATGCAAGCTACATTTTACTCGTATATATATATATCTATTATCAGTGGCGCAGCGAGGGGGGGGTTTTAGGGGTTCAAACCCCCCCCAAGAGTCAAGTCCTATAACTAGCTCTGTACTTTTATTTCTGCTGAAGAGTACAAAACCCCTCCCCCCTTCGCTGAATGGAGGTTATCACGCACGTCTTACAGATACACTGCTTGTCATGTGTTTGTTTGATAAATTAAGCGAAAGCTTCGCGTACCCGTAAATATGGCTCCGATTTCAGTTACAGTGATGTCTTCGGCAGCAGAGTAGGCCTAGAGCCGACATCGATATCAATGGGACGTTAAGATACGAGTGTTTCGCGCACAATGTTCAACGCGTGCACTTCTTAAGCCTATCCTTTAGTAAGATAATTCTCGCCATAAGATAAGATTCCCATGAGAAAAATTCGAAAGGGCTGATTTGTTTACTCCTCGAAAAAATACAAGGGAATATTCGAGAAGTAATTCGAAACTTGCACCCTGAAAAAAGAGATTAAGATTACGTTTGAGAAACAAACAGATTGATAAAACGCTCCGTTAGATCTTTTGCATGTGACTGTTTCAAGGATGTGAATGCAAAGATAGGCTCGTGTGGGCTCGTGAGTATTGCTTTTGAGAAATTCACAACAGCTCGAAGGAGAGTTTAGTTTGGATTTCATAAGGTACAGGTACAGATGGACATCCAAAAATTCTTTCCACAGTCCGCTAACAGCCCCAGGCTGCTATCGGAAAAAAACGTAAGATAATGGCTGTTTTTTTTGTGAAATAAGCATTATTAGATGCATAAATTAGGATTTTCTTATTTTAGGACTGTTATCAGAGGGCACATCTCAAGATGAGTTTAGCGACAATTACAAAACTACTTGTTCCTTTATTAAAAGTCTGCACAGTAGACTCTTCATTACTCGGAATGATAGAAAATATATTGATCTTTATTTTACGATTGCCTGTTAATTTGATGTATATTTACGAAAATTTTTCGCTAACCGAATTTCCGTAGAAATTTGAAAAAGTATTGGAGCAATAACAGATATCAGTAAACATTTATTTGCGATGATATTATTAATAATATACCCTTTTTGGAAGCAAATCAGTCAGCTGAAAGGTATTGTGCGCGTAAGTTACGCACATATTTATCGGAACTGTGACTTGATGACTTGAATTAAACTTGATAAACTGTGAATTAAATTCTTCAGCTTCCTTTTCGATGCAGCCAGTTTTATCTCTGGTGATAGAATCCCACGAATCTCATAAATTATCCTGTTAACCGCGTGGTCATGCAATGCCCATTCAAAATTTCAATTCATGGAAAATTTTTGTTTTCTTTGAACACTCAATGCGTAAGATTGGGTTTGCATCAGCTCTCTGCTGGTTAAACCACCTTTTACTTACGTTAGTCTAAATAATTATAAGTTGATGTCTTCATTCTTTTCACCTTGGTATCTGACTTTAATTCTGCAAGTTCAACTATAATATCAACTATAATCAAGAGTCTACTGTTTTTTTTTTAATGAAGCCGAATTTTTAATTTTCGGTATGTGACGCATTCAATCAAATACTTAGCTAATACTAATGAAATCACGCTTAATTTTAAGCCTGGCAGAAAATTTCATCTGATATAAATGATTTTTTGTTTCTTATACAAACCTTGTGCTATAAGCTGTATATATACTTCATATCATTATTTTTATAAATTGATGGCGTATTCTGGGCAGGCGATATTTCAATGAAATTCCTAAATCTGCTGATGATATCGTCAAATAACGAAAGATAATGAAATAAGCATGGGCGCGCCAATGTGGGAGAACAAATGAGCGAATGTTACGTTTTACATCGCTTGCCAAATAACCGTAACTAGTTTTTTCCTTCCCACGCTTTGCAACCTCTAGGAAGAAAGAACTCTCAAAGACTCGGAAAGTTTACATCTACAACACTAAAAACTTCAGTATAGAAAAAACTGAGTTTTTAATAGATGTTGGACGTATCCAAACAACACAAATGATAAGTTTCCAATTATTCGCTTATGTAAACTACTATCTTGCAAAGTGTAATAAGTTGGCCAAATAAGCGTTAAACTCCTCTAGTTTTCAAGGTATTTAGTTTTTGAAAGAATTGGCATATATTGTAGTAAGTAGCGGGCATGAATATACTATCCCCTGTAAAGTAGGCATTTTTCGTTTCCTCAGCCTTGGACCCCCCCCATTGGTAAATCCTGGCTGCGCCACTGTCTATTATATATAGATGCTTCTCCGGATTCATTCATATATAAAGCTATATAGCTATATAGATAGGATACTAATTCACAGGCTAAACCACAAGCGTCATTGACTTGAAATTTTTACGACATATTGGCCGTAACGTGAAACCCCCAGAAAAAAAGCGACTTTGATCCTCAGTGTCATAGGTTCGATTCCAGAGGGCCCCAAAATCGGGATTTTTCCCTTTTAAATGCATTGCCGTGATTTTCGGGAATTAAAAGAAATACTTTCCGGATAGGTAGAGAAATAAAACTCTAGGCGCCTATATTTATGGTCTTGGACTTTCGAAAACATCAATGACTTTCACAAAAAATATCCTGGGTTCGATGCTAGGACGATGCAAAGATCTGCGCTTTAAAATACATGGGAGCCGTTTTTCATTATATTTTTTGATGCACTTCCCGAAATAATAGGACGTTCGTGCTTAGCCGGAAAGTGTAAGGTAAGAATTGGTTTAAGAAAAAAATGTTCATAAGACCGTACTATTCCTGGGTTCGATGCCAGAGCACATTAACATTTCTCTCATAAGGTATATAAGGAAAAAGTAAGACTTCGATTGAGGCAGTTGCAGCCAATATCTGTGCTTGAATTTTCGCACATATTTAAAGATTAATATCTTCTATTATGTTGCATAGGAAGTTACACCAGAAAGACCCGAGTTCGATGCCGGGCGGTAATATGTCTCCCGTTTAAAATACATAAGGTTAGTATTTCATTATTTTTTTGATGCACTTATCGAAATGATAGGAAATTCGTGCTTGGCTGGAAGATGTATGGTTAAAACTGGTTTAAGAAAACAGTTTTCAGAAGACCGTACTATTCCTGCGTTCGATGCCAAAGCACATTAACATTTCTCTCATAAGAAATATAAGGGAAAAGTAGGACGTCGTTGAGGCAGTTGCAGATAATATTTCTGCTTGAATTTTCACAGATAGTTAGAGATGGTGATCTTCTATTGTGCTGCATCGTAAGTATCACCAGGAAGGCCCGGGTTCGATGCCGGACGAATCAATTGCAGCGAATAATCAGAATATTTTCAATCCATTTTTTTTTCTTTTGACGGCCTTCCCGATATGATGCCGACATGAAATTAGTGTTGTCGATCTGCTTGCAGTATGCAGGCTACATTTTACTCGTATATATATATATATATATATATATATATATATATATATATATATATATATATATCATCATCATCATCAGCCATTTTCAATCCGACGTCGGATGTAGGCCTCCCCAAGTACTTTCCAATTTTCTCTGTCCTGAGCTTCTCGTTGCCACGTTACACCTAAGTTCTTGATGATGTCTCTGTTCCACCTGTCCATAGGTCGTCTTCTTGGTCTCTTCACATCTCTTGGTATCCAGTTGAGAACGGCAGATGTCCAACGGTTGTCGTTTCTTCTTGCAATATGGCCGGCCCACCTCCATTTCAGTGATCTTACCTTATCTATTATGTCTGTAACTCCAGTCATCATTCTCACCCAAGTGTTTCGTTTCCTGTCTCTTCTTGTGATTCCCAGCATGCAGCGCTCCATGCTCCTTTGCGTTGTCTGAAGTCTCTGGGTTATTGCAGCATTTAACACCCAAGTTTCACTTCCATAGGTCAAGACAGGTAAAATGCATTGGTTGAAGACCTTCCTCTTCAAAACCATTGGCATTCTTGACTTCAGAATGTGTGAGTTCCTTCCAAATGCGCTCCAGCCAAGTTTCATTCTTCTGTTTACTTCATTAATCCTGTTTTTCTCTCCTGTTGTTACAAGTTGTCCCAGGTATGTGTATTCCAAGCAAACATCCAGAGGTTTTCCTTGAAGTTTGACTGGCTCTTGCACTGTAAAAGAATTATACATTACCTTTGTTTTTGTTAGGTTTATCCTGAGTCCTATCTTCTGTCCTGCTGTGTTTAGCTCTTCAAGTCATGAAGTTAGGTCTTCTGCGTTAGCTGCAAAGTGAACTATATCATCTGCAAAACGGAGGTGACTGATGTACTCCCCATTTACTCTTAACCCCTTCTCTTCCCAATCAAGGGTTTTAAAAACTTCTTCTAAAATGGCTGTGAACAAGATGGGAGATAGACCGTCACCTTGTCGAACTCCCTTCTCAATCTTGAATTCATCGGTCTCTTCATGAAGCATTACAGAAGCTGTGGCATTCTCGTAGACACTGCGCAAGAGGCGGATGTACTCAGAATCTATTCCTTGATTCTTCAGAGCTTTCAGAGTGGAAGAGGTACTTACCGAGTCGAAGGCCTGTTCATAATCTACAAAGCAAAGGACGAGTGGCATCTCGTATTCATTCGTTCTGTTTATAATTTCCTGTAATGTGTGGATGTGGTCCATAGTGCTGAAGCCTTTCCGGAATCCCGCTTGTTCTCTAGGCTGGGCTGAAGACAGGGTCATCTTAAGACGTTCCGCTATTACCCTCATGAATGTTTTGTAGACAACTGGAAGGAGGCTAATGGGGCGATAGTTCTTCAAATCTTCTTTGCTTCCTTTCTTGTGCAGAAGGGCAATCCTTGCGTGGTTCCATTCCTTGGGAATCATTCCTTGTTTTAGACAATTACTGAATAATTGTGCTAAAACATTAGCAATCTCTGTTCCACCAGCTTTCAGATATTCCGCCAACACCCCATCTGCTCCTCCTGCTTTCCCATTCTTCATCTGCTTAATCGCCGCCATTACTTCTTCTGGGAGGATTGAGAGGAGATTTTGTGAGCTTTGGCTTTCATCTCGGTTCTCCTCTTCGGCGTTTCCTATCTTCTTGTATAGGTTGCCAAAGTATTCTGCTACAATCCTCAATATTGCTGGTCTGTTATATGTTGTGGTGCCATCTCCTTTCTGTAAGGCTAAAATCTGTTTCTTACCAATTGCTAGGCGTCTTCTAGCCCTCTTTATGCTTTTGTTATTTTCTATGGCCTCTTGCACAATCTTTTCATTAAAATTCCTCACATCTTCCTTGATTGCTACTCTGATGGCTTTGCAAAGCTCGGCATATTCGATATTATCTCTTGGAGTGTTTAAATTCTTCAGTTCCTTCCGTCGTTTCATCATTTTCCGGGTTCTATCACTAAATTTCTTATCCTTAGGTTTTCTTGGTATGCTTGCTACTTCCTCTGCCGCTTTCTTTACAATTTCCATAACTTTGGTTTCGAGTTCTTCTTCCTGAAGTGCTGAGAATCTATTTCTAAGTTCCAGCTGAAACTTTTTCTCGTTATCTGATAGTTTATCGATATTTATCTCCTCCTTCTTGCAAGAAACCAACTTCTTTCGTTCCATTCGGGGGTTAATATTGATTCTGCATCTAACAATTCTGTGGTCACTTCCAGTGTTGAAATTATTCAAAACTTCACAGTTAGTTACAGTGTAGAGTCTGTTTACCAATATGTAGTCTATTTCATATTTTGTTCCATTGGGACCTCTCCACGTCCATTTTCTTGTAGGATTTTTCTTAAAGTATGTATTTGTTATATACATATTGGTGCATTCTGCAAACTCTACTAAGCGGTGACCTCGCTCATTTCTCTGGCCCAGTCCATATTGTCCTGCGACAGTGTCATCAGTTTCCCGCTGTCCTACACGAGCATTAAAATCTCCCATAATGACTTTATAGTAGTGGGCCTCCTTGTCATGTTCAGTGCCGAGAGTTTGGTAGAAGTTTTCAATTTCCTCTTCGCTGCTTGCCGCTGTTGGTGCGTAGACTTGGATGACCTGTACTGAGTGACGCTCATTGATCTTCAGTATGAGTTTACAAATTCTATCTGATACACCTTCGATTTTCACCACATTATCCTTCCATCTCTTGTTGATCAAAAATCCAACGCCTCCATTTCTTCCATCCTTGGTACCCCTGTAAAAGAATAAGTGTCCTTCCTTCAGTGTAAGTAGCTCCTCTGATTTTCTTCTGACTTCGCTGAGACCGATGATATCCCATTTTATCTTCTCTGCTTCATTGAGTAGTTCCAGCAGTCGTTCTTCACTCTTCAAGCTGCGGCAGTTGTAGGTTGTGAATTGCAGGGTAGTAATTCTTTTCTTCATGATGGACCTCTTTAATGCCACCACCTCCCGGACATCCGAATGGGTGGTGCTTTTACGTCCGGATAAATTTCCACTAAAGAAGCTCATCATGAAAATTGTATTTGTATTTGGGGGGGTTAGGACAATAATTCACCAGGCTGTCCTACTGCCGGTTGGTGAATGCCACTTTCATTATTTGGCCGGAGATATTGTTGAAGCCTTCTTAGCATGGTTGAACCTGGGCTATGCATCGCCTCCAACCTCCGTTAACACCCCTCCGCCCCGATGAGGCAATGAACTGTGGCGGTGATGAGGAGGGGATATCATCATCATCATCATCAGCCATTTTCAATCCGACGTCGGATGTAGGCCTCCCCAAGTACTTTCCAATTTTCTCTGTCCTGAGCTTCTCGTTGCCACGTTACACCTAAGTACTTGATGATGTCTCTGTTCCACCTGTCCATAGGTCGTCTTCTTGGTCTCTTCACATCTCTTGGTATCCAGTTGAGAACTGCAGATGTCCAACGGTTGTCGTTTCTTCTTGCAATATGGCCGGCCCACCTCCATTTCAGTGATCTTACCTTATCTATTATGTCTGTAACTCCAGTCATCATTCTCACCCAAGTGTTTCGTTTCCTGTCTCTTCTTGTGATTCCCAGCATGCAGCGCTCCATGCTCCTTTGCGTTGTCTGAAGTCTCTGGGTTATTGCAGCATTTAACACCCAAGTTTCACTTCCATAGGTCAAGACAGGTAAAATGCATTGGTTGAAGACCTTCCTCTTCAAAACCATTGGCATTCTTGACTTCAGAATGTGTGAGTTCCTTCCAAATGCGCTCCAGCTAAGTTTCATTCTTCTGTTTACTTCATTAATCCTGTTTTTCTCTCCTGTTGTTACAAGTTGTCCCAGGTATGTGTATTCCAAGCAAACATCCAGAGGTTTTCCTTGAAGTTTGACTGGCTCTTGCACTGTAAAAGAATTATACATTACCTTTGTTTTTGTTAGGTTTATCCTGAGTCCTATCTTCTGTCCTGCTGTGTTTAGCTCTTCAAGTCTTGAAGTTAGATCTTCTGCGTTAGCTGCAAAGAGAACTATATCATCTGCAAAACGGAGGTGACTGATGTACTCCCCATTTACTCTTAACCCCTTCTCTTCCCAATCAAGGGTTTTAAAAACTTCTTCTAAAATGGCTGTGAACAAGATGGGAGACAGACCGTCACCTTGTCGAACTCCCTTCTCAATCTTGAATTCATCGGTCTCTTCATGAAGCATTACAGAAGCTGTGGCATTCTCGTAGACACTGCGCAAGAGGCGGATGTACTCAGAATCTATCCCTTGATTCTTCAGAGCTTTCAGAGTGGAGGAGGTACTTACCGAGTCGAAGGCCTGTTCATAATCTACAAAGCAAAGGACGAGTGGCATCTCGTATTCATTCGTTCTGTTTATAATTTCCTGTAATGTGTAGATATGGTCCATAGTGCTGAAGCCTTTCCGGAATCCCGCTTGTTCTCTAGGCTGGGCTGAAGACAGGGTCATCTTAAGACGTTCCGCTATTATCCTCATGAATGTTTTGTAGACAACTGGAAGGAGGCTAATGGGGCGATAGTTCTTCAAATCTTCTTTGCTTCCTTTCTTGTGCAGAAGGGCAATCCTTGCGTGGTTCCATTCCTTGGGAATCATTCCTTGTTTTAGACAATTACTGAATAATTGTGATAAAACATTAGCAATCTCTGTTCCACCAGCTTTCAGATATTCCGCCAACACCCCATCTGCTCCTCCTGCTTTCCCATTCTTCATCTGCTTAATCGCCGCCATTACTTCTTCTGGGAGGATTGAGAGAAGATTTTGTGAGCTTTGGCTTTCATCTTGGTTCTCCTCTTCGGCGTTTCCTATCTTCTTGTATAGGTTGCCAAAGTATTCTGCTACAATCCTCAATATTGCTGGTCTGTTATATGTTGTGGTGCCATCTCCTTTCTGTAAGGCTAAAATCTGTTTCTTACCAATTGCTAGGAGTCTTCTAGCCCTCTTTATGCTCTTGTTATTTTCTATGGCCTCTTGCACAATCTTTTCATTAAAATTCCTCACGTCTTCCTTGATTGCTACTCTGATGGCTTTGCAAAGCTCGGCATATTCGATATTATCTCTTGGAGTGTTTAAATTCTTCAGTTCCTTCCGTCGTTTCATCATTTTCCGGGTTCTATCACTAAATTTCTTATCCTTAGGTTTTCTTGGCATGCTTGCTACTTCTTCTGCCGCTTTCTTTACAATTTCCATAACTTTGGTTTCGAGTTCTTCCTCCTGAAGTGCTGAGAATCTATTTCTAAGTTTCAGCTGAAACCTTTTCTCGTTATTTGATAGTTTATCAATATTTATCTCCTCCTTCTTGCAAGAAACCAACTTTTTCGTTCCATTCGGGGGTTAATATTGATTCTACATCTAACAATTCTGTGGTCACTTCCAGTGTTGAAATTATTCAAAACTTCACAGTTAGTTACAGTGTAGAGTCTGTTTACCAATATGTAGTCTATTTCATTTTTTGTTCCATTGGGACCTCTCCACGTCCATTTCCTTGTAGGATTTTTCTTAAAGTATGTATTTGTTATATACATATTGGTGCATTCTGCAAACTCTACTAAGCGGTGACCTCGCTCATTTCTCTGGCCCAGTCCATATTGTCCTGCGACAGTGTCATCAGTTTCCCGCTGCCCTACACGAGCATTAAAATCTCCCATAATGACTTTATAGTAGTGGGCCTCCTTGTCATGTTCAGTGCCGAGAGTTTGGTAGAAGTTTTCAATTTCCTCTTCGCTGCTTGCCGCTGTTAGTGCGTAGACTTGGATGACCTGTACTGAGTAACGCTCATTGATCTTCAGTATGAGTTTACAAATTCTATCTGATATACCTTCGATTTTGACCACATTATCCTTCCATCTCTTGTTGATCAAAAATCCAACGCCTCCATTTCTTCCATCCTTGGTACCCCTGTAAAAGAATAAGTGTCCTTCCTTCAGTGTAAGTAGCTCCTCTGATTTTCTTCTGACTTCGCTGAGACCGATGATATCCCATTTTATCTTCTCTGCTTCATTGAGTAGTTCCAGCAGTCGTTCTTCACTCTTCAAGCTGCGGCAGTTGTAGGTTGTGAATTGCAGGGTAGTAATTCTTTTCTTCATGATGGACCTCTTCAATGCCACCACCTCCCGGACATCCGAATGGGTGGTGCTTTTACGTCCGGATAAATTTCCATTAAAGAAGCTCATCATGAAAATTGTACTTGTATTTGGGGGGGTTAGGACAATAATTCACCAGGCTGTCCTACTGCCGGTTGGTGAATGCCACTTTCATTATTTGGCCGGAGATATTGTTGAAGCCTTCTTAGCATGGTTGAACCTGGGCTATGCATCGCCTCCAACCTCCGTTAACACCCTCCGCCCCGATGAGGCAATGAACTGTGGCGGTGATGAGGAGGGGGAGGAGGGGATATATATATATATATATATATTCGAGTGAAATATTGCTTGCATACTACAAGCATCTTGGTAAAGCTAATTTCAAGTCGGCATCATATCTAGAGGTTCCTCAAAAAAAAATTGAATTGAAAATATTCTTATAATTCGCTGCAATTTATTCGTTCAGCATCGAACTCGGGTCTTCTTGGAGGTACTTACTAGGCAGCACAACAGAAGATCACCATCTATAACTATGTGCGAAAATTCAAGCAGAAATATTGGGTGCAACTGCCTCAAACGACGTCCTACTTTTCCCCATACATTCCTTATGAGAGAAAATTTAATGTGCTCTGGCATCGAACCCAGGAACAGTAACATCATCTTCTAGCTAAGCGAGAACTTCCTATCATTTTGATAAGTGCATCAAAAAAATAATGAAAAACTACCTCAATGTATTTTAAAAGGACAGATTTTGCATCGTCCCAGCATCGAACCCAGAATAGTTTTCGTAAAAGTAATTTATGTTTTCGTTAGAACATGACCATATATATAGGCTCCTTGAGTTTTAATTCTCTACATATCCGGGAAGTATTTAAAAAAAAAATCTTGAAAATCAAAGCAATGCTTTTAAAGGGGAAAAATCGGGACTTTGGGGCCCTCTGGAATCGAACCCATGACACTGAGGTTCAAAATCACAATTGTTCTGGTGGTTACACGTTATGGCCAATACGTAGTAATAATTTCAAGTCAATGGCGCTTGTAGTTTAGCCTGTGAATTAGTATCCTATCTATCTATCTATCTATATGAATGAATCCGGAGAAGCATCTATATATAATAGATTTATATAAATTCGAATTATAAGAGTCATTAATGCTGCTTCAACACGTTCGATTCGGGCGTCGATACGTGGTGTTGCTGATCGTCTTTCACAAACTTTTGCTGGCCCGTTAAGATATTCAGCCATTATTTTACAAATCCTTTGTTTATTTCCCCTCCCATAATCTTCTGCATTCTCCATTTGTTCTAACCAACACAGAATAGAAGGACAATAACAATAGTACAGTCGTAATAATAACATGATTATTTTACTTGTCTGTACCTTTTAATAAAATTTATGTTATTTGATGTCCCCGGAATTCAGAATTTAGTGTTCTGTGAAAACAGAATGGTTGTTGATGATTGTAATCTCTCAGGTCACGCAGTCACTGGGAAAGAAGCGTGAAAAAGTTATCTATATTTGGAGAGAGGAAGATCAAGCAGAGGCGGATTCTGAAGAGAAATTTGTTTGAGTGTCAATACGATGCGAGTTAAAAGGTAATTGTAATGCAAATTAGAGGTGGGAGTGCAAGTGGGAATAACTGAGCTTCCCAACACAGAAAATGGAATAATTTGATAATTAGGCATTGAAATACTTAAATTCGAAGAGGAGAACGAATAGAAAATAAAAACCGATCTTTGAGGGTGGCAGGGGGTGCAAGCACCTTGACTCTATTTTCCTAAACGGTTGCTTTCGCGTATACTTGGCGGAAAAAATGAATTTTTGAAACGATTCGTTTTAGCATCTATTTCCCTAATCTTTCTGGCAGTATCAGAACGGCTCATATAACGGGGGGGTCGCATTATATCGGTTACATCATCTGAAAACGTAATTTCTCTGAACTTAATAAATTTATCCTTTGAATTTTTCTTCTATCTTCTAATAATTCCCATCCCGCGTCCTATTCTTTTAACGAAGCCGAGTTTTTTAAGTGCTTTTCCACATATATTTCGGATGTGGGCACTCCATGATAGATTATTCGTGAGAGTTACTGCAAGATACTTTACCGATTCTACTGTCATTAGGTTTACCCCTCGGAGGCTATAAGAATAATCATTTATTATAGATTTACTTTCGAAGAAGTTAACTACCGAACACTTTTCTACATTAAGCTCTAATTGCCAATCATCGCACCAGTTCATAATTCTATCTAAGTCGTTCGAAAGGGTTAATCTATCCTCTGAACTAACTATTTCCCTGTAAATGACTGTGTCGTCTGCGAATATCCTAACATTGCTTTCAATGTGATTGCTGAGGTCGTTGATGTATACTAAGAATAACAACGGTCCAATTACACTGCCCTGAGGGAGAGCGCTCGTTTATGAAAATATTCTGGAAAATATGAAGTCAAGCTTTTATTAATTAAATACTGTTCCACGATAACAGGTCAACTCATATTGATTATAAAAGTATAACTATGTTAAAAGGCTGTACCTTTGACGCAGTAAAGCCATAAATTCTCACTAATGATCCCTGTACTTGTACTCTGACCTCAATGAATCCTCTCTCGTAATCCTTTGCTTAAGAAGAATCATGACTTTGATCCTCCACTGGTATTCCCTCCTAAGGACGAAGTGGAATTTCAGATATTTTTAGGATAAGTGAACGTCTGTGAAATATTAGAACGAGCAGAGTTTAGCTGAGAGTTAGTACGTGGGATGAAGTGCAGCAAAAAGGGTTCCACTGGAACCGAATGTGACGTCCGAGGGCTTTTAGTAAGGATGGGCCTTCTTCAAAGACACTGTCGTCATTCTCTTCATCGGAGTGCAGATGAAATTACCCTACTTTGCCCTCCACTTTGAAATATTAACTGGGAATCAGTTGGTAGAATACGATTTATCCAGTCAATTCAAATCGTTTATCATATTCAGGCACTCACTCGCAGCTGCCGTGTCTCCACTTTGCGCATCGATTGACATTTGTTGATGAATAAAGCAAAAGTGGCGTCAAAAAGTACCGGCAAAGTGGCACCTCCTTCTAAACAAGGTTAAAAAGCGATTTCTCTCTAAATGTAAAACAAAGATTTTCCCTAAATTAATTTTCTTAACAAATAACCTGTAAAGTTGTATATTTTATCTAATATTATTACCTGTACAATTACTACCTACGCTGACTTACGATTATATTTATAATAAATGATGTAAGTTATAGTTCAGAAAACTAAAAGTCAGATGAAACGAAATATCTAAGCATAGGTAACTTATAATCTCCTTATACATGCTTCCAGCAAGCTTCCTCCCCACATAAAAATTAATTCATTAAATATATGAAAAATTATGAAAATAAATAAAAATATTGATATATTTCGGGTAATTTGTTTTAAATCACTCTTTCACTTATTTTCCAAACAGCTTTCAGGAGACGATTGCGGAATATGTTAGGAACCTGGTCATTTGCCCATCGGCCCAGTGTAATGACGGTCTTGTATGGATAACTAACGACTTGTGGTGCACACAGGAAACAAGTTATTACTCACGTAACATCCATGATTCACAGTAAGTGCAGCGCAATGTTAACGAGGGAAATTTGGCGCAATCTGGTGATTTAGAAGTCATAAATCCACTTTATAAATGTGACGCAGATCCTTGTTCCAGACTTCCTGCAAAAAATTTAAAGCAGTTATGAAAAGCCTCCACGTTTATCAGCTGATTTCGTTATTTGATCTTTGTATTCGGTGAAAAGCATCGTTTCAGTTATTAGGATTCTAATCTCGCTAAAGAAACGATATTTTGAGTTTAATCCGAAGCACTGCTTTCACAATCTTGAAATTCCACTTCTGAGAGGGACGATAATTTGCTCGCGTTATATATATTTTATTATTTCTCAGCTTTAGAAATCCCCGCCCACGCATATCCATCGCTGAAAGGGCTTTGAAACACTCTGATAAAGCGTGTTCTTTGATATCCTCCATTGGCGGAAATTCGCGACCCCAACGACCAGCAAAGGGTTACCCAGTGTCGCTTTCAAACTACTTACGGTCGATTTTTTATTTTCGGCCGATATAACTTCCATAACGGTTCGACGGCTCTTCCTTCAAAAAACCTCCTGTAATGGGATTGCGCTCTTGGTGAGTCACTCACCGTCATTAACCTATTTAAGCTGCACGACATTAGTGACGCACAATTTTTTCAGTAAACACATCCCTCGTTAAGTGCACATTAGTATTTTATTGCGAGTTTTAATTCTCTGCAGCTGAAGGAAACGACTGATACTATTGGAAAACATTTTGTTAATTGCCATTTAATGTTGCGTAGTTTACAAACTGTTATTCATTGATATATTTTGTAACTATTCAAGCAAAAGATGTACTTTAAAAGATACAAATCATTTGAAAGTTAATATCAACCGTAAAATGTAATCTGCCGCTGAAAGTGTGAATTTTATATTGGAGCATTCACTTGTAATGAATCCCTTCTCTACACACTCTTTACCTTACGACCTGAATAACCAAGATGAATTTATTATTTTATAGAATTTAAGGTACATTGAGATTATTGCAATATTACGATAATTTGATAAAATGTTGAACAGAGAATAATGATGGTTGAAGATATTCTGAATAAAAAATAATATCACTCATATTTACGAAGTTCATCAATTGAATACAGTATCTCCAGCCAACGCATACACGTCAAAGTAGCCAAGATGCAACTTTGCTGCAAGAGGAAATAATTTACGTGAAATACGCTGATATTTATATTTATTATTACCGGAATTTGGTGAAACTTTTATAATTCTAAATACAAATAAGTTGTCAAAGTATCACATCGTTCTCATAAAATTAAAATGCATGAGTCTCTAGCATGCATGCATCTATTTAAAAAATTATATTAATTCTTCAAATTGATGATTATTCAAATAACATCTAAGAATATCTATAATATCAATGCCAAGATTTCTTCAAGCGATTCCAAAAACCTCGTGATTCCTCGGTTCCATTCCATTTTTAGTAAATCAGAAAAGAAACTATAAGTATTCGAGCAGATCCAGAAAATGCATACAAAGGTAAGGAGGATTTAGGTGTCTGGTTACATACAAATGCATGCGAATGACCCATTTTTCCATTAAATGCCCTTTTATGGAGTAAAAATCTAGGTGTTATCAGCTTAAAGGAGTTCCTTTTGTTATCTCTTTCACTTTATTTGTATCATTTCCAGGCCAATGTACTGTTTATTTTTTCCAAACTGCGCTCTCGTGACACGGTTGTTTCAACATGTTGCGTTCCTTTCAAAACGTACAATACCTTCCCATAAGAGGTATTTTAAAATTTTACGCCGGTAAACTCTAACAAAGACCTGAGGCCGCAAGTACAGCCTCGAGAGCAAAGAAATAAAAAAATCCTTATTCTATTTCCTCTGCAGAAAGACTTTTATCTGCTTTGCGGGTTGTATTTCATTTCCACGGCAGAGGTATTTAAGCCTCCCTCAAAGATGATTTCATTTCAGAACTCCTCAGGTAACCGCGTGAAAATTTATTACGAATTCTTACCTTTTACTGTTTTAAGAAGACGTTTCTCAAGAGTTTCAGCGGTTACTTTAACGAGAAAGCCTAATATGCTTTCATAATATGCACAATTACGATCGTAATTTAATCCATGGACGATAAATGACGATTGAATAAAAAAAATGTTCATTTTATTCATTTTAATTAGCCAACGAGATTAAGGCCAGAATTTTATTCCAAAAGATTGCCTGACAAAATTAGCATAATTATATGTGAATTAATTATCCGACAGTTATTTTTATCGGATAATCGTGGATATCGAATTCACGTATGCTGTTTCGCTTTTATGAATTTCGTTAATTATTCATTAAATGACACTCTTTGAAGGTAATTTTTAGAATAGCACAGGGCATCAATTGGGCCATCAATCGTCTTTTGCGCTCTCTGTAGTAAATTAATGGAATTTCGTATTTAATCGACAACTATTTATCTAGTTCTATGAAGGAATTTTCCTTGGACCATGATTATGAATAGTAAATAGTAGTAAATGTTTTCTTTCAATCTCCATCGTCACTCGGTACGAAATTCAGAATCTCCCGTTATTTACAAACAGCGCCGGAAAGCTCTTTGTCCGCTGATGAAATAGCCTGAGGTAACAAATTGCCTCCAGTGACATATAAATGAACCGGGGAAAATAATTCGTACAGAAGGTGACAGACGAAGCTTAGGAAGCAGAAACAAATTAGTCCCATACATTTAGCAATATATCCAAATGCCATTTTATATTCCCATTTAAATTGTCAACTGAGTCCATGGATGAAAAATTGGTTAAACACCTATCGCAATAGACATCAGAACTTACTGGTTTCGATTTTTTTAATGAATAAATACACCCCACTGACGTGAAGACTAAAGGTTGAATCCAAACGTTTTGGAAATGAAACTGTAACGATGGTTTTGTTTTCAGAAAAGAGAACAGGCGTGATTTATGTGAAATTTATTCTTTGAAACCAAATTATTTTTGAGAATTGAACAGCAAATAAGCAGATTCCGCTTGCGAAGGTAAACATGTTGGTATAAATAGAGCAAAATAATGAATTTCTACTGAGTTTTGCTCATTTTTTCGCCAAAAATCGTTTAACTGCACAAAAAATGTCCGAAAATAGTGGAAGCGTGCTCTAGTTCAAGATCAAATGAAACAACTGCAGGGCACGTCCTGCACATTATAACCGCTATTTCACTTCCGTAGACAAATAACTACGAAATTCTATTGCCTCTACGCCATGAAGCCAATATTTAGTATGACCTCCACGTACTGCGTAATTCCACGGTAAAACCTTTTTGAACGTTTTCAAATTGCTGATTACCTGGAAAAATGTTTTTATTCAGGTCGATGATTTGTAATATGTCGTATTCATTAGGCTAGGTCAAAAACACGTAGCTTGCAAACTTGAAGTACTTAGATTTGATGAGCTCTATGAATTCTGAGAAATCGCAATAACTTTGTATAATCAGAGGACCAGCAAATCTGTCTTTAATGGAATATATAAGGAGAGTGAAAACATATTTAACCGCAATCTTTGCGTCTGCTCTCGGAATCAAGAAATAAAAATGAAAGTAAGGTGTCATTTTATTCTAACGAAACACATTTAATTTGTCTTCTACATAAAAGAACTTCGATAAACCAAAAATCATGTAACGTTGAACGCCCTCTCTCGAGTAGAAATAAGAAAGTATATTTTTGCTATTGAACATCAATTGGGGTTATTTTGGAAGTTTAATTATAGTTTTACCACTTTGTCCGGAAGTCGAATGTGTATACTATTAAAGCTATGAATTATTTAGCCGATTTCATTGTTGAAGCTTTGATTCATTTAGGGCCATTTTCGTAATCCAATAATGGTCTAAGGAGACATTTTCTGGAAAAACCTGAAGTATATCTTGCTTCTGTTACAACATTTTTCAGAAATATGCAACTGACGAATGTACCGTAACAATTATTTCATACTCATTATTTTCCATTTATGGGTACGCAGTAATTTCAACATTAAATATTTAACGCAATTTTTAACTGGGAAGCCTGATGGGGTAAATTATCAGTAAGACTTGTGAATGTAACATCTTTACGGATTACGCAGGTTGTTAGCCTATTTTTCAGCATCAAACTTTAATTTCTTGTAGTTAATATGTTTTTTTCATTCAACTTAATTGTGGTCGAACAATAATAAAATCATTGCTTGGCATAAAATACTCCAGACACACCTCAAGGCAATTCTTTCCGTGATTTATATGTTGCGTGAATGATTGGAATTCAAATAAATTCAACATTGACGTAATATCATAAAATCCTTCAGTTTGTGTAAGCTTAAGTAGATATCTCCGTAGACAGCAGTAGGGAGTTCCCGTTATCATATAAACATCTGTCCTGGGACAAGATGAAGCTGAACATTTCGATAACTTCTTTATCCGACGCCTATTCCTTCAATAGCTCCGTTTTCCTTTCAAATCTGAGGACATATCAGTTCTACTCCTCATACACTTTTCCTTTATTTTTCCTTCAGTTATCCTTCATATTAATCTGTCGTACCTCATAATGTGTCCCATCTAATTTGCCTTCTTCCAGTATAATTGCTCTTTTCTCTCCAATCACTTCTAGTATTTGATCACTCTGCCCGTCTATCTCTCTCTCTCTCTCTCCACCTTCCTCCATAGCCAACTTTAAAACTTCTCAAGGTAGTTTTATTCTTTCATGGCCCAAGTTTTAGATCCCTAAAATCCATGTATAATATTTCGCAAACCTCTTCCTTAAAAATATTGGTACATATTTTCTTGGCAGTAATCTGGTCCTTCCTTCTCCATCTCAATTCTGCTCCTGATCTCTTGCGTGCAATTCTCTCCTTTATTTACAATGTTGTCTAGATATTTGAAGGAGTTTCTCTACTCGCTGACCTTCTAATAAGATATTTAAATTAGTTTAATTATAATAAATGGGTGGAAATAACTTTGCAAAAAAAAATTTTGCAAAGTTATTTCCACCCATTTATTAGGATGGAGTTCCACACAGTTAAAGCTTCCTCGATTAGTTTAATTCTATTAGACATTTTATGATGCAGATTTAAAACTGCATTTTTGCTTATAAATAAGTAATAGAATGTCATTTTAGTCGTAAAATATAAATTAAGGCCATGTTAGAATCGATGGAAAAGAAATGGAATTCATTAAAATTGTTTTAGGATATAAGAATTTGTGAACGTCTAAATAATCTTAAACGAGCATTCAGTGGAATCCAGCGAGAGAGAGCTAAATCCATCATTAACAGTTTCGTAATAATAAAACGACACTTTAAAGGAAAAGGTTTTCCCTCGACGACCTCTAAATATTAACGAAAACACGGAGAATTCGGAGAATCAAACCTCAATCACGCCATTTTGTTGAGCTGCAGTCAAAAGTTCGGCGAAATCATTAAAAATTAAAGGCGAGTTCGAATTAAAATAAAATTCCGTGGAAATAAGGATTCTTTTTCCGCCCATTTATTTGGAAGACCTACGATTCCACATTTTTACGAGTGATTTTACTACTCGGCATTTCTCCGCCCTCTTCAATCGCCACAGATTTTCCACGCATTTCCTTTGGCCTTTTCATCTTCTCGAGACGTCGTCGTATTTAACGAGGTGCGTGCATCGAACGCTCCCAGGCGAATTCCCTTTGATCAATCACGTTCCCACGAACAAGTCCATCAAATCGTCTCTCATTCATTTCCCGTTTAAATACGAATTTTGAAAGCACGCGGTCGCATTGGGGTTTTATTTTTATCACGTTCTACGGCACAGCAATTTCAGCGCATGCGCAGTATCCTCATTTCGGATCGCAGATTTAGGCGTTTTCATTTCGCTAAAGGAACGCGATTATTACAAAAAAAACACTCAGGATGTTTTTCTCAAATGATCCAATGTTCTTCTGCCGAAGCGTTACATTTAAAAGTTTTTGGATTTAATTAAACATCGCAAATCACGCTAAATTTAATCTTATTTGTCACTCAAGCATTAAAATACAGCTATTACATGTTGTTGACTAAAGGCAAAAAATAGTAATCTACATCTTTAAATTTATTTTTTATTTCTCGGTTTTGCGAATTACTTATCTTGGTTGAGTCAAGCCTATCAGTTGTATTTTCACAACGATAGGCAAGCGATTCGCAGGAAGACATTGCTCTGAAATATTTGAAGTAATTTCTGTATTTTATTTTTATTTCAATTCATACTAATTTTAAAAACAGTTAATAAACTACTTGTCTCTATTAAATCATTTTAAACTAGCTCGAAAAATTTTGCAGCCTCCTTAAAGTGAACATCTCCTACCTTCGATAAATAAAAAAACATTCCGATTTATAGCTATATTTATAAACTTTCGAAATATTAATAGTAGTATTATACTTCTTATACTTATATACTAGTCTATACTTTTTAGATTATTAATATAATTACATATTTAGGAAGTTTTCTAAAACAAAGTATTCATTTGATCAAACGGAAGAACTTCGGACATCATAGCCCAAAGGCCATAACAGCATAAGCTTAAAAGCTTTAGCGATAGAAGGCTTGAATATCGAAGGAAGCGTTTTGATCAATTTACTGCTACCGATTTCGGGGACGAGATAACTAACATTGTTATGAACTTGCGCGATCTTCGGGAGAAAACACCAAAGCGATACAGGGAAGTAGTTGCCTGGACAGATTACTTTTGGTTGAATTAGAGAAGCTAATAGCTCTCCAGGTTAGATAGGGATGTCGGTGTTTTACACCCCCTGCCACGCGCCACTGGCGGATTGCAGGGTTTAAATGTAAAAGCTTATTATGCTGCGATTAACTCCAGGTTTGCACTCGTTTTATGATAGTGACTATTCCATTATAGTCTCTATACTTGGGGACGGTCATCGTCCCCAAGCATACCAAGGTTCATTAAGTTCCTCTAAACCATTTAAGGAATACTGCCCGAGTTTGACCACGATGGCGAACGGTGGATCTTTTTATTCTCTGATCGTCGCTTTTGCTAACTCAATCAACCACAGTTCGTCCCTCCCAACTTCTCTCTCATGTTGTACTTCTCTTCCTTTTGCCTCTCATAATATTGATTCAAGAACTCTTCCTTCCAAGCCACGCCTTCCTCCTCTTAACCATGTTTTCAGTGAATTTAAATATGGGAAACAAACAATGTTTACTACCGATAAAATGAACGAGAGGTCGACCTATTCTTCTCTTTCAGCGGCATTTTTGGATTTACGAAAGAAAATATGGTTGCGCCAAGCATAATGGACTGCAGAACTTATGATGGATAGTAGTAGATAGCAAATGAAAGAAGCAAACTTCCTGCCTTCAAACTAAACATGCAAAATCAATTTTGCATCACTTGCCAGTCCTGTTAGACGCAAAATACAGGATGAATAAATGTTTATATTTGTAGTTGCATGTATTAGATGTTTTTCTCATTTTAAGATTAATATTTAATTGTAGTAATAAATTAATTAGAAATTTATAAGAAATCTGTCTTGTGATTCTTTAATCGAATCCAAATAACTTCCTGTATATACTTTGTATTATTTAGCAATTTCATACTGTAAATGTTAGTAATTTCATCATTTAGTTATTTAAAAATTATTTGTAATTTCATAACCATTCTCAACGTATGTATGTATATGTACGAGGGTTAAATGGAAGATGGGACTTCTTAGCCCCTATTTCGCCCAATTAAGTCGTCAATAAATAAATAAATAATAAAGGAATTCCGAAAAAGCGCAATTTTAAAGGAGCATCTCAGTTTACAATTTTTTTTGCAGTATTTTCATGACCATATATGCATTGATGGATGCTAATCACTTAGTCATGTGTTTTGTTGATTCCTTTAGCGGTCAATAAGTCATTCAGCTTCGATCAATTACAGTAGATGGAGACGTCTCTCTCATTTACGCAGCCTTACTTCGCCTGAATCCAATTGAAGTATAACGCAATGCAGAATACATTCCACGGACCTTAAAAAACAGCAATTCGTCGCCAACGATGCGGACTCACTTAAATCGTAGCAAATAGCAAAATAAGATCAATTAGCGAGATCAATTTTTTATGGAAGAGGATATATACGATAACAGAAACAAAGACAGCATGAAATATTTTTCAGTAGAGTATTCTTTTCATTTTAGAAGAAGCAATATTTTTCAGTTTATGCTAGATTGAAGGAACCGCTGATTTTATTTTTTGTAAAAAACGATGCACGCAATTACAAATGCGTATGATCACAAGACCGTTAGGTCACGAAGTATTGCTAAACATTAGCCACTATTGTGTTGTAGTAGTTTTGTTTAAAAGCTCGAGAGCTTGCGGCAATTCGCACATGTGCCCCAACCGGGAATAGAACCCAGGACCACCTTCACCAAAGGCGAACGCGCGCCACATGGCTATCTGGAAGCATTGTGTAAGTAGAATACCTTGGCTGAACGCAACTTTGGCAGCTTTCGAATGGTTATTCCGGATGATGTAGTGTTCCATTAGAGAAGGTTTAAGTATCCTTTAAGGGAAAACGGCAATTTATCGTCATATATATACAATGTAGGTATATTGTAAACTAGGTGGTCCTTATTCATATATTATACACGCCTTCTATCGAATAGTGATCAGTCTTGATATTCACTGCAAGAGGTACTTATCAAGCGGATGAAACTTTCCACGAAAAATGTTTGAAAACGCACCTTCACTTTAGATAGATCTAAATTATGACGCAGTCATTGAATCCCTTGAATATCTCCGAGTTCTTCTCATCGAAAGATGAGTGGCGATATTTCAAATGTTGAAATCGTGGGAAATAGGATCCTGATGTGTAACAGATGAGAAAATCTTAGTCTTTTAGAAGAGTGATTGTTTCACTATTGATAGACGGGGAGTAATCAAAGAGAAGGTATCGGATAGGCGTGTTGTTCTTGAGGGAAAGAGAAAAGAGAGAGTGAGAATGGGGAATCAACTTTGCTATATATTATATTATATAAGAAGGGAATGTCGGAGAAAGTATGAGAGGCTTTATCTAAATTTTGAGGTTGTAAACAACCCATTCCCTTGACGATCTAGGCGATTGTCGATTCCAGCTCATGAGTTTATCTGGAAGAAGACATTGAGAATTAATGAAATATTTAAGATAGTTTTTCGAATTTTTTTTAAGCTTCTGTAGGAACCATGTTTTATTTATACGAACATAATTGTTTACCGTAAAATACCAACCACACGTTGGCTGGTGTGTTGCTTCAAATGCTCTCCCTCGATCAATTCAACTGAATGCGTATAAGTAGCCTGATAAGTTGCCTTTAATATATTCATTGAATTAAGCATTGAATATAATCCATTTGCCTCGATATATATTTAGCAATTGAGGAAAACAAGAGATACCAAAATGCGTAAATATTTTCCTTTGGTTTGGTGTTTGAAATCATTGAGGAGTTGAGCTGCGAGTTTCAAGTTGTAGCAAAACCTGGGCGAAAAGATAAAGCTACTTTATCTATCGTATTATGTATAATGTAAAAAGCATTCTTATTTTAGTTTTCTTATGTGATTTCCACTTGACGTACATACATTTACTATCTAACAGTCTTTGATGTTTAATCGTAGTTTCCGTTTCGACTTCCATTTCCGTGATATCGTTTATGCTTATAATTGTGATCAGTGCTTATGTGGTGTTTTAGTTACTTTCCGTAAAAAAATTTCATCGGTAGTTTTTCGACTGATATACAATTCATTCCTGTTATTTGTGTCCAAGTTTCGTTTCCTTTATCCTTTTGCGCCTTTCTGAAAATGTCTCTTTAAATACGGTATGCTTATAATTTTCACATGTATACTATACTGGTCATTAATTTTTTGATTATTTGAGTAACGAAAATTAACTATTCAAGTAAATTAATTGCTAAGGGAGTGGTATAAAAATGGGATTGAACACCGTCATGTAGTTGACGGGTCCTTTCATCAATGTACATAACTATCCTCTAATATATTATTGAACGTTACCATGTACTCATAATGTTCATTAATTTTAATATGAAACAATATATAAAGTGCGTGTACAATATAATATATATAAAAAGGGGAAAAAAGCATCTTTGATCCAGCAAAATGATGACCATAATCGAAAACCCGTCATCGTCTGAGAATTTCATAACAAATTATTCGTTGGTAACGAAAAAAAACTCGATAGATCAGCTGAGAAAATTTTATTCAATTAATTAATTTAAATCTTTTAAATTTTAAATGAGGTTATTGAGCACAGAAATAATTATAAGTTTATATCAGAGAGACATCAGAAAAGCAATTTGAAAATGGCGGTAGCCTTGATCACAGTCACTTAGTTAAGTTTATAATCGAGTAGTCAATCATACGTGGGAATAGAAGCTTTCTATGCGTTGTAAGCGAGGCGTACATTTGCTGAGGGAGAAATACTTTTGTCACCAAATTACTTTTTATTTTTTGAGATATTGATCCGAATCTCTCAATCCAAGAGTAGATATGAACAGCGGAATCCTCGAGAACATTGGTCAGGCCAGTGATCTATCAACCTGGGTTTACCCTGAGAAATGACAATATGACTGAATAATAATACTCAGGTGAACTATGTAACATATGCGTCTTTGATTACACAATGGCTCCGACATTTACATGTAAGTTATGTGATATAATAGTTTATTATAGGAAATTATTAGAAGAGATTATATATTACAAGTCCGATACACATAAAATACATTGTTATTTCTGTTATTTTAAAAGAATTATAATTCGTTATAATGAAATAATTATATAATTAGTAGAAACATGATTTCTAAGCTACAGACGTGACATGAGAAAGATTTAGAACTATTTCTTCCTTTAGTACGTTCCTTTCCGTCATGGTTACGAATGAATGATATAATGGGAGAGTATAAAGTCTCAAAAAGCGATTACTTAAGATAAACGCAACAGGATGTGTAATCTAACTCCACAAGTACGCACACCTCAATAGCTATAATAAAAGCCAACTCATATATAGGTATTTTGATTTAAAACCCTTCGATATATTTATGTATTTATGTTAGCAGCATAAACCCACTTAGTAGCGCTGTAATATGTAGTAATAAAACAAAGAAACAGTTATTCACAAAGCAAATAAAACAAATTAACGTAGACATAAGGTTAAAACACCAAGTACATTAAACATAATAAAGTAAAATACAATAAAATTCATTATAATATAAGGAAAAACCTTTTAAAAGAGTAGTTAAAATTTATAAAAGCTTATAAAAAAATCTGATGTGGCCAGCACATGACTTTCTCCATATATGAGATGTAAATATTTATCTACGACAGTATTTTCAAACTCTATATTCCATCTAAACTTGGAAGATCTGTGATTAATTTATATCATATTATCTTTTACGTCACAAACATTACAAATTATGTTTATTGGGACATGTTCGAAGAAAAACAATGAAATTGGCCTTTCGCCCACAGCGCCCAGAGCGCCCACGAAGTACATAATCAGAAACTTCCGGTTTATCAGTATTTTATGAATAACTCCTAAACAATCAGTTATAAGGAAATATGTTCTGACAAAAGTTATAGTAAATTACATTTTCTAAACCTTTTATGAATAATAATATATACCTAAATATCAGATTAATGGAGATATTTTGCAAAAACGGAAACGATCTACGAAAAGTAAAGCTCAACTTTCGGTTCATTGATTTACTCCAAAAACTAATGAAATCTAACGACACTAACTTAAGTATTATATATGAAATTTGGTGTTGATACGGCGAATAGTTTTCATGTTAGAGCGCCCACAAAATACATAATCAGCTACTTCCGGTTTATCAGTGTTTCACGAATAACTCCTAAAAAATTAGGGATACAAAAATATGTTAAATACAAAAGTTATAGTATTTTACATTTTCTAAAACTTTTTTTAATAAAATATACCTAAATATCATATTTATGGAGATATTTTGCAAAAACGGAATTTTGCTTCGAAGAATAAAGCTCAACTTCCGGTCAACCGATTTACTCCAAAAACTAATTAACTCTGACAGCACCAACCACAGTGCTATATATGAAGTTTGGTATTGATACGACAAACAGTTTTCACGTTAGAGCGCCCACTATCACACACACACACACACACACACACACACACACACACACACACACACACACACACACACACACACACACATACACACAGACATCATTCCGAAAATGGTCAAAACGTGTTCTAGGGACCCCAAAACGTGTATTTCCGTTGAAATCTCGAAGTCGATTTTTTTCATGAAAACAATACTTTCTCTTTACTTCGTATATGGAGAACGTAATAAACATGCACGATGACCTTTTTAGCGAGATAACATTTGTATTAAATAGGTCAATACCTTGGAAGGGCAGTTATAATGTTAATCGCCTCCGTCATCAGTTTCCTTATTTTTGGTCCCTCGTTGTTTGCTATTCTGTACCTCCAGATGGAGTACTCCTCAATCAATAGTCAGGGTTTTAAATAAATATACTGCATAATAATTTGTCTCCAGCGAAAATTATTAACGCATAATATGCTTTATATGCTCAATAACGCCTTATTCGTAATTAATGGAGTTTGTTGCTATGGGTTATCTTTATCTTGAAATAAAGATGAGGAAACAAGGATCAAAATGAAATATCTGATGTGGCCAGCACATGACTTTCTCCATATATAAGATGTAAATATATATCTACGACAGTATTTTCGAACTCTATATTCAATCAAAACAGGGAAGATAAGTGATTAATTTCTTTTATATTATCTTTTACGTCACAAAAATTATAAATAATGTTTCTCGGGACATTTTTGATGAAAAACGATGAAGTGGCCCTTCGCCCCAGCGCCGAGAGCGCCCACAACGTACATAATCAGCAACTTCCGGTTTATCAGTATTTCACAAATAACTCCTACACAATCAGTGATACAAAAATATGTTTCGTACAAAAGTTATAGTAAGTTTCATTTTCTTAAACGTTTACAAATAAAAGTTTACGGCTAAATATTATATTTATGGAGATATTTTGAAAACCGGAAATGAGCTTTGAAGAATGAAGCTCGACTTTCGGTTAACCGATTTACTCCAAACACTAATCAACTCTAACGACATCAACCAAAATACTATATGTGAAATTTGGTGTTGATCTGATTAATAGTTTTCATGTTAGCGCGCCCACAAAGTACATAATCAGCTACTTCCGGTTTAGCAGTATTTCACGAATAACTCCTAATCAACAGGTGATACAATAATATGTTAAATGCAAAAGTTATAGTAAAACATATTATATAAAACTTTTATAAGATATACAATATACCTATATATCATATTTATGGAGATATTTTGAAAACCGGAAATGAGCTTTGATGAATGAAGCTCGACTTCCGGTTAACCGATTTACTCCAAAAACTAATCAACTCTGACAGCACACACCACAGTACTATGTATAAATTTTGGCAATGATACGACTAATAGTTTTCACGTTAGAGCGCCCACTATCACACACGCACACAGCCATCATTCCAAAAATGGTCAAAACGTGTTCTAGGTCTCCAAAACGTGTATTTCCGTTGAAATCTCGAAGTCGATTTTTTTCATGAAAAAAATACTTTCTCTATACTTCGTATATGGAGAAAGTAAAAATGTGCTTCCGTACGATAAAGTATTTTCGTTTTATCTTTATTCAAATGTATCATAATTAGGAGTTAAATTTGAAGTACCATAATAACTTCGTGAGTATACACCATATTTTCAATCCGTTTAAATATACATTTCGTAGAGTAAGAGACTAAACCCATGTTCATTGTGATGACTAATCCAGTGTTCCTGATTTTCAAAAATTTCATCTGTTTGCTGGCCACACTTCCTTGCAATTGAGATAAATATCGTCAAATATAACTAAATCCACAGCCCTTAATCCGTGCTGTTGAGGAAGATTTGCCCTCATCATGTAAAAAGGGCGTGAAATTGATCTTTAGGGGAACGACGGTGTATCCCCAATGGATTAGGTCATAGAATTTTATCCCATGATAATAGGTTGAGAGTTGTTTACACAAAATATGCCCGTGCGTAATTTATGAGAAGGCCCTTAGTGCAGTTGAAATCTCTTATTTATCTGCTCTCGATAGGCAATTTAGTATCCAGGTCAGCTAAGATAAGCTCAAAACTAACACATCCAATTTATTTATACACTCGTTCCTTTTTTATCGAATACTTTTGATCCGTCCTTCAATTTGGAGCGTTAACATTCGATTTTCAAATACATATGCGAAATAATTAGATGTCTTCGAATTACTAATAATAAACACTTGCGGCTGGCTGCCCATTACTTTCCTTTTGAAAAATGTATGTTGTGAACAAGATAAAGGACGCTGGAAATGTGCAATCTATCAGTAAAGTATTCAGCCCGAAGATCGGTTGGTACCTCAACCCCTCCGGCATAAGCTACTAAGAGCGTGCAGAGGGGAATGAGGTTCACTAGGCAGAATGAGGAGTGAGGTAGCTTGCATTGCTTTCCTCACTGAGCCAGAATGCTATAAGAGGAACATGTCCACGCAAGTGAAGCACAATGACTCTATGAGTAACACTTTTCTTGGCACTCCGTATGGAGAGACCTTGATTAGTGCAATTATTCAATCATACCTCGGTAGCTTTCATTTCGTCACAGCCATTATCAAGACTGGGACAAAAGTAAATGAAAGATACCTTTTTCTCTATCCTGTACCACATGACAAATGAAAATAGTACATTGATCAGAATATGATAGCAGGAACAAATATGCAATAGGGTTTGCCATTAAATGTATCTCGGGATTACAATATGAATTCAAGCACGTTCTGTTAACGTTCGATTAAATTTTACTCGTGCCTTCGATTCTCTCGTTTTTCGCACATTTCTTCATTTAGTCGACTCAACTCTTTCGTATTCCTTTCATTCACGATTATCCTCCACATTTTTTGGGAGATTTTTCCTTTGAAAATTTTGCTTAGGCCATTGATTTTCCGGCTTACTCAGCGACCGATGCTCATATGAGTTCTATCTGCCCATCCGTAACGATGGTTACTCCTTGTGAGCAAGATGGCGCATAGTTCCTAACTGTCCACCGCTCAATCATCTCGTTCGGCATAAACTACACACGTCTAACTACGGAAGTGATACACTAATTTTCCCCGCTTTTCGTCTTTACGTCTGACCCAGATCGAGAAATTTCCTGGATTCATGTTCTGAAACTCAGATATGAATGGTATTTCACTACAGAAAAGAATTTTCGAAAGAATTGTCGCCTTATTTAACAGAAAAATTTGTACGCCGTGTCATCTCAATAATTCATTTTATTTGTAGGTTTTTTCCTACAGATTTAGCACTTTTATTTAATGGTTTCAGCGAACAGTTCTATCAATGTTTAAACTATCACTTAAAACATTATGTATTAGGGACCTTTAAAGTTTTCAAATCCAGCTCTATCTTATCAAAGTTAATATTCTATCCTAACTAGGAGTACCTATTTTATCATACAAGTCTTATGATTTATGATCTTTGGAAAAACGTTTCTTTTGATCCGACCTGAAGCACTGCCGAAGGGAAGAAATATCAGCAGTAATGAAAATTTGATTTGCTTTACGAGAGAAAGCACTATCAAATGCTTCTAAAACACTTCGTTTCGTCATTATAAATTATTCGCAGAAAGGGGATTCTCTTATCTGTGAATAATTTGTGATTTCAGAGAATATTTTTAGATTAATTCCCCTTAGTACTTCAATACAAGGTATTTGAAAGATACATTTAGATATTATTCGAGTGAAATTAATATTGTATCACGTGTTTAGATAGCATTTAATTAACATTTTCGATGATGATTATTAAATTTTAATTTGTAGTATTTTAGGATAGGACTTATACATTATAAAAGAGTCAATGAAATGCCCATCTTCTACATACATAAACAGATTAATACATTCAGTTGAGTAAAATCGAATTCACTTATATCATGGAACTTTACTGAAAGGGGAGTTATTATAAAAGTCATTCTATTATTTGCAATTTTAGGCATGAATGAATAATTTGAAAACCATATAAACGTTTTGAAATTTATCATGACTTTTCCACAAAATTTTATATTCATGAATCAACTACAAGTTTGACAACATAGAGGCGATCTTTTCATTTTAATGGTATTTGTTACCACCTTAAGAATGATCGATCGAAATATTGGAATAAAACTGGGGTTGTATTTTATACAAAGACGTGGATGAGTTCCAAATTCCATAATTGAGAAATATCATTAGCTCTAAAATCACAATCACAGTTAAGAAACTTAACATTCGTGTACCCCAAATCGAATTACTGCCGATTCATTTCGAAGGAAAATTACCGATTTTACGAATAAAAACATACACATACAACTATATACTATGCACTCGTTGCATGCCTTTACGTTTTCTAATAAACTCTTCAATGTCTTTTTACTTCAAAATTGTTCAAAATAAAGTAGTGTGTTTTCGCGATAACATCTGCGCGAGTTTTTGAAGGACACAGATTCGCCCTACTTTTAGGGCTTTCAGCTGATGACACTTTTTCAAAAACTATATATATAAATATTTTACACATCGACATATTAGTTATATTATCTTAAGACTTTGGTGCAGATCAGTAAGCATTCTTCGAATTGAATGATTTTGATATATATTGTTCGAAGGATCAACAGTTCTTTTTATTTTATTCCTAGAGATTAAACCTGCGTTAATTCTCAAAGATGCTGGACACAGAAAAGCTTCTCTTATTTTTAAGTTGCTGAAGAAGCACAAAATCAACTTCCCCAGTTGCGTGTCTCTCGCGTCACGTGGCACTTGTTGGCCATTCGTGACTGTGTACTTCACTGAAACGCCGTGCATGTACTCGCTGTTTCATCCAATCCATCTCTGACCTCGGAATTCCCTCATTCTAGAATTTCCTCGAGTACGGAACTGCTACTTCCTCTGTAAATTAAGGAGCTGTTCTCACTAAAGGTAGAGCATTTGTTTGTTGAACGAAAAAAATAAAATCCGATATATTTTGGGGAAATTTAGTCATTTTTCTCTTGATTATGGCGGTACAAGAGGACTTTATTAAGGTAAATACAAATGTGTCATCAGTCGCAATTTAATGGTACATACATCAAGTCGGAAATCGATTACTTTGAATCCTTTTATGAATGTTTCCTGTAATGTTGCACTTTTTATGTTGCATCCAGAAATTACAATTACACATACTTTGAGTAAGGTTTTAAGCCTTAACATCCATATTATCTATTTATTTATTTAAGTTTGCGTTGCAAGGTGGCCTTCAGGGCAGGTGGCAACGTTTGAGAGGAACATAAAAATGATTCTAAGCCCAAGACGGGAGGAAAACCCCTCCAAAAACCTCCCATAGGCTGTACAATTAAACTACAATACATATATGTTACAAGTACAAAAAATAATATCGTAAATAGAACTACCATGCATAATATATATGAGATTTGTCAATTAACTAAAATAATACAGTACATGGTAGAATATCCATATAGTCACATACATAATTATAGATTGATGGAATATAACAATACAACTCGATATAATAATAATAATACAATATATTAAGATAACGTGTAATTTAAAGAAATTATTTTCTCAATTAAAATCACTTATCTATTCATACATACGGAAAATTAAAGAGATATTTTTCAGTTTTGAATAAAGAGTAGTTTGCCAAAGAATGCCAATTAATTGAGTGCATGCTAATACATATCTGTTCTTTAAGTTAAACTTCTTTTTCTGTAACAAAAGATTCCATTTCCATCTTTTCTGAAACAAAAATTTCAATTCCCAATTCTGAAGACTGAGAATATCTAAAGAGATTTAAATAAAAGGATCAAAAATCATTTCATTTCATTCTTTTAGCTTTATCTCTATAGTAAAGTATCCGCAGCGTGGGCAGGCAATAGTATCGCTATTTAATTAAGAATCATTTCTAAGGAATATTTTAACATTTTGTGAGAAAAATAGAGATATATTATAAATTCATCATATCGATGCAGCAAACTCTAAAAGCTCACTTATACATCAAAAACTAACTCAGAAACGTGAAATGAGGATTTTAAAGTGTATTATAACGAAATAAAATCTTCTATGAATCTATAACACTGATACTGCACTATATGTGTTTTTCAATGGCAATTATATCGCAAAGTACAATTTATATTGCAAAATTTGGAAATAATGTACAAAGCATCTGCTTAAGGGGAGAAGAATTTCAGACCTCTAAAGATTATTCAGTTGAATTCGCAATCAAAGGAATACTTTCTTTGAACTGGCTCAGGTCCATATCGAAGGTGCATGGAATCGAACGTATTCCATAGATGTGTACTCTGATTGAGAAAGAGCGAGCCGACGAGCAGGACACCCGCGAATGGCATATTCCTTGCAGCCGCGAGGCGAAATGGTTCCACGCTAATGAATTCACATATTGGCGAAAGAAATTCGAATAAATTAGAGCCGAAGGACTGCCATGACAGTGGGCTAACCGGAGCAATCAGCTCAAGTCGATATTGCCTCGGAATCGTCACATTCTCCGATTAATTTGACGCCTAATTCGCCTCCCTGGATCTAATATGGGATTAATTAAAGTGCGATTCCGATCATTAGTGAATGAACGGAACATTTTACCTTTGTAATCATCAAGTACTAAAAAGGTAATTAACTACATTTAACTATTTTGATGTTATTAAGCTTCAAGTATCGTAATGTTAGCACAATTGCGGGGAAAATTGGTAATTCTGCGATATGTTTATTCCATTTGAAAGCTTCGTTGGAAATAATTAAGCGTTTGGAAAGAATTTTGGCAACTTAGCACAGAGCTTTACGCATCGGTTCCTGGCGTAGTGCCAATATTTTTGTCCATTTTACAATAATGTCATTCGTGGAGGATTCCTCCACAGCAGAAATTCAAAATTTGAGTATCTATTAAGTATACAAAAGTAAAAACACACACACTTGTGCGAATTCCACAAATTATATAATAAACCTGTTGACCGGTTTCGGTGTTCAAGCACCATCCTCAGAACAGAAGTTATTTTGGTTATGATGGTGCTTTAACACCGAAACCGGTCAACAGCTTAATTATATAATTTGTGGAATTCGTACAAGTGTGTGTGTTTTTTACTTTTGTGAGTTTAAAATTCCACCAAGTAATACGGGAGTTGATTTCTTTAATCTATTAAGTATATAAATAAAAATTTTAACCAAGGATTTTAAGTAAGGCAATATCGAATGGAAACAAATCATTATTCGCAAGTGTGATTCATGGCTAGCTTCAACTAAACATTTAAGAAGGAAATACTAACTTACTCTGTGTTCCTAAGCAATTAATGAAACAATTGATTTTAGGATTTTTTTAAGTGATGAGCTTGCATACATAGTACAATTGATAAAAGATTGATTAAAATTGTTCATTAATTAGAATAGGAAGCTGTAAAGACCGCAGAAAGAGTTTATTTCTTTATTTAAACATAAATACTAACAAATAGTCAACAGGCAAGATGGTAGTCATTCCTGTGGGGGGTATAAAATACTCTGCCTAGTATACGAGTAGCAAGGAAAATCTCCCGAAGGAAGTACCTTCGTATATGTCTTTCATATAATTACAAAATTTCCGTTTGTTAATAATAATAATAATAATAATAAATGGCCTTTATTTGGGTGACATTGATACTAGGAAGTCTCTTCTTACATCTAACCCATCGTCATATGAGAAACAGAAAGAAAGAGATTGCAAAAGTACACGAAGAAAACTAGTATGTGGACTTAAAAAAACCTAAGCTGAGGGCTCAGGAAATAAATTCCACAGCAGAAATACACTCACAGGAAAGGGAGTGTGAAAAACCTGCAAAACCTACAGATAGAAAACTATATTTTGTGAAGAAGGAGAATAAAAAGAGTTATGAAAGGCAAGCAGAGAATAGATAAAAATTAAAAAAAAAAAAATTTAAAAATTTAAAAAAAGACGCAGGGAAAAAATACAAATTCACTACAAGCAATCAAATCAAATAAAACATCTTCACAAATGACACTAATTCTAAATTGCATAAAAAAGATAAAACTCAAAAGAATATTTCAAGGATAATAAAATGATTATATGGATTAGGTTGAGAATGAATAAAATGATCAAAAACATAGAGTTTGCATGAAATTCAACAAAGACAATAAGAAAAAATCTGATGTGGCCAGCACATGACTTTCTCCATACATAAGATTTAAATACTTATCTACGACAGTAATTTCGAACTCTAAAAATTATAAATAATGTTGTTCAGGACATGCTGGATGAAAAACGACGAAACTGGCCTTTCGCCCTTAGAGCCCAGAGCGCCCACAAAGTACATAATCAGCAACTTCCGGTTTATCAGTATTTCAAGAATAACTCCTAAACAATCAGTGATACGAAATTATGTTTCATACAAAAGTTATAGTAATTATTATTTTCTAAAACATTTATAAATAATAGTATATACCTAAATATCATATTTATGAAGATATATTGAAAACCGCAAATGAGCTTTGAAGAATGAAGCTCAACTTCCGGTTAATCGATTTACTCCAAAAACTAATAAACTCTAAAGACTGCAATAGAAGTACTGCATATGAAATTTGGTGTTGATCCGCCAAATAGTTTTCATGTTAGAGCGCCCACAAAGTACATAATCATCTTCTTCCGGTTTATCAGTGTTTCACGAATAACTCCTAATCAACCGGTGATACAAAAATATGTTAAATACAAAAGTTATAGTAAATTACATTATGTAAAACTTTTATAAGTAATCTAATATACGTATATATCATATTTATGGAGATATTTTGAAAACCGGAAATGAGCTTTAATGAATAAAGCTCGACTTCCGGTTGACCGATTTACTCCAAAAACTAATCAACTCTGACAGCACACACCTCAGTACTATATATGAAGTTTGGTGTTGATACGACCAACAGTTTTCACGTTAGAGCGTCCATTATCACACACACACATACACACACACACACTCACACACACACACACACACACACACACACACACACACACACACACACACACACACACACACACATACACACAGACATCATTCCGAAAATGGTCAAAACGTGTTCTAGGGACCCCAAAACATGTATTTCCGTTGAAATCTCGAAGTCGAATTTTTTCATGAAAACAATACTTTCTCTATACTTCGTATATGGAGAAAGTAAAAATCTGATGTGGCCAGCACATGACTTTCTACATATATATGATGTAAATATTTATCTACGACAGTAATTTCGAACTCTATATTCCATCTAAACTTGGAAGATGAGTGATTAATTCATATATTATTATCTTTTACGTCACAAACATTATAAATAATGTTTTGCGGGACATGTTCGATGAAGAACGATGAATTTGGCCTTTCGCCCATAGAGCCCAGAGCGCCCTCTGTAGGTAGTACATAATCAGCAACTTCCGGTTTATCAGTATTTCATGAATAACTCCTAAACAATCAGTGATACAAAAATATTTTTCAATCAAAAGTTATAGTTAATTACATTTTCTAAAACATTTATAAATAATAGTATATACCTAAATATCATATTTATGGAGATATTTTGAAAACCGGAAATGAGCTTTGAAGATTGAAGATCGACTTCCGGTTGACCGATTTACTCCAAAAACTAATCAACTCTAACGACTGTAATAAAAGTACAATATATGAAATTTGGTGTTGATTCGACAATTAGTTTTCATGTTAGAGCGCCCACAAAGTACATAATCATCTTCTTCCGGTTTATCGGTATTTCACGAATAACTCCTAATCAACCGGTGATACAAAAATATGTTAAATACAAAAGTTATAGTAAATTACATTTTCTAAAACTTTTATAACTAATAAAATATACGTATATATCATATTTATGGAGATATTTTGAAAACCGGAAATGAGCTTTATTGAATAAAGCTAGACTTCCGGTTGACCGATTTACTCCAAAAACTAATCAACTCTGACAGCACACACCACAGTACTATATATGAAGTTTGGTATTTATACGACCAATAGTTTTCACGTTAGAGCGCCCACTGTCACACACATACACACACACACACACACACACACACACACACACACACACACACACACACACATACACACAGACATCATTCCGAAAATGGTCAAAACGTGTTCTAGGGACCCCAAAACATGTATTTCCGTTGAAATCTCGAAGTCGATTTTTTTCATGAAAACAATACTTTCTCTATACTTCGTATATGGAGAAAGTAAAAATCTGATGTGGCCAGCACATGACTTTCTCCATATATATAAGATGCAAATATTTATCTACCGCAGTAATTTCGAACTCTATATTCCATCTAAACTTGGAATATGAGTGATTAATATATATATATATTATTATCTTTGACGCCAAAAACATGAATAATAATGTTTTACGGGACATGATCGATGAAAAACGATGAAATTGGCATTTCGCCCATAGAGCCCAGAGCGCCCACAAAGTACATAATCAGCAACTTCCGGTTTATCAGTATTTCATGAATAACTCCTACACAATCAGTGATACAAAAATATGTTTCAACCAAAAGTTATAGTAAATTTTATTTTCTAAAACTTTTATTAATAACTAGCAAAAGTGCCCGTTGATTCTCAACGGGGATATTTAATTTAATGAATATCAGTGTAATAACCTTGATCGTAACAAATTCTTCATAATTATCGTTAAATAGCGAATACCAAACTTTCAAACCAATATATCAAGAAATGTAAGTTGCAATTAAGTCTACAAATCCACTCTAACTCAATATTCAATTTAACGCAGGTTGATGATCTTTTCCGTGACAATGTGTCAAAATGTATCTACATATGAAAGTGAGGCTTACTTTAGCTTCTTCTCCCTTGGCTTACATCTTCTTTATATCTAAAGGCAGGTTCTAGTATCTGAATGAGCTTTTCGGTAACAATTTATGAAAATGTATCTACGTATGAAAAGAGGCATACATAATAGCTTCTTCCCCTCTGACTTTTATCTCCTAAAGGAGCATTTTTCTTCTTTCTACGCCGACTGAAGCCGCAAACTTTCGACTGGTCATCATTGAGAGGATATCGTCAGTAACTGAATAAGTGTAATTCCGAGAATGGACAAATACGTCATTGTTGTATTTCTTACGTGAAGAAAAAACTATAGACATTAAATAAGAAATGGTGTATCATGGAGCCAGAAGGTATGTTTCATTGTTTTATCTTGGCTATACTTATAACATGAGGTTGTTAGTGAGAATTCGTGACTCGTATAAAATGTAGTGGTATGTTAATTAATGCCCAGAAACGTAGTCGTAGATCTTGGGAATGATTAAGTGCAAGACACAACGCCATATTAGGATTAATCGATAAAAGCCATGACAATAGAGCGACAACTTTACCGAAATCAGTCTGTGGAGCTATGCTCTTAAGTCGAAATTCATTATATGATAAGTGCATTGGGTTAAGTGAGCAGAAAAGTATTTGATTACAAACCTAATAAATATTTGCAATTATTTTATTGCTGAAAATATTTTTGATCGAATAATAACATTGGCAGTCTCACACAGAAATATGTCAGGAAAGTTCCTTTTGGATCCAAGTGATAAGGCTTCGAAAAATGCTAGTTTGATCTCGGTAAACACTTTGCCTATATGTCTGTGTACGGAACTTGGTTAAGATTGTTAGATTTATGTACTCTGCGAGTGACGTATGGCTGGGGAAAATATTGGTAAAGTAAATGATCTGATATATTAATTCCTTCTCCAGTAACTAATGAAAAACTTCTAAAATAAATTATTTCCTGGACCCACAAAATACATTCAGCGTAGAATCTCCACAGTAATCAATAAATACAGACACCACCTACCTCCGTTGAGAAGTTGTATAGTGGCTTAAGTAAATTTACATTTTGTGGTTATCTGTATAGTTTCTTATCCCGAAAACAAACTTATGTTCAAGATGTTTAAGATTTATAACCTATTCTTCGGCTGAGGTCAAATTAATAAATTTCAGCGTACAGTATGTTTATTTATTTATTTATTTATTTATTCAAAGATCCACATACAGTTCTGAAACCATTTTACAGTGAATGCACTTAACATAACAAATTTAACATAAATATACATGAAAATACGAAATAAAAATTGAAAAAATTAAACTAAGAATATCATATATATATATAAACAGAATACGACCAAAGCAGGAAAATTATTTACAGGAATTTACAGAATTTAAGAATGCGTCAAGCGACAGACTGAAGGGGTCTATGGAAGGAGGTATGGAATTCAAAAGGTTTGGAAGTCTATAAAGTAGGGGACGTTGAGCAAGGGACAATCTAAATGAAGGAACATGGAGAAGAGGAGTTAGTCTAGTCGCTCTAGGTGGAACATGGTAACTAAATAAGGAAACTAGTTCAGGGGAATCAATGCGGGAGTTAATTATATTAAATATTAATGAGAGATCGGCCTTGATTAAAGTTTGTTTTAGGGATCTTAGGGAAAGGTATTTTAAGACTGTCTCTGTATTGGTATTTCGTAGATGGGGAACACGAGATGTAACGATAAAAGCAAAAAAATTAAAGATTTGATCGAGGGAGGCAATATTAGTATTGGCTGACATGGACCAGATAGGGGAGCAATAAGTAATGACCGGGATTACAATGGTAGTGAAATACAATCTAAGAGAATTGGGTGCTTCATTTCGGTAAATCGATATACAATCCCTAATAGCGAAAGTGCCTTTCTTCTGACAGCCTGGATATGGTCATTAAAATTTAACTTAGATTCTACTAAAATTCCTAAGTCTTTCTGTGAGTTGACTCTTTTCAGAGGAGTAGAGTTTAAGGTATAAACAATCTAGAGGGGACTTGCGTAAGGAAATAGACATTACAGAGCATTTCTGGGGATTTATATGTATTGACTTTTGGGTTAGCTGTTTTCAATATCAGAGTTTTATTTCGACGTGGCACTCCGTCCAGTAAACACCTAGGTAAATCATACTATATATTCATAACGAAATGCATAAATCAGTAAGTTGATCACGATGCTCGTAATTATAATTGAACGTTGATATTGCTACTGCAGCTATAATTTACGCAGCATTAGATATTTCTATACGGTTCGAAAAAAAAACAGAATTTTTCACTTTAAACAATTAACAATACATTAAATCATGCAATTTCATAATATTGAAACTAATAAACAATATGATGAAAAGACAAAGCCATCTATATGAAGATTACAGTTATAAACAATGCAAAATATCATTACAATACCGGCTATTAATGCTACATAAGTTTTTTAAACGTTTTTAAATCTGATGCAGTAAGAATTTTCAACACAAAATAACATAGTATTATAGTGCAGTAGAATAGACTTTATTCATTTGTGATTGCAAAACTGAGATATGATTTCAAAAACTATTATACCTGTGTCTATGATATCCACAATATACTGCGTTTCAAGTAGGGGTCTCCAAACTTTTCAGCTTTATTAACTATCAAACAGCAGATGCGGCCCGCGGACAGTAGTTTGGATTTGGATTGAAGTAAGGGATTACCCATTCTACTACAATATCTTAGATTTTTTACGGTCTACAGATAACTGAAATCGCTTTACCTTTTTAAGCTTTGAAATGTTACTTATTCGCTCCTGACCACTCGTCGCTCAAAATTTAAAAGAAATCAAAGACCGATTAAACATAAGAAATAAGGACGTCCGTAATTTCCGTCAAAACTCAAAAATAATATGAGAGATGTCCACAACTTACCACGTTATTATTTTAAATCAGTGGAATTGACAGTGAGAATGCAAATTCTATCAACGTACGAATATCGAAATCATTTTATTTCACTGAATATTCAGTTAACAATTACGTTACCATAAACAAAACTCGGTTTTCACAGACGCTTAAAGAAAATTGAAAAATCAATGAAAAAATGTTCGTACCTTTCAAAGTGCGTTTCTTCACAGGATATTGTTTGTCACAACAAATTTTAAAATGCCATTCAATTTTTTCTTCACCATAAATCTTCAACTCTTATTTTCAAAATTTATTTTAACTGGCCATTGATCCGCCATGTCTTCTTATAGAATTATACATGAGTTCAGAAGCAACAATCGCCTTGATCGTCAAGGGAATGGGTTTGTTTACAACATGAAAATGTAGACGAAATTTTCGTATATTTTATCAAAATTCTCGCAATTTCAAATCGCATACGATATTTCTCAGCCAAAGTAAGAATCTTTATTCTGTTTCCCTTGTTTTGAAATATATATATATATATATATATATATATATTCAAAGATCACATTAGGATAAGCAGTACCACATTTAAAGTTACATTTTTATACAAGTACAAAGGGGCCAAATGAATCAAGCATTAAACGTAAATGACAGAAATAAATTACATTTCACTCAAATAACCAACGATGAATATTCTACACGGAAATAAATGTATTTTGGAACTGCCTGGTATCTCAATCTTAAAATGCGTAACATAAACACGAACCACAAAAGTTATCGCAATGTCAAAATAGAAACAAAAATTAAACACCAATAACAGAAGGATAGTAAATGAATATGGAGTGGAAGCACTTTAAAAAAATGAATAAATCAATTTTTGCATCCTTAATTTAACAAAATAAAATTTCTTTACCTTTTTGATCTATCATAGGATGCTGGAGGTCTGCTACAACTTAACAACTCGCCGTTCAACTCTTCAAGGATTACTAATTACGAATCTGGGAATTCTTTTCTTTCTTCGCAAACTCCATTTCCGTAATTTGCTAAATATACATCAAAGCAAATAGATTAGATTTAATACTTAATTCAGAAGAATATATTCTTAACATCCTCAACTTACCAGGATATTTATACGCAATCGATGAATTGATCGATAGAAATCCATTTTCAGTAAGCCACTGTTATAAAACTCATTTCATTTTACGAAGAAGACGGTAAACAATTAAGTTGATGCAAATAAAACTTGGTTGCTACAGACTCGTCAACAAAATTCGAATTTTTAAAAAATTATATCGTCAAGGGAATGAGTTGTTTACTACATGGAAATTTAGACAAAATTTTCGTATTTTTTATCGAAATTCTCGCAATTTAGAATCGAAGACGATATTTCTCGACCAAAATAAGAATCTTTATTCTATTTCCCTTCTTTTGTTGCTCGTTTAGACTCCTTACGACCGTTCTTTCTAATTTAGTTTTTCAAAAGAATTGAAGCCTGCAACGAAAAAAATGAACTTTGCATGTATTTCTTATGAAAATACTGTTTTAGTCGTCTGGGATCGAACCGTGGACTTTAGGCAAATTTAAAGTATCACTTGATCATCCCCGGGAAGACATTTAATGATGTTTAAAGTTAGAACATCGTGCGACGTCTAGTTTTCGAGATTACGTGGAATATACATACACACATACAGGCATTTTTATATATATATATAAGATAAGATAAGATTATAACACTTTCGAAGTATCTGAATCATAAAAAATACTTCACAGCACCTAACGTCTGTGATATGATTTACAAAAATGAAAAAGGCAATTTCGCGAGAAATATATGTTTAAAGGAAATAGACAAATTTATTCAACATATTTTGAGGATTTTGAACCGAAAAAAACACTAAACAAACTCATTTTTCAGCGATAAACCAACTGAGGCGAGAGGCTAGCTCTAGAAATTTCCGTCATATCGTTTGTTAACATCCATGATGCATTGCGGCTAAAGTTACTTTTAAGAGTTAAATACCAATTATGGCTTAAATATTGACAAAAATACGTTTTGTTAGAGTTAACGATAAGATTTCAGCCAAGGTGGACTCTAAATATATGTTATAATACAGGACCTAAGTTTAGAAAATCAGTTTTAACTTAAATATAAATCAATGCTGTGTAATTGATAGTGACAATTAGTCATAATTATTATCGCATTGATAAATTTTTAATTATTTACATTATCCAAATAATTAAACATATTTACGCCTTACCTTTTCAGTCAGGAGTGAGATATTCAATATTCTGCTACCTTACCACTTGTATTTCAACACCTCAAAGACAACAAATACAATAGTAAGAGAGTAGTTCACTCACTTAATCAGTTTAATCATTTTCGTAGACCGCGGAAATTCGATGTCGTAAATAAATATGCTTTATAATTAAACTCAGAATATTACAACAAAAAAGGTCTTCAACTTACCAGGGAGTATAAAAATAATCTCCAGATTTAACGTAAGGTTATTTAGTTGACACGCTATAACGCCAAATCCGCGGAATCATCTGTAAATAGTTTCGTTGCTATAAACAATCATGACGTCAACACGGGCCTAAATTCTCGATATGGTTTATTGAATAAATTCAACAACCACATTCGTCGTTAATGGGAACGGACTTGTTTATAACCTCAAAAATCTCTCTAATATTTCTTCTACTTTATCAAAATACTGGCAATTTCTAATCGAAATCGCTATTCCACGACTTAAATAAGAAACTTTATTTAATTTTTCTTCTTTTGATGGCATTCCCGAGTTTTAACAACGATTCTTTCTAATTTAATTTTGCAAAAGAAATGAGGCCTGCAACCGATAAAAGTGAAGTTTACGTGTATTCCTTATAGAACCCTATTATGAACTCCTGGGTTCGATCCCGGGCTTTCTTAGTAATAGGAATAGTTTTTCTAGGGGTTTCTAACTCATAGAAACACAATGCAGTTTGTTTCGAATCTCTAAGTCAAACCGTTTCTGAAATAAAGGGGGGGACGGACGGACGGACGGACGGACTCTTCGGAAATTATATATAAAGATAGTATATACCTAAATATCATATTTATGGAGATATTTTGAAAACCGGAAATGAGCTTTGAAGAATACAGCTCGACTTCCGGTAAATTGATTTACTCCAAAAACTAATCAACTCTTAAAAAACTAAATAAGGTAGTATATATGAAATTTGGTGTTGATCTAATGCATCGTTTTTAAGTTAGAGCGCCCACAAAGTACATAACGGCTACTTCCGGTTTATCGGTATTTCACGAATAACTCCTAATCAACCGGTGATACAAAAATATGTTAAATACAAAAGTTATAGTAAATTACATTATCTAAAACTTTTATAAGTAATACAATGCACGTATATATCATATTTATGGAGATATTTTGAAAACCGGAAATGAGCTATAATGAATGAAGCTCGACTTCCGGTCAACCGATTTACTCCAAAAACTAATCAACTCTGACAGCACACACCACAGTACTATATACGAAGTTTGGTATTAATACGACCAATAGTTTTCACGATAGAGCGCCCACTAACACACACACACACATACACACACACACACACACACACACACACACATACGCACAGACATCATTCCGAAAATAGTCAAAACGTGTTCTAGGGACCCCAAAACATGTATTTCCGTTGAAATCTCGAAGTCGAATTTTTTCATGAAAACAATACTTTCTCTATACTTCGTATATGGAGAAAGTAAAAATGAAAAATAAATTTGTTCAGATGTTTTTCGTGAGAAACATTAAATTCTGAGACGGAGAGTAAATAGTTGAAGACTGTATGCATTGTAATTAATACTGATTTATGACTAAGAGTCATAAGAGAATAGAAGATGTTGCTTAAGTGAAAAAAGTAGAGGAAGGAAGCAAAGTCGTGTTTCATTATTAATCCTCGGTTAAAAAAATTAAAATCATAAGAAAGTAAAATTTCAAAATTTCAATTCGATTATTTATATTTATGAGTTATTTCCGAGAATTAATAGCAATTAAATAACGTAATGTTAATCCCATAGAAAATAAAATCTTATGAATATTTTAGTAAGCGATTAGATTCACTCTGAATCATTTTGCGCGATAAATGCCACGGTCTATAATGAATAAAATCGGTTCTTAGAGCATAAAATATTACATTATCATTTTTTATAGGGTTTTTGTTTTAAAGATATTATAAATACGCGTAATTGATTAGAATTGGTATGATCTTTCTTTTGTGACGTTTAACTAATTACACGATGCTTTGCTCATTGGAATACAATTACTTGCTGCCCTAAATAAAACACACTTCTTTTGGTTTGACCCAAACCGGAGATAATTTCCTCCGTTATTAAGAAACAAGGAAACATTAAATAGGTCGAGGAATGGATATGATAGGGGGGAATTTATGATTTAATATCCTTTTAATGGAGCAACCACTCCCAGGCATCGGACACAACTAGGGCATTCAACCACTTTGGACGGTAATCCGTCGGATATTTTCATATTTTCCGAGGTTGAGAAAATTGATTTTGTTTGTTTAGAGTTTGAATGATTAGGTGGATATTTTTAAAATGAATAATTTGCGTGCGTGGGCAATTATTTCAATTAACGAGTCAATTTCCGCGTTTTTCTCCATTAGCATCTATTTACTGGTACTTAAAACTAATATCCGATGAAGGGTCAATATCAGAGGCACAAGTTCAAGGTTTCGAGTAACGCGAGTATGACCAGGCAAACATCCTAAACCAAGATATTCATGTCGATAGATGCTCCTCCACTTACGTTGAAGCGTCGTCAACTAGTTATTCTCGTCTAAAGCAGATAATTAATACTTTAATAGCTTTTCCTAAGTCTCTCATCCGAAGCATCGTTGCTCACCCTCGGGAGAAGTGCTTCATCGGAATTAATGTTTCCCTGAAGAGCTTTCAAAATCCAAATATTATGCTTCGTAAGCTAACGCCTATTAAGTGAAGAGAGTATTCATTATGCTCTATCATTATTTTTAGAATCGGATTAACCATGACAACGCCTTCATACAAAAAGTTCCACCTTTTCATGACCTACTTTTTGCTATTTGATCGAATGGATATCTGAATATATAAGCCTCGAACTATAATAGTAGCATTGAAGGCTGCGTTTTATTATTTACTATACTTATTAAACCTGCAACTCAAATTAGTCAATACAAAATTAATCTCACAACAAAATTCAAACTTACAACTGGCACCATGGCATATTGCTCGAGAGTGACAGATTTTGGAAGAATTAACGTTAGTTAGCATCGTTTTTCTAGCTAGATTAATCTCATTATTTTTATTTTTTACTTTTGAATTTAAAATCAATCAATGTAGTTGTTACACACATTTACGATAATGTAATGCCTTAGTTACTCTATATGACGAGAAACCTCGTATTAAACAATCAACTTCTTTGTAATCAATAAGAGGTTTTATCTACCTGGAACTCCAACAGGTATTGAGAAAAATAACTTGTTCCCAATTACACAAAATGGTTTATTTGGCGACCAGTTTCGACTAAGATCTCATCATCATCAGGCTCGATGTGGATTTATGTCTATGTATGAGAGCATATTTATTACGAATGAGAATATATATAATGTATGTGAGCATATTTATTTATGAAGTGAAATTAAGACACGTTATGCTTGACGGAGGGAGTAAATTTGTATATTAATATTATATGATTTGCCATCTTATAGCTCTACTTTTTATACAAGTTCTTTCATTAATTTCTATCGATAAATTCAACTGTCGTTCTACTATAAATAAGGACAATTAATCGATAAATCCCAGTCTTCGAGGGATACAGATTTCCAGAGTCTTCTCATACAGCGTTAACCTAGTATATTTTCAATATTTTACATGTTAATTTGCGGACTCTGTATATAAATCGAATATCCAAGTGCAAAACTCTTTATTGACCTATTTCCTTGTTTTATTTATGAATATATAACCATTAATATGTTGATAAATAAATTCAAAGTTAACCTGAAGTGAGTTACTTCATATCACAGAAAGTTGCTTCATTCTGCCGAGAGAAACATTAAGTTTTCCCTTTTATTAACACTTATTAAAGGCAGAATGTTTGTTTGAACGCTAGTAATTGGTTGACTGATTAAATAAAAACTATCTGTATGGTTATGCATACTGAAACGGAAGCGATATATCTAATAATACTCAATTTTTAAAGGAATTTGGACTCTGAAGTCGTATTTTCCCACAAATTCTCTAATTTGTTTATTGATTCAATGTAATCGCTGCAAATTGGTATGAACACCAGGTGGTAAAGGTCGAGAGGTATATAGTGAACAATACAATCTGTCCTTTTTTTACCCATGGACGGGAGAGGAACCCCTCCGAAAACCTCCTGTTCAATTTAGGTTCGATAAAGAAAAACTGGATCAACTAATGAATGAGGAGACTCCTGAGAAGATTTTTGGTTTGAAACTAAAATTGAAGGAATTTCTAATCCGATGTAAGGTTAATGGTTCAAAGGATAAAAGATGATTAAAATAAAGATAATGTAATTTGCAGAGCTTGGATACACATTGCATCAATGAAAAACTAAAGAACCTTTTTTAAATCTGAAGATTTCGCCAATTACACAATAGCAGACAGACAAGCAAAAGAAACATGCCATTAAATTCAAACTAGATCATAATTCTGTTGTTTTTTAAGAACTTTTTGTCCCTATTACAAATAGGCAAGAGCATGTGGTAGTCATTTTTTATTGAGATGGATATATATAAAATCAAAAATGTCTGAATGTCGTTCACTCTGGTCCCGTCTCAAATGTAGTCAGGTGTACTATAATTTACAATGAATTGCTTCGTTTTCGATCCAAACGAAGAGCAGATTATTAATCACAGGCACATTAGACGATGAACTATTTGTAGAAGTACTGAGACAATGTCATTCAGCAAATAGGAGTCCCCACTGGGAATCGAAACCAGTACAATTTTCACCAAAGGCGAACTCGGTAGTCATTTTGCTATCTTAGTTAGTTAGTTAGTTAGTTAGTTTGACCCTTTATTGGCGAGGTTAGGCCCTGGTGGGCCTCTCTTCCACCTAACCTCGTATGTCGTTACATTTAAAAAAACTCAACTTATTAAAAAAATACAAAAAAAAGAGGAGGGTGTGGGAAAAAATCTATGCAACTGAAGGTTGACTAAGAAAAAACCCACGTTGCGGGAAAACACCCACAAAGAAGGGGGGTGAAAAAAACCCGCGAAAACACAGTAATAGAAATAAATACAATAATACACAAACATGAAAAGTGAAAAAGATTATACAATTATATCTTAGAGCCACGTAATCATTCAATTATTGTCATTAGAACTTAGTTTTGATAGGTATTTTTACTTTTATAAATGGATATACTTTGCTATTCTATTAGAAATATTAAATCTTAAATAGTAGTTATGGATGGGAATAACCATGAATCTCCAAATTTGACTCAATGAAGTGGTCTATGACCAATTGATGAGTACCAATATGGATGAAACAACGGGAGAGTTATGATTTGCAGGAATTTCGACCAAGACAAAAGTAGGAGACCAAAAAACAAAAATTCCTAATCCATGTTGAATCCTGTCTCTAAATGCGTTTAAGTAGCCTTTCTAAATTCTCTTTCCAAAGAGTTTTCCCTTTGAACCCTTTTGCTGATGGCCATGGAAAGTTCAAGCATACATTCAACCTGAAAAGTCAGACTTTGGGAGAAACTTGGATTAGAGAAAACATACAGTCTCAGTTTTATATTTTACGTGTAAAATGTTTCTTGCATACTGCAAGCATATTGATAGCACAAATTTCAAGTCGTCATCATATCGAAAGGGTCCTTAAAAGAAAATTAGGATTGAAAATAATCTTAAAATTTGCTGCAATTTATCCGTGCGGCATCGTCATCCGACCTACGATTCCCATATATTCTTTATATTCTTTATGTGAGAAATATTAATGTGCGTTGGCATCGAACCCACGTACAGTACGGTCTTATCTTAATGTTTTTCTAAACCCTAGTCTTAGTATACATCTTCCATATAAGTAAGAACTCCCTATTATTTCGATAAGTGCATGAAAAAATAATTAAAAACCATCCCAATGTATTTTAAAGGGCAGATTTTGCATCATGCTAGCATCGAACCCAGGATTTTTTTCCGAAAAAGTCATAAATGTTTTTGATAGATCATCACCATATATATATAGGCTCCTTGAGTTTTAATTCCCTACCTATCCGGGAAGTATTTTTAATAAATTCTTGAAAATCAAAGCGATGCTTTTAAATGGAAAAAATCGGGACTTTGGGGCCCTCTGGAATCGAACCCATGACACTGAGGTTCAAAATCGCAATATTTCCGGTGGTTTCACGTTATGGCCATTATGTCGTAAAAATGTCAAGTCAATGACGCTTGTGGTTTAGGCTGTGAATTGGTATCCTATCTATCTATCTATCTATATCCTTGAATGAATCCGGAAAGAATTATATATAATAGATAGATGCGTCCATTATCGTCGCATATTTTTTCATGCCCTGTGCAGTCATGGGAATCGTAAGTTAGACCTTCAATCGTTTCCTTTGTACCTTATCTCTCATTATATTATTATCAGGTATCAATACTCTTTCTAGCCCACAAACGTTTAAGGAACCATAAACGAGATAGATGGATCTATGCAGACTGTAACAAGAAAGATTCTACTTCACCAACCAGATTGGGATGACATTGAGAAAAATTGGTTTCCGTTTTTGAATATTTACTTGAACCTTTTGTAAATACATTTCGTTACCAAGGAAGCACGACAGACTGTTGATCTAGCGACGAAAGTAAACCAAAGAAGACTCACCCAATACTATCCAGATGACAATGGCATTTCCCGGGGCGGCCACGAGAAGCATCGCAGAGAATACGAATATCCAAGAGGCCTTCTGCCACGAAGGGAGAGTGAACGGTCTTCGAGAGCCCCAGGGTCCTCCGGCTGGGTGTGCGGTGGTCTTGGGTGCGAATAAGGGGTAGAGCGGCGAAATAGACGGCGACGAGGGCAAGAGGCACTCGTAGATGGCGTCTTGCATCAGTTTCTCCTCGACTCCGTCAACGTCCTCTCCCCTCCAGCCTCTGAGGGACGCGGAGGAGTTGACGGGGATGGACACCCCACGTATCTGAAGCAATCTGGCGGTGCAGTTGAAAAGCATTCCCCACGCGGCTTCCTCGTCGAGCGAGGAGCGGTCCTGCGGTGGCTCCCCATCCGAAGGGGATTCCATCCAAGAGTGCATCATCGCCAGGGGGCGGTGTAAACAATGGATTAAATAGAGATGGCTCACGTGGGCGTTTTTCAGGAAAGCTCCACTGTTGACTCAGAAAACAACTATTCCCCGAAATACCATTCGGATTTGTTTTTCCCGTTCCAGCCTCGGATGTTCGAGAGGCACCGAAAAATGCTTTTATCGCAAAATTTTCCAGCAATTCGCTGAATTACATCGACGGATTTTCATCCGGATCTAAATGTCAAAGAAGCTTTGCAAGTATTTATCGCATATTATAAAAAATGCGATAAACATATTGGTATCGGCGAGATAATAGAACTACTTTGGCTTAAGTATTCTTGGTTGAACAAGATAATATTTCATGGATGAGTTATTCACAAATGCAAGGACTTTAACATAAATTAATCATTCAGAAATCAGTTGGAAATGGAAGAGAATAATGTCGAATATTCAAATGATAGTCTCTATTCGCTCACTTGAATGGAATCGATTCCTTTTATTGCCACCCGTAAGATTTATGAGTGTTGATTTTAAAAGAAGAACCTTCCTCAAAAGACCTTTAAGGAAAGAGATGAACGAGTTTCTTTCGCTCAATCTGGCTCACCTGTTACATCACTCTCCCTATCCTAATGATTCATCTGCCGATCCCTTTTGCGGCCCGACTCCCTAGGGAAAGGACGTCTTTTGGTGATCATTGCATGGTCACTGAATATCCCTCAAAAGGGCATTAAATGAGAAAGGGACGACCCTTTGTTTATCGCATTAAAGAAGATCTCCCACTTCGACAGCGATGACGTCAACGGTCCTCACCATTGGTTGTTGGAAACCTCTTCATAAACCCATGAATGGACCACAGATTCCCTTTATATGGGATCTGAAAAGAACGAGCAACTCTGATTTAGCGGTGAAGAGAAGTGTTTTGTGAAATCCGAATTCTGCCTCTTATATGTACTGATGGCGATGAATGAAGATTCAATTCGCCTGAAGCCGAATTATGCTTTCGTTTTCATGTCGACCGACACTGATGCTTAGGATAGTTGTTATTTTACTTTTATATATTATTATTTATTATTATTATTTTTATATCTTCCGCCGAAATAAAATGGACGAATATATTTTTAGTGAAATGAAAAATAATGATATCCAGAGAAAGCGATGTCCAAGTGAGGCTATGACATGAATTCTTTACGTTATTTGAGTATCAATTTGATAGTTCAAGAAGTCGTCAAGAGAAATAGCCTTAACTTTCACGATAGACTAGATTATCTTTACTCTTTACTTTACTTTCAATGGGCAATACCGTAATAAATGAATTCTAAATTGGTAAGAGATTTCAACGAGACATAAAATGTGTTTAAATCGAAGTCGACGAATTATCACAACCTCCTCTCTCTATTTATTTGGTTTTACAAATATTATTCGAATCCAAAGTTATTCTCTCGGATCATCCAACACGCCGCCCAAGATTCCTCGAGTCCCACCATTCCATCAACACCTCCAGAAAGGCGTCAGTTTGCTTCCGGTCCTCACTCTGCGAATTACTTTCGTAAAATGCTCGGAAGGCGCGCTGAGCGAAGTTGAGCAGAATCTCGGGGTATCACATTGATGAAAACGACTTTAAAAAATTAATCTTTAATTGTTAGGATGTTTAATTCGACTCGAAGCTCGCGAATAAATTGATATCGAGCGAAATAGATTATTCCTTTGAGAGTTGGTCGGGACGGGCTTCTCTCTTCGAGTCCGAGAAAATTTAATTCCGCGAAGATCACCACTTTAATTACTTTCATGAATCACTCTCACTGTCTCACTCACACACAAACCCACTCACGACGGGATTCCACTTCGCACCGCACCTTTCGGGTCCCGAGCAGCGAATGCGATCTCCAGCGGTGGCGCCCCTCTCTCTCCCCATTGGCTGCCCCCCTCTCCCTTCCCCTTCCCCCTTCCCCATTCCACCCTTCCCCACTCCACCCCCGTCATCATCGCACCCTCGGCCCTTGAGAAACGAAAATTGAAGAGGGATCCGTCGCCTAATGTTTGCTCTACGGTAAATGCGTTAGAATAACACAATATGGAGAAGGGTTTATAGAAAAGTAAATACCCGAACGAAATTGAAGTTTTAAAAGTTCTTCGTCACTCGAAGGGATTGCCGTTGGGGATTCCATCAACTGATAAACTGCGGAAAGGGGTTCATTACTCGGTTTCTCATCTTTGTTTCTTGATTTTACTGGTGAGTATTATGTTTGGAAGTGGAATGGTAACTATATAACGATATATTATTATTTAATTATAATATGATTAAGGATGGAAATGCCTCGTAAATAAATTAATGAGGATGTTAGGAATTCATATTTGGTTCAGCTACAGCTAATCTAACTCAAACTCTCCTGGGACCACTGGGTCGGAATTCATCTTGGGGATGAATTGTTAAATGATATATACTATAATTATTATGCAGTAAAAATCTAGATCTGGGGCTGAGAAAAAGGTTGGCAAAGTGCTATGTATGGAGCATAGCAATGTATGGATGTGAGGCATGGACGCTAAGGAAGTGGGAAAGGAAGAGAATTGAGGCGTTTGAAATGTAGAGAAGGATGGAGAAGGTGAGATGGATGGATATGGTGAGGAAGGGGGAGATCCTGGGTAAAGTGAAGGAAGAAAGGTAACGGAAATAAGAAAAAGGAAAGTTAACTGGTTGGGCCACAAAATCAGGGGAAATGGCATACTGCATGTGGCATTAGAAGGCTCAGTGTAAGGAAGGAATAAGAGAGGAAGGATAAAGATGGTGGATGAGTTTAAATAAAGAATTACAGAGAGACTAAGGAGAAGGCTATGGACAGAGAGGAATGGAGGAGGCAGTGGCGTGCGGGACCCGCTTCCGGGCAGAACACCATATGATGATGACTGTAAATATGTGTAGTTAAATATTATTAACCCTTAAACTGCGGGAAACGTTTTAAAACGTTTTCCTGTCAGAATGCGAGAACTGCGGGAAAAACGTTTTAAAACGTTTGACCTGCTCTTCCTTGCCCATGCTTGGCCTTCCTCAATTTTATGGTGGTGCCTGTGAATGAGACGCACCCTCACAAAATCGTTTGCATTGTCCTAAATGTGGAAAACCCTTCGCCGGGGTTTTCCGGCCTCTGCGTAATTCCAAGATTTGTAGTGCACTCGTAATTTCATATTTCCTCACTCGTTAAAAATCAATGTATCTACTAACTGTTTGGTATCAAATTAATCAGCTAAAAGCAAGGGAAAAAAATAAGACAATTAAATCATTGGCAATTGCTTCCACGTTAGAGGAAAAACCAAAAGTCTTGTACTATAACCGCTGACCGCGGGCATCGGAAAAAGGTCTACCCGGATTATGGGGGTTTTCTACCTGCTGCAACTAGTCTGACCCACCAGGAGAAGGGACCGTTTCTCTAACTTGTCTCCCGCACACGACTGTCGCAAAAGAAAAATACACCCGCATCTTAAGGGTTAACTAGCGATCATCATAAAATTTATTCCTTGTACTCATTCCATAAAAATTTAATGTTATCTTTGGTGATTACGAGTGGCAGCGAAACTAATGGAGAGAAAATATTCTAAATACGGTTTTATTTACTCCAGATTGATAGAGTCCAACGAAGGGATATACTGAAATAAATTAATTTGAGGTGAAAAGGAAGTTAACAATAACAGTGGTTAAGGAAACGGAGTCTGTACTAAGAGATCGATGATGAGATACAGTCATTAATTGATGTTATGCAAAAGCAACTGTATATAAGGAAGGAAATATAGAGGATCATATAAATAAAACTTTTGGTTTGAATCTCCTGAATAATTATAAGTTTATATAACGTAATTTGTCGAAAAAGAGAGAATGAAAAGTTGGGAATGGATATAGAGGAAATGGAAAGAAATATCGTATGATGCGTTATTTTAAAACGTGACATTCTTTTATTTTTCTGATTTCGGGATAATGTAATGGTGACAAGACGAGGAAGAACCAGAAAAAAAGGTTGAGAATTCTTTGAAGAGAGCGAAGTGTAAGAAATATGTGTCGAAATCATACTTCCAAAAACACATTTAGAATATCAAGTTCACGCGCGAAGGAATAACGGTGTGCAAATGCAAAAAGAGCCTTCTATATGGAGGGAAAGAAAGGCTGAATTCCGAATTTAGATTGCGGTTTCCGAGGAAAGAAGGGAAAAGTTAATGGTTTAAGGAAAAGGGGGTAAACGACAAAAGGTGGAAAAGCAACAGATACTCTCGTATGCGTTTCTGGGGAGATCGTCTTATCTCAAATATTAAAACCTTGAGGGCTCATCTTCTTAAAGGAAAGCCTTTTCACTAGTTCTCTCTTAAGCTAAACGTTATCAAAATAATGCAATTTGCATTCCATATGTCAACGAAGAGAATTTAAATGGAGAATTTATTAGTAATTAACTTTATCTACCTTCATTTTTGAAGGTGGAGGTCATGTTGACTGTAAACATTCTCGGGTTAGCGGTGTATTCAAAGTTTTGGAAATCAGTTCTGCTTCTTCTGAAGCTTATGAAATCACCTCTTATATAAGTTTGACGTTTCGGGAGAAAAACAGAATACACTGAATTGAAGTATCGCCATTAAAGTTACGTAAGTAGGTTTAAATACAGTCACTCAAAGACTTTGAATTTCAAAAGTATTCTTAAGACCTTAACTCACAACGCAGCTCGTATCGCGAACCGCAAATTCCAATTACATCCAAAGGAAAGATCGTTAATTAGTTTCCGTTACCAAAAAGTATTTCTTGACTGAGCTACAGAGGGCAGCACTTCACCAAAGGCGATGCGAACGATTAAGTATTGAACCTGTAAAGTATAGAGCTGGAAAGCCGTTTGGAGGGACATTCCCTTTAGGAGAAGGGATTACTGGGAGAGGGGAATGAGTCTTACTAAGCAAGATGAGGAGTGAGGTCTTTTTGCTCTGTACCAGAATATTCGGAACAGGTCCACATAAGTGAAGCCCAATGACTCTATGAGCAACACTTTTATCGGTATTTTACCTTAATCGACGCCACTATTCAGTTCTAATCGTACCTTATCATAGTCATACACAAGACTAAGGATAAGAGCCAAAGAAAGATATATTTCTCTATATCCTCAATACCAAAAGACAAATTAAAAATACTCCATTCTTCAGAAAATGGTGGTAAAACCAAAAGAACATTAACCACATGAAATTCAAGCATTCGGATTGCTGCTGACATTGATAAGCTGATCAGTGACTTCGTTTGCTTAGGTGATCAAGCAGTGGAAACGAACCGGGGATCAAATAACAGAAGTATTGCAAATAAAATAAATCTTTATTTTTTGTAGAATTTACGATATCATGTAAATTATTTTTCTAGGAGGAATGTTGTACAGTTAATTAAAATCAACCTGAGACTATGTTACGCTAGTGGTAATACAATAAATTTCTCATTCTATTTTACTTCGTGTTTCGATAAATAGTCTCGAATTAAAGTTAATCTCATTAGTTAGTTGGATGTAAATTGAAGCCAATAAATATACGAGTAAGGTAAGTGAAATGTCATGAAGAAGAGGTTCGGAGGAGAGTGTAGAAGCTTGTAATCCATTTAAGTGGTTTCAAGTGTGAAATTGCTATCGAGGTTGATGACAACCACACGCATTACTTGTTTATAATGAAATCGCAATTTAGGTCTTCGCCGCATCTGCTGAATATTCTTGATTAAGGGGGAATTCCTTTCCTCGCGTTCTTCATCTTGGGAGAAAAATTTGGAATGTATCGCAGGGAGTTAAACATTGTGTGCGTTGTTCACCAGAAACTTGTTTAAAGTCTGTGAGGCGTGTAATTGGATCAGAAGTTGTCTGCAAACCCAGACTTAGATCTCTTGGAATTTCTCCTGAATAAAATAATGTTTCACTTTCAGCATCACAAAGCTACTTGTATTACAGTATTAGCGTACTCTTTTCATTCTAGTTCTGATTAAAATAAGATTAATTAAGAGGGAACAATTTCTAAAATGGGCAATCCCTTGTGCTTTCAATCACTTCATTTATTAATGTAAGCAATTCATCTCATTAATTGATAAATAATCTAGAGATATACGTTAATTTCAGATACGCTCGAAGGTGAGAACTACGTTTAACGTGATGCATTTTCAATATCGAAAGCGTAAGCTGAGAAAAGGATTTCAGCCTATATCTTCATTTTAAAGAGAAACACAATCGACTCAAGAAAAGAACGGAAATTGCGAAATAAGAGTCACTTCGCTTTGATAAAAGTTGTATTTTCCACTAACCACTTAAATTCTACAAGCCTAACTGCTAACATACCTTTTAAACAAAAAGATAATTATGTTGATGTATGTACCAATCCTTAACATATAGGACTATTAATCTTCTGAATATGACAAAGAATTAATATTCTAAATTTTCTCCATTTCCAATTACCATATTTATTAGTTAAGTATCAGTTATATTTTTTCTCGTAAAATACTAGTATTACTTCTAATAATATAATCGCTGATCTTTTAAAATATCGTTACAGTGGGATAATATAAGTTGAAATGTCCTCCACTTACCTTTTAAGCTTCATCTGGTTTCTTTCAAAGATCATCGAAAAAAGCAAAGGAAAACCAATTGTACTTTTTAAAATAGTCATGGTGTGGTAGCATTTCCGTTTTATACCATAGAAAACAATCAACATAACCGGCCTAACTCAAACCCATCCCTGAGATTACAAAGGATTTTCTAAACATTAATTAATCGGGTTATTTCTCAAAAACAAAGGTTTCGTTAGTTAGGTTTGCTCGTTTTCGCTTTTGCCAACTTTTTCTTTTAAATTTTTTCTCCCCCTTTCAATAATGGAGAATGTAATTCATTATTGAAGTAGTAAATCATTTGAAATGAAATAGTATTGATTTATTGTTGTTTTTATTAACACGAGTCATTAATTTAACTATATGCAATTATGGATAATGAAAAACATTGTTACTTTCTTTCAAAAGTAGGAAGTTAATCTTTGGAATCGATTTTATGTTAGGGTAAAATGAAATTAAACTTTAATAAGTTGTTACTCTGACATAATTTATTATTTCTTACCATATATCGCAAGAAAGCAGACAAACACAAAGTAGCACAAAATCTGTTGTGAAACACATCCGCACCATGTCATAGAGAACTCTTTTATCGGTGTTAATGAAGAAAAACAATGTAATTTTCCACACCTTTTCCACATTTTACTGACGACCGGTTACGCTACCGGAGTAGCATCACGCCTGATCATCTAGATTTCATTCTTTTATCTGTATTATGAGGATTATAAGTGTTTACCTACTAAAATGCTGATTATGAAAAATCACGACGTAAGAGGCTCGGATAGGCACTTAAAGAAGTGCATGGACAATAGTAATTAAAGGGTTGAAAATTGCTGCACGATGTGAAGGTTTTTTTAATCAACATACGGATAAAGTAACGCAAAGGGCATTAGTCGCAATCTCTTTGCAAATAATCAAATAATTGGATCCATTTAGCGGGAATATTTCATTATTGCATTTATATTGGCTTGTGACTGTAATCACAGCAGCAATATACGTTTTAATTAATGCCAACGAACAATTCCATTTTGCCTTTGGGCTAATATTTTCAATGACATTCCTGTGAGGGTAAACAGCTTTTAACTCTCATAAATTAATTTGCACGTGTTCAAAGTTTTTAGTTGATCCGACACGTGCTGTTTATTTGCGAAAAATTGCGCACACTGTCAATCGATGGTCACCACCGATATTTTCCGCGTTTACTATTCATCGTTGCAAATTGCGAATTTTTCTTGTTTTGCATGGATTTTCATGGTTCTTCCTAATATACACAACGTATGGAATTTATCCATTCTAATGTTAAAATGCATAACTTTGGCTAATATTTGCATTCCTAAAAAATGCATAAAAATTCCATTGCAATATTCCTTTTCGACTAAAGAAGGTATAATTATACAATAATATTTATTATCAATTTTTTACTAAATATTTTCGTTTACAGAATAACTAACTTCTACATATTTCTTTGTGGTTACTTATTTATGACTTTCTTAAAACGATTTGCCTAAAAGAGATGATTAGAGCTTGCGACAGAGAGAGTCATCGTCCCGTTAGCTAAGAAAGCCGTCAAAATACTCTGAAGAATATTTCCATTGTTTCTTTCAGTAAAGACAAGAAATAAAGTTTCGCGAACCATATGTATATAATTTCAATATTACAAACGTAACATAGAATACTTGGAATCTTTGCGGAAATGAGAACGAAAGATTTTCATGTTTTTGACTAATAAGAGAAATGCATTTGATGAATCCAATTTTAATTACTAGATGCTGTAATTGCCAATTAGTGGTTGGAGTGAGATTGGTGAAAGAGAGGCATAAAAGCTCTTTCATTCCGAGAACCATTTCAGCATGAAAGACAGTTGTAATATACAGGCTCCTGCGGACGGAAATCTGTAGCATAGGAATATGTCTAAACTTTGGACTAATTTACCATTATTATAGATGAAAATAGCCGTGAAGTTATTTTCCAAAATGTTAGAGTGTCTGTTATCCCATGTAAGCAATTAAATGCTAAATATAGAGAAAGAACGAATTGAATTTCTGTGACTTTTGTTTGCGGTTCTTCATTACACCGCGTTCGCGGCAACTAAGTAGCATTGACTGAATTTAAATGTGATACTGGCGCGTACAGTGAAGAATTCTTTTACGGAAATTGATATTTGAAAGTTTTCTTTCAATTGGTGAGAGTAGGTGGTTTAATTCGTGGAATACATATATCAGCAAATGTTAGGCTAACAGTGGTAGAAGTAGTAATCGGGCTAAAGGGTGATCTAGCTACTGATAAAAATTATCGACCTATGTTGCAATGCTTTCATTTACTGATCAACGAAGTTAATATACTCAATGTTTAAAACCTCTCTATTTCCGATGATATTTATTCGCAGCTGCCGTTTCGTCACCGCAAATTCCGCTCTTGCAAATAAAAATCAATAACTAAAGCTCCATTCAAGATATAGGCCTGAAACGAACTAAAAATACAAATAGGGGAAGGTTGCTCAAGTAGCACTACCGCCTAAATCGTACCCCGATGATACCCCAGCTGTTGCGTATAAAAAGTGTCATCTAGTGACGTTGATCTGAACTAAATAGTCGAGCGAGCACGTGAAAACAATCGGACGGCCGGTCTTGCGGAGAAAAAATAATCAAAAAAGTAAGTTTTTTCAGCAGTTTTCAATTGATTTTCAGCTCATTTGTAATTTTTTTTACAAAAGGAATGTAATTTTCAACTTATTTTTTGTTCACATCTGTTTTTAATGATCTGGCAGTTATTTAGGCGCACTCAAACAGTAGAATGTTTTTTAGTTTATAACAGTAATTTTGTTTTTAAGCTTAGAATACCTCGCTGCTTAAGTCGTACCTGTGGGGAATTCTTTAATCGTACCGGTACGACTTAGGTATTCAGAAAATTGTGTTTCATTTACTTAACTTTTTTTACCAGGCAATAAATATGGAAAAGACAAAGTATAATAGTTGGAAGCAGGTAGATATGAACTAAGCTATAGAGAAACATCGGAATGGTGAAATTGGATTTAATGACGCTTGTAGAAGATATAATTTACCAAAGCCTGCATCTTGAAGAGATTTGAAAGGATTGAATAAGACAACAAAATTTGGAAGACCTAATAATATGCCATCAGATATGGAAGAGATATTGGCACAGCATTTGACAAATCTAGATTCTAGTTTTTTCGGGTTAACTACGACTGAATATAGAAAACTTGCCTTCGAGCTTACCGAAAAATTTCAATTACCACGTCGTTTTAACAAAGAAAAGAGAATAGCAGGCAAGAAATGGTATTATCGATTCATGAAAGGCCATCCTAATTTGTCGTAGCGTGTTCCAGAACCAACATCGATGGCCAGAAGTAAAGGTTGGTTGGGTACATGACCTATGTGCTGGCGTGGAAAGTAAAATAAAAAAATATTTTTGTGATATCTGTGTTCAACCACAATAATTGCCTAAGCTTAACTTTGTATTTTTAAGAGATTATAATTTTGTTTTCTATGTTTAATTTAGTTTGTACGTCACTTTGACTGATTTTGTGACTATTAATCAAAGAAAGACATTTTAAGTTGGTCTTAGAGATTCAGACTGAATTGTTTGTAATTTTTGATCTCTTATTTACCTAAGTATTTTTCTATATCGTTTATAATGTCTTCACTAAAGTCTTATTCTAAGTACGACTTAGGCTATAGGTGGTACGAATTAGGCGACTTGGTGCCTTAATCGTACCGAATGTACATTTGTGAAAATCGTTAAAATACCTATGTTGATAAGAGATTTTTAACTTTTTATGAATGTTGATTAAAAGGTAACTAAATACAGATTCTATTCTAGCAAAAGATTTTGTTTTATTTGAATGGCATTAAATATTACAGCATTATTTCCTTAAGGGGTACGACTTGACCAACCTTACTCTATCAACATTTACGTCAAACTCTTTTTCAAGTGATAAATCAAACGTTTTAGGCAAAATTAAATGAGCTGCACAATCAAATTTCTCTGAGGTTAGGCTCCACTTAAACCATAATATTGCCAAGTTTTGGTTTCTCAAAACTAAATAGAATGTGATTTGTGTTCGTGCTTATGATACAAAGAGAAACTGAGAAAAAAACGGAAATCTGTACTGGTTGTCAAAGAGTATTAGCAGTTTTAAAAATGATCACGAATGAAATAATCGGGATAAGTGATTTTAAACTTGAAGTTGACATAGTGTACATAACAAAAAATGCAAACCATGCTTGTGTGCAAAGAACAACTCTTCCTTAATAAAAGTGTATGTATATTGTATGAAATTACTAGAAAATGAAGCTTCTATAAGAAGAAGAATAACGCTGGACGAAATGAGAGCGTTGAGGGGTTAAAGAGAGACTTTTTTCCCCTCAGTATTTTAATAGTAAAAAAATCAGCGATCGATCTTCATCATTGGAACACTTTGGAGGGAACATTGAAAATCGTTCGTCAACTCTTTTTTAATCTCATTTTACTGAACACCTGTTACTTAATTTAACATTCCTCATATTTGAATGCTTCAAAACCTCTCAAAAGGACGGAAGATGACCTCAAAAATAGGCAAATATTCTTCCACCAAATTTCAGGGGAAACCATTACTAATGAATACTCACACTTTATGCGATTAGTGTCTTTTCATACTACCTTTACTATCCGATTACATGATTTATATATATTTTGTAGCGTTTACACCATTTTGATTGCATAGCATCGGCCGAAGTACGGGTTCTTCTGTTTGATATTCAATAGAAAAAATGCTTCGGAGCATTTGGGGTATAGAGGCCTAGGGGTGATGGATGAGCCTTCATTTAGGCTTTACGGATAATGGAAGACTAAGACGAAAATTCCCATTTTCTGTGATAAAGGAAATAACGAAGATTAGGTAGTGTATCTGCAAGCGATTCCCTTATCACTTTCGAAGCGACGTATTGCAAACTAGGGCGAGGTGTTCCTTGTGTACGATACATTCTAAGGCTACTTTGTCATCGGAGGTTCACTTTTTCCCACACTGCCCTTGAAATAGGAAGTAAATGAAGAACGATCGAGAGGCATCAATGAGTCTTCCTTTGGTGCTGGAAACTTCTGGAACTCGCTGTTCTCAGGCGATATCTCTTTAAATGATGGAAAACGCCAGAGGAAAGATTCTTACGTCCAATTCTTAGCAATTTAACTTTAAACTTGTGATGGCGATAAATCATTCGATCTAACTCCGAAAATTATACGAAATCACTCGGGTTTCTCCATCGACTCCATTTTAAGACACTAGAACTGCTTCTTTGATTTATTCTCCTCGCACGAATTAGTTTCCATGGAGACTTCATCACAAAAAACATTATTTTCTATGAAATTTTGACTGTTTCTGCTGTTATCACTTGCTGTGGATTCTAAATTTTATCAAGATTTCATCCATTTCTACATATTAATCTCTGTTATTTTGGTTTATTTCTCCTTGTTTTTGCGATTGAGAGAATTCAATCCGTCGTACAAAATTTTGCATTTGAACAAAAGTTTATAAGTTTATTTTTCTCTAAATGTATACCTCTCTTTCATTAATTAAGAAAAATCAGATTATTATTAATTCATTATTCGGAATGATATTTTTATGTCCTTGGCATCGGTGCCTTTAATGAATCCACCAATAGCATTGTGATCATTCGTATAATATTTAATACAGCCGCGCAGTTGAAGAAAGAATCCATTGTTGTTTCATCTCATTTTTCGTTCAACTTTTTCTCAAAAAAGACCTTTTTGGAAGTTCTAACTTTTTGAATTTATTATATTATCCTTCATGGCTTCATTTTTAAATCATCTCAAGGATTTTTCCTTCATAACTGGTTATATTCCTACGTATCAGTGATATGATAATGAACATCGAAAGCTATTCCTATGTTCTTTAAAATACATTCATTAACATTTCCATCTATTTTTACTATTAATCTTTTTAAGGAGTTTCTTGGAATCGGCTGTTTATCATTCTTCATTTTAGAAACTGAAGACTGATTTGTTCAGCGTTCCCTCGCATTTTTAACTTTTAATGTTGTACTATACTTTCATTGGAGTAAAACTTGTTAAAATTTTAAGTCCTATTCTCGGCATTTTTTTGATATTTCCTCCCTCATCGATATTTTGTATTTTGAAGTCATAATTTCTTAAATTAACAGTTTTGGGACTTATTTTTCCATATTTTCATTTGTTTTCTCTTATATTTTCATCTCTTCATTGTTACACTCCGTTTTTTCTAAGGATCTCAAATTTTAAATCTTTGATTGGCTGTAAATTTAGTTTTCTCCTATTTTTCACTCGCTCGATATATTTCGTTCAAATTCATTTTAAATGCTTACCAAAGGAAGGTTTGCTTTCGTTTCTTCCGTAAATATTTGCCCAAACTCGACATTCTTAGAGCGAATCTTCTGCCAAACACACGGATTCGGAATTCACATTTGCATCGTTTTAAGAGCCGAAACGGAAAGATACTTTGCGAGATTGCATACCGCCCCTGGACCAATATCATATTTCGGGTGTCAATGATTTTCAGTTTCCTTGGCGCATTCAGTTCACTCTAGTACCGCCGCAATGGCGAATGTGAACGTTGCATTTGAATGATGAGAGACGGCGATATTAAAATCCACGAAAGAAAGAAAGCGAATAATCATTAACCGTGAATCCCCGAAAATGAAAAACAAAAGCTTTTGTCCGAGTTAAAGAAATGCTTAGGAATAATCCTCGTTGCCGATATTTGGTTCTTCTTTAAAGACGACGTCTGACGTCTGCTTCCAAATGGTGTGAGTAATTGTACAGAGGTCACGTGCCGTCAATGACGTCCATCATTTATGCGTGGTCTAGAGCTAATTGACAAACTGCCAATTCCACAGTGGTTTGTTTTAAAGGCACCGTCATGGGATTGATAGATAGAACAAGTTTTCTGTCGTAAGAATAAGGGTGATACCGCAGGAAGTCCCTCTGTTCTATGAAACAATTATTTAAGTTTATATCCGTAATTAAATCAATGACGAAGAAAGTATGTACTTATTTTCCAAGCTCCTCGAATATCTTCTTGGGATTAAGGGATTTTATATCAGTTTTAATGAATCACTATTAACTATCATTATCATAATACATATTTCTCAGAATTGAAATCGTAATCGTTGTTTAATGAAATAAAGGAATTGATGACAAAATAAATTATAAATGTACAATATATTTATATCTTTATACTCGTTGAATACTTTATTCATTGAAAGAGGAATAAGTACACTTATATACTCAGAATAACTGTATTTACAAACAATCATACACACGCAAACTTCTTACTTAATAGATAAGATGGAGCAACTCTAATAAGGATGCAGTAAGTAAAGCTTTATCAATACATTTCAATCCCTGATATATTTCATTCTTTTCTAGCATCTTTGAATGCAAGGACGCATTGAACATTTTCATTCTTCATGTATATTTTTGATGTCGGATATATTTATATGTTGAGTAAATATTAAATGCGATAGAAAAACAAGTTACACCTTTTTCAGTATTTTTGTAATTTAAATTATTAAATAGCTCAAATATTTTTCAATTCTTATCCGTGAGGTATTCATCATAAGAAATCCTGAAATTCAATACGAATCTTATTGAGAGAGGGATCATACATCGAAATAAATACATATGTTTATACATCATATTTATACAACAGTTTATGCAACATAAAACAGCAAATACAACGTTTATGCAACATCAAACAGCAAATACAACAATTTTTATACAACATACTGCCTTTGGGAGGGTTTTGGGGATTTTCCTCTCAACTAAGGTGAATACCAGGCAGGGTAATGTATTTTCTTCCCCTGAGAAAAGATTACTACCACCTGGCTTAGAGCCTACTTGTAATAATAATAATAATAATAAATCGTCTTTATTTGGGCGAGATTGAGACTTAAAAGTCTCTTCTTCAATCCAACCCATCATCATTAATTAGTAAATAAGAAGTAGAAAAAATTAGAAGAATTGTGGGTGTAAAAAACCTAAGAGATTCTTAGGGGAAAAATCCACTGCAGGAAAACACCCACAAGGGAGGGGGGTGTGAAAAACCTGCGCAAACCTACCACTACGGACTTGTAGTCCTTATAATTAAATAAATAAATACATAAATATTCTACGTAGCACATGTGATGAGGCTTAACTTTGTGGTAGTGAGATACAACGAGACCTATTGTTGAATAACTTTTTACTTAAACATCATCCGGCAAAAAAATATATTAGGGTGTGAGGAAAACGCTTAAGAATCTCATAGAATTGACTCCGAGCCAATATCATAAGGATCGGCTGAAATTTTCATATGTGAATATTTCTTGACGTCAATTCTGCCAACCATATTCTTGACCAATAAAGAGGATCAAAACAGAGCCATAAGTTTTTTGCGGTTAAATAGAAATACAGACACATTTCAGTAAAATGAACAATTTCCAAAATTCTATGCCCATATTGTCTAGTAGAGGTATCAAATTCCTTTATAAACTCTCTTCACATGAGTTTTTGATATGATTAGAATGACTTTAACAAGAAAAAGGCTGTTCGTTAGACTTCACATTAACAAAAGAAACAGCGAAACTGCATTTGGTTGATTCTATGGCGCCAAACCGGACCGCGCAACGCTTACGATAAATCAACCGCAATCTCAGGGTAGCTCGTGAATTGTATCAGTTCATTCATGGTTTATATCTAGAAGCCTTGTAGATTGATAAGACACTTGATAGTTCATCGTCGTTTGCCTAGTTGTTTTCCTTACTTTATCTCGAAATTTTACCAAAAAGAGGGTCCGCCATTTTGTTGCTTTTAATGAATAAAGAAGCATCTTCGAGCGCAAAAATTTCAGCGAACTTGAATGTTTATCCGAAAAATCCGAGGGACTAACTTTCTGTGAATATTTCTCAAGTTTGACCCCATGTATCTTTTTGACGCCTTATCAAACCTAAAAAACGAGAAACGAAATCAGAAAATTTTGCAATAATTACGCGAAGTTTCAAGCTCTGAACTCAAAAAAACATTTTTGACCCGATGTCTCTCTATTGCAGCCCACTGTGCGTCGTGATGCTATAAATTATGAAAAAGATCTGTATGTCGATAGATTAAGATAGCAACGTTAAGAAAATATAAGGAGTCTAAAGCTGAGCTAAAAATGTCAGTCAGTTTTCTTGGATCGAAAAAGCTTCCTCCGATTCCTCATTAAGAAATAGCAGGAAATAATATCGATAATGTTTCGTGCGTCTTGCTGCGCTATTTACTGCCTAAATAACATAAAGAAATTAATTTCATAAATATGATTATCTAATACTTTGGAGCATGTTATATCAAAGCCTTGGAAAAGAACATTACTTACACTGGGTTAATGGCCGAGAGCTTCTCGTCGATAAACGAAAATAGCAAAACCCATTACAATTTCCATACCATTTCCTTTAGAGATTTATCAGATATCATTGTTACTCTAAGAAATCACACCGAATGTTACGTTCAAATTCGTAGTTAAAACGAATTTATCTCAATGAGGTGCATTGGATGCCTTGGCTCCGCTAGCTTGTGACTTTTTAGCCTCTCGTCCAGACATTTTGGATTCAATCCCACTGCCGGATTCGTGATTCGCTTACGCAAGCAGTGATCAAGAATTGACAGCACTCTTGTCAACCAGGTTGAGGACGACTAACGAGCTTTAAAGAACCTCTCGTTTTTATCTGTTTCAATCCCATTCGCATTCGCAGTCCTTAGGCTAGATACGGTGAAGCTGGAATTGCAAAACATTAAAAATCGAGATAAAACTAATTTATTGACAAAGTTAACAAATAATAGGCAGTTGGTGATTTGCGTTTCAGAATCCTCTAGAATCCATCAATTTTATTTTTAAAATGCATTGATTCAGCACACAGATAGAGCGGTTTTCATGAGAGTAACAGAATCCTTCATTGATCAGATAAAAGCTGATCTGGCTTAAAGGAAAGAAACGTTGTTTGAGAATAGATTTATTTCCTATAACCTGTTAAAATCTATCATTTCAATTGATTATATGTCCTGAATCCGTTCAAAAATAGTTCTGTCTGAAATACCTCCTGCGCTTGCAGAGCTTCTGCGCTTCAGCATCGCCTTATCGGAGGTTCAAAAATGGGGATTCCGAGAACTGAATTTTATTTCTCTCGGAGAATCCTTTTCCTTTTGAATCCCAGATAAAATTCTTTCGGTGCACGTATGCACGCAACCAAACACGTATGTAAGCAGGAAAATATGTCACCGCGTAAACTTATGGACAAAAATATTGTCTCATTTCGAACCTTATGGTCAGTATGCTATATGTTGGTGCCCTGAGTTATGTGTTACCCTCACTTTGATGGAAATGTAAGTGAACCTTTTTCGAGATCTTCGTCATATCTAAAGTCAAATTTGTAATTAAAGTAAGTCGTTTTAGAAGCATGATTTAATGCGGGAAATGTGTAGGAATTATACAAGACATTACTATTAGTCACTAATAAAATACACCGAGCTGCGAGTAACTTTGCGGTAATCCATCTCAGGAAGAAGAAAGAGGGACAAATTTTCACTATGGAAATTTGTTTAATTACCATTAAGGACGGAATTATTTTCCTTAGTGAAAAGTTGTTCCTCTTTTTTCTTCCATTAGTTACTATATGCAAACAAATATTTATTAAGTCAGAGTGCATAATTTGAATTTAGTTTCTATACACCATGCAGAAAGGAAATCTTGGTAAGAATTTCTCTTTAAATGTCCTCAATTCATAAGTGATTAATGATATTTATTTAAATTTGTATCCCAACTAGCTACACTAATTTTAGGTTTCAGCATATATCAGCCAAGCTTTATCAGCACTGATTGGATTCTTTCTCATGACTTATATATGTTTCAATTCCTTAGAAAAGTGAAAATAAAATGGAGAGACCGACTAACTAAAGAGGCATCGGAGGAGGAAAGATATCGGACGAGAGGAATGGACACATAGTGAGGTTTTCCCTGAATTGGGAAGAATCGTTGAATGTAGAAATCATACAGGCAGTCATAATGTACATTATGAAGCACTCAATTACTAGAAAGGACCTGGTGCTTTCCCGGCGAATATTGTGGATAAAGTTCTCTCTGATCGCAAGCCGGGTTGTTTCTTCGAATTCTCTCGACGTTCCGGTCCCTGTCTCCTTCTCTCTCTCTCTCTCTCCTTGTTTCTCTGTCTCCTCCTGAAGATGGTTCCGGAGACTGCGAACGAAACGTCTAGAGAATTCGAAGAAACAACCCGGCTTGCGACCAGAGAGAACTTCATCCACACAATTACTAGGTTTGGAAGTGTGCGATTGGACGACTGTGTGAGAAAATAGTTTTTAATTATAAAAAGGTCTTCAAATTTTTATTTTTATCGCTTGTGATTTAGATATTCAAAGGCATGTGAATGAGGAATTAAATTTTGAGGGAACGAAATGAATGAAGACGTCTTTTTTAATCGGTATACATAATCCATACATTTCACGACAATTAAATCTTACAAATGTGGCTGGAAATTCGGATATCTCTCTGTGTTTTTGGAGAATCGATTTACCTTCAATTGGATTTAAGAGCTCTCCAATACTTTTGTTTTCAAGAATACTTCTGGTATATCTGGAATACACGACTTCAGTTTAAAATTACTCTTTATGGAGAAGCCTGTTCAATTCGGCAACATTATAGTCGTATTATCTGTTATGGAAATCATAACCACTGTATTTATTATTCAAGCCATCTTTCGATAGATTTAGGAATCACGCGTTTATTTTCAATTCAGAAAAAGAGAAGAAATCGTCTGTGAAGGAAGCTCACCTCTTATCTAAAATATAATTTGATATCTCTTGCTATTAAGTTTATATTTGGTAATGAAACCTTAGGAAATATATATTCCAGTTAGACTTGGAAAGTATGGAGAAGCCTGCTACGGCTGAGTTGAGCAGTCTTGTTTCGAATTCACAGCAAATTTCCCCGGTAATGGCCACGAACTATACAAGTTTAATGTTCCGCCTCTGATCGGAAAGGCACATGCGGCCTTTGGCGTTGCTCCAGATTTGGTTGTCTATAGAATATGTAATTTAGCCACCTCTACAACTCCCTCAATATTGGCTCAATTCTTCTTCGTCATTAACATTTATCGAAACCGTCGCTATAATTTCTACAACTAATTGAGTCAGATAGATTCGTAAATAACTTATATTATTTGCAGAATTCTCTACATTATATGAAAATATAATAAGGACGAACTAATCATCAAATATAAGTAGCAAAAAATTATATCGAGAATCAAGTAGCATCTTTTAAATTTTTTCCCTAGAATTATTGACAGAAAAACCAATAAAAAGAAATTAACTACTTAAACTCGTAATCTTTGCTTTCCTAACTTAAAGGTTAACATTTATTTAGAATTTTTTCAGTAAATATCAAGTTAATGTACTTGTGCTGCGGCGATACCACAGGGGTAGCATATCCTATCTCCCTCTAGTGACCAAAAGTGAAGCCTGGGGTAAAGGGGCAGATTGCGCATTCAGCCATGCTGGGTTGCACTTTTCGTATCTCCCTATACCAATACATTGTTTTTTCGTGATTTTGCGGCTTTGATACAGAGTTTTCCTGGTTTGATCGAGTAATTCGAAGGTTTTGGAACACAAAATGTAGTTTGAGCAAAGTGTAACACGAAGTAATTTTGTTATTTTTGCGTTTCTAAAGGTTTAATAGGTAAATAAGCAGGGGCTTGTTTCTGCCTTCAATATGACCAATTGCAGTGCATTTGGCTGTAAGAACAGATTCGTCATTTTGACAACTTTTACTGCATTGAGCCCCAATTATGAATTAGAACAAACATTATCACAAGCGAAAAATCTCTAATTACCCTGATAAGCTATTATAATTTATGATGGAGTAGCTTTATCTCATTGCGGTAAACGATTATTAAGGAATTTTTATGCCATACTTGGTATTGATCGATTAAAAACTAAAACGGATTAATGCATTATAATATACATAAGATTAACATTATAATAATCAACGAGGTTTTAATTCAGTTTGCGGAAGGTTGGCAGATGATTCGTTCTTTATATCGCTCTAGCAGACGACACCGGCATCCGAGAAGTTTACATTGCAGGCATGTTTTATTTTCCTTGATGAAAAGAATCAAGAAGACTTTGAGAAAAAAATCGAACATGATCGTTAAGTAAAAGGTTCATTTGAACTATCTGAGTCTATGTCATAGGATAGACAAGCTCCTGAGTCCCGTATGAGAGGAAAATAAAACCCCAAAAATACATGTAGTTAAAGGAGAGCCGGCGAAAAGTTCTCACCAGTGCTCCTCGGGTTGCGTTTCTTTTGGCTTCTCTTTTATTACGTTAGACTCCCCCTGTGGGCGATACTTTATGGAACATTTTCATGATGTCAGTTATTGAAATGTATGTACTTGGTGAACTCAACGAAATATTTTATTGTTCTGGAGGACCGGTTTCCGATCTACATAATCAGACACTGAATACATACGTTTGTAAGTAAGGCAATTACAGTATAAAAACACTGAAACAAAGTTGGGTGATTAATTGTCAGTCAAAACAGTTAAAATCAACAAAATCCGACATTAGGTAACATGTATATCACAGTAAAAGCCAAGTCATGATCTATAAACACAGTCAACAGAAGGTACTGATTTATACAATTGAGGTAAAATAATCAGTAGTGGAACAAAATCTAGTTCAGGATGTTTTATGCAGCTCTATTTACGTATGTACGTGATGAAATATTTAGTAATCGATTAACCAATTTCCATTACTTTTTAGTATTTAAGTTAGTTAATTAAAACTTTCAATGAGAAACCTCCGACTTCGTGGTTTTCTCTTATTGATGTTTTGAAATCGTTCAGTAATTCGCTTGAAGACTGGATATTCTACCTCAGGGTTAACAGACGCAGTTTTAATCGTGGGAGACCTTTAAATACTATTAAATACGAAAGTAAAACTGAGCATAGTATGTGTTTTGAACGGGTAAGTCCTCCGATACTTCATTAGAGTGTATGTTAAGGATATCCGAAGTCTATTTGAAGGAGACATTTACTTTGCCGTTCATCTAAGAAAGGAATACTTAGCATTTAAGTATGACCCGATATCTGTTCCAATAATATTTATAAAAGGTACATTAATAATATTTACACTAACTGCCCAGAGATATTAGAAATTAATTTTAAATTTGCCAAGATATTCTCAACAAGAATTTTGACTAGGATGTTTTATTTATCCTCGATTGAGTCTGACAGTTGCAAATATTCATTACGAAACAGCAAAACAATGAACATGATACAGATCATTAATGGAATCCTAACTAAGATATCGCGCTAGAAGACCTCTTGCTTTGTTTCATGTCTCTCTTGGGAGATGTTAAAAATCACCCATAAATATCCGAATCTATCATTACACCGTTCTAAGTGGAATCCATCGCTCGATATCCAATTAAGCTTTCCTGGCGTCGATCGACCGCAAATTCAAAACCCGATTCCACAGATTTCCAGGGGACAAACATTTTTTGAGTTGGGGAGCGAACGAAGATGCCATCGAGAAGTTACGGAAGAGTGGTGCGGCAATTCCTCAGCACAAACACTCCAAATGCGCTGCGATTTCAAGCGGAATCTCTGAAGATGACTTCGATGTATCTAAAAGAAAAGACATTCTTAAAGTAATCTTATGATAAAATCTGGATTGAAATTTATGACATCATAAATAATGATTTTAACTTATACATTTAGATAATCTTGATGTAGTTATTTGGCTTTTATATATAAATAACTATTCTAAGAGTTTATGAAATTATTCTTTGCAATATATTTCTGAATTATATTTGACCAAACCAAATATTATAGAATAAAAAGTCTATGTCTACATATACTGCATGTTTCTTAGAAATATGTTATGTTCCAAATTTAAATATTTACCAAAAGCTACGTTTTATAATATTATTTTTCATGGCCTAAAACATGCCTTGAAATCACCAAGTGTTTGCTGAATTCAAGAGTTATTCATTTTAGGCACTCACTGAATTAAATCGACATTTTAAATTCAATGAAATGATCCCCATGATGGAATTATGATTTTATTTGAATGCTTTCAAGCAATTTGTTTTTTTTTACCTCTTGCGGTCACCTAAAATACTATGTTTACCCTATTTAATCTTTTTAAATACAATTTCGCTCTTCTCTCTAAATTGAGCAATTTTTGAGTCAATTGTCTTTTTCACTTTCATACATCCTGAGCCCGAGCGGAGCTTAAATTGAAATTTTCCGATCTTTTATTTGATCTCTTGTAGTTTTTCAAATTGTGCATTGGGCATCAAATATAAATTCTACTTTTCGCAAGAAATTAAGTAAGCATAGGATGAAATTCGCATGTAATCAATACGACTTGCCCTGGTGGAAAGCGATGGCAGATTGTTAAATAAACCGAAGTTCTTCTTAGTCAAATTTATGAAAACTGTTTATTTTAATCAAATCTTCGAGCTTAATGTGAAAACTTCAATTTATTTTTCCAGCCATTTTTCCGAGTTTCAATTTATATATCTATTGGACACTCGGTGATGGCTGGTTCAACCTGCGGGACTTGTGGAAAACATGAGTTGGAAAAGTGAAATAAAATTAATTACTTCGGAAACGAACAGCCATTAATGTACTTTTCCAATCTATCTCTTTCTTTCGTATTTAACTCGAAGATGGGTAAGATGTAAGAAGAGACTATATAGCCTCAATCTCGCCCTTAGTAAAGTCCTTTTATCATTATTATTAAACTTCATCTTCGAATTCAGCCGCTTCTTGAGGCGTATCGCTCGAAGGCTGAATCCAAACATGCAATCGCGAGTTCTAAAAAGGCAAATAATGTTCAACGGGAAAATGAATTTATTGTGAACAATTCGTTCCTACAATTCGGAGAATTGCATTCTCGTTTGTTGGGAATTATGCTTTTATGTTCCTGTATGGGCTGAATGCTTATTTTATTTTGAAAATGAAAATAAACATCGGGTTTATAGGAGATGATTTCATACAAAATTCGAACATCATTATTCAAAGACCGTAATGAAGAGCAATCGCGTTGGTCTCAGGCAATGAACGTCTTAATCATCGAATTAATGCCACGGTAAATGCAATGGAATCAATTAAACCTTCCTTACCGTGTGCAACACAGTTCAATAGGTAAGTTGTATTCCTGATTCTAGGTATCAAAGTTCTCAATCAGAACCGTTAGCTCATGCGAAGCAAAATCTGAAGAATTTGATAAACAACGATAACAGAGTATTTTAGTTTACCAGTGATTTCCACCTTTACAGAGTTAACGGAATGAAATTGGAGATCATTGGCTTTTTTTTGCCGATATAGGAATCGAGTTTTCTATTCCATTTCGAAAATCATTAATTCCTTATCAATCAGCCAATCCAGAACAGCCTTTAAAAGTCAATTATGGATACGACCGCGTATCACAAACGCCATCTTACAATTGTTAGCCCAGATATGAACCTTTTTACTTTTATATGTATATCCATAAGAACTTGTTCTGTATAAAATATTGCGTTTGAATTGTTCCTAAGTTCAAAGTATTGCTATGATAGAGCTCTAATGGATAGAAATCTTACTTAAAGAATATTTCCATGTAATTACGATGGTATTTGAAAAGAATATCATTGGATGAAATTCAGATTTTTTTTAAGAAACTGCACTCTTTGAGTATTATAAGAGCAATTGAGATTCCTGATATTAGCTCCACTTTTACGTTTATTTAAACAATAAGAATGGAAGCAAAGACTAATTTTTCCAATCATTTATCAACATCTTTAATACGAATGGTTTTATAAAAGAAGAGAAATGGAGAAGTACCAGTCGCAAGACGGCGGAAAACAGAGTTGATGGTGCGAATACCGTGTTCCGATATAATATTCGAGTGAATCTGAACAAACGTTACTCATAAATATACTGTATACACTGGTTGACCCGATTCTGTCTCATATTGAATGATATTCCAAAATCCATTGTATCCAACATTCATATTAATACGACGAAGTGTAACCAGTGGTGTTAGAAAACACTCCCATAACTAGTTACGAAATGTCGAAATGTTTTATTTATAACTAGTGATCTAGTGAGTGAATATTAGGATCGAAGCGTAAAAGTTTCGGAGACAAAAATTTCATAGGATAATTTAAAATTCTCTTTAATCGAAATTAGATGTAGGAATGAATTCAGGCAAAATAACGAACTAAAATCATTAAATAATATTGATAAAAAGCCGAATTTTACAATCTCGATAGTGTTTTATCTCAAGAAGAGGAGGAAATGAACGATTTATGAGGTTAATAATAAAAGTTTCTCTACAATCATTTTCGGGAACCTTGCAGCTTTGACGATATTGAACTTCGTATTTTAAGTTAAATCGATGATTCTGTTTCCCGTTCTATTCATTGTTTACCAGAATAATCCATTAAATTTAACTAATTGTTCAATAATTGACTCGAAAATCAATTAAACTGATTTCGGTAACTAAATCTCGCCCTATCGAGAGATTCAATAAAACCGAAGACATTCGAAACTCCCAAAGGGTGAGCCTCCCTATTGGGTCCCCTCTTTGCCATTTCCTTCAGGATGATTGAAATATCTCTTAGGTTACCTCCTGCATAGATATCCCCGTACGTTCCTGTTTTATAAGTTTTATATGTTAATTCAAACAGGAATGGGAATTTTTTCCTCTGTAGAATGACAGTATTTCGCTGAAATAATGATGGATTTGTGAGGAATTTCTATGAAGCATGTAGATATCAATATTTTCAGTATTCATTTCATTTAGTTATACGTAGTTATACAGTTAAGAACTTGAGCTGGTTGAAATCGTCTATGAATTCCGCGAAATATAGAAAATTCAAATATTTTTTAAATATTAAAAGCCGGTTCAAAACGCGTATAAGTGAAATAGAAAATCAATTAGTTTAAGATCTAAAAGATTTTTTTCACCATATTCCTCACCGCGCACTTTGTATTATTTGTGTGCTGTATTCCACATTTCCTTTCTTGCCTGCGTTTTTCTCGCAAGGGTTGCAAAATATATATATCTTCACGAAAGGACTGTTTTTAGGTGAGTATTAAAACGGTATACATTAACACAATATTAGATAGGTACCTCATGATGGAAAAAATGTTACTGAACACCTATTTCTTTTATTAAAAATTCTGATATAAAAGCGATCGAAAAATAGTAGAATGGCTCAACAATATTTATCTTACGCTAATTCCTTTTGATTATTAATTCACTTGTTTTATTTATAGCTTAGAGGGATTTCCTAAAACAAATTGTAGCTGCATATCAAAGCCATGAATTGTGGAGGTGTTGATTTCACAGAAGTAGGTCCCAACGAAGGGCGATGGCGTTGAAGTGTGGCTGCGAACTTTCCAAGAATTATGTGCAAAAGACCGCGTATGTTCTTGTCCTTGGGGCATACATCCAGAAGTTACAAGGTTAATTAGTTCCTGGTAACTGTGTTCATATATTAATCAACGTAAACGAAATAATGAATGAAATGTCATTCATTTTGTTGATTCCTCAGCAGTATTTCATAGGGTGTCATTTTAATCACTTCCGCATTTTAGTCTGTCGTGTTCCCTTCTATAAGGAATTCTACCTATGTATTCAAGATATTCTCCAAACATTTAATCAATAATCAGTAGTGAATCGCTCACATATATTCTCATAAGAATTTTACCTTTCTCAACGCAAAATTCTTCCAATATACTGTAATTTAAGGATAAAATTTCATTTATTTTTACTTTATTAGTGTTATAACCAAGTTGAATTTATTTCGAGGGTGTATTAAATTTTAAATTATATCTCAGCCTTTTTAAATTTCTAAAAAGAAAAGAGATCGAGACTTAAAGGAAAAGGTCGTTTTGCAAGGAGTAGATTCTGAGATCCTTATTGCTTACGAAACAAGAAGTGAAAAAATTATTGCGTCCCAACGAAGAGGAATTTTTCAGTTTACTACCGATATATAATCATAAGAATATCTTTCTAAGTTTTTTTAGGTTCCTTTTACTCCGTTTAATGATAAATATCTAAATGAAGAAACTACTTAGGAATCAGCTAATTTGAGTTCTAGCTCGACCTTCGTGGCGGTAGGACGTGTTTTGCGTGAGCTGTTTACGGATAATTTTTGTGAGGAACTATCGGCAAGCGAGCTGTCGGCAGCCGGCGAGTTTTCGCCCAGCGGCCCCGTCAACTCGAGCAATACCTCGAGCCCGATGGAGACATCGACTGCTCCAGGGATTACTCCCACACCTTTGTCATCATCACCTGCATCATTTCCGGCACCCGGCATCAAGAACGTTATTCTCCCTCCTAGATTTACCGTCTCCGCGGGAATGTCAACGGCAAATCCATCCCCCACGCCTGGTCTCTCCTCCCGCGACCCGCGACTTAAACGACTCGCTGAGGATACAATGGAGATCGCCAGCACCACCGAGGAGGAGGAATCATTTACTACTGTGAAGCCCAGGAGATATTTCCTCAACTTAGACGAGCAAACAGTTGCTCCGCTGGCTCTTAAAAATCGCTTCGAACCACTCGCGCCGTCTGAGGCGAAGAAAACAAAACGCAACGCCCTTGATACTTCGGGAGGATGTCAAATGGAGGTACCCTCCCCTTCTATGCCATCCACCCCTGAGGCAGACGGGGAAACACAGCGGCCGGAACCGACCAGCGGGGCAAGGTCTCGCCCGCCTGCCCTTCAATTGTATGGGATTCTTAACATTAGGGCTTTAGCGAGGGATCTCCGAGAAGCTCTTAATGGCGCCGATTTCGTGGCGACACGCGTTGGACTCCCGACTCCGTCGAACGTCGACTCGCGCGGGGAGGTTTGCCGAGTGTCGGTGAACTCCACGTGCGACTACCGCAAGGCGAGGGAATTCCTCGACGGGCAAGGCATCGCCTACTCAACATGGGCTGAGCGGCAGGACCAGCTCCACTCCTTCCTTGTGCGCGGCTTGTCCACCGGAACCGCGAAGGAGGAACTGACAGAGGATCTTTTGGCGCTCGGCATTCCGGTGCGGAAGGCCTTCCAGCTCAGAGATAAGGAACAAAGAGCGCTCCCGCTTTTCGTTTTCTCGGCACCATCGACCGCTCAATGGAAACCCGCTGATATTTGCAGAATTACAGCGTTGTCATATTGTAGGGTGACTATCCGCCCCTACAAACACCAGCAGCCGCAGATGTGCTTCCGGTGCAATAGGTTTGGGCATTCCTCAGCCCATTGTCACGCCGCCCCGCGCTGCTGGAAGTGCGCAGGTCCTCATCAAGGCCACGTCTGCACGAAACCACGAACCGAGGAAGCCCTTTGCTGCAACTGCGGCGGCGCGCACCCTGCGATGTCTCGCAAATGCCCAGTCTGGATTGCCGCAAAAGAGAGGAAGATGCAATCTACATCCGCCAGCAGCCCCTCGCAGCGTCCGACACCAAATGCACCCACCTTCCAGCCTGCTTCTCCACCTACCACCAACGCCTGGTCGAACTCAACACCACTCTTCGTGCCTTCGCAGGTCCAACCTCCGCGTAGGAAAACGCTAAATATGGAGTTCCCGTCCCTTCCCCAGCCATGCCGAAGCAATGAAGAAACAGCAGCCGAACTCAGCATTCCACTGCGGCAAAAGCAGAGAATATCGCCGGTTTCCAGTACCAGCGCCAAAACTCCTCACTCACCTGACGCCATCATCACAGCAATGGAGCAGATGATGGTCCGCCTTCAAGCAACCATCATCTCCCAATTCCAACAATTCGCCTTAAGCCTCCGCGATCTCTTAGCACCGCGCAATGGACCCTAAAACCACCACAAGAAGGGCGCTCTCCATCCTCACATGGAATGTGGGCGGAGCTATTGTCCGGAAGACACCGGAGCTCCTACACTTCCTTGGGCAACAAAATTTTGACATCATTCTTCTGCAGGAGACACATTTGTCTCCACACACCCGATGGTCTACCCCTGGCTTCACAATATACCGAAAGGACCGCCCTGACAACCCGGATGGCAGCAGATCCAGCGGAGGGGGCGTCGCAATAATGGTCTCCAACAAAATTGCAGCGCGGCTTCTTGACCCGCAGCCAACTTCACTCCATTCGCTAGAGACCATCACCATCGTCGCTAGCACATACCTGGGGGAAATGCAGTTCACCTCGTGCTACCTTCCACCACAGCACCGCTTCCGGCAATCCTCCTTCGGGGATGTCTTCCTGCCAGGTATTCCTACCATTTTTGCGGGGGACCTTAATGCAAAGCACGGCGACTGGGGCTCCCTTAGAGACAATACATCTGGCAGAGAGCTTCGCCGCTGGGCCACCACGAACCGGGTCCAGGTTCTCGGCCCAAGAGAACCCACCCGGTTCTCCCACACTGGGAAAGGAGATGTACTCGACATCTATCTCGTCAGCGCGTCCCCACCTCCAAGGACAATGTACACCATCCCGGCATTGACTAGCGACCACCTCCCAGTCGCAGCTTTCTTCGGAACATCAGCACTCTTTCGACCCATCGCTACCAAAAGGAACCTCAGGAAGGCCAACTGGGAGGCCTTTGCTGAGGACTTAACAGCCCGTCTGTCATCACCAGGGAAGCTGGAAACTCCTGATGATGTCGATGCTGCGACACTCAACCTCGCTTCTAGCATCACTGCTGCTGCTGACGCCACCATCCCACGAAAACCTAGGGGATTCGGAGGGAGACTGGAACTTCCTCAAACCATCATCGCCTCCATTAGGGAGAAAAATAGGATCCGCCGCCGATGGACGCGCACTGGGGAACCGCATTTACGCCGGGAATTCCGACGACTGCAGAGGGATATTCAGACCAGCATCTCTACCTGGAAAACCCAGATGTGGGAGAAGAAGATCGCCTCCACTAAAACCCAGGACGGTTCTCTGTGGAAGTTCACCAAAGGCCTGACCCTCCGGAGTCATGCTACCATACCCACCGTAGAGCCGAGCACCATCACGGCGGAGGCCTTCGCTGACCACTTAGAGGACGCATTTTCTCCGAATCCAGGTCCTGAACTTCCTCAGATGCCTCCACATCAGCTTCCCATTAACACAGACCCGCCAACAATCACCGCCATGGACGTGAAAGCGTCTCTCCGTCGCCTTAAGACTCGAAAAGCTCCCGGTCCGGACGGAATTGAAAACGAAATACTCCGAAGACTTCCGTCCGCGGCGGTTCTCTGGCTGGTATGCATCACAAACGCCATCATCAGACTGGGCCACTTCCCAGCTTTATGGAAAAGAGCAAAGATCATCCCGATCTTAAAAACTGGAAAGTCTCGCTCCTCCCCAGATAGCTTCCGCCCCATATCGCTTCTGGACGGACTGGGGAAGATTGTAGAAAGGACCATACTACCCTTTTTCCAGAGAACACTATCAGAAAGGAATATCCTCCCGGCGGAGCAATACGGCTTTAGAGAGGAGCACGCCACAACCCACCAACTTCTGCGCGTCCTGCAATTCGTCAGTGCTGCTTTCAACAACAAAAGGCACGTTGCAGCGGCCTTCTTCGACATCACCAAGGCCTTCGACCGAATGTGGCATGCTGGCCTTCTCCATAAGCTCCGTCGACTGGACTTTCCAACATGGCAGATAAACACCATCGCCTCATACCTCTCGGACAGGACCTTCCACGTTTTCTTCGGCGGGATCACCTCTACCACCAGAACCATCAGGGCGGGAGTTCCCCAGGGTAGCATCTGGGGGCCAATCTTGTTCAATATCTTCTGTGCGGACATTCCCACAAAGTTTTACGGCTGCATGACAGCATTTTATGCTGACGATGCTGCGCTACTAGCGAAGTCCTACTCCAGGAAACTTGCTGTAAAATACTTGCAGCGGGCCACCTACCAGCTTCTTGAATGGTACGACACCTGGAGGTTAGGGGTGAACTCCAAGAAGACACAGACCATTATCTTCTCAATGCTCCGACCGGCGGACGACCCGGACCCAATCATCGTCGGCGCTGAGGAAGTCCATTGGCGAAGCACAGCAGTCTACCTTGGAGTCACCCTCGACAGGCGACTCACTCTCCGCAATCATGCACAACAGGTTGCCATAAAAGCGAGGGTTCGCCGGAGGGTCCTCCTGCCGCTCCTAATGTCCCCGGACTTGCCGCTCCATGTTAGGCTGCACCTATACCAGGCAACCATCTTGAGTGCTCTTTTGTACGCCTCCCCCGCCTGGAGCGGGTTCCTGACCCGCACCACGTGGGAAATTCCATCTAAGGCGGAGAGAGCCGTCCTTCGCACCATCCTGCAGCTTGGCTGGCGCTTTGCTAATCCCACCAACTACATATTGACTGGAGCCACCCCAATTCAGGAATTGGCAACCATACGAGCGAAGGCCTTCTTTGCCCGCCTTCCTACCAGAAATTATGCACATCTCCAGCGACTGGCTTTGGACACCCCTCAGCGGCGCGACTTCTTCCGGAGGCCCATCTCCTCGCAAGGAGGAACTTTGGCAATCCCCCCAAGAGGGAGGAAAAAGTGGAGGTAAAATATCCTTGAAGGTCCACCAACGAAGGAGCCCACCAGCCCGAAGGAGCTCCCTAGGAGGACGGGCAAGAATGGAGGCAGCACCACCAAACGATGTCAAATTATATATATAATCAGCTAATTTTCTTCATCACTATTTGCGATACGTTTTTAATAATTTTTGCAAGAACGTAAAAATCTTACTCGTAGTGGTGAATAATATAAAATAAAAGACATGTGAGCTATAAAGATATATTTAATATTTTTGGCTAATTGAGGGAAGCCTAGGCCCCATTTACACAATTTTCAAATATTATTTTTATTTTTAGGTATTGCACTTATTTACCCGTTTTTCGTACCCTTTCATTAGTTGAACTTTTAAATTTGCTGTCGTATGTTTTATGTGCCTTAAATTATCATAAATATTTGTTTTATTGATTGTTTTTTTTCTGAAGTTTGCCTCTGTTCAAATGATCAAATGTTCATTTCTTCGAAAATAGACCATTCTAATGAATCTGAAGTTATCCGAAATTCATATTGAAAACACTGATTCGGAGTTGATTCAGTTAAACTGCAAACCTCCTTGAAAGTTTGGCATTGCATTTGGCATTTACCGTGGCGTTAATTATGAGGAATCTGTCAGTCGATTGATCTTTCTCTCTTTCGAAGAATTAACCGGCATCTTCGTCACGTTTGGAATAACAGTTTTAATTCTTTCGATATTCATTATTTAATTTCCAACCATAATTTCATCTAAAGACACGCACACACATATTTAGCCATTAAAACTGTGAGTTAATATGGAGGGGGCGAAATACTCAAACGCTGGGCAGATTCACAAAGCGTGTAAACCTGCCCCGTGTCCCTTACGTGAACTTGCCCCATCGCCATGTTTTCGCCACAACTCAGCCTTTACGAAAGAAAGAAGAAAACACTTTTCCGCAAAAAGTATTACAGACTAACGATTTCTGTAAGGAGCCATCGTAAGGGCAGTTACGCAAGAACCTTTTTATATATATTAGGGGAAGGGTACGTGAAAGTAATTTTATTTGTTGAATTTTTGGTGCGCATGATTTCAATAGCCTCTCATGCATCTAGGGCTGTGTTGGGCTGCCAGCGAAGGCGTTTTGGGGAGAAGGCCGATTTCCTGAAGATAAGGCAGAGGTTGCTTTGTTCATTCCGGTAGCAACTTGACAAATCAAAAATAATGTATTCGGATTCGCCCGTGGCTCCAATATTACAAGTGCAATTCGCTGTTAAAGATTAATTAATGAGGAAGGGTGATTTTATTTGCTTATATCTCAGTTTTGACTAGCAAATATACGCTTCAAATGTGCTCACTTACATTATTCTCAAATGCTCTAATGATACATCGTTATCCTCGGAAAATTAATATCTAAATCCAATAAATAATACACGTTATCCTATTAAAAACTTGATCATTTAAGCCCTCGGTCCACTAACTCCATTATTTAAATCAATATAAGTAAGAATCTGTAAGCAATATTTGGAAGGGTTTTTATAAATTATTTAAAATAATGCTCGACCGATCATTTCTAATTATTCTAACTTCAACTAGATATTGGTTGTATGGCTTATCCATTAAAGTCTTCATTCTAGACCAATTTCTTGTTCTTCATTACTTTTGAACGAGTAAAAGCCAAAGATAAATGCAATTAGCTTAGGCGCAATTAATGTAATTAAAGTTCGGCAAATTGGAATTCGAGAGTACTTCAATATATTCCGACGGACAAGACAATTGAAGGAGAATGAGCCAACAATCGAAAACGGTTATTAGCCGATCGTTCGCAGTCGGTGATTTGGTTCGAGGCGATTTTGTCCCTAAACAGTTCGGTCGGACGATGATTTAGTCTAGCGTTAATTAGGGCATTTGCAAAGGTTAGTATTTGTTATAATTAAATCTTATGGTTGTTGCTATGCAGAATTTATTGATTTTTCTATTATTTTCATTTTTTCACACAAAAGGTAAAAGTAGGGGAGACTGGGGTGGCCCACCCTCAGACAAAATGTGTTTTTAGTTTACTATTTTAGAAGGAAATGCTATTTAAAAATACTAAGCATGTAGTTTCATTAGTGCAGAGTTAATAACCATCAATATATTAACAATATTTGGAAAGATATTTTCACAATTATGTTTTTTTACAACTTCTGTAAAGTGGTCAGGGGTAGACATTTTACCCCAAAAAAGAAATCTTGAGATGATGAACACGGTACATACAAAATCAAACTATAATTGTATTATTAACTATTATAAATCAATATCAATGTTGCAATTAACAGAATATCATATTGAAATAATATGTTATTGCAAAAAGAATCTTTAATTGTTTTAGGAATCTTCTTGCAAAGTTCACAAACAAAATCATCATCTTCGCATCCAGCACTCGCTTCATGAGCCCATTTCAAGGCAGCAAGAAAATCGTACCCATCCCTCGTTTACTGATTTTGAATAACTCTCGTTACAGTTAAAACATTCTAATTCATCATAAACAATATTATTTTAAATGTTATTAGACAGAGTTTTCAGCTATGTTAAGTTGAAAATTTTATCAGTAATTGATGACGAAATAATGAGTATAAAACTAAACAGTTACCTTAGATCAATCCTGGAAAAAATAGAAAATCTGTTGTAACTCAAACAATTCGGCAAACTGATCACTGACCCTTTAACACAGCACTGATAGCCTTCCTACAAGTTAGTTTAAAACCTTTCCCACCAAATTGCAGTAGTTTCGAGCAAGTGCAGGCCAATGGCCACTTTACCCCTTGTGGCCCTGTCTTCCCCACACACTATTCAAATCGAAGGTGCAATAGATGAGGAAAACTTCTTAAATGAAACACACTTCGTAACAAACAATAATAATAATATTCTTATTTGCCCAAAGATCAAATATACAACCTAATGAAGAAAAGCACAAGATATAAGGTACGTCAAATAAACTTTAGTTTATAGTAAAATTAATAATTATCTAGAAAATATGATGAAAACATAAGACAGCATAAGATATCATATAAAATAAAAAAGCAGAAGAATACATTAAGAGATAAAATTCTCAATTGCATCACAAGGATTTAAACTTTATCTTAAAAAAAATCTTCAGCATAGTAATACTGTGTATCGTAATTTACGCCAAAGAAAAGACTTGAGTTTGTTCTTAATGTCAAAAAGTTGACGAAACTGGTTAATAGAAATATAAGTATATTGTGGAAGTTAAGAGGAATTTTTTTAGATGGTTTTTACGAAACTTCACAAAGTTAGGATTGATCGCCTTAATCTTGTGATAGAGGATAGAATGTTATCTGGACGTTAAGAAATCGCAATATTTTTATGTTTAAGTGTAAATATCCATTCCAGTCGCCGTGTGTCGTAATCTGTATGAAATTTACTATTATTCAGCTCCTTGCATTTTTCCATCAGCTTAGTTAGTGAAAAATTTAACTTTATTGATGAATAAGGAAATAAAAGGACAAATAATAAGTCGAAGACGGTTCCAAGAGTTATTTTTGCTGAAATCGACTCGCTACAAATGACGGAATGGGCTTAGAAATGTTACATGTGACTAACATGTAAAAAGTAGCATTTTTTGAAAAAGTTAAGCCATCGTTTTGATAAACTTTCATTTGCTATCAGTAAGGATAGCAAAGGTACTCTGTGTTCCCTCGCCGATTATAATTTATAAATTTTCCTCTGAAGTCGAAATTATTTAATTTAGATCACAAGGTATAGACATGCAAACTTGGAGTAGGATGACAGGAATTTCAAATATTTATTGCTTATCCCGTTACTGTAGAGGAAACGTACAAGCCTAAAAATCTCAAATCAATACATAATTATTTCTATTTTATTGATATTCAAGTAATACATTTGCGAAGTATGTTTACTTCTGCAGAAAATGCCAGCCGTTCTGATTTATATTATGTATTACATTACAGATGTCAGATGAAACCAAGTCAAATATTATTGAGGAATCGTGCGTGTGTTACTCTCAAAATATGTTGACGACGCACAGTGGGCTAGAATCGATAAAAGCTGGCCAAAAATAAAAAAGTGCTTTTTCTGAGTGCGGACTTTGAAACTACGCATAGTCGTTCTTGAATAAAATCTGCATATAACTGTGAAATCATTTTCGTTGGTTCCCAAGCGTTACAATTTTACAGGGGGTCAAAGTTGACCTAATTCATAGTAATAAGCCACTATAAACACTGTTCAGAATCGTTTTTATCTGCATATCCTCTCAAAACCGAGGTCGTCTCAGAAAGAGGCGCTCCGCCGCGCGGACACAGCTCTTGCATCGCCATTGAAAAGGCGCTTCATTTATCGGCGTCGCAAATTGTCGCAGGATTTCATTTCAGATTCTTGTTAGGAAAGCTTCAAAGAACATTTTGGTATAAATAACTCCGCGTACACCGCGCTTATTCACTACTATTTTCCTCACTTCAGGTGGAAATTTGCCATAAAATAAGGGTCCGCCATTTTGTTGTATAATTAATGCAAATATTCAACTGTGATCATTAAAACCTAGTATTATAAAGCATTAAAATTAGGATTATAATACTACATCGTTTTTTACCCGATGATTTATCTCATTTTGGTTCAGGATTGGCTTGATATTGAAGAATTTTGCGAAAAATCGAGGACAGGCATTTTTCGTAAAATTTAGTCAACTTTGACCCCCTGTAAAATTGCAACCCTTGGGAACCAACGCAAATTATTTCACAGTTATACGCAGAATTTATTTAAAAACGACTATGCGAAGTTTCAAACTTTTGCCAGCTATTATGTATTCTAGCCCACTGTGCGTCGTCACTATCAGAAAATTCAGGAGCCGTTCGGAAACAATGGTTAGTCACAAATGCGCATTTCAGAGGTCCACAGGACGTGAGGGATACAGGAGATGAGCGAATGAGGTCCACCGCCAAAAAAGAAGAGACGTTTAATTTACGGCCAATATCGAGCGGTGAAGTAAAGTTTTTATCGAGTTTCAATTGTCTGGAAATATTAGGCTTCCCCAGAAGCAAAACCTCGAAAGTTACAATTCATTCTCAGTATAAGAAAACTTTACGCGAGGAAATTACTTTGGCCTATCCGAACTGAAATCTGTGTAACAGTTCAAGCTCAGATTGTGAAATTTTGGGGTTATTAGAGTCGTATGAAATATCGATCGATGAATTCAGCATATTGTCTTCTTTGATCTGTATCTACTCTCCTATTACATACAAAAGCGATTCGATTAAATATATTCAATGAGATTATCTTGTTATCGTTAAAATGAGAGCCTCAATTTTATGAAAGAAGTTTATCCCCATACTTATTCCTGTGAATAATGTTATGTTTTATTGCACCAATGCTTAATCTAGCTCAAATGATAGTTTCTAGTATACTTTATTCTCACTAAACTTTCGCCACACATCTTCTATAAACAATTAAAGTAACTTCTTCCATAAAAATATTCATGAACGAATCTCAATCAAAAATCATCAAGAGTTTTACATATAATTACTAAATCTATTTCATATTATCATAGATGCGTTTCATGTGTCATAAAAATTTTGAAATTCTCTCTACAAATAAAATTAAAATAGAATAATTTTATGAAGTGGGAAACCATCATAAAAAATAGTTCCTTTAATAGTAAATAATACGAAATCTTTCTCATATAAGTAAAATCACATAACCACTGATGAAAATTGGTACTATCAGGTTTATTATAAATATAAGCCTTTTCATTTGAGTAACTGGTTGTTTAAGTTTGCCGATCTGTGGAAAATGGCTATCTTTTAATTACATTTTGTGTTCAAATAAGTAAGTGGTGTCATAGGTTTTGCATACAGCCAATAAATGTCATTTAATATGATACATTTTCCCTTAAACTCATTATAAATTAGAAGAAAAAATTAAATTCTTTCGTATAAAATCATAGAATCCTTAAATAATAAAGTAAAAACATATAATGTAATTTACTTTTAAAAGAAGGAGGGGTTGGTTTAAGGAATTATCCTTGTTTTGCCGTAAAAATTCATCCGCCTTCATTATTTGAAATTTAATTGGTTCGCAGAATGCCAATTATCCTCATAAATGCTATTGTTGAATTTTCTTATGTGAACACGTAGAGAAAACATCCATATTAAAGTCGTATTTGTTTATAGCAACGTAACTGTTTACAGAAGGTTTCGCTGTTTTGCTGTGAGCCTGTTATCCGAAATTGCTTTAGTGAAACCAAGATGTCGTTTGAGCAATCATCCAGTGATTTCTGTCGATAATTATAAACTCTGGAAAATAATTGAGAATATTTTTCCATTTGCACTCGAGTACGCATATGCACTTACGAATGACCGTTAGTGAGAGTTTTCATAGTCTGGGGAGGGCGCTCAACTCGTCCACCATTTGCTGCTAAAATCTTTGGAAAGAATAATATCATTTATGTTTACTTATTTTCCTCATTGCATTTCAACAGGTAATTCAACTAGTTACCTTTAAATTTACGGAAAATTTACTGACGTATATTGATATACTTCCGATTAATCCAAGATATACACAGCACTAAATTAAAATGAACCAGAAATGCGGATGGAGTTATATATTCTTCAAAGCCACGCGAGAGAATTAGTATTTGCATAAGTAGAGTACTTGCCCTTTCTGAAGACTTTTGACCTAGCGTCAAAGGATTGTGCTCTCTTCTAGTCCTCCAAAGACCCTGTTAAACACGGCCCATGCACCGGTTGCTGAAGAGGCATTAGGTAGACTGTAGACTTGGATAGCTTCTTAAATGTGTCCAGTGCCTTTGAATGAACATAACAGATATTCAAGAGGAACGAAGGTACACCAGAGAATCGAAGCACTTAGATATATTTCATTATTTTCATCTCCTCTTTTCTTGCTAAAATTAGTTTTGGACACCATTTATTTAGCATCATATCGAGATATCTTCTTGGTAAAAATTGAACGTATGTCACAGATTTGTGTGCCCTCACCAGTGCTCTCCATGATTTACTAAGTTTATTTTAGCAGCGGCTGGATTATAATGACGTTCTGCAATAGGTATCGTTGATTTTTTCAGGCTTAAGTGAGTAATAGCTGAAGCTAAGAAAGAGACACACATGAAGCAAATTATGCACAGAGAAAGCCTTCAAACCATTTTGAATAAATTCAATCGAAGAAGCCTTAACTTGGTGGAACTCCGTAATCGGTATCATATTAAGTAAAAGATGCAAATTCCACAAAACAAAAAATTTTAATTCACGACCGGTTTCGAGCTAACCACTTATCGTCAGGCACTGTATCTTGTATTTGTATCTTGTATTTGTATCTTGTAGTTGTATCTTTTATTTGTATCTTGCGGCATTTGTATTTTGTGCCTGACGATTAGCGGTTAGCTCGAAATCGGCCGTGCATCAAGTCTGCATAAAAGAAATGGCACTTTCAATTAAGAAGCAATTCCACGATCTGTGTTTTATTTTAAAAAGCGCACAAATCGTCGGTTGTATTGGTTGCTTTCATTTATGTCATCTTTTCTTAAAAATTGCCTCTCTTACACGCACATCAGCTGTGATAACGGAAAATAGTGACACACTTACTGATTTGAAATGGAGTCAATTGAAAAATCTTCTTCCTCTGCTATCCTTGGCTATTCTAAGGAAATGTAATGTCAGGAGCACTTAAAGTATGGGAACACAGATCCAAACGAAAACCATGAATGTGATGGTCATGTGGGGAGGTCTACAAGAAGAGATCTCCGGCCAATGATGTCGTTATATGAGTCTCATTATCTCATTTAATATATTTTATATAAAATTTAAGGCTTTTATCGGTGTTAGTTTCCATGACGAACTTTATTTAGCATTGGAAATGGAGAGTTCCGGCTCATGTTTGTGTCCCTAATTAAATCTGGCTGCTTGAAGGGCCCAATGACAGTTTTATGAGCTCCGTGGTCACTCCAGAGGCACTTCTGAGAAGGCAAACGGACAGTGTGCACGTGAGAGCGAGGTTTCTTAGATTGCGGGACTATGGACACGAGATCTGGCCTTTCCCTGGGATTATGTTCGTTATGAAAGCACAAACCAGTAGATTCCGCAAATGTGCGTCATTGGACCGAGAAGCAATGAACCTTCCGAAATAAATTCGCTGCGGAGGGCGAATATTGTACAATAGAATGTGATGAAGCGATGTTTGAAGTGAAATTCGTACGAAAATATGAATTTGAATATAATCAGTTACGGAAATGAAACGAAGAGAAGGAGTTAATGAAAAGATAAAACTTACTCCAATTTACACTCGTAAAAATTGTCGCGCATGTTTCCATGTATGTATTTATCATGTGATTGATAAATATTTTTAAAAGATAAAAACGAAATCACGACATGAAAATCAGTCACGAGAAAGCCTTAAGCTCAATTCACTAATTCTATATAAATTAATGATTCGCCATCTGAATTCTATACAAAATGCTTATCATCTTTCTCAGAGTTTTAGATCGCATGACGATAATCCAATTAATCTGATATTTTCAGACAGTTTCCAGAGGAGAGTGTGATGGGGAAGATTCGTGGATGGGAATTGTTTGTGTTAGTAATTGGAGACATGTTTTAAACCTTTCTCTATGTTATATTTTAAACATATTCGAGGTAAATAGTATAGCATTGGGATTTCTCGGAGCCCTTATTTTTCATCTTTGAGAAAGTCGAGGGTAACGCCCCAAATTTATTCCCACATTCTTAGCTCATTCATTACATTCATAATTTAGAATTGTATGCCATGAAAATCAAACAATTATACTTCGTGAGTTGGCAATATTCACAACAAATGAATTGATTTTTGCCTCTGCAACCTTTCTCATGGTTTTTCTATTACTTGAAACTCTTCAGTATAAATGCAGTTATATTTAACATCTTGAGCTATTTAAACGAGTAAATTTACCTCTCAAAATTCAGCTGAAATTCTGCGAAAACATACGTTGTTTGAGTTGTAATGAAAACAAGAGAATAAGAATAAAGATCGCAAAAGAAGTAAAAATAAGTAAAAGTAGAGAACAGAAACTTGCTAGAGCTCATTTTGTACACTCCTTTTACTAGAAACAACCAAATAAAACATTCCCCTTCTTCACTTCTGCTACTCCCTTTCTCAATAAACCGATTATCTTTCCCTTGCAGAGTTTGCGACCGACCATTGCTCTTTGCTTTGCTTCTTCACCCTTCCTTCCTTTACCCTTCCCTTCTTCACCCTTCCTTCCTTCACCCTTCCTTCCTTCACCCTTCCCTTCTTCACCCTTCCTTCACCCTTCCTTCCTTCACCCTTCCCTTCTTCACCCTTCCTTCACCCTTCCTTCCTTCACCCTTCCCTTCTTCACCCTTCCTTCACCCTTCCTTCCTTCACCCTTCCCTTCTTCACCCTTCCTTCACCCTTCCTTCCTTCACCCTTCCCTTCTTCACCCTTTCCTTCAGCGACCGCCTCCACAAACACAAATTAATGACTACATTTTTCACTTGTAATTTGACGGCTTTATATTATAAAAGTACATATACGAATATAAAGAAACAAACAATAAAAACTTATTATTCCTTCCGAAACGCAAGATTTGATGGGTTTCAGGCTAACAGCATTTCCTGTCTTATATGTCATCGCTAATCAAAACAATAAAGCGAAAGATAACAAAACATTATGCATGGCATACGATCAACAAAAACTCACCACTGACATAAATGTTATAATTAAGAGTCACAACTACCCCTTGAGCTGTCAAATATTATAATTTTTTTAATATACGTACGTTTCGCTACCATTGTAGCATCTTCAGAAGACCAGTTGTGACTGAAGTTCAAGAAATTAATTACCGGTGAGAGGAAGGAGACGAAAGAGCAACGCTAGGCGAGGTCAAGCAGACTGAATAAGATTTATCGAAATCTGTATCAAAATTCATTATATATTCGCGGCTTTTGTAAATAAATACATTTTCCCAAGAATCTAAACCAAAATTAGAAATGTGAACAAGAGTTAAGTTATTAAACGTGATAATGTGTGTAAAATCAACCATATTTTTTGCAACAGTAATAATATTTGACACCTCAAGGTGTATTTGTGACTCTTAATTATGGCATACGATGGATATTTTTTCCGGTTACCTTATTTGTTATTATCTACAATGCTTTCTGTTTCCCTGGGCAGAGCAGCTTCCGACACCCCGAGAAAATTTGATAAAACATAAGAGTATGGCTTAAAGATTATTTACGGGAAGAAAATTTTTTAACTTGTTTCTACAAGTAAGGAATAATTGTAAAATTTCTCTTCATTTACATCATCAATCGAACACGGGCGGTGTCTCAAAGTTCATATTTATTCTCTGTTTATTCTTGCATTTTATAAGGCAACCATTAACTTCCTCTTCTTTTACATGTAATTCATCAGAAGTAACTTATTCAAAACACCCTAGTGGATGGAACTATATGGCGCCTTGATTTCTATGAGCTCCGTCTGCGTCCTGCCCTCCCTCGCTAAGGTCCTGCGCTTACGTGCAAAACTCTAGATAGTAATCTCAGAATAGAGCATCTGGAGACTACTGTTCTCAGATTTTATGAATTAAATTTCGTAATTCTTATATCTCAAAGCTTTGAATCGTATTCAATTGAGTGATCTGCTGTTTCAATTGCACAAAGCGACGTAATCATTAAAAATGACTGCAAATGAATATTCATTCGTCATCAGCGTTATTCACCTAAAACTGTTACAGCTAAAGATGGATTGAATACTACGAACGCATTTTCTCAGCCATTTCTATTATCTCCTCTTCTCATTGATGTTTTAAATGATAAAACATATTCAGAGATTTTAGCTGAGATTTAGCTGAAATTTTATCTGAAACTCCCAAAAGTATTATTATTTTTTATGATTAGATTTTATTCTTTCTTTCCTAATACTCAATCAAAATAACTCTAATTAAATCCAATTATATTTATGAAAGTTAACCAAAACAGTTTACAGAATGTTATCTTGAGTTTCTACTACGAGAAAGGTTCTTAGTGGGTGAGAATGCGCTACTTTGCTCACATTTTGGAGTCCTCAAGTACCGAAGTTATTTAGCCCTAATCTTCAAGTCTTAGTTACTTCAAGAGATTATAAATAAAAATCGGAAATATTCAGACAAGTAGCGCGGAATACCGTGCGAAGCATGCTGATTAGGGGAGCCTATTTAATTATGCAAAGATTATGTAATTTCAAAGAATACAAGTCGTTAAGGAAAATAATTCACAAAAGTGATAAAGGAATGAATTTTTTCCACCAAAATAAATAAATATTTAAGTCTTGATGAGCTTAGCAGTCTTCCATAAGTTGTAACATTTAATATCTTGGATTTGGCGCCGTAATACCGATCCTTAAAATGTGAATAAATAGCAGTGTTGGAACACTCTTACCAAATTAACGATATATAATGTACGTAAAAATAATAGCATTCAATACGGAATGTTATGAAAAGTGATACTCATTGTGTCATTGCGCTGCTCTTACGTAGTCGTTTTCAAGCCATTTTGGCTTCGTGAGGAAAGCAAAGGCAAACTACCTCACTCCTCATCTTTCCCAGTAATCCTCATTCCATAGTTAGAAACGAAGCGCACCCTTAATTTTCTCGATCTTTCCATTTCTCTTATAAAAACAAACTTCAATTCTTTATTTTCCGTAAGCCTTCATATACTGACCACGTGATCCCTTAAAATCACCACTTTTCCCACAAATGCCTTCCCTCATCAAGAGACTAGTCACTACGTATCTAACAATTCCTTCTGTGGTATAAATAAATCTATTCCTTGTCAATTTGCTTCTTTTATTAATTCTTTATCCCTGCAATTGTCACATCTTCTCCCCAAGGAATAATTCAAGCCTTCCTTCAAAACTCCCCTCAACTTGGGAAAAGTTTTCTGTAACGGAAAAGATAACCACATCCCCCAAGATAAAGCAGGGATTTACCTTTTGAAATGTAAGGACTGCGATGCAGCTTACATCGGCCAGACCTCCCGCAGTTTTTCCACGAGGACCAAGGAACATTTTAGATGCTTTCTTCTGTTTCCCACTTCTCAAAACACCTCTTAGAAAACAATCACTCCTCAGATTTTGTCCCAGAAATCCTCCATATCGTAACCAAAGGCCGCCGACTCAATTTCTTACAACAACTGGAAATACGCAGACGTGTCTATTCTTCCAAATAGTCTTTAGATAATGAGCACCTTTTCCCTTCTCACTCCCCGATGATAGACTCTGTCCTTTCTTACAATAACGACGTCCCTTCCTCTTACCATCTTAGTCTCTAACTCCCACCACTTCCTTCTTTCCCCCCATTTTTCACCTTCTCTATCCCCTTACCCCTCTAGCCAGCTAGTATTTAAGCATCTGAATTTAGAGTTTCTTCACCAGAAGATGACGATTAATCGTCGAAACCGGTCGTGTGTTTGTTTTTTATAATAAATAAATTAGTTGTAAAAGTACAAATCTTTCGTAGATTATTTCTCATACTAATAGTTGTCTGGTTAAAAAGTGATAACTTAGTTCATTTCGGACTCCACCAGGGAATCGAAGCCGCTTTCACCGCTTGGGAGCCCTCTCCGAAGGTGCACTTATTGACTAAGATAAAGAGAATGTGCTGAAGGAGGAAGGGAATGAGGACTAGCAGAGGTTAGAGCCCTGAATTCCGTTTACAGCTTATCCTAAAGCCAAATATGACTCGGGTTCTCATTCTGTATTTGATTACAGGATCGAATTAAACTTGTGGACCCCAAATAGTTCCCGGGAGGTATTAACAGAAGAGTTTTCTAGAATTCGCTCCCTCTGAAACACAACTACCAGAAGATAATGTTACGATGCTTTCCATTCCACGTGGGATAAGTGGCCGCTGCAATCCGATTATCGTAGGCGTCGAATACACAGACAATCCTATCTACGGATTCGGTCACCTCTACTTTAAAATGGAAAAATCTGATGTGGCCAGCACATGACTTTCTCCATATATAAGATGTACATACTTATCTACGACAGTAATTTCGAACTCTATATTCCATCTAAACTTGGAAGATGAGTGATTAATTTATATATTATTATCTTTTACGTCACAAACATGAAAGACGATGAAATTTGCCTTTCGCCATTAGAGCCCAGAGCGCCCACAAAGTAGATAATCAGCAACTTCCGGTTTATCAGTATTTCATGAATTACTCCTAAACTATCAGTGATACGAATATATATTTCATACAAAAGTTATAGTAAATTTTATTTTCTAAAACATTTATAAATAATAGTATATACCTAAATATCATATTTATGAAGATATTTTGAAAACTGGAAATGAGCTTTGAAGAATAAAGGTCAACTTTCGGTAAACCGATTTACTCCAAAAACTAATCAACTCTAAAGACTGTAATAAAAGTACTTCATATGAAATTTGGTGTTGATTTGCCAAATAGTTTTCATGTTAGAGCGCCCAGAAAGTACATAATCATCTTCTTCCGGTTTATCAGTGTTTCACGAATAACTCCAAATACACCGGTGATACAAAAATATGTTAAATACAAAAGGTATAGTAAAACAGATTATCTAAAACTTTTATAAGGTATACAATATACGTATATATCATATTTATGAGATATTTTGAAAACCGGAAATGAGCTTTAATGAATAAAGCTAGACTTCCGGTTGGCCGATTTACTCCACAAACTAATCAACTCTGACAGCACACACCACAGTACTATATATGAATTTTGGTATTCATACAACTAATAGTTTTCATGTTAGAGCGCCCACTATCACACACACACATACACACACACACACACACACACACACACACACAGTCATCATTCCGAAAATGGTCAAAACGTGTTCTAGGGACCCCAAAACATGTATTTCCGTTGAAATCTCGAAGTCGAATTTTTTCATGAAAACAATACTTTCTCTATACTTCGTATATGGAGAAAGTAAAAATATGAATTAAACACATGGACGATCACTTTCTCGATAAATAAAAGGAAAATCAATGTAGAATATTCCACATGTCGCAAAGGAGAATTCGAAGATCAAAGGACATAAGCATTAATGGTCAGTCATTACCAGAGTACAGACCGTAAGGGCCGTTTCAGTTTTACGCATAAATGTATTAAGACTGACCGAAATAAAATAAGTCAAACTTGTAGATCATTGTTTTTCCAATTTCATTATAATATCATCAATATTTAATTGTAAACTCTTTAGAATCATATAATATTTGGAAGAAGCCTTCAATATGAGGAAATTCATGGTTAGGGGGAGAAAAAAAAAATCTGATGAGGCCAGCACATGACTTTCTCCATATGTAAGATGTAAATATTTATCCACGACAGTATTTTCGAACTTTGTATTCCATCTAAACTTTGAAGATGAGTGATTAATTTATATCATATTATATATTACGTCACAAACATTATAAATAATGTTTTTCGGGACATGCTCGATGAAAAACGATGAAATGGCTATTCGCCCACAGCGCCCAGAGCGCTCATGAAGTACATAATCGGCAACTTCCGGTTTATCAGTATTTCTTGAATAACTCCTAAAAAATCAGTTTTACAAAAATATATTTCAAACTAAAGTTATAGCAAATTTATTTTCTAAAACTATTATAAATAACAGTATATACCAAAATATCATATTTATGGAGATATTTTGTAAACCGGAAATGAGCTTTGAAGAATGAAGCTCGACTTCCGGTTAACCGATTTGCTCCAAAAACTAATCAACTCTAACGACACCAACCAAAGTACTATATGGGCCATTCCATGCCAAGTGGTCTAGTGGTCCCCGCTCGACCATCACGGATTTTGATGAAATTTTGTATGGACATTCACACATATCTCTTATGAATATTTGTAAAGTTTTACTTTCGTCAATGGTATACTTGCTGAGATATAGAAGATTGTTTGACCCCGTGTCGCTGCCTTCTTCAACATGACTATGAGTTTTCAGTAACTTTGAGGCGTTGTATCTCAGAGAATTGTTTTATGAAGTAAACACATTTTGGCTATCTTAAACAACTTTTTGCGCTCTATTAAACAAAGTAATAAAAATAACTGTAAGAGCGACCTCCTTGCAGAAAATTCTGTGCAAAACTGGCCCAAAAAATTGCGGATCGAAAAAAAATTAAAACTTTGGCTTTTTATATTTCAAGAAGAAATGATATAATCAACGTGAAACTTATCGCATGATAACATATAAATACATAGTTTATAAATATAAAATTTCATATTCCTAGTACTTTCCATTATTTTAAAAATTGAGTCAACATTTGACAATTTTTGTAAAAAAGCCAAAAATAGGCTATATTTACCCCGCTTTTACAAAAAAAGACCCTCTGGAATTTCTTTTGAAAAATTTTTATTAAATAGAGAATGATTTCGACCCTCTAAAAAAGTATATCTAGTTTTTCATCTCGAGCATATAAGGCCCTAGAAATAGGGACAACCATGAGGATGACATTTGTAAAAACGGCAAAAATAGGTTATTTTCTGCCCGCTCTGAGGAAAGAAAGACCTTTTCGATACTCTTGTAAATAATTTTCATTTGAAAGAGCATGTTTCAAACCTCTTAAAAAAGTTCACTTGGTTTTTCATCGCGAGCACATACAGCCCTATAAAAATTAACAAAGTTGAGAACGTTGCTATGGTGGCGCCACATGTCTTCTGTTGTTTATCGTCCTGGTTATTTTATGCAGACATTTTTAGTATATTGCGTTGGTCCATGACTGGTACTGGTAGTGACATCGTCACTTCCAGTTCAGGCATTTGAACCAGTAACCCCATCGCCGTAGGGGTCACGCAAGATAGCCATGCAATACCAGCCGTACTGCTTTCACTGTACGTTCTGATACCCCAAATGTTTTCACTGTAATTGCTATCGACCAACTCTTTGGGGCCAATGTCAATAGTTGAACTTTCATCGATCTATCGGATATTTTAATTTTTGTTTGAATTCCTTTTATTAGATCAGCATGATGAGTATTCCTCAACATCACACTGACTAGTTTGTCCTATATCTTCAGCTGGTATTCCAGCGGCTAACGTTATTTCGTCTGTTACTACTTTCTGCATGAATTCAATTTTTCGTTACACGCAGGTTCACTTTATCCCTACTACTCACTCTCCGAACTCTTAACGGAGTAGATGAGGTTGTAAATCCTTGTGGCGTTATTTATCTGGTGGTATTAAGACAAAATATTGTGCCGGCGAGACATCATGGACAACAAAGTAACGAATTAAGTCAATCTGGTATGCTTTAACTTAGTGGAACTCCTTCCTAGTAAATGGGTGGGAATAACTTACACAAATTCCACTTTTAAAGTTTTTAATATCTGCGACCGGTTTCAGACTTTAGTCCATTATCAAGCACAAGAGTTATTCAGGACTGCATAGATATATATACACAAAGAATAAAAAACCAAGGCACCAATCAGATTAGCTACTGTTGATAGTGGGAGAGGTGTTAGGGGGTGGAGGAAGAGGGTTAACAGTGGACAGAATGGGAGAATAATTAGTAAACTAAATTAACTTCTAAGTTAGTTAATTTACTAAAGTAACAAATTGTAACAAAGTTTCTGTTGAAACATGGGTAAAGAATCTTTAGTAGAGACTTCGGTTAAGTCGTGGTTATGTGGCCATTCTGTTGTTTGCTTCGAGTTTTTTTTTTAAATAATGAGTTTTGCCATATTTTCATTTCTTGGATCCTTCAAATTTCATCCGTACTCCACTTGAGGTTACTCTAGAAAATTGACAGCTGCTTAGTATTCTGTAGTTATTTTATTGACATAGCACTCTCGCATGGCCACGTTTTGAACTGAGCTGCTGTATTTGTCGTATTCCATCATATTTTTATAACTTCTTTTTCCAGAATTTGCATTATTGCACTAAATATTGCGATTTCACTAATTTTAAATGGATGTCGAAGAGTCAGAGGAAAATCCCACCCTGCCCTTCTGTGTTGTTGGGGAAAAACTTTCGTCCATTTGCCATCATGGTTCATTTTATTCCAATAAAATTGGGCTGCAATATGTGCACAATTTATCGTTGCACGAAAAAGTGCTCATTTCTCTGCGATCGGAGGTTGAGATCACAGAGCACGATCAAATCTGTTTCTATCACAAAGCAATGTATTTAGAAAAGTATTAAATTAAGCAAAAGTCATACTGCAACCCATTTAACAAAAAAAAACATACAGCTAAACATGGGCTGCTGAAACTCAATCTAGCCTTGTCTAATGATTTGCAAAAATGGGCAAAAACAAATGTGAAGCCTGGTCAAAAAATTTGTTCCAAGATATACAGCCAAATATGTTTCTATGGTCCAAAACACTACTGACTCTTCGTCGTCGGAAAATTGCGATATGGATATTTCGGACACGGTAAATCGAAGTTTTACTGATTTGGGATCTACTCCGTTAAGAGTTCGGAGAGTGAGTAGTAGGGATAAAGTGAACCTACGTGTAACGAAAAATTGAACGCATGCAGAAAGTAGTAACAGACAAAATAACGTTAGCCGCTGGAATACCAGCTGAAGATATAGGACAAACTAGTCAGTGTGATGTTGAGGAATACTCATCATGCTGATCTAATAAAAGGAATTCAAACAAAAATTAAAATATCCGATAGATCGATGAAAGTTCAACTATTGACATTGGCCCCAAAGAGTTGGTCGATAGCACTTACAGCGAAAACATTTGGGGTATCAGAACGTACAGTGAAAGCAGTACGGCTGGTATTGCATGGCTATCTTGCGTGACCCCTACGGCGATGGGGTTACTGGTTCAAATGCCTGAACTGGAAGTGACGATGTCACTACCAGTACCAGTCATGGACCAACGCAATATACTAAAAATGTCTGCATAAAATAACCAGGACGATAAACAACAGAAGACATATGGCGCCACCATAGCAACGTTCTCAACTTTGTTAATTTTTATAGGGCTGTATGTGCTCGCGATGAAAAACCAAGTGTACTTTTTTAAGAGGTTTGAAACATGCTCTTTCAAATGAAAATTATTTACAAGAGTATCGAAAAGGTCTTTCTTTCCTCAGAGCGGGCAGAAAATAACCTATTTTTGCCGTTTTTACAAATGTCATCCTCATGGTTGTCCCTATTTCTAGGGCCTTATATGCTCGAGATGAAAAACAAGATATACTTTTTTAGAGGGTCGAAATCATTCTCTATTTAATGAAAATTTTTCAAAAGAAATTCCAGAGGGTCTTTTTTTGTAAAAGCGGGGTAAAAATAGCCTATTTTTGGCTTTTTTACAAAAATTGTCAAATGTTGACTCAATTTTTAAAATAATGGAAAGTACTAGGAATATGAAATTTTATATTTATAAACTATGTATTTATATGTTATCATGCGATAAGTTTCACGTTGATTATATCATTTCTTCTTGAAATATAGAAAGGCAAAGTTTTAATTTTTTTTCGATCCGCAATTTTTTGGGCCAGTTTTGCACATAATTTTCTGCAAGGAGGTCGCTCATAGAGTTATTTTTATTACCTTGTTTAATAGAACGCAAAAAGTTGTTTAAGATAGCCAAAGTGTGTTTACTTCATAAAACAATTCTCTGAGATACAACGCCTCAAAGTTACTGAAAACTCATAGTCATGTCGAAGAAGGCAGCGACACGGGGTCAAACAATCTTCTATATCTCAGCAAGTATACCATCGGCGATAGTAAAACTTTACAAATGTTCATGAGAGATATGTGTTAATGTCCATACAAAATTTCATCGAAATCCGTGATGGTCGAGCGGGGCACTTCTCTGAAATCAGACCACTTGGCATGGAATGACCCACACGTAAGCTTCACTTTTATCGGTTGCGGGCTTTATTTCTCCTGAAGAATTAAATTAGAAGTAATAGTCGTACAGAGTCGAGACAAACACCTAAAGAAAGAAAATCAAATGAAGATTCTTACTGTGGTCATGAAATCTTACTTTCGATTAGAATTTGCAAGAATATCGGTAAAATATACAAATATCTTGTGAAAATTCGAGGCTATAAACAACTCATCCCCCTGACGACCGATCCCATTGGTGAATCCGAGCTCATGTTTTATCCCGTAAAAATACTCTAGTACCTTGAGCTCATAAAGCTGATGATTGAAGAGGACGACATATTACATGGATAATGAGAAATTTTCTGTAAGAAGGTAACCAGCAATTGCGGGTACGTGATTTCAGTCAGATTACCAGCTCATGGATGAGGGAAGTTAGATGTCTTGTATGATATAAAGCAAACATTCTGTGGGTTTGTACGTTTGTTTGTATGTTGTGTGTCCTCGATTTTAGTACAAACTGTTTGCCAGATTCGCGTCAAACTTTGCGTGTTTTCTTGGACCAGGAAGGACGTACTGTTACAATTTTATTCGATATTTTTGCTGGGTTGAACCAAGATCGCTCAGATGGGTTTCCATAAAGAATAAATCTAATCTTTACTTTAATCGGTAGCAGGCTATATTTCTTTTTAAGAATTAAAATTGAAAAATAGTCGAGCGGAGTCGAAACAAGAATCAAAAGAACGGAAATTAAATGAATATTCTAATTTTGATCTTGGAATATTGTTTCCGAATCGAAATTTGGAGAATTTTGATAAAATACGCGTGAATTATCCAAAATTGTTGAGGTTGCAACAGACAAAACTCCTGACGATCAATGCGATTGTTGAGCCGGGCTCATGAATTTTCCTGTATAATAAGAATAGCTTGGGATTTTGGACTGTATTCTAAAGGGAATTTTACTCATTGCACGACCGGCAACTTGAATTTAATCTACTTCTATATTCCCCGTTGAGAATCAACGGGCGCTTCTGCTAGTACTTTATAATTGGTAAAATCAAGAATAATACTTTACATAGGAAAAAGTTTCATATGTACCTTTCGAAGGTATGGATACAGAGGAAAGGTTTAATAAATATCTTGAAAAATAGTGTCATTTGACTATATTTGTGATTCCCTCGACCTGCAGTGTCTATCATTAGTTAACTCTGGCCATTTTTCATTGTGGTAATAAAAAGCATAACAAAAAAATAATTTTCCTTTAATATCGTATTGGGTAATCATAATTTCTCAATAAATAAATTTTATCCCAAAAAATTGTACCATATTGTTTTTCTTGGAAAGGAAATTTCTTTACTGCTGCCATGAGAAGTAACGAGAAATTTGGTTAAAAATGGCAAGTTCTAAAGTTTCATTGCTTGAGCACCAAAATAGCTCGGATTGTTCCTGCGCTATCTTCGAAATTTTAAGTATCACTCTCAGTAACCGGTTTCGCACAAAAGGTCTATCTAATGGGTCCGCCGAATTCCTAAAAAAGACATTTACGAAACTCTTCATATCCCAGCTAAATAAGTTCCGTCTCTACACCTACAACCTTCACCGTAATATCCCCTCCGCGTTATCAAGAAGCTTGGTTTCAATGCAAATAAGTATTTCTTATCTGTTACACACAGAAAACATTCTTATATTTAGCCCATTTCTATTCCAACGGTAATATTGGAAATGCTTAAAGGCTCTGTATTAGTGGAGGCTAAAGACTCTGTTCGTAATTATCAGTGGGTTTTCTAAGTTATCCTAATCTGCGAATGTCATTTTGGCCCGTCAAAGAAATACAAAGACGTCATAAAATGTACTACCAGCTTGATAACAGCTGAGACAGCGCTAAGGATAAAATAAATACACTAAAGGTATGTGTCATACTGCAAACAAATTGATGAAAATTTGACATTTGAACAGAAGAGAGCTCTTAAAAACCTTTACAAGTGAAAAGTGCTTTCTAATAGAAGTAAAATAAAATTTTTTCACAGAAGAAGATTACATAATTCTTTAACTCTTACTATGACGAAGATTAGCTATATTTGATTATTTTCTAATCCAATCGTTGCTGTTATAGAATTCACTACTAATAATGTAGGTTTTTTATTATTTTAAGTTCCCTTTTATAATTTTCTCGAGAAAGAAGAATTTCTATTAACCTATGGACCATTGCATGGAACGTTTGTGAGAGTGGTGGAGTTATCGGGGATCAATTCACCGGTATATGTAAACTTTCGGAACATTTTAAATAAAATTTCCCGTTTTCCAGTGAGATGGTGAGGTCTAAAAAGTTGAGCGAACCGTCTTTCTCCATGTCAAACTTTAAATTTTAATCAAAGAATTTAGGAATTCTAAATATACTCCTCTTTCTCGAGGACGACGACGAAAAATAACCTCTTTCTCGATAAAATTATGAACGGGAACTTAAAATAATAAAATGCATAGCAGTTCAGGGTTATAGGGAAAAATTAATAAACAACACTTTAAGGAGAAAATTAAAGAAACGGGCGGAAAATATTCCCTGGCCTATCACCGATGGAAATCCCGAGAGTGAAATGGAGGAGATTGCCGTTCTTGGGAAAGATATCATACCAGCCAGGAAACATTAAAGCCGGGTATTATACACCGAGAAAAATTTGTAAACTGCTGGGTAATTCTAAAGACAAGATGGACGTATTGGATTGTAGTGGGGTCTACGAACTTAAATGTGATATTTGTGAGGCCATATGTCGGGAAAACCGCTAGAAAACTGCGGGCGGCGGAACACAATAAAGACTACCGTCTCGCCTATGTCCAACTTCGCGGTGCACCTCTTGGACGAGGGACACCAAAGTGATTTCCAACCCAAATGTCTCCAGCGCGAAAATCGAGGCCGCCGCCTGGACCTTTCGGAAGAGGTAGAAATTGCCTCCCAAGAACGACAAACGAGCACGTGTTCCCCAACCCTTCTTTCCCTTCCTAGTAAACTCTCCTGACCTTCCTCCAAAATTACCACCATCAATATTTGCATATAATGGAATCCCTAAATAAGAAATGTGCCAGATGATGCTACTTCGCTACCGAAACATGTCGCCAAAGAAATGAATCTGTGGAAGTGTACTAGTGTTCTTCTTCATTCAAAAATCCTTAAAGTATGTTATACCGATCATATTTTTCTATCTCTGTTATATATTTGGCATCTGTTTTATAATACGAATAATTGTTATTTATAGTGCAGTAGTTAAATATTTTACAGATGTTATCAAATTGCTTTTGACAATAGAAGCAAACCATGGTAAACTACTACATTTATCTCTATGATCAATCTGAGGAAAATATTGAAGGAAGTACAAATCTTCCATTGTCCATACAACGTCATGAACGCCTAAATATCTAACAACATGATTCACTTACTTTTTCTAATATATGTTAACGATTTACCCTCGCGTACAAAGTCTAACATTCGTTTGTTTGCCGATGACTGCATACTATACTGAAGGATTAAGAACAACGAAGATAGGAAAGTCTTACGGCAAGATTAAATTTCTTTAGAAGAATGGCTTAGAACGAATAAAATGAGTATAAACACAAACAATATTTGATTCTTTCTTCTCCAGTCTTAAATTTTTTCTTCCATCATTTAGTATATTACGTAAAGATAAATATATTTCAATGGAACTGGCTCCTTAAGACCATTGAGATTTAAGACTTTTCTATTATGTTGGTAGGTACAATTTTTGCGGTCATTGGATCACAAATTCGCCTTCCATTTCTATATCTTTAAATTTGAAACTTTTCGGGTTTTAAAAGTTATATCAAAGAGTGCATGGAGTTTCTCTGCATAAAAGCATAAGGAATATATTTAATAGGTTCCGACTAAAGAAGTTCGTGAGCGTAAGGGGCAACGGTGGCAGAAGCCTGAGTTCCTATAATTGCATTGGTAGCAAAGAGGCATTCACTGGCGACTGAGAGAGCTGAAAGCATACGAACCATGATCTGGAAAAACAAAACTGTAGGCTTGCTTACTTAACCGGCTCTACAAGAAATGCTTCACGGGGAGTGCAGAAATCGGTTTCATCCCGAGTAACGAATCGGAGACGAGTCCCAAAGATATATCAGTTGATTGGTTTGTAAAGTTATTTGACCCGATACATTTTTCAATATTTTAGAAAATGTTTTGACACTATGTCCCAGTAATAAAGAGTCACAACTGCACCTTAAGCTGCCAAATATTAAACCAGGTCTGACGTACGTTTCGCTGCCTTTGCAGCATCTTCAAAAGACCAGCTGTGACTGAGGTTCAAAAATTAATTATCGGTCAGAGAAAGGAGACAAAGGAACAACGCTAAGCGATGTCAAGCAGACTAAATAAGGTTTTATCGAAATCTGTATCACAATTCGTCAACTGTTAACGATTGTTTTAAACGAATAAATTTTCCCAAGAATCTAAACCGAAATTAGAAATATGGACAAGACTTAAATTAATGAACGTAATATTATGTGTAAAATCAAACATATGTTGGGCAACAGCAGAGTTTGAATACCTTCCTGACTTAAAGTGAGCAAAATGCTCTTTGAATCTTATAATAACTTTCCTCTTTGTCTGACGAATGCATTTTAAGTCACACTCCGAACAAGAACTACTGTAAATGCGATATTTGATATGGTGCAGATATTTGCGACGTGTCGATTTTACCCTTAGTTGATCCCAGAATATTCTTTAAATTAATATCATTGAAGTAAGACACCTTAAGATTATTATGTTTGAAAATATTCGAGAGGCCTTTAGTTAATGATATGAAATATGGCATTTCAATATATTTAGTGTTGGAAACATCGTGATTTTGAGAAAATGTAGAGTATTGGGTGATCAATCTTTGCAGTTTCTTTAATAAAACCTAATTCTTTGTTATAACCGGTATTGCTTAGCGGTAGGATAACAAGTCTATGGACAAGATGATGAAAAGCGGCGTGCCGATGTTGTAAAGGATAGAAAGAGGAATTGGGGATAAAGTTATTGGATGACGTAGACTTTCTGTAAACGTCAAACTCAAGATGGTTGGAAACTCTAGAAGCCAGAACATCTAAAAGCGGTAGGCAATTATTATGTTCCACTTCGTAGGTAAATTTAATTGAAGGAAACAATTCATTTAGTTTTGATAAAAATGAATCAATGTTCACAAGAGATGTATCAAAAATGTCGTCTACATATCTCAACCAAACGTCGGGGAAGTAATCAAAAGTTTGTTTGCATAATTCTTCGAAGTGGTTCATGAATAGATTAGCAAAAAAGGGGGATAAAGGATTTCCCATTGCTGTGCCAAAAGTCTGTTCGTAAAATTTATTATTGAATTGAAAACAAATTTGGGTCTTTCAAATTCTGGTAAGTATTAGGAAATCTTCAATCAATGCCTCTGAGAAACCAAAATACTTCAGACAAATGTTTAGAATATTCAGTGTGTCCTCCACAGGAACACTGGGAGACGTCAAAGGAAACTAAAAGTTCCGAATCTTTGAGCTTAATCTTGGAAATCTTATTTGTAAAATCATAACTATTTGAAATTGAATGGTTGAAACGGAAAGGCATACTGTTGAATTGTGAATTCAACCATTTGGCATTGTAATAAGTAGGAGAGTTCTATGCCGAAGCCATAGGCCTCATAGCTTCGTTATTCTTATGAATTTTTGGTAGGCAATAGAGTCTAGGTATCGATGGGTTGGAAACAGACAATTAGTATTCTAGAGAAGGTGTGATTAAATTAGAGCATCTCTTTAAACAATTTTTAGCCTGTAGAAAATAACTATTTAAAGGAGATTTGGATAGGGCTGTGTAACGACCAACGTATAACTAAGCTTGAGAATTTTGAATATATTTTGTTCTTTGTCTAAAATTACAACAGCATTACCTTTGTCAGCTTACATCCAAAAGCAATCTTTGGATTTTAAGTTCTAGAAAATGTTAAAATAACTGGAAGAATAGGGTAAATGGAAGTACTTTAAATTGTTGGACAATATTTTCCTGCAGGATAACCTGATTAAAGTTTTGGTCTTGTTGTCCAAGTTTTGAATTCCACTTTCAATACTAGCGATCAGTTTATCCAAAGGTGAAACCTTTGGTGGGAGGGCAAATTTTAGACAAAGATTCAGTCAATCAAGTTCCTCTACAGAACAGTAGGCAGAGGATTGATTTCTAACAAAGCTGTAGGAAGTAGGAGTGACCGCAGCAAGATCAGACGAACCAATGCTAGGATTATGAGGTGGGACAGCTTTTTGAGAAAACCCTTTCTTAACAATCTAATTTGATTGGTTATAAATATATTTGTAAATTTCTTGTTCAACTTATTTTTCTTCTTCCATAATTTAATATTATTATAGGTAATCATTTTGCTGCCCTGTTCCAACGAAGAAGTGAAGCCAACTTTACACAAGTGTTTGGTCATTTTTCAATGTAGAACGTATGCACGGATTTCTAAATTACAAATTCTGCTATTCAGTAATTTTATATCTAAATAAATCCATTTGAGCCTTGCTGAAGTAATACTTTTTTTGTCCATTTGTTAATTTAATGCTGGGGAAAATACCATGGTTCTTACTGCGTTTTAGAAAATAAATATCAACCCCAAGGTTATTTTAAGGTCAAAGGTCATTTTAAGATGAAGTCAAAGAACTTGTTACAATCCTTAGGGAATGGAGAATTGGTCATGGTTACACTAAGGCCAATCAACCAAATAATCAGCCTAAAGCCCAGCCACCCAACCCTATAAGTGTAAGTTTAATCTAATGTAGAGTTGTAATAAACATGATATCCAGTAGACTGAAGTAAAGAGTGAAAGTAAATGTAGATACAAGCAAACGTACAAGACAAGGTCGAAAATTCAGCAATGCAGTCAATGAATGTAAGTGTGAACGGTCAAGGACAAGAGGTCAATTTCAAGCGATAAAAGAATATATAGACTTAAGTAAAGTAAGTCAAGCGATGAAACCAAGAACAAGACAATCATGGGCGATGTAACAATGAAATAACTTGACAAACACCCACTTCGAAAAGAAAAGGTAAGCAAGAGTCCGAAATATAAAACCTCAGCCACAGCTGGTCTTTTGAAGATGCTGAAAAGGCAGCGAAGCGTACGTCAGACCTGGTTTAATATTTGACAGCTTAAGGTGTATTTATGACTCTTTATTATAACGGATGCTGTCAGTGGTGAGTCTTGATTACTATGTCCCAGGCAAAGCTTATTCAAAAGCTGAGTGGAAAGGGGATCTACAAAATAGTTTTTGGATGGAAAAATTAGTATCGCATTAGTTGTTCCGTAGGGAAATATCCTACAGCCGATTTTATTATTTATCTACATTAACACTATAGTAGGTAACTTAAAGTGAATTGTTGAAATATTTGCCGATGATTCTCACATATATAGGAGATTTCGTCAGAATATTTTAGCAGTACATTACAGAATGATCAGAATGTAATTCTTATGAAAATTATTTAGAGATTGGCAGTTCGATTAAAATATACAGAAATGCATTTATATGAGCTTCACGCGTTCCACATGCGCTATTTCCGTTAGTACCAAATGTTGGGACATCTTTTAGAGTTTGTGCCTGACAATATATACCTATGAATGATGTTTAGCTGTAGTTTTAAGTAAGTAAGTATAAGGGAAGTAAGTGATAGAAACTGAATCATTTCTCTTAGTCGACCTAGTCTAGAACATATCTTCCTGTTTGTGATGTATATACTTCAGGTCTGACTGCAGTGTTATGGTTATAATAGAGCGCATCAGTTATAATTCCCTTCAGGTGAAAAGATTGATTACCGAAGGAATGTGTTAGTAAAATTTATCGGCTAAGGACATTTAGACGAAGTAAATGTAATTTAATTTCCAGTTAAAAGCGATCTCCGAGAAGCATCGACCAAACGTTAATAGGAAGTAATCACATAATCAAATAATTACTTTTGATCGTTCTTTCTCCAGGCTATTGCCGAGGCTAATAATAATTTGATAACAATCATTATTTTATTTCACCTTCCATTCACTATCGTTGGCTCGAAGAATAGATATCTAAATCTAAATCATCTAATGATATGGTTATCGGCCATTTTCGACAGGATCTGAGATAAAATTAAGAAGAAAGAGGGTAAACTATTAAGTCTCATATATTTCATGACGTATCTGGATATGGAAACTGAAAAACCAGTTTTTATTAACATAATACCCGGATAAAGTGTTGGATAATTTGGTTTTGTTGCAGACCGGCTGCGTCCTATGCAGCTCGAATTCTATCGCGCTTGCTTTATCTAATCTTGCAGGTGTATATGAGGTTATAGCACAGTCTCACCTACAATTCAGGCTCTATAACTTAAGAGGACATTCTAGAGAAATTTAAGTGTACCAGGAAATATTCAATTGATGTATTAGTTGTCTGAAGATTAGATTAGAATCAATAATAAATAAGATTAAAGAATTATACTTTGAAGCTAAGTGAGAGTGATTGTTCATTGAGAAGTATTAGAAATTTTCGGTGTTATTGAAGAAAAATTAGAAATATCATATTTTCTCAGTTTAACTGTATTATACTTTTAAAGATGTGAGTTATGTTGCTTAAACCTCATGAAAATCAAAGACAAAGTTTTCTCATCTACAAAGTTGTAACTTAGTCCTTCAATAGCGCTGAACTATGATTGTAATAATACACATTTGCTCGATAACTTATAATATTCTCTTAATTCTACATCTTAAAGAAATTAAATATATCTAACTGTCACAGCACTTTAGGTTAATATCTTTACCTAGAGTTTAATTCTATGTGTTTGCTTGGTTAAACGTTTTTCATTAAAATCTTAAGTCCCAATAGAAAGTTAACGTGTTCCTCTAATTTTCCTCGTATTTTGTAAGATACGTAAATTTCATTACAATTAATAGCGTCATTCAGCACTTACTCCTTGATGCGTACGTCGATGTAGGACGTCGTTTACCTTGAATTCAGGTAACGATGAAGGGAGGGGAGGATTTGGGGGGAATACCTAACACCCTAACGAGGGGACCCGGCCAGATCCCAGTGACGTGCATTGAGGTTCATCCCCATGCCTAGGGAGCCCTCTGCCACTGATCGCTGGTTAACCGCGGGATCCGACCTTATAGACAAAAGGAACGAACAGGAGTTTATTGAGAACAGAACTCAACTCCTGCATAAGAAGGTGAAAGAAAGGGCCCTGGAAGAGATGCCTGCATCTGTAGGCCTTTCGGCAAGGGTCGAAAGGAACAAGGCATTATTCCCCCTTCCCCTACAGAGCAGGTGATTACAACACATATATGCTATACATTATAAACAATAGCCACCAAATACTAGTCCATGCATAGTTAAATTCATATTGGTAGCAATCAAGAGAATTTTACTTTGAGAAGTGTAAAAAAATGTCTAGAAAAACATTTATGAATTTATCATGATTAGTAAATTGTCCTTATAGAAAGATTAGGTAGGATTTACTGAGGGAATTTAACAGAACTACTTGAAGACTTGAAATTTTGCTTGCAATGAAACATGAGCTCAAGAAAAACTGATACAAGTGAGAATAATGGCTACATAAATTAAGTTTAAGTTTAGTAACATTTTATTAATTTTAAGATTAAGACTTGGATTTTATAAGAAAAAGAGTACTCACAAAGAGACATCACAATCCAGAGTTTTAGATTCTGCAATGATCTGTAATAAAAGAAGTACAATAATTAATAAGCATACTCAATTATAATCAATTTATAAATTTAAAAGTATATATGGAATCTAACATCATAATAATATCATTTTTCTTTAGTTGATAGCAAAATATTAATGAATAGTAGCGTTCACATATTCATCATTAACTATGAATTGTTAACTTTCATTAATTTATAATTCCAGCATCCTGGTCTACCGTATGAAGAAAAAGAATGAAATGTCCAATCAAATCTCCAATGTTTTGTGGTTCACCCTGAATTCCCCGAAATATCATTCAATTCAATTACTATGAATACAAAACTTTAGATACTCAATGAGTCAAGCATTCGTGGTCCAAAAAATGAAGAAGAATAAGGATGAATATTAAAATTTTTAAAAGTAATACAATTCCATTTTATATGGGATATAATTCACTTAGAACACTAAATTATTATAAGAATCCTTTACTATTAAAGAAAACTTAATATACTCAATGATTGCAGCATCCGCGGTCCACCAAATGAAGAAGAATCAGGTTGAAAGGTCTCCTCAAATCTACAATATTCGGCAATTCGCCATGGTTAGCCTACAAACGAAAAACACGTTAGGTTAAAATTAATTTAATGCATTTTATAAAGGATATCATTCAATAAATATACGAAAATATTATATGAATCATTGACTATGTATTCGAAACATATATTAGGTATAAGGTAATTCAATTCCATTTTATAAAGTATATAATTCACTTATAATACTAAAATAATATAAGAAACATTTACTACTAATACAAAACTTGATATACTCAATGATTGCAGCATCCGTTGTCCACCAAATGAAGAAGATCCAGGTTGAAAGGTTTTCGAAAATCTACAATATGTGATATTTCGCCATGATCAGCCTATAAACGAAAAATAAATTATTTTTATAGGAAATCATTCTATAAAAGTAAAACAATATTATATGAATTATTGACTATCGATTCAAAACTTTACATACTTAATGATTCCTGCATTCGCGGTCCATGAAATGAAGAATGACCAAGTTTAAAGTTCTGCTCAAATCTCCAATATTTGGTGATTTGCAATGATTTGCTTGTAAACAAAACTTACGTTAGATAAAAAGTAGTTGAATTATAATTTATATCATTCACTCATAATACGAAAGTGTTATATGAATGATTTACTATCAATACAAAACTTTACATACTTAATGATTCCAACATCCGCGGTCCACCAAATGAAGAATAACCAGGTTGAGAGGTTTGCTCAAATCTCCTATATTTGATAATTCGCGATGATTAGCCTGTAACCAAATAATAAATTGCATAAAAAGTAATTGAATACCTGTTTATAAAGGAGATAATTAATTAAAAATATGAATATATTATAATAACTACTTACTCTCAATATAAATCTTTAGATATCTAATGATTACAGCATCCACGGTCCACAAAGTGAAGAAAAAACAGGTTGAAAGGTCTTCTCAAATCTCCAATATTTGGCGATTCGCCATGATTTGCCTGTAAACGAAAAATACATTAGATAAGAAGTAATTGAATTCCAATTAGAACACGATATTATTCACAAAAATACGAAAATATTATAAGATTCATTAACTTTGAATACAAAACTTTAGATACTCAATGATTACAGCATCCGCAGTCCACCAAATGAAGAAAAACCAGGGTGAGAGGTTTGCTCAATCTCCAATCTTTAGTAATTCGCGGTGATTTGCCTGTAAACGAAAAATATATTAGATATATAGTAAAAATCAATTCCATTTTATGTAGGATATAATTCACTAAAAATACGAAAATATTATAAGAATCATTAAATATGAATACAAAACTTATAATACTCAATGATTGCAGTATATGCAAATTCCTCCACCAAATGAAGAAGAATAAGGATGAAAGGTCAGCTGAAATCGCCTTTCTTTTGTAATACGGCTTGAGTAACCTTTAAACAAAAAATACATTACATAAAGAGTAATTGAATTCTAATTTATACAGGTTATCATTCACTAAAAATACGAAACTATTATATGAATTATTTGCTATTAATACAAAATCTTAGATACTCAATGATTCCAGCATCCGCGGTTAACCAAATGAAGAATAACCAGGTTGAAAGGTCTTCTCAAATTTCCAATCTTTGATAATTCGGATTTGGTGAAAGTGGTCCTTGGTTTGGATTTTCAGTAGGTATCTGTGATATGGTCTAAGTTATCGAAACACTTTAAACACCACTAATCTAGCATTGATTCTTACACTGTCTACGCCACCTCCTACTCATATTTTATTAGTTCTCTAAGTCTAATTTAATAAACTGCCCAGTGAATCTCGTGCATCGGGAAAGTACGGAGTTATTTCAAGTTATTATTTCATAATTTAAATACCGAAATTCAATAAAATTCTAACATGATTATATAAAGAAATTTATCAAATAAAATTTGGTAGCTATAAATATACATTCTGCTTACCAATGTTGAAGACCGAGTTCAGCCGTGTTCCCCGTGCCTCTCCAACGTAACGGTTTTTTCATTCGAATCACACCATTGTTGAAATTATTCAAAATTCACCGGATGTAAATCTGGAAAAAATGGAAACACCAAATAATAAGATATAAATTGAAATTAAACCAGATAAGAACTGTATTCTGCGGACATGAGAGGCCTTGCTCCATAGCCGCTTAACTTCAAATTAGGATCACTGTTACGACTATATTGTAGGGTCACAAAAATGCCGGGTAATTATGTATATATTCCCGTTAAGTCAAGGCTTTGATCTGTCTGCATAATTCGCGGAGTAGAACTACTTCTATGACATCGTAATTGAATTCAAATAAATTATTCCGAAGAGACGAATTGAGTAATCATACGGGAAGTGGGGTTCAAATCCCACCTGCGTCATACATTTTTTCGTCGAATTTTCGGAACATCTAAGCATATTTTTCTCGCTTTGAAATTGATCATTTGATATCAATACAATTTTCTTGGATAAGTTTAAGCCAGTTATTTACGAGTATCAGCTAAAGCTAACTAAATAAATCCGATGAAAACTGAATCCAATCAGTTTAGGAAAATATGTTCACAAAATGATTCATCGGAACAGAAAATGGTTAGAAGTAAGAATTATAAATATTAAGTAGATCATAAGTAAATACAAACATTAAGGTGACGCAAAGGTTATGGACAAGAAAACACAACAACAACTTTAAAAATATAGAAACCTTTAGTGCCAAAAAGTGATTGCATCTAAAAAAAATTAAGTAAGAGAAAAATTCGACAAAAGTATATTTTACAACTTACCGCACAGAAAATTCCTAGGTGACGACCATGGACATCTTGAAGCCTTCAAAAGTGGTTATTTCCTTAATGAACAAATGCTTATTTTTAAAAAATTGTTATTTGAACAAAAAGATAAAATAAAGCAATAAAATGTCACCCCAATCAACAAGTATCCGATAATAACGGAAGTGACAAAAATTTAAATTCTAACGGATTTTTCAATACGATCCGATATAACCTCCTCTCCAGGTGAATTCTGAACAGCAACTGAAGAAACAACCACCAGGTTAAACAACGGAATGAATTGTGCTGCCCTCTGATTGGTCGAATTTGAGATTTCCGTCGATGAATGGAAAATTCCGCCCACCGCTCAAATGGAAAATTTCCGAAAATAATAATAACTAACAAAATAACAATAAAATATATAAATTTTATCATAATCATAACTTAAAATTATTTCGATATTTTACTTTTCTTAAAAAAAGGTGTTTTTATTTTCTTAGAGTTGATATTGTCCGCTTCCTCGAAGAGATTGCTCAAAACACAGAAACAGTTACAGAACCTTTCCAATTAATTATTCTTTCGGCATTAAATATTTATATTACAAAGAAAGACGTTTAAATTTGCGTAATAGAATAATGAAATATTTAATATCATATTCAACGCTTTTACTAAATCCTCGTACGCCATAACAAAAGAATGCGATAAGAGCATCAGCACACTTCATTGATTAATTTAATACAAGATATTTATTTAAACACATTTAAATGCTTCAGAAATATAAAATACATTAAGGAATATTTGCTTATCAAGATATTCGAATGATACAAATGAAGAAGGAGATTCAAAATTGATGATTACGTTTTCAATACTCCCTCCAATCAAGCCAAGAACATGCTATAAAAACATTCATAGTTAGTTAGAAACTCATAGTTCTGTAATGTCGAAATTAATTATCAGGCACCACAAACTTTCACCGTAGGATGATCGTATAACAGAACTGCAAGTTACGTGGTACATATTACACTCGCTGAATTCTTACGGATGACTCTGATAAAGGATTTGCAATATGAATTCGCCAAATCAAAGCATTTAAAAACACCCTTGACACCTCATTACTATGTTGTACGCAAAATCAGTTTTCCAACTAAAGCACGCCACAATCTCAGAACATTCAGACACGAGAAGACATTGAAGGCATTTTTAGAAGGGCTTAATGACTGCCATTGCGAGAACCAAACGAGCTTTTTCTATCACCTGACTTTACTCATCGATCTTCCAACGCTGATTGCGTTACTTCAAGGCGATCGAAATTTACCAAAATCGAGGCAACGAAATTGTAATCCAACGTATTACAAAATAATGAATAAAGTACTTACCTTAAAACTTTGACCGCTGACTGTGAATACGTGTAAGAAGAATCCTGGAATTTGATATGATTTCCGTGAGATGTAACATCACAATTCATAGACTGAGGTAATGACCTCACGATGCCTCTTTTGTCGACGATTGTTGTATCACTGCTTATAATTATAGCACTTTCGAACTAATTTCAGTAAATCACTGAATTATTCGCTTCCGCTATCGATAACCACTTTACATTTTTATGATCTTTCAGTGGACTATCAGGTCGCACGTTACACACACTGTAGAGGATAAAGCTAAAGAAAACACGATTCTCATCAATTTCTGCAAGCTCACCACACATCGAATCTAATTAATAGAACTTTAAAATACCTCTCATTTCGATAATCCTTCAACCTTAGCACTTAACACCAACTTATTAGTCAGTTTTCATAACACATACTTATGACCAGATACACTTTTCTAGAACAATCACGACACTAACTTAGGAAAACTTCGAAAGATCGGTGTGCACGGAGTTTAATTTTATCTTCGAGTATTTCAGAGACAAGCAAGTTCCTTCGATTTCTTCAATATACTTAATACATCAACTCAGAAAGCGTGGTCCGCCATTTTAGATGGCCTTAATGACAGCCATTGTGAGAAACGAAACTTTCATCGGCAGTCGCTTGACATTACTCACTGTCCCTATTTACGTAACTCAGATTTTTGAAGACAAGCGAAAATCCTAAAAGCGCGGGATAATGCCATGCAATGGCCTCGTGACTGTAATAAGTCGGTAAAGTGCTAAGGTGAAAGTCCACTGAAATATCATTAAAATGTAAAGTGCTTATGGATAGCGGAAGCGAATAATTCAGTGATTTACTGAAATTAGTTCGAAAGTGCTATAATTATAAGCAGTGATACAACAATCGTCGACAAAAGAGGCATCGTGAGGTCATTACTACAGTCTATGAATTGTGATGTTAAATCTCACGGAAATCATATCAAATTCCAGGATTCTTCTTACACGTATTCACAGTCAGCGGTCAAAGTTTTAAGGTAAGTACTTTATTCATTATTTTGTAATACGATGGATTACAATTTCGTTGCCTCGATTTTGGTAAATTCCGATCGCCTTGAAGTAACGCAATCAGCGTTGGAAGATCGATGAGTAAAGTCAGGTGGTAGAAAAAGCTCGTTTGGTTCTCGCAATGGCAGTCATTAAGCCCTTCTAAAAATGCCTTCAATGTCTTCTCGTGTCTGAATGTTCTGAGATTGTGGCGTGCTTTAGTTGGAAAACTGATTTTGCGTACAACATAGTAATGAGGTGTCAAGGGTGTTTTTAAATGCTTTGATTTGGCGAATTCATATTGCAAATCCTTTATCAGAGTCATCCGTAAGAATTCAGCGAGTGTAATATGTACCACGTAACTTGCAGTTCTGTTATACGATCATCCTACGGTGAAAGTTTGTGGTGCCTGATAATTAATTTCGACATTACAGAACTATGAGTTTCTAACTAACTATGAATGTTTTTATAGCATGTTCTTGGCTTGATTGGAGGGAGTATTGAAAACGTAATCATCAATTTTGAATCTCCTTCTTCATTTGTATCATTCGAATATCTTGATAAGCAAATATTCCTTAATGTATTTTATATTTCTGAAGCATTTAAATGTGTTTAAATAAATATCTTGTATTAAATTAATCAATGAAGTGTGCTGATGCTCTTATCGCATTCTTTTGTTATGGCGTACGAGGATTTAGTAAAAGCGTTGAATATGATATTAAATATTTCATTATTCTATTACGCAAATTTAAACGTCTTTCTTTGTAATATAAATATTTAATGCCGAAAGAATAATTAATTGGAAAGGTTCTGTAACTGTTTCTGTGTTTTGAGCAATCTCTTCGAGGAAGCGGACAATATCAACTCTAAGAAAATAAAAACACCTTTTTTTAAGAAAAGTAAAATATCGAAATAATTTTAAGTTATGATTATGATAAAATTTATATATTTTATTGTTATTTTGTTAGTTATTATTATTTTCGGAAATTTTCCATTTGAGCGGTGGGCGGAATTTTCCATTCATCGACGGAAATCTCAAATTCGACCAATCAGAGGGCAGCACAATTCATTCCGTTGTTTAACCTGGTGGTTGTTTCTTCAGTTGCTGTTCAGAATTCACCTGGAGAGGAGGTTATATCGGATCGTATTGAAAAATCCGTTAGAATTTAAATTTTTGTCACTTCCGTTACTATCGGATACTAGTCAATGGGACTGAATTGTTAAAGTTTAGTTTTTTTGTAATAATTATAAATTATTTCATCATATATTCTTAATATTACTTATAGTTATTTGAAATAACAAATACTTTTGAAGGCTTCAAGATGTTCACGGTCTTCACCAAGGATTTTCATTGCAAGGTAAGCTGCTTTAAATACCTTCGTCGAATTTTTCTTTTACTTTAGATTTTTTTGATAATTGCCTTAGGAAACTAAAAGTTCCTATCTTTAAAAAGTTTTTATTGTGTTTGATCGTAAATGACGTCTGCATTGCCTTTAAGCTTGGATTAAGTAAGTTTCTATTTAGATTAGGAAGCAAACTTACTTCTACCCATTTTGCTTTCAGATGAAATATAGTCCCAACGTAGGTTATGGGAAGTGATTGTATTTGATTTTTGTAGGATATTCTTAGTACGGTTTGTATTAAGCTCTCGATGGACCGAGGTAAGTTAATCAACAAAATTCAGTTTAAGTGAAAATGATGAATTTCGAATGGGATAGATATATCAAAGAGTTGACATAGTAGTAATACCTTACGTAACACAGGGATATTGGCTGTCGAAATGCACTGATTGCGTATCATAGTAATCTTAATTATCAAAATGTATGAATTATTTTCTTCCCGCCCGATATTTCCGGTTTTTAATTCCAACGTTGCGCAGTAGTAGCAACACGTATCGCGTCTTTGTCTCCATCCGGTCTACGTTTACTATTTTGAAACCGAATCATTCTTATTTAGTTTTATTTCTAGTTCATTCGATTTAACTGGTTCCTTTTCTATATTTAATCAATCACCGTTAATAGCTAAGTTTTCTGTCTGATTTCATAAGAAATTTCCGGTATCTAATTACAGAAATTGAATGACTTCCGCAATATTTGTATGTCTTTAGCAGCGGAATTTTTTTATTTTATGTATCCTTGTGCTAGTATTTCGATTGACTTTTACCACATATTCTACAGCATAGTGGTAACCGAAAGGCCTAATTTGAAATTTAATGGCTAAGGGAGAAGCATGCTCGCAGAAGAAACACCTGTATGGTTTAAATTCAATTTCTCTTTCATTAATATGTGTTTCTATTTTCCAGATTTTCGTCAGGCGAATTGCGTGTTCTTTCAACGATTCTGTAGTTCAATTACGGACGAAAATAACCGTTACGTGGGAGAGGCGCGGGGTACAAGGCTCAACCCAGGCTTCAACTTTGGTAAGCAGAATGAATATTTATAAATTCTACCAAATTTTATTTGATCAGTTCATTTATATTATCGTTTTTGATTTTGATTTATTTTCGTTTTTTAATTATAAAAGAATAAAATAATAAATAATAAAAGGTTGAAATCATTCCGTATATTCCCTTTCTTCGAGAAAAATTTTATATATTTTTTAATTACACCCCTGGTAAAAATAGGTAGAATTAAAAAAAAGTATCCATTTTAATCCGATAATAAAGTCGTTTAGTATGTGAAACAAATTTTTCCGCTTTAAGGTAGTAACTCCTTTTTATATTGGGTATTGTTATGGATTCCCTGAAATTTATTATATAATAAGAAGGATATTGTTTCTCGAATACTCTTCAATTTTGCTGAAAATATTCAACTGTAGAGAGGCGAGGCTTTTATTAAGGATTATGATAAGCAGTTATTTTTCGAATTTCAATGATAATACAGAACGTATCTCGCATAAAATTGTAAGCTTCCTCTGTGTCAGTTCAAACTTAACCAATAATTTTATAATTGTTTTTAACCTCTCAATCAAAATAAAGACGATATATTTTCACTTTCTATAACACAGTTTTTATTAAAATTTCCGTAGAATATCGTTCTTGAATAATATTACCCCAAATGTGTACGATTATTTAATCTTGAATAACTTGTAGAATCAATTTTTTTCGCATTTCTTGACTATTACCACAACCTTTGTGCGTTGCCCCTTTGCCAAATGTTTATATCCTTGAGCAGAAGTTAACGGTCATATAACCTTAAGTAGTTCTTATCATCCTACAATAAGAGTTATCAATGCTTGAGTGATATATTGCTTTCTATTCCGTTTCTCTAACCACATTTTTTTAAAATCAAACAAGCCTTAATTACATTAGTTTTTGGTCTGATATGATTCTGCAGTTACCATCACGGAATACGGGTCTTGTTGATTATTCCGTTGGTTCTTTAGCAAGAGAAGGTAATTAAATAGAATCATTCCATGTTTGTTGATTGCTTGACGTAGGTTCGAAACTTCTCTTTTTTTAATCGGCTTGATACATTTTCCGCATTCACGATTGCATCTTAGATACTATAGGACATCCACTAGTTAAATATACGGCTGCATTATTCTTGAGGACAAACTGACCCTTCGGAAATTTGTCCCTGCTCTGTGGGCGAGCGCAAATTTAGACTTATTTATTTCCATATTTAATTTTATTTTGATCAGTTTTTTCGCTCAACTTTACAATTTGTAACTAATTAAAGCCCTGCCGTCAACCCTTAAAACATTTAGTTATATTCTAAAAATAAATACCAATTACCTATCATTATTATGCGGCTTAACTTCACAAAGTTTAAGAAAGAAATTAGTAAAGCACTTCGTAATTTCCACAATATTATTTATTTTAAAAAACGACCGGTTTTGGCTAACGCCGTCATCACCTGATGATGGCGTTAGCCGAAACCGGTCGTTTTTTTAAATAAATAATATTGTGGAAATTACGAAGTGCTTTACTAATTTCTTATTATGGCTTTCCACGAAGTCCGGCCTAATACCATAGAATTTTTTTCACAAATTTTATTTTGTAAAATATCGTTTTTAATATTATTAATTAAAGCCGTAGAATTTTATAATTCCTAACTTCTATTTGAGTCAGATTCCCTTCGTTGTGTTCCGAATAGCTTCTGTGATGCACTTACAGCGATAGAAACATGTTATCTCGCTTTCCCGCCTTATCTTTAATCTCTGGAAGCAGTGAAAGGAATTTACATAAATACGGTGACATTTCTCCAAGGCTAATTGCTGTTTTGCTTTCCCTTTCCTTTGCTTTCTTGGTTAAGTTGTTCTCTGAATACGCGAGCAAGGTCTTAAATATTTCAGACGTAGGGTTCCACCGAGGTTCACCTCAATTGTCTTGGTTAAGGTGGTCTTTTGCATACCTCGGACAAAACGTAATATTTCATCACCTTTTGAAGCTGATAATATTAGACACTGTATTGCTATATTAAACTGTATTGCTACCAATTATTGCTCAAATGCATGCCAATATTTTTTTGATTCAAGCAGTAAATAAGATACACTCCGCAAGTTCTTATGCGATAGGAGGATATAGAATTGATGAAAGGAATGTTTTCATTCAGCTTTCTTCACAAGAGCGTTGCACTTCATGTAATGAATATACGATGTCAAACAGAAGAATTTTTCTGTTATTATGAAACAATGTTTCTTTGACAAAAACACATTGATACATTTCCCTTTAAGCATATGCCAGTTTATTTACGCGACTTGTACCATTTAGGACATATGTGAACATTATATAAGGCAATTTTAATTACATTTTTTTTTCATTTTATTCTTAACATACGACATTCTTGTCCAAAACCCGTTAGTTTGACCATCAAAATATCTTTTATAGTTACCATATTTATGACAACTCACATTCACACAGCAAGGTGAATGCACTATTTTCTTAGATTTGCAATCCTTTGTGTGTTTAGAATACGTTGAATTTGCTTTTGGTTTTAGAAAATTGAAGACTAGTTGATTTATAATGACACAAATCAATCACTTCAATTAAATCAATTTTAGCAGGCAAGAGAGGAGGACGATACAATTTCAAAGACACAACACCGATTCATGTAAACCCAATAGAATCTCGAATCAGTTGTGACGTATTTTGCGTGTTGATTAATTTAAATATTTCAGAAATCATTTGCATTCTTGAATTGCGCTTAATTATAAAGGAAATCTAGTAGTAGTAGTATTGTTAAAAGTGCTTCGACAGCTTAGGTCATTTCGCACGTTGGCTCCCACCGGGAACAGGAAATCTAATCCCGACCTTATATTACATTGTGATTTTTCTCTTTCGTATTCAATCTTCTTTGTCGCTTCATATAAGTTAAAGAGCAATGCATTTTTAATGCTGATTGATACCTCTATTATATTTAAATTAAAATATCGGGAAATTTAAATTAAAAATATTTAGAAACTATATTAAGCCAAAATGTAAAGCCTTCAAAGCCTGCATTGCTTGATGTCACAGTAGAGGGTTAACAAGATAACAAAAGCCATCTCATATTCCTCAGCCTAGTGATAATTTCAAGGTATTGCTTTTTGACGTGATTCATATAGCATTATTAATGGAGGAAAATAACTCCCTAAACGCTTCTAGCTGGAGGAAGTATAATAATTACAGATATTTGTTTTATTTTTCTTAAAAGTTATTTTGTAAGCATGAAAAGGGTATGTTCAGTATGCCTTACATATAGGACATTTCTTTTTCGGGGAAGTGTTGAAAATAATTTATTTAAATTTGGATAGGTTTCAAACAAACAATTTTTAATGGGTCTACTAAAATAATATTATGAGAAACCAACGACTTCTCATCAACCTTTTATACACCAGCGTAAGGGACGGTATCGCCACATTTAGCGTATTTTAATTTCATTTAGATATTAATTTTTGCTTTAGAATTGAATAATGAACAAATCTGAACATTTTTTCTTAAAAATAATTAATTGCAACCTAGAGCACTATTTGCTTACGATATGCAATGATGGCGTGTGTAAGATACTATCTCTCAGATTAAGGTCATAACAAACGCTATAAAGCAAATACATTTGTAAACAGCTGTGATTTTGAAATCCGTACCTGACAAATGATGCTTAAAACTCATTGGGATATTTTCAGAGTATAAATGCACACCATGTATCACCCTGCATAGATTTTAGTTATACACCCCGCGAGCCGCCAGAGGCGTATGGCAGGGGGATTGTATATAAAGAGCATACTGCATGCACACTGTCTGTCTAGGTAATAGGCGAACTTCATGCAATGAACGTTACTGATAATTGATATTTTCCTATCAGCATAAGAAAAAATGACATCATTATTATGTTACATTTCGTACATACTTATAATTTTATCAATTACTAAGATTAATTATCCTTATTAATTATTGATTTTCTTTTATTACAGGTCATTGCAGAATCTAAAACTCCTGATTGAGATGACTCTTTGTGAGTACTTTTTTACTTATGAAATCTAAATATTCTTTATGCCTCTTCAAATGCATAAAATTGAAATCATACATCTATCTTCTCAATTGTATCAGAGTTTCTTGAGCTCATTGTTCATTTTAAGCAATATTTCAAATATTCAAGTAGCTTTTTTGATTCTCTCAGTAAATCCTACCTAATCTTTTTATAAGGTCAATTTACCAATCATGATAAATTACATATATATTTTTCTAGACATTTTTTTACACTTCTCAAAGTAAATTTCTCTTGATTGCTACCAATAAGATTTTAATGAAAAACGTTTAACCAAGCAAACACATAGAATTAAACTCTAGGTAAAGATATTAACCTAAAGTGCTGTGACAGTTAGATATATTTAATTTCTTTAAGATGTAGAATTAAGAGAATATTATAAGTTATCGAGCAAATGTGTATTATTACAATCATAGTTCAGCGCTATTGAAGGACTAAGTTACAACTTTGTAGATGAGAAAACTTCGTCTTTGATTTTCATGAGGTTTAAGCAACATAACTCACATCTTTAAAAGTATAATACAGTTAAACTGAGAAAATATGATATTTCTAATTTTTCTTCAATAACACCGAAAATTTCTAATACTTCTCAATGAACAATCACTCTCACTTAGCTTCAAAGTATAATTCTTTAATCTTATTTATTATTGATTCTAATCTAATCTTCAGACAACTAATACATCAATTGAATATTTCCTGGTACACTTAAATTTCTCTAGAATGTCCTCTTAAGTTATAGAGCCTGAATTGTAGGTGAGACTGTGCTATAACCTCATATACACCTGCAAGATTAGATAAAGCAAGCGCGATAGAATTCGAGCTGCATAGGACGCAGCCGGTCTGCAACAAAACCAAATTATCCAACACTTTATCCGGGTATTATGTTAATAAAAACTGGTTTTTCAGTTTCCATATCCAGATACGTCATGAAATATATGAGACTTAATAGTTTACCCTCTTTCTTCTTAATTTTATCTCAGATCCTGTCGAAAATGGCCGATAACCATATCATTAGATGATTTAGATTTAGATATCTATTCTTCGAGCCAACGATAGTGAATGGAAGGTGAAATAAAATAATGATTGTTATCAAATTATTATTAGCCTCGGCAATAGCCTGGAGAAAGAACGATCAAAAGTAATTATTTGATTATGTGATTACTTCCTATTAACGTTTGGTCGATGCTTCTCGGAGATCGCTTTTAACTGGAAATTAAATTACATTTACTTCGTCTAAATGTCCTTAGCCGATAAATTTTACTAACACATTCCTTCGGTAATCAATCTTTTCACCTGAAGGGAATTATAACTGATGCGCTCTATTATAACCATAACACTGCAGTCAGACCTGAAGTATATACATCACAAACAGGAAGATATGTTCTAGACTAGGTCGACTAAGAGAAATGATTCAGTTTCTATCACTTACTTCCCTTATACTTACTTACTTAAAACTACAGCTAAACATCATTCATAGGTATATATTGTCAGGCACAAACTCTAAAAGATGTCCCAACATTTGGTACTAACGGAAATAGCGCATGTGGAACGCGTGAAGCTCATATAAATGCATTTCTGTATATTTTAATCGAACTGCCAATCTCTAAATAATTTTCATAAGAATTACATTCTGATCATTCTGTAATGTACTGCTAAAATATTCTGACGAAATCTCCTATATATGTGAGAATCATCGGCAAATATTTCAACAATTCACTTTAAGTTACCTACTATAGTGTTAATGTAGATAAATAATAAAATCGGCTGTAGGATATTTCCCTACGGAACAACTAATGCGATACTAATTTTTCCATCCAAAAACTATTTTGTAGATCCCCTTTCCACTCAGCTTTTGAATAAGCTTTGCCTGGGACATAGTAATCAAGACTCACCACTGACAGCATCCGTTATAATAAAGAGTCATAAATACACCTTAAGCTGTCAAATATTAAACCAGGTCTGACGTACGCTTCGCTGCCTTTTCAGCATCTTCAAAAGACCAGCTGTGGCTGAGGTTTTATATTTCGGACTCTTGCTTACCTTTTCTTTTCGAAGTGGGTGTTTGTCAAGTTATTTCATTGTTACATCGCCCATGATTGTCTTGTTCTTGGTTTCATCGCTTGACTTACTTTACTTAAGTCTATATATTCTTTTATCGCTTGAAATTGACCTCTTGTCCTTGACCGTTCACACTTACATTCATTGACTGCATTGCTGAATTTTCGACCTTGTCTTGTACGTTTGCTTGTATCTACATTTACTTCCACTCTTTACTTCAGTCTACTGGATATCATGTTTATTACAACTCTACATTAGATTAAACTTACACTTATAGGGTTGGGTGGCTGGGCTTTAGGCTGATTATTTGGTTGATTGGCCTTAGTGTAACCATGACCAATTCTCCATTCCCTAAGGATTGCAACAAGTTCTTTGAATCAAATCTTAAAATAATAAACTTTGGGGTTGATATTTATTTTCTAAAACGCTGTAAGAACCATGGTATTTTCCCCAGCATTAAATTAACAAATGGACAAAAAAGTATTACTTCAGTAAGGCTCAAATGGATTTATTTAGATATAAAATTACTGTATAGCAGACTTTGTAATTTAGAAATCCGTGCATACGTTCTACATTGAAAAATGACCAAACACTGTTGAAAAAGAAATTTACAAATATGTGTAACCAATCAAATTTGATTGTTGATAAACGGTTTTCTCAAAAAGCTGTCCCACCTCATAATCCTAACATTGGTTCGTCTGATCTTGCTGCGGTCACTCCTACTTCCTACAGCTTTGTTAAAAATCTATCCTCTGCCTCCTGTTCTGTAGAGGAACTTGATTGACTGAATCTTTGTCTAAAATTTGCCCTCCCACCAAAGGTTTCACCTTTGGATAAGCTGATCGCTAGTATTTAAAGTGGAATTCAAAACTTGGACAACAAGACCAAAACTTTAATCAGGTTATCCTGCAGGAAAATATTGTCCAACAATTTAAAGTACTTCCATTTACCCTATTCTTCCAGTTATTTTAACATTTTCTAGAACTTAAAATCCAAAGATTGCTTTTGGATGTAAGCTGACAAAGGTAATGCTGTTGTAATTTTAGACAAAGAACAAAATATATTCAAAATTCTCAAGCTTAGTTATACGTTGGTCGTTACACAGCCCTATCCAAATCTCCTTTAAATAGTTATTTTCTACAGGCTAAAAATTGTTTAAAGAGATGCTCTAATTTAATCACACCTTCTCTAGAATACTAATTGTCCGTTTCCAACCCATCGATACCTACACTCTATTGCCTACCAAAAATTCATAAGAATAACGAAGCTATGAGGCCTATGGCTTCGGCATAGAACTCTCTTACTTATTACAATGCCAAATGGTTGAATTCACAATTCAACAGTATGCCTTTCCGTTTCAACCATTCAATTTCAAATAGTTATGATTTTACAAATAAGATTTCCAAGATTAAGCTCAAAGATTCGGAACTTTTAGTTTCCTTTGACGTCTCCCAGTGTTCCTGTGGAGGACACACTGAATATTCTAAACATTTGTCTGAAGTATTTTGGTTTCTCAGAGGCATTGATTGAAGATTTCCTAATACTTACCAGAATTTGAAAGACCCAAATTTGTTTTCAATTCAATAATAAATTTTACGAACAGACTTTTGGCACAGCAATGGGAAATCCTTTATCCCCCTTTTTTGCTAACCTATTCATGAACCACTTCGAAGAATTATGCAAACAAACTTTTGATTACTTCCCCGACGTTTGGTTGAGATATGTAGACGACATTTTTGATACATCTCTTGTGAACATTGATTCATTTTTATCAAAACTAAATGAATTGTTCCCTTCAATTAAATTTACCTACGAAGTGGAACATAATAATTGCCTACCGCTTTTAGATGTTCTGGCTTCTAGAGTTTCCAACCATCTTGAGTTTGACGTTTACAGAAAGTCTACGTCATCCAATAACTTTATCCCCAATTCCTCTTTCTATCCTTTACAACAGCGGCACGCCGCTTTTCATCATCTTTAGATTTTTAGATTTTAGATTTTAGATATATACCCCGCGAGCCGCCAGAGGCGTATGGCAGGGGGTGTAATACACCACCATTATTCATTCCTACCTATTAGCATCTCTAATAGCTTGGGGAAAAAACGACCAAAAGTAATTACCCGTCCTTGCGATTACTTCCCTATAACGCTTCGTCGATGCCTCTCGGAGATCACGTTCGCTCCTTACTGGCACTAACATTTCACTTACTTCGTCTATAAATTCTGAACGATTGAACTTTTCGAAAAGTTTCCGACGATATTCAGATCTTCTCATCTGTAGTGAATTCCAACTGAGGGACTCTATCATTGCCGTAACGCTGCTATCAAACCTGAAATCCCCACAAACGAATCGGGCTGCTCTACGCTGGACCATCTCTAAATCTGAGACTAAACCTACTTCGTGTGGGTCCCAAACCGCACAGCAGTATTCAAGACTCGGACGAATAAGAGAAAAGTAAGCTATTTCTTTGACTCTCGATGAGCATCCTCTCAACGTTCTACCAGTTAATCTTTGCATTCTATTCGTTTTTCCTATCGCATCTCGAATATGTTCTTTAAAAGATAAGTTACTGTTAAACGTGACTCCTAGGTATTTGTTGTCGTGCACTAACTCTAATGGATGACCTGAGATTTGGTACTGCGCGGGAATTATGTTTGTGGAGCGCGTAAAACTCATAGCAACGCATTTATTTATATTTAAATCCAGCTGCCAATCTTTACACCATCCTGATATTACGTCCAGGTCGTTTTGAAGCACATTGCAATCGTTTTCTGTCAAAATCTCTCTGTATATCAGGGTATCATCGGCAAATAATCTAACCTTACTCTTTACGTTATCTACGAGGTCGTTAATGTAAATTAGAAATAAGATTGGACCAAGAACACTTCCCTGTGTAACTCCTGATGAGATACTTATTTCTTCGGATAAAACTCCATCCAACGCAACTCGCTGAGATCTGTTTTCTAGAAAAGATTTGGTCCATCTGATAACTTTTTCGTCGATCGCGTAGGCACTCAGCTTTTGGATAAGCTTTTCGTGAGAAACTGTGTCGAAAGCTTTCCTGAAATCTAGGAAAACTGCGTCTGATCTAACACCGCCGTCTGCTGCTTTAGATACGTCATTCATAAAAAGCGCTAACTGGGTCTCACAAGACCTACCTTTACGGAATCCGTGCTGGCTCTGACTGATTGCTCCCTTTTCAGAAAGAAAGCGCATGATAGAGCTCGCTATAATATGCTCCATTATTTTGCAAAAAATTGAAGTTAATGAAATAGGCCTATAATCATCTGGTTTTGACGCGCGCCCTTTCTTAGGCACCGGAGTGACATTAGCTTTTTTCCACGACATTGGGACGGTTCCCTCATCCAATGATTTCTGATAGAAAATCTGTAGAAGCGGAGCAATTTCATCGGTTAAAGTTTTTATTACAGCAGCGGGAATACCTTCGGGTCCTGGCGCCTTTTTCCTATCAATATCTCGCAATAATTTTCCAATTCCATCAACCGATATCTCGATGGGACACATCTCTGAATCAATGCGCGAGGTAAAATCCTTAACTTGACCATTGTCTACAGTGAAGCATTTCTGGTAGTGCCTGTTAAGTAAGTTAGCTTTATCTTCTGATTTATTTACGGTAGTTCCCTCTGCGCTTTTGAGGCTAGGCACAGAAAACTGACCTCCACGGGTCTCACGCACGTATGACCAAAATTCTTTCTGATCGCCGCCTAATGATTCTAATAGGGTTCGAGATTTATATTCCTGGTATTCTTTTCGCGCTTCTTCCTTAACTAACTTTCGCACTTCTCTATAGTTTTGTTCTTCGAGCTCATGGTTCGTTCCGCATGCTTTGAGTTTTCTCCATCGCGAGTGAATGACTCTTTGCTTCCTATGTAATGCTCGTAATTTAGGTTTTGTCCACCGTGGCTCTTTACGCTCACGCACGCTCTTAGTAGGAACAAATTTAATTAAACCTTCTTTGATTATCCGCAGAAACTCTATCCAACTATCATTTACTGTATTTGCACCCAAGAAGCGGAAAAAATCAACCTTGCACTCGTTAATATAAACCTTAAACTCCGAAAAATTAGCTTTGCGAATTACATATACTTGCCTCGGTGGCTTAAGAGATTTAACCGCTACTGCTTTCATCTCCGCCATTATGACATCATGGTCTGAAATACCGTCAACTATATCGAGATTAGCTATCAATTGTGGGTGGGTGGTGGCTAGTAAATCTAGAATGTTACCTTCACCCGCACGAGTCGTTCGAGTCTTCGTCATGTTTACCTGTTCTATCGCATGCAACGAGAAAGTATCGATTAATTTTTGAGAAACTTTTCTTTCTCTACTAGAGTTGGAGCATGTTAAATTCCGCCAATTAATATATGGTAGGTTAAAATCTCCTCCTACAACTATGATGGGATCTTTTACTATTTCACCGATTATCTGTAACGTCCCGGATAAATCGTCAATACAATCAATTTCACCATCGGGAGGACGATACAATGAACAAACATAAATCTTACTACCGTTAGGTCTTAAAATCGAGCACCAAATCATTTCGCTCCTGCTATTTTCTACAAACTCATCTCGCTGACTAATCAAATGGTTCTTGTCCATAGACTTGTTATCCTACCGCTAAGCAATACCGGTTATAACAAAGAATTAGGTTTTATTAAAGAAACTGCAAAGATTGATCACCCAATACTCTACATTTTCTCAAAATCACGATGTTTCCAACACTAAATATATTGAAATGCCATATTTCATATCATTAACTAAAGGCCTCTCGAATATTTTCAAACATAATAATCTTAAGGTGTCTTACTTCAATGATATTAATTTAAAGAATATTCTGGGATCAACTAAGGGTAAAATCGACACGTCGCAAATATCTGCACCATATCAAATATCGCATTTACAGTAGTTCTTGTTCGGAGTGTGACTTAAAATGCATTCGTCAGACAAAGAGGAAAGTTATTATAAGATTCAAAGAGCATTTTGCTCACTTTAAGTCAGGAAGGTATTCAAACTCTGCTGTTGCCCAACATATGTTTGATTTTACACATAATATTACGTTAATTAATTTAAGTCTTGTCCATATTTCTAATTTCGGTTTAGATTCTTGGGAAAATTTATTCGTTTAAAACAATCGTTAACAGTTGACGAATTGTGATACAGATTTCGATAAAACCTTATTTAGTCTGCTTGACATCGCTTAGCGTTGTTCCTTTGTCTCCTTTCTCTGACCGATAATTAATTTTTGAACCTCAGTCACAGCTGGTCTTTTGAAGATGCTGCAAAGGCAGCGAAACGTACGTCAGACCTGGTTTAATATTTGACAGCTTAAGGTGCAGTTGTGACTCTTTATTACTGGGACATAGTGTCAAAACATTTTCTAAAATATTGAAAAATGTATCGGGTCAAATAACTTTACAAACCAATCAACTGATATATCTTTGGGACTCGTCTCCGATTCGTTACTCGGGATGAAACCGATTTCTGCACTCCCCGTGAAGTATTTCTTGTAGAGCCGGTTAAGTAAGCAAGCCTACAGTTTTGTTTTTCCAGATCATGGTTCGTATGCTTTCAGCTCTCTCAGTCGCCAGTGAATGCCTCTTTGCTACCAATGCAATTATAGGAACTCAGGCTTCTGCCACCGTTGCCCCTTACGCTCACGAACTTCTTTAGTCGGAACCTATTAAATATATTCCTTATGCTTTTATGCAGAGAAACTCCATGCACTCTTTGATATAACTTTTAAAACCCGAAAAGTTTCAAATTTAAAGATATAGAAATGGAAGGCGAATTTGTGATCCAATGACCGCAAAAATTGTACCTACCAACATAATAGAAAAGTCTTAAATCTCAATGGTCTTAAGGAGCCAGTTCCATTGAAATATATTTATCTTTACGTAATATACTAAATGATGGAAGAAAAAATTTAAGACTGGAGAAGAAAGAATCAAATATTGTTTGTGTTTATACTCATTTTATTCGTTCTAAGCCATTCTTCTAAAGAAATTTAATCTTGCCGTAAGACTTTCCTATCTTCGTTGTTCTTAATCCTTCAGTATAGTATGCAGTCATCGGCAAACAAACGAATGTTAGACTTTGTACGCGAGGGTAAATCGTTAACATATATTAGAAAAAGTAAGTGAATCATGTTGTTAGATATTTAGGCGTTCATGACGTTGTATGGACAATGGAAGATTTGTACTTCCTTCAATATTCTCCTCAGATTGATCATAGAGATAAATGTAGTAGTTTACCATGGTTTGCTTCTATTGTCAAAAGCAATTTGATAACATCTGTAAAATATTTAACTACTGCACTATAAATAACAATTATTCGTATTATAAAACAGATGCCAAATATATAACAGAGATAAAAAAATATGATCGGTATAACATACTTTAAGGATTTTTGAATGAAGAAGAACACTAGTACACTTCCACAGATTCATTTCTTTGGCGACATGTTTCGGTAGCGAAGTAGCATCATCTGGCACATTTCTTATTTAGGGATTCCATTATATGCAAATATTGATGGTGGTAATTTTGGAGGAAGGTCAGGAGAGTTTACTAGGAAGGGAAAGAAGGGTTGGGGAACACGTGCTCGTTTGTCGTTCTTGGGAGGCAATTTCTACCTCTTCCGAAAGGTCCAGGCGGCGGCCTCGATTTTCGCGCTGGAGACATTTGGGTTGGAAATCACTTTGGTGTCCCTCGTCCAAGAGGTGCACCGCGAAGTTGGACATAGGCGAGACGGTAGTCTTTATTGTGTTCCGCCGCCCGCAGTTTTCTAGCGGTTTTCCCGACATATGGCCTCACAAATATCACATTTAAGTTCGTAGACCCCACTACAATCCAATACGTCCATCTTGTCTTTAGAATTACCCAGCAGTTTACAAATTTTTCTCGGTGTATAATACCCGGCTTTAATGTTTCCTGGCTGGTATGATATCTTTCCCAAGAACGGCAATCTCCTCCATTTCACTCTCGGGATTTCCATCGGTGATAGGCCAGGGAATATTTTCCGCCCGTTTCTTTAATTTTCTCCTTAAAGTGTTGTTTATTAATTTTTCCCTATAACCCTGAACTGCTATGCATTTTATTATTTTAAGTTCCCGTTCATAATTTTATCGAGAAAGAGGTTATTTTTCGTCGTCGTCCTCGAGAAAGAGGAGTATATTTAGAATTCCTAAATTCTTTGATTAAAATTTAAAGTTTGACATGGAGAAAGACGGTTCGCTCAACTTTTTAGACCTCACCATCTCACTGGAAAACGGGAAATTTTATTTAAAATGTTCCGAAAGTCTACATATACCGGTGAATTGATCCCCGATAACTCCACCACTCTCACAAACGTTCCATGCAATGGTCCATAGGTTAATAGAAATTCTTCTTTCTCGAGAAAATTATAAAAGGGAACTTAAAATAATAAAAAACCTACATTATTAGTAGTGAATTCTATAACAGCAACGATTGGATTAGAAAATAATCAAATATAGCTAATCTTCGTCATAGTAAGAGTTAAAGAATTATGTAATCTTCTTCTGTGAAAAAATTTTATTTTACTTCTATTAGAAAGCACTTTTCACTTGTAAAGGTTTTTAAGAGCTCTCTTCTGTTCAAATGTCAAATTTTCATCAATTTGTTTGCATTATGACACATACCTTTAGTGTATTTATTTTATCCTTAGCGCTGTCTCAGCTGTTATCAAGCTGGTAGTACATTTTATGACGTCTTTGTATTTCTTTGACGGGCCAAAATGACATTCGCAGATTAGGATAACTTAGAAAACCCACTGATAATTACGAACAGAGTCTTTAGCCTCCACTAATACAGAGCCTTTAAGCATTTCCAATATTACCGTTGGAATAGAAATGGGCTAAATATAAGAATGTTTTCTGTGTGTAACAGATAAGAAATACTTATTTGCATTGAAACCAAGCTTCTTGATAACGCGGAGGGGATATTACGGTGAAGGTTGTAGGTGTAGAGACGGAACTTATTTAGCTGGGATATGAAGAGTTTCGTAAATGTCTTTTTTAGGAATTCGGCGGACCCATTAGATAGACCTTTTGTGCGAAACCGGTTACTGAGAGTGATACTTAAAATTTCGAAGATAGCGCAGGAACAATCCGAGCTATTTTGGTGCTCAAGCAATGAAACTTTAGAACTTGCCATTTTTAACCAAATTTCTCGTTACTTCTCATGGCAGCAGTAAAGAAATTTCCTTTCCAAGAAAAACAATATGGTACAATTTTTTGGGATAAAATTTATTTATTGAGAAATTATGATTACCCAATACGATATTAAAGGAAAATTATTTTTTTGTTATGCTTTTTATTACCACAATGAAAAATGGCCAGAGTTAACTAATGATAGACACTGCAGGTCGAGGGAATCACAAATATAGTCAAATGACACTATTTTTCAAGATATTTATTAAACCTTTCCTCTGTATCCATACCTTCGAAAGGTACATATGAAACTTTTTCCTATGTAAAGTATTATTCTTGATTTTACCAATTATAAAGTACTAGCAGAAGCGCCCGTTGATTCTCAACGGGGAATATAGAAGTAGATTAAATTCAAGTTGCCGGTCGTGCAATGAGTAAAATTCCCTTTAGAATACAGTCCAAAATCCCAAGCTATTCTTATTATACAGGAAAATTCATGAGCCCGGCTCAACAATCGCATTGATCGTCAGGAGTTTTGTCTGTTGCAACCTCAACAATTTTGGATAATTCACGCGTATTTTATCAAAATTCTCCAAATTTCGATTCGGAAACAATATTCCACGATCAAAATTAGAATATTCATTTAATTTCCGTTCTTTTGATTCTTGTTTCGACTCCGCTCGACTATTTTTCAATTTTAATTCTTAAAAAGAAATATAGCCTGCTACCGATTAAAGTAAAGATTAGATTTATTCTTTATGGAAACCCATCTGAGCGATCTTGGTTCAAACCCAGCAAAAAAAATTTGGAATAAAATTGTAACAGTACGTCCTTCCTGGTCCAAGAAAACACGTACGCAAAGTTTGACGCGAATCTGGCAAACGGTTTGTACTAAAATCGAAGACACACAACATACAAACAAACGTACAAACCCACAGAATGTTTGCTTTATATCATACAAGACATCTAACTTCCCTCATCCATGAGCTGGTAATCTGACTGTAATCACGTACCCGCAATTGCTGGTTACCTTCTTACAGAAAATTTCTCGTTATCCATGTAATATGTCGTCCTCTTCAATCATCAGCTTTATGAGCTCAAGGTACTAGAGTATTTTTACGGGATAAAACATGAGCTCGGATTCAACAATGGGATCGGTCGTCAGGGGGATGAGTTGTTTATAGCCTCGAATTTTCAAAAAATATTTGTATATTTTACCGATATTCTTGCAAATTCTAATCGAAAGTAAGATTTCATGACCACAATAAGAGTCTTCATTTGATTTTCTTTCTTTCGGTGTTTGTCTCGACTCTGTACGACTATTACTTCTAATTTAATTCTTCAGGAGAAATAAAGCCCGCAACCGATAAAAGTGAAGCTTACGTGTATTACTTATGAATATCTATCTGAGCGATCTTGGTTCGAACCCAGCAAAATTCTTGAATAAAAATGCGACAGTACTTCCTTCCTAATGTCAGAAGACACGTATGCAAAGTTTGAGAAAAATCGAGCAAACGGTGTGGACTCCAATCCAAGACAAACAAACCCACAAACACACAAACAAACCCACAGAATTTCTGCTTTATATATATAGATAGATAGAAGATAGATTATTGGTGCATGTCTCTAATCGCCATTAAAACAAAAGTTATATACTATTATGAATAAAATAATCTGCCCCCAAACCTTGCCACCCACAATGATACTTGGTTTGCATGAATTTTCGGGCCATTCCTGGAAGAAAGGCTTGTGTAGGAAGAAGATAGTTATGATACAAAGCAAGAGTCGAATGAGGGTCAGATGAGAATGGAGTGAGTTGAGGAGGTTTTGAGGATCCTGAAGAGCATTGAATTGGAATTCTTTGTTTTAAATTGCGCTCAAAGTAGATTGAAGAACTCACTAGCTAACACGTCCATAACATCGATTACATGCATCATCTCCAACATCCATCGGCCAATATTAAAATATTATGAGCTGCATCCAGGATATCTATGATTCATCCTGAGAATGTTCATAATGCTCAATATTTTTCTACCTATTTATGAGGAGTTTCGTTCCTTTCGATTTTAAAGCGGCACACATTTCTAACTCGTGGATGATACTCTTACCATTTCGAAATTAAAAATCATTAGCTAAAACCATTTTTAAACTGTTTTGCATTCTTATTAAATGAGTTGTGTATTTTTCTACTCAAATCTGAATTCCTCATCAGAAATCTCATTCCTGAGCTCAGTATACAGAAAGCAAATCCCTTTATGGATTGCACGTTATACTATCCTGAAGAAGTCAAAATAAATATTGTTGATTTAAACTTTACCTTACGTTGTGTAAATTTTGAGGCTTAAGTTGGGTGAAAAGCAAGCTAATTTTCGTTTTATTAGATCTATATTTGTAGGGTGTTCAAAATCTTCCGAGGAATAGTAACATAATAATAAAATGACACGTGGAAAAACTTTATTTCGTGGAATTCTTGTATGCATATTCTTTAATAATTATTGTGTCTGCACTTTAAATTGACTTATAATTAAGACACGCGAAGTTTATTTGAGTGCTCATTAGAGATTTTAAGGTGGTGAGATAATGAGGAGTCTAGAGCGCAGTAATAATTAATTTTGGATTATGGGAATCGCTTTTATCGCTCGTATTTTCCAATCTTACTCTTTTTCTCTTTCACCAAAATTCTCCCACGCATGCCAATCACACGACTATTGCCCTCAGAATTCGGAGTAGAATTACCAGCTCTAATTATTTTGAAATAAATCTCCTCTTCCTCATCTACTCATTTCTATTGATTATCGTTTATCTCCGCAGATAAGATGATAATTGGATAATAGGAAATCCTGGGTTGTCGTGTAAGACATATACAAAAATTACCAGTGCGAATGTTTGCAGCAATCGCAAGTGCTGTCAGATGCATGAAAATAGAATTTTATAATTCGAAAAATTATGAATGGAGCATAATTCCATTTACGCTTCATATTATTATTGCCCGGATGATGATCGCGTATCTAAATTAAATTTATTGGCCGTTGATAGTTGGGGGTTGTCATATAGGATAGATATTCTAAGACTAAAAACCTTTGACGAAACTTTATACCTCGTCTCATCTGAAGGTCGTCTTATCTGCGAAAATATTCGGCAATAGTTTTCTCTTTTGAGCGATATTTGAAAATGAACATTAAGCGCCTCGAATTCATGAGAATCTCATGTAGTTCACTGAGGTAACCACAACGTGGCGCCACAGACAAGTGGAAGTCCGAGAGAAGCAACTAAAGGCCATGTTGCGTCTTCAAACATGAATAAAGCCATTCGGAGCTTACTTCGATTTTTGAATTACGCGAGGAGAAAATAACAGAGACGATTAGACAGTAGTAATATTTCCATAAACTCAATCATTTGAAGAAAATGTCTTGCGAGAAAATGAACTGGAAACTTCCGCCTCAAAATTGTGTGCGTCATATATAACAAGCCAATTTCTATAGTCCTTTTCTTTATTTAAATTCCATAACTTAAATTAAGTCGATCGATGGAAATGATGCATCGAACTCAAGTTATTACGTCTTCATAAATATTCTACCTTTCGATGGGCTATTTTACCCTCCATATTCCCTACTTTTCACCATTTCCGATGTTTATCAGTATTTACCAGGCCCTTTCTGCACAGCGTTAAATGAGAACGCACACAATGGAAATAATATTTCGTATATTACGATACATAGGAGGACGAAGTTGATTAGAATAGAAAAAAATTAGATAATTAAAGTAATTGTTGAAATGAAGTCACAAAATGGGCCTAAATAAGTAGGATTATTTCATACCGTTTGATTATTTCCTTACATAACATAGTACCATTTACAAACGTTTGCGAGGCCAAATTGGAGTAACGTCTTAAGGAGAGGAGTAAACTCCCCAGAGAAATTCTATAATAGCTCGATCTGGATACTTTAAAGCTTTCTCTCGAGAATTACATCCCTGGACCGCTAATGTAGTTTCATACAGTTTCCGAATAGCCGTGTTAGTTAGCGCGTTTCCCTTCAGTAAAAGCGGTTCTAGAGTTTTTCCACGATATTGCAGTCATAGGCGTGATTTAAATAGCGAACAAAATTTCATTTAAAACAGACTGGAGTTTATTCCAAAACCACACAGGTTTTAACGCAAAGCGATCGAAATGTAAGTGTATTAAGCAATTTTACAATTTTATTTTTGCTTTAGCAAACATAAAAAAAAAACAAATTTAAATGCTCATTTGCATCGGGCTTTCTTAGAGGAGCCGATGGCCGCTCCGTGTCACTCATTAGCACTTTAATCCACTCTAATATGGAACGCTGTAGGTTTGGTGTTTCATGATGAGAAATAAAACTCGTCATCCGGCAGATTACAGGAGTGACAGACTTAGAAAAATTAATTGGATTAAATTGGAAGTGCAACAAAAAGAAACTATAGCCGTTGAAAAACAGCAGTTAACAACAGGAAACCGATAGGTGTAAAATATCAAGCAAAAACCTATGGACGGATTCGACTGGAACATCATTTTCTAGGTGCAATAGAAAAGGTCAGAATAGAGAAAATCAGACAACCTTTGGATATTCAACTAACGCAACGATGGTTTAGAAGACATGAATGAACGGAAGTCAGTAAGATTTTCGTTCCTTGTTTTGAAGTATTGACCCTCATTTATCGCGGTATATACGTTCCAAAGCTAAATTTCCGCGAAGTAGGATTATTTGTCTATGTCTTTGTAAGAACCCTGAGAGCCGCCTTTCGGCGTGTGGCAGGGGGTTCAAGCACCTCGACTCTATTTTCCTAAACGGTTGCTTTCGCGTATACTTCGCGGAAAAAATGAATTTTTGAAACGATTCGTTCCAGCATCTATTTCCCTAATCTTTCTGGCAGTATCTGTACGGCCCATATAACAGGGGGGTCGCATTATATCGGTTACATCATCTGAAAACGTAATTTCTCTGAACTTATTTAATAAATTTATCCTTTGATAAAGTCTTCTATCTTCTAATGATTCCCATCCCGCGTCCTGTAACATCTGAGTGACACTCGCTGTTTTATCGTAGCAATTCTTTTCAAATCGTATCACCTTTCGTTGCACTTTTTTTAAGTCCCGAATATGACATTTCTCGCCGGGGTCCCATACACTACATGCATACTCAAAGTGAGACCTAACTAACTCTAAGTAACATCGTTCGCGAACTTTTTCTTCGCTCCTACCGACTATTCTTTTAACGAAACCGAGTCTCTTAAGTGCTTTTCCACATATATTTCGGATGTGGGCACTCCATGATAGATTATTCGTGAGAGTTACTCCAAGATACTTTACCGATTCTACTCTCATTAAGTTTATCCCTCGGAGGCTGTAAGAATAATTATCTATTATAGATTTTCTTTCGAATAAGTTAACTACTGAACACTTTTCTACATTAAGCTCTAATTGCCAATCATCGCACCATTTCGTAATTCTATCTAAGTCGTTCGAAAGGGTTAATCTATCCTCTGAGGTCGTTGATGTATACTAAAAATGACAACGGTCCAATTACACTGCCCTGAGGGACACCAGAGGTCACCTTAACCAAGTTAGAAAATAATACCATCGAGTACTACTCGTATCTCTCTATCGGTGAGAAAGTATTTTATCCAGTTAATAACTTCTGCATTGAAACCCGCAACTTCTAATTTGTACAGCAATTTATGATGAGGTACCTTATCGAAAGCCTTCCGAAAATCTAAAAATATCGCATCGACTTGCTTATTTTTTTCAGCAGAGTTTAGAACATTGTGTACTAATAAAGCCAGTTGAGACTCGCAAGAACGAGTCTTACGAAAACCGTGTTGATTCCTAATTATGAAATTGGGCGTTTCATGAAAACCCATTAAAGAGCTAGCTATCATAGATTCCATAATTTTACCACTCAGTAATGTTAAAGGTATAGGCCTGTAATTAGCTGTATCGTCTTTAGAACCGCTTTTAAATATTGGCGTGACATTCGCAATTTTTTAATCATTCGGGACCTTTCCTTCGCTCATAGGGGAGACTGGGTACGGTTGAAACATTTTAGCGTTTATCGTCCATTGTATCGGGATTAGTCAAGCGAGCGATGAAGGAAATATATTAAATTAAAGACCATATATCTGTTTACTAATGGGCAATGTTATTTGAGATCACTGTATTGTATTTTATGTGTAAAATCAAATTTTTAAAAAAGTGTAATTTGTTTCAACCATCCCCATGCCAGGGTCGGTTGAAACAGTGCCTGGGGTCAATTGAAACACACGCAAATAATACAAAATATAATAAATGAACACGTTTTATTCATCGTCTAATAACATTTTACGACTCGTAATGGCACATTTGAACATCAAAAATATTTTTTTATTAATATTCAAGTCTTTCACGATACTTATAATCCAACATTATTTTGAATCAGCCTTCAAAGATTTATATTTAATACAGCTTAAAATAATTAATCAGATGTTGGTGACGATTATTTGTTTGTAAATTTTGTATACTACTTGCTATTATATTTCTCAGAATTCAACAGCATTAATTATTAACTAGATTTTAGCACTTCAGCTAACAAAACACTTTGAGTAGAACTTCAAAACATTATTTCTTAAAACATCTACATTTTGATGCATAGATAAACGAATGACGAAACAAAACTTCAATACTTTTTGTTTATTAGAATAATATTCAACAGCTTTAATTAAAACTTTAGCACTTCAGCTATATAATAAGGTCAGAAAAAAGTAAAGACTTATCATTTCTATAAAAATCAACATTTAAATAAAAATAATTAAGTGGTTACGAGAACATTCGGAATCACAATTGTGACAAACATAACTAAGACTACCTTCTGTGCACTCTTCATGCGCCCACATTTTAGTGCATTGTATCCATTTTTCCCTCGGTCTGCTTTCTGAATATGCTGACATACAAAACAAAGCAGTAGCACTCCTCTCCTTCTGATGATGATAATGAATCATGTTGCATGTTAGTTTTTTCCTGTTTGTAAAATTTCTTTTAATCTTTCCTACATCTAATCTTTTCTTAACTTGCTTAGCTTTGATTCGCTTCAATCTGTTCTCTTCTCATCTCTTCTTTTTGAGGTGTATCTGTGTAGATTGTAGATTTCCTGGTTTTTCGCCCCCTGTTTGTTAATTTCCTTGGAGGAGCTTTTGGTAGTGGTCGTACTGCTTCCGGCGAAAAAATAAGTGGTGTACTCGAAGTCGCGATATTTTCCGTTTTAATTGTCAACACAGGAACGGATTGAGAACTTGTAGAGGGTTTGGGTGAAATTTGCTGGACACTACCACTGTACGCACTGACAGTTCCGGATTTCTTCTCATAAACATGCGAAACCAATCTTCGCCAGCCATTTCGTTGTCATCCCAAGTCCGAGGTCGTGATAAGTCGTATTTGATGGTTAGTTCGTATGCCAATTTCATAACTTCCTTTTTAGTTACGCCAAAATATGTCTGCACATCTAATTAAATATTTAGATAGCTCACGCTCTTGTTCCTGTTTAAACACTTGATTGTGAGCCTTATAACCCATTTCTTGATTTTCATCGCCACCAGTCGCATCTCGTTTATGTAGTACATACCTCAACAGGGAACAGTGGTTCGGTCCATTCTTTCCTGCCGCTGTTCTTAACGAAGATCCGGCTTTTGTCTATGTCTATTTCAGAATCCTGCAAGCCGCCTTTCGGCGTGTGGCAGGGGGTGCAATCACCTTGACTCTATTTTCCTAAACGGGTCCTTTCGCGTATATTTCGCGGAAAAAATGAATTTTTGAAACGATTCGTTCTAGCATCTATTTCCCTATTTTTTATGGCGGTATCAGAACGGCCCGTTTAACAGGGGGGGCCGCATTATATCGGTTACATCATCTGAGAATGTAATTTCTCTGAACTTATTTAAAAAATTTATCCTTTGATAAAGTCTTCTATCTTCTAATGATTCCCATCCCGCGTCCTGTAACATCTGAGTAACACTCGCTGTTTTATCGTAGCAGTTCTTTACAAATTGTATCGCCTTTCGTTGTACTTTTTCTAAATCCCAAATATGACATTTCTCGGCTGGGTCCCATACACTACATGCATACTCAAGGTGAGGCCTAATTAACGCCAAGTAACATTGCTCGCGAACTTTTTCTTCGCTCCTACCGACTATTATTTTAACGAAGCCGAGTTTTTTTAAGTGCTTTCCACATATATTTCGTATGTAGGCACTCCATGATAGATTATCCGTTAGAGTTACTCCAAGATATTTTACCGATTCTACTGTCATTAGGTTTACCCCTCGGAGGCTATAAGAATAATCATTTATGTTAGTTATTTTCTTTCGAATAAGTTAACTAACGAACACTTTTCTACATTAAGCTCTAATTGCCAATCATCGCACCTGTTCATAATTCTATCTAAGTCGTTCAAAAGGGTTAATCTATCCTCTAAACTAACTATTTCCCTAAAATCTGGTTATTTGCCACCAAACACATCAAAGGTACCACACCAAGATCAAAAAACCAGACACCAAATCCACAAGTGCATGAGTCATGAGACAAGCCAACCACCGTTAGCACGCAGACATTTAGGAGAGAGATGAGGGAAATTTGCATTCTTTTAATAGGGGGGAATTTTATATCTTCATATGCTTGTTTATAGTTGGATAAGTCGGCCTGACCTCTCGTAGTCTTCCTTTGGCGTACCCTTGGCATCTAAGAAACATGACAATTACATAAATAAACTGTTTCAACCGTACCCACAAAAAATGTTTCAACTGTCCTCAACCCCCTTCTAGGTATAAAACGGTTCACAGTAAGAATGATAACAAATTTGAATAAAAACTAATCATACAGCCACATTCTACAAACTTTAATTAAAACGATACAGAACTCTCAATATTCTAACTTCAATAAAACCATAATAATTGCAAATATGTTCGAACAAAAAATTTCCGTCAAAAAACACAATGAGGCCTTCTATACATAAACACAGCGCACGAAGAGCGACGGAACACTAAAATTAGTGTTACGACTTGTCGCCCGCTTCGCTCTCCCTTTGTACCTCTCACCTCATCCCGCACGGTATCGAGATAAACGCTTTCTTTCAACCGTCCCCTGTTTCAACCGTACCCAGTCTCCCCTATACACTCATTGTTACAGGAAAAGAAGTGCAAAGACGTGGGAAGAGCATGAAGGATAGTTACCTCAGATATCTTAGAAGCGATGGGGGTAAAAGTGGAGATGCAAGTAAAAAAAAGGAAGCCTTATGTTTACCACAAACAAATGAGCTTTCTTCAATCAGTATGTGATCAAATACAGTAAGTAGCCTATATATTTAACATAAGCTAATTTATTTATGAAAATTTATCATCTTTTTTACCTTACTTTGTTTGTCTGTATATACCTCAGGTATGTGAGAAGATCTATTATGCAAAGTAAGGGATCGCAATACAGTCATATAAATTACTATATGGCAACCAACTACATATTTAGCGCCGCCTAACCTGCCTCCCCTTCCCGTTCTGCTACGGTCTTGCTTTGCCTTCACATATTTTATGTAATAAATCTATTTTTAACAACGGAGTGTATACTATATACGTAATCTATGTTAATACAGTAGTTATATTTTTTGCATTGTAGCCAACCCAGCAATCACTGTCATTCGTTAATTTTTGAAGGCGATTATATTTAATGCCTACTTCTTTTTCAGAACCTCCGGGAACATGAATGATGACCTGAATAAAGCTAATGAATCTAAATGAAAAACTGGATATTCAAATTAAATATATCCAGTTAATGCAGACTTACACTGTAAAAGTGCGAAACCTACAACCGCAGTTCTCAAATCTGTCTTCTGTTTGCAGCCTCGTTTCATCTACTCCAGATACCCCAGCAACTGCAGCAAACGAGTTGGAGGAGTCTTTAGTCTAAACGGCATATTTGTAAAGTTAAAATATTATAACACTATGGTATTGCCAACATGTATAACTTACTTTTAAACAATAAATCTCATCTCAATGTTACTGCGAGTTTCTCTTCTCTTCTATACAATCCCGCATCGTGGTGTCTTGTTTTGAGATCTTCACAATCACCTTCGATAGCAGTATTTCAAATGAAGAGGTGGACATCCTATAGTACTCAAAAAACTTGTCAGGATATTTCTTGAGGGTGTTATGTAAAAGCACAAACTTCCCCTTCGTTAATCTGTTGTGGACAATTGGACGGATCCAGAATTTTCTTTTGCGTCGATCACGTCGACGACGAACAACTAACCACGCACATATTGTATTTACTGCATTTTTATTTAGACTTGCATGACACGGATTCATGTTTGCTCTAACGTTCGTTCACCAGCAATGATTGAAAAAGACTGCCGTTTCTCACGCGCCGTGTGGCCGGGTCCACGGCAGGATTTCAAGCAGCGGGAAAACAAGCCAATTTTACAGCGTGAAAACAGGCACGGGTGGCCGTAGCCTAAGGATCTGGAATGAACATCTCATAGTCTTCGCCCGAGGCTTGGCTTGCAAGGAAAGCAGTCACTTTTGACAGGGGTTTTTGATGAAACTTTTTGTGGTGGCGTAATAAAAGAGGGGTTGGTGTAAATGGGCCTTAGCTTTGATGAACTAATTAACTAAAAATTGATCACCTGAGTACTGGCAACTCCGCAATGAACACCTGTGCTAACCGAGTATTTTGGAAATGACCCTCTGTTTTCTAGTAATTCTATTATTTTCAGTTTTCTTTTCCTGTATTTTTCTGTATTACTCACTTGGACTTAAGGGTAATATTTCTATTCTCGTACCCGATATCCGATCTAATAACCTATAGGTCAAGAAAGTTTATTTAATTGTAACCATAATTACAACCAAATAAACTTCATTGAAGGAGAGCAAATTACGATGGACTGTTTTAATCGTAGCTTCGGTCAATCCTTTGGTTTACTTTGGTACATACTATTACTTAAGTCGCCCTCTTAAACTTTTCTTGTTTTGCTGTGAAAGTACTTAGCGCTCTAACCGGTAAAACTGTATAAATTATTTGATAATACTACGTATACATTTTAGAAATCGCCCAAGAAAGGAAAAGGGTTTGGATGACTTTGCACATAAACAAACCGATACTGAGAAAAGCTGTTATGCGTGGATTATAGTCAGCGAATAAAGTTAATCTAAAAATTGTTTAAGTTAATTAAATTGGTATCATTCTAATTAATTTTTCATTTGATTTCACATTAACGAATATGATACGATTAACTTTTGCTAAAAAGTAAAATTAAGTAGAATAAAAAACAATTTATTGTAACAAAAAACTTGTTCGACGATTCACAGTGGGCTAAAATCGAAAGATTCTGGCCAAATTACGAAAGTGGTTTTTTTGAGTGAGGACTTAGAAACTTCGCATAGTCATTCTTAAATAAATTCTGCATAAAACTGCGAAATCATTATTGTTGATTTCCGGGCATTACAATTCTACAGGTGGTCAAAACTGGCAAAATTTTGCGAAAAATGCCGGTCACTGATTTTTCGCGAAATTCTTCCACTTCAAACCAATGCTGAACCCAAACTATGAAAATCATCGGGCAAAATATGATGCCATATTATAGATATGTGTTTTGTCCTTTATAAGACTTGGTTTCAATGATTTCTGTTGAAAATTTATATACTTTACATAACAAAATGGCGGTCACTTATTTTGGAACAAATTATTACCTAAAGCGAGGAAAATAGTAGATTGAGACCCCGTGTGACACGGGATTACTTACACTACGATAAGCTATGAACCTTCCTTAATGGGAATCCGAAATAAAATCTTGCCCCAATAATATATAAATCGACTTTTCGACAACGCTACAAGGGCCTAATCCACGTTGGGCCAAATCCGCTCGGCGGAGCACCGTCCTTCGTTACGCTCTCGTGTTTTGTGAGGAATAACGAACCAATACGATTCTGATTCGTTTTTTTGTGGATTTTAAGCATTATTATTCTTTGTAAATATCTTAGATATCAATATTAATTAGAAAGTCACCATTTCTTGTACTGCGATAATTGAAAAAAAATAAATGGGCTATGCTTTTTTAATGCATAAAAATCAACTTCACATACATCTTCCTTGATTCGAATACCATCCGAATCTGTTGCATATTTGGCATTTCTAACTGTCTCATAGTTGGGATACAGTCTATTACCGTGATTTAAAGCCGTTTTTCGTAAAATTTTATATTGGTTTTTAGTCAACTCCGAAGATATTATGAGAGATAAAGCCTCTTCTACTGACAACTCAGACAGAACATGGTCAGTTTTCCTCCACCTAGAATTTACTCTACTTGCCCTTCTTGTAGCAAAAGACAACTTTGCTGCAGAGAGCATAGTGCTTTCCCTTCGCTTTGATCTTTCACTGGAATGATGGAAATTTAATTCCGGCCGCCCTCTTGTGTCTACTAAAGCAATTCATGCAATTTCAGATCATTAATTTCCAGGATTATAAATTTTCACATTCAAAATAATAAAAATTTCAAATTACTCTGAGTACCTGGGCTCACAGAAGTGCTAGGTAAGTTCTGGAGTACAATACAAGTAAAGTGAATTTCTTCATTAAGCCAATCGGAATATTGTCTAATGAATCTGTCTAACGGCGACTCCATTTCCTTGAATAGCGCCAATTCAGGCGCAGATATTCAACAAGAGCACAATGCCCTTTATCCTTTAAAGTATTGTTTCTGAATCAAATAATTTGTTGCTGCTTTTCTACAGCAAATGACTCATCTTTTACCTCCATCATTTTATTATGAAGCATTAACCGATTAATGACCAATTCAGCCATTTTTTACAGAAATAATAATTAAATTACGTTATAATATACTGAAAACCGGGGAATTTATTGTAGAATATGAAAATGCAACATGAATTTCGTAACTATATATTTTCTTCAGTAATAAGAAAGGGAGTAGAAAGCACTCAAACAATTGTGAGCACATTTTAGAACTATCAGAAAATATATCACGTTTTACCACCATAATCTGATTCAATTAATGAAAGGAAAAATACAACGAAAACAACATACCTCACGAGATATAATTCCTATGAAATACTTAAAATCACACGAGGAATGCTTCAAGGAGATTGTCGAAGACTTCTCGTTTCACAGAACTGTCGGAGAGAGCACAAAACACAACCTCTTCTTATCCAATGTTCAAATAGAACTGAACTATTCCTTTGCTTGTAAGGAAAAACACGGACATGCAATTCGAAGGGTACCGTTAATCCGGAAAATGCGCAGCTGCCTGCAATAAAACGAGCCCTTTGCCGAACTTTTCCAGAGCTCCAGAGCACTACGACGGTCGCTAAAACAACCCCAGTTGTGGGCAAATGTTGTATTTGAAGAAAATGCTACGCTATATTCCACCATTTTCATAATATTAATTCCTATGTTTTTATTACTGTAACGAAATTACGCAAAGTGACGGCTAGTTATATCGATTTTGTAAGAAAATGTTCAGTATTGTGGAGAGTGAAGAAGCATTCAGTATCAAAATCACAAACATATCTTAAGCAACTATTAACTTACGAGTAACATTACAAAAATAGATATCTAACATATGTACAAAGTATATCAATGCTTAAAATCTACAAAAAAATGAATTAGAATCGCACTGGTTCGTCATTCCTCACAAAACACGAGAGCGTAACGAAGCTCCACTGGGCGATCTTAAGAAATTTCTAACATTACACACTATTTAATGGAATGGTGTGAAATAGTACAAGTTTCTTAATATTATTTTACAAGTTTTTTGTTACAATTAATTGTTTATTTTTTGGGATGGAATTCCACCAATTCGAGGAGTCCAATTTGGAGTAAAATAAAGTAAAATTTCATTGTGGGCCTGCATATTCTTTTTCTCTATTTTAAGAACCTATGAGCTAAGGATTTCAAGGAAACGAAATGTTATACAATTTCCTAATCGTTAGGAAGAAAGTGCTAAGCGTCTTCTGCTTCCCACCTCTTTTTAATATCACCCATTCAGGAGCTTGGTTTACACCAGAAATGGCGAGAAATAGAAAAAAGAGATGCTCCCACGAATCGTTAAAGAAAACAGGACCCCGTAAGGAATTCGACTCGGAAACGGGAATGCACTGCGAATAAGTGAAAGTAATAAAATGTGATGGAATTGGAATCCTGGAATCGAACCTGGGATCTTACTCAATCCCGGAGGCTGTTTTAGCCAACTAAGCTACCTGGTCAGAACATTAGTTGGCTCGATTCCCGGCACCATCAGCCTTTTCTCCAAGTCGGTTTTTCCTTTGAATTTTTCCAGGGTCTTTATGCGTTTTCATGTGCCATTTCTGAAAACGAATACGTTATATTATCCAATAAATTATGCAGTTTTAACGGTGAGAGCATTACGTGCATTCACAGCAAAAACAAGAAAAATAGATCATTTTTTGCATTGTTTTTTTTAACGCCGCTTGTAGTCATACGAAATAAAATAAAAACTCTTCGGGCATCATGAAAGGATATTTAACATATCTCATAATGAGGGTTAATATACGACGGGCTTAATTTAAAACTCGTGACTATCAATCCCATCTCGTTTTCTCATTTGAATTTTTTTCCACCCATCATTACACCTACAATGGCGTATTCGTTAATTGCCGTATTTGAAGGAATAAGTGATGCATGTTGAAAATTAGAGGAATTAATGAGTTGAAGTGAATTGGTGAACATTATCCAATTATTTACGGTGAATAATTGATGAATGTGTTGAAAGAGTTATGGAAGGAAAGAAATATTGGTAGTATTGTATTAGTATTTAACTTGATGTTGTATTTGATTTTACTTGCCTTTTTTCTGTTTCCATTTGTCTATCAATTATTTGTGGAAATAACTTATGTGACCGCCATTGTATTTTAGCATACTCTTCCACCTGGTTTTTACCTATCTATAAATTTTAGGTAATAATCTTCTATCTATACATATATATAAAATAGAGTGTGGTGATATACAGAATAGGGTGAGTGTATGTTCGCTAAAAAATCGAGAACCTGGAGTCGCAAAAGTTTGAAATTTTGAATTTTATTAAACGTCGACCCCGCGCAGATTATAGGCTACTTTTTGTTTGCCTAAGGTCCACGGTTCGAACCCAGGCGGGACAAAACGCATTCATAAGAAAAAAACGTAAAGTTCATTTTTTTCATTTCATTGCAAAATATGTGAATATTTTATCAAAATTTTGAGATTACAAACAACCCATCCACCTGACGGTTTTTGAATCTGAGCTCATGAGTTTATTCGTAAGAACACATTTGTGTTTTTTATATATATTTCTGTCGTATTTAATCATCGTTTCCGATATCACTTTGTGCATTTCTGAAAATATCTCCTTAAATGTAGTACACCTTATCATAATGTGATCATAGAATGTATTTTTTATAATCTTTAAACAATTTTTGTCTTCATCGTAGAAATTGTTCATTCAAAGTGTATGAGATTGAATATTAAGTTGAGGTGACTTTGCAGAATTTTATATAACACTCTTTTCTTTGTTTATTGGTTTGGAAATAATTTCAGCCTCGTATTTGCTATCTACCTGAAACCATGAGACATGTGTTACGATCAAGTATGTTACACCGGTATTTAGGAATTTCAATTTCCCCGATTCAAAGGGCGCCTCAGCTAGTAAATTATAAAAGGAACAATCTTAAATATGATTATATAGGAACAGTTATTATAGAATATATCTGATGCAAATGCATTGGATGGAGCAATAGGGGGATGTTTGCTAAATTTAGTCTTGTTTGTAGTTAAAATCGTGGCATAATCCTGTGTTTTTAATTTAGTGATGTTGTATAGGAATTTTAAATGTAATAATTTAAGTGTCAAAGGGTAAATTAATAATTTTTGGTGCTGGCACCTGACTTCTGTCTATCTGTTGCAAATAATAATAATATTTTAGATGTAACCTTGCCAAATTTTTGAAGCAGACAATAGGGATAGTGATTTTGTCAAATTTTCTTATTTACAGGTCGTCAGATGTCCCCTGCTGGACCAAGGCCCAGACTGCGAGGGGGGAGAGGGTCCCTCTGTACCTCTCATACAACTCCTCTGGGGACAGCAAAGAAGATATTTCTATCGTCTCTCATCGAAAGTTTAAATATCACGGTAATAAAATCAGTGAAAATGTCACTCGAGGAAGGTCGAAAATGATGTAATTTAACAATTATATATACATTTCTACGTATTTTACCCCATCTCAACCGTTTACAATTATTCAGTAGCATAAACATAGACGTTGAATAATTAAAAAAATGCGATCTGATCTGTCACTTCATTTTCGCTAATGTTTGAAATATTGCTGAGACATCCAAGAAAAAAAGAATTTTCCGATAAAAATGCGATTATAAATTTCCATGCACGGAAAATTACGTCAAGCAGAGACATTGAACGCCGCCGGCTCCAGCATAGAATTGATTACTATCATCACTAAATTAGAGCAATACTCTTATCTATTCTGGATCCGTCCCTGGACAACTGATTGAAATAAGCACTCGTATAATCCTTAGATTGTTTTGTTTCATTCAAACGTATTTATTCGCACAAATTCCCTCGCTTTTTTGGACAGTAGGGTTTGCTTGCTCGGTTTATGGAATCATTCTATTCTAGGCGCCCTTCATATTATTGTAGATATCCCATTAAAATTACTGGAGTAACACGAAATATGTGCCTTCATTTGACCCGTTTGAAATATTGTTGAGACGTGTGAGAAGGATTGGTCGCTTAAAGCCCCTGCACATAGTTGATTTTTATTAACTAGCTGAAGCGCCCGTTAATTCTCAATGGGGAATATACTAGAAGTAGATTAAATTCAAGTTGTCGGTCGCGCAATGAGTAAATATCCTTTAGAATATGAAACAAAAATCCCAAGCTATTCTTACTATACAAGAAAATGCATAGGATTCAACCATCGCATTCGTCATCAGGGGTACTGGTTGTTTACAAACTGCGACTTCCTGATTCCAAAGAATGCTTATGCTAAGTTTCACACAAATCGGGCTAACGGTGTGGACTAGACATGGGCCCCGTTATGATTTTTGTCAGTGGCGGCGTAGAGGGAATATGAAGCCGGCGGCGGCGGCGTAACGGCGTGAACGCTGACTGCTTAATCGTCGGCGGAGGCGGGGCGTAACCGGCGGCGTGTAAAATTTCGTTCGTATACGGCAGGAAAAAGGCGAATAACTCGAATATCTGAGAGTACATTATTACAATTATATCATATCAATAAAGACAAAGTAGAGCTATCTCGAATACGCAGCACAATGGGCTACAATCGAAAAAACCTGGCAAAAAATCCTTTTCTTGAGTGCGGACTTTAGTACTGGCAATTCTCGAATAAATCCTGCCTATTAATACCAAATTATTTACACTGATTTCTTTGAATATTTGAATTATTGCATCACTTCCATCAGATCTCTGAATTAGCTTCTGTTGGTGAAATACTCACTTCATGCAACATGACTTTTAAGTTAGGGGAACTCGGGGCAGAACGGGATAGCGGGGTAAGACGGGATAGGGCCCTTATCTCGGATAAAGAGAAACAAAGAATGGCGGAGAGACGTTGAACTATTCCTACATACTGTCGAGAAGAAGCGGCAGCAATTTTGACCACTTTGAACGGTGTCTTCTGAGTGTACCGACTACACGTGGTGCTCAGGTGTGGTGTTTTGTAATTTTTCGCAGATTTCTGTGCAAGGTAAGCTTTTAACCGTTACTTTAATGTTGTTGTGTGTTATCTACAGTCATAGTGCATGTAATTAGCTACAAGACACGCGTGTAATACTATGAATATGTCAGCTTTTTGGCTCGGTGTACTCTCATTATCTAAAACGTGCTCTCGGGGCGGAACGGGACGGGGCAGAACGGGATAGTATCCCGTTCTGCCCCGTCATGTCTTGACGAGAAAAGGTTTGTAAGCAATGATTCTTTTAAATTTCAGATGGTTCGAACGTACGTTAGGAAGACTTATAGACAAACATGGGATATCGGAGCGATGGAATTGGCTGTTGGAGGCTTCTAGACAATTCAACGTGCCAAAGACCACTACCGAAAGATACATTCTGATCCTTCTGTAATGTACTGCTAAAATATTCTGACGGAATCTCCTATATATGTGAGAATCATCGGCAAATATTTCAACAATTAACTTTAAGTTACCTACTATAGTGTTAATGTAGATAAAAAATAAAATCGGCTGCAGGATATTTCCCTGCGAAACTACTAATCTAATACTTATTTCCTTGGATAAAATACCATCTAACGTAACACGCTGAGATAATTTTTCTAGATAATGTTTTATGCATCCAACAACTTTTTTGTCGATTCCCTTTCCACTCAGCTTTTGAATAAGCTTTTCCTGGGACATAGTAATAAAGACTCACCACTGACAGCATCCATTATAATAAAGAGTCACAAATACACCTTAAGCTGTCAAATATTAAACCAGGTCTGACGCACGCTTCGCTGCCTTTTCAGCATCTTCAAATGACCAGCTGTGACTGAGATTTTTTATTTCGGAATTGTTTACCTTTTCTTTTCCAAGTGGGTGTTCGTCCAGTTATTTCACTGTTACAACGCCCATGATTGTCTTGTTCTTGGTTTCATCGCTTGACTTACTTAACTTAAGTCTATATATTCTTTTATCGCTTGAAATTGACCTCTTGTCCTTGACCGTCCACACTTACATTCATTGACTGCATTGCTGAATTTTCGATTTTGTCTTGTACGTTTGCTTGTATCTACATTTAATTCCACTCTTTACTTCAGTCTACTGGATATCATGTTTATTACAACTCTACATTAGATTAAACTTACACTTATAGGGTTGGGTGGCTGGGCTTTAGGCTGATTATTCGGTTGATTGGCCTTAGTGTAACCATGACCAATTCTCCATTCCCTAAGGATTGCAACAAATTCTTTGAATCAAATCTTAAAAAAATATACTTTGGGGTTGATATTTATTTTTTAAAACGCTGTAAGAACCATGGTATTTTCCCCAGCATTAAATTAACAAATGGACAATAAAGTATTACTTGATTACTTCCCCGACGTTTGGTTGAGATATGTAGACGACATTTTTGATACATCTCTTCTGAACATTGATTCATTTTTATCAAAACTAAATGAATTGTTCCCTTCAATTAAATTTACCTACGAAGTGGAACATAATAATTGCCTACCGCTTTTAGATGTTCTGGTTTCTAGAGTTTCCAACCATCTTGAGTTTGACGTTTACAGAAAGTCTACGTCATCCAATAACTTTATCCCCAATTCCTCTTTCTATCCTTTACAACATCGGCACGCCGGAAAGTTATTATTAGATTCAAAGAGCATTTTGCTCACTTTAAGTCAGGAAGGTATTCAAACTCTGCTGTTGCCCAGCATATGTTTGATTTTACACATAATATTACGTTCATTAATTTAAGTCTTGTCCATATTTCTAATTTCGGTTTAGATTCTTGGGAAAATTTATTCGTTTAAAACAATCGTGAACAGTTGACGTATTGTGATACAGATTTCGATAAAACCTTATTTAGTCTGCTTGACATCGCTTAGCGTTGTTCCTTTGTCTCCTTTCTCTGACCGGTAATTAATTTTTGAACCTCAGTCACAGCTGGTCTTTTGAAGATGCTGCAAAGGCAGCGAAACGTACGTCAGACCTGGTTTAATATTTGACAGCTTAAGGTGCAGTTGTGACTCTTTATTACTGGGACATAGTGTCAAAACATTTTCTAAAATATTGAAAAATGTATCGGGTCAAATAACTTTACAAACCAATCAACTGATATATCTTTGGGACTCGTCTCCGATTCATTACTCGGGATGAAACCGATTTCTGCACTCCCCGTGAAGTATTTCTTGTAGAGCCGGTTAAGTAAGCAAGCCTATAGTTTTGTTCTTCCAGATCTTGGTTCGTATGCTTTCAGCTCTCTCAGTCGCCAGTGAATGCCTCTTTGCTACCAATGCAATTATAGGAACTCAGGCTTCTGCCACCGTTGCCCCTTACGCTCACGAACTTCTTTAGTCGGAACCTATTAAATATATTCCTTACGCTTTTATGCAGAGAAACTCCATGCACTCTTTGATATAACTTTTAAAACCCGAAAAGTTTTAAATTAAAATATATAGATAGTGAAGGCGAATTTGCGATTCAATGAACGCAAAAAGTATACCTACCAACATAATAGAGAAGATTTCAATCTTAATGGTCATGAGAAACCTGTTTGATTGAAATATATTTACCTTTACGTACTTAATAAATGAAGGAAGAAGAACTTTAAGACTGGAGAGGAAAAAATCACTTGATATATAAAAATCTGATGTGGCCAGCACATGACTTTCTCCATATATAAGATGTAAATATTTATCTACGACAGTAATTTCGATCTCTATATTCCATCTAAACTTGGAAGATTAGTGATTAATTTATACATTATTATCTTTTACGTCACAAAAGTTATAAATAATGTTTTTCGGGACATGATCGATGAAAAACGATGAATTTGGCCTTTCGCCCACAGCGCCCACTAAAGAACATAGTTAGCAACTTCCGGTTTATCAGTATTTCATGAATAACTCCTAAACAATCAGTGATACAAAAATATGTTTCATACAAAAGTTATAGTAAATTGTATTTTCTAAAACATTTATGAATAATAGTATATACCTAAATATCATATTTATGGAGATATTTTGAAAACCGGAAATGAGCTTTGAAGAATGTAGCTCGACTATCGGTTAACCGATTTACTCCACAAACTAATCAACTCTAACGACACCAACCAAAGTACTATATATGAAATTTGGTGTTGATCCGACAAACATCTTTCATGTTAGAGCGCCCACAAAGTACATAATCATCTTCTTCCGGTTTACCAGTATTTCACGAATAACTCCTAATCAACCGGTGATACAAAAATATGTTAAATACAAAAGTTATAGTAAATTACATTATCTAAAACTTTTATAAGTAAGTCAATATACCTATATATCATATTTATGGAGATATTTTGAAAACCGGAAATGCGCTTTAATGAATAAAGCTCAACTTCCGTTTGACCGATTTACTCCAAAAACTAATCAACTCTGACAGCACACACTACAGTACTATATATGAAGTTTGGTATTGATACGACTAATAGTTTTTACGTTAGAGCGCCCACTATCACACACACACACACACACACACACACACACACATACACACAGACATCATTCCGAAAATGGTCAAAACGTGTTCTAGGGGCCCCAAAACGTGTATTTCCGTTGAAATCTCGAAGTCGAATTTTTTCATGAAAACAATACTTTCTCTATACTTCGTATATGGAGAAAGTAAAAATGACATTTATTGGCACCTGTACTCCAAATGCGAACCTTATGCAAAAAATAATATCTCTGCAGTGCGCTCTGCTTTTGCGAAGGTTTCAATGATAAACATATTTCTTGATGCTCTCGAACTGCATTTTGAAATTGATTAATTCCCAATTTTTACTCTCTCTCTCCATGGCTGGATTTTATCACCTAGGCCGAATTGAAAACGTATAACACCATTTCTATGTGGCAGGAATCGGTTTGAGATAACTTCATTAGACTCATATTCATCATAGGCAATCCTTCAGATAAATTTTTCCGACTGTATATTAACAGAAGGTGATATAATATTTGATGAAATATATTAGCCAATAGCCACTTAAAAAATTTTATAAACCTTTCATACCACTCATAATGGGAGCGGATTTAGGGGAGTCGATAGGAATTTCCGATGCCATTTAATCAATTGGCTGAGAAACTCTTTCACGAAAGTGAATATAAATACCATTATTATCTTAATTATTCCAATAAATTAATAGAAGACTCATCGAAGAAAGGGGAATTTATAACTTCTTTGTTTCCACGCTCAATCAGAGTATAGAAGTGTGGCAACGCTATCCTCAACCTAATCTACCCAGGACACCCTTTGGAGTTCCATATTGCGAAATGGAAATGGAAATGTTTTTTTTTGCGATTACTTCCTTCAAACGTTTTCTCGATGCTTCTCGGAGATCACGATCGATCTTTACTGGAACTCGTTCTTTGCTGAAAATTTCATAAAAGCTTCTGTCGGTAATCAGATTTTCTCACCTGGAGAGGTTTCAAACCGATGGACTTTGTCATAACCCTAACACTGTTGTCAAACATGTAATATCCTTTAACGAAATGATCTTCTCTGCATCCGGCCATCTCAAACTCGGAGATTAAACCTACTTAGCGCGGCTTCCAAGTCACCAGGCAGTATTCTAGACTAGGTCGAATAAGATGAATATTAGCCATTTCTTTGACTCTGGATGAAAATGTACTTACGTTTTACCAGTTAATCTTCGAATTGTAATCGCTTTCTTTATCGCACCTCAAATATATGTTCTTGAAATAGACTACTGCTAAACGTGACTACTAAGTATGTATTACCACCCACGAACTCTAAGGGGTGTCTCGACATTTGGCACTGATGGAGAATATCGTTTGTAGAACGCATGAAACTCATATTGACGAATTTATTTACATTTAAATCGAACTGCCCAGGGACGGATCTAGAAAAAAATTTCCGGGGGGGTCCGATCGAAAAATATGGGATATTTCGGCTTTCACAAAACGTGACGTTAGAATTGTGTTAGTCAAACTCGATTTTTTTCGCTGGTGATTGCTTATTAAATTGTGTTTTTATTTGCGTTATTTGAGTTTCATTTTCGAAAAATAGGCACAAGAATAAAAAGTTTAATAAAAGTAACTGTCGATTGTGATCATAATTAATCAGAAAAATGTTTTTATTAGATGTTAAAAACATACTATATAATATTATGAAATATAAAAATGACTTATTGACAGTATACGAATTAAATGACGACATTTGAATATAGACAATCCACAGTCTTGAAAATCAGGCAGGCCATTTACAGGGTAATGTGAATTCTTCTCGTTTTTCTTGCAAGAATATCTAGTATTCGATCACTGGTAACATCCACATCTCTGTGAATGTTAAGCAGCGCCAGTCCATTCAGTCGTTCTTCTCCAGTCCTGTTGCGCAAATAAGTCTTCAGTCTTCGCAAAGTGGAGAAGGACCGTTCATTGGAGGCAACTGTAACAGGCAATGTGCCACAAATTTGGAGAAACCTGTAGATCTGCTTGTAAAATTTTTCATCGCAGACGTCCAGAGCTTCGATGAACGTTTTTGGCCGCTCTTTTGCAGGCATGTTTGAACAGAACCTGGAATCAGAAACAAATTATTTACTTTACATCGACCCTTTATTTTTCAATTTTGAAAAACTTATAATATAATACCTCTTCCACATCTTCATGTCAAATTGTAAGTCTTCCGTAGTCCCGGTGACGTCATTTGGCCATTCTTCTTCGAAAACATGGACGGTTTTGTTTAATTCTTCTTCATCGAGTTCTGCGCATTTTGCTGGAATGATATTCTGTATCCTTGACAGCAGTGCTCGATGTTCAAGAAATCTCGCGTGCAGCTCTTCAAGATATTTATCCAAAAATGGAATGAATATGGATCGCCGATAATATTCTTCAGCGTTTCCATTATAGTTCTCCCGATTATTTTGACGTCCTGCTCGTCGAGGAACAGTGATCTCAGTACCAATATTCTCAGCAATTTGGGTCGCTGATTTGAACATTTCGTGAATTTCTCATCGGCTCTGGTAGGCATCTCCTTTATTTCTTCATGAACATCATTTGCATAACGGACACATTCACTCAAATTGCAATCTTCTTTTTGCAAATTTTGGCTCAGGTTTTTCGTCAAGCTGAACACTGGTTTCATCACAACCAATGCAATGATGAATTGAGTTGTTTGGATGGAAGCAAGCAAGCTGTTTGGCTGTATTCCATCATATTTTATTCTCAGCTCATCCAGTTCTTCGAGCGTTGAACAGATAAATTCCAGTACTTCATGGAACAGTCCCAGAGAAGCCAAATGTTCGACCCAACGCGTTTCGCAAAATTTTAGAAGACGCGTCTGCTTGGCACCAGAGTTTGCTGTCAGGATGTGGTTTTTCAACAAATTTCCAGCCTTGCTGGATAGACGAAAGAAATTGACGACTTGCTTGACTGTTCCTATACAGTTCTGGATCGGCGTAATGTTGCACGCGTGGGTAATAGCTAGATTCAGGTTGTGGTTTGCACAATGAACATAACGAGCGTCTGGACATGTCTTCTTAACAATAGCTGCACATTCTTTGAACTCTCCACTCATTGCTCGAGCTCCATCATAACCTTGAGAATGAAAAATTTCAAAATATTCCGTATAAATTATTGTATTAATCAAATTTTTTCCCAGGGTTTTAGAGCCGCTGTCTTGACAAATCCGATCTAGGAACTTATGTGATTTAAATTTTTTAAGCGACATAAAATCAAACTCAGATTGGATTTTTGAAGGCTCTTTCAAACTCCAATTACTGTAGAATCGGGTTTTCAAGTCGTTTGGTAAATCAGTTGTAAGCACTAAAACTCTAACGATTAAAGTTAAGTTAAAACTCTAATGATATTAAATCCACATTGTTATTGTAAGGTTCTGAAAAAATTTGATCTAGATCGGATACCAAAAGTACTTGAAAAAATTCAATCCGGATAAGATTGTTAAAAGTTATTTTTTAATTGTATCCAGATTGGATTTTATTACGTTAAAAAATCTAATCCTTGAGTGGTAACTAAATCCAATCCAGCGTGAATTTCCCTGGGCTCCTAGAAAATCTAATCCAAATCTAAAATGGAAAGCGGCTTCAAAACCTTGCTTTATTTTTACACTTTCATGTTATCGTTGTCCTAGTTAATTTAAGTTTTATTCAGCTCACCTTGCCCTTTCATGAAATGGGTGTCCACTCCAAGTTTCTGCAAAGTTGTTAGCAGCGTATTTGCAAGGCCGGCACCAGTCATGTCCTCTACAGGAACGAAGCACAAGAAATCTTCTCTGATCGTGTGACTCCCTCCAATTTCTTGAACGAATCTAGCTCCAATCGTGAATTGGTGAATCCCACTGACATCAGATGTTTCATCTGCAGTTACAGTGAAACACTTCGTCTCATTGATGCGTCTCACTAAGTCTCTAGTGATGATTTCCGCTCCAGCATCGATGATCTCGTTCTGAGTTGTATGGCTCAGATATGTTGCATTACCACCCGCTACCCTTAAATGTTCTTGCAGTGCTACATCTCCACTATCTATAGCAAAACGCAAAAGTGCCCTGAAATTCCCGTCATTCTCTTCTGGCATATCCAGTGGTAAAGGGCCATCATCTCGACGTCCTCGTAGTGCCAGTCCTTGTCTGCAGCAGAATAAGACCGCGCGAATGATTGGAGCAAGCTTCCGTCTGTTTTCCAATTGCAGCCGTTTTCGGCTCCGGTCGATCTCAATGATGACGTCATTTTTCTTGTTTTCATATATTAGCTTGAAATTCTGTGCATCATCGGAGGCGTCCAAGTGATATCTCTTAGTTTGGTGGTCTTGAAATCTTTCTAAAGCTCTCTTCCAATCTTTGACACAAGATTACACTAACGAATTTAAACGTTCATGCTTTCCTTTTCCAACTCCCTTTTGCGCGAATAAAATCCAAACTCGACAACCATCTTCAACAGCTGAGTATGTTAACCAAGGATACTTTTGTAACCACGAAAGTTGAAATCTCAAATTCTTTTTGTTGATTTCCGTTGCTGGAAACACAAAATCAGCATCTGGTGTCCATACATTAACAAGAAGATCGTACATCTCAGTATTGTCGAGTTTTCTTCTGCAAAACCGTTGGACATCATTAACATGATCTTGCAATTTTCGTGACTCCTGTAATTCATAAAATTATTTTTTTTTTTCGATTTACACAATATTGATTGGAGAAAAATTTTTATCTTTATTGATCATCATTCGCAAAAATTATAATTATGGATAGTTGACAATCATTTCTTAGCATCACAGTGATTTATGAGGAGAAATATATATGGAACTATACACTAATATGTATGATTAATTTTGAAATGTATATTATAAATATATCTATATCCATACGATATGTTGGTCAACACAAAATTGAAATTTTATCAAATCTTGAGTAAATTTAAAAAATATAATCATTAAATTATTGGAAAAAGCAGATAAAGAGATAATAAGAATAACAATTTGGATTATAAAAATTGTGAAATATTCAGATTTTAATAATTAAGGTTTCAGTAAGTAAACTCTACCACCTAAATGTGTTCTCAACGATTCGCTGTTGATTTTTGTAGCATTAATGTTTCAATATTAGGAAAGTTTTTGAATATCATCAATGAGTACTACTATTACGATGATATTTTATATGTAACTCATATTTCACATATGAATGACGGAGAGGAAAAACCGAACAAGAGACAGATATAAAAAACATGTTTTCCATCTCCACAAGTTAGGTTTTTCCTCTCACCCGTTCAAATATGCCATAAACCTAGAAAAAAATATTCGTCACTATTGGGATTAGATCCCAGTCCAACAGAGTTTAGGCTTCGCGACGAGACTAATTTATCCCGCTCGGCAATCACAGCTTATTTAGGACCAAAGTAAGATCTTATACAAGGAGGAATTTCGAGAAGTTACTTATTTATCACATAAACCGCGATTAGTCACATAAAGTTTATCTGTAATACCTGCATCTTGCATATTAGTTACATATATCTCACATCCCAGATGAAACTGAGGCGACCAGAATCCTACGAAAACCCGACCACCGTGGTCGGATCAGTTCCGTCTGGGATATAAGTCACTGCTCTCGAAAAGTCCCAAATTATTTTGACAATCTATTGTTCTATTTCAAACTCAATTTTATTCTGTCTTTGTAATACAACCTTTTTAATAACAGAATATTACCTAACGCATTCAACTATGTGACTCGAATTTTATTCGACATTATATTATGTAAAAATTTGAAACACTTACTTTCAGTTCAGGTTCATGATCGTCTTCCTTGTCATGCCTCGATTTTTTTGCTGTTGATAATTCTTCGGCCTGTTCAACTGATCGCTCACGTTTAGTATCAGCACTTTCTGTTTTAAAAAAGACGTAATTTTTATACATGCCATTTTTATTGGAAATAGCTATGCGGATTCTAAATGTCAATCGTTTATGAGGTTTCAGCGTTAGCAAGGCTCCCACGTCCCTTAAGGTATAGGTTTAGACTGGCGAGCAACTTGCGACAGAACTCGCGCGAGAGACTTCCGTTAAAGTTTACACTCTATGCAATAAGTTGTCGCGACTTTCTGTCGGAAAGTCGCGAGAGTTCGGACTTCCCCATGTTCTCGCACAGGTGTTTACACTATCTGCAACTTACATCTTACTTACATCATTTACATCTTACTTACTTACTTGTTAGACTTGCGCGAGTGTTTATTATCGAGACGAGCATTGGTATTATCTACGCGTTATTTTCTCATACGTTGGCATGGCGCCGCCGGTAAGACACGTTCGTATTGCTGCGGCTTTGGTGATTTTTGATTATTATCAGAATAGAAGAAAGAAAAATCGATCGTGTTGGGTGAGAGAATGAGTATTGTCAGTAGTTTCCGAAGATTCTACTGTTCCTTGAATAAATTTCACTGTCTAAAAGTATTTCCAAGGACTAATTATTTCATCTGCCCCCAAACCACTTTTCTTTGTTTTCATTTTTTTACTTCCTGCATGAATTGGCTTCTCAGGTTATGAAGCTTCCTGTAAATTTCATTCGGACTTTCAATCAGCTTATCTGCTATAGATTGCAGAGATTTCTGTTTGAAAGTGTGATTCCTGTAATTGTCGCTCTTTACATTCCACAGTGAGGTATTTTTTTCATACGAAGAAATCAGCGTTCTTATATCGGTATCAATCCACACCTTTTTACTTTCCGCCACATTGAAAACTTGCAACTCAACTCGCAAAATATCAAACTCGATCGGAAGCTCTGCGAGAAGTTGCGACAATCCAGAGAAGCGTGTTCAGACTGGCAGGCGACGGAGTAGCGAGAGAGTTCCTTCAAGTTATCGGAAGTAGTCTCTCACTGCTGTTTAGACTGGCGACGAAGATGTCGGACAGAAACTCGCGCAAATTTCTCGCCAGTCTATATGCACCTTTATAAAGTTAACGCATCCTTCGTCGTCAGTGTAATTCACAGTACACACTACAAATAATTCGTGTTTAAAATTACCTGTACAGCACACCGTCCCGAAATTAGAATATCTGGGCGTTTTAAGGAGCTTCTCTGGTTCTTGACGGTCTACAAATAGTCTACGGACATCCGTAGCAATCCGGAGACCGTCTCCTACGGTTGAAGGACCGTGTGCTGTACGGGTACAGTAGAACCTCGATCTATCGTTTTTGAAGGGACCGAGAGAAAAAGACGACGAATGCGGGAAAACGATCAAAACGGGAAATGTAGACTCAGCTCACACTATTAAAACGAATACATAACGAAAGTTTATCCAAAGAAAACCCCTAAAGATTTCGAAAAAAACGTACTGAACTCCTAGAGACGGTAAAAACAGAGTGAAATATGCCAGTAAACTGAGATGGACAAACAGGGCTCGTACTCGCACCCATGTGAAAGCTCTCCAATAGGATACAATGTATTAAAACAGCCCCGGATGTGTTTAAAAAATCGGCCGTTTTGAGCTAGTGCTACGACAGCCTTAAAAAAAGTTTATGCCAAGCTCTCAAAGAAAATTTTTGTCGCAATTCCTAATACATTGTCTTTCTTCCTCGATTGGGCCAAAAATCTGAACGATGGATGCGGGAAAATAATATTTCGATGGACGATGAATGCGGTATTACTTTACATGTCTCCTTATGGACCCAAGTAGGGACTATAGAAAATAAACGATAAATCCGGGAAAACGACAAATGCGGGAACGATGGATCGGGGTTCTACTGTATTGAGATTTGAGGGAGTCTGATATTTCGGGGGGGGGGGGGGGGTCCGGACCCCCAGGACCACCCCCCTGGATCCGTCCCTGGAACTGCCAATTTATATATCATCCTCATATAAGTCCTGGTCGTTCTATAACATAGTGCTATAATTTACCAACGAAATCTCTCTGTACATGACAGTATCATCGGAAAATAGTCTGAAGTCAATCGTGAATGCATGCTGTGATAACATAAGTTTTTGTAGAGAATACGAGAACATTAACAACGAAGATAATCGTAAAAATCATGTAAGTAGTGAGATTATTCTAGAATGAAGTACATAGATACGAATATAAATTAATAAATGGGGATATTAATGTAAATTAAAAGGTTTAACGACAATCTTTAGAAATAACATAACTATAAGCATTACGAATCATTAGTTTCGCGAACACTATAATTTATTAATATATTATATTTCATAGCTCACTGAACCAAATACATTTATCATATACTGAACTCTCATCTAAATGAACAACAAATATCTAATCAGGAAATACATGGTATCATTGAACGATGTTACGATATCGTTTTTCTACGTCTATGGTGGATTGCTTTTCGTGTGTGAGTTTCTGTGCTTTTTATTATATGCCTATTATATTTCTTCTTTTCTATTTTAATTACATATAATTATTGTATCATCCTCTCCAAAGAGAATTTAAAATTAAGTTCTTTTTCTACGTTTTTTTAATTAATACGTAGTACACAATTAGTACGTAGTATATTACGTAATTCAACTTTTATCAAAATGGAAAACAAAAATCTGCACATAAAATACACTGATTTCCTTGAACGACCTTATGATTACGTTGTTCTACGCTGAATAATTTTTGGTTATGTGGCAATTTCGTCGATAATTTCGTGCCGACGTGACGGCGTGACCGGAGTGACCAGAGTGAATCTGACTAGAGTGAATCTGACTTATGGTGACTTAGGGTGGCGAAGGGTGGCGCCTTCGACTCCTGTTCGCTTTTTATGCCAAATGGTGGAAGAATACAAAATCTTTGTCAAGAGTCAAAAGTTCGAACTGAGATTATTCCGCGGTTACGTGTGAAAGGCGTGCCAGCCAGCGCTCCTGTCCCGTTCACTGTGTGACCGTGAACTCAAGGGCGAGTCTAGATTGGTTCTGGTGTGAGGAGTTGGGGCTGCTCGAAGACACTTTTGCTAAGAGACTTCTTGAAGAAGGTTGTTGTGAGGAGAGAATGTTTCGACGTCTTGTGAATTCGGAGTCTTCCCGAATCGACGTTCGTATTGGGTGATTTTGTACTAATTGTAAATGAGCAGTTCAATTTAAAGTGTTATTTTGTTGTATGATATTGTTTGACCTCTTAATATTATTACTTATTATATTTATGGTTGAAACTCATTCTCTGATTGATTTCCCGATGTTCGATATCCCGAGCTGATTGCTGTTCAGAGTAGTTATTGAGTTACCGAATGTTTTTCAGTTCTTTCCGAGTACAGAAAAATAAGGTGGCACAGTTAGTATAAACAATCTTTGCATGTATCATTGTATGAATGTTATTTTCTCATCTTCTCCGAACGGGCTTTAGAATAAAGATCTTTTTCTACGTTCCTTAAAACTATTTACATAATTACGTTGCCTATTGTCTGTTTGTTTATTTAATTAGAAACGGAGTTCATTGTCGTGGTAGACTCCATTTAATGAATATAGGATTATTGTGCAGTATGTCTTGCACTGAACCGAATAGTACACAGGTAATCTATCACAGGTCTATTTATTTTCCGCATTTTTATCTTATGCAGATTTTTATTCTAACTTTACTGTGTTTGGCGTATTTCCTTAAAATAATTTTACGATTGCTTATTCATTAAAGACTCCCGAATCACAGAAACGTGAAAGGCTTTCGAAATAATTATTTTACTATCATATTATTTGGTGAATCTAGAATCTCACTCATTTGAAAATTATTTATACGATAGACAGTGGTATAATTAAAAAAAATTCTTTCCATACATGTTATAGCTGAATGTTGAAAAATGTAACTTTCATCAAAACGGACTGCGAATATCTGCACGGTCAATGAATTATTCGGGAATATATACTGTGATAATATAAGTTTATGTAGAGGATACAAGACCATATACCAACGAAGATAATCGGAAAAGTCATGTAAGCAGTGAGATTATTCGTGGATGAAGTTGAAAATTCTACACTGAATCTAATTAGGGGGAATAGGTAAGGAATTTAGATTTAAAATTCTCATTAGTTACTGGCGAAGTAAGTATTATACCGGATCAAGTCTACCAGTACCTGAGTAAAAGTAAGTACAACTGAAATTTACATAATCCAAAAATATTAATTTATGAATATTAATGTAAATTAATAGTTTTAACGACAATCTTTAGAAGTAATATAACTACAAACAATACGAATCATTACAAACACGGCCACTACAGTTTAGTAATAGTATTTTACTTCATTCTCACTTAGCACAATGCATTTATCATATATTGAATTATGACTAAAAATTTCCTTCGCCATTGCCTTTTCTGATTCCTACTTTATGGCGTTGTATATGTTTCGTCTTTTCTATTTTAATTACATATAATTATTCTGTCAGCCTCTCCAAACAGAATTTGTTCTTTTTCTACGTTTTCTTAAACTAATACATAGTGCACAATTAATACATTGTGCCTTACGTCACTAACTTCATCAAATTCATTCTTTTTTGGCGTATTTCCTTAATTTAATTTTACGTTTGCGTATTCATTAAGCCGGGTGGCCACCGAATGCGAAGCTGCGCTGCGCTGAGTTGAGCTGGACAGAGTGACGCGGAGCGAATCGTATCGAAGTTTTAGTCTCCGAGGGTCGGCAATTGGATGAGGAGCTGAACTGAGCGAAGCGATTCCTTTGTAAACTAACAAGATGGCGTAAGATTAGCCTTTAGCTGCCGACTGAGAATTGAATTCTCTGATTACGGTTAAATCACAGAATTTCCGCAAGAGTCGGATTCTGTCACAATATTATGCTCTCACACTTTAATTAAGATATTATTTACAGCCATTGGACACGAATTTATCTATTTCGCTAATAGCATATAATTTTCCTATCGTTCGTACCTCACTCGAATACACATTTCATTTTGTAATGACGGAACTGATAGTATAAATAGTTCTTAGTTTAATATTAACATAGATAAATTATTTTGTAAAGAGCATCAAAAATCACTTTACTCACGTAAGCATGGCAACTCAATTTTTCTTTACTCTTCATCCATCTTTACTTTTGCTGACGGGACGGGATCTCGAAGAGGAGCACAAGCCATTTTTTAAACATACTTCTAATTGTCATATTTTTATTCTTTTTAATGGTGCATAAATGAATATCCTACTGTTATTGGTTTTAATGCGATGGTTTTTAAGCTGGTGTTCCTCTCCGAGACCTATTGGCAATGTCACAGCATTAGTTTTCTATTTAAAAAACTGACCTACGCTCGATGATTATATTTACGAGAAAATTATTCTCGGTTGCAGTGAACCTTTCCGACGACATTTTCTCAATGATTGCGTTCCGCTAAGACGAGTGAATATCTTAAATTGGGATTTAATTGAAGTGTAATCACATTGGAAGTCATTAAATTAGGTGTCCGATCACGATTATCATAGATTGACAAAGTGATTAATTTTTGTGAAATTGAATCGTTCATCAATTATTACATTAATGTTTCTGAAAGAAAGCTGTAATTAGGAATTAATCACACCTTTCAAGTTTATAAATGTGAATCTTTCACACACTGATATCAATTCAAAAACTCCCGATGAAAGAAGCAAAGGCTCCCCCCCTCCACCACTATCACGTTGAGAGCTGTGGAGGGGGAAGCTGACTTCGCTTCAGCACGAACCACGACCGTTCGGAAGATGTGCCTTGCGAAGCAGAGTGAAGTCACAATTCTCAACTCAACTCCGCTTCGTATCCGGTGGCCGCAGCTGAATTGAAAAGTATAGATTAAAAATTTTAACCTTTTAGATAAAAGTATAATATTTTGTATCTAAGTGACCTAAAACTCAAGTATCGAGGTTCCCTAAGGAAAAGAAAGCCAAAGATGACCAAAGGTCTTGAGAAAGGAATCAGGAACAGATTGGTGAAATTCTTGGTTTGGAGTGTGCTGCTTTATGGGTGCGAAAGGTGGACTTTAAGAAAGGAGGAAGTCAAACGTTTGGGGGGCTGAAAATGTGGGTAAGACGTGGAATGGAAAAAGTAAGTTGGGTTGAGAAGAAAAAAAATGCAGAGGTGCAGGATATGGTTGTGGAGGAGAGGGATTTAATTGAAATGATTAAGTATCAATAGAAGAAATAGGTGGGTCAAATATTTAGGGGAAAGGGATTGATGAAGACTGTAGGACAAGATGTTGGATGACTTAAAGGGTGGGGTTAACTATAAGAAAATGAATGAAAGGGCGCTGAATGAGGATTTTTGAGTGTATCTCTACCGAAAGGCAGAACACTCAATAATGAAACTGACCGTTTCTAAAATTCAAGGTCGATTATTTATCTTTTTATTTATTTCTTATACCCCACAAACGTCCATTTTCTGGACTTTTACAGCGGTAGGTATTAATGACAACAATCACGCAGGAGGATTCCCTAATCGGAAAAATCCGACTAGCCGGGATTCGAACCCGGGACCGTGGAGAGATACCATGCGAGCACGCTAACCACTCGGCCACCATGGCCGGTTATCATGAATGGTTTCAACTGAAATTCAGTAATTGCGTGTAATTGAATGGTAGATTGCAAATCGTGCCTTGGCGCCAACCAATGATCATAAGGTAAAAGATATACTGTTGATGCAACATTCATTACTTCTGTTCACATGCATGGTCATAGAATTTTCACCTTCTCTGTAAAAAATCATACAAAATTTGGAATTCCCGCCATACATTTCAAATAGTAGAGACGCCTGGTGTCATACCCTGGAACTTTTTTAAGTTATGAATACATATAACGACCTGGTAGGAGTAAAACGTATTTAGTCCAAAGTTTGAAGTCTATTTCATACCGAAAACAAATAAGTTTCCATTATCTCCACTTGCAATGCATAAAGGAATGTAAATGTTGCTCCGGCATTGAACCTAGGATCATTAGGGAAACCGTAAAATTCTTATATTAAACGGATTTATGATCTCTATTCAAATGCCGGATTTTACGATGGCATATCATCGGGAAAGGGATTAAAAAAAATCCTAAATATTGCCACAATGTATTTAAATAGGAAAATCTCCTGTCAAACTAGCGCACATTTAGTGACATTTATATAGATATTGACACAGCGCGTTTTCTAGGACCTCTATGAATTTGAATTCCCTATCCTACCGGGATGTAGCTTAAAATATTTTCGAAACTTATTCATAAATAATTCATATGATATTGATATGAAGACTTCAAGAAAAAGCAAAAAGGAATTTCAAATATATCTGTTCCACCAAAATTATCCTCAGTTTGTTTTCAGGTAGATTTGATAAATACCACGACAAAAGGACATATAAGATAATCTCATCTCTTACTGCATGTGCACGTATATTGAGGAGAAGGCCAGGTAAAAGAAAGGTAGTGGTGGATCTAGAAAATATAAAACATACATGGGTAACTTTCTATTCCTCAGAGAGAAGCAATGAGGCTTAATTTTTTTCGTGTGGGGTACCCTCTGGTCATTGGAGTGAGGAATCATTCCCCAAGGTGGTGGAGTCCCACAAGACCAAAGACATAAGATGGAAAAGACAATGGGAAACCACTCCATCGAAGACATTACCATATGATGTTTTCACACAATACAAACCTTTGGGCGTTAAATCCCACCAAAAATTCCCAACAGGTATAAACGCTAAATCAAATATCATCACATAGAAGAATTCTTGTTTTGAGGAATCCACAGGGAGAGGAGAATATAAACAGTTTTTCTGTATGATCTATTTTCGTGATTAAGTTGATGGAGTAGGTGGATTATGCCAGTTAAATGCAGCATATCTTTTGTCAGAAATTTCTTTCACTCAAGAAGTTTGGTTTGATCCCAAAGAGCCAATTACCTTACCCTATGCATTTAAGATATTATGTCTTGATAATGGAGTCTTATTTCAGGATCTTCCTGCTATATCAAACTTTGCATTAAATATGATCAAGTCTTACCATGTTATAATGTGTATTCACAACTGCCAATAGGTCCTGGGTCTCCTTGTGTCTCTTAAATTAGAAATTGTAAAAATTTTTAAGATTTTTTGAACCCATTCCCGATAACATAGAAACATAAAACTTAGCAAGTGAATAAAGATCATAAATAAATTTCATAAACTTTGTTTTAGGTTTCCCTAATCATCCTTGGTTAGATCCCAGAGAGCCGTTTACATTACCATATGCGATTCAGATGGGGATAACAGAGTCTTCATTTTGGACCTTCCCGATATAATATCAACCTCAAAATTTGAATTAAACAAGTTTTTCAGCTACCAGGGCATTATATGTATTCACATCTTCAAAAAGATTGTGGGTTCGACCGCAGGTGTCTCTACTATTTAAAACATTTGGCGCGAACTTAAAATTATTTATGATTCATTTACGGAGAAGGTGGAAATTCTACAGCCTAGCATGTGAACAGAAGTTATACATGCTAATTCTCTTAAGATTTTTGAAAAGTCTTTGCAAGGTATAGTAGTTTAAACTCATGCTTGCAGTATGCAAGCAACTTTTACTCATATTAATATAATAATAAAAACTCTTTATTTGGCGAGGTTAGGCCCATTAGGACCTCTCTTACACCTAACTATTAAGGGTAACTAACATTAATTACAAACAAGGAGGAAATAAATACAAATATATATATATATATATATATATATATATATATATATATATATATATATATATATATATATATATATATTGTAACAATGCAAACCCCCCCCCCATTTCCATATTGTATTTCGTGTTTTTTGTGTGCAATGAGTGAGGAAGTTAGTGTTGCGATTTTCGGGAGTGCTTTTTTTGTGTTGTGGGTAATGTGACATTTGGACGCAAGAGGGCGGATGGCATGAAGAAGAGGGCAGAAGGCCTGGGGAAGAAGGCAGAAGACGGCGGAGGAGTCCAGAGAGAGGAAACGGAGCTCCGGCGGACCGGGAAAACGCCGCAGAGCTTACCTCGGGCTATTTGATTGTATTAAGCATTGTCAATTGGAATAAAGGACGTTTTTGTTACTGTAATCGAAGGAAAAATTCGTTACATTTGGTGCCGTGACCAGGATACAAACAGGAGTACGACGCTATTCGGTTATTGGAGGTACGAGTGGTTGAATTAGTTTAGTGTTAGATCGAGATTTTGTTAAAGTCGTGTAAGAGAATTGTTTTTTTTGTGTCTACTTTCGTTGGCTATGTTTTTAATTTTCCCTGTTACTAACTCTCCCTTTCCATGGTCCATCCCATGACCTGTAGTGAAGTCTCCCCGATGGACCTCGGAGGAGTGAAGAAATAGATTCCTTTATCCAATTCTTAATCTCGTTTGTTTAGGATAACTGATAGGGATATTCAATCAAGTGGGTCGTTAGGAAGTCGCCAGTCGACCGCCGAAAATTGTTAATTTTTGATCTAGCGTAAAATAGATTATCTTCTTTATATTGGTAGTTCTTGATATTTGTTGATAGTAGAATGGATTTATCCAAAGATCCGTACATGAGTTACCGGGACCCAGTGCGGATTTCCGAATCTGATGACGCTGATGAGACCCCCGGGAGTCTCGTACCGGGGATGCAGGGAATGCAGTTGGGAGACGATGTTGAGACGTCTAGGGCAAATGTGGCAACGCCACCGAAGGCTATTGAAGGGGACGCGGGTAACCTTAATATGCTCGTGCAGCTTTTGAAAGAAGAGAATAGAAAAAGGGAAGAAAGGGAAAAGAGAGATAGAGAAGAGAAAAGAAAAAGGGATGAAAGGAATGAGAGTCGATGGGCCGAGTTAATTGCTTCGTTTAAGAACAAGATAGAAGAGCAGGACCACAAGGTCCAACGCGTAGAAAATGACGCGGCCGAGGTCGAAGGCCGAGTTCGCGATCTCAGAACAGTCTGAGTCTGCATGCCGGTAAAATCGGGCTGGCCGAGGCCAGAATCGACCGAGTCGAAAATAGGTTGGAATTGGCGAATAATAAACTAGATCAAATGGAATACCCTGGTGTTACCCAGAGTGTCGGAACTCTGTCACCAACTTGGGCCATTAAACCGATTTTTCGCGGCGAAGATCTTGAGAATCCGATAAAATTCATGAGGGAAGTAGAAGATTATTTCACCCTGTTAGCGATCCCTAGGATTTTTCGATCGCGTATGTTTATGCAAACTTTGGAGGAAAAAGCTAAATTATGGGGGTCTACGGTAGAACCGGTACCCGAAGATTTCAATGTTTTGAAAGCAAAATTTTTAGACGCGTTTCGGGATGTCGACGCGAGGCATCGCCATAGGAAGTATGTGATGACGGGATATTTCTCAAGGGGTGGGAGCGAAACTATGAAGGAATACGCGATGAAAAAGATATCAGCTGCGAGGTCGTGCGAGCCGCCGATTGGGGACGAGGAGCTAATATACATGCTAATCCTGCAGTTCCCGCCGCAAATTCAAAATCTGCTAAGAAGTGCCGAGCCGACCACTACCGAGAGATTACTCAAATTGTTAGGATATTACGATCAGGCAGCGCCGGAATGCAATGCCCGTCTAATTCGTGGGGCACCGCAACTTGGGAGTGTGAGGCGCGAGGGTGCATTAGACCGCTCGAGAGAATGTCGGGGCTATTACGGACAGCAACGGGGAAGTCCGCTGCTCGCGACAATTCAAGACCCCATAACTACCTCTAGTCCAATGGGTGCTTGTGGACGTAGCAACCAAGGTAGAAACCCGAACGCTCATATATTTGAAAGATCGCGTCCGGAGGACCAGGCCCGCGGACAGCCAGATACGGAAACGAGGAACCAGGAAAACTGGACACTTCCGAGCTCCACCATTCCCGGGGTTCGGAAGCAGTGACAAGGGAATGTGTGCCAATAGCTGCCATATGCTACCTCGATGGAGATCCAATGGAGGACCTCCTGAGCGAAGAAAACCTGGGTAAGATCAACCGACGCAAGTGTCCCGAAATTAACGCGTCCTGTCATGGAATAGACATCAGTGCATTAATAGATACGGGGAGTGAGGTGTCGGCAGTAAGTGAAGAGACGTTTGAAAGCATCAGGGGTCGAAATCCCACTATCCCGGTATTCCCGATTAATAAGTCCTACTTGATTTGCGCGAATAATAAAAAGTCAAATCCAATCAACAAGCAAGCGCTTTTGGGAGTTAAGGTGGGGGGCTGTGAATTTGATGTCCCCGTGTTGATTGTAAGAAATCTGGTAAAACCTATGATTCTCGGTAACGATTGGCTAACTCGCCATAAGGTTGTTATCGACTTTGAAAGACACGTTGTTCGAATTGGAGAATTTATTTTGGCTGAAAAAAAAAATTCGGAAATTATGTGTAATAATGTTTTTTTGGCCGAGTCCGGTGAAAAAAACTGCTATGCGACCGAAACCGAGCTCAGGGAAGCTGCGGCCGCATCCGGAGTTTTAGAGGACGGTCAAAAGAAAGAGTTGTTTCGATTGTTGCTTAAATATCGCGAATTTTTTTCCGATAGACCCGGATTAGCAAAGGGGCAAACCTTTCGTATTCGTGTCAGTGACCCTACGTATTTTAAAGTAAAATCGTACCCCATTCCATTTGCATGGAGGAGTCTTGTTGATGAACAGATTATCTCAATGTTGAAATTGGGAGTCATCTCTAAAGCCAGCAGTCCCTATATTAACCCTTTGGTTGTCGTAAAAAGGAAGGACGGGCGAGTGCGAATTTGTCTAGATGCGCGAAAATTGAATAGCGTTACTGTGCCTGAAAGGGAAGAACCGCCGCGCATCGAAGATCTATTCTATAAGTAAGTTTCACGGAGTTAAATACTTTACCACGACTGATTTGACGTCCGCATTTTGGCAACTCGAGTTGCACCCTGAAGACCGGAAGTACACGGCTTTCTTATATGACTCCGTAGTGTACGTTTTTAATCGTGTTCCCTTTGGATTGCGTAACAGTGGAGCTTTTCTTATAAGTTGCTTAAATTCCATATTAGGCCCGGAAGTCTGCACCTACGTAACTAACTATGTGGATGATTTATTAGTATCGTCCAAATCATTTCCTCAACATTTAAGCCATTTGGAGATCGTTTTCAAAAAATTGCATGAAGCGGGCATTAAATTAAAACTGTCGAAATCTACGTTTTGTCGAGCGCAGATTCCCTTTCTTGGATATATGCTAACCCCAAAAGGAATCGCTCCTGATCCTGAGCGGATACGCGCCATACAAGAAATACAAATATATATATATACGAGTAAAATGTAGCTTGCATACTGCAAGCAGATCGACAAAACTAATTTCATAACGGCATAATATCGGGACGGTCCCGGGAAGGAAAAAGAGGATTGAAAATATACTAAAAATTCGCTTCAATTTAATCGTCTGGCATCGAACCCGGGTCTTTTTGGTGAAGTTACTATGCAGCACAACAGAAGATCATCTTCTCTAAATACGTGTGAAAATTCAAGCAGAAATATTGGCTGCAACTGCCTCAAACGAAGACCTACTTTTCACGAATGTTAATAGCTCTCTGGATTCGAACCAAGGACGATCTAGGAAATATAAAATATGTTTTTGAAATGTATCTATATGTTCTATATGTATGACGAATTTCAAATTTTAATATTATTGGGAAGGGGTTCAAAATAATTCTTAAAAATCGGACAGTGACTGATTGTAGAGACGCCTGGTGTCGAACCCTGGACGTATTGGAAGCTGTAAATGCACAAAATGACTTGCTAGGACCTGATCTAATTTCATAGAAAATTTGAAGTCGATATCATGCCGGGAAGTACCTAAAATGTGTTTCCATTATCCCCATAAGAAATGCATTGTGGAGTGCAAATGGCCCTCTGGGATCGAACCAAGGACCATAAGCGAATACAAAAAAATTGATTATGAAATATTTTTATTATTTCTAACCCCATGCAAAATTTCAAGTTTCCATGCATTCGGAAAGAGGTCCAACAAAAATCTTTAAAATCGCCACAATGCATTTTAAACGGCCGATTTTTGCCCCGACCTAGCATCGAACCCAGGATATTTTCCGTAAAACTCATTTATGTTTTCGATAGATCATGTTCATATATATAGGCTCCTTGAGTTTTGATTCTGTACCTACCCGGAAAGTGTTTTTTTTTTAATTCCCGAAAATGAAAGCAATGCATTTAAACGGGAAATATCGGGACTTTGGGGCCCTCTGGAATCGATCCCATGACACTGAGGTTCAAAATCGCAATTTTTCTGGAGGTTATACGTTACGGCCAATATGTCGTAAAAATTTCAAGCCATTGACGCTAGTGGTTTAGCCTGTGACTTTGTATCCTCTATATATATATATCTATTAAATATAGATGCTTCTCCGGATTCATTCAAGGATATAGATAGATAGATGGATAGATAGGATACTAATTCACAGCATAAACTAGAAGCGTCATCGACTTGAAATTTTTACGACGCATTGGCCATAACGTATAACTTCCAGAAAAATTGAGATTTTGAACCTCAGTGTCATAGGTTCGATTCCAGAGGGCCCCAAAGTCGCGATTTTCCCCATAAGAATACATGGCGGGGATTTTCGAAAATTTTTTTGAGGCACTTTCCGGAGAAGGAGAGAGTTGAAATTCGAAGGATCGCTAGAAGCCATGCATATTCAACGAAAATCAAAAAGACATCGCCGAATATGGTCCATGGTTTGATGCTAGGTCGGGGCAAAAATCGGCCGTTTAAAATGCATTGTGGCGAATTTGAAATTTTTTTTGGATCCTTTCCCGATAACATGGATACTTGAAACTCGGCACGTGGATATATATGTTGAATATATTTTATAATTAAATTTTAGATGTTCGCTGATGGTCCTTGGTTCGATCCCAGAGGGCCATTTGCACTTCTCAATGCATTCCTTACGGAGATAACGGAAGCAAAATTTAGGTACTTCCCGGCATACTCTAAACTTTAAACATTGCAAGATACAAGAAAAAGTCTTTGCAAATCAAACTGTGCATTCACGTATTACAACATGTCCTGGGTTCGACACCAGGTGTCTCTGCAATCAGAAGTTGATCCGATTTTTAGAAATTATTTGGAAACCTTTCCCAATAATATAGAAATTTGAAATTCGGCATATAGATAGAGATCATAGATAACTTTCAGAAACATCTTTTAAATTTCCACGATTGTCCTTGGTTCGAATCCAGAGAGCCATTTACATTCGTGATAATTAGAACGTCTTTTGAGGCAGTTGTAGCCAATATTTCTGCTTGAATTTCCACACATGGTTAGTGATGATGATCTACTATTGTGCTGCATAGTTAGTTCACCAGTAAGACCCGGGTTCGATGCCAGACGATGAAATTTTAGCGAATTTTAAGACAGATTTCAATCCTTTTTTTTTCTTTTGAGGAGCGTTCCGATATGATGCCGATATGAAATTAGTATTGCCGATCTACTTGCAGTATGCAAGCTACATTTTACTCGTATATATATATATATATATATATATATATATATATATACGAGTAAAATGTAGCTTGCATACTGCAAGCAGATCGACAACACTAATTTCATGACGGCATCATATCGGGACGGCTCTCAAAAGAAAGAAAAGGTAGAAAATATTCTGAAAATGAGCTTCAATTTAATCGTCTGGCATTTAACCCGGGTCTTCCTGGTAAACTTACTATGCAGCACAACAGAATATCACCATCTCTAACTATGTGTGAAAATTCAACCAAAAATATTGGCTACAACTGCCTCAAACTACGTTCTACTTTTCAATAATGTAAATGGCTCTCTGGATTCGAACCAAGGACGATCTAGGAAATTTAAAACATGTTTTTGATATCTATCTATGTTCTCTGTCTATATACCTAATTTCATGTTTTAACATTATTGGGAAAGTGGTTTAATTTAATTCTTAAAAATCGCCTAATTTACGGATTGTAGAGACGCCTGGTGTCGAACGAAGGAAATATTGGTACCTGTGATTGCACAGTATGACTTATTAAGACTTCATCTTATTTCATACAAAGTCTGAAGTCGATATCATGCCGGGAAGTACCTAAAACCTTTTTCTGTAATCTTCATAAGAAATGCATTGACGAATGTAAATGGCTCTCTGGGATCGAACCAAGGACCGACAGCGAATATGTAAAATTTGATTATGAAATAAATCTATGATATCCAACCCCATGCAGAATTTCAAGTTTCCATGCCATCGGGAAAGGGTCCAAAAAAAATCTTAAAAATCGCCACAATGCATTTTAAACGGCCGATTTTTGCCTCGACCTAGCATCGAACCCAGGATATTTTCCGTAAAACTAATTTATATTTTCGATAAATCATGACCATATATATAGGCTCCTTGAGTTTAAATTCTCTACCTATCCGTATAGTATTTTTTTTAAATTCCCGAAAATCAATGCAATGCATTTAAACAGGAAAAATTGGGACTTTGGGGCCCTCTGGAATCGAACCCATGATACTGAGGTTCAAAATCGCAATTTTTCTGGTGGGTTCACGTTATGGCCAATACGTGGTAAAATTTCAAGTCAATGGCGCTTATGGTTTAGGCTGTGAATTAGTATCCTATCTATATATCTATTATATATAGATGCTTCTCCGATTTCATTCATATATATATATTAAATGTTGCTTGCATACTGCAAGCCGATCGACAACACTAATTTCATATCGGAATTATATCGGGAAGGTCCACAAAAGTAAAAAAAAACATTGAAAATATTCCTAAAATTCAATGAAATTTCATCGTCTGGCATCGAACCCGGGTATTTCTGGTGATACGTCCAATGCAGTACAACAGCAAATACCACCTCTAACTATGTGGTAAAATTCAAGCAGAAATGTTTGCTTCAACTGCCCTAAAGGACGTCCTACTTTTCCCATATATTCCTTATGAGAGAAATTTTAATGTGCTCTGGCATCGAACCCTGGTACAGCATGGTAATATCTAATGTTTTTCTAAAACCAAGTCTTAGTATACATCTTCTAGCAAAGCAAGATTTTCCTATTATTTCGATTAATACATCAAAATAAATAATGAAAACTAACTCAATGCATTTTAAATGGGGGATATATTTACCATCTGGCTTCGAACCTGGGTCATTCTGGTAATACTTTCTATGCAGCACTAAAGAAGATCACATCCTTTAACCATGTGAGAAAATTCAAGCAGAAATAATAGGTGCAACTGCCTCAAATGACGTCCTACTTTTCCCTTATATTCCTTATGAGAGAAACTTTTATGTGCTCTGGCATCGAACCCAGGAACAGTAAGGTCTTATCTACATTTATCTCATAAAACTATGCTTAATATACATCTTCCATATAAGCGAGAACTTCCTATCATTTCGATAAGTGCATGAAAAAAATTAATGAAAATCTACCTCAATGTATTTCAAATGGCCGATTGTTGCATCGACCTAGCATCGAACCCAGGATATTTTCCGTAAAAGTCATTTATGTTTTCGATAGATCATGACCATATATATAGGCTCCCTGAGTTTCGATTTATTACCTATCCGGTAAGTATTTTTTAAAAATTCCTGAAAATCAAAGCAATGCATTTAAACGGGAAAAATCGGGACTTTGGGGCCCTCTGGAATCGAACCCATGACACTGATGTTCAAAATCGCAATTTTTCTGGAGGTTATACGTTATGGCCAGTACGTCGTAAAAATTTCAAGTAAATCACGCTTATGGTTTAGGCTGTGAATTAGTATCCTATCTATCTATCTATCTATATAGGTATATACATGAATGAATCCGGAGAAGCATCTATATATAATAGATATATATACGAGTAAAATGTTGCTTGCATACTGCAAGCAGATTGACAACACTATTTTCATGTCGGCATCATATCGGGACGGCCATCAAAAGAAAAAAATGGAATGAAATTTTTCTTAAAATTCGCTGAAATTCCATCGTCTGGTATCGAACCCGGGTCTTTACTGTGAACGTACTATGCAGCACATTAGAACATCACCATCTCTTACTATGTGTGAAAATTCAATCAGAAATATTGGCTACAACTGCCTCAAAAGACGCTCTAATTTTCACGAATTTAAATGGATCTCTGGATTCGAACCATGGACGATTCTGAAAATCTAAAAAATGACTCTGAAAGTTATTTATGATCTCTATCTATATGCCGAATTTGAAGTTTTTATATTATTGGCAAAGGTTTAAAAATAATTCCTAAAAATCGGATCAACTTCTGATTGCAGAGACACCTGGTGCCCAAGCCAGGACACATTGATAGCTGTGAATGCACTGTTTGATTTGTATGGACTTGATCTGTCTATATGCAAAGTTTGAAGTCGATATCGTGCCGGAAAGTACCAAATATTTGTTTCCGTTATCTCCGTAAGAAATGCATTGAGGAATGTAAATGGCCCTCTGGGATCGAACCAAGGATCATAAGGGAATATGTAAAATTTGATTATGAAATATAATTATGATATCTAACGCCATGCCGAATTTCAAGTTTCTATGCCATCGGAAAAGGGTTCCAAAAAAAACTTAAAAATCGCCGCAATGCATTTTAAACAGCCGACTTTTGCCCCGTCCTAGCATCGAACCTAGGATAATATTCGTAGATATCTTTATGGTTTTCTTTTGATATGGGGGGCATCTAGCGATCCCTCGAGTTTCAACTCTCTCCTTTTCCGGGAAGTGCCTCAAATAAATTTTCGAAAATCCCCGCCATGTAATCTTATGGGGAAAATCGCGTTTTTGGGGCCTTCTGGAATCGAACCCATGATACCGAGGATCAAAGTCGCTTTTTTCCTGGGGGTTTCACGTTATGGCCAATACGTGGTAAAAATTTCAAGTCAATGACGCTGGTGGTTTAGGCTGTGAATTAGTATCCTATCTGGGTATCTGGGTATCTGGGTATCTATTATATATAGATGCTTCTCCGGATTCATTCATGTATCATACGAGTAAAATGTAGCTTGCATACTGCAAGCAGATCGACAACACTAATTTCATGTCGGCATCATATCGGGAAGGCCATCGAAAGAAAAAGAAACGGATTGAAAATATTCTGATTATTCGCTGCAATTTTTTCGTCCGGCATCGAACCCGGGTCTTCCTGGTGAATATTACTATGCAGCACAATAGAAGATCACCATCTTTAACTATCTGTGAAAATTCAACCAGAAATATTATCTGCAACTGCCTCAAACGACGTCCTACTTTTCCCTTATATTCCTTATGAGAGAAATGTTAATGTGCTCTGGCATCGAACCCAGGAACAGTTCGGTCTTATCTATATTTTTTCTTAAACTAACACTAACCATACACTTTACGGCTAAGCACGAACTTCCTATTTTTTAGAGAAGTGCATCAAAAAAAATAATGAAAAACAGCTCCCATGTATTTTAAAGGGCAGATCTTTGCATCGTCCTAGCATCGAACCCAGGATATCTTTTGTGAAAGTCATTGATGTTTTAGAAAGACCAAGACCATAAATATAGGCTCCTTGAGTTTTATTTCTCTACCTATCCGGAAAGTACTTTTTTTTAATTCCCGAATATCACGGCAATGCATTTATACGGGAAAAAACGGGAATTTGGGGCCCTCTGGAATCGAACCCATGACACTGAGGTCCAAAATCGCAATTTTTCTGGAGGTTACACTTGATGGCCAATATGTCGTAAAAATTTCAAGCCAATGACGCTTGTGGTTTAGCCTGTGACTTTGTATCCTATCTATATACCTATCTATCTATATATATATATGAATGAATCCGGAGAAGCATCTATATATAATAGATATATATATATAGAGAGGATACAAATTCACAGCCTAAACCACATGCGTCATTGACTTGAAATTTTTACGACATATTGGCCATAACGTGTATCCGCAAGAAAAATTGCGATATTGAACCTCAGTGTCATGGGTTCGATTCCAGAGGGCCCCAAAGTCCCGATTTTTCCCGTTTAAATGCATTGCTTTGATTTTCGGGAATTAAAATAAAATACTTCCCGGATAGGTAGAGAATCAAAACTCAAGGAGCCTATATATATGAACATAATCTATCGAAACCATAAATGAGTTTTACGGAAAATATCCCGGGTTCGATTGTAGGTCGGGGCAAAAATCGGCCGTTTAAAATGTATTGTGGCGATTTTTAGGATTTTTTTTTGACCCCTTTCCGAATGCATGGAAACTTGAAATTTGGCATGGGGTTAGAAATCATAAATATATTTCATAATCAAATTTTATATATTCGCTGATGGTCCTTGGTTCGATCCCAGAGGGCCATTTGCACTCCACAATGCATTTCTTATGGGGATAACGGAAACACATTTTAGGTACTTCCCGGTATGATATCGACTTCAAACTTTGTGTGAAATTAGATCAGCTCCTAACAAGTCATTTTGTGCATTTACAGCTTCCAATACGTCCAGGGTTCGACACCAGGCGTCTCTACAATCAGTCACTGATCCGATTTTTAAGAATTATTTTGAACCCCTTCCCAATAATATTAAAACTTGAAATTCGGCATATATATAGAACTTATAGAAACATTTAGAAAACATATTTTATATTTCCTAGATCGTCCTTGGTTCGAATATAGAGAGCTATTAACATTCGTGAAAAGAAGGTCTTCGTTTGAGGCAGATGCAGCCAATATTTCTGCTTGAATTTTCACACGTATTTAGAGAAGATGATCTTCTGATGTGCTGCATAGAAATTTCACCAAAAAGACCCGGGTTCGATGCCAGACGATTAAATTAAAGCGAATTTTAAGAATATTTTCAATCCTTTTTTTCGTTTCCGGGACCGTCCCGATATAATGCCGTTATGAAATTAGTGTTGTAGATCTGCTTGCAGTATGCAAGCTACATTTTACTCGTATATATGAATGAATCCGGAGAAGCATCTATATCTATTAAATATAGATGCTTCTCCGGATTCATTCAAGGATATAGATAGATAGATAGATAGATGGATAGATAGATAGGATACTAATTCACAGCCTAAACTAGAAGCGTCATCGACTTGAAATTTTTACGACGTATTGGCCATAACGTATAACCTCCAGAAAAATTGCGATTTTGAACCTCAGTGTCATAGGTTCGATTCTAGAGGGCCCCAAAGTCGCGATTTTACCCATAAGACTACATGGCGGGTATTTTCGAAAATTTTTTTGAGGCTCTTTCCGGAAAAGGAGAGAGTTAAAATTCGAGAGATCGCTAGAAACCGTGCATATTCAACGAAAATCAAAAAGACATCGCCAAATTTGGTCCATGGTTCGATGCTAGGTTGGGGCAAAAATCGGCCGTTTAAAAACATTGTGGCGAATTTGAAGATTTTTTTTGGATCCTTTCCCGATAACATCGATACTTTAAACACGGCACGTGGATATATATGTTGAATATATTTCATAATTACATTTTAGATGTTAGCTGATGGTCCTTGGTTCGATCCCAGAGGGCCATTTGCACTTCTCAATGCATTCCTTACGGAGATAACTGAAACAAAATTTAGGTACTTCCCGGCATGCTATCAACTTTAAACCTTGCTAGATACAAGAAAAAGTCTTTAAAAATCTAACTTTGTATTCACAGATTACAATATGTCCTGGGTTCGACACCAGGTGTCTCTGCAATCAGAAGTTGATCCGATTTTTAGGAATTATTTGGAAACCTCTCCCAATAATATAGAAATTTGAAATTGTGCTGCGCAATAGCAAATTGAAAAATTGCGATTGAATCGCAATTTTTCTGGCGGTTACACGTTATGGCCAATATGTTGTAAAAATTTCAAGTCAATGACGCTTGTGGTTTTGGCTGTGAATTTGTATCCTCTCTATATATATATATATATATATATATGATATATGAATGAATCCGGAGAAGCATCTATATCTATTATATATATAGATGCTTCTCCGGATTCATTCATATCTATTATATATAGATGCTTCTCCGGATTCATTCATGTATCCATATATATATACGAGTAAAATATTGCTTGCATACTGCAAGCAGATCGACAACAAAAATTTAAAATCGGCATTATATCGGGACGGTCCTCAAAAGAAAAAAAAAGACTGAAAATACTCTTAAAATTCGCTTCAATTTAATCGTCTGGCATCGAACCTGGGTCTTCCTGGTAAACTTACTATGCACCACAATAGAAGATTACCATCTCTAACTATTTGTGAAAATTCAAGCAGAAATATTTGCTGCAACTACCACAAACGACGTGCTACTTTTCACGAATGTAAATGGCTTCCTGGATTCGAACCAAGGACGATCATGGAAATCTAAAACATGTTTCTGAAAGTTATTTATGATCTCTATCTATTTGCCGAATTTCAAGTTTCTATATTATTGGGAAAGGTTTCAAAATAATTCCTAAAAATCGGATCAACTTCTGATTACAGAGACGCCTGGTGTCGAACCCAAGACATATTGGAAGCTGTGAATGCAAAGTATGATTTTTTAGGACTTGATCTTCTTTCGTACAAAGTTTTAAGTCAATATCATGCCGGGAAGTACATAAAATTTGTTTCCGTTATCTCCATAAGAAATGCATTGAGGAATGTAAATGGCTCTCTAGGACCGAACCAAGGACCATCAGCGAACATGTAAAATTTGATTATTAAATATATTTATGATATCGAAACCCATGCCGAATTTCAAGTTTCCATGCCATCGGGAAGGGGTCCAAAAAAATTCTTAAAAATTGCCACAATGCATTTTAAACGGCCGATTTTTGCCTCGACCTAGCATCGAACCCAGGATATTATCAGTAAAACTCATTTATGTTTTCGATAGATCATGACCATATATATCGGCTCCTTGAGTTTTAAGTCCCTACCTATCCGGCAAGTATTTTTTAAAAATTCCCAAATATCAAAGCAATGCATTTAAACGGGAAAAATTGGGACTTTGGGGCCCTCTGGAATCGAACCCATGGCACTGAGGTTCAAAATCGCAATTTTTCTGGCGGTTACACGTTATGGCCTATATGTCGTAAAAATTTCAAGCCAATGACGCTTGTGGTTTAGGCTGTGAATTAGTATCCTATCTTTATACCTATCTATCTATTATACGAGTAAAATGTTGCTTGCATACTGCAAGCAGATCGGCAACAATATTTTCATGTCGGCATCATATCCGGACGGCCATCAAAAGAAAAAAAAAGATTGAAATTTTTCTTAAAATTTGCCTAAATTCCATCGTCTGGCATCGAACCCGGGTCTTTACTGTGAACTTACTATGCAGCACAATAGAACATCACCATCTCTAACGATGTGTGAAAATTCAAGCAGAAATATGGGCTACAACTGCCTCAAAAGACGTTCTAATTTTCACGAATTTAAATGGCTCTCTGGATTCGAACCAAGGACGATCTTGGAAATCTAAAAAATGTTTCTGAAAGTTATTTATGATCTTTATCTATATGCCGAATTTCAAGTTTCTATATAATTGGGAAATGGTTCCAAAAAATTCTTAAAAATCGGATCATTTACTGATTGTAGAGACGCCTGGTGGTAAAACCAGGAAACATTGGTAGCTGTGAATTCACAGTTTGATTAGTAATGACTTGATCTTATCTTATGCAAAGTTTCAAGTAGATATAATATCGGGAAGCACCTAAAATGTGTTTCCGTAATCTCCATAAGAAATGCATTGAGGAATGTAAATGGAACTCTGGGATCGAACCAAGGACCATAAGGGAATATGTAAAATTTGATTATGAAATATAATTATGATATCTAACGCCATGCCGAATTTCAAGTTTCTATGCCATCGGAAAAGGGTTCAAAAAAAAACTTAAAAATCGCCGCAATGCATTTTAAACGGCCGACTTTTGCCCCGTCCTAGCATCGAACCTAGGATAATATTCGTAGATATCTTTATGGTTTTCTTTTTATATGGGGGGCATCTAGCGATCCCTCGAGTTTCAACTCTCTCCTTTTCCGGGAAGTGCCTCAAATAAATTTTCGAAAATCCCCGCCATGTAATCTTATGGGGAAAATCGCGACTTTGGGGCCTTCTGGAATCGAACCCATGACACTGAGGTTCAAAATCGCAATTTTTCTGGCAGTTACACGATATGGCCAATATGTCGTAAAAATTTCAAGTCAATGACGCTTGTGGATTGGCCTGTGAGTTTGTATCCTCTCTATATCTATTATATATAGATGCTTCTCCGGATTCATTCATATATATACCTATACGAGTAAAATGTAGCTTGCATATTGCAAGCAGATCAACACCAGTAATTTAAAATCAGCATTTTATCAGGATGGTCCTCAAAAAAAAAAAAAAAAAGGATTGAAAATATTCTTAAAATTCGCTGAAAATTTCATCGTCTGGCATCGAACCCGGGTCTTCTTGCATAACTTACTATTCTATGTCCTGTAGTACTTACAGTACTACAGAAGATCACCATCTCTAACTATGTGTGAAAATTCAAGCAGAAATATTGGCTGCAACTGCCTCAAAAGACGTTCTAATTTCCACGAATGTAAAGGGCTCTCTGGATTCGAACCAAGGACGATCTTGGAAATCTAAAACATGTATCTTAAAGTTGTTTATGATCTCTATCTATGTGCCGAATTTCAAGTTTCTATATTATTGGAAAATGATTCAAAATAATTCCTAAAAATCGCATCTACTGCTGATTGCAGAGACACCTGGTGTCGAACCCAGGACAAATTGTAAACTGTGAATTCTTAGTTTTATTTATACCAACTTGATCATCTTTTATGCACAGTTTGAAGTCGATAACATGCCGGGAAGTTCCGGAATTTTGTTTCCGTTGTCTCCATAACAAATGCATTGAAAAGTGCCAATAGCTCTCTGGGATCGAACCAAGGACCATAAGCGAATATGTATAATAATATTATGAAATATATTCATGATATCTATCTACGTGCCGAGTTTCAAGTATCCATGTTATTGGAAAAGGATCCAAAAAAAATCTTCAAATTCGCCGCAATGCATTTTAAACGGCCGATTTTTGCATCGTCCTAGCATCGAACCCAGGATATTTTTCATTAAAGTTATTTATGTTTTCGATAGATCATGACCATATACATAGGCTCCATGAGTTTTGATTCTCTACCTATCCGGGAAGTATTTTTTAATAATTCCCGAAAATCAAAGCAATACATTTAAACGGGAAAAATCGGGACTTTGGTGCCCTCTGGAATCGAACCCATGACACTGAGGTTCAAAATCGCAATTTTTCTGGGGGTTTCACGTTAGGGCCAATACGTCGTAAAAATTTCAAGTCAACCACGCTTGTGGTTTAGGCTGTGAATTAGTATCCTATCTGGGTATCTGGGTATCTGGGTATCTGGGTATCTGGGTATCTGGGTATCTATTATATACGAGTAAAATGTAGCTTGCATACTGCAAGCAGATCGACAACACTAATTTCATATCGGCATCATATCGGGACGGACATCAAAAGAAAAAAAAAATTCAAAATATTCGTAGAATTTGCTGCAATTTAATCACCTGGCAGCGAACCCCGGTCTTCCTGGTGTACTTACTATGCAGAAAAATAGAAAATTACCATATCAAACTATGTGTGAAAATTCAAGCAGAACTATTAGGTGCAACTACCTCAAACGACGTCCTACTATTCACATACACTCCTTATTTGAGAAATTATAATGTGCTCTGGCATCGAACCCAGGAACAGCATGGTCTTATCTATTTTTTTTCTTAAACAAAGTGTTAATATACATCTTCCATCTAAGCAAGAGCTCCCTTACATATCGATAAATGCATAAACAAATTATGAAAAGATACCCCATAGTATTATATATGGGAGATATTTTTACCGCCCGGCATCGAACCCGGGTCTTTCAGGCAATACTTTCTATGCAGCACAAAAGAAAAACACCATCTCTAACCGCGTATGCAAATTCAAGCAGAAATATTGGTTACAACTGCCTCAAATGACGTCCTACATTTCCTTTATATTCCTTATGAGAGAAACGTTATTGTGCTCTGGCTTCGAACCCAGGAACAGTACGGTCTTATGAAAATTTTTTTCTAAAACTTATTCGTACCATACATCTTCCAGCCAAGCACGAACATCCTATCATTTCGATAAGTGCATCTAAAAAAATAATGAAAAACGGCTCCCATGTATTTTAAAGGGCAGATCTTTGCATCGTCCTAGCATCGAACCCAGGATAACTTTTGTAAAAGTCATTGATGTTTTCGAAAGTCCAAGACCATAAATATAGGCACCTTGAGTTTTACTTCTCTACCTATCCGGAAAGTATTTTTTTTTAATTCCCGAAAATCACGGCAATGCATTCAAACGGGAAAAATCGGGACTTTGGGGCCCTCTTGAATCGAACCTATGACACTGAGGATCAAAGTCTCTTTTTTCCTGGGGGTTTCACGTTATGGCCAATATGTCATAAAAATTTCAGATCAATGACGCTTGTAGTTTAGGCTGTGAATTAGTATCCTATCTGGGTATCTGGGTATCTGGGTATCTGGGTATCTGGGTATCTGGGTATATCATAAATGAATCCGGAGAAGCATCTATATCTACTACGAGTTAAATGTTGCTTGCATACTGCAAGCAGATCGACAACACTATTTTCATGTCGGCATCATATCGGGACGGCCATCAAAAGAAAAAAATGGATTGAAATTTTTCTTAAAATTCGCTGCAATTCCATCGTCTGGCATCGAACCCGGGTCTTTACTGTTGAACTTACTATGCAGCACAATAGAACATCGCCATCTCTAACTATGTGTGAAAATATAAGCAGAAATATGGGCTACAACTATGTCAAAAGACGTTCTAATTTTCACGAATTTAAATTGCTCTCTGGATTCGAGCCAAGGACGAACTTGCAAATCTAAAACATGATTTTGAAAGTTATTTATGATCTCTATCTACATGCCGAATTTCAAGTATCTATATTGTTGGGAAAGGGTTCAAAATAATTATTGAAAATCGGATCAGTTACTGATTGTAGAGACACCTGGTGTCGAACCCAGGACACATTGACAGCTGGGAATGCACAGTTTAATTTGTATACACTAAATCTTTCTTAGTGCAAAGTTTGAAGTCTTTATCGTGCTGGGAAGTACCTATAATATGTTTCCGTTATCTCCGTAAGAAATGCATTGAGGAATTTAAATGGCCCTCTGGGATCGAACCAAGGACCATCAGCTAATATATAAAATTTGATCCTGAAATTAATCATTGATCTCCAACTCCATGCCGAATTTCAAGTTTCCATGCCATCGGGAAAGGGTCCAAAATAAATCTTAAAAATCGCCACAATGCAATTTAAACGGCCGATTTTTACCCCGACCTAGCATCGAACCAAGGATGTTTTCCGTAAAACTCATTTATGTTTTAGATAGATCATGACCATATATATATGCTCCTTCAATTTTGATTCGCTACCTATCCGGAAAGTATTATTTTTAATTTCCCGAAAATCAACGCAATACATTTAAACGGGAAAAATCGGGACTTTGGGGCCCTCTGGAATCGAACCCATGACACTGAGGTTCAAAATCACAATTTTTCTGGTGGTTACACGATATGGCCAATACGTCGTAAAAATTTCAAGCCGATGACACTTGTGGTTTAGGCTGTGAATTAGTATCCTATCTATATACCTATCTATCTATTATATATAGATGCTTCTCCGGATTCATTCATATATCATACGAGTAAAATGTAGCTTGCATACTGCAAGCAGATCGACAACACTAATTTCATAACGGCATTATATCGGGACGGTCCAGGAAAGGAAAAAAAGGATTGAAAATATTCTTAAAATTCGCTGCAATTGTATCGTTTTGCATCGAACCCGGGTATTTTTGGGGAAATTTCTATGCAGCACATCTGAAGATCATCTTCTCTAAATACGTGAGAAAATTCAAGAAGAAATATTGGCTGCAACTGCCTCAAACGAAGACCTACTTTTCACGAATGTTAATAGCTCTCTGGATTCGAACCATGGACGATCTAGGAAATATAAAATATGTTTTCGAAATGTATCTATAAGTTCTATATATATGCCGAAATTCAAGTTTCAATATTATTGGGAAGGGGTTCAAAATAATTCTTAAAAATCGGATCAGTGACTGATTGTAGAGACGCCTGGTGTCGAACCCTGGACATATTGGAAACTGTAAATGCAAAAAATGACTTGCTAGGACTTGATCTAATTTCATACTAAGTTTGAAGTCGATATCATGCCGGGAAGTACCAAAAATGTGTTTCCGTTATCCCCATAAGAAATGCATTGTGGAGTGCAAATGGCCCTCTGGGATCGAACCAAGGACCATCAGCGAATAGGTAAAATTTGATTATGAAATATATTTATGATTTCTAACCCCATGCAGAATTTCAAGTTTCCATGCATTCGGAAAGTTGTCCAAAAAAAATCTTAAAAATCGCCGCAATGCATTTTAAACGGCCGATTTTTGCCCCGACCTAGCATCGAACCCAAGATATTTTCCGTAAAACTCTTTTATGTTTTCGATAGGTCATATTCATATATATAGGCTCCTTGAGTTTTGATTCTCTACCTACCCGGAAAGTATTTTTTTTTAATTCCCGAAAATCAAAGCAATGCATTTAAAGGGGAAAAATCGGGATTTGGGGCCCTCTGGAATCGAACCTATGACACTGAGGATCAAAGTCGCTTTTTTCCTGGGGGTTTCACTGAGGCGTCTCTACAATCAGTAACTCATCCGATTTTCAATAATTATTTTGAACCCTTTCCCAACATTATAAAAACTTGAAATTCGGCATGTAGATAGAGATCATAGATAAATTTCAAAATCATGTTTTAGATTTCCAAGATCGTCCTTGGTTCGAATCCAGAGAGCCATTTACATTTTTGAAATTTAAAACGTCTTTTGAGGCAGTTGTAGCCAATATTTCTGCTTGAATTTCCACACATAGTTAGAGATGGTTATTTTATGTTGTGCTGCATAGTAAGTTTACCAGGAAGATCCGGGTTCGATGCCAGACGATTAAATTGCAGCGAATTTTAAGAATATTTTCAATACTTTTTTTTCTTTTGAGTACCATTCCGATATGATGCCAACATGAAATTAGTGTTATCGATCTGCTTGCAGTATGCAAGCTACATTTTACTCGTAATAGATATATAGACGTTTCTCCGGATATACCTATATATATATAGGGGATCAAAATTCTAACCATGTTCCACAAGTGCCACTGCCTTGAAATTTTTACGACGTATTGGCCATAACGTGTAACCTCCAGGAAAAAGCCGACATTGAACCTCGGTGTCATGGGTTCGACTCCAGAAGGCCCCAAAGTCGCAATTTTATCCATAAGAATACATGGCGGGGATTTTCGAAAATTATTTTGAGGCACTTCACGGAAAAAAAGAGATTTGAAATTCAAGGGATCGCTAGATGCAGTGCATATCTAAAGGAAACCATAAAGACATCTACGAATATTATATTTGGTTCGATGCTAGGTCGGGGCAAAAATCGGCCGTTTAAAATGCATTGTGGCGATTTTTAAGATTTTTTTTGGACTCTTTTCCGATGGCATAGAAACTTGAAATTCGATATGAGGTTGGATACCATAAAAATATATCGTAATCAAATTTTACATATTCGCTGATGGTCCTTGGTTCGATCCCAGAGGGACATTTATATTACTCAATGCATTTCTTACGGAGATAACGGAAACATATATTAGGTACTTTCCGGCACGATATCGACTTCAAACTTTGCATATAGAGAGATCAACTCCATACAAATCAAACAGTGCCTTCACAGCTATCAATGTGTCCTGGGTTCGACAACAAGTGTCTCTGCAATCAGAAGTTGATCCGATTTTTAGGAATTATTTTGAAACCTTTGCCAATAATATAGAAACTTCAAATTTGGCATACAGATGGAGATCATTAATAACTTTTGGAGACATTTTTTAGATTTCCAAGATCGTCCTAGGTTCGAATCCAGAGAGCCATTTATTTTCGTGAAAATTAGAACGTCTTTTGAGGCAGTTGTAGCCCATATTTCTGCTTGAATTTTCACACATAGTTAGAGATGGTGATGTTCTATTGTGCTGCATAGTAAGTTCACAGTAAAGACCCGGGCTCGATGCCAGACGATGGAATTTCAGCGAATTTTAAGAAAAATTTCATTCAATTTTTCTCTCTTGATGGCCGTCCCGATATGATGCCGACATGAATATAGTGTTATGGATCTGCTTGCAGTATGCAAGCTACATTTTACTCGTAATAGATATAGATGCTTCTCCGGAACCATTCATATATATATACGAGTAAAATGTTGCTTGCATACTGCAAGCAGATCGACAACACTATTTTCATGTCGGCATCATATCGGGACGGCCATCAAATGAAAAAAATGGATTGAAATTTTTCTTAAAATTCGCTGAAATTCCATCGTCTGGCATCGAACCCGGCTCTATACTGTTGAACTTACTATGCACCACAATAGAACATCGCCATCTCTAATTATGTGTGAAAATTCAAGCAGAAATATTGGCTAGAACTGCCTCAAAAGACGTTCTCATTTTCACGAATTTAAATGGCTCTCTGGATTCGAACCAAGGACGATCTTGGAAATCTAAAAAATGTTTCTGAAAGTTATTTATGATCTCTATCTACATGCCGGATTTGAAGTTTTTATATTATTGGCAAAGGTTTCAAAATAATTCCTAAATATCGGATCAACTTCTGATTGCAGAGACGCCTGGTGTCGAACCCAGGACACATTGACAGCTGGGAATGCACAGTTTGATTTGTATACACTTGATTTTTCTTAGTGGAAAGTTTGAAGTCTTTATCGTGCCGGGAAGTACCTATAATTTGTTTCCGTTATCTCCGTAAGAAATGCATTGAGGAATTTTAATTACCCTCTGGGATCGAACCAAGGACCATCAGCGAATATGTAAAATTTGATCCTGAAATTTATTATTGATCTCCAACTCCATGCCGAATTTCAAGTTTCCATGCCATCGGGAAAGGGTCCAAAAAATATCTTAAAAATCGCTACAATGCAATTTAAACGGCAGATTTTTGCCCCGACCTAGCATCGAACCCAGGATATTTATCGTAAAACTCATTTCTGTTTTAGATAGATCATGACCCTATATATACGCTCCTTGAGTTTTGATTCGCTACCTATCCGGAAAGTATTTTTTTTTAATTCCCGAAAATAAAAGCAATGCATTTAAACGGGAAAAATCGGGACTTTGAGGCCCTCTGGAATCGAACCCAAGACATCGAGGTTCAAAATCGCAATTTTTCTGGAGGTTATACGTTATGGCCAATATGTCGTAAAAATTTCAAACCATTGACGCAAGTGGTTTAGCCTGTGACTTTGTATCCTCTCTATATTGATCTTGGAATCTAAAATATGTTTCTGAAAGTTATTAATGATCTATATCTATATGCCACATTTCAACTTTCTATATTATTGGGAACGTTTTCAAAATAATTCCTAAAAATCGGATCAACTTCTGATTTCAGAGACACCTGGTGTCGAACCCAGGACTTATTGTGAGCTGTAAATTCACAGTTTTATTTATAAAGACTTGCTATTGTATCATGCAAAGTTTGAAGTAGATAGCATGCCGGGAAGTACCTAAATTTTGTTTCCGTTATCTCCGTAAGAAATACATTGAGAAATGCAAATGGCCCTCTGGGATCGAACCGAGGAAGTACCTAAAACCTTTTTCTGTTATCTCCATAAGAAATGCATTGAGGAATGTAAATGGCTCTCTGGGATCGAACCAAGGACCATCAGCGAACGTGTAAAATTTGTTTATGAAATATATTCATGATATCTAACCTCATGCCGAATACCAAGTTTCCATCCCATCGGCAAATGGTCCAAATAAAATCTTCAAAATCGCCGCAATGCATTTTAAACGGCCGATATTTGCCCCAACCTAGCATCGAACCATGGACAATATTCGAAAATGTCTTTTTAACTTTCGTTAGATATCCGCGGCATCTAGCGGTCCCTCGAATTTCAACTCTCTACCTTTCCGGAAAGTGCATCAAAAAAATTTTCGAAAATCCCCGCCATGTATCCTTATGGGAAAAATCGCGACTTTGGGGCCTTCTGGAATCGAACCCATGACACTGAGGTTCAAAATCACAATTTTTCTGGAGCTTACACGTTATGGCCAATATGTCGTAAAAATTTTAAGCCAATGACGCTAGTGGTTTAGCCTGTGACTTTGTATCCTATCTATATATCTATTATATATAGATGCTTCTCCGGATTCATTCATATATTCATACGAGTAAAATGTAGCTTGCATACTGCAAGCAGATCGACAACACTAATTTCATAACGGCATTATATCGGGACGGTCCCGGAAAGAAAAAAAAGGGATTGAAAATATTCTTAAAATTCGCTTCAATTTGTTCGTCTGGCATCGAACCCGGGTCTTTTTGGTGAAATTACTATGCAGCACATCAGAAGATCATCTTCTCTAAATACATGTGAAAATTCAAGCAGAAATATTGGCTGCAACTGCCTCAAACGAAAACCTACTTTTCACGAATGTTAATAGCTCTCTGGATTCGAACCAAGGACGATCTAGGAAATATAAAATATTTTTTCGAAATGTATCTATAAGTTCTATATATATGCCGAATTTCAAGTTTTAATATTATTGGGAAGGGGTTCAAAATAATTCTTAAAAATCGGATCAGTGACTAATTGTAGAGACGCCTGGTGTCGAACCCTGGACGTATTGGAAGCTGTAAATGCACAAAATGACTTGCTAGGACCTGATCTAATTTCATAGAAAGTTTGAAGTCGATATCATGCCGGGAAGTACCTAACATTTGTTTCCGTTATCCCTATAAGAAATGCATTGTGGAGTGCAAATGGACCTCTGGGATCGAACCAAGGACCATAAGCGAATACAAAAAATTTGATTATGAAATATATTTATGATTTCTAACCCCATGCCAAATTTCAAGTTTCCATGCATTCGGAAAGGGGTCCAAAAAAAATCTTAAAAATCGCCACAATACATTTTAAACGGCCGATTTATGCCTCGACCTAGCATCGAACCCAGGATATTTTCAGTAAAACTCATTTATGTTTTCGATAGATCATGACCATATATATCGGCTCCTTGAGTTTTAAATCTCTACCTGTCCGGCAAGTATTTTTCAAAAATTCCCGAAAATCAAAGCAATGCATTTAAACGGGAAAATTCGGGACTTTGGGACCCTCTGGAATCGAACCCATTACACAGAGTTTCAAAATCGCAATTTTTCTGGCGGTTACACGTTATGGCCAATATGTCGTAAAAATTTCAAGTCAATGACGCTTTTGGTTTAGCCTGTGAATTTGTATCCTATCTGGGTATATATATGAATGAATCCGGAGAAGCATCTATATATAATAGATAGATAGATAGATAGATAGGATACTAATTCACAGCCTAAACCACAAGCGTCATTGACTTGAAATTTTTACGACGTATTGGCCATAACGTATAACCACCAGAAAAATTGCGATTTTGAACCTCAGTGTCATGGGTTCGATTCCAGAGGGCCCCAAAGTCGCAATTTTCCCCATAAGAATACATGGCGGGGATTTTTGAAAATTTTTTTGAGCAACTTCCCGGAAAAGGAGAGAGTTTAAATTCGAGGTATCTCTAGAAGCCGTGCATATCCAACGAAAATCAAAAAGACATGCCGAATACGGACCATAGTTCGATGCTAGGTCGGGGCAAAAATCGGCCGTTTAAAATGCATTGCGGCGAATTTGAAGATTTTTTTTGGATCCTTTCCCGATAACTTGGATACTTGAAACTCGGCAGGTGGATATATATGTTGAATATATTTCAATATTAAATTTTAAATGTCCGCTGATGGTCCTTGGTTCGATCCCAGAGGGCCATTTGCACTTCTCAATGCATTTCTTACGGAGATAACGGAAACAAAATTTAGGTACTTCCCGGCAGGCTATCGACTTCAAACATTGCATGATAGAAGAACATGTCTATAAAAATCAAACTGCGCATTCTAAGCTTACAATATTTCCTGGGTTCGACACCAGGTGTCTCTGCAATCAGAAGTTGATCCGATTTTTAGGAATTATTTTGAAACCTTTTCCTATAATATAGATACTTGAAATTCGGCTTATAGATAGAGATCATAAATAACTTTCAGAAACATGTTTTAGATTTCCATGATTATCCTTGGTTCGAATCCAGAGAGCCATTTACTTTCGTGAAAATTAGAACGTCTTTTGGGACAGTTGTAGCCAATATTTCTGCTTGAATTTTCACACATAGTTAGAGATGGTGATCTCCTATTGTGCTGCATAGTAAGTTCACAGTAAAGACCCAGGTTCGATGCCAGATGATGAAATGTCAGCGAATTTTAAGAAAAACTTCAATCCTTTTTTTTTCTTTTGAGGATCGTCCCGATATAACGCCGATATAAAATTAGTGTTGTCGATCTGCTTGCAGTATGCAAGCTACATTTTACTCGTATATATGTATATATGATATATGAATGAATCCGGAGAAGCATCTATATATAATAGATAGATAGATAGGTATATAGATAGGATACAAAGTCACAGGCTAAACCACTTGCGTCAATGGCTTGAAATTTTTACGACATATTGGCCATAACGTATAACCTCCAGAAAAATTGCGATTTTGAACCTCAGTGTCATGGGTTCGATTCCAGAGGGCCTCAAAGTCCCGATTTTTCCCGTTTAAATGCATTGCTTTGATTTTCGGGAATTAAAAAAAAATACTTTCCGGATAGGTAGCGAATCAAAACTCAAGGAGCCTATATATATGGTCATGATCTATCGAAAACATAAATGAGTTTTACGGAAAATATCCTTGGTTCGATGCTAGATCGGGGCAAAAATCGGCCGTTTAAATTGCATTGTGGCGATTTTTAAGATTTTTTTTGGACACTTTTCCGATGGCATGGAAACTTTAAATTCGGCATGGAGTTGGAGATCAATAATAAATTTCAGGATCCAATTTTATATATTCGCTGATTGTCCTTGGTTCGATCCCAGAGGGCCATTTAAATTCCTCAATGCATTTCTTACGGAGATGACGGAAACAAATTATAGGTACTTCCCGGCACGATAAAGACTTCAAGCTTTGCACTAAGAAAGATTAAGTATATACAAATCAAACTGTGCATTCCCAGCTGTGAATGTGTCCTGGGTTCGACACCAGGCGTCTCTAAAATCAGTAACTGATCCGATTTTCAATAATTATTTTGAACCCTTTCCCAACAATATAGAAACTTGAAATTCGGCATGTAGATAGAGATCATAAATAACTTTCAGAACCATTTTTTTGATTTCCAAGATCGTCCTTGGTTCGAATCCAGAGAGCCATATAAATTCGTGAAAATGAGAACGTCTTTTGAGGGAGTTGTAGCCAACATTTCAGCTTGAATTTTCACACATAGTTAGAGATAGCGATGTTCTATTGTGCTGCATAGTAACTTACACAGTGAAGACCCGGGTTCGATACCAGACGATGGAATTACAGTGAACTTTAAGAAAAATTTCAATCCATTTATTCTTTTGATGGCCGTCCCGATATGATGCCGACATCAAAATAGTGTTGTCGATCTGCTTGCAGTATGCAAGCAACATTTGACTCGTATAATAGATAGATGCTTCTCCGGATTCATTCATATCTATTATGTATAGATGCTTCTCCGGATTCATTCATATATATAGCTATATAGATAGGATACAAATTCACAGGCTAAACTACAAGCGTCATTGACTTGAAATTTTTACGACGTATTGGCCATATCGTGTATCCACCAGAAAAATTGTGATTTTGAACCTCAGTGTCATGGGTTCGATTCCAGAGGGCCCCAAATTCCCGATTTTTCCCATTTAAATGCATTGCGTTGATTTTCGGGAATTTTTAAAAAATACTTGCCGGATAGGTAGGGACTTAAAACTCAAGGAGCCGATATATATGGTCATGATCTATCAAAAACATAAATGAGTTTTACGGAGAATATCCTGGGTTCGATGCTAGGTCAAGGCAAAAATCGGCCGTTTAAAATACATTGTGGCGATTTTTAAGATTTTTTTGGACCCCTTACCGATGACATGGAAACTTGAAATTCGGTATGGGGTTTGATATCATAAATATATTTCATAATCAATTTTTATGTTTTCCCTGATGTTCCTTGGTTCGATCCCAGAGGGCCATTTACATTCCTCAATGCCTTTCTTATGGAGATAACGGAAACAAGTTTAAGGTATTTCCCGGCATGCTATCGACTTAAAACTTAGCATGATAGAAGAACCAGTCTTAACAAATCAAACTATGCATTCATAGCTATCAATATGTCTTGGGTTAGACACCAGGTGTCTCTGAAATCAGAAGTTGATCCGATTTTTAGGAATTATTTTGAAACCTTTTCCAATAATATAGAAACTTGAAATTTGGCATATAGATTGAGATCAATAATAACTTTCAGAAACATTTTTTAAATTTCCAAGATCGTCCTTGGTTCGAGTCACGAGAGCCATTTACATTCGTGAGCATTAGAGCGTCTTTTGAGGCAGTTGTAGCCAATATTTCTACTTGAATTTTCACACATAGTTAGAGATGGTGATCTTCTATTGTGTTTCATAGTAGGTTTTCAGTAAGACCCGGGTTCGATTCCAGACAATGAAATTTCAGTGAATTTTAAGAAAAAATTAAATCCTTTTTTTTTCTTAAGAGCACCGTCCCGATGTGATGCCGATATGAAATTAGTATTGCCGATCTGCTTGCAGTATGCAAGCTACATTTTACTCGTATATATATACGAGTAAAATGTAGCTTGCATACTGCAAGCAGATCGACAACACTTATTTCATATCGGCATCATATCGGGACGGACATCAAAAGAAAAAAAAAATTCAAAATATTCGTAGAATTCGCTTCAATTTAATCGCCTGGCAGCGAACCCCGGTCTTCCTGGTGTACTTACTATGCAGCAAAATAGAAGATTACCATATCAAACTATGTGTGAAAATTCAAGCAAAACTATTAGGTGCAACTACCTCAAACGACGTCCTACTATTCACATACACTCCTTATTTGAGAAATTTTAATGTGCTCTGGCATCGAACCCAGGAACAGCATGGTCTTATCTATTTTTTTTCTTAAACAAAGTGTTAATATACATCTTCAATCTAAGCAAGAGCTCCCTTACATATCGATAAATGCATAAAAAAATTATGAAAAGATACCCCATAGTATTATATATGGGGGATATTTTCACCGCCCGGCATCGAACCCGGGTCTTTCAGGCAATACTTTCTATGCAGCACAACAGAAAAACACCATCTCTAACCGCGTATGCAAATTCAAGCAGAAATATTGGTTACAACTGCCTCAAATGACGTCCTACTTTTCCTTTATATTCCTTATGAGAGAAACGTTATTGTGCTCTGGCTTCGAACCCAGGAACAGTACGGTCTTATGAAAATTTTTTTCTAAAACTTATTCGTACCATACATCTTCCAGCCAAGCACGAGCATCCTATCATTTCGATAAGTGCATCTAAAAAAATAATGAAAAACGGCTCCCATGTATTTTAAAGGGCAGATCTTTGTATCGTCCTAGCATCGAACCCAGGATAACTTTTGTAAAAGTCATTGATGTTTTCGAAAGTCCAAGACCATAAATATAGGCACCTTGAGTTTTACTTCTCTACCTATCCGGAAAGTATTTTTTTTTAATTCCCGAAAATCACGGCAATGCATTCAAACGGGAAAAATCGGGACTTTGGGGCCCTCTGGAATCGAACCTATGACACTGAGGATCAAAGTCTCTTTTTTCCTGGGGGTTTCACGTTATGGCCAATATGTCATAAAAATTTCAGATCAATGACACTTGTAGTTTAGGCTGTGAATTTGTATCCTATCTATCTATCTATCTATATAGGTATATATATGAATGAATCCGGAGAAGCATCTATATATAATAGATATATAGAGAGGATACAAACTCACAGCCTAAACCACTAGAGTGATTGTGCTGAAATTTTTACGGCGTATTGGCCATAACGTGCAACCACCAGAAAAATTGCGATTTTGATCCTCAGTGTCATGGGTTCGATTCCAGAGGGGCCCAAAGTCCCGATTTTTCCCGTTTAAATGCATTGCTTTGATTTTCAGGAATTAAAAAAAATACTTTCCGGATAGCTAGAGAAACAAAACTCAAGGAGCCTATATATATGGTCATGATCTATCGAAAACGTAAATGAGTTCTACGGAAAATATCCCGGGTTCGATGCTAGGTTGAGGCAAATATCGGCCGTTTAAAATGCATTGCGGCGATTTTGAAGATTTTTTTTGGTTCCTTTCCCGATAACATGGATACTTGAAACTCAGTACGTGGATAGATATCACGAATATATTTCATAAGAAAATTTTACATGTTCGCTGATAGCCCTTGGTTCGATCCCAGAGGGCCATTTTCACTTCTCAATGCATTTCTTACGGAGATAACGGTAACAAAATTTAGGTACTTCCCGGCATGCTATCGACTTCAAACTTTGCAAGATACAAGATCAAGTCTTTACAAATCAAACTATGCATTCACAACTTGCAATACGTCCTGGGTTCGACACCAGGTGTCTCTGCAATCAGAAGTTGATCCGGTTTTTAGGAATTATTTTGAAACCTTTGCCAATAATATAGAAACTTCAAGTTCGGCATATAGATAGAAATCATAAATAACTTTCAGAAACAATTTTTAGATTTCCAAGATCGTCCTTGGTTCGAATCCAGAGAGCCATTTAAATTCGTGAAAATTAGAACGTCATTTGATGCAATTGTAGCCCATATTTCTGCTTAAATTTTCACACTTAGTTAGAGATGGTTATGTTCTATTGTGCTGCATAGTAAGTTCACAGTAAAGACCCGGGTTCGATGCCAGACGATGGAATTTCAGCGAATTTTAAGAAAAATTTCAATCCATTTTTTTCTTTTGATGGCCGTCCCGATATGATGCCAATATGAAATTAGTATTGCCGATCTGCTTGCAGTATGCAAGCTCTATTTTACTCGTATCTATTATATATAGATGCTTCTCCGGATTCATTCATATATTCATATAGATAGATAGATAGATAGGATACTAATTCACAGCCTAAACCACAAGCGTCATTGACTTGAAATTTTTACGACGTATTGGCCATAACGTATAACCACCAGAAAAATTGCGATTTTGAACCTCAGTGTCATGGCTTCGATTCCAGAAAGCCCCAAAGTCGCGATTTTCCCCATAAGAATACATGGCGGGGTTTTTCGTGAATTTTTTTGAGGCACTTCCCGGAAAAGGAGAGAGTTGAAATTCGAGGTATCGCTAGAAGCCGTGCATATCCAACGAAAATCAAAAAGACATCGCCGAACATGGTCCATGGTTCGATGCTAGGTCGGGGCAAAAATTGGCCGTTTAAAATGCATTGCGGCGATTTTGAAGATTTTTTTTGGATCCTTTCCCGAAAACATGGATACTTGAAACTCGGCACGTCGATAGATATCATGAATATACTTCATAATCAAATTTTACATGTTCGCTGATGGTCCTTGGTTCGATTCCAGAGGGCCATTTACACTTCTCAATGCATTTCTTACGGAGATAACGGAAACAAAATTTAGGTACTTCCCGGCATGCTATCGACTTTAAACTTTGCATGATAGTAGAGCATGTCTTTATAAATCAAACTGTGCATTCACAGCTTACTATATTTCCTGGGTTCGACACCAGGTGTCTCTGTAATCAGAAGTTGATCCGATTTTTAGGAATTATTTAGAAACCTTTCCCAATAATATAGAAACATGAAATTCGGTATATAGAAAGATATCATAAATAACTTTCAGAAACATGTTTTAGATTTCCAAGATCGTCCTTGGTTCGAATCCAGGGAGCCATTTACTTTCGTGAAAATCAGAACGTCTTTTGAGGCAGTTGTAGCCCATATTTCTGCTTGAATTTTAACACATAGTTAGAGATGGTGATCTTCTATTGTGCTGCATAGTAGGTATCACCGGAAAGACCCGGGTTCGATGCCAGACGATGAAAGTTCAGCGAATTTTAAGAAATATTTCAACCCTTTTTTTTCTTTTGAGGACTGTCCCGATATGATGCCGATATGAAATAAGTATTGCCGATCTGCTTGCAGTATGCAAGCTACATTTTACTCGTATAGCTATATAGCTATATAGGTATATAGATAGGATACAAATTCACAGGCTAAACCACAAGCGTCATTGACTTGAAATTTTTATGACATATTGGCCATAACGTGAAACCCCCAGGAAAAAAGCGACTTTGATCCTCAGTGTCATTGGTTCGATTCCAGAGGGCCCTAAAGTCCCGATTTTTCCCGTTTAAATGCATTGCCGTGATTTTCAGGAATTAAAAAAAAATACTTTCCGGAGAGGTAGAGAAATAAACGTCAAGGAGCCTATATTTATGGTATTGGTCTTTCGAAAGCATCAATGACTTTTACAAAAAATATCCTGGGTTCGATGCTAGGACGATGCAAAGATCTGCCCTTTAAAATACATGGGAGCTATTTTTCATTATTTTTTTTGATGCACTTATCGAAATGATAGGAAGTTTGTTCTTTGCTGGAAGATGTATGGTAAAAATAGGTTAAAGAAAAAAATATTGATAAGACGGAACTGTTCCTGGGTTCGATGCCGGGGCACATTTAAATTTCTCTCATAAGGAATATAAGGGAAAAGTAGGACGTCGTTTGAGGCAGTTGGAACCAATATTTCTGCTTGAATTTTCACACATGGTTAAAGGTGGATATATTCTTTAATGTTGAATAGAAAGTATTACCAGAAAGACCCGGGTTCGAAGCCAGACGGTGGGTATATCCCCCATTTGTAATATATTGAGTTAGTTTTCATTATTTATTTTGTTGTACTTAGAGAAATAATAGGAATTTCTTGCTTTGCTAGAAGATGTATATTAAGACTCGGCTTAAGAAAAAAAATTAGATACGACAATGCTGTTCCTGGGTTCGATGCCAGAGCACATTTACATTTCTCTCATAAGGAATATAAGGGAAAAGTAAGACTTCATTTGAGGCAGTTGCAGCCAATACTTCTGCTTCAATTTTAGCACATAGTTAGAGATTAATATCTTCTATTATGTTGCATAGGAAGTTTTACCAGAAAGACCCGGGTTCGATGCCGGGCGAGAAATATGTCTCCCGTTTAAAATACATAGGGTTAGTATTTCATTATTTTTTTGATGCACTTATCGTAATGATAGGAAGTTCGTGCTTGGCTGGAAGTTGTATGGTTAAAACTGGTTTAAGAAAACAGTTTTCAGAAGACCGTACTATTCCTGGGTTCGATGCCAGAGCACATTAACATTTCTCTCATAAGAAATATGAGGGAAAAGTAGGACGTCGTTTGAGGCAGTTGCAAATAATATTTCTGCTTGAATTTCCACAGATAGTTAGAGATGGTGATCTTCTATTGTGCCGCATAGTAAGTATCACCAGAAAGACCCGGGTTCGATGCCGGACGAATAAATTGCAGCGAATAATCAGAACATTTTCAATCAACTTTTTTTTTCTTTTGACAGCCGGATTTTCGAAAATTTATTTGAGGCACTTCCCGGAAAAGGAGAGATTTAATATTCAAGGGATCACTAGATGCCGTGCATATCTAAAGGAAACCATAAAGACATTCACGAAATTCATCCTTGGTTCGATGCTAAGTTGGGGCAAATATCGGCCGTTTAAAATGCATTGTGGCGATTTTTAAGATTTTTTTTGGACCCTTATCCGATGGCATAGAAACTTGAAATTCGGTAGAAAGTTAGATACCATTAAAATATATCATAATCGAATTTTACATATTTCCTGGTGGTCCTTGGTTCGATCCCAGAGGGAAATTTCAATTCCTCAATGCATTTCTTACGGAGAATTCGGAAACAAATCTTAGGTACTTCCCGGCACGATATCGACTTCAAACTTTGCATAAAATAGTATTTAGTTCTTACAAATCAAACAGTCCATTCACAGCTATCAATGTGTCGTGGGTTCGACACCAGGTGTCTCTGCAATCAGAAGTTGATCCGGTTTTTAGGAATTATTTTGAAACCTTTGCCAATAATATAGAAACTTCAAATTCGGAATATAGATAGAAATCATAAATAACTTTCAGAAACATTTTTTAGATTTCCAAGATCGTCCTTGGTTCGAATCCAGAGAGCCATTTAAATCCGTGAAAATTAGAACGTCTTTTGAGGCAGTTGTAGCCAATATTTCTGCTTGAATTTTCACACATAGTTAGAGATGGTAATCTTCTATTGTGCTGCATTGTAAGTTTACCAGTAAGACCCAGGTTCGATGCCAGATGATAAGATTTCAGCAAATTTTAAGAAAAATTTCTAACCTTTTTTTTCTTTCCCGATACTATGCCGACATGAAATTAGTTATGTCGATCTGCTTGCAGTATGCAAGCTACATTTTACTCGTATATATATATGAATGAATCCGGAGAAGCATCTATATATAATAGATAGATAGATAGATAGATAGGATACTAATTCACAGCCTAAACTAGAAGCGTCATCGACTTGAAATTTTTACGACGAATTGGCCATATCGTGTAACCACCAGAAAAATTGTGATTTTGAACCTCAGTGTCATGGGTTCGATTCCAGAGGGCCCCAAAGTCCCGATTTTTCCCATTTAAATGCATTGCGTCGATTTTCGGGAATTTTTAAAAAATACTTGACGGATAGGTAAGGACTTAAAACTCAAGGAGCCGATATATATGGTCATGATCTATCGAAAACATAAATGAGTTCTTCGGAAAATATCCTGGGTTCGATGCTAGGTCAAGGCAAAAATCGGCCGTTTAAAATACATTGTGGCGATTTTTACGATTTATTTTGGACCCCTTCCCGATGACATGGAAACTTGAAATTCGGCATGAAGTTTGCGATCATAAATATATTTTATAATCAAATTTTACATATTCGCTGATGGTCCTTGGTTCGATCCCAGAGGGCCATTTACATTCCTCAATGCATTTCTTATGGAGATAACGTAAAAAGGTTTATAGGTACTTCCCGACATGATATCGACTTCAAACTTTGCATAATATAAGATGAAGTACTTATAACTCATAATGTGCATTCCCAGCTAACAATATTTCATGGGTTCAACACCAGGCGTCTCTACAATCAGTAAATTATCCGATTTTTAGGAATTTTTTTGAACCCCTTCCCTATAATATTAAAACATGAAATTAGGTATATAGATAGAGAACATAGATACATTTCAAAAAAATATTTTAGATTTCCTAGATCGTACTTGGTTCGAATCCAGAGCGCCATTTACCTTATTGAAAAGTAGGACGTCGTTTGAGGCAGTTGGAGCCAATATTTCTGCTTGAATTTTCACACATAGTAAGAGATGGTGATTTTCTGTTGTGCCACATATTACGTTCACCAGGAAGGCCTAGGTTCGATGCCAGACGATTAAATTGCAGCGAATTTTAAGACCCTTTTTATTTTCTATTTATGGCTGTCCCGATATGATGCCGACAAGAAATTAGTGTTGTCGATCTGCTTGCAGTATGCAAGCTACATTTACTCGTATATAATAGATATAAGTATATACGGAGAAGCGTCTATATATAATAGATATATTCATATATATATATATATATAGAGAGAGGATACAAAGTCACAGGCTAAATCACTAGCGTCAATGGCTTCAAATTTTTACGACATATTGGCCATAACGTATAACTTCCAGAAAAATTGCGATTTTGAACCTCAGTGTCATGGGTTCGATTCCAGAGGGCCCCAAAGTCCCGATTTTTTCCGTTTAAATGCATTGCTTTGATTTTCAGGAATTAAAAAAAAATACTTCCCGTATAGGTAGAGAATTAAAACTCAAGGAGCCTATATATATGAACATGATCTATCGAAAACATAAATGGGTTTAACGGAAAATATCCTGGGTTCGATGCTAGGTCGGGGCAAAAATCGGCCGTTTAAAATGCGTTGTGGCGATTTTTAAGATTTTTTTTGGACCTCTTTCCGAATGCATGGAAACTTGAAATTTGGCATGGGGTTAGAAACCATAAATATATTTCATAATCAATTTTTTTGTATTCGCCTATGGTCCTTGGTTCGATCCCAGAGGGCCATTTGCACTCCACAATTTATTTCTTATGGGGATAACAGAAACACATTTTAGGTACTTCCCGGTATGATGTCGACTTCAAACTTTGTATGAAATTAGATCAAGTCGTAGCAAGTCATTTTGTGCATTTACAGCTTCCAATACGTCCAGGGTTCGACACCTTGAGTCTCTTTAATCAGTCGCTGATCCGATTTTTAAGTATTATTTTGAGCCCCTTCCCAATAATATTAAAACTTGAAATTCGGCATATATATAGAACTTATAGATACATTTCAAAAACACATTTTATATTTCCTAGATCGTCCTTGGTTCGAATCGAGAGAGCCATTTAAATTCATGAAAATTAGAACGTCTTTTGAGGCAGTTGTAGCCCATATTTCTGCTTGAATTTTCTTACGTATTTAGAGAAGATGATCTTTTTATGTACTGCATAGGAATTTCACCAAAAAGACCCGGGTTCGATGCCAAACGATTAAATTGAAGCGAATTTTAAGAATATTTTCAATCTTTTTTTTCCTTTCCGGGACCGTCCCGATATAATGCCGTTATGAAATTAGTGTTGTCGATCTGCTTGCAGTATGCAAGCTACATTTTACTCGTATATATATAAACGTATAGCCGTTCAAGAGTAATATATATTTAATTTCGGGGCAGTGTTTTAATAAATAAATGTTTATGTCTAAAAAGAATATGAAGTGATTCTGTTTTTAATACATGTAATCACGCATAAATTTACTGTATCGCTAATTTTCATAAACTCAATCGATGCCGCTCGTTATTGTTTAACTTTGGTTCATTGATTATGTTTACTAAGTAATAATACTTAAGTGGAAGACTCCTTTTTCCCCGAATTCTATTCAATTGAACCCCATCCGAGAACTTCCATAAACTATTTTCACCGAATACATTTACTGAGAGGAATAATAATGAGTCTTTATAACAAAACATTTTCACAAGTTATGAATTCCTTTATTAAACCCCATAGAATATGAGAAAACGTTGATTCATAATCCGGATAGTTTATGATTCCTAGAGTTAACCTTAGAAATTCTACCTTCCTACATTTTCAAGAAAATTATGATGAGATTCCGAATACAGGATAATCTTAAAATCCTAAGCGTATATTATCTCCTTACAATAAGCTCCCTTGTGCACGTGGCATCTCATTTGAATGATTTTAAGGGATTTTGGATGTAACATGCATTCCTGCTGAATACACTTTTTAGAATGTATTGGAACCTTGAAACTACTCAAACTAATTCCAATTTATGCGTGTTTTTTGCTTCAGACATTTCATATCAAGCTAAACTTTTATTTCTCTCTTATCACATACTTTTTGGACGAGTTGTAAATAAGGAGCGGCACTCGTTATCGATTCCTTCATGAAAGAGCACAGTAAAACGAAGCAAAATCACTCTGCCAATTTAAGTAATTTACTTCTTTTAGTGATCGTTATTCTGAGAAGTAATCACTAGGGTTCCTATTACAATATGTATACACTGTCAATGTTTTTTTAAATATACACAAAGTATATCCAAAGCAACTGATGAGGGATTTTAGTGTCCTGCAATGAGATAACTAAGCATTGAAAGGATAATATTACCTTAATTAAGAAATTTGAACTTACAACGCTACTTTTAGCCATTGTCTGTACATTCTCGATATATTCTATAAATTCGAAAATAATTGTAAAATTCAGTTGATATGAGGCATTTTAGTTAATTTGGATATTGAAACCTAAATACGAAGTATAACAGTTTATTTTTAATTGCGAGATTTGATTAATAGGTAAACCTATTAATCCTAATCACTGCGAATGTAGGTGGAAAACAGTGACCTTATTTAATTATTTGCTTCTGAGGTCATTCTTTATCTCCGCCATTGAAAGTTAAGAGAACGGATTAACCTGAATACGAAGATTAAATTTAATTGTATTACATGGGTGGTCTGAAAAGTTTCCGACATTTCGTCATTTCTCGACATGTTTTTTTTATTTATTTATTCAAAGATCCACATACAGTTCTGAAACCATTTTACAGTGAATGCACTTAACATAACAAATTTAAAATAAATATATATGAAAATACGAAATAAAAATTGAACAAATTAAACTAAGAATATCATATATATATATATACAGAATACGACCAAAGCAGGAAAATTATTTACAGGAATTTACAGAATTTAAGAATGCGTCAAGCGACAGACTGAAAGGGTCTATGGAAGGAATTCAAAAGGTATGGAAGTCTATAAAGCAGGGAAAAGGGACAATCTAAATGAAGGAACATGGAGAAGAGGAGTTAGTCTAGTCGCTCTAGGTGGAACATGGTAACTAAATAAGGAAACTAGTTCAGGGGAATCAATGCGGGAGTTAATTATATTAAATATTAATGAGAGATCGGCCTTGATTAAAGTTTGTTTTAGGGATCTTAGGAAAAGGTATTTTAAGACTGTCTCTGTATTGGTAATTCGTAGATGGGGAACACGAGATTTAACGATAAAAGCAAAAAAATTAAAGATAATTTTCTGAAGATTTCTGAAACTTTTTTGAAGATTTCTGAAAAATCTGGGGTTGGAAACTTTTCAGACCACCCTCATATTTATACCTTCTCAATAAACCACTGTTAAAGTAGGCGGAGATTCATAATTTCATTACATTATTTGCTTCCTGAGTTTGCATTACATCTCCATCATCCCGAACCACAAAATTCTATATTAAGCGTTTGTCATTCGGCCAATGCCTCAGCTTTTGGCATTCGTCTAGTTCTCTTTACACCCGAACGCAAGAAATAAAACTCCGCCATTCCTCAGTGGTGTTAAGGAACAAAACATCAGCTTTCTCTACGGCGGGTCTCGCGCAGTGGGCAAATGAAACCCAACAGCCTCAAAAGAACAAAAAAGGAGCGTCGCCATATTTGGTGAGAAACCACATCAAAGGCGGATTTCTCCAGTCAGCTGTCATATAAGCTCCGAGAGCGGCAAATTGAAACGATAGTGTTTGCTCGTTGTTAGAAAGCCCTGACGTCTTCTTCAGCCCAACATTTTTCCTTCCTCTTGCCGGCGCCTTCAGGAAGAGATGTACGGAGGATAAGGACAGATGAATGGATGGAAAGGGTGACATCCCCCGCTCTCCAATAGCGCCTCCATTTCAGATTCCGAGCACGCCTCAGCGGAGTGTATCTTCGTAAACCCTAGTTCCTTTCTCTGCCGTTGTCGGCGCTCCAACATAAAGTAATGACTAGAGCGCGGAAAAGATGCGGATTCGTGGGTTTACGTGTTATTTTATGGACTTTTAAGACAGGAGATCACCATAATTTACAAAATATTTTTTTAAATTCTGAATAACACTTTCTTTGATGATCAGCAATTGTTTAAGAATATAGTTGACCCCTGTAATTTTTTTAGCTGATCAATATCTATCTTTATTTTGAAATAGGGAAATTAAAGTCAAATTACAGGTTATGGATAACAGATTTTATTTATTAATTGCATGATATATAATAAAGAAAAAAAACGTATTTTCATTCACTTTGAGTTGTATTGCCAAAAAATTATTTAATTAAATAGTGACAGATAAGGTATTTTTCTATGTTTTCCATGGTAAATGTTGTGCGACGTTCGGTCAAAATAAGTTTCTGCGTCGAAAACGATTGCTCAACTTCACATGTTGTAATAGGAGCATATCGCAGCGTAGCCACTTCACTTAAGGTGAGTTTCTGTAAAACATTAGATGTCTGCCCCTTGACCTCTCCGTTGAGAATCTGAGCTTTATCAGTCATTCACTTGAAGCCTTCGTTTTTATCCAAAACATTGCACAATTTGCCATAAACACTTACGGCTTGTTCACCCTTTACACATTCAAGTTTCTTCTTCACATCCATCGACACCGAATCACTGAGGCTCAGGATGGAAGATTCAAGATATTTGATTTTTTCTACCAAAATCCCAAAGGATGCTGAAATACATATCATTTCCAGTGGGAGTGTGCTATCTTCCAAGAGTTCTCGAGCATTTTCTATACATTCTGCATCGTCTTCAGGGTCAATATTCTGTATAACCTGAAGTAAAAAATTAAAATACAGTTTTCCACTTTAATTTAGAACGTGCTGTTGTAGTTATTTTTAACTGAGCAAAATTGCACGAATTCTATTTCATATAATGAAATTGATTCATCAATTACAATCATAACTACAAATAATTACTTACATTCTTAATTTTCTCGAAGTGTGGTGCATTGAACACGCAAGCTTCCAGCCATGTTCCAAATCTCGTGAGGACTGGATCCGGAGGCAATGGCAGATCACAGCAAAATGTTTCGTATATTTCCACGCTCGATGGTGCTCTCAAAAATACCTACGAAAATATTAAACATTAGTCCTGCAGTAATATATTGGAAAATTTATCTTTAGTTTTATTAACGGCAAGTACCTACCTTCTTAATGGTAGAGACCCACTTAATTGCAGTGGGAAATCTTTTGCGAATTTCTTCGCATACTCTGTGAAGAGCATGCACTTTGCAAGTGATGTGAATCATTTTAGGGTAGAAAAACACCAAAACTTTAGCGGCTTTAACCATGTACGCCGCTCCATCGGTTAGGAGAAGAATCAAATTCTCTCTAGCACAATTATCTCCAAACAAGGAAGCTGTAAACAATTGGTGAGTACATTACGAAATATAAGGTAAATATGCGGTAAAAACTCATCAACATGAGTTATACCGTTAATTAATTTCAGTTCTAATTTGAATATGCTCGCCTTTTCAGCAAACATTTCACCATACCAAATAAGGTATCATCACTTACTCAAAGATTCGTCAATGCAGCGAGCGACCGTTTCATTATTTACTCTTTCAAGTTCCTTGGATGCTATGAGGTAGGGCTTATTGGGCTCATCTGGTCTCAATTTTCCGACCAATATGTTGCACACATATCGACCCTTAAAATCAGTCGTTTCATCAACAATGGCATATAATTTGCTTACTTTAAGGTCATCCTTGATACTTTTCGTGACCTAAAACACAAGAGCATTTTCAAAAAATATTAAGGCAAACACTTAAAAGAGCAATAAAAATAGGCCAGGGCACATCATTACTTTCTTAGTAAATAGTTAATATTTTTTCGTTCTTAATCTTATTTCAGTCGGATTACGACCAGAAAATAGTAAAAGTATTTCAATAGATAATACTGTTTCCGACGCAAACTATGCAAGTTGAAAGGCAGGCAGAAAATAGATCTTTGTATTTTTATGAAGAATTATAACTAAAAACACGCGCAATGTATAGTTAAAGATGTATCGAACAATGTTGACTTATTCGGGAATGCCCATTCAAGGTATGTGTTATATTTTATACTTATACATTGTTATATTTTAGTGAACTATTTATGTAATACAATGATTGATTCAGCCGAATATTTCTTTGAAATCGTATTAAACCAAAGTTTTAAATGCTTACATCCAAAGAGCAGGCATGCAAAAGATTTTGACAGCATTTACTACGTAAAAGTATTTAGAAACTCATACCTTTTCGTGGAGTCTCGGCAAGTAAGTTTTCCGAAGAGAACTCTCAGATGGAACTGTCCTTCTTAAATATTTTTCCATAAACGATGTGAATAGAGGGTGTTTTGATTTGTGAGTAGGAATATTCAATGCCACAAATAGCTCGCACAAGTCCAAAGCAAACTCATCGCCGGTGACTGCAAACGATAGTTGGCTCTGTCGTAAATTCTGCAAGCTCACGGTCTCCTTTAATTCCACTTGAGATAGATGCGATGAGCTGTCAATGTGCTGTTTCACATGTGACTTTTTATCCGATGATATCTTGAAAAATAATGAGAAAGATAAATTATTATGAGAATTACTTTTAAAGTTAATTATTCAGCATAGCTCAAAATAGGTCTTTGTATTTTTATAAAGAATTATAATTAAAAACACACACAATGTACAGTTAAAGATTTATCTCACAATTTTGACTTATTCGGGAATGACAAAAAATTCTTAAGATAATAATTATAATTATTGAAGTCGTCAGATTCAAGTACTTGCATAGTGAAGCATACGCAGTCAGCTTGGCTTCTGAAGACGCCTCTCCTTTCACATTGTACATTTTCTTGGGCTGGGCTGTACAAACGAGCGGACGATGGTCTTGCGACGCTTGGGGACATCAGCAAATGACTGAAACTCTACGCGGCTTACTCGAATATATAGAATTGTGTTCATACAATGTGTTCACCAGTCCTTGTTGAGCCTTCATTTTTCCTCCTCCTCCTTTCCTAGGCTCATTTCGTAACCATCAACACTCAACGTGAGACATTCACTTCGTCGGAAATTTTATATAACCTTTCATATATTTGTATCATTTTTCCACTAATCTGCTGAAAAAAAAGCAGAGTGCTAGCATACAGTGTAGCGCTGTCCCCTTGTCAGCAGATCACCCGGGTTCAAATAAGTTGGTTCATAATGTCCCTTTGTGATGTCTTTGGACATCCTTAGCAAAAAAAAGGGCGAGGTGGCCCAGGGAAAGAAACAATATGTGAATTTAACATGCAATTGGATAAGTACGTGGTGAGCTCTACCCTCACATATCCAAACCACCTTCGAGTTGAAGCACTGCATGGGTTTACTTCATGAACGGTGGAGTAACCGAAAGAATTCATTGCAGTTTCCGGAGCTATCAATAAAATTCTGCATTAGCAATTGTTAGTAGCTTACATTTTACGCTAAATATCTGCTCCGTGTAGTATGCACCGCATAAAAAACAATATTTGTCCGAAACAAAGTTGAACAAGTGTGGTCACAACAGCCAAATATTAACTTAGGCAGGTATTTTCAATAAAAAGTCCCAGAAAAGTCTCTTTTAATCGGAAAAGTCCCGCCACAGCAAAAAAAAGTCCCAAAAAGTCTCTAAGAAAGTCATTAAAGCGGGTTTAATTTGATGGGATAGGTGAAGATTTGTATTTAAAACCACAAAAGTCCCACATTTACAAAAAGCCGAAAGACTTTTTTTCCGCGCTCTAGTAATGACACACGAAAGTATGCTGTGGAGTAACTTTCTTTGGGTGGAGGCGAACGGGATTTCTCAGAAACAGTGGGTTACTCCGATGAAGACGTGTTTCCAAGGAGACAATCACTGTCTCGTGGTTCCGTTAATGAATGGATCACGTCCTCCGTGGGTTTTTCGTATTTATAGTCCTCAGAAGGAGTGGGGTCTGTGATCGAGAATGATTAACTTTTGCGAAGAATGGAGAGAAGATGAAGACATATTGGAGACACGGGGACTGTTTTGTCAGGATCCGATATTGGAAGACATTTCTGGATGGGTGACTGTAGATAAATTTTGAAATGAAATATGGATTTGGAAGAAAAGGGTTCCTAAAGAGCGTAAAGCTATGTATATAAGTATAAAAATACAGGATCGATTAGGCTTCAAATCCCTTATCAATGTAGATTAGATTACAGAGGTAAATATTCAGAACTATTTTCATATTTTGTTGCGAGGTAAAGTAACTGTTTAAAAATCTCTTTATTTATGTGTCCGTATAAACTAGGTTGTTTTGAAGTATATAGGTCTTATTTGGAGCTCAGAAAGAGGCTAGCAATGTTATACATGGAGTGTTTCCATATATGGAAGTGAGGCAGGGACGTTAAGGAAGTGGGAAAGGAATATAATTGAGGAATTTGAAATGTGGCTGTGGAGAAGGATAGAGAAGGTGAGAAGGTGGTATGGTGAGAAATAAGGAGATCTTAAATAAAGGGAAAGAAGAAAGAAGGATGTTAGAGTAAATAGGAAAATGGAATGCTTACTGGTTAAGTCACGTGATAAGAGGAAATAGCATACTGCAAGTGGCATTAGGAGGCTCATTGGAAGGAATGAATAAGAGAGGAGGAAAAAGAACTAAGATGTTAGATGAGTTAAACAACAAGAATTATAGAGAGACTAAAGAGGAGGCTCGGGACAGAAAAGAATGGGGACGGCAGTGGTGTATGGGATCTGCTCTCAGGCGAAATTCCACGTGATGATGATAAACTAGATGTGGCTCAAGGCAGATGCATAAATTAGTCCTATTGCCCATGCGTACAAAGTCCCCAAAACGGCTTGTTAAAATGTTCTGGTCGGGTAGCCTAGATGGTTAAGGCAGCCTCCGGGATAGAGGAAGATCCCTGGTTCGTTTCCCGGCCCTGTCAGACTTCTTTCAAGTCCGTTTTTCCTTAGGAACCTATCTGATAGCTCATATATGTTTTCCAAAGTCTGAAAATATTAAAAATGATATGTAATCAACATGCAGAATCAAAAATTTGGTTAAAAATTTGTTAAAAATTGGGAGGACATAATTCTGAAGAAGTTAGATATAACGAGATCTTAAGAAATGGACTTTCGTTAGCTTGTTTTTGACCCTTGGACGATGAAAATTTTCTTTAGAGGAAATAATTTCATGCATTATTAGATGCAGATGTATTATCCGAAGAGGATGGTTTGTATTGGTATTCACGGTAAATTAATTTAAAATTATTTTTTCCCTGGAGATTATTTTAAAGCAGCGGTTGCGGACACACTTGGAGGTGTGAGAGAGCATTTCTAGGGGTTCGAAAGAAGTTTATAAATAAAAATAATTACCACCTCAGCGTTTGGGCCTCGGTTTAATAGAATAATTATGAACAAAATTTTACAACACAGCCATTAAGAATGCAGATATTTTCTTATAGATAATAACATAGTACGTAATGTGACTTAACAATTTTTTTATGCAATAAATGATAATCTTGCAACAAAGCTCTGTTTCTAGATAAAAAGATCGGAACATTTTTAAGGGGGGTGCGAGGACTTATTTTCAGATTCAAAGCGGTGTTGACTGTAAAAATATTAAGAGCTTCAGCTTTAATGTATATAGCGGCTAAGTGAGTGATACATGTTGAAGTGGGCCATCTGTGCAAGGAATTCGGAAATGACTGTTCATTTATCTACGTGGTATGGAGTCGTATTTGGGTAACTGAAATTGGTACATTCTTCGAGGTGCGTCTCTTAGCAATCGCCTACAGCTACACCTTGAAATCCTGAACTTTAATAAGAAAACTTAGAAAGGCATCCCGATTTAATATTCTACTTTTCATCACTCATTTACTGAAATCTTAATCAAAGCCATCGCTCCAAATTAGGAATCACTCGAGAAGCCCTTTTTTGAATTACTAAGGTTCATTCCATTCCTCTCCAAGAAGCTAGTTCGCCCAATGGGAATACTTGCAGCTTTTGTAACTCTATGTCTAAGCTGCGCGCGCACGCTCTGCTAACAAACGTGATCGAAGCGATTTATTCTGACGTGTTCGTAGACTGTGCATGATGAATACCTACGATTTGCGATTACTCGCCTTGATTTCTAACCCTCTAGCATGCGATTCGTGCGATCAAACGCCTGTTCCAGCATCCATCAATGGCTCCCGCCATTTCCATGTCCCCCACTTTTATGAGCAGTTGACTTATTTGGAAATGGCCACTAATCGCTACAATTCTTTTCTGAATATTCAGTTGAGCCCATGTGATGGTTACCGTTGATAGAAAAGGAAGAGAAGTTTTGGCCGGAAAAATGGAAGGAAGTCTTCAAACGTCAAATGCGGGTTCACCTGAAATAAGTGTATTTTGATAAACTTGATTTTTTTTCAATGATACTATTCTGAACACCCGAGAAAAATTCCACTTCCATTGTGAATCAAATTTTGGCGCGTTTCTCAAATCATTGTCGTGGCAGTTTTTCGTCATGCCTTTCTACATTTTCCTCCATGGCTCTTATATCCACTATAAACATCATCTTAAGTTAAGGGAAATATCTAAAATCAATATATTTATGAATTAATTAGCAATACTTAACTAATACTAAGCGAAGGAAATACCGTAGAGAAGGATACATTCCAAATATTAGTTTAACCTACAGTATATAGCATCGTTATATTTATACGCAAGATGTTTTTCAGCTTAAACAGCCAGAAAATGATTTTTCTATCGGAAATATTCATTGTATTTCTAAAAATGAATATTTATTTGCCTAATATATAAACTTCTTCTTTTTATCCTCAGCTTTCAATACTTTTGAATAAGTTTTAAAATGTTTATGAGGAGTAATACGCAGAAAAACTGTGTTTAAATCTTTAACCGTTAGCTATATACGATGTAAAATTTTCTGTATTATGTTTCGTTCCAAGCAAGCACGCATACATTTCGTTTGGGATTATTTTAGAGAATCTTGATAAACGAAAAATTGAGAAGCTTCACATCAAGTTCCATGAAAGTACAAAGTTGTTAGGAAAATTTTTACAGCAAATTAATTTAGAGGAGATTAAATGGAGAAGAAACAGTAAGTGAAAATACCATCCGTTCGGAGAGTACCGATAAGTTTAGTTTTTAAGTGGCTATTTTCAAAAATAATAATGTTACTGAGCACGAAAGGATTAACGTAAATAAAGCCGTCCTGTCGTTTGCATATATCAATACTCTGATACGGGAGGGGTCCAACGTGAGCTTCACATTTTTCTAATACCAACTGTACCCTTTCCTCTGAGCATTCTAATTAAACATAGACGAAAGATAGCTTAGCTTAACCACTTTCCGCGGATACTTTCGAATACATGGTAGAAAAAATGATGCTATATATAATGGAATGCTGTAGCCATTATATACGCTAGAAAATTTAAAACCTAGAGGAAGCAAAATATCCTATGTATCTTATATTAAGTCAGCACTCCTGCTTCTCGAACTACTTGAACGTATAGTTAAAAATACCATGAAATTATTCAGATTAATTCGGTAGGCTAAGATAATGTAAATTGTGAAAAATGCATATCATCTAGATAACTTTCTAGCCCATTTTTACATCGCATGAATTCTTGAGGTCCTCTAAAGCATTTGAAGAATACGCAAAACTCCGCTATAATTCATGCGCTTGAATGAAAGTTTCCCAGAGAATTCATAGAATATCTCAAGCTGCCAATTCTAATCATTGGTCACTCTTGTTTCGGCTTTTCTTCGAATTGTGTACCAATTTCACCTTTAATTTTCCCTTATGAACATTAACTCTACCAAACGCCATAGTTTTCTATTTGATCCTGATTCTTAGAATCCTTGTACTATTTCTTTGTCAAATAACGTTCTTCCGCCATCTTCAAAAATCTTCCGCTATATTTTTCCGAGAAAATTACCTTTATCTTAACTTCGCTCAGGCTCTATGAATTACGTTTCCCTTTCCTCGAAAAACGATTGAGAGATTAGGCTAACGAGTGCATTTATGTTTCTTCCAAAATCATTTTCTGATGCTCAAATTCAGCCGTAATAAGTAAACAAATAATCACACGTACCTACTCATAATAATAATAATAATCAATCGTCTTTATTTTGGCACCTCCCTATACTCATACAGAGAGACGAAGACGAAAAATCTATATGGCGGTCATTCATCTCCTCTGTGCCTTTTCAAGGAGTGCATTTAAAATTGTTTCGAGAAAAATTAAGAATCCTTTTATCCGTCCTTAACTTAATAACCTACATTTTTTCACATTTTTTCCCAGATAGCTCGTAATCACGTTTATATGTTTTACTTGGTACTGAAAAAGTAAATATTACATTTAATGCTCGTATGCGGATGAATGATTAGCGTTTCGAAAATCGATAGCACTACATGCAATTGGGGAAGGTGTTGATATAAGTTCGTGAAATGGAAAGGAATATTAGTATTCAGAAAGTGTTGAATCTGTAGAAACTACAGATTGGTCTAAGTGAACAATTAACGTCGTAAATTTACTTTAGTAATGATTGAGCTAATACATTTTGTTCTGTATTAAAGTAACAGTCAGTCATTGACATTAATAGAGTTCAGTTATGAAATACGTTCTCTTCGTTTTTGAGAAATAACTAACCGATGAATGAGCGAAACCTTTTCCTGATAGCACCACGCAGGTTCCCTCTAGCGGAGGAAAGAAGAAACTTGAAATCTGTGGAGTGGATTGCGCCGCTCCAGCTTCCGCGCAAATTATAAATATTTCCAGAAGTAAAGGAATGATAACGTAATAATATGTCTGAATGTTCTAGTGATATAGATAAATAGGCCAAAGCATCTATCCGGAAATGGAAGAACCAATCATGTCCTTTCTTCCTTCTTAATTCTCCTTGCTACGTACCTTCACGTATTAATCTGTCTTTCTGCATCTAAAATAATACCCTGCGGCCGTTTTTCGGCGTGTGGCAGTGTGTGTAAACACCAGTCGATATAAACTACTTCTTTACCGTTCGCAGAAATAATTCATTTTTCAAACGATTCGTCCTAGCATCTATTTCACTTAACTTACGTTCATTATCGGATCGAACAAGGTAACAGGGGGGTTGCATGATACCGATTGTATCTTCCGCAAATGTAGTTTCCCTGAATCTATTAAGCAATCGCAGCCTAGCTTCCAATCTCCTTTCTTTCAAGGATTCCCAACCTACGTCTGAGAGCATTTTGTAATGCTTGCTTTTTTATCGTAGCATTTCTTAACAAAACGAATCGCTTTACGCTTCACTTTCTCGAGTTCATCCATCATTTGAGAAAATATGAGTCTCTAGATTTGGAGTCATTAATATTTGTATAAAGCTAATTATATAATACATTTCATGTAACTTTTTTGAAGAGCCCTTGAACAAGGGAAAGGCTCTGGAAAGAATGTCGATAACGATGTATCACAGATAGTGGAATGTCTCTTAGGGGATTCGGAGGTTTAGCTTAGAGCCTTGAAGTCTCATAACTTTAAGATCATGAATGGGACGAAAAAACCATCCTAGTCATAATAATTGATGACATATATTGTTTCCTTTACGAAGTATATTTATTCTTTTAATCGTTATATGTACATACTAAAAATTCAACCATTAGACATAAGCATCAGATAAGACCACTAAAATTCTTTCCAACAGAAAGTAATTTTATACTAAACTGTACGTATCGTGAAGATTAAAAAGAATTCAATGTTTTCTTTAACTTTGATGTTGTTACTGGTTATGTATTTATTGAATAAAATGTTTAGTTTTATATAAATGGCGCTTTAAGACTATTATTTTTATCATCTTTCCTTAGCGTGAATTGATTACAAAATATATACAAAGCCTTTTATATTTAATAGCAAAGCATTATTTTTATTTTATCTATTATTAAATCTTGTTAACATCGCTGTAATTGAAACAATTTAATTTTTGAAAAAACTCATAATATATAAATATATGTATAGTAAAACAACGTCTCTTTTTAATTAGAAAAACAACACCATTAGATAGGTTTGTTTGATCTTTGAAGGCGCTCACGATCTTCCTTTTAAGTTCAATTGTTTTGATTTCGAACCTGTAAAATATTTCAGTTGGGTTTAATTCGTAAAATGTGATAAAATAAAAAAAGGAAGGGCATCATCTCCGAGCACAGCATCTTATGCTTTTAATTTCTCTCTCCAGCTCTGGCCGTATCCGGAGCACGGCACAGCATCGGCAAAATAAATAGTATTTGATTTCCTAAATATCACCGACAAGTCACGGCACGCACAAAAATATGAGACACTGCTGACTGTTTACATCGCACCAGCGATGTCACCGTCTAATGACAGGAAGTCGTAAGAAAACATTCCGACAGTTCTTGCAGAGTATCTCCTTAGGAGAACTTAGAGTGAAGATTTTTGTGAAATCAGCTTCTTGGCGACCACGGAAGCTGGGATGACCACAGTCTACCAGAGGAGCCGTCAACTTAGCCAACTTGACCTCTTTGATTGCAATTGGAAGGGCAACCTTGGTTCCGATGATGGGCAAGGTCGCGGAGGACAGGGAAGATAGCGAGGAAGCTAAGGAGGAGACAGGGAGGCAAGCAGTTCGAGATTGGGTATGCTTACCTTGCCTATCAATGGCAATGTTTAGTCATGTGTTACGGATTCGGTGACCTTTTCCTTAATGGGTACCGATTCCACGAGGGGAACGAGGGTATATTCCACGGAGGGCCATCCGTAGATTGCTTCGGAAACCGCGCTGCTGAGCTGAGGGAGGAAAGGAGGGAGCTGACAGTTCGTTTCCTTCTCTTAGACCCGTGGTTTTTGGCAGTGTTGATTGCACCTTCCTCCTTTTTGGTGCCTCCCCGCGAGAGCACTTCCGAGGAAGTCAATTCTAAGGAAACGTCATCCCTCCGGACGCATTCCAATGCGGACAAGAAGGCGACGCAGATGAAGATTCATTGTCAAGTAAGAGAGAAAGTGCAGACCGGTTCAATACAATCACAAGAGGTACTGTTAAATTCTACTATTCTTAGAAGTAAGAAATTATTATCTTTGCAATCAACTTATATAGTTCTGATGACATACCATCAATCAAATAGTTTACCCTTTAAGATATGGATTGATGTATTAAAGTTAAAAAGCTACCGTCTGAGAGATATTTAAATATATTCGGACTTGAGTTAATTTGTTCCGCGTTAAATGAAATTGGTGAAGTATGCCCCATTACAAGAGAAATTGTTTCTTTTTTTTTCGGTTTAATTGGGTGGAACGTCGACAACCTACCCCATCTCCGAATACCTTTGGTATGCCTTCCCCCAATTCTTATGCAGAGAGCTGCTTCTTTGCACAGCAGTGTTGACAAATTCTCTCAATTCAGAAATTCCTTAGGAGTAATTTGGAGATAAACCAGAGAACGATTAGCGATAGCTGGCAACCACGAGGGAGTGAAGGTCGCATCGTTGAGTACACGGGGTTCTCGGAAGTGTGTGAATATCAGTGTTTTTCAAGGAAGCACCTCGACATGGAACTATTTGGATTCATGAATAACAGAAGAAGTTCACGGCCCTTAGTGGAATTCCAATTTGTATCATAGGGTCTCTCTCACTTTGGAATGTATGGGTCGTTCGTTTCAATTCTTTTCAGATAAACCATTAATATTTATTTCCGATTTTAATATGAAATATTTTTTCATCGGAACGGACTGTTGTTATTTAATATCCTGGATAAAAAATATCATAAAAGATTCCCCGCCCTTAGTATAATACATGAAACCGAAATTACTCTATCCAATATATGACTCGCTTTTCCACTCTTTTTTCATCTAGGATTAACACGGAATTTTATTGTAATTTTCTTCGGACCTAAACTCTTAGGATTTATGCTAAACCCCGCAGTAACTTTAACACTACACCTCAACTTTCCGAATGAAATTTTGAACGTGATCTCGGAAGAAATCTATAATATAAAACCGAGTGTGGGTGGGTGTGTGGGTGTGTGTGTATGTTCGCTAAAAACTCGAGAACCGAGAGTCGCACAACTTTGAAATTTTCTACATCATTAAAAGTCAACCCCGCGCAGAGTATAGCTACTTTTAACTTCCCTAAGGTCCACGGTTCGAACCCAGACGGGTCATAACCTTTCCATAAGAAATACACGTAGAGGTCAGTTTTCTTTAGCAGGATTCATTTCTTTTTTCTAAATTAAATTAGAAATAATGGCCCTAGAAAGTCGAATCAAGCACCAAAAGAAGGAGAATAGAATAGAGATTTCTATTTTGGTCGTGGAATATCGTTCTCGATTGCAAATTGCGCACAATTAGATAAAGTACGTGAGAATTTTATCGAAATTTTGAGGTCGTAAACAACACATCCCACAGACGACCAAGGCGATAGTTGATTTCGAGCTCATGCGTAATTCCATAAGAAGACATGGAAAATGAATACCCAGATACAATTAATGCTGTAAGATATCTATATATATATATAATTCCTTCTCCGGATTCATTCATATCTATCTATTATACATATAGACGTTTCTCCGGATATACCTATATACAGGGGATCAAAATTCTAACCATGTTCCCCAAGTACCACTGACTTGAAATTTTTACGTCGTGGTGGTCATAACGTGTACCCTCCAGAGAAAGGGCGACTTTGAACCTCAGTGTCATGGGTTCGATTCCGGAAGGCCCCAAAGTCACGATTTTCTCTGTTAAGATACATAGCGGGGATATTGGAAATTTTTTTGAGGCACTTTCCGGCAAAGTCGAGAGTTGAAATTTGAGGTATCGCTGAAGGCCGTGCGTGTCCGACAAAAACCATTATCATCGAATATTATCCTTGGTTCGATGCTAGGTCATGGCAAATATTCTCCCGTTTAATTTACATTGCGATTTTTAAGATTTTTTAAAAATCACTTCCCGATAAGATGGACACTTGAAACTCGGCAAGTGGATAGAGACCATAAATAGCTTTTATGTACGTTGTTGAACTTTCCGCTGAGTGTCCTTGGTTCGATTCCAGAGAGCCATTTACATTCCTCAATGCATTTCTTATGGAGATAACGGAAAAAAATTTTAAGTACTCCCCGGCATGATATCGACTTCTAACTTTGCAACAAATAAAATCAAGTCTTAACAAGTCTTACGGTCTATTCATAGCTACCAATAAGTCCTGGGTTCGACGCCAGGGGTCTCTAAAATTAATAATTGTAACAATGTTTAAGAATTTTTTTGAATCTCTTCCCGATAATATAGAAACTTAAAACTTGGCATGTAAATAAATATCATAGATACATTTCAAATACGTGTTTTAGGATTCCTTGATCGTCCTTAGTTCGATCCCAGAAAGCCATTTACATTGCCCTATGCATTTCAGATGGGAATAATGGAGTCTTATTTCAGGACCTTCCCGGTATGATATGGACTTCAAACTTGGCCTTTTTTTAAGATCAGGTCCTATCAAGTTATAATAGCCATTTTGCATCCGTTAATAAGTCCTGGGTTCGACACCAGGCGTCTACAAAAAGGAATATATGTAAAAAGCAGGACGTCGTTTTAGGCAATTGCAGCCAATATTTCTGCTTGAATTTTCACACATAGTTAGAGATGGTGATCTCCTGTTGTGCTGCATAGTAAGTATGACCAGAAAGACCCGGGTTCGATGCCGGGTGGTAAATATATCTCCCATTTAAAATACATTGGGATAGTTTTTCATAATTTTTTTGATGCACTTATCAAAATGATATGAAGTTCTTGCTTTTCTAGAAGATGTATATTAAGACTCGGCTTAAGAAAAAAATAATATAAGACTATGCTGTTCCTGGGTTCGATGCCAGAGCACATTACATTTTCTCACATAAAGAATATATGTGAAAAGTAGGACGTCGTTTGAGGAAGTTGCAGCAAATATTTTTGCTTGAGTTTTCATACATAGAGATGGTGATCATCTGTTGTTAAAATTGGAGTAAAAGTCAGATAAAGACTGTACTAAGAGTAATTATCAATTTGGATTTCCCCGTTGAGAATCAACGGGCACTTCTGCTAGTTATGAATAGAATAATAAAATTCAATCAGCTCGACCTTCACTTCGTGGAATTCCATTATAAAATAATAAAAGAATAAATTAACCAAGTCTATATTCCACAACAATAAAACACACGACCGGTTTCAACGCGTCTTCATCTGGTGTGAGAGAATGAGCACAGGGTATGTATTGAGATGCGCAAGTTACGAAGCGGAGGAAAAAGCAGGGAGTTTTTGAGTTGTTTACTGGAATATGTTTTGCTATTCCGTAGAGGATGGTAAGAGTGCTTGAGTTAGTGGAGAGGGGGACGAAAATATATATTCATTGACGATGGATGAAGGGTTTAGCCGCTTTGCAGATTTCAAATTGTTCTAGTGAGTCCAACTTATTGCCCTTGCTTCCTGAGAGTACAATTGTGTTGACGGAAATCGGAACTATGATTTTGGGTTATTAAATGTTCTGCCAAGTGGGATTGGGAAGAACTGTTACTTAAAACATATTTTGTGGTCCTTAGTTCTTACTGCGATATTTCGGGTCGTACGTTCGATATAGAAAGTATCGCAATCGGAACATGGCTATTTATAAATCCCTGGTTTCATTTGAGGGTCCAATTTGTCTCTGCGACTGTCTAGACGAAATCAGCTGAAAATGTTCTCCGAGACTACTAATATAATGAGGTCGTTTCAGTTCTTAAACATTGCGATCATACTAAGCAAATCAATTCTTCGGAGAAACTATTTAATAGAAAATTGTGTTGTAAAAAAAAGGTTTTTCGCTGAAGTTTCTTCAATTTATACCCCCTCTTGCGCTCTTTGGTAACCACTGGTGTATGTTTTTACATATATGTACGTCGTTGAAAATTAAATTAGGTTGTCTACATGAAATCACTTTTTTCGGCGTGTGGCAAGGGGTGCAAACACTTTGACTCTGTTTTCTCAATCGATTGCTTTCGCTTATCGTCCGTAGACAAAAACGAATTCTTGAAACGAATTATTCTTGCATCTATCACCCTGATCTTCGTCTCAGAACGGCCTATTCAACAGGGAAGTCTCATTACTTCAGTTACATATTCTTAGTATATTCTCTGGTTTATATTTAGTAAATTTATTCTTCGTACGTATTAATATTCTATCAAACTTTTAAACAGTTTACATCCTCGTTACTTAGTCTAACTATAATTAAATGGCGGCACATAGTCTTGTATCTACACCTAGAAATTATTTAGGCTTTTCTCGGGCAAAGATCATCGAATTTTAATTGAATATAAACGTGAGATACACTTTGGGTAGGTTTATCAAGAAAATTATGACGAGATTTAAGAGTGAATGGAGCTGAGATGTAGAGATAGAATATAAATTCGGTATATGTTGAGGAGGGTAAGGTAAGAGAGAAACATTTTGAAGCAGAAATCTTGAGGAGCAAATCAGATTGAAATATTCTTAGGAAGAATTGTATCCAGGTGTGGAAAATAGATGAGATGATGGAGTAAAACTGAGGGATATTCGAAAGGGAAATATCGAACTGAGTAGATAACCTTTTATAAAATTATCTTAGGACATATATTCTGGAAAAAATGATTGCTATGTTGAATGTAAGCATTGTATCAAGTAAATTCATGCATTTAAAACTTATAAAAATGAAGGCGTAACTAATCGTAGTCGCTAAACGTTAAATCGAGATAAATTGGATGTATATCGCTTTCACCATTTGAATAAAGACAATTCTAGCAAAAAATATTTAAGTTAATTAATTTAATATTTAAAAAACTATTTTAAATTATCCCTTTGGCATGTATTCGTCCCATGGCAAATGTCTTGATCCGCTCCTGATAATAAATTGAAGGGCGTTGAGAGAGACCTTTCCTTACGCTCAAATAAATTTAGCCTCAAACAATTGATTCCCTATTTTACTTAGCTCCAAGCATATAAATCTATCAATCACTCTTATTTATTTCTTATATTAGTATTTCTAATTAGCTAAACAATCAAGTGTGGAAAGCTATACTTATTGGAAAATCATGACGAAGAATATTTATTAGCGCATTATGTGTCTTTACGATCTTATTTTATATTCTTCAAATAAAAGTGACCATGCGTAGCTCAAACCGGTAGCATTTGTCAATTAAGTGAGTAATTTCTACAGTTTGATTTTAGTTATACACTATTTGTTGTATAATAGACGTACTTATGTTAATTGATCCGCGACATTTCCTCTCAAAGAAGAACATCTATAAACCAGACTAATCCCTCACTACACTCTGTCCTCGAAACAAATACAGATGTATGCAACTCAAGGAGAGGCAACGTGTCTCTTAAGAGAAATATCGTTCGGAACTAGATCCTCAGATTTTTACCCTTTAACGGTATATTTACCAATTTCTGGCCCCAAATCTCTCGTATAAAAAATACTTTAATGGTGTCAACGTCCTTTTTTCTCTTCTCACGTCTCTCCCTTCACATTCCGCCGCAAGAAGTAATCCCCAAACGAAGAGACGCCAGTTATCTTCCTCTCTCATCCCTTAAGCTATTTCCACCCCCAACATCCTCCTCTCAAAATCGCTGCCATAACTCAAGCGGGGTAGTATCTCTAAGGCCTCTCGCTGCGAAACCTTTTATTCCTACGAGACATGTCTCTCTCGCCAGATGAACGGCTGTCGCACCTTCGCATTCCCTTAACTCAGGGGTTCCCAACCTTTTTGTACTCTAGAGCACATTCTAAAATATCGGTAGGGTGACGGGCACCACCTATTTTTAATCGACAAACTCCTTCCATAACTTCTCATTCCCTTAATTTATTTTCTTATATTCATAATTTATTAATAAATAATAAACAAAAATGTTTCAAAATAGTAAAATTATTATTCAAATTACACACACTCAGAGAAATGTATTTTCAAAACGTTAACAAAGTAAACCAAAAACAACAATACAAAGAAAACATTTTATAAAAAAAATATAATATCGATATGTCAATGTGATATTCGGCATTGCATATCATTGGCCAGTGCCTCATAATTAGGAGAGTATGACGATAATCCTGTTAGCAAACTATCATAAAGTTGCTCATTGGTGATTCGAGATCTATATCTTGATTTTATTATGTTCATGTTTGAAAATAATGATTCGCATAAATATGTCGAACCAAAAAATGATTGAATTTTATATGCCGCTTTTTTCAAAAATGGGAACTTTTCTCTGTCCACTGTATTCCAAAAGTCCTCTGATATTAAGGATTTTAGCAAAATATCATTCTTAAGGTCCAAAATTTCTAACTCTAGTTCTTCTGTCTTACCTTGAACAAAATCTGCAATACATGCGGCCATTTCCATTACATTTATTTGGCAAGTAAAAGGATTGACACAGAAGGAAACAATTGGCTCGATATGTGTAAACTGCAAAAATCTCTCTTCAAACTGTTTTTTAAGCACTTGAAGATGCTTAATAAATAATGAGCCGTTTAATTCATTGTTACCTAGCATTTTCTTCAGATGTGGAAAATGCACGAGAGAATTGATCTGCAGATGTGATATCAACAAATCCAATTTTGCTTTAAATGACTTTACAGAGCTTATCATTTCAGCTGTTTTTGTCTTTCCCCTGCAACTCCAAATTTAAAGAATTCTATTTTTCCATGATGTCTGCGAGAAACCCCAAATCAATCAGCCAGCAAGATTCAGCTAGTTCATCATAATTTTCATTTTTATCGTTTAAAAAAGTTTTTATTTCTTCAATCAAACTCACAAATCTCGTAATAACCTTTCCTTTACTGAGCCAACGTACTTCAGTATGCAGAATAAGATCATGTTCTTTACCTTCAGTACCTTCTAACAGGGTCTTGAAAAGACGGTGTTGCAAAGGAGCTGCTCGAATAGAATTGATAATTTTTGTAACTATTTTCATAACGTGTTCAAATGGCAATATTTTACAACACAGAGCGTCCTGGTGAATAATACAGTGGTAGGACATAAAGTTTGAAAATGATTCATCCTTCTTGCAGAGGGCAATAAATCCTTTGTTTTTACCTACCATTGCTGGTGGTTATCGCAGACAGCTTCTGCAAAGGCATATTTATTGACTTGGCGTATGTTCTGAATGTATTATAAATATCCTCACCCCTTGTCTGTCCTTTCATAGGTAATATTTACAACATATCCTCTTTTACTGTGAAGTTAATAAATACCATTCTCACAATAACTTATAACTATGCGGTGTCTGATATATCTGTTGACTCGTCAAATTGTAATGAGAACCAGTCACATATTTCCAAGTCAGTCTTTAACTGAGTTTGTATGTCTATTGAAATTGCATGTATTCTTCTTGTTACGGTGTTATTTGAAAACTGTAAATTTTGTATTGCTGAGACAATCTCACGTTTGTTAGAAAATCCATCAAACAAAAAATCGGCACCAATCAAAAATAGTTCTTTAAACAACTCAGCATAAATGAAAGGTTTCTTCTTTTTTACGAGCATGTGAGAAATTTTAAAAGAAGCAATGGTGGCCTTTTTAGAATTTTCCACATGTCTAGTGAAAACAGTCTGTTGTGCAGTTAGACTTGATTCTTTCTTACTTCAGATTTAAGTGGATAATTCACATAAAAAGTGGCGTGAATTGTCTGAAAGAGACGTTCAACATTATGTTCTTTCGGCACTGCAATACTAATACCACACAACAAACAAACGCATTTATTTTTCAAATTAACGAAACAATATGATGAAAATTATAGGTTCGTTGTCTTTTACTCGGTTCACTCATTTTCGGTCTAAAAATATAAAAAATTAATAGTAATAGAACTTGAAATTACAGTAATTGAACTACAATATAATATCAATGTTATTGCGCACGTCTGTTCTACATTATATGCATAAATTATATTATATTATAACAAGGACTATAACTATCTCCACAATCATAATAGATTATCGCTTATTAATATAATAGATTACGCACCTCGCTTTTAGCCCGTTAAAAATTTTCAGAAGGAATATCAAAACTACTTATTAGTGCTTCGTCAGACGAAGATGTCTCTCATCTACTGTCGCGACCCGATCGGGCAGCAATCACAATAACAACAATGCGGTTCCAGGCTGGCGTGAGGAGTGCAGTCTGACTCGTCCATAGACAAGTTGCGACAAGTACTGTCAGCAAAGGAACCACTCATACATACAATATCGCAAACATACGAACGTATTTAATAAACCTAGGCACTCAAAAAACTTAAAACTCTAACAAATAAATAAAAACAATTCACATTTTTAATAAATGTTAATGAATAAATCCTGTCTCGGTCGAATAGTGGCGGGCACATAAGAATCGTTCCGCGGGCGCCATGGTGCTCGCGGGCACGGGGTTGGGAACCCCTGCCTTAACTGGACGCCCACAATGACGCGATTTTAACATAAAGGAGACGCCTTGCAATTCTACGCGTGCTCTGGTTCTGCCTTTATGCAAGGAAGCCTCTAGTTAGCATTTTGACTTTCTTCGCGGAAACTAGACAAAGGACGAAATATATTGACGGTTTCTTGTGGATTTCATGGAGCTGTGAGGCCGCATTTAAACAGTATTATCGTTTGGGAAAGATTTAGGTTATCAGTGGTTAAAGGTGACAAATCCGCATAAAAAATCTAACAGTTGAAAATTAATTAGCTTAAAAATGTTTGTAAGATTATACTCTACATGGTTGTCTGTACTTATGAATAAAAGAATAACGAGGTTAGATATCGATGCAGAATTTTCTCACTTTCCTATTTGATCGTAGCTGCAGAATACGATAGTATAATGGCTAAGGGGATGCTTAACGAGAGTCTCAGATATAATTAATTTTAATCTTATTCGACCTAGTCTCGAATGCTTCTGCGCAATGCGTGATCCACATGAATGTGGTTTAACAGAAATGGTCTAACATAGAATAGCTCGTTTCGTTAGTGAGGATTTCAGGTTCGATGAACGAGTTATGGCTATTATAGAATCCGACGTGAGTGTGAGGGTAGCCGTGAGTAGCTACTAGAGAGTAACTCGAGGCAAGAAGATCTAATAACAAACGGAAACATTCCAAAAAACTAGTCAATTCAGAACTATTGGAAGAAAGGAATGAAATTGTATGTGCTGTAAATTAAGAAATCTTCTAGAAACAACAAGAAAACAGTAAAATGATTAGATCGCAAGAGATAAGAATTTTTTGCTGTTATTTCCACAGGCTATCAGTGAAGCTACTTGATTAGATTTGGTAGTGATAATGTTGTTACTACACCCAATACCATACGCTACCAGCGGCTCTCAGGAAATAAGTCTAAATCTTTAATATGAAATAAGAGCTTGTGGGTAGTTATGCATCACCACTAAGAACTGTACGGAAATGTATTAGCCATCCGAGGAATACGTTTAAGCATATAATGAAATTACGCCATGGAATAAAATAAGCTGGTAAAATTATGAAAATTGACAACTATAACACATATTTCATCTTACGTCTTACCAATAAAGAATTTTTAAATTTCCAAAAGTCAAGCAGAATGAAAAATAAATTTTAAGTCCATATTTTCTTTCTGATGAATTTTGAAATGAATTTTATTATTCCAGGACAATTTAAGCTATCAAATCCGAGATTAAGTATTATTTTCCAACCGTTAGTTCACGTTTTAGATTTAAAGTTACTTCTTTGAACGCCACTGTCATTGATGAAACTCAATTTAAATTTAACTGTGAATATAATGTGACTGAATATGCAACTTATTTTTCCCCTAATTATTTTTAGAAATACTAATCAGGATCTTATTTTAACTTAAGAATAATAGCAAAACTATAAAAATACGTATTTCATTTCGTTGAATATTATTCAGTTCATTGGAATCATCCAAACAGCTGTAAAATCTATTTTGCTTTTGAAATCCCTTAAATTCCTGCTTAAATATCAGCAATTTCAATAATTTTTCATGAATTCTGACATTAATTTCTATCATTAAATCAGTGCGGACTGAAAATTCTCTTGAGTTCTCATCGGAAAAAAGAATGAGCACGAATTCAACAATCATTTTGGTCGTCAAGGGTACGCGATGCTCACAATAAAAAACATGCAAAATAACCAATTAAGTATCGGTATTCTCGCAAATTTGAATCTATATTGAATTAGTATTCATATATGAGATTTAAAGCCGTAGTATTTATTTTCCAAGGATAACATCAAATTCTAAACAAACATATTGATCGTGATATTATTGCTATCACTATTCTAATTTATCCAAGGTGCTTCTACGAACAACTAATGGAGCGGTGTCAGTGGTGGTTTTATGAGAGCAATTGCATTTGATTGACAGAAAAAGTTTAAATAATACTCCTCGATGATTCTGATTTTTATATTACTTTCACAATAAATCTAGTAAAATGAAGGCTAGAGAAATGGTATCTTTTCCACAATATTTATTCAAATCAGAACCGGTTTCGACGAACAATCGTCATCTTCCGGTGTAGAATAAAATAAAACAATCAAATATTTACACGAAAACTTGCGTAAGTAAGAAAGAGACAGTACAAAGGAAAGGGGGAGGAAGAAACATGGTAAAAAATGGGAAATAAGGAAGGTGAGCGCGGGGCTAGCGATAAAGTGACATTGTCAGTAGAGGGGAGTAACGCACGAATCAGCGGTATCTTCCTCCAAAATTTGAAAAAAGTACCACTTCTCTTTCCTTCATTTTGCATGATGGATTTCCACACTATTTCGCCCGACTAAATAAAAGCAAAATAAATATACTTTATTATCTCGATTTCATCAAACTTTCTATCTTAAAAATGTTGTAAGCTTATAAGAACTCATACCGAAAACTAAATCACTCTTGTATATTTGGGGCGCTTGATAAACCTTAAATGCCTCGGTACTGTCAGGATAGTATCTGATTCAGTTAAATTTGGTTCAGTGTTGTTGTTAATACACAAAATGGGCGGAAATATACCAGAAAACGAAATTCAACGTTATAAAAATAAAACATTTTATAAGGAATATTGACGACCATGAACCTACCAAAATATAGAACGCTCAAGTATGTTTGTTATGAGTGAAATGTAGGGCTTCCTGGCATAACTGACGCATAGAACTCTTTCCGCCTTTTTTTCCCAATAATTATGGACAATATAAGCAAGCCTTGAAATACTTTCTTTGTTTATAGTAAGAACGGTTAACTGCATCGTATGGAAACCTTTCATTCCATTATGTGATGATGTAGTACGTGCTTTGAATGAGAAATAATGAGTCAACGCAGTATATTAATATTCTAAGAATTCTTGACACGGTTTCGCGCATAAGCGATAGTCTGAAGGTCTATAATATTCCTTACCGAAGAATAGCTTGATACTCGTGATACATTCATGATACATTCATGATAGGAAAGAGTCTACTAAACCCTGCGAAATATTGCTTAAATCAAGATTCTCACAAGGTTGCTTGCTAAGATCCCTTTTGTTTCTAATTTACATCAAGAACCTGTTGGTTACGTCTCTCGTAAGACCCTCGAAGGACCATAAATTAGAGATCATGTGAACCTAAGATAAAAGCACAGATCATACGTGATCACTTCGGAATTAAAGGATAACCTCATGCCACATATACATTATGCTTTTATAGATGTGTACGGACTTAGTGGTTATCATTTCTCACCTTTACGAATACCGAATGTTTTTAAATAAAGAAAAACGTTCACTTCCTAACTTTTAGGAATTGATTAGGAAAATGCAAAATCCGCGCATATAAAATAATAATGCAACCTACATTCTTAAATCTTTCGGTGATTTTAATATTTAGAAAACAGTCCAAAACTTGTGCGCAGTATTAGTTCATGATTCTTTGTTTTCCACAAGAATTATTTTCATATTTAAGATTATCAATTAAAGAATGTCCCCTAAATTTTTTCAAGATAATAATATATTACGAATTATTCTCTGACTATAATATCCAAAAAGAGATTGGTGAAAAATGTATCTATGGGGATAGCATGACTTATTACCTCAAATCCAATTGAGATTGAGGAACCTGATTTAACATATTTGGCAGGCCTTTAAATTCAACGCATTTTCTTCTTACTATTTTTTTGCATCTCACGTTCTCAAAGGTTACCAATTCTTACAATTAAATTTGCAAAGGTTAATTTCTGTGTAATGGAAAAATCTTTAAGAAGGAAATATATTAACTCGAGATGGATTAATCCAGGTTTACACATTACGAGGAGGAATGACAGCAGATAAGCTCTTTTAATAATAAAAATACTTTCTCTCTACTTTGCGGCCATCAATTATAATACTAATTATCAGTTAAGTAGAAGTTCATAAGAGAAAATAGGGCTAGTCGTAAGTGCTTTTGGGACTTAAGGTAATACAGATCATCTAAGAATTGTAACAATGTGTAAATGAAAGAAAATTTAAATTTAATTAGTAGCAGTCGATTCCAAAAGTCTATTAGCATGATCTGTGGCTGCTCCACACAGTGCATTGATATTTCTATTCCCACTACTTGGTTAGCAGATAGGAAGGCAAACAGCGGTGGAGGTGTATAATTATGTCGGAGGCAAGCAAATGAGACGAAATAGGGAGTTGTTGCGGAATTTAGGGAACCAAATTCGAGTAAAGAAGTCGCCTTGCACGATTGGAAGGTTTGGAAGATAAAGGTTTTTCTGTTTCAACTAGACTAACAAAATGGCTAATTGGAGCCAATTGCAAAGGCTTTCAGCCAACCTCTATGCTAATGCTGGGATTTTCGCGTTTGATCACCTTTCTGGTGGAATATTCATCTACAAATTAGCAGAATATCATTTTTGTATTGCCTAGATTTTGGTTCTATCACATCCCCAAATAAATGATTTTATATTATCACGCTAAAATAAAAATGTCACACTAAGGAAATTATTTCACCATTTAAACTCTTTATAGGATAACCTTGAAAACTCATCTTTTGGATATATTTATCAATCAAAAAGACATGTACTCTGATATTAAATGATTTTCCACGGACGATTTTAATTCTATAGAAGTACTACTTCTATGAATGGTTTGTTATGGCTTTAATGGACTGATTTGGGTATTGAAGAGTTGTGGCTCTCCCGACTTTTACATCCTCCAAGGATATCAATGTGAAATTATAGGAATATCTATCTATCTATCTTAAGTAGCATCATTCGTGAATTTTTTCTTGGTTCCTACCGACTGCTTTCTTAACGAAGCCGAGTTTTTAAAATGCTTTACCATATGTATAACGGATTTAGGTACTCCATGATAAATAATTCGTTAGTTTTACTCCGATATATTTCGCTGACTCGACTGTTATTAAGTTTACGCCATGGAGTCTGTTCGAATAACCAATTGGTATTAACTCTATTTGACAACCATAGCGTAATTTTATAATTCTATATATGTCGCTCTACAGGATTAATCTATCCACTAAACTCTCTAATTATCTGTATATGACCAGGTCGTCCAAAAATATCCTAACTTTACTACGAACGTTATTTCTAGGGTCATTGATTTATACGAAAATGCACTATATATCACGTACAATTATAGCTTAAAAATATTGGTGTGAAATTCGCAATTTTTTAATCTTCCGGGACCTTAACTTCGCTCATACTCTAGAAAAATATTACTAAAAAAAGATGCTACGCTCTCCGGCTCTTTCTTGATCACTCTAGCCGGTATGTCTTCAGAGCTAGCGGCTTAATTCTGGTTTGCGTGTCGCAATCGTTAAATGATGCCGTCCCCAGTGAAGGTGATTTAAGAATTTGTTTCTGGCTTAACAACATTTGGTATAAGACGTGTTATTAATGAAAAGGCATCAGAGTTAATTATTTAATATATTAGCTTGGATCTTAGCATGGGAAACAACTTTACCGCTACGATGTTACTTGATTGATTACTTGACTCCTGCTGATCGGCTTGGATGCCTCGCAGCGACGTGCAAACGCCCTCGTTTCTTTTATGCTTTTCCCCTTGACTCCTAATCATACCATTTAGGTTTATTAGTTTCATTTTAAAGTTGGAGGGTACAAATTTCTTTTTACGGTTACGCATTGTCCTTAAAAAGGGATTGCTGCGGTATTCAAACACGCCGCGCGCGTTTTATTAAATGGAAATTCGGATATGACTTTGCTACGAAATCCTACGAAATTGGATCTCGAATAAAGATATGCATTGTTCTTAGGGTTTTTGTGCATTACCAAGTTAATGTCAAAATATATTATTAATGTTTGTGATCGAATAACCCATCACAAACAGGCTTGTTTGCTATTCGCTTGGGAGTTTCCGTAATAAAAATATCAAAAATTCTTACTTTCCTGATAGTCTCTTTCAACATTTGAAGTAACAATTGTTTTGTATTAAGTAAACTAGAGTTCTGCAAAAGTCGTTATCTCGAACTTCATTCTCAACAACGTGATTTTGATGCCCGGAGGATTTAAAGTTCCCTACAAGCAGTGTTTTTTCATGATTTTTACGGAATAAAAGTAACCTGATCGCTTATATTACGTAATACCAGTCAAAAAGAACTGAGTGGCATTGTATTTGGCTTAATAATGGTGAAGCATACGCTCTCGCTGCTACTGTTAGGATATGTATGATCGTGCACCTCGTATGTACACTCCTGGCCAAAATTAACGCAGCACCTCCCTAGCGATCCTTACGGCCGGTGCTGCGTTAATTTTGGCTAGGACTGTACACTAGGGTGGATCGAAAAAACTTATTTTTGAAATCGGTCAACAGCTGCTGCTAATAGTTTTTGGTTGGTGGTCCTTATAACATATAAAAAAAATCAACTCGATGTGATTATTTCCTGAGGCTGCGAATTTTAGCTTAAATTTTAAATTTTTGTGAAAAATGTCAAATTTTTGCATTTTTTCCTTATGGTTTCTCAGTATTTTCGAAGAGATTAAATGGCAAAGAAGTACATTCATCGATTGCTTTTTGTTTAATATTTAGTACGTTTAAATAAAGGGAAATGGATTCTCAGTTCGCCAAAATTCGTCAAAATACGCAAAATATACAGACATGTTGCGAATGTTGGTTATACAGTAGGGTGGTTCGTTTTGTATTTTTTCCTGATAAAAATGTAATACCCGGCAATAATGGCGCACCCAGATTACAGGTATGATTTTATTTCCAAATCAAATGCAATCTTTTGTGAGAATTTTAACCTCGAAGTTTCGAGATTTCTGTAAGAAACTTAGAAAGACATGCTCTCTAGCTATGTGCTGTCCACTCATTAATAGTGGAACCTCATAAATGTGTGGTGAACGGTAATGCAAACAACTTTAAAAAAATTTAGTCTATAAAATACGACGGAATACTGGCTAAGCGGAATGCGGCGCATTCGAAGAAAGGAAAATCATATTTGGTTACTTATTTTTCCCCCACGTGAATCATGTGATACATGGCAAAAAAGAAAGCGTGATTTTTCCTATGCTTGCGAATTTAAAAGGGATTTTTCTATATCTTCATATATGAAGGTTTTTTCCATATATATTTAAATATATATAGGATGCATAAACCATTAAGCAAAAGTCTGGTCGAACCAGGTTTTTCTTTCTCCTATAGATCCCTAGCATATATACAACCCTTGCATATTGTTAAATATCATCCAAAAGTATTTTACGTTCGACGCTAGGTAGGTAGAAAATTTTCTTAACTTTCCAAAAGTAGATCTTTCTATCTTCTAAGTTTCTCCAGCACAAGTTTAAATGCAATTTCTCTCTATTCAGTATTATAAGATGAATGTTAATTATAAATTGAAGCTCAAGTGAAAAGCTGTTTTGAAACATTTGAAAATAAGTTAAACATATACAGTGAAGGTTTGACGTTTGCATAGAAATGTAAATATAGTTAAGAAGAGACTGTCCTTTGTAGTTTCTATTCTGCCTTAAGCTTCATCACTATTGATTACAGTAACCAAAACCAGTACCAGCACTTACTCCTGGATAACATGTATCGACGATAATTGCGGTTTTCCTTATATTCAGCCAACGATGAAGGGAGGGGAGGATCGGGAGGAAACCCTAATGTCCTAACGTGGGGACCCGGCCAGATCATAGTGACGTGCATTGAGGTTGCATTGAGGGAGAAGAAAGGGCCCTGGAAGAGATGCCGGCATCTGTAGGCCTTTCGGCTAGGGTCGAAAGGAATAAGGCATTATTCCCCCTTCCCCTACAGAGCAGGTGGTTAGTCACATATATGCCCTTGTATCTAGACTACGGCTAGCAACAACTGTATTCACTGTGTTAAGATGAATACTGGCAGCATTAAAGAAGAATTTTCTTTGGGGAATATAGAATGTTTCACTAGAACAAAGCTATAATGACTCTTGTTAATCAATTGTCTATAATTATGAAGAATTTAAAGTGAGAAATTCAAAAACTAATTAAGTATAAAGGATATATATTGTTATGTTGATTTTTCTCAGCAAGCAATTTTAAAGATGGATTGACTGCCATTATCTAATGTATATATGGTAAATGAAATTATTTTTATTTTAAAGAGGCAGTCATGCGTTTTTAGTTATGGGACTGGGAGGAGAGGACTTTAATAACGTACAAATTGGCTTCCAAAGCAGGAGATTCTGAAGGTGTGCTCCCCTGTAATGAAAGATATTCAATTATTTATACGGAAAACCATTCAATCATTTCTGCCAAAATCAGCATTGAGATTACGGGTTGTACCAACCATCTTAAACAAAGAAATAACTTTATTATATTAACACAATATTACTGTCTTAAGGATATCAATAGTGATAACGAAAATAACATAGAATAGGGTTTTTAGTACAGAGTAATTTCAGGCTGGAATAAGCGAAAACTGTCGTGTGTACCTTTCTTGATTTTTGTAAATTGATGCTTCAAAACTACTGCAAATCTCGGATATTTGTTATTAAGTGCCTATTGTTTACAAGAAATCGCAACTGAATCACAAATTTCCAGATTTAATCATGATAGTCTCCTTCTACTAGTACTCAATCTCTTGACACTACAATTTACATGTCTTTTATTTTAAAATAATAATCAAAAGGAGTTAAACGAAAATAGAGGTATTAAATTTTAAAATTCATATTTTAGTTGATAATATGGCGGCTAATTAATTATTATTGCAGCACTACTACTTAAGCCAATTTATAGTGACAATTAAATACTATTGTCTTACATTGTTACTTCATATTCCCTCGCCGGGTATTCTCGTTTTTAGCAATGTATAAGGGCTGATGTAATTAAAGAAATGAAGAGGATAATGTAGCGTTCATTTTAAGCACTCATAGAAATAATCAGCTGATTCAGGTATTAAAGTATTTACCATGTAGGTTTTCAGGAAAATTTGTCAAGAGATTGAATTTCATAAGCAATTAATTGCAAGGAAAAAGGAAATATCGGGTTATTGGAATTTTTACAAATAAATATTACATTCAATGATTCATCTCCATACCTTTGTGCCACTAGTGGTGGCTCGCTTCAATGTGAAATTTAATGAAAGTTCGGCACTCGTTTATCCCAATGAGCCGATGAAGAAAAAACGCAAAATACATATTTAGAGTCTCACGTTTGCCAATGAAGTATAAAAGAGATCACCATGACCTTCGAAAATCGAGGTGAAGTATTGAAGGACTCTCGGACGCAAGTCTGGTGTGAGGAATTAATCTGCGTGACCAAGCCTTTGGGAGAATGAACATGCACTGAGGGCAAAAGAAAAGCAAAATATCAAGGTGTATGTAAACAACTTACGCTTGCTCATAAATATTTACATTAATTTTGATCTTAATGAATCTTTCAAACACATAAGGTAATACTGCAAGGTTTATTTGTAAGTTACGAAAGCATAATTGAATTAAGCACAGTTCCAAAACGTGAAGTTATAGAACTTTTATTAATAATGTTGAGCAGCCAGATAATTTACGTTAAGTGTTACCGTTTATATTACCTTGGTTTCTCTATCTAAAATGATATTTAGCAGGAGATGATTCAACGATAAACATATGTATATAATCGAGGGTACACATATTTAGAACATCTATTAATCTCACTTTTGAGAAAAAATACCTAATTCCTAATATATGTATGAGGTTTGTAGATGTTCTATTGTATTGATCCAAATAGTACGAACACACCGATATGGAAAGGGTGTAAAAACAAATTAATATCAACAGGAAATCCGTTAACTGAAATTTAATGAATCTATAAGTGGTAGAAATTCGACGAAAAACATTATTAAGTATATAGGGGATGAGCATAAATTACTTAGGCTCAGAAAATGCTCAAAATTGCTTCCATGACTGTTTAGATTGGCATTTGTTTTTAATTAGACAAAATACGAGCGGAACACTAAGGATAAGACTGAGTTTGGGGAGGTTTCTGTAGCAATAAAGAATTTATACTTCATAATACGATTAAATATTGTTTAGGAAATTCCTAAGTGTAGGGCAGACCTTCCCTTATCGTTATAACTGAAAGTAGTCTAGATAAGAAGTAACGGAATGGTTTGGAAATTGCGCATGTGCAGCGTGGTGATTTGAAGCCCGCCTTCAAGTTCGAAGAAATGAGGTGACCTTGATTCCTAAAAATTCACTCTCTTTAGACCCTTCGATCTAACGATTCCCATTATGATGAAGTCCCCCTTCTAGGTAAACCATATACTTTCTCAACTACTTTTGATTTGAGGAAATTTAAATATGGAAGCAGAATGGCTATCACTGTCAACAATATTATATAGCCCACCTAAACGTAAGAATACAAATATAATATAATTTTAGTGAAGCTTACGCTAATAACTGAATTGATATGTCGATGCGGAAGGTCAAAGATTTGGATGTGGAAGGATTTTGGATTGTCCCAGTGGTAATTAATACATTTGTATAAGAAAGTTGAATAATAAAGAATCTATTCAAGTGTCAGCTTGTGTTGATAACAATAAAAACTACCGAGAAAACAAAGATGAAAAATGTAATCCCACAATAATATTAAAAATTAATACAAAATCATAATGTATCCGGAAAATATTTCAACTATTTCGAATTATATATTCAAGTTCATGACAAAACCTTTTAAGTATATAGTGCATGGTGAAGAACACAGTTAAAAATCAAATATATTTATGGCTCAAGCCATTCGTAAACAGTGAACAACTTTAAGTCATTTACTATCCGGTCATAACAAACGAGCTCTTGGATGTTTCTATGAGATGTTCCGAATGTCAGAAAATCCTTTGTAAAACACTATTTTTAATTTTGATTTATTAAAACAAATTCGGAAAATGACATAGTGCCGCAACGCAGATTATGATTCCTAAACCTAACAAGTAAAGGATTTTCTGCGAGGCATTATTTTATTGCATGAAATAAAAAATGCTCTCATGCTGCAGATGCATGAGAAGACTCTTAAAGCTTAACTATCACGGCATGAAAATAGTATTTTACATTAAATTGAAATAACATCCGCAAAGAAAAGGTATCGCAATGAAAATGAATACGTACAGTGAATGAATATATATCACTATATAGTTAACTGCAGTACAACCGTCATATAGATTGATATTAGGAGAAGCTACTCCATGAAAAGGTGTTCGTGTCCTTTTAGGGTCCTAAAAAAAATTCCCTATAATTATATTCCCTGTCCACACTAGAGACCCAACGGATGGTTAGGGATTTTCTTATTAAAAAAGAATCAGGTCGATGATACTTCAGAATATCGCGATGATTTGAAGAGTCTGATGAATGTCTACTTATTTAGATTATTGAAAGGCAAAGCATTTGAAATTCCAAAAATGATGAAATAACTCAAATGACGAAGCATATGAATTCATCTTACCTAATTTAGGGTTCCGGTCGGCCGTTTGGGGAAAATCCTTTATAGGAGAGACTCATGCAACAGTCCACTATGGAAATCCGGAAAATTCTCTCCGAATCTTAATAAAATGGAAACACCAAATTAATAAAATTATAATGAGTATCAATCAGAACTGCAACATACGGCCATAAGCAGGCATGAACATTTATTACTAACATTCAAGTGAGCATATCCGCTACCTGTAAACCATCATAACCGTTACTACAAGGTTAACAATAGAAACAAAACACTTACTAGATGAAGAAATTCTATTCATATGAAGTAGATAAGTATGTCAAAGAGTATTAATTTATTTTCTGAATGAAATAACGGCTATTAACTTTTAGTATAAGAACGAAAACTTATCAATAATTCGTTATTACGACAAAAATGAGGAACAGAGTGTTAATAAAATGTATGAACAATAGGTACTCTTCAATATCAAGGAAATCGTAGCTAAATTAGATCGTGTATTGGCTACAAAAGTCAATCAATAACACTAATCAATGATAACTGTTAAGATATCTGAAATGTAATCCACTAATAGCAACTATAATTACAATGTATGACCCGTTTTAGGTATTCTTCAATTGAATCAAAATAACTGAAGAATAGTTAAAGATCGTTTGAGTAAGAATGATGATTACTGAATAATCGAGTTTAATTTAAAAGAGGTGACTTCATTGAAAGGCCAACATCTTCATCTAGTTCTCCTGGCACGAATATTCCAAATTCGAAAGTCTACCGAAACGTTCCCAGTCATTCCCATCATTACGGTGTATCCATCTATGAATTGAACGATGGCTAGTCTTTTAGAACATCGCGATTACTTGAGGAGGATATACAGTATCTGCACGAACTACATTTATAATATCGAAAAAGCAACGTATTTTGAAATTGTGTTTAATGAAGAAGTTTTTCGGTTAAAATACGATGAAAAATTAAAATATGAATTAGACCTACATGATCCGCAATTCTAGTCGACCACTGCGCACTCGGTGAAGAATCGACCAGCCTTTCCTTTCAAATAGTGAATGACTCGTGCGCCAGTCAATGATGAAAATCCAGGAATGTCAAATTTTCAAAATCTGAAAAAAAGGAATCATCGAATTAATAATACAATTTCATTTAATCTCAGCGACGCGAGTATTAAACATAACCGTAATGGAAAGGCACGAACTTATATCGTGAATTTTGAAAATGAGCAATATCCGTTTATTCAAAAACAATGTAACCGTTACAACAATTGCCTTCGATATCCGATTTGAAAATATCTTACTGGAAGAAAATTGAACACATTTTGTTGGATGACAAGTTAAATATTGCTGAAAATATCCATTTAATTTTATAAATCTAATGTCTAGATCAAGCCACGAGTGAACACTAACTTTTCATTAAGTATATAATTAAAACAGTTTATTGCGAATTAAACGAAACAAAGGTATTAGGATTCGATTAATTTAAAAATTAACTGATCTTAACTAGATCCTGTACTCACAATAAATGTTTTTCACTAACACTACTGAAGGATGAAATTTAAAATAACAGAGATTTCAGATGATTAGAGTAATAATAATTCCACTGCGTGACCGATTAAGATATTCTTCAAATCAATTTTAATAATTTTCGACCACCGATTTCTGTATCGTATTCTTTAGTAGAGCCTCGATCTCCAGCTTTCCGACCGTATGCTCTTCTTGGACTACTAAAAGAATCGCCTAGAGAGAGCATGCTTCGTGCACAGGCAAAGTCGGGTCAAAGCATAGCTTTTTCGAATATTAAGCACGCTCTGTTGGATAGGATTAATCATTAAGGCTTCATTGAACTTTCTTCGGCTCGATTTCGAAAATCAATCACGAATTTAAGAAGAAATGAATTTAAATTATCTATAAAGAAGTCGGATTAAATTTGCAACATAGATTATGCTAACTCGTAACGAGAGACTGGGGAAAGTATACAGTTGATTTCCATAAGTTAACGTTGTTTAGATTTACGTAAATGACATGTGCTATTAATATCCAACGAGATGAATTAAATACGAAAGATTTCATCTCCAAGAAAAATTTTTTCTTAGAAACCACTTCGCCAGAAAATATTTACAAAAATATATTCAATGCAACTTACCGTTGACTGGATATCCTGGGTAGTGAAATATACAGTGAAAGATCCTGATTCAAAATTAGTAACGGTTAAAAAAAATGACTTACCGACTTCAGAACAACTTCACCAGCAGAAATCTCAGCGACGACTGAGAAAATAACCGTATCGATAAGGTTTGAACAATACTGCTATCTTCTGATTGGTCCAATTTGAAACCGACATCCTAAGCCCCGCCCCCCCCCAAGTGATTTGGTTTTTTCCATACATACCAATTATAATTAAAATTGTATATACTTTGAAAAGGTATTATTTTCATCGAATTTTAATGTTAAAAATATGAAACTTTTTCTTAAAAAGAAGATGGTTTTGCGTAAAAGTAAAAATATTATAATCTATTAATCATAATTTGCATTTTCTCATCCATAGACAAAAGAATGCGATAAGCGCAACGTCCTACTTCATTGATCCGCAATGTAATTACTCAGATAATTTATGAAATATTTCTCTGGTTAAATAATATTAATTCAATGCAGAATTTAGACGATATGGATGCGTTAGCAGAATATTAATCACTTCCTGGCTTCAAAATATAATTAATACGATTCCTCTTTAGCTCGCGCATGGATGACCTTCACTGAAAAGAAATACGTGTATGAATCCTTATTGAAACGAGAAGAGCACATAACATTTCACAATATATATATTTCTCTGGGAGAATGTCATTTTTTAATTACATGATTGATAAATGGTGTCCTATAAATTCTTTCAAAACTGGAAAGTCATGAAGTTTAAGCATACTATACCAAATAAAGCAGGGATAACTTTCTCAAACGCTAAAATGAAATACTCCCAGTGATTAGCATTGCATTTCTATTTCAATAATCATTTTTATTCGATAATCATTTCTTGCTCAATTTTAGTTCTTTCCAATTCAAAAGCTTCCTTGACTCTCTCTGACATATCCGAAATGTAAATTACCTACTCACCTTATGAATAACCTCCCATTGCAGTTTCCTTTACCATGAAGTGCCACTAATAACTGTCATTTGAGCTATTTCAGTACACGTAAAGCACTCTTAATACCAGCACTGATACAATTTTCTCCCTCAAACAAAATGGGTTTGAAGGAATCGACAAGATGGATGACCTTCTTTGTACTCAAAAGAAACTTTCTCTTCGAATGTTTGTCAGCTGAAATTTTCCGTACGTTGTCTGAAGCACTAATTGAATACTCACCAAAATTCGTTGCGAGTTACTTTAGAATTATATAAGGACTTCCATAGGAAAACGAGAACAATCAGTCGCCGGACATTGCTCACAGCTCTTAGAACGCTTTAACGTGATTCACTTTTTGGCTGAAAACAATCGGAAGTTACCTAAAGCGCGGCAAAAGCCTCATGGTTACGTTGAGGTTGTATGCGTTCTAACAATAAGTGATATTTAATCTTTAACAAGGTTTTATTGAATGTGATTGCCTCTTACGATAGTGTATAAGATCGTGTTACCGTCAGAATTACTATATTACAATGGAAGTGTCACAAGTGAAACGTTGCGATTCACAAGAGGATTGCTCGAGTACGACAGCTGAGAATCAACTCTCCGTTCCATGGTTTCCTTGAATAAGTTTGTAAAGGTATGTAATTCTTCAACTGTGATCTAGCAATCAAAGCCTAAGAGTAAATACTGACGGAAATAAAGAAATCCTTCTAGGGTTATCAGCCGGTTGGTAATCTTAATTACCACCACTGGAGTTTTGGTTACCCACTCAGCTGCCATTTTCCTATTATAGATGCCTGCTAAGTTGGTAGTCAAAATGTCGGTGGAAATTACCATTATCAATCGACTGAGAAGAATTTCTTCTCATCATTCGCCGGGAAATAACCAATTCTAAACTATAATGTTAATCTATAATGACATATTTAACAAATGTAATTAATTAAAGGGATGAAAAGTTGTGTCTTCTCTTCGATAGAGGTAAATTTAATGTGAAAATTTCGATTAAATTACGTATATTGGTTTACAAAGAGATATTACCTAGGTTTTACTTATCTATTTCCACTGAATGTGCGTCATGTATTCAGTGGTGTTTATTACCACTGAGGTATACAGCAATTTCATTCACGAAATTATCCCAAAAGAGTTTCCCATTATTTGAAGAATTAATGCATCTTCAGGGAGTTGCGTTTGAATCATATTCTTTGATCTGATACCAAACCCACCAATTCGGTTTAATTATATTTAGTTTCAAATTCATCAACTTGAGCTTTGGTTTCAAGATTGGTCTCTAAATTCGTGCAAAAGATGATTAAGCCAACTCAAATATCATATCGATCCACTTCTGAATGGAGTCATAGAAAAGATTATCATAGCTGCAAATAAAATCTAAAATTCATAGAATATAATTAACTTTTGTCGTTTCGTTTAGTGGTCATCCTATGTTTTTAGTGTATACCGATAAGAAACCATGTAATTTCCAAATATGATCTACTTCATTCTTGACTGTGAAGGACATTTATAGATGAGGTATCGTAACGATTATATTTCGAAGTAGGGAAGTGATTAATATTCTTCTCACACATCCGTATCAAGTAAATTCAATAAGAAGTTGATATTTTTTACCCAGAGAAAGTTTTTTGATGAAATATCAAGATTTATTACATTGCAAATCAATGAAACGGGACGATGCGCTTGTCGATTTCTTTTTTATGGATAGTACGAATTGTGATAAATGTGATTTCATATTTTTAATTTTTTGCAAAACCTTTTCAAGAAACATTTTTGTACATAAAAATTTTAAAATTCGATGATATTAATTATTTATCAAAGTAAATGCAATTTTAATCATAATTGGTATGTATGGAAAAAAACCAAAACGTTTGGGGGGGCGGGGCTTAAGACGTCGATTCCGAATTCGACCAATCAGAAGACAGCAATATTGTTCAAACATCATTGAGACGGTTATTTTCTCAGTCGTCGCTGAGATTTCTGCTGGTGAAGTTGTGCTGAACTCGGTAAGTTTATATAAAATACCGTTACTGATTTGGATTTGAAGTTTTGCATTGCCTTTGATACCGCTCAGGATATCCAATACACGGTAAGTTGACGGGCGATCTGTAAGTTTAAAAAAGTAATTAGTTATCGAACTAAAATTTCAATTATTTTAATGTTGTAGTATAATTAGTCCATGTCATTTATCTCAAATCTAACTTAAACTAGGTTATGGGAAGCAATTATTTCACCACATCTATCGTTGGGATTTATCAAAACCATAATATGCGAATGTTTTTCGTCGAAGCAATCATTATTTTTGGTAAGGTAATTATTTACTGATTTGTTGATTGACAATCTTATTTGAATCGAAGAAATTTCAATTGGAACTCCAATTATAAATGAAAAGATCTTGTAATGCGTGTTTAATATTGCAGAAGGCTAAACAGGAGAAAAATTCCTACTTCGCTGGGATTCGAAGCTGGAACTCCTCTCGCCGGGAGGTTGCGCTCGGCGGGAAATTGTTCCTCGAGTCAAGGATTTGTGACGTAAATCAGCTCTTGAAGGTTATTGGAATTGGTTTTTAGAAGTTCTGGTGGATTTGGTATATCAATTTTAATGAAAAAACCGTTACTGATTTAAATCGTGGTTTTTCACAGTATATCACTCCACAAAATGGTTAGTTGCATAAATTATCTTATTCGAATTTGGAGTCGGTATGCCAATTGTTTTGAAAAAACCGTTACCTATTTGAATTCAGGGTCTCGCACCGTATACCAATCAAGATTTACAGAAGTTAAAGAAACAGTTAGTTAAAAATATATCTTATTTGATTTCTTCCGGCGACGTTGATTCAAAGAAATAATTGTTTTTGGAGCTAAAATTTCCCAAATTTTATTCTTCTCGCTGTGTATTAATAGTTCATTCACGTAAATCTAGGTAACGTTAGCTAATGGGAAGCAACAACATATTTTCACCACAGCTTTCTTTACTTCCCTTATGCTTATTTTGCAATTGTTATTCGTGTCTTTGATCATTAATTCAAATTATTTCATTTTTTCTTGAATTCCTGATTGATTTTCATAAAAGATACTTGCGTGATTTACATTAAATGAAATTGTATTTATAATTGGATGTTTCTATTTTTTTCAGATTTTGAGAAATTTTACATTCCTGGATTTTCATAGTGGATTTTCATTCACGTTTCCATGGGAAAGGACGGTGGGTTCATCGCCGAGAAAACCCGTGCGCAGTGGTTGGAAGGATCTCTAAATTAGGTAAGCTTGATTATTATTTTTATGTTTCATCGTATTTGAATTGTAAATTTTCTTCAATTTTGGAATTTCAAAATACTAAGTTGCTTTTTCGATATTCTAAATAAAGTTCTGGTAGATATTATGTAGCCTCTCTAAATAATCGTGATGTTCTAGAAAAGTAATGATCGTGTTATTTCATACAAAGATAAACCATAAAGATCGTTAGGCTTTTTAGTGTAATCAAAGAATGAATTTGGAAAACTAGTGCTTGAATAACTACATTGTCTTTTAAGGGAAGCAGCCTCTTTTAATTAAACTAAGCTCGGTTATTCTGTAGTTTAATCATTATTCCTTCTCAAATGCTCTTTAATCCTGCTTCATTTATTTTGTTTGAAAGTAGAGCTTGTAATTTTTAGGATTTGGATAGGTTAACTTTGGTTATTTTTTCATGCCTCTATAACGTGAGTTATTTCAGTCAATCGAAGAGTAAAATTATCACAGAAAGCTTTCCTTTCTCTTTCATTATCATTATATTAACCTTTCAATTTCCGCAAGCTGAAGTGAAAGGTGTTTACATACCCATTGATATTTTACTTTCCCTTTCTTTAGCTCTTAGTGAATTTTTATTCTAAGAAAAGACAGCTGAGCTCAAGGTAATGACTCCAAAAGACGGGACATGGCATTTGTTAGACCTTCAATTCTTTTGGATAGCTTTTTGAGGGTCGAGGTGTTCCCCTTTTACTTTATGGCCAAAAGTAGGCATTTAAATAAATATTTACTGTGGTTGTATATTGGTTACGAAGACCAAACGAATAACCTTATGTACTCGTTTAACCTTGGGTACAAAACTCGCGCTAAATTTTACAAGTGTTTGTGAATTCGAATATCATGAATTAGGATACCCAATCTATTCCATTCATTTAAAGATTTTAATTCCCAATGGTGACTTGGAATCCCTTTAGCGATATCATGTCTTGAATTAATGAAATCATTTAAAGCTAGTCATATTCTCTTATTCCGCGTATAATAAGTCATTTCATTACACCATTCGCGTAATAATTGCCATTATTAAAAAACTTTTATTGGCATTCGAACTAGCTTTTCAAGAGAAAAGATAGTAAATAATATTTGATGCTAACTTGTAGTGCAGTTATCTGTTTCTACGATACAATCTATAGCTAACGACAGCCTTTATTTCGGCTTTACAACTAATAGCGTTTATCCCGCAATTATTACTGACTTCTATACTGCCGTCATGACGAAATGAAAAATTTCAAAGAACTTGAGATACTTACATCATTTTTGCTATTCATTGGTTAGGGAAGTGAGACATTAGAACGCAATTTTTGGTGAAAAAATATTTTCATAGCATTCTATCTCGATTATTGTGTACTTGTGAAATGTATATTTCTGCTACTTTTCAGTTAAAACTCCAAAGAAATTCATTATATAGGGAGATGTATTTTGCTCCTGAGTCGCCTTGATCCATTTTCGCGCATTTCTTTTGAGAATTTAATGTTGGTATTGTTGTTTTTGTATTGGTTAAAAGTACATCGACACTCAGGCTATTTCGCACATGGCCTCTCACCGGGAATCGAACTCCGGACTGCTTTCACCGAAGCCGAACTGTTGCCCACTTTGTATTTGGGAGCAAATTTCGTAATTTAAAGTAAATAAAGCATCAAAATGATACCTTTCTTGAATACTATTAATGAAACTTATAAGAATAAAGTGGCGTGGCTGCTGATGGTTATAATAGTTATACAATTTCACAGCGAAAACCATCAATGACTAAGGTCATTGATGATTTTCGATGTGAAATTGTATTACCAAACTTATAAGACTTTACGATTCCGAAGACATATTTGAACCCCTTTTGCTATCGTTCCTCATCTTTTAGCTTTTGTGCATCACCCCATAGGTCACTAGCATGCACTTTCGTTTCCTTGTCTTAACCTTGAATGTCTGAATGAAGAAGTGAAAAGTAATCTCGTTCATAGCGAGGGATATCTTCAAGGCTGATTGCTATTTTGCTTTCCCTTTCCGTCGCATACTTGAAAAAATCTTCTATCTACACTTATTATACTATCCTTTATCAAAATATGCAAAGTTACTTAAATATATCTGTTAGACCCGATATTCTGATTGAACTACATTCAGTATTTTAGGCTCGCTTTTCAGATAGTCTTTTATTTACCTTTGAGAAATCAAGGATTTGAGATACATTATCTAAATTTTGTATTTCCCCAGTTAGGTGATAAATGTACGGACATTTTATTTGGAATCATTATTTTGGACAATATATTATAACTCCAATAAATTTTCGTGGAATAATAATCTTAATTTTAAGTGGACCAAAAAGAGACTAAACATTTTTTCCAAAGTATGATGCAATTAATGGAAAGTAAATTGAATTCCAAGTCACTTTTCAGTCGTGACCCATTTCAGTATTGTTGTAACATTTAAATATAACATTAATCACTATATCTCTGACATGGTTTTCGAGTGTGAAGGACATAAAATCCTTATAAAAATTATTTTCCTCCGTTTGTGTTCATCTAGTAGGGTAAAACGTTTAGTAGCCTAGTAGCATCTTGCAGGGTAAAACGCTTGCTTATTACCCTTTGATACCTTAGTTCATATCGAAATTGCGATATCGGGACTTTAAAAGTTTACACGGAGCTCATTTTAAGGCCAAAAACAAGGTTGAGACCGGTTTTTACAGCACATATCGCTAGAGGGTACTTTTAAATTCTAGGGAGATTTGGGATCTTACTAAAGCCAAGATACATGCTGTGTGCTAGATGCTTTCTCCGTATTTATAGTTTATACTTTTTTATGCGTGATGACGATTTACTTTGACATACCATTCTCTGTGACTCATGATTTACCTAGATCCCAATATTGCTGTTTTATATTACTTATTGCTATCAATACGAAATACCTGATTTCGTTTGTAAGAATTTTTACCAGGTATTTTAATTCGCTTTTTCTTTTCAAAACTGTCTAGAATAGAGTATCCTCCTAAATGTTTAGCCCTTTCCTAATACATTTTACCCTATGTAACGGAGTATTGAAGGATCTGAATTACGTCAAGCTCACATCATATTTCAACAAGTTACTTCCTTTTATCGCACAATTTGAAACTTAAAGCAGACTTACTGCTGACGCTTAGCTCAATTTTATGAAGCATAGATTTGAAAAAAATCCGACGGGTTCGATTCCCGCTGCCGTCGGACTTTTTTCAAGTCTATTCTTCCCTGGGATTTATCCTGGCTGTACACCACATCGTGCAAATATCCTTTACTTAATTTCCTGAATTTTGTGAGAAATAGTTACATTTTCATATTAGCTGTTAATTTGAATTTTTTACTGCGAACTTCATACATATTGGTTTGTTCAAACCTGCCCTAACATAGATTCTGTTTAACTAAATTTCCTTATTATAACTAATAAACAAAACAAACGCAGTCAATTATTATTAAAATAGGTTAAGATAATTTATTTAATTTCATTAGCTGATAACCAGGAATGTCAACCAAGATTTATTTAAACCATTCATGGAAATTTTCTTCTGCCACTTCCGCCACCTTATATGCTGCCTGGGGAGGCAATTACGATATTGGGCAATGGAAATTATTATTTGTCTATCAATATAGGAAGAAAAAGGTTAAAAAATATCACAATATGTTTTTTATATTAAGTTTACTTTTATTATCCATATTTATTTAAGGTATCAAATTTTTGTGTAGGGTTTTCCATATTAATTATTGGTTTTCTTTCATTACAGGGGAGCACACCATCAGTATCTCCTGATTTAGAGGCCAATATGTGAGTATTTGAAGTCCTTTCCTCCCAAGCCTATTACTAAAAATGCAGTTCTGCCTCAGTATAATAAAAATAAATTCATTTGCCTTAGTTAGCTCTTAGAGAGGCAAGCTATTCATTTCAAAAGAAGTCTGATGAGCTAAAGCATCATTTCAGGATGTTCTTTGTAATAAATAAATTTTCAGTCTCTCGCTTACTTTCCATCATTCTGTTTACATATAGGCAGTTAAAATTAACAACGAGAGTCATTATAGCTTTAGTCTAGTAAAATATTTTGTATTCCCCAGAGAAAATTCAAGTTAAATGCTGCCAATATTCATTTTAACACAGTAAATGCAGTGTATGGTGGCTGTAGTTTAGACAAAAGGGCATACATATATATGTCTAACTACCTGCTCTGTAGGGGAAGAGGGAATAATGCCTAATTCCTTTCAACCTCAGCCGAAAGGCCTACAGATACAGGCATCTCTTCCAGGGCCCTTTCTTTCACCTTCTTGCGCAGGAGTTGAGTTCTGTCCTCAATAACTCCTGTTCGTTTCTTTGGTCTATGAGGTCGGATCCCGCGGTTAACCGGCGATGAGTGGTAAAGAGGGGGTCTCTGGGCATAGAGATGAACCTCATTGCACGCCACTCAGACCCGGCCGGGTCCACTCCTTAGGGCATTAGTGATTCCTCCCAATCCCTCCCCTCCCTTCATCATTGGCGGATTATAAAGGAAACCGCCAAGGACGTCGTTGCATGTTATCCAGGAGTTAGTGCTGATACTGGTTAGAGTAATCTAGTAATTAAGTCACATGTTGATTAGAGACTGAGGAAAACCTCTGCTTACTAGCTTTATGATTCTTGTATATGTTTATTTTTTCGTGTTAGCCATTTAGGCTATCTAAAAATCTATATTTTATTTTTTATGAGCTTACAGATAGATGTAATTCAAAAAATAAGTTTCTACTATAAAAGGATCGGCATTATATTAGATCAGATACCAATAAAAATTTACTTTTATTATTTACTTCACTACAGTGCTCGTACTACAAAAACTAACAATTGTCCTTTATATTTTATACAGACAGTAATACTAGAAATCAAATGAAATCATTCGTCTTTTCTACGGTAACTCACAATAACACTAGGCAATTTCCGAAGAAATTGGTTTATTTCACGGTACTGACAATAAAAACTTGTACGACTAATTAATTAATATTAAATCGATGTTATATGCCACAATACCACCTCACGGAAAGTCACGTAAAACTAGATTTTTATTTAAACTAGTCCAAGAAGAAGTTATTATGCGTTTTATTTAAATCATATTTCAACATACTTTGTCTTTTAAAGGAGAGCAAAATAGATTCTTTGTGAAAAATGCGAAATTTACATCAATACGAATTACGTGTAAAAACATTGTGATCTTTCTGCTATGGAATTTGACTTAACCACAAAATGGTGCAGTTTTGTAAGAATCGGTTCTTCTCGAAGTGACGGAATACGGTTAGTATCGTAAAATGAGACGATAAAGGCCTTATAAGTAAGTTTGAATGTTTATCTTAGTTACATTTTCTCTACCTCCTCTTTTGAGATTAAGTAGCTATCTTAATTTACGATATTCAGCTCTTTTTCGTATTTTATAGCATCACCACGTCAAATATCACCCATTTTGTTAATATTTCTAATAGGATAGTAATTTCTATACTTCATTTTAGATATTTTTGAGCTACTTAGTAAACTAAAACTGATTAACCGTATGCGTAGAAAAGTATGTAAGCAAATGGTCAGTAGATACTATTTCGGCTACCATCAAAAGCTTCGTTATGCATGGAATTACTTTTCTTCTTGCCCAAGTATTTCAAGTAGTTGTCACTTTTAGAATAATATATAGTTTGCCGTTTTCTCAGGATATTATACGGAGAGAAATTTTATTCAAATCGTGCTGGTTAAATCATGAAAACTAAAAGATCTGTTTAATAAAAAGAGTAGTGTTAAGTATTTAATTAAGTAGGAGAAGTGATTAAATTCTGATTATTTTTTGAGGAGCACAGTTGTTTTAAAATGTGAGAAAAGATAAATTTTCCGCTTGAAATGGTCGGGCTTGGTTCAAAAGGGTTTCTAATGACCTGCAAGGGACAGATTATAAAAAATACAATTCAGATAAAGTAGAAATTGGGTTACTCATTCGAAATCGACAGATTGTGCACCGCTGATGAATCTACAAAAGTCATTAATTAATTATTGGCAATGAGCTTTGGTTAATATTATGTGATGGAACAGTTTGCTAGTTTTTAAATGTTGTAGCCTTAGTAAAATTTTAGTTCACGATAAGAATATGGAGGACTCAAGGAAAATCGTTAGGTTATCGTTAATAATATGAAATACGGCCTTATGTAAATTCGTCGACTTTAGGATGTGGCGTAGCCCCTGTTTAAAAGTAACCAGTACATGTCAAAGTTGCTGGTATCAGAATAAGTTTCTCACACAGATGAACGAGGTCGAAGGTTAAATAATTATCCTACACACCTTAGGGAAATTACATCTTTTAATTATCCATCTTCAATACTATTCATTATCCATATAGATGAGTTTTTAGAGAATAGAAGCATCGTGTCGACTTTCCATTTAATTTTCGTAGAGTGAAGGGTATTGTTTATTAATAATTCCATCTGAGATATTTTGGGAAGTTAAACAAAATTTACACCAATCTTGTGTCGAACCTAGGATAGTTTTGGAATATTTCATTTCAGTAAAAAAGGGTGAACTACCTCCTATAACGATAAATTGGTTTTCTACTTCCAATCCTTACCGAAACTGCCTTAATAAATTACCAAAATTATCAAAAATATATTTTCATTACGAACATCGAGATTTTTGAGCCTTCAGAGGCCGTATCAATCTAATCAAAACCGTTTATCCTTTTTTCTTGCCTCTCAACTTAGGGTTTTGTAGGAAGAAAAATCATATGTAAATGACGCCTTTTGTCTAGGCTGCATGTCCGTATCCAATATAGATATAAATATTTCCGGAAAAGCGTCTATATATAATAGATATAGAAGGATTTGCTTAAAATTCTCAAGTATAAAACATATTCGGCTCTATATTTAGGCCTCTATCACACAAATCACATGCCAAAAAGTCTTTCTAACTGGTTATTTGACACATTTCTCATTTTTCCATACATTTCACATGAATTGCTTTCCGGAAGCTTATCTTCAGTTATATTTTATGTACCAAAAATTGTTGAAATTACTCGCATGGCCTTTAATCGCATCTTTATTGTGAATCGTTAGGAAAAAGTTGACGACAGATAGCCAGAACACTCATGCGTCTCTGGAGAAGCACGTCTGATATACTATCTTAATCTCTCTTGCGCTGCGTCCCGGTTTATTCAAAAACCTCGTGAATTCTATGATATGGCGACCACAGCGAGCTATATAAGTTGTAGGAGATTTCTCTAATTGTAAAATTACTTACCGAGTTTTACCTTATTCATTTAGATATTCATCAGGATCGAATCCGTTACTATGTTTTCACATTCGTATCACTCGAGGATGTAATAATCAGGAAACTTGCCATTTACTACGATAAATATTTAAATCAATCCGTTACAGTCTTAAGAACCACTCATTAAAGTGGTTATTTTATAGAATTAAACGATTACAAAAACATTTATTATCGGTGAATTGTATCGGTTTCAGACCAAAGTCACCTCCAAATTATCCCAGTCGTGCTAGGCTCCTCATTTACTTGAATCCGGTTCCCAGAGATTCTAACATAACTCCTCATTTCCCGTCAATCGCCTACCAAAATCTGTACCTCCACGACTGTGGCTTACTACCTGAAACCAGCTAGTTGCAACAGAAATTTTTAGTGCAGTGTTTGGTCTCTAGAGCAGCGATGGATCATGTCCACAGACTTTTATCAGCGCTATTACATATTCTAATGAATTAAATTACCTAAATAAGTAAAAACCTAATAGCTAATTCATTAGAATACTTTTCCCATGATTCTCACACATAATATCGTAATCATGTTTTTATAACTTTTAAATCTGACAGTTAAATTCAGTTTAATGTTTACTACGTAGACCTTACGTATTTTGTTTGCGACCCCAGTAGAACGTTACGTGTCATTTAAGAAGAACAGAACTTAAATTGTGTTTTGAGCTTACGGTCACAATGTAAAGCGTAAGCCTTAAAATTCATTTTTATGGCATTATTTTAAGAGAAGATACTTTTAATGGAGCCTTAACTATTTGCACTTTGTGAATTTACAATGAAAGTTTGACTTACAAGTTTGACATGCAGTTTCACTCCTGTATAGAACAATTCAACTTTTTTATTCATAAAATGTTCCTAAGTATACGGGATCATTTAAAAAACTCCTGCACAGAAAGATACTCTCACTATTATAATTCCTCAGCAGTATCTTGGTTATTTTTGTATCTCAACGCTTTCACGGCATTGCTCTAACTTCATTGTATGTTGATTTGAATGTTTTTCTCCCCGAATCTTTAACTCAAGCCGACTGAGATATCTGCGGCCTTTTGTTGGAAAGCTTTCCCGTAAAACTTCAAGCGTGCAAAAAGAGAGCGTGTTGGGATTAACTCTTAACCTTCTTTTTCGGGAGCGGAGCCATTGTCCCGATGCCATTGCGCTAGATTGCGTGGGAAAATCCAATGATGGAATAATGCCAAACGACGGGGATCTCTTTAGCGAATTCTAAGCCATCACGAAACAGACTCCTCCCGCCCCCCAAAAGTGCAATAACCATGCGAAAGGGCAACAGCAATCGATATTAAAGTTAAGCTGGAAGATTTTCGTCTATAGTATCGTTTTAGATAATCATGTGCAAACTTCTCAAATATAAATTTAAGAATTTCAAGTTCTGATCCCGGATCTTCTTAGACTATACCAGCTCAACTTTATAAAAAATATCGGAAGTATAGGATAAATATATGAACGGAGTATAATTTTCTTAAGCTGGAATTCGTCAGATAATTCAGAGTTTACCGTAGTTAGTATCGAATTGCAAACTTTATACCCTAGGTCCTACAAACTTAGCTTCCATGAACCTCTAGTAAGGGAAGAAGTACATGCTATCCACGCCATAATATGCTTCATATTTGTATGTTATAAGCTCGCAAACTGAAGCATATAAAATAAAAACTAAATATATGAGTTATCTTCTCTATGGTTAAGATATTCTAATAATGAATGGCACGCGTCCTCAATACGTCCTCATAACATTTCAAAAGAAATGCTGTATCCTCAACATAATATTGAGCTACTCTCTTCATCTTCATATCTTTTAGATGCCTGACAGCATCCTGCGCATCTTCCTCTCTCTTCCTCTCCACCATATCTATTATCTCTTCTATTATTGATTTGCGCACAATTTTTATCCGCACAATATGCTCTATCCATTTTGCCATCATCTTTGTAATTCCTCTCGGAATTCATCTTTCTTCTCAAATACTCCATTTCTTCCTTTCTATTTTTATCTTTCCATCCAATCTTCTCCATTCATCACCATACTTTCCAAGGTTTTTCTTTTCTCCTCCTCAATGTTTCGAGTCCATGCCGTATTACATAATGCTCCATGTGAAGTATTTCGCAGACCTTTTGTTAATAAAAATCCATATCGACATCCCTTATTGTCACCAGCTCCTTGATTTTGGTATATATTTTCTTGCACAGTTTTACTTCTACTTTTTTCAATGACATTGATACTCTGTATAGTAATACTTCCCAGATACTTGAAAGAACTGCTTTTAATTATTCATCTTCCAGACTTATGTTTTATGGTCCTTTTGACTTCGCTATATTCTTACCTTTGTCTTATCTCCATTTATTTTCTTATCCTATTTCATTATTTCCTTTCCATATTCTATTCTTATCTATTCTCTCTTCTTCTAATTTTTTCCATCATTTGCAGCAGTCTTTGTTGACGCTTTGCCTCGTCACACACGTATTAGATGTATTTTATTCTCTCACCTTACACGCTTGTCCGGTGTCTTCTAGAGATTCTTAGAACAGTTTACCCGCGTACGAGTTGAACGAGGTGATTTTGTTTATATTAATATAAAAAATAATTTTTTCAATTATATAGGCCTCGTAAAACGAAGTTCTTTCGTTACCTACGGCTTCATAAAATCGAATTAACTTGTCTGACGAAACAGTGTCATCTTATTTTACAACTCATATTTATTATAATTCTAATATTCATTCCTTGAGATGTAGCTTTAACGAATCCTTCGTTGGAATCGATGTTTTCTGAATGTTTGAACAGCTTCTGTCAAGCTTGAATTTGTTTTTTTAATTTTCTAATGACACCGGGTTTCAAGGTTAATATTATTTAGAAACGCTTCTGCTTAGTAATTCAGAATAATCATAGAATTTTCAAACAATATAAGAACACACACAACTAATTCAGCAAGCCTCAAATAATGCAACATCCACTTGGCACCAACTCTAATGTATCGTACATACACCACAGATATCCCATGATTACAGTTACTTCAACATGGTTAGTTTTCGTCGTTAATTTGTTAGCCACTTATCAATTTGTTATATTGTCCCTTATAACACATATGATTAACAATGATTCCCATTCGTATCACTCTTTCACAATTAACTACTACATCTGTATTTAATCTTCTTACCGAAATACCTAAAGGTATTTAAATGTAGATGTAGTAGTTGTTTGAGATGGAGTGATGTGTGATTTATGAGTGATGGCAAGATCTACAAATTCCTCTATCTCATGAGTGATACAAGTTTTCCAGAGTAGTTCTAGTCACTTTTTGATAAAGAATAAGCAAACTTTCCTCCAGACTAAATTCGAGATTTCTGGGAAAATTAGAAATTGAGTCACTCCAAGTTGGAGTAATTGGGGGCAACTTACGTAAATTAGTAGTGTTCGTGATGGTTATTGAATAAGCTGTGAGTTTTGGGTATAGTTGGTTATACTGAAATGCAGAAGGAATATTGCCATTCAAGAGTAGTAATTTCAGTAATTCCGCTCTTGCCAAAAGTTTTCCACATATACTAAAAGTTAATCTTTTCCTGGCGTAAATTACATTGGAGGCAGTGCCTTGAGACTAGTTCAGTGGAGCTAAGGACATTAAGTCATTGATAACTTCTGATTAGTAATTTATTATCGTATTTAGCATTACATTCGTGCATAATCCTTGTCCTATGGTACGATTCGACTCCATATATCTCTGTGACTTTTTATACTATTTAACAACTCTATTTTTTCTGATTTTTTCATAACCCATAGTACCCTAGAATTTAAAATACTTCAGCGTGAGCTCCATTTGGCATATTATTTTATTGCATTCCTAGTTGCGCCAGAGCCTTCAATGAACTAAATCGGTCTCTACCTATCGTGGAAGTCCGCAAATGTTATACATTCTACATAATACTAGTTAATGATTATTGCCGATAATTCTTCCAGTGGCATCACCTCTTGATAACTTTTCAATAAATTTTAAATGGTTATAAAATATCTGTGTAAGTTTTATGCCCCAGAAATGAATATTCTATAAAAAATATTCATAAGTTTTTCAGTAAAGATTCTTTTACTGATATGGGATGGGTTTAATTGACAAAGATTACGGCAGATGTACGCATCTCCTTCTCAGCATAATCATATTAGTATGTCAGAATCACATTAGTGACGACGCATTTGCTTGATAGATAGTTTCAAAGTCTCTTCTGAGAGTGATTAAGGAGTTACGCTTAAGTGGGGCCTAATTCATAAAGAGCCCTGGTAGGTACCTCGTTGCATCATAACGACTTATATCCTAATTTCAAACTTATTTATTTAAATAATAACGTGCATTTTCAGATATTCCTAAGTTTTTCAACACATTACCTCAGTGTAATTTAGCTGGAATCAATTGGAAGTGAGAATCTTTCGTGACTTAGCAATTATCGAATCCTCGGTTCGTTAACTCGAAATCGGAAATTCCTGAGTTCAACGGGAAGTTATGGAATGTGAATTGCGGGTTAACTTCGACCCTATGACTTTAATAGCTCGAAGAAGATTCCCAAGAGCAATGCTCCCCATTGAGTGCGTTTCACGAATCACTTCCCATCGATGGATGGATGTCATACCCTAAGATCTAATAAAATATCCAACACCATTAGAAAATATAATTAACCTATAAAGAAAAGAGTCACAATACTTCGCTTCTCATAGAGTTACAATATTGTCTCATCGGATTTTATGTGTCTCCTCTGGAAGTGGTTACAGAAGAGAAAGAGGTCACATCTCGAAATAGATGAACGAGCATTATCCTATATTTTTTCCAAATTATTTGTAGTTCAAAAACAAAATGCTAGGAAAATTTAAAATGGAACATTCAGGCCATTAATCTAGATTATTAATGTTAAATTTTAAGCTACACTTCGAAGGATTCAGAATTAAGATCAATCGTCGTTTCTTCTATTTTCCATGCATTGTCGTTGCTTTGTAAGAACAGTTTGCTTTAGGGCCATTCCATGCCAAGTGGTCTAGTGGTCCCCGCTCGACCATCACGGATTTCGATGAAATTTTGTATGGACATTCACACATATCTCTTATGAACATTTGTAAAGTTTTACTTTCGCCGATGGTATACTTGCTGAGATATAGAAGATTGTTTGACCCCGTGTCGCTGCCTTCTTCAACATGACTATGAGTTTTCAGTAACTTTGAGGCATGGTATCTCAGAGAATTGTCTTATGAAGTAAACACACTTTGGCTATCTTAAACAACTTTTTGCGCTATATTAAACAAAGTAATAAAAATAACTGTAAGAGTGACCTGCTTGCAGAAAATTCTGTGCAAAACTGGCCCAAAAAATTGCGGATCGAAAAAATATTAAAACTTTGGCTTTTTATATCTCAAGAAGAAATGATATAATCAACGTGAAACTTATCGCATTATAACATATAAATACATAGTTTATAAATATAAAATTTCATATTCCTAGTACTTTCCATTATTTTAAAAATTGAGTCAACATTTGACAATTTTTGTAAAAAAGCAAAAAATAGGCTATTTTTACCCCGCTTTTACAAAAAAAGACCCTCCGGAATTTCTTTTAAAAAATTTTTATTAAATAGAGAATGTTTTCAACCCTCTAAAAAAGTATATCTAGTTTTTCATCTCGAGCATATAAGGCCCTAGAAATAGGGACAACTATGAGGATGACATTTGTAAAAACGGCAAAAATAGGTTATTTTCTGCCCGCTCTTAGAAAAGAAAGACCTTTTCGATACTTTTGTAAATTATTTTCATTTGAAAGAGTATGTTTCATACCTCTTAAAAAAGTACACTTGGTTTTTCATCGCGAGCACGTACAGCCCTAAAAAAATTAACAAAGTTGAGAACGTTGCTATGGTGGCGCCACATGTCTTCTGTTATTTATCGTTCTGGTTATTTTATGTAGACATTTTTAGCATATAGCGTTGGTCCTTGACTGGTACTGGTAGAAGGATTGATATTTAATTAAAAGGATAGTAATCTTGTTTTGTTTTCAATAGTATTCAACCTTATTTATGGTCAGAATCATTATCCAATTAATACTTTGAGCAACTCTTGAGATAAGGAGTTACATGTTTTACTGTTGATACGCGGCTGCAAATTGCAATCACTCATTTCACTTAGCATGGAAGTTGCAGATCTGACGGTAGAGGGAAATAAGGGCTTCCGTTCACTCTGCCAACTGCTGCTCGCAACACCAAGTATTACGGATTCGCAGCATTAAATAAACATTCTTCATATTTGAAATCTTTCGCGTACTTGTAAAACCTTTCTTCAACTAACCTATTCTATGACAAAAGCAATTCAAGTTTCAGTACTAAAAAATTCATTCATTAAAAGCAATTCAAGTTTAAAATACTATAAAAGTCGCTTTTCTGAATTACTTTTGCAAAACTTCCCTATCTACTTTTTTGGAATAAAAAGTATCCTCTCCTATCAGTTTAAGAAAGAAATAGCATTTATTTAAGTATATTTATTTAGTTTATCGTGTGCCAATTTAAATCCAAATACAGCTTATTAAATCAAATCAAAACAAGACAATCCATTTTATGTTAGATAATTTTTTTTCTCTTGAGAGCTTCTCATCATTAATGAAAGTATCCTTACGTAGAAATCATATCGATAGAAACTGAATTATAGGCGTATGATTTGTTTCGAAAAAAGGATATACTTATATGGAAATTCCGTATTAAATACAAAAAATAAATAACTGATAGAGCTATTTACAGCGAGCCTAAAACTTCTTCTTTAATTTTTTTTCGTATAAGTACATTAGTTTCAGTTAAAGTTTCTCTCACAATATTTCTTCATTATCCTTTAAATTTGCTGTTTAAGTCAAATGCAATTTCTATTCCCAAGCATCAGCTGTTATTGGGTGAGGTTGATAAAAAGAGCTTCTATATTTAATTGCTAAAATACTTTCCAATCGATATACCAACGAAAATGTGCACTGAATACGAAATATATACCTGACTGTTGCTTAACTCTAACTTGATTTGTAAAATTCAATTTTGTTTGTACAGTTTGTACTCGTGTAAGCTAAGCCTTTATTCATTTTTGGTGTACTGAAGAAACCCTTCGCAGCTTATTCTGGAATGAGAGTTTCAGTTACCTTTTTTTCCGCTTGAAAAAGTCTGCCGTAGTCGGAAATCGGCTATTACACTCCTCACTCGCTCACTTGTCATTTCTTTGTTGAATTTTTCAGCAACCGTTTGCAGTCAATATTTGTCAGATTAAAAACAAACATGTTTGATTGGTGTCGTCTCACCCTAGGCTTGCATTCGAGTCAATTCATTTTCCCAGTTTTTGTGATAAAATAAGAGGTCTCGGCTTATACTCGAGTATACACGGTATATACTTAGAGAATGCTGTACTGCCACTGCTACAAACTTCCATTAGAAGATGAATTACCGAGTTTTAGTTCTCAAAATCAATCGAATAAATCGATAATATCGAACCATATTTCGAGTATGAAGACATTAAAAATTAAATATTTCGATGTATGGTTATTATTTTTCAAGGATCGTAGTTTACGAACCACGAAGTTAAAATGTTTAATTTATAATTGAACTGCGCGATGATTCCATAAAATACTCAAACGAAAAATAGTATACTGTACATATAACGTCAATATGAGACACAGCCTCGTTATGGAAATCCAATTATATTCAGTATATCTCATAACAGTTCAATAATTGATCCCGTAACTCAGATAAGAGTTTCCATGCCTACTAAATTAAATTTGCTCGTATAATTGCACGATTCGTCCACTAAGCTACACTTTTATGTTGATTACATTAATAAAAGCGAATGAACTTGCACATGTAATGAAATAGAATACGTTCTTGCTACTATGACCTTCATGGTAGATCCTCATACTGTACTCATCGTTTGAGAGTTATTTATCCTGGAAACTCTGGAAGATAGAGAGCTATTTAATGAGATGGGGTCGAAATGGATCGCTTTGGCAAATGGAAAAGGTTTCTTTCATAAATGGAAGAATGCCCGAGAACAATCGGTGGAGGTTAGGATAACATTTCCTCCCTCATAATGCAGTGGGAATGGCTCAGCGGAAGACAACATTAACGAACGAAAGCATTTGCGCCCACTTTCTCGTGTCACGCCATCAGGGGACCAATAAAACTCCCACGTCACTTTCTTCTCCGTTAGAGCTTTCCCTTCCCGTAAAATAAAAGACAAAATTATTACTTATATATGTTTGGAAATCAACTGACAGACTATGTTGATTAATTCCCGATGGAAAATGCGCATATCCTTTTGTACCTATAGTAGATATCGGTCGGCGGGTTTAATTTAGATCACAACTTTCCGGCCTGTAGGAATCCTTTGCATTAGATTACTCTTTTCCGTATTCATATTCACGCAAGCATACCATCTCATAGTATAACATTTACAAGGAGGATGTGTTACACCAACAATTATGCAACCATTTCTAATTATCGTTATTGTTTTTATTCAGTAAGTAACAAGAACTGCGCAACTTTTCACGTTATAAAATATTCGTATAACACATATAAGTAGTATTATGCTTTGTATGTATTTTTTACCTATTTACTGGTGCTCTATTTCCTACGATCAATTTAAAAACAATGTTTTTATTTATTAAACAATTACGGTTAAGTATGGCGAGAATAAAGAAGTAAACGAAGTTAATGTGATAAATTTAAGGGATGACATTTTAAAAGCAATTAATATATGAGGGGTAATCAAATACGATACCTCATACAAAAACCTCCCATTCAATGAGATTCCCATCATACTATATTCACTTCGTTTAGATTAAATTTGCTTAAATTCTCAGTGTACATGGAGGATGCGCACACTTCATCAACGTATGTGTTTATAAAATTAACGAAGTTTATTCTTTAAACCGTGTCACAAGACCGACGATAGTACGAGCCACTTAACCCGCCGTTACTCGCGCCCTATTTTGTTACGCGGTTACTCGCGCGGGGTGTTTCTACACCCCACCGGACTTTTTTATTTATCACGGTTATCTTCGAAAACATTCCTGATTATTTTTATCTGTTATCATTTATAAATCTTTTTGGATATGATACCTAAATTTTACGTTGATATTACGACTTTTAAAATTTTTATGAGCTATTCAATAATAATACTCAAAAAATTGTACAATAAAACGAAAATTTGACTCGTATACCTTATAGATGAAATATCTTTGTAGTAATCAACGTATTCGTCGTAAGCAGACATTTTAAAAGAATTAAAGTGAAAAATTAATCCAGATTAATGCAATTTAACTCGCGATTACTCGCGCTCAATTTTGTGACGTGAATGCTCGCGCGGAGTGTTTTTGCACCCCACCGGTCTTTCTTTGATATCCTTTTTTTACAACTAATTGTACTCTGAAAAGCTTAAAAAGCCTTCTAGGTATATTATACAAGTTGAATAACGATATTTAAAATTTTAATTTTACAAGTAACTGAAAATATTACGCCTGAAAAATGTTATAAGTAATTGTAATCTCCGACATGGAAAAGTTTTAGAAACGATATCTTCGCACGAATAAATGTGTCTGTAGTTATGAAAATGCTTAAAGATACTAAACAAAGGTGTTTTTTCCATCTAACACCATTTAATGCTACCTTGAAGCTAATTTACTGCTTGTTTTGGGAAGCGCGTTCATGAAGCTGAAAAGGAAAGGAAAATATTTCGAGCGGGCTTGAAAGAGTAAACAATGGAAAATCCTTTGACGTATTTATTAATATTTTTAAAAATTCTTCTCAAATTTTAACGAAGCACGCATGCGTTTATCGTAGTATTCGCAATGCAGTTTAGTTTTTATTTCCTTATTCCTGGGGCATATAACACATCACCCACGACCTCCTTTTATAATCTTCTCTTGAGGCTCTGATGTCGATGGCTCTTCAAATTTTTCTGCTTTTCTTGTTAGTTCTTTTGGTAAGTTTTTTTGCCAGGCCCTCTTTATAATAAATAGTTTTACCAACCACTTAGGGATTTCTCTGAGGAACATCCTCCTATTTATCCTGATGTCTGGATATACGCTTCTATGTACAATAAAAACATTTATACCCAAAGTGTTTAGCAAATGGTAAAATATTGCAAATGGCCATCTTCAAGTATTTCTTGCCACGCTGTAAGTCCCATACATTTCATCTACACTATCGACGCCGCTTTTTAGCGAATTTTATTCGAAGTCGAATTATTTAGTCGAAATATTACCTCAGGCTTGTGTTTCTTGCCCGTGGACGCATCAATGCTGTTTTCTTTGTGCTTACTTGAAATGATCAGCACATAACTTTTCTTTTTTGGGACATATGATACCAGGGTCATGTTTTTCCTGAAGAGAAACAAGCTGCTTTTTTACTTCTACAATTTGTGGAGGGAGTTCCTTTTTATTCTTACGGATGGTCCCGACTAGCGTCAACTTTTCCTGGAGAAAATCCTCTAAAATTGGCTTGCTTAGAAACCAATTTTCGGCAGTCGCATTCCTCCCTGTCCTCACAATCGGACCGACAATCCGTTTTACGACGTCCTTGGGACTATTGCTGTGTTTATAAGGACCATCTGGTTGAACCCCAACATAAACTTCTAAGTTTTTGGTATAATACACTCCAGCATCCACTAGAGCGAAAATCTTTGTCCCATACTTGGCCGGTTTGTTGGGTAGATATTGACGGAAAGAACATCTGCCTCGAAAAGGAATCAATTGTTCATCTACAGTGACGAAAGAATGTTATAATTGAGATATAAAAAATTCTCACTTACTAATTAGTTACCAGGAGCTTGGAGGAGGAGATGGATAGACTTACGAAGAAACACTTTCCCAACGGTATAGAAGAGCACAGGAGAATAGAAAAGTCATTCCATCCTTTGCGTTGCATTTCTTCACTGAGTAAACTTATCGCACAAACTCGAACACTAACTTGATGATGTCGAATCTATGAGGCACCACAAAATAGAATGAGAGACGAAATATTTCCACCCTGGTCTTCGGGAGCCGGTTTTCGGCACCCCAAGAAGGACTGTCCCTGTTTCTTCTTCGACGAGGTCAATCGGCAATTATTTTAGCCATGCGACCGAAGAAGCAAATCCTTATTGTCATGTCTCATGAAAGTAAGACCTACGTGCTCTCAGAACAAACAGTAGGGGGCAATAAACAAGGCCGCGCTCCCTCGGAGAAAAAAGGGGCTTGGTCTTCCTTTGCGCTGAGGGCGACGCTCCATTGCCACAGGGGACAACGGTGTCCGCTCCGTAATATTTCATTTACATATTCATAATAACAAATACAATAAATGAATTACTTATCTTTTAATTTCTAATTAATATTATCTCAAATTCTGTAACTGGCCTGAGAACTGAAACCTCGCCTTGGAAAGCTTCGCGGAGCTAAATAGTGAGAGGGATTATTAGAGATTACAAGTGAGATAAAATTACATCAACGTATTTACCAATAACATTCATGAGTTATAACATTTACTTAGTGATCATTGATCATGGAAAAAACGAATAAAAACATAAAACTTCAAATAATAACCCGTAAAAGAATTAATAAAACATGAACTTCGGAAAATTAACCAAAAATAGGAGTATTATCAAATGAAAAGCGTCATATCTCTGCAAGAAATGGCAAGAAAATCACGATTTTTGCAGAAAATGTCGGGAACATAAAAAAATGAAGCTACTGAGAAGAAGGGGTCAATAAACCTAAGCGTTTAAAAATAGAGGCTGATTGAAAACGGCTGGGGTGTAGAAACACCCCGCGCGAGTAACGGCGGGTTAAGGCTGCTAAATATTTTCCACCAAGATCACAGTGCCTTGACGATGTCCATTGAATACTTATCGGAAACATATGTAAGAACGTATGCGAAAGAAAAACGAAATAAGAAAGAAAAATGGACATAAGGATTACTTCACTTTTGTGTGCTCGAGAGGCTTTCATCCCTGTTTATTCGCGCGTTTAGTAGGTACCCTATTGTGTTTACTTTCCACTGAAACGTTCGACTCAGTTCTCTGAATTTGAATACATATGCGCCTTTATTTTCGTGCGATTCAGTGGCCATGAAATATAAATTTGAACCTTGTAGTGGAGTGTTTTCTATAACGGGATAAATAACATTGCTATAAAATTTTCACCCCTAACATTGTTGCTAAGCCAAATATTTTAACAAAATTTATCCTTAAATGAAAGAGAAAGGTTATCTTAAAACAAAGAAAGTATTTTCAGCAAGATCCTTATTGCCAAACATTTTTAATATGCCGTGGACTATAGTTGACAACCGCGCTTAATGGGTTAAATTCTCTAGAAAAGTGTTAACCTAAAGTTGACATTAAAACGCCATGCAGGTTTACTAGTCTTTGTAGAAAGCTCGTGTCATGTAGAAGCTTAGTCGACCTTACTTCGAGCATTAATATTTTCTAAATATCTTATACAGATTTGAATAATAATATGCATTTTATATCCTTGAATCCTGTATTTAAAATCTTGTGTTTTTTACCCTTGAGATGTACATTACCAAAGTTGACGGTCTATATTACGAGCTTTTATCCATAATTGATCCAATTAATCCAAAGCTCTCTGAATTCAAACTCCTCTTTCGATTTATATATCGCCCTCTTGTCCATCAGATTTTGCCCTCATACGTCCATGTGCATCATTCAAATACTATTTAGATTTGCCGTAGTTATGTTCTAAAATTTTGAAGGATTTAATGCGTACGATAATGTCACTTTTTATAGTGCGAGGAGAGGAAAAATAATTCGCCAATCTTTCTGAACCTTTACATTGAAACATAAAATAGAGCCTGCTCATTACAATTACACTTAGGACATAAATTACCTTTATCACTCTACGCGGTGAGCTCAATTAAGCACCATTCACCGCTTCGTTACCCAATATGAGTGAAGTAACTGATGGAACTGGATTCAGAGCTGAATTCCCGATACTTTGTTCCGCATAGTGATCAATTCCAGTAAACTTCCCGGAAACGCAGAAATCATGTAGCTTTTCTTGTATGTTTCATTTGGTAGTTCATCTAGATCGGAAATGTCAGTTAAACTACAGCATAGATACAGCTCTTAAATACGACAGACTACACGATAATTCAGCCCGTAGACCTTCTACATCACTTCATGTCTCTTCAATAAGAATCAGTTTAATTTTTTGCTGCGGGACAAAGACTGCATTCAATGTAATCTATGTTCTACGCCGTTTTGTATAACATACGATATCGATAAAATAGTCGTTATGTCCGTCAATACTGTAAACTAGTCCTTTATTCCGAATATCTCGTGAGAAATAACATAAATTAGTCTGCATAATGTGTTCTTTTCCGATATTAGATGAATGTTTAATGCTTACAATAGATCTAGGACATTTATCTAGAATGCTTTGTGTTGCTTTCCTTATCATCTGGCATTAGTTATAATGGATGGTGTGAGAAATTGGAGCTATCGGCTCCCATTCCTAGGAAGTTAATACCAGTTCCCCATTATGAATGGCTTGTGTTTCACAAAAATCCTTCAATTAATTTAAATTTAATGTTGTGCCTTTGAAATTAAAAATTGAGCTTAAACGACAAAAGGATGCCGCACTTTAGAGTCCTCTCTCTGGCTGTAAATTCATCTGTGGCTCCTGATTAGTGCGCTTATCGATCGACAATCCTCAATTGTAAATCTCAATATCGGCACCATAGGTTTACCGCTAATCATTTCAGTTTCACAATACCCATCCTCAATGGGAAAATCCCGTAAATTCATATTTAACGCAGAATGTCACCAGCCCTCATTGTTAGGGAAATCATAAGTTTTCATGAGATGTCTCTATTTGTTTCCCGTTCAAATGTTTAAAACTTATATTTGGAAAGAAAACTTTTCCTATATCGAATATATGGGCACCTCTATGTCTTTTTTATTAGTAGCACATGTATTGGTTCTATTATTTGGAAAGGTTTCATTTACTAACACATAAATTTCAAAGAGTTCGATAATAGAAGTGAGTAAAGACATTCACGAGCATACTGAACGGAATAAGGACAATTATGGTATATTTTATTATTCGGGGAAATATTAGACGAATTGGGAGCGAAAGTGAAACCAACTTTTACTAGACTACAGAATATTTTATTAGGATACGGCCTCCATGAGTCGAAACCATGGTCGTATCCAAAAGTCTGTGATTTAGTAAAAGTTGGTTTCACTTTCGCTCCTGATGGATCTATACCACGAAGTCACGGCCCACGCAGTTCATTCTATTAACCCAATTACTTAGGTTACACAAAAAATAATAATTTACATAAAAAATCCATATATACCTTTATGGGATATTATTCCTCAAATGTGCTTAAACAGTTCAATATTTACATAACATTTTTCAGTATACATGAAGATATCAGCAATAAAATAGTGCGTTTTTTATCTACAAATGCTAGTAAAAGCCAAAATACATAGAAACACATTGAATTTAAATAAAGCGAAAATTGCTTAAATTCATACAAATTTGCTCAATGTCATTCTAAAGCATAAAATAAGCATAATAAATAAGATGAAAGATAACAATTAGTACTTTTTCCACAGTATTTATTAAAAACAATAAATGAAAAAAAAACACGACTAGTTTCAGAGATTGACCTCTATCATCAAGTAAATCTCTGAAAATAGTAGTGTTTTGTTTCCATTTATTGTTTTAATAAATACTGTGGAAAAAGTACAAATTGTTATTTTTCATCATGACGTATTTCCACAAGACATCGCCAGAGACTGTAAATTTTATATAATAAATAAGTATCAATAATAATAATAATAAAATAATAATCTTTGGAGCAAATATTGTTAACAGACAAACATCTCTTAGATATGGATGAGAGTGGGGTTAGCATGTTTTTCTGCTATTGAATGTATTGCTAAATGTCTACGCTCATAACCAGCACCTAACAGGACTTACAAAGTCTCTCAAAAACTGGAACTTGTTTTACTTTGAAAATTAGAATTTATCGTTACCATTACTTATCATAGGAGTACCGTACCTAAAATTTTCCGAAAACATTTAACTATGAAATATAAACAAATATCTAAGAACTCCTACTTAAGTGTACTACTGGCAAAAATTACTTAAGTAAACATCCTGATGGCCGATATCATTTGGAAGAATTTTATCGTGTTTTTTATTATAATTTAATATTCATTATCTATAAATGAAAGCATCTTATCCCTTTCGCCAGCGAACATCGTCTTGTAAACAGTTCCTTCTATAATTTTCTCATATTTGAAAATTGATTTTCCTCGTATGAAGAAAATTACACTTTTTATTATGAAGAACTTTCATTGTGAAATATTGTCCATTAATTTGTGCAAGGGATAGAGAGATAAATAAACGAAAGAAAGAGATAGGACAGAGAACGACTGATACGGATCACCATTACTGTTATACGCTTAGCATGTGTTAACCAATGAACTCCCCAGATTAATGATTTGTCTCGTACTCCTCGTTCAAGGAAGTTTTTGGTTCGATTAGTCCTCACATGTATTCCTCTAATTCCTTCTTCGTGATCTGATTCCTCGAGAAGTGCTCTCTCCCAAGCTTATCGAGATAATCCACACCTTCGGCGGAGTCTCTTATATGGAGTCAGAGGACATCCCAATGACGATTGCTTGCTGCATGTCTTCTATTAGAAAATGTCTTTCCTATTTTTTTAATACAGCTCTCACAGATAGTCCTCCATAAAATACATTGAAGCTTTCTAATTCTCCGAAGGATCGATAGATCAAATGGCAGTAAATTGAAGGCAGCACAAATGAGGAATTCCAGTGCGTTTAAGAAAGAGCTAAGGGTGAGAGTCAATTCCAAACCAAAGCAAGCTCATTCAAGTATGTGTAATAATGATGATGGAAGGTCTGTAAATAATAAAAATGATCTTTCTTCACTTCTGTCTATCGTTGGGTATATCTATTAACATTCGTTAGAGTGTTAGATTAGTTAAGTCTTATCATACTACATATTTTCTAAGTCACAGTAATTATGTTCATCCATACATCATAAAGGTAAAATAAATATGAGACTCCTGGATCTCTTAGAACGCCATGATAACTGGATGCTCCATTTCCAGTCATCATCTAGGTGTTTGGTTTTTGCTCTTTTACAACTTTAGTGGTCGATTTCCTTTCAACTTTGATTGCTGCACTATTCTGTCGACAAATAAATTACATTATTTTAGCATTATCAGCTTTCTTAGGACCGGCTATCCAACTACTTTTATTGCCAAGACATGTTTACATGGTACTTTATGCGTCTACTTTCAATTGTAGAGTTAAATATATAATTCTGGAGAATCATTTTCATTTTTCATAGTGTTGAGAAGCCTAAAATATTAGGTTCTATTTCAGAGCTTTTATAAGACTGCTATTCAGACAGTTCATAAATTTTGATTTCAAACTGAGAGCGAGTGAAAACTGATTTTCAGATTCGTAGGAAGTCGGCTGCCAGTAATGGTCCCGTCATTTTTCGAATGATACTTTTTTCTCAATTGTCACCAAAAATTTCAGCTTGTTATCCTCACTGATTCGTTGAATTTATCTGTCTTTTCTATAGCAATCATACACACTTCAGTATCTATATATGCGGCCTCTTCTTCTTTTCGTCGTCGGCGTTGCCAAAAATCTGAATCCTGAGCTTCTTTGCGATATCGTGGATTAATAAATTCTTTTGATAAAATCTTTAACGCCTAGTTAATCAAAGTAAGGAAACCTTTGTTGTTGTCACTTTGGCGAGAAAACGACACAAACTGTCAACAATATCCATTCTCCGCTTTTCGACTCATCTTTTTGAATTTTTAAATGCCTTTAAATATCAGAAGACTTTCTGTCGATATTACCTTGATGATTGCAAGAGTAAGTGCCAAGAACTCGTTTTTTTTCGTATTTATTATGTACATACATTAGGGTGGTCCTTATTTTCGAAACTCTGAAATTCTTTCGGGACGCCCCTTAAAGTTGTTCTATTTGGTTAGAAAATAAATCGTATAAAATATTATTTATATCGGATGACGGAAAGACGTGCCTCATCGCACTTAAAGTTTATAATTTTCTACATCTTTCACCTTTTTTTCGATCATCACAGGAGATAAGGGAGTCTTCCCATATTTTAACTGATTTGTTTTTTTTATCGCTGCATTGATAGACACTAACTACGATTTTCGTAAAATATAAATTAGATCTGCGCAGTAGTTTTCGAGATTCAGCCCAAATAGAGAGCGCACGACGTACAAGTGGCGCCTCCGCTCGAATCCAAGAATCTCGCCGCCTTGTATTTTGTCTAGTTTTTATAGCTCTAATTGAATTTTAGCAATTTTTCTGCATAGCGTAGGTAAAAGATCTAATTATGCGTTGTATACTTTAAAATTTTGAAGTTAACTATGAATAAAAGGATAAAAATTATTTTATTCCGGTATAAATATTGAAAGCTAGTTTTTGGTCTTCTTAGGTTTCGTAAATGAATTCAGGCCGTTTGATGATAAAAAATATAATATATATTTTTATTAATGCATATTCTTAAAATTCTTGGGCCAACGTTATTTTATTGCAGTCTGGATATATCCGTCTGTATTCACGTACGACTTTTAGCACTAATTGTTTTAGTGTTTAATTTTCCGTTGAACTCCTCCATCAACTTAACCCCTCTTTCTGCACAGTCGTTGACGACTTTCAATTCTTTCACTATCTCAAATCCTTGTTTGTATCTTTCGTCATGTAGCCACAGTTGTGGATTCTTGGACAAAAATTACATAGAAATATTAAATTTCAAAAAATTACTTAGATTCGCAACAAATGAAAACTTTCAAGTCTTTTTTCTATGAATTGGCGTATGTCGTTTGGGTGTATTGAAGGTCTCTTTGTGGAATAATCTGAAAAATCGCTGAAGCTTGTTTCCAGAGCTTTTACCATTAGTAGTTTTGTATTCACCGATACCTTCTCATTCTCATTGCGCCATAAAATGCTAAGGCCGCATTTTATGGCGCAAGGTACCACAAATGATTGCAGAATTAGTTCATTGTGGCCACAGAAACAACATTGCTTTTTCTACTGCATTCATATAACTTTTGTAAAAATATCATATCTCTTCTAGGAGCCTCCCTGGCATTTGGAGCGGTAATCCAGCCCTCCACGTACAGGCTAACTACAAATATGCAGTTATCGTGTATTACACCTACTTCTTCAGTAGATAAGGCAAACTCATGACGGAAAAGAAATATTTTAAAGGAATACAGTGCTTTTGACATCCACCTAGCATGGTGCAACGCGCCTGGGACGCGAAATGATATACCTCGTGGAGGTATTCCTCCCATAAAAATAACGGTTAGCTCAAGGAGCTCTCGATAGTCTTCTCTGGGATGACTATCTTGTAGATGCTGAAGCGCAAAATCTAAAATTTTTCCCACTGTATTCTTAAAGGACTCTCCAAATTTATCGTCAAAAACACTCCGTAAAATTATATCATAAATATGGTGCCGGCATGGTAAAAATAAAATGTCTTTTTCAAATCTTGGCTCTAATAAGAGACAAGCGCCATTCATCCTTCCTGTGTTTGATGCAGTAGTATCGCAACAGAATGCTTGAAACTTATCAGTTAGGCCCCATTCTTCCAGCACTTGGTTCACAGCTTGAGCTCTACCACTCCCAGATGGTATACTGGGAACCCCAAGAAGATGTTCAGCTCACCTACAGGCTGCGATAACTGGGAGTCTATCGACAACTTCTTTGTATAAACTTTGCCTTAAATTATAGTCCAGTCCAAGCATACATCCTGGTCGTCCTTTTTCTCGTTGATTTAGAAGAAACTGCTTATCTTCTTTGAGGGAGATCATTTCCAAAGTGTCTGCATGCGCAAGGTCAAAAAGATCGTCAAATAATTCAAGGAACTTAGTTTCCTTTTTCTTTTGCGATTCATTCGATCTACTTGAAGATTTCTGCAATATTCTCCACTCCTGATAAAGTGACTCTAGCTTCTCAATAGTGCGTTGAAGTTTTCTTGCAGGTATTCGCGCTTTCTCCCAGAAAACTTCCACTTCCTTTACTGCTAAAATGGCACTAGTACGTAAATCTAAGTTTACTCTTCGCATATTATAAATAAGCACTCTTAGCATTTGGCCATTCGATGGCAACTTAGAGCCAACAATTTGATTCGTGTAGTATCCAAACAGGTAAATTCTGTGCTTCTAAGAGAATCACAGTTCTGGTAAATTACACTTCTGTGCTTCTAAGAGAATACTTACACCGAAAGGCAGTATTTTAAGCTGCCCACTCAGTGAAACCACAGCACATTCTGGTTCGCCGGTGGAGTCTGAGAAGCAAGGGTTTAGGTAATTATAGGCAGCACTATGCACTCTTTTGTATTTTTCTGTTACTCACAATGTATCATAATTGATGTGCAAAGTTGAATTCTAGCTTTCAGTCTTTTACAATCAAAGATGAATCAGTCAATCAATCTCGGAATCTACATTGAAGAGCTGCTAAAGCTGGCATCTTTCAGAGAGGGATACCCCTGGTAATATGCCAAAGCCAAAATAGATCATAAAAGCTTACAATGTCGAAAAGTAAATTTGTAATCAACGAAGGTTCGCTATGATTACTGCTTTGTTATTTCCTTGTTACAGTTTAGATGAAAATCCAGGCGATATTGATGATCGCTTAGCATACATGTGATACGAAGAACAGGGAATTGGGTGTTCCTATGGGTCACAAGTATTTGTTTGAAACTTGGAAGATTTATCTTATGCTTTACTAGATGAACATAGAGTAATATTCCCTAAAACAACATAAATTATTAATTTTTTATCTAGTAGTGTAATACAAGAGAAAATTAACGGCAGCAAAAGTCATAGACTCGAGCGGAGGCGTCGAGGGAACGGCGCCACTTTTCTTCCTTTTATACATAACTAACTTCAAACATTTTAATAATATAACGCATAATTAGGTCTTTAACCTACGCTATGCAGAAAAACTATGCTAAAAATTGATTAGAGCTATAAAAACAAGACAAAATACAAGGCGGCGAGATTCTTGGATTCGAGCGGAGGCTCCTAGTGAACGGCGCCACTTGTACGGCGTGCGCTCTCTATTTGGGCTGAATATCGAAAACTACTGCGCGTATCTAATTAATATTTTACGAAAATCACAGTAAATGTCTGATAATGCACTGATAAGAAAATCAAAACTGTTGAAATATGGGAAGACTCCGTTATCTCCTGTGAGGTTCGAAAAAAGGCCAAAAATGTTGAAAATTACAAACTTTAAGTGCAATGCGGCACGTCTTTCCGTTATCCAATTTCAACAATATTTTAAACGATTTATTTTCTAACCAAATGGAACAACTTTAGGGGGCGTCCCGAAAGAATTTCTCAAAGCATTTTTTTCCATATAAATAAGGACCACCTTAATGTACATATTTGTCCTATGCTGACGTATGAAACTAGTAATCACCAAATACTTCTACGTCCTACTCTATATATATTCCACCAAATAATATATTCAGTAAAGTCGAAATGTCCACGTAAACTAATGTAGAAATATTTACACATTTTAGGTTTAAAGGAAAAAATCAGCTATTATTTTTAAAGAATTATATTTAGGTTTACCTTTAAATGAATGAAGAGAGAAAAAATGGTATGACATTAGAAGAGACTTTAGCCCTTCTTCGCAAATTAAGTTCGGATCTTTAGGTAAGGAATTATTATAAACTAAATTAGGTTTAAATTTCAATTTATAACAATAGCATTTCTTCAGAAGTAAATTCCATGCGGATCGATTTTGCCTAATAAAAAACGTCTCGTTCTTTACAGAATAAATAACGTCGTCACAAAAATTTTTACCGCGAAAAATGTCTTGCACGGGAAACCATTTTGATCCGTATATTCTCAGAAATGTTTCAAAAAGAGGTATTACATAATTTTTAGAACAACTTTCTCTTTACCTTTTATTCTTGTTTTAATTGATAGATTCAGCGTCTGACAATTTTCATTTGCTGGCCATAACCTTAAGCTTGAATTAGCCGAGACTAATCCAATTCTCGTGATTAAATTCGTTTTGGCACAATCGCCGATTTATTCATTTCGTTCCAAAACCGCGACTTGATCATCGCCCAAATTTGATATCCAATCTGTTAACTTCGGTGGGACAAATTAAACGGATAGCCGCTCTGACGGGCGAAGGTGCAATCAGTAACACTCGTACAATCATCAGCTACATCCAATCCCTGCGCAGCCAATTGCCATACGTGGGTTTGGATAAGCCCAAGATTTATATAAAAAATTAAAATCCATGCTTACGCAAACTTTAAACAATTAATAAATACATTTCCTTACTTGAAAGAGCAGAAAATATTTCCTTATGGCATTTACTATGGAGTGTAAAATATATTTTAATCGTTGGAAGAAAGAGGGTAGTGTCAAAAGTATTTATAATAGCGAAGAATTAAACTATATCCAAGCACAATTATACCCAAAGACGAATGCTTAAAAAATTGTTATTTTGATCTGTGTTCCAAAATTTCAAATGTCGCGACGACATTAGGAAACGGTTAATGACAATCGTGCAGTGACTTTTAAACGATTTAATGAACAATGAATTAATTACCTGAAGGCTGATTCCTAGGATACCGACTTGGGGTCGCTGGTGGACCGCGGCCACTATTGGGAGGCCCAGAAGCAGAGCGTCCAAACTGGGCTCGCTTGGGGACCGCAGCAACTAACAGAGGCCCAGAGGTGGAACTTGTGGTCACTGGGGGACCGCAGCCAACTGTTAGTGCATATAAGTTTGGACGTCGTACTTGTGGTCACTGGTGGACCACAGCCAACCCTTAGGGCACTGAAGTCGTTGGGAGTCGGAATCAGACTGTCTCTCGAAACGAAATGCAGGGCTTAAATAGTCCCCGGAGGCGGGCTAACATTATATTGTAACTACAGTTGTGCCTACAGTGTAGACACAACGTCGTCCCGCCTCACGGTCACTACAATGTTGCGCAAACTACAAAGTAACCCTCACAACACAAATACATTTTTAGATGATGTGATGAAAATTATTTCACATCTGCTTTCCCGTGAAATTTAGAAGAATGGCTTCTTTCTTAGAAAAACTTCATTGAAATTCCATAAATATAACACTAATATAGCTTTTTGAAACACTTTTTAGTAAAGTCCGCATGCAGGTTCGAAAAAAACTTTTTTTTTTAATTTCAGATCGCTTTAGTGCGGAAAAGTTGCGATTGGTATAGTCATGAAAAACGCAGTAATTATTATTTTTTTGGAAATTTGCCTTCCGGTCGCGCAATGCCATCGAAGTTAGCAAAAAATTGTGAAAAACCTTAATTTTTCGTAATTGTTTTAAACACGCCAGATGGTTTTAATTGCGTTCCTATACCATGAATTAACTACTAAAGGTATGTGAAATCAATTTATATGCACTAATTATACATTTGTTTCATATCTTTCGGTCGCGCAACATAGTACAAAATGAGTAAAATTAGTAGTTTTTGCAAAATTTCAAAGTTTGACTGTTTAGTACATTTTAATCATACGACTTTTAGAGACGCTATAGTTTAATTCCATTACAGTGATAGTTGGATAATAGATAATAACTATAATATATTTAAAATCCAAGCATATAAGATAAACTTTGATATTCAAGTGGAATTCGGTCGCGCAGCTTCGTCAAAAACAGCAGAGTAGCCTACCTGGACAGAGAGGCGAGGCGGTTTCCTTTCAGATAATTTAGAAATTTTCAAATAGTAAATATTTTGAAATTTTTTTATTTCAATATTCAATTTTTGGTGCAGATCTTCGCTCATTTTGTTTGCTGCACTTCGAGTTCCACCACCCTACCCAACCAACCACCCAATGTAGGGTGTGTTATTTACAATATGTACAAATTTATTTCTCTCTCTTTATGTTTCCTTTCTAGTCGTTATCTATCGATAAACGATGTAATTTGGATTTGTGTGAAAACGTTGGCATCACTAAGTGTGACAAAAATGTGGTTGTAATTGGTTTTAAAAAAATTGAAAGAAAAGTTACGCAATTAAAAGAGCACATGTTAGAAAATACAAAAATAAATATCTGTGTCGTGAACTTGAGTGAGAAAAAAATGTGGAAACCTTAAACTTGAAATAGTAATTTCATTAGTTTTAGTTCGTACTTTAACGCTTAATAGGTTACCTGGGGTCTCTATTGCAGAAAATGTGTTGGTAAAAACTATTATTATCTCTTACTATCTACAGCAAAGTAAAGTGAAAATTGGCGTCGAGATATATGGAGCTTAAACTAGTGTATACTTTGACTCCAGGCCGGCATTTACGTCAATGTGACTACATGAATATAAGGAATTGTTTTTTACTGAAATCCGCTATTATTTATTCACCAAGTTTTAATACCCTTTTCTACCCTTCACATTTATTTTGATAAGTTTGACAACACATATTAATTTAATCTAAGGATAAAGGCAGCTTGATTATAATCATATCGGATCACAACGTATTCTGTTTTTAAACTACTAGTTGTTTAAAAGACATGTTCCTATAAAATTAGTATTGTTTTGTGTCGTAAATAATGTAATTCAAGCGATATATATATATATGTGTGAATTTCAATGGGATCGTCTTTAAGTTTCATGCAAATATGACCTGATGAGGTTAATCATATAAGTATACGAGTAAAATCATGCTTGCATACTGCAAGCAGATCGACAACACTAATTTCATGTCGGCATCTTATCGGGACGGTCCTCAAAAGAAAAAAAAATGGATTGAAAATATTCTAAAAATTCTCTGCAATTTTATCGTCTGGTATCAAACCCGGGTCTTCCTGGTAAACTTACTATGCAGCACAACAGAAGATCACCATCTCTAACTATGTGTGAAAATTCAAGTAGAAAGATTCACTGCAACTGCCTCAAACGACGTCCTACTTTTCATGTATTTTCCTTACGTGAGTAATGTTTATGTGCTCTGGCATCGAACCCAGGAACAGCATGGTCTTACCTAAATTTTTTTATTAAGCTAAGTCTTGAAATATATCTTCTATCTAAGCCAGAACTCCCTATTATTTCGATAAGTGTATGAAAGAAATAATGAAATACTATCCCAATGTGTTTTATATGGCAGATATATTGACTGCCCAGCATCGACACCGGGTCTTTCTGGTAATACTTACTATGTAGCACATTAGAAGATCACCATCTCTAACTATGTGTGAAAATTCAGGCAGAAATATTGGCTACAACTGCCTCAAACGACGTCCTACTTTCCCCATATATTCCTTATGAGAGAAATTTTAAAGTGCCCCGGCATCGAACCCAGGAACAGCATGGTCTTACGTAATTTGTTTTTTTAATTAGATTCTTAAGATATATCTTCAAGCTCAGCAAGAACTTCCTAACCTTCCGATAAGTGCATAAAAAAAAATAATGAAAAACTATCCCCATATATTTTAAATACGGGATTTTTGCATCGTCCTAGCATCGAACCCTGGACATTTTCTGTAAAAATCATTAATGTTGTCGATAGATCTTAACCATATATATAGGCTCCTAGAGTTTCGATTCTCTATCTATCCGGAAAGTATTTTTTTTTTAATTCCGGAAAATCAAAGCAATGCATTTAAAAGAGGAAAAATCGGGAATTTGGGGCCTTCTGGAATCGAACCCATGACACTGAGGTTCAAAACCGGCTTTTTTCTGGAGGTTACACGCTACGGCCAATACGACGTAAAAAGTTCAAGTCGATGACGCTTGTGGTTTAGCCTTTGAATTTGTATCCTATCTGGGTATATATAGTAATGAATCCGGAGAAGGAGTTATATTTAATAGATAACATACTAAACTACGTGACCACAGGGTTTTCAAATGCGTGTGACTCTGTACCCTGTCTCCAAACGTGTGCAGCAAAGGAAAGTAAAGTCGGAAGTCAGCAAAATGTATCCGAAGATCACTATTTAGCATAAAGAAAGGAAGGGAATCCTCAGTGGCATTGGCTACGGACAGCCGTCTGTTAGGATTAACTTATCTCTCATACGCTGTCAATGGAAGTCGACTGACGGATGATGCGAAGGGAAAAGAAATTGGAAAGGAAGAATAACGAGAAGAGCGAATGCAGAACAGTAAACGAATACTGAAATGGAGGTGACTGATTGGGTAAAAGAAAATGTCTAAATTCGGAGAAAGTTTTTCTCATTAAATTAATGTCTACTTTATTTCCTTGTCTCACTCTTCAATGCAAACATTTCAGTTTCTACGTATAAATATATTAGTTTTCTCAGAGATAACTTTTCCTTCCCTTAAACCATTTGGGATTCAACGTAATATTTTATTCCATTTTTGGATTACTATTTGGATAGAGTCTTAGATTATATCTTTATATAATATTTAGATATCATTTTTTATTCACAAATACGAGGTAAGCCTTTCAATGTTTTCAGATAACTAAAAATAGAATTTTCAGTAAAATTATGCTTCAACTTTTTATTCTGCTTATTATATCCTATCGTTCAGGATTTGGTTTACATTGAGGCTTCTCCAACAGTCGTAATTTCCTGTAGTTAGATATATAGACCATCGTGGTAGTAGTTCTGATAGTGCCTTTACAACTGAGGTAATTTTTACCTGACAGAATTTTCATATTAAACACGATTCATAGATTTAGTGATTCAAAAAATATGAAAAGGCTTTTATTGTAAACTACGTTTCGTTGTTTAAAATGTTACCTTGCAGGCGAAAATGTCACTTCATTGTTTTCACATCGTCGCGATTAAAAATATAAAAATAATTAAACACATAACAATATTGAATCCACTTAATTACATGAACTACAGAATCTACTTTTAAATTCCAATCAATTTTTCGGTTTGAGTTTGAAAAACGCTTTAGGCATCATATTCCAATCTTTGAACACTCTATTTATTAAACAACATTTGGCGATGTCATTCCTTTATTTCCTCAGTTTTAACTAGTGCTTGCGATCCTCTCGTACAGTATAATGCCTCTATTCTACTTTTTAAATCTATCCATGCATTTCCTCCGTTTCTGACCCGAAAGATTCCTACAAGCCGATTTTACATCTGAACCTTTAGCAGTTTTTTTATTTGAATGATAACCCTTACGTTAAAGAGGGGATCATGCATTTTTTCATGGCTGCGAATTAGATAGATAGATATACTGATACGTAAATTACGTACATTAACTTCAATATTTTTATTTTAAGAGGAATTTATTTCTATTTAAAGAGACAAGTAATAAAGTCCTCTAAACTTCTCCAATATATTATTCATCAAATAAGATCCTCGATAAAGCCATTATGCTTTGTATATAGGGCTAAAATTAATGGAGGAACTCCGCTATCTTCTATAATATCTATGAGATGCCCCGATAGCGTCCCCTTTAAAAATCGGTATCCAAGCGACTTCGAGAACTAAGCCGAATCCATGTTCTCCCGGCGGAGAAAGAGTCCTTTAGCGTGTGTAAACGCGTCATCCACTCGCTCGCATCTTCCCTACGCGCTGTAATTTTCCACATCCTAACGTCAATTTTCCATCACATAAACTTCCGCCCTTATTTTTATCTCTAACTTCCCGCTCAATTCGGCGCTGAACCAGAAGACGAGAATGCTGAATGATTACTATGGGAGATGCTTTATTTGTTATGATAAATATTCCTCCATCGAGTAAAACACGTTTGTTTGCCCTAAAGCTGTCAATAAGAGAGGCGGTAGAATTCCATTCACGAATGATTAGCTCATGCTACTGTAACACTTTTAAATATATTGCTACTGGCAGAAGAAAAAATCTCCGAGCATTACAAAGAATCTAAGCAATAATATAAATACTGCATAAATATTCAGGTCTCGAATGTAAACTCCTCTTTCACAAGGAAAACATTTCTTTACTGAACCTTGTGAGTGAAATTCTAAGACTCGTACGAACGCTCCAGTAATCCAGGAATCAAACCCGGGACCACTTTCACCGGAAATAATTTCAAAATATCACTACGACCTTCTACCAAAACAAGAAATACTTAAAGGAATAAGAAAAACATATTCCCAGGCAATATATATTGTAAAACCTTATGAAATAATTCTGAAAATTACTCCTGTTCCTCTAATTTGGACTGAGCTCGAGCGTTGATACGAAATCATTTTTAATTTTAGGCTAGTTATCCGTAGGTTGAATTAAGAATTAAGTTATTGATTGTATAAATATACAAATAAAGATAATGAAGAAATTAATGATGCTAACTCACGCATCAATTTTTTATCCGTAAGGTTATTAATTAATTTTTTCCACTTCATTTACTACATAAGATACTTTATCTTTATCATAGCCATCTGTACCAAAAGCTTTCCAAGAAATACTTATTGGTGTAAGATAAATTATATCAAAAGCTGAAGTTTCCTTATACGATGATCAATTCTGAATTTGCGTTTCATTGTATCCTAGAGTATCGAAGGAATTTGTTAATTTTTAAAACCCAATCTAAGAGGTTGACGCGGGTCGAATCTAAAAGGAGATAGATTTTGGGGAAAAGTTTCCATCGAGTAATTCTCTATCACATCCTTTAGAATACCTCAATGATACGGATGCAAAGGTCAATACTCTAAATTAATTATTTCTTAATTTACTAAATGCTTATGCGCCCATTAAAACAGTCAGAGTTTCCAAGCCAACTGCTCCCTGGCTTACTAATGAAATCAAAGAAATGATGAGGAAACGCGATTCAGCTTTCCGTAAATTTAAAACGACTAAAAATCCGCTAAATTTTAACTATTACAAAAATCTTAGAAACAGGACAAAGCAATTGATTAGAAATTCTAAAATCAAATTCGCCTATTCTATTTCAAAAGGCAATAATACATCTTCCTCAATATGGAAAGACTTGCGCAGCCTCGGTATCGGTAAATCCAAATAATCCCCTCCACTCAGCAATTGTTCTCTCGATACGCTTAACGAAAAGTTTTCCCATCCTCCAACAAACATCGATACTGAAATTAAACGCCGAGTATTAGATAATTTGAAACGAAAGACAAATATATCCATTAATAAACCTCAGTTCTTCTTCAAGCCGGTATCGCAATACGAAGTATATCAATCCATCAGAACTATCAAGTCTAAAGCGCAAGGAGCGGAAGAAATTTCAATCACTTTCATTAATAAAATTTGCTCTCTAATTCGACCAACATTAACCAATATCTTCAATCATTCACTCCTTCAAGGAAAGTTCCCTAAATCATGGAAGTGCGCGCTAGTTCGACCGATACCTAAACATTCCAAATTAAACAAAATCGATTACCGTCGAATCAGCTTCCTTCCTGTATTAAGCAAAGTCTTAGAGAAACTAGTACATGGCCAGGTAACCGAATTTCTTAGGCAAAATTCAATTCTTAACAGCTTTCAATCGGGCTTCCGCAAAGGTCACAGTACCTCTACGGCTTTAGTGAAAGTCACTGATGATATTAGAAGAGCCATTGACAATACAAAATTAACTTCTCTAATTCTTCTTGATTTTAGTAAAGCCTTTGACTCAATTGATGTGGATATTATGATCGCAAAACTGCGTGATATTGGCTTCTCTACATGATCTACCGACTGGTTTTCATCCTACCTTTACGAGCGACAACAAAAAGTTATATCTCAAGATTCCTCTTCCTCATGGTTACAGATTGATCGTGGTCTACCTCAAGGTTCTATACTAGGTCCTTTGCTATTCTCTCTTTATATCAATGATTGTCTGCAAGTCATCAGATACAGCAAGTATCATTTATATGCCGATGATTTACAGATCTATCTAGACTCCAGTTCAACAGATCTTCCTCAGTCAATGAATTTGTTAAACCAAGATCTAGCTTTAATAGACGAATGGAGCAGAAATAATTTCATTGCCGTTAACCCAACTAAATCGCAAGCCATTATCATTGGCAATCCTAAACTTTTAAAGAATTTAAATATCGATATGATTCCCAAGCCCACCTTAAACGGATTTCAAATCCCGTTGAGTAATTCAGTAAATAATCTTGGCCTTTTCATAAATGAAAATCTGCAATGGTCGTAGCAAGTAACAAATATTTGTAAGAAAGTATATATGTCCCTTCAAAATCTCAGGCGCTTAAGATATTTTCTCCCTTCCTCTCTGAAAGCACAGCTTGTGAAGTCCCTAATTATGCCTCACTTTGATTACGGAGACATTATCTACCAAGACTTGTCCGGTGAACTAACTATTAAACTACAGCGAGCTCAGAATGCAGCTGTGAGATTTATTTTTAATTTAAGAAAGTACGACCGTATATCTGAATCATACGATAAATTAGGCTTGTTAAAGTTAGATTCTCGTAGAAAGCTACACATTCTTTGTTCATTCTACAACATCCTACACACACATACTCCCTAATACATCGCAAACGAATTTGTAAGTTTAGATTCAGTACATAACCGTAACACACGAGGATGCAAAAAACTACTTATCCCTCACCACCGAACTGAAACATTTCACAACTCTTATATTGTAACTGCAAGCAAGCTATGTAATTCTCTTCCGGCTAATATCAAGCTCTCTGTGTCCTCTCATTCTTTCAAGAGAAAATGCCTTAATTACCTTCAGCTAGATAGACTTCCGAATTAAAAAGCCACACTACTCCTTTCCTTCAAAATGCATTCACTGAATCACTATGTTACTCCTCTATCCTTGCTTAAATCTTTCATATAAATGCCCTGACACGAAATGCAGCAATGTAATCAGCAATGAAAAGAAATCTCCTCTATCCCATACACACTCAACTGATGTTGCTCCTGCTCTTCCTCTCAACGCATTAGATGCTTTCTTTGTCTTAGTACGTAATTATTCTGTCTATATACCTAATAATTCTCATCTGTTTCTTTTTTTCTCTCTCTCGTTTTTTTTTTCTTACTTAGAGTTACCTAAATATCTATGTTATATAAAATGTTGACTAGTGCATACATACTGTGTGCATTATTTTGATACTGTTTTTTATAATAATATTCTTTTATTTTATTTTTTTTCTCTGATAATTTACGTTTTTTTTCTATTTAGTTTTTTTATGTTACTTTGTATATTGCTATCTCTTTTTAAATGTGAACTGATTTGTGTATCGCATGTAAGTACTTATTGGTAGTGTATTTATTTATTTTTGAATGTTTTTCTCTTTTCTTATCTTTCTGCTATTACTATTGGTAGGTTTGCGCAGGTTTTTCACCCCCCCCCCCTTCCTTGTGGGTTTTTTCCTGCAGTGGATTTTTTTCCTAAGAATCTCTTAGGTTTTTTACCTCCACAATTCTTCTAATTTTTTCTACTTCTTATTTTATACTTAATGACGATGGGTTAGATGGAAGAAGAGACTTTTAAGTCTCAATCTCGCCCAAAATTATTATTATTATTATTATTATAAGTATCCACTGGTAGCTAAAAAGTATACTCCTGTGGACTAATAGTTCCAAAAGAAACATTCGTATAGCTATATGCTCTTTTTTTGATAAATTTTAAAGTATTACCTCTAACATAGACACTTAAGATACATTCTTACAAACCCTAGTCTGGGGAGAATGGACTGAGGCACAATAAAGCGGGGATTTGTAAGCCAAGAGGGAAAAATGCCAAATCTCAACAGCCGCTGAGAATGCTCAAAAAGTAGAGTCCTCCGTAGCGAATTCATCCACTTCGTAAGCACCATCAGCTTCTGCGGCCTCAAAACAATCATTCCCGTAAGTGGGGAATTTCATGGCTCGGGTTCCTCGTGGAAAGCATATCGTTGAATGCAGACAAAGGAGCATCTCGCAAATTTCAACTTCTCATCTCAGCCGGTTGGAGTACTCCGCTGGAGATTTTACGCGAAATAAATAAATCTGTTTTCTTTACTATGCCTTAGACTCGAGAATCCCCCAAAGTTTCCAAGTAATTCGCTCCGTGCAGGTATGCGCAATGTACCTTCCGAAAAGTTTCAAAACTTCGGTCATTTACCACCAAACTTCTTACGAGAATATTCAGGCGAGGTTTTACCTTGGATTCGAGTATAAGACCACGATAATTTTCGTTCTGAGGTCAAGTTAAGGCATGTATGAGATCTTCAAATTTCCTTGATGCTTCAACGCATTATCTGCTTCAATAAAACCGTACGATGGATAATTATAAAAAGTATTTGAGCTCGAGAAAAAGTATTAACTCTTATATCCATAGCGTGCATCTATCGATTGGTATTTGCGATCTATTTCGTTGCTTTTATTTCGAATGCATCATTTTGTAAGGCACGTTTATACTTACTCTGCTGCAAAATGTTAAACTTATATCGTTTCCTCAAACGATCATATACACATTCTTTAAGAAAGCAAATGTAAACCATCCTTAATGAACATAATGATTTTAAGAAATCAGGTGTTTATAAACCTACTATTACTCGTACCCTTCATTACCATTTTTCTCTGTCATTTAAAAAGGGAATCGTATACGATCAAAATATGGGAGAACTCACTAGATGAAATATCTATCACAATACAATCTATCAAACAGTATTCATTGTGAGTTATTTAATAACATAAATAAAACTTACGGTGTATGGTGCAAAATAGATGAAATCGAAATTTTTTCAAACCAAATCGTATCTATTGTGGAGAAATTGTAACAGATAAATCAAATCTCTACATAATACAAATCTATCTCTTGGATGAGAGCCTTTACTTAATTTTTTTACGTTGTTCCCTGGCCGAAGAATATCATTGTCCAACGTCTAACGTTTGGAAGGATCCTTTGGAAGGAAATTACAAGAGTTGTGATATGAGTGAGGACCGAAGAAGAGTCGTTCAATTTCCGGAAGGTTTCGAGTTGCCATCGAATTGGCTCCGACCAAAAGGGTTTGAAGAGCTACCCAAACTTGTCGCACTTTGGTGTGGTTTGTGCAAAGTAAAAAGATCGAGTGATGTAGTATCCTTTCTATTTGGAGAAATAGTTTAGTCTAAAGTAAATTTGGCTGCTATTTATTGGGGAAAATCCCGGTTAGCGAAATGAAATACCAATTTAATAAAAGAGCTAAAGAGAGATGTTTATCTTCTCAAGTTGAGCCATGATGTTCAGGTAGAAGATTGACGACTCTTGGATATCTGAGCGATCTCCATCTACGTGAATTCTTTATCTTTTACTGACCATCCGGACTCCGTGAATCAACCATCACTCCCTTTTCTTAATGTCTATTTGCTTTAAGTTTCATGCAGAGTCATAGATCGATAGGGATATTGTATATTAGACATGCTAACCGATGATTCTAATCTTTCATATTACTTTTTGATACCGTTACACTTAATCCTATGATAAGTAATCAGATAGCATTTACTATTTATTTATGAAAACAGAAACAATAGTGGATAGCTGTGGGTATTCATTAAACTTACGTGAATACTATAATAGGTTATATGGAATGGTATGGCTAGGTGACGTGGAAGTAGCTATAGCAGTGGTGGCGAACCACGCGTTCTTAAAAATACACTAAATTTGTTTCGTTACGCAGAACTCTCACTATGTTATTTGTATAATGTATGTTTTCATTAATAATGAAGTCCCTCAGTAAATAAGCATAGATTCTGTTTATTAGAATGAGATGCTTAGGTTGGAAGTGTGTTCCCTATTACATTAGGATTTCATTTATTTCTGTATAGGCTCCCGGATAGTCGTGTGGACGTCGCGTTTGCCTTTGGTGAAAGCGGCCACGGGTTCGATTCCCGGTGGGAGCCAATGTGCGAAATTACCTAAGCTGTCGAAGCACTTTTTACAATACTACTACTACTATTTCTGTATCAAGTGTGAAATTCAACTTATAAAGTTAAGTAAAAACTTGGTTAATTCGTACTTACGTTTACTAACTCTCCCTATTTATAACTTAATTACTCAAATTATAGTTCAATATTTAGAAGATTACTTCCACGTATCTTTCTAGTCGGAAGTTCACTTTATATGGTTCACATTAGGTACTTAAGTTCCACTAAACTTACTTTCCGGGAGAGTGCTCTTAGTTGTGGCTTTATTTCTGCTCCATTACCTCTTTTTTCTTGCTGACAGATGTTTTCAGGGCACATTAGGGGTGGATAAATCGACCTATTCCTGGCTCATTTCATTCGATTGCCCGAATGCGAGCTTCCCTCGAGCAGCGGTTTTCCATGGATTCTTACAAACAAATGGTCCATAGTTAATTCAAATAAATCTATATCCCCTTCTAATACCTTGGCATGAAAATACTGTGGATTAAAATGTGGGATTATCCGATAAGTAACGATACCTATCTGAATCCAGTCTTATCTTCAGAAGTACTTCCAAAGTAGAGTCTTACTTAAACCGGAACCACTAACCAAAGAAAGAATTTAAACTCTAGTTACCATAACGCTTATCCCCTGCTAAGAAAACTAAATAACCGAGCCGTAACCAGGAGCCCAAATAATTTCACTTAACTTCAGTTATCCTTAAGTAGCACCAATAATTGAAATTTAATTCAGTAATTTTCATTGTCTGGTTCAAAACATTAAAAATGCACGCGATTCTTATTTTCATTTAAATTATCCGATGCTAGGTAAGGACAACGTTAAGTTTCTATCCGTTTTCCATACCAAATCCTAGCCGAAAAGTTTTGATGTAAATAAATTGAAAAAATAGCAAACGAGGTATCCGTTTTTTCTATACAGACCTCAACTATATGTTTCTAATAAGTTCTCCATAAAATTTATCATTATTTTCGCATTACCAGAGGGTAATTAATTACATTACTATTCTTTTAAAGGCTACGTTCAACTCCTATACGGAGAAAAGTCGAAACATCTGAAAACATAGCAAACAGTGCTACTGCTATTGAGGTCACTTGCACTTTCTTCTAAACTTCGCTCATTTAAATCCCGCCTACCTATGCCATAAGAAAGGATATCAATACTGGTTTCTGTTGCCAGTGCATACATCAGGGCTGAATTTATAAAGGTAATTTATATCGTATTCCATGGTTAGCATGCTAACACTTAATCTCGAGTTCCCAGGTTCGTGTCCCAGATTTTTCCGTTAGGGATTGGTGAATGATTATCCATCGTAATTAATTATTATCGTCTACATCGAAGTAAGTAATTACTGGCTATTTTATGGGCTGTTTTATATAATTAAATATTGGTTTTCTTATCACTTTATGTTTGATTTGGTATTGCAAGATTATTATGGGTATTGTATAATCGAATAAATTATAAGTTACCTTTTTTTTCCTTCACGTCTGGTGATCCAACCGCTTGTCTCGAATTCTTTAAATAACGGTCCTTTTTGAGTATATCTTAAGAAGTTTCCATTGCTTACTCTTCTAAGTGAACATAAGATTGAAGTTGTTTAAATAAACATGTTTTGGTATAGCATTAGATATATAATCTCTCAATGGAAAGGTATGTAAGTTTGTAAACAATTCTATTATCTTTCACGTACACATTACTGTTTACATAGTGGTATACAAATTTTAGATATAAGTAGTAAACAAGCCTAAAACTCTCCTTCTGCCATAAAAGCTCATCCATTATGATTAGCATCGAATTATTCTCTAGATTTGAAATATTACAATAAAAAAAACTCATGTTGGAGAGAAATATCGGTAACCTCAAAAACTCATGGAAAAAATCAGTCATTTGGAAGTCTTTAACTTTTTTCTTAGTGTTACTCACAGTTTATTTATGTGAAATGGCGAGAAAATTATAGGCAGGGGTGTTCTGCACGCATCCCCTGAGAATGGGTTTCCTTACCGAAGTGCATATTCCTCAAGAGGTATTCCTTTCGCCGATGCTGTGATGGATGCTTGAAAATTCCTTCGCCAGAGGGCTCTGAAGAGGGTCTCGAGGATGCTTTCTATCGAACGAATAGCCTCAACTGCGGCTAAAACAACGGAAAAACTTCTCCAGCCTCAGATTTCTTTTGCGTTTACTTGCAAAAGTGCTCCGCGGGCTCTCCATTTACATTTTAAGTTGCCTTTTGGCTTCACGCAAACGAAAAATTTTTGGACTATTTACTGACAAATATCGATCGGAATGTTCCAGCGATCCGTTTACTTCACACACTTCAATTCAGTTCGTTTACTGATTTTTCTCCGGATAATTTTAATCATTCGTGTAGGCCCTCGCTATTCACAGATCAGCATTTTGATTGCTTTGAATGCTTTCATCGCGTTCTTTGACAATTGTGGTTGTGAAAGAGTTCTTCGGCAATTGCCCTTTTATTTCCTGCCGCTTTGTATGCGTTCATTCGGCCGATCGATGTTTCGCTTTTCACATTGTCTCTAGCTGCATTTTCAGCCATTTCACTTGTTTTAAACAACCACTGCAAAGTGTTAAATGTCATTGTTATTGATTAGGAAAATGTTAGCGAATTTGTGGTGATTTTACAATTAATGTACTCTTTCATTCCTTTCATGCTACTTTGGCTATGAATTTAACCTTCAAATTAAAAATACATAATTGTAAGGACTAGTTGTGGGAGCAACTTATCAAGAGACGCATTATGTTTACAAATATTAATTCATATAAGGTTTTTCTAATGTTAAGAGTCATTCCTATTCTCATAGTACAGTATAATGCTGAACTAAGCACGAAATTAACCCATAATACTTGCATAAGCTCTCAGTATACGTAAAAGTTTGAAATATACGATTTCAGGATATTTTTGTGAGTATTTTATACCAAGTACTCTTTAATCCTTTAATGTAAGAGATAATGAGTAATGATTTACATTTTCTATCTTCTGGGTTTTCGAAGTAGTTTTTTGCCCTAATATTTGGTAATTTTCCTACAGAAAATACATTATTATATAGCGTAATAAACCCTTTCCCTGACTGTTTGTAATTATCTCATTCAGTATTTCCAACATCAGGCACAATATACAGATTGCCCTTTTATGAAATTTGTGTCGCAATCACCATCGAACCCATTGCGTTCAGCACCAGTTCCAATTTGAATGCACACATTTATGTTCACCATCTGGTGCTTTTGCAGAATTTGAGTTTTGCTAAACGCTCTATTTCTTTTCTTAAAGAGAAACCGAGTGAGACATGGATTCACTTTTAAAGGTACCTCTTCTCCTCTGACGTCCCAAGGCAAGAGCGTTTGCCGCCTGGAAACCCTCGAATTGAGAAGCACTTCCGGTATAAGCTAGACATAGAAAATCTCTCTCCACTGCACTCTCCCTTGGTCTTCCGAGAACTGTCGTAAATACGATTTGCACTTCATTTCCTCCCATCAAATGCCTTTCGCAGTTATTGCAACGGAAAACGCAAAAGTAATTGCGATCTTACATAGAATATCGCTAAGCAATTGTAAAATCTAAGAGTCTCTCTAGCAAATCGCACTTTGAGTTATTCTTTCACTACGGAAATCCAAGGAGTTCTTGAATTCACCCTTAAAAGTCATTTTCAGACAGATTTTGATATCGCATATCATAGTTTTCTTGTTAAAAAATTACAATAAAATTGTCCTTCCTAAGCACTCCCTAAAAAATGGACCATAATGAAATTCACTTCTACTTTCCTAATCATATTTTTTAAATGACTGCCAACTGTCCTCATCGAATTTTGTAAGTGGTAATAAAAATTCTAGTGAAAAATATTAATTGTTAACATTTTCTCAACTTAATATTTATCATCCACATTTGAAAGTTCATATTACTCAATTTCGAAATTTATTCTAATTTCTTAGGTATGCCATTTATGTTCAGGTAAACACGTTCTAGCGTGGTCTTGAGTTCCAAAATATAAAGAAAATAAATATTAAATAACGATATTTCTATGAAAACATCTAATCTTCAAGCCAGTGAAATCAAATAATCACAATGATAGGTAAAACATTTTATGAATTACAATTATAATAAATTAGAATTAAAATTTACTGTGTTCAATACAATTAATAATTTTAGTAGACTGCTTAAAAAATGATTTAACTAAAAATGAATACTTACATTAGTAGGGTTGTTATTCTATGAAATTCGTCAGAATGTGTTTGAAAAGTAGATATTACGTCATCGCCTTCGTTCATTACGTTTTTCAGGGTTCAGTTAAATTGTAATAACAGTCGATCTGTATCAAATAGAATCCAAAATTACGAATAAAAATACCATAAAGATTCAGTCACCAAGTCATTTGCGTGGAGTTGCCTTCACACATTTGCAAACATACACACAGTTCGCGTCTACTTCCCACCAAATCCTTAGGAAAAGGGATTCCTTTGACAAACGGAGGCTGCATCTGGTGCATGTCTTTTTAAAGGCAGCATTAAAGGGGATCGCCGTTGGAGGTAAACGGTTCTCTAAAGCGACCGCCAATTACCTTCCGGAGATGTTATTTTCAAGTAAACGAGGTTAAAAAAATGATGATGTGACCTCATACACTGGCGGAAAGTTTCCCTCGGAATTGGAAAGTTAACGGAAAAGATCGCATTTTCAAGGAAAGGGATTCGCCTAAGGTATTCGCTAACTTCCTTAGCAAATACATCGGAGCCACTGCAGAAAGCTATTTAATCGCTCCTCATAGGCCTCGAGGCAAGGGTGGGACATTTGCGGTCCTTCTTCAACTTCTTGCCTCCACAATTTATCTTCAGAACATCTCTGTGAGTTAACGTTAGTCGTAAAGGTTACCTCAGTACCTATGGTAAGCATTTAAGATAGGATTTGTCGTCGAAAGTTTAGTATGTAAGATTTTTGTATCTTCTCGTGAATTTATCTCCTCTGCCTATTTAAAAATAATTGCAGGATAAATTCGATAACGGAAATTTGGAAGGAGCCTTGACATCATACGTTTATTGAATTAAAGAGAAAGTTTAGACTTAAAATTTGAATTTAAAAAACTGAATTCTAAAGTGATGTAATAATGGGAACATGTTGAGGATTCCTTAGCTTTGACGTAAAGATGTTTGATGACACAGAAGTTTAGAGGAAGAGAGACGTGTACTCGGTAGCCTTTATAAATTAGTTCCGTTAGAAGAAAGTTGTCGTTCAATTTTTCGATTCAAAGTCGCGTATTTTAAGTTAAAAATGTTTTCAGCATTCTTAGATGGTTGCAAAGTTCAGCGAGGGAATCAATAATAAATATAGCTACCTCACATTCAATAAGTTAAAAATAAAAATAACATCGTTATAAGAATATTATAATCCGTTGCTAAAATGTAGATAACATTCCTCTCACAAACTAAGTAAATGTGTATAGAAGTAACCCACAGCAGATGAATCAATAATCATATAAAAATTAAAATATTATTCATTAAAAATCTATTTCACAGTATATTTCTGTATATATAACTCGGGTTCGCTTGAGACTCAGCCTTGCTCTGAATTAATAGATAGTAGAACAAACCTTGACACCACTAGATAAAGCATAATTTGTATCTGAAAATCGGAATTAGGCAACTTTTGGTCGAGTATCTATCATTTTATTAAACGTACCCTAACAATCAAAAGCGAACCCGTGCCCTTGGCGTTCCTTTGGATAACAAAATCAGTCGTTGATTAAAATTTCATGAATCATTTACAAGGTTTTTCCCCTAAATTATAATTTTGATAAACCATTTTTAGTTTTGATAATTTTTGAAATCGTGCATCTCGCCAACTAGAGAATTCGTAGATCAGCTAAATTGTGCCAAACAATAACATTATGTGCCAGACGACTCTTTTTAAAGTACTGGTTACATTTTTATCAGAATTTAGGGTAATTTTCCCGTTTCACGGTGTTTCGGAGAAATTCTATATCTCCTTTACTACTGAAGATACACATACCATTCTTACACCATATTATAGAGGAAGGATTGCAGTTTATATATATGATAAGCAATCCCTCCTAAATGCTGCCATTTCGGAGGAAATTCTATCTAAAAACGACCAATTTTCGACGTTTTTCGTCTGCTTTTCCGCCATTTTTGTTGTTTCCTCGGTAATCCGCTAGGGCGATAGTAACTTATTTCAACTCTAACAAACACCCATTTCCCTTTTCCTACTCACTTACGGGCATCCTTGAGAAAACAGGGGTGTTGGGTGGGATATAAATATTCACTGATTTACCCTAATTTTTCCCCTTTTCCAACTCGGTTCCGGGCCTCATTGAGCAAAAAGGGGTGTTGGGTGGGATGTAAATATTCACTGATTTACCTGTTTTTTTTCTCTTTTCCTACTCGGTTACGGACCTCGTTCATCAAAAAGGGGTGTTGGGTCGTTGGGTGGGATGTAAAATATGAATGATTTGCCGGTTTCATGACATTTTCCAACTCGCTTCCGCTTAGTGAGCGGGATTCCCCTACTTCAATTGTTTGAAAATACGAAAATATAAGACCAAATTATACGTACGCACGCCATTTAAGGACCGTATTCTCATCGAAATAACGCTATTTCGGGTCATTCCGTTCGCCTATTTAATATTTCGACGTGATTACGCTGTACACTTACGTCGATATCCTCGTTCATTTATGGACATTCACTGCACAAAAACGACTTCCTTAAATTGGAGCGCTAATTATTTCATTACTAAGTTCGTGGCGATTTGTCAAAGTAATCTATTTTTAATTGTAATCAATTACATCTTTGGAAAGGAATTGATGCTTCTAATCAATTAAATTACAATCAGAGTAATTGTATTCGAGCCCAATTACTTTTCGTCAATAATCGGGCCATCAGGTCCTTAAATTTAGCTTGCAAACCAACTATAGCTTGCTAGCCGGACGTGAGGGTGACTATCTTTTTCTTAACATAAAGCAACATTTGTGACGAAAACAGTGTTTAAGTGTTAAAAGACCTTGGAAACCAATTGAGCTTGCAAACCAACGATAGCTTGCGATCCGAACGTGAGGGTGACTATCTTTTTCTTAACACAAAGCAACATTTGCGCCGAAAACGCTGTTTTTCCTTAAAATCTAAGAATATTTTTACATATAACTTTGGCCAAAAGCGGATGGGTTGAGTTGGAGGGTCGGGGTTCCTTCATTCTTACTTATTTCTCCGTCATTACATACGATGTATATGAACGAACACCGCCCACCCAACTCAACCCATCCGCTTTTGGCCAAAGTTATCTTTAAGCGCAAACTGTGAATTATTAATTTATTCTGTGATTATTAACTCCTAATTCTATATAATATACAGGTTTTCTTAGCTATATTTCATCATATCAGGTCATTTTTGGACAATATCCGAGTTTTTTTACCTTCCCACCCAGCACCCCTGTTCACTCCATGCGCCCGCATGATAGTGCAATTTGGGAATTTTAGGCTGTCTCCGAGAGGTGAAACTCATCGCTCACCGCTACATCTGGCGTCAAAACGCCATAACTAACAATTCAAACATGGTCTCCGGACGCCATTCTTGTACCTCGGTCACTTTAATCGAGATATGTCGTCAACTGCGTCAGGTAGTTACTCGCTTTAATTTTTATCATAAACTGCAATGTTTGAAGTATCATCCCTGAAAATTTCATTGAAATCGGGGTATTTCTAGTGTGAATAAAAAAATAAAACGTAAACACCGTGAAACGGGAAAATTACCGAATTTAGATTTCTGCTGCATCTATCCTGTTGGTATCTGAAATTAGAATGATTAAAATCAAGTCATCTTTTTCCGTTTGACTTCTCCGCGATATTAGATATGTTTCTAATTTACAGGGTATAGAATTTAGAGCAGACACTGAGAATTTACTGTTACGTTATTCAGAGAGAGATTTAATGAGGCAGTGAACCTACTCTCGATATAGTTAACGACCGCCCTATTCTTTTCAAAGGCGGAAATGTAATTTTCTCACTTAAATTACTTCCAAAAACGGATCAATTACGTACCCATTGAATTCCGAACAATGGCTTGACACACTAGCATTCCTAGAGGAAATTAAATTTATCTGCATCGCTGACCTTTAAATCGACCCAGTTAGTCATTTGCTTTTTCCAAGTGCTTGCCCTAATTCAAATGAGTTATTAGTTGATTAGTTTATCAGAATCATAACTCCTGCATAATAACAATGATTTTCGATTCTTGAATATTCTCTATTGAACGAAAAAAACTGATTTTCTGTCAAATAAAGAGCCATTCCATAAGCTTCAAACTTCCAAACGATTGATCGTAGATATTGTTATTAATGAACTCCATAGCGATACAGTTAAGTGGTTTGATTTTCATTGAATAGTAATAAGTAGTAGAATGCCTTCCTAAAGATCATTTGTGCTGTGATCATGAAGCGTGCTGAGGATTAAAGTATTGCGGCGTTTGGACCCTTTTTGAATGGCCGAAGACGACGAAAGGTCGCGGATCAAGATTTGTTTATTTACTCGTCGCACCGGACACATTGTAGCAACGAATAAACAGCATTGCTGGGAGAGAGATTGCGGCTTTACACAGAAAAGATTCTCTCATTTTTATTTCGCCATTTATTTTACGGATTAAAGTTGCTTTGCATTCTTTCTTGTTTCTTTGCGAGTCTTTAATTTCTCAGTGATCCTTGTGAACCATCGGAACACGCAACAGTATAAATGGTGAAATATCGTGGTTATTAATCAACCGAATTTTAAAAGCTTTATTAAACAGAAGCATTAACTTTGTGTTTCAGATTTTCGTTACTTTCTTTTGTGTTAACTAAATGATATTCATTCAGGTTTGGTTCTTAAATGCTTTAATAGAATACTTTTACACGCACATATATAGAGCTAAGAAGAGGCGAAATTCCTTTGTGACCAGCTTTTTAAGAAGTAGAGCAGTTTTCGTCATTACGAAAGTTTGTTTCCTTTCAACTGTATCCTTTGTGAAAGTAAGAAATCTATTTATGTATGGATTAAGACAAAACTATAATTCTATCATAATTTGTGCGTTAGGGATAAAATATTTTCCATTGAAAACCCTTATAAGAAACATAAGTAACCTATTATGTTGTTTCTCTACTTGTAAATAACCTTCAAATATATTTTTACTTTCTCCCTACAGTTATTATATTATATTTATTATTATTATATATACAGTTATTTACAAAAGTAATAGATAATGTACTTTGCTACAACTTTTGTATGAAGCATTTTTTCGTAACACTGATTTTTTAAGAGTTATTCTTCAATAATGGTTAACCGGAAGTTGTTGTTTATCCAGAAATAAAGGTTTTTCATACATATATCTGTCAGAATGCAATTAAGGTATATACATTTAAGTACAAAAGTTATAGATAATGTACTTTGCTACAACTTTTGTATGAAACATTTTTTCGTAACACTGATTTTTTAAGAGTTATTCTTCAATAATGGTTAACCGGAAGTTGTTGTTTATCCAGAAATAAAGGTTTTTCATACATATCTCTGTCAGAATGCAATTAAGGTATATACATTTAAGTACAAAAGTTATAGATAATGTACTTTGCTACAACTTTTGTATGAAACATTTTTTCGTAACACTGATTTTTTAAGAGTTATTCTTCAATAATGGTTAACCGGAAGTTGTTGTTTATCCAGAAATAAAGGTTTTTCATACATATCTCTGTCAGAATGCAATTAAGATATATACATTTAAGTACAAAAGTTATAGATAATGTACTTTGCTACAACTTTTGTATGAAGCATTTTTTCGTAACACTGATTTTTTAAGAGTTATTCTTCAATAATGGTTAACCGGAAGTTGTTGTTTATCCAGAAATAAAGGTTTTTCATACATATCTCTGTCAGAATGCAATTAAGGTATATACATTTAAGTACAAAAGTTATAGATAATGTACTTTGCTACAACTTTTGTATGAAACATTTTTTCGTAACACTGATTTTTTAAGAGTTATTCTTCAATAATGGTTAACCGGAAGTTGTTGTTTATCCAGAAATAAAGGTTTTTCATACATATCTCTGTCAGAATGCAATTAAGATATATACATTTAAGTACAAAAGTTATAGATAATGTACTTTGCTACAACTTTTTTATGAAAAATTTTTTCGTAACACTGATTGTTTAGGAGTTATTCTTCAATAATGGTTAACCGGAAGTTGTTGTTTATCCAGAAATTGAAGTTTTTCGTACATATCTCTGTCAGAATGCAATATAGGTATATACTATTATGTACCAAAGTTATAGATAATGTTTTTTACTACAAATGTTGTATGAAATATTTTCCTGTAACATTCATTGTTTTGGAGTTATTTATATATTACCGGCATAGGCTTCTGTTTTCAATAAATACGGAGAAAGTCATGTGTTGGCCACATCTGATTGTGATTGATCATACGCATATGTAAATATGCATAATACCTAAATGAATAGTTGTCATAAATAGTGACCACAAATAAAGCCTCGCTCATATCTCAATAACTTTTATGTTATCAGAGCCATCAACTTGGAGAGAAAACTCATCGAGTATTAAAAAGCGAGTGAAAGTGAAATTTAATTCAATCCCCAGAAAATAGATAATTTATCTCTATTCTAAAAAGATTTATCACAATCATTATGCGTATTTTTAATCTTTTGTGATAAAATACCCTTCTTTAGGCTAATCGAGCAAATTTTACATTCGAATCTAAATAATTTACCCCAAATACGCATATTTTCGATTTTAGCATTTATTTGTATTTCATAGGGCCATTATAACTCCTTTGGTTTTCTTCCGAGACAAGATTCTAAATTTAGAACTGCTCCATCCCCAATGTCACATTTGTGATCCTCATTGCCTTTATATAATTCCACTCTTTTTCGATGTTTTTTCTTATAACCTCAGCAATACTTTCCTTATTATTTCGTCTCTTTCAAGTTTACAAGAGCCCAAAATTTCTTCATATTTGTGAGAGAATCGCTCTCACTGAATTCTTTTCCGCTTCTAAGTCCTTCTTTCTTTGCCTTTTTCCCCGTCTGCCTTCGTCGCTATATTTGTGAGAAGTCCATTCTTCACTTAATTCGCTCTCACTTTTTTCTTCTATGTCATAACATTATACTTGACTCTCAGCAAGAGCAATATTTCAATTTGCATTTGGTCGTTATTCACGCATATGATTCTCGTTTACCCTCTTGTTACCAGAAGTCTAATATTGTCCACTTGATTGAACATCCGTATTATATCATACATCAATAATGTAACATAAACATAAAAAAAAACAAATCCTTAAGTTGATTCGAGTGAATGAAATGCTTCCTTGAATCAATCCTTTATCGAATCATTTCAAAATGAGGTATAATTCCCTTTCGGTACATCCATGACTTGTACACCCAGTACTTTCAATACATCACTCCTTGTTCTTCAACCACCCATTTTATTTCCGAATTATTTCTGAAATCACGTTATAATTTATTTAAATTTATTAATTCCTGATGTGAGTTTTCTAACCTTGTTTCTGTATTGATGTGAAGTGATCAATTCCTGGAATACCTTACTCTATGGCAAACAATCAAATAAATAACGATTACTGGAAAATATGTTTTTCATGATAAATGCCTTCCGTCGATATAATGTGTCGAAATATTCCTGAAAACATATCACACCCACCTTAAACACGAATATATTTAAAATTTTTACGATTTCTATATATTTTAACGTAATTTGTTGAATTAAAAAGTGAAAGTCTTTCATATGAAAATTTCCAAGGGTACCTATTCGATCAGACGGAAGGTCCTTCTAATCAATCAATGGTACTGATATAATATCATTTATTTTAATTTTCCAAGATTTATGGGAAATCCGTCAAGTTTCGTTTCCTCAGTAACTTGAGTTTAATGATAGAAGGTAACTTATACTTTGCACAAGAAAGTGTGCGGCTTAACCCAAGTTGTATAAGAAATGAAAAGTGAACCTGTCTTCCACTTTTCGGGCAGGAGAAAATTAATTTATTTTCTCCTGCCCGAAAATCGGAGGACTTGGGTTCGAGTCCCATCTAAGTCACTATTTTTCCCCTCTCGTACAACTTGGGATTTATTAATTTTCTTTTGCAGACATAAATTTAATGTTAAGTAATGATTAAGATAATATGACAGGCACCGTTTCGATTTACTGCAATTTGCTCTGCAAAATGTTAACTATTTTGTAGCAACAGTATGAAGCCAAGACTCATTCTCGAATATAAATTGAATTTCTGGAAATTTGGACTCCGGCGATGACGTCATCATCCATTTCGGAAGTCGGACTAAAACACAGCATCTCTCATAATGAGATCCCGACCGCAACGCAAACTCTGAAGGAGCAGACGAGGAGGAAGTGCACGTATTGTGAAGCATCTCCACCTCGCAAATCACGCGCATAATGACACTTCACGAACGGGGTAACGCCTAAAGTAAAAAGATCAACCCCGCGATTTTTCAAAACACGAACGAAGTTAGAGAGCACCACTTCCCCTTGCGAATAAAAAGCGTATTTCCAATCTGCGTTTAAAACCGTCGGGATGAAATGGACTCACAAATGTTAGCACTCCGAGATCGTATTTGCTCAAGTGATGGGGAAGTATTAACCCCGGCGTAGCGAAGTGGGAAATCCCTTCAAACGAAAACCTGAAAAGGAGGCGTCGAAGATTCGCGAAAGCCATTAAAGCCGAGACTTCCTCTCTCTGAAGGGGAAAAGAAATCCTCTCGCGGCCCTCTCAAGTCTGTGGATGTCTTCAGAGTAATCTCCGGGGCTAAAGCCATTTTAAACTCGGGAGAGTGTTTTGCCAAAGGAAGTGCTCCTCCGAGATCTCACTAAAGGCGCGAGTTACGCCTTGTTACTAATTATTGCGCCCATTCCACAGTCGTTGAACGCGAGTGTACTTAATTCCGTTGAGAATATTACCTTTTCGCTTTTAATCGGAGAAGGCGGTTGCAGTGCCTCGCTCTGATTGCTTGAGAACTGAAGACCTGTGGTCAACGACTTCCTGAATACTTTTGAGTTTTCACTCACTCTCACTGTTACAAAAATAGTTACATAACCTTCTCAAGATTCCATCTCCTTGTAAGTTCGCAACCATATTCATATGCGGAGTGCCTCCTCTCTTTTCCTAGCAATATTCTATTTCCACAGACAGTTCCAGCACCAATCGAATTGCAAACTAGACATTGCTTGTATGATAAACTACATACACACTTATTGATCGCGTATTTGTATTATTTGTCATGCTTCTTCTCGTCTTTTACTGAATGTTATCGGTGGGTTTGTGCCGGTTTTTAACATCCCCCTTTTCGTAGGTGTTTTCCTTATCCTGATAATATTCTCCATATTTTTGGCTTTTTTCTGCCAAAACTATTACAATCTTTTCATTCATTGTATCACTTTGAAATATTTATTTTATGTGCAATATATGACGATATTTGGCATGGATGAAGGAGTCTTTTAACCTTAATCTCGCCAAAAATAAAGACGTTTTATTATTCTTATCAATATCTTACCATAAATTCTCCGTACTTAGTATTTTTCTTCTCCATGATTTCCAGCATAGAAATAAGTTTATGTTGGCCATCCCCCTTCTTATACCGCTAACGTATTTATCATAAACCATTATCCTCCCCTTAAGCATCCCCTCCATAAGTCAAAACTAACGTACCACACCCTTTTAGAAATCTTCGCCCTTATGTTATCTACTGCATTCACGTATTAGAGTATCTCATGTTATCAGCCGCTTATTGTTAAACCTTTATTTCAACCCTCGAGCCACTACTCATTGTCAGTGAATCACCATAAATATGCATTATAAAAGCTCAAAGTTTTTCTCCAGAATTAAGGATTAGCAGATCCATACGAAATTCACGAGTATTGGAGTGAACGCCTTTGGGTAATTAACCTGACATGCCCTTTTAAAAGTGATTTGAATTTGGATTCGACGACGATGATTTAACTGGAATTTTCCTGAAAGCGTAACTTCCCTCTTCCTGTCGTAATTGAATAACGATAAGCTCTCTAAGGCTCTTCTTTACAAGACTATCTGTCTTTATCAACATCTACAACGGCATCAATTAACTAAACAAGTATTCCATTTCAGGAGAGTAAGATACAGGTTATTTTCCTTACAATACACTCAACATCAAGTGTATCAATTGGTGAGAAAAACACGAACTGTATTTTCAGACAATCACGCATAATATTCCTTTTCATTTTCCCCTAATTTATTTCAAATTAATCTACTGCACTTAATCTTCCTTTAGATCCAGTGTTTTTACAAAATAATTATATAAAGTTAGACGAAATAATTAAAGGCATGTATGGAAATTAAGAAGTAAAATGTAACAACTCTCTTATCTAACTAAGCGTAAATGATTTGGATATTACGTGGAATATATTCTAAGAAAAGAGACTTCTTAGCGTTGACTTGTGAAAGTAAAAGACTTATGAACCTGGTCCATTAAATATTTATTCTCATAAATGGAGATATCGCCGAAATACGGGAAATTCCTCTCCCCTTGAAATAATCTTAATTTATGTACCAAACAATTTTTTTTCGTTGATTAGCATCGAATACCTCTAAATTAAATTCGATAATCACTTTGTCAGTAAAAAAATAGTAATAACATGATGGATTTTCTCTTTCACCCCTTTTAAAATTACAGAGCCACCTCGTAAATGATATCGCAGATTTCACAACTCCAATTATTCATTCACTCTATTTTCTCATGTTGCTACTAAATGAATTTGTCCATAAATGTTAATGATTATTTTAAAATCTGATACCAAAATTACATTTTTGCAGGTAAATATAAAACGAAACGTGGAAATGTTTCTTATTATCGTCCAAACGAATGCATTGTAAATAAAGTCTAAATATGCGCGTTTAGTGATTATTTGTGGACAGTGATCGCTCAAAATGCTAGGAAAAGATACCTCACCAAACTTTGATGGATATTTGAGAGCATTATAATACTGACTTGTATTATTTTTTTACATCAGAAAATTTGAAGAAATCCTAGAATTCGTAGGCCGGGTAAACACAATTAAGTGTAATGAACAGATTGTGACAACTAATTACAGTCACAAGGATAAATTCATAAAATATCCTTTTCTTCGTAAAAGAAATAAATAGGTAATAATCCTATAAGAGTAGATGAAGATGGACGGTTAGTATGTAATTTAATATGTTGTAGCATCATTCGATTGTTTTCTTAAACAAGTATTGCCAGTTCCATACATTTATATAAATATATTGATTGTATTTTCAGTCAATTTACTTGTTTGTCAATGGTCTTTTCAGCAAACGTATAACTATCTTCGCATTGCAAAGGAGAGCTTCCTTTATAGTGTATAAAACAATAATATTCTCTGTATTACCTTTATTTCATAAATGTAACTCCCACGTGGAACATATTTAGCAATCCTCAGTTACAGATGAAATGAAAATTAATTTTAAACTTTCCTGGTTGTTCTTGTGAGGTAATGTGAGGATGGTTTTGGAGGCATAACCGTCTGTAACGACCTCCCAATGACGAACTTTCACGGCTTAGCAACTATAAAGAGGTTAATCTAAGCAGCTTTGAGAGGGATTGTGATGTGCGTCATCAAGGCAGTTGCAGTTCGATACCTCATCTACGAAGACAAATCCCCTTTACGGTTGTCCCCGAGTGTTTCATTTGATCAGCGTGTGCTATGTCAAAATAATTATTTCCTATTCACTTTCGGTTTAATCTGCCTTCCCAACGTGGGATTTCATCGTCAGAGTAATACGGGAGTCGTTATATTAGAATCCTTTAATTACAATGCCATCAGGTTCCAATGATCCTCCACTGGTTGTGTCTGTTTGTCCTTCCGTTGAGCGGAGTTCTCATCTCTTAACGAATCTTACCTCTTTAATTTCGCAACTATTATTCTGATCCCTATTGTGTTAGGTCTCCAACGGTAATTATGCAGCTATGAATACACGCTGCAGCATTTGCTTGCGAACACTAATGGGAAGGTGTCGCAACAAACAGCTTTTCGTCGGAGACGCGAATTTCCAGTGGAAAATATAATTATATATGTAGACATCGCTGTAATTATCTTTAACAATATAAAGCGAACTAATAAAGCGACTACCAATTTACTTCTACACGCCTATTCTTTACTAAAACATGAATTCATCCATAGGAAGACTTAGTACTGAATTTGCACATACGAAGAAATCAATTCAATTTTTGCTATTTTTAATTTCATATTACATCCTACCGTTTCCCCAAAAATATCAACTTATTTTATATACACATGTTAGTGCAAACGGCCATAACTTATACATTAACTTTTAAAGGAATACTGGAAATATATTAAAAGATAGGCGTATGTAGGTACCGAAGTGAAACGCAAGAGAGTTTTTTCAAAGTAGGTATAAATATATCCATCACTATCTCGATTCACATACCATATTTGTGTGGATCTAACAAGATGAACCCAGTTAAAATCCATAATCTTATTACGGATCTCCACAAAAGTAGTGAATAAATTAAGAGTAGTAATTATTAACCTATTAAATACTTAAAAACTAAATCTGTGTATGTTTTGAACACATATATAGGAAAGCAGCAAAATATAGTAAAGAGAAACATGTTAATATGCATAAGTTGTCATTAATACAGAAAACATGAGGGGAAAAGAGAGAGAAATATTAAATTTATATTTTTCTATGAAAATATCTTCGTTGGATGACCGCTATGATAAAGTAAATTATATGACGCTCTTACATGAGCATTAATATCTAGATTATGGAATCCTATCCGATTGGCTAACTGGAAGATTATCCTATCCTATCGGACTTGTCTAACTGGAAGCTCACCGAAGACATCGATTACCCCTTCGTTTCGGAAGAGAAAGATATAGCGTTGGATTAGTGCAAATGCGGTACCTTTCTTTCTATTCCTCTATCATTTCACCTTTATATCATTATTATTTTCTTTTCACAAATATGTCGTATATCAGACAAAATTCCTAAAATTAAATAAGGATCCTATTATGTATGAGCATACAAAAGAGAATGGGAAAAATGGTTTTTCTCGATTATGATTTTTTGAGCTTTTCATTCTTCAGTATCTCTCAGTTCATGCACCAAAACACGAGATCGAATCACCGAATTCTTAACTCGCGGGAAAAGGTACTTGAATTCAAGTCTGCGTAAACCGTGTATTGAGATCAAATCATCCATATGACAAACGTTATTTTCTTAAGAGCAGCGCCGTCAAAGAAGTTTTCCGATGGAAAGCCAAATCAGTGGCTCTTATACACCATCTGGAGCACAAGTGTAGCTAGAGCACTTTCCAGATCTTCGGAGCAAAGGAAAGAAAATGGTAATTGTCAGGGAATTGAAGTTTCAGAGGTTATTGTACCCACACGTTCCATTTACGAATACCATAAAAATCGTATAATACCTCCCGACCTCCGCTTCTTCACCAGCTGAGATCTGCAATATCAATTCCATGAAACGGGAGGTAGAAAATTACATACTAATTCAGACGTGTAGTACCTCAAAGAATTTCTTCCCGTTGGATAATGTTTGGATACGTTATTCTAAGGAGACAGTAGGCCAAAAACGACGTCAGAGAATCTGTAATGGTGATCCTTACGATCTATAAGACTTATTCCAATGCCTGGAATATTATCCTATGCTTACTTTCTGCTATAAAATATGAAGAAAAGGGGAATATTCCAGGAGACACGGTGGAAATAGAACTGCTATTTTTCCCGGCATAAAAACGTTTAGAGGTATCTGGAGATTAATCTAGGCCACCTTCATGTGAGACAAAGGCATACACCTAGATGGTATGCAAAACGTTCGTGTAGGCCATTAATAAACGGAATGAAATTTGTTTAATGTCACACTGACCCACAGTTGTCATAAAGGCTCTAGCGAACATACGAGGGCTAGAAAAATCAAACATATTTCACTCTTCATCGAACGTGACCCGAATTTAATGGAATGAGAAGAATATAAATCGACGCATCGACTGCCGCTCTTCAATCGCTGTATTTACTTATAATAATAAAAAATAAACCATGAGAGGCGATCAGATATCAAAAAAGAAAAAAAAAACTTTCGGAGTGATATTTTACATCTCAGATTTATAATGAATGTTTTGAAGAATACACTAGGATTAGATACTACGATTAATTAAAAAGAAATATATACTCCATTTTATAAAATATCTTGATGAATTGAACAATCGTTTAAATTCATATTTTATCTATCGTGAATAAGAAGTCAAATATAATATTAGACTAAAGATATTAGCAATGCATATTTATACTTCCAACCAGTTTAGTAATGATATTAATTTTTTTACAATTCTACTCAATGATTCAGCAAAATAATATAATCTAATAACAAATTTCTAGTGTTGCTTTTCAACATTTTATTAATTTCGATTCTGCTCTTCAATTTATTTGAGCAATTCTTCCTAAACGTATGCTCGTGTTTATTGCATTTGAACTATTGACTATAGAATGTAACGTCTCCTTATTTCTTAACATATCCACGCAGTATCAGAATTTAAGGTTATAAGTTACTGTGAATTTGAAGAAAATATAACTTTTATTCCAGTGAATCTGACCGAAAAATATACAGCATTAAAGAGCTAAAAATATCACGAAGAATCGTTATAACATGTTTTATTCTTTAGTCTCTTTTCCCCGTCTTCATTTTCTCTCCTGAAAAGCTAAACCCTACCAATCTTTTCTCATTCGCTAATATCCACAGATGAATAACTTGCTCTGTAATTAATCCCGCCACCTCCCTGTAAATCTTCTATTTAATTGAATACATTTCAAATCAGTGGAAATCAATCTTCGCCCCTTTTGTTCGTATAATAGAAGGATTAAATGTGGGAGAGTTAAGAGTCCCTGTAAAGCCCCAATTTCTACATTTTAATAAAAGACCTATCCCAACTCACCCTCTTCAACCCCCTTTGCTTTTAAATTGAGATTTGAGAAAGAAAGAGGCAGAAATAGCTCCCAGAATACAATATCCTTCAGAAATTCCCATGAATATCGACCTAAATGTCCCAGACGGATAAGAAATGTAGTATGAATGCAAAATGTAATGCTAATAGTCTCATTCGTTTTCGCTGTTAAGAATCGTATTTTGAAACAGTATTTTTCGCTTGTTAAGTTTTCAGTTGCATAAGTATTTTAAAAGAGAAATTTGAAGGAAGTCAAAGCATAATTATATTTTTTCAATAAATTTCGCTGCCGATTGGGCCAGTTCGATCATGTAATAAAGCAGAATTTGATATGAGACCCTAATGTTATTCAAAAAAGTATTTCCTGCGGAGTGTAGTTCAGAGCAATAAAGCGGAAGTTTTTAAAGTAATTCTAAATTATGCATATAAAACTTCTTGTTGGTTAAGTTTCCGCGAAAAAGAAATAATAACCTGTGAAGAAGAGGAGTGCGTCTTGAAACCTAGCATATATAGAAAAGAAAATAGCGAAATTACTGGGACTCGAACCTATGTCTTCTGCTCTTTAATTGTGTAAGTAGTGAGGAGGACTGATTCTGATTCAATATTCGATTCTAATAACTATTACGAAAGGAACTTTTCTGACAAATTATCAAATTAGTTTTTCATGGAAGTTCGTACAATCAGATGGACATATTTATCAATATGACCACGATATTGACAAATTTCCCACGATTTTTGCCATCATGGATTGCCAACTCAGCAGGCATAGATATACTTACAGAATTCATCAGGAACAGCAACACAAAGAAAAGTCGATTAAACCAACTAAGCTTAAAAGGAAGGGGTCTAAAATTCCACGATATAAAACGAAATCCATTTGTCTTAAATGAGTTTAGTTGGAGGTAGCCGAGGTAAATTCCTCATTGATTTATCTGAGTAAAATATGCACCACCTTGCTTATTCAAGACTGATATCACATTCTTACTTCTGACCTTTAAGGCAGAAAAACAGAGAACCTATAGAGACTACATTCATTATGATTATTTACAAAAACATGTCCTTTAACTTTAGAATAGAAATGAAGGTTAAATGAGAAAAATCACTGGCCAAAACAGAGTAAAGGTTAAGAATGAAAGAGGTGGAAGATCGACAGAGCCATGAGTTTAATTTATAGATTTTTATGTAGCTTTCTTTCCAATTACGTTTATGAAAACATGGAAGAAAAGAGCAATAAGCGATTTTAAATGGATAGGAAAGAATATGGAAGGTCGTAGCACCTTATTGTTTGGATTATCGTTATTATTATTATTACTATTATATACATATCCACTGCAAGTAAGTGCAGGACCTGGTGGCATTGATTACAATTTATAAATACGACTTAGATATAAAAATGTAATTTACGTAATACACATAGTCAAAATTACATATAATTTCAAAGAGAATAGGTTACTTGCAATGAAGGGAACACTTATTTGCCTGGCATTTGCCCTAGAAGGGAGGGGAAACCCCCCAATGTTTCTCCCTTGGACTGTAGCCATAAAACTTGCAAGAAAAAAGGTAGACCTTAGAAAACCATTGAACCAATACACATATGATAATAGTCACCCTTTTAACAATATTTGCCCCGATTATTTAATGCTCATTCGTTCACTTTTCCATCATTTAAACAAATCACACTTTTTTCCCTACAAAATGTTCTTCAACTTGACCTTTAAAGGGACGCCCACGGGGAGGGAATAGCTCAAAAATGCTTCCAGACAAGTTGTTTCACTGATCAATTTTTCTATAACAAAAAAGAGTTTCTTTCATACATTTGTCCTCTGAGGGTTTATTTATATATCAACATTATTTGCACAATCCCTTTCTACGGAATTTTCAAGTTTACGTAACGTCAACTGAAATGGAGTGGAATGCGGAACTTAAAGAATGTCTAATATACACAAACCAGCTTAAATGCATTAAATAACTTTCCATCGACGTAAATTTACTCTTTATTTATTTTTACTACAATAAAAACAATATCCACATTTTATTACTTTTGAATATTTTCAAAAATATTGTCATTGATGGAGAGCGATATCAAATTAATTCCAAATCATTACTCTAAAAGCAGAAAATAGCAGAGCCAACTTGAAGTCCGCCATCATGCACAATGACCTCTCAGAGATAGGAGCAGCACTTGGCAAAAAAGGGAATTAGTAATCGATTAACTGCGTTCAAATTCTTCCATTCCAGTGAAACCTGTTGATTCGCATGTTAAATGATAGAGGGAACCGTTAGAGCACATTTATTGAGGAACCAATTGCAAAGAGGTACTTCATAGAAAAATAATACCTTGACAATTATCCAGGTAAACAAATCGCCAGTCTCCTTTTAGGACTTATGAATCCTTTTCTCTTCAATCAACTCTCTTCCAAATTATATACGACCCATTTCTAGCAATTTTAATCTCCCCAAGTATTTTATCCATTATACGCCGCTTGTTATCTCCATTTCTCTGCTCTACCGGAATTCTAATTCCTTCATAACAAATCCTTCTTACAAGAAGAACATGATGTTTCTCAGTCGTATTATAGTTCTTAATTAGCCTTGAGGCAATTATTCTTACCGTTTCTTTTGAAATATACTCAAAAATCTTAGAATAAGAAAGCGTACTATTTTTAGCGCCAACTTCTTTTTCCAACCATCTATATCGTTGTATTTTACGAGACTATCCAGGTATAACGATGTACTAATTGTGAAAGTGCAGAAGTACTTATATTATAAATTATATTAGTACTTTATATTATTTATTAGAAAAGTGTATTCTTTCGTTCGTAATTTATTTTCAATTCGTCTCTCCAATTTCCATATCTATCATTATGGATAACTATATTTGGAAAAAACACGTTTCTTATGATTATTGTTGCAGGTTTCAATATATCTATAAAAATAAAGATCTCCCTTATCAGCCTAGAAAATTTGGACCATATACGAATATTTATTGATTTTAAAAATAGTTGCTGTATAAAGTCAATATTTCAAGATAATTAATGTCATAGGTATGGTAAAATCATTTGGCATATTCTCTCAATATTTCGCCGTAATGACATATTCTCGTAATAATTATTTCCCTGCATCTAGATTTCGTCATTCGATACCATTATTATTTTTCAGAATGATTTTCATAATAATGACCTACTGACAGCGCAATGTTATAACACTATATGGAGCTCTATAAAATAGATATATTAGATCCAACCTGTTAGCTTGTAGCTCATTCGAACAGCGTAAAATTCCTTCATTTCTTAGCGGTTTTGATTCAGACTACGGAGATACCTCGATAGTTAGCCACAGCATCTTCTGTTTTTTAAATCCAATCATCCTCCATTTCCTCCCCACCTGACCTTCCTAGCCGTATGTCATCCTTCTCAGCTTCATTGTACTCCTTCAACGAGAATGGCCTTCTCCCTTTGCGGAATATTTCTCTCGTTTTACGCTCTTGAATCCCTTCACTCTTCGATTACAAGAATCACCAACTTCACTATCTTCTTCTTCTGACTTAAGCCCTTGATTCCAATCTATCTTCGATGCCCTTATTCAATACCGTCTACACATGCGTAGTATTTGGGCGGGTTAAAATATTTCCTTTCACCCTATCCCACGTTTTCCGCCAATTTTCTGTAATGTCTTTCAGGGAAGTCTTTCTCCATCACTTTACATTTCCTTTGCCCGTTTTATCTTTCTTCTGTTTTGGAGATGATTCCCTATATCAAGGTTTGCCTTTTTGCAGTCCTTGGCCATTTTGATCTTCTTTAATCTCCCCATTCATATACGCACGCACAAAGGAAATCCATCTATTCCTCTATTTTCGGTATTACATCTTAGCCTTCCCTTAGCCCTCGGAGTCTCCTTTTATTTTCGCAATCATAACAGATTAAGTCGAAGGTCTATTCCCAACGCTATCAAACTTTGAATTCATAAACATATCAATTGAAGAATATTATCTTTTCATTGATGACTAATTCTCCTTTGCAAAACACACTTAGGCGTCCCTGTTACGTGCTTCTTCTAAAATTTCCAATGACAAATTCACATAATAAGGTGTAGGAGTAAACCCATCAGATGGAATGAAAGGAGTAATGTCCGTTTTCCATTTAATTTAAATTTTATTTGTTCATTTTTAGGTTAAAATCAGTGTAAGAATAACCTAGTAGTAGTAGAAGTGTTAAAAGTGCTTCGTTAGTATATTTCGCAAGTAAGGTTGCACATAAAATCAAATCCGGAACCGCTTTCAACAAAGCCGAAAGTGCTGCCTAAATGGCTATGCAGGACTCCAAGATTAATATTTTAATAAAAAAATTAATAATCAGAATAGGTCTTTCGCTACTATATTTAATCATATATTTTTATAGAATTTAGAATGCGTAATGAACGCATTCAACGCACTTTCATCAATTTATTCTGATAATTCCGTTTTTTGGTAGAAGCTAAATTCGGTAAACGTTATTTTCCTTCCTGAAAAACTAAGACCGTCCGAACTATAGTGAACATTGAAAAAGGTTCGTACACTATTATCAAATGTATTTGATGGCAGTAGGTTGTGTGATTTCTCAATTTTAGATACCAACACTCTTTTTTTTAAGTAGAAGTAAACTAGTAAATAGAGAAATGGTTGATGACTTGGAAAGACAGCTATAAAGATAACGGAGAGACAAATGAAAGAGAAAGAAAAACTGAGACGCGCGCACGTTTAATCCTTAACCTTCACGAGGCGAAACGGGTCTTAATCCCGCTTGCTTTAATTCCCTCCCCGACCTTCGTTATATGGCTCTCCAAGGAAGCACTAAGTCAATCATTATGTTAACGCAGGATGAATATTTCGTGGGCCACAAAGGATAGTCCGTAGTTGGCGAAAATGTCACGGGAGATGAAATGAAGGGATCAGAGGGAGGGATTAAGGAAGTGGGTAACAATCGAGGTAAGCAGACGTCAAGATCCCAAAGGAAAAAGGCCTTTGAGTATAAAAAGCCCCGAGGATTCCCTGTCCACGAAGCGCGTCCCCCTGCAGAGTGCGACCTCGATAAATACAGCACGCACAATTCCCAAATCCCTTGGGCTCTGCGAGACACGCACTCCCGAGGACTTATACCCATACATTATATATCCTCATTTACATACATTATCTTACAAATATACGCATTACTTCTATGACGTTGTTTCTGTCCGATGGGGTAACAACGTGTCACATCCTATGTGACAGCAGCCTAATCTTAGTTTTGAGAGATTCTCGGAAAACCGCGAAATACCTCTTATACAATTTAGGTAAGATTGAGTGAATTTAATACCTATATTAAGCTCTGAGAAAGGAATTAGTGATGAGTTCTGACAATGCAATAGACAAAAATAGCCCATGGTTTTCTAGATGGAAGCAAAATAAGTAATTTCAGTATTTATATTTAAAAAAAAAGCTTAGGGGCTCGATGAAATCAATATTATTTTCAGAGGATTGAGTAAGTCTAATGATAGAGAAAGATTTTTTTCATATAGAGTAAAATTAGTTTCGAATTGGAATATAACATTATTAACTTTTAAAGTCAAACGTTCATTGATTAACTTTTCCTTTACTTTTCACCTTTGAATTGATTAAATAGGTACCTATGGAGAGTGTGATATTCGGCACATTTGAGATTTTATAATCATTCCATGCATTAAAATCATTTATACATCCGTTCCCTTAAAAATTAAATTTGTTGCAAATCAATGAACTACTTCATTGTGCATACAATTTGCACATAAATTTATGTTTGACATATTCATTATCGTTGCTAACAGTATTGCTATTTATTCTCGCAGACAAACTTATTGATTAATAACAGATCATCTATGCTAGTTTAAAATAAAATTGTACTAAGATAAAGAGAAGAAATTCAGCTTCAAAGATACTCCTCCGCCATTCCTTTCTTAGTCTGTAAGGAGATCCATTCGTACTGGATCGATATATTTCTTTTCTTTTCATTTTTAGCTTGAACAGATTTTTTGCTTGCTTGGCGCTGAAACAGAAAAGCACTTACTTTTACTCTCACGACCAATTTTTATTTATTCATGTAATATTGGGAAACGTTGCAGCACATATTCCGGGTCTTTCAACTGGAACGTTAACTTGCAGCGAAAGATTTCTCAGTATCATCAAGGATTCTCTTTCTCCAGTTCATTAATACAGAAATGACGAATTTCCTTCAGATTACTTCCTCGGCTCAATCTTTAGGAATACACACTCCCGTTCAGGAGAACTCATATCTTCTTTATCTCTGGAACGCCCTCTGTATTCTAGAGCGAGCGACGAAAGATGGAACAGGTTGGCAAACGAACATTTTAGACGAGTGATCGGAACCTCAAGACATCACATGTTGTTGCGAAGTCACTCGAGCTGGTGATAATTTAACTTCCCCTTTTCCGGGAAAGTTCGAAGAATCGTCTCGGTTCTCGCAGGAAATTGGTATTAGAGTAAAGAATCGAGAAGAGGTCGAAGGCAGTGACTGCCCGAAATCCTTCAACAAAGTTCAATTTCTCTCTGTTGAAAACTTTACGATCTAGGTGAAAACTAATTGTAATCTTTGGAATAAGAGGGTTCTCCAGAAAGTAACTTATGCTTTAGTATATAAATAAACTCAATGACAGAAGAATGGTTCATTGTATGCATTTGATAGCCTAACTCTTAACCCTTCCTTGATGGTGCGGGGTACTTGAGGACCCCAAAATAGCTAAATTAAATTGAAAGGTTTTATTTTTTACCACATATGTTTCTTATTCCATGTATTCGTGCATCAATGTTTCTTTTATATCATGAAATTGAAAGAAATTTGTTTCACATATTTATTTCCAAAATATCTTTAGTTTTTGAATGGGGTACCAAAGTACCCCGCATAGCCAAATTTTCTTGGATTGCTATACACAATGTCGTGTCGTATGTTTGTGGAAATTCAGTCACCTTTTCTTACAGATTTTCCAACTGATTCATTATTTATTGCATTAACAGTAATTATATCACATTATTTAATTAACATTAAATAAGGTTATTCAAATTTAGTTGTGATATATAATTCCATATAATAGTCAAAACTCCAATGCTACCCAAAAAAAAATAAAAGATAATCTCAACAAAATAATCAGTAATGTATTTATAAACATATTTATAGGTTAAGTAAAATAAAAACCAAAAAAAGGACGTAATATTCGCGAAAAAAGCGTTGGGGTACCCGAGTACCCCGCACAGCTGTTTTTGGAAGTTTTCACGGCACAATCAAGGAAGGGTTAAGCAACATGTTAACGAAATCCCCATTGAAATTGAGCTACTTATCACAGCAGTGCACTTGTTCTTTTATATCATCGAGTTCTGCTGCCAGAGACTTAAACCACTTATTTACGCCTACTTGTCAATTTCCTCAAACATGGTTCAAAAATAACATCTGAAAATTATTGTCAAACATAAAGAAAATGGGAAGATAAATTTAAAAAAGTGTCCGGGAAGGCTTAGTTCAAAGATTTTGCTTCGCTTGTCACATTCGGGAGCACTTGGATGGTTTTGATTGGGAAGTGTTCCACCATCCTCCGTACAACAGATTTGGAGCCAAGCGACTACCACTTGTTTCTGAACATGTTCGCACCAACGACAGTGTATAGATAGACGGCGCATGACGTCACTCCGGCGTGACAAACATAAGCTACCCGAGTGTCACGTGACTGGGGTCAATTTAATGGCGGCGTTTGAAATCTCGCTGTGCGTAGTTTGCTTTCAGCGAGATGAGACGTTATTTCTAATGAAAATAACTAACTGTAAATTGTCAGTATCTGCAGAGAATACATGGCCAGGCACAAACAAAACATAGTTATGGTACGTACTGCTTTTCTACCGGAGAATACTTAATTCGAAGTTGCGTGATAACTTATGAACGCCTCGCCGCGAGTAACGCACTACCAACGAACCAACCAACGAACTGGTAGTATTCACTCCCAGAAAAAAGTAAGTCGCACTACTGCCGACAATGAACATGGAATAAGAATTTATAAATTACGTCACAGCTCTTAAATAATTAGTCATAATCTAAGGAGCGGATAGTGTGAGGAAATGTTCCCAACGGCCGAGTAAGAAAAGCGTCTCGCTTATATCGACATTGCAACCTGTGTACCGCTTATTAGTTACCTTTAACTTCCATAAGTGACTATTGTGACTTTTCATGTATCCAATGGAAAGTCACAATGTTGCAACATAACAGGAAATAAAATATTTTAGGCCTTTTCAGGAAAAAATGGTGATCAACTCCTATTGAGTTTTCATTAGGTTGAAGTTGTATTAGGATAAGGTAACCTCTACAAATCTAATAAAATCTATGTTATATAATAAATCTGTAGAGGGGGTCGTGTCTGTACATTTATCCGATTTGAAAAAGAGTTGTGTTGCTGGATAGTAGGGATGTTCCAGAGTCCGAAACACCTTTTAGAAATTTTCACGTCTGTTACAGCATCACTCAAAAACTGTTCAACCGATTTTGATGAAATTTGTCATGATGGTCATTTGTCATGATGGTCATTTGTCATCCGACTACCAACATAAGCTACCTTTTATCCACCTAGCTGTCTCCAGTTCGTCCCCAGTCGGGGTCAAAAATCTATTTCACGCAATAACTCTAAATATGTTGGAAATTTCAAAATTCGTACAATATTGAAAGTGGGAGACCTGGGTTCGAGTCCCAGTCATGTCACAATTTTTCACTCCTTGTTCAACCTTCGATATTTTTAAAATCAAGTTTGTTAGCATAAGTGCGTCTGCAGCAACCAAGCTTTGTTTATAGCGACACTAATGTTTATTGATTCTTTATGTGAAATTAATGTTTATCGTCGTATTAAATAAATTTTCATTTCTCATTTAAAGTAATGGTATCTTTTTAGCTTGGCAAGTTGATATTTTTTTCATTCTTATTTTCCGATCTAAATACTAATCGTTGCATTTACCGTCCCGCCATGCATTTACTCGTTAACGCTAAAGCATATATCAATCAATATCGTTGAAATATCCCTGCATTCAGTGATTGCTTCCTTTGAAGTGTAAAGAATTTGATTTGAAGCAGCAAGGAATCACAATCCTTTTATACCTGACTAGAAAGGTAAACGAATTTTGTGCTTTTAGATATAGAATTGGAAATTAAACCAAGAAATGTTTTAGTGGATTATCTACAAACAAGATGGAATTGAAGCTTAATTTCTTGCGTGCTCTGCTGTTGACCAAGTGGTTGTCGGCAGTGATGAAAAGTTCCAGTTGTTTTTAGATAGATAATCTCATTTATAACATTAATATGTTCAAGTTACAATTTATGTAAACTGCACCACTTACATCACTTTTGGTAAATAAATTTGGTCGAAAATTAAGGAGCACTGTAGTATTCATTTAAACCTTCCAATTATATTATCATGTATGCTTAATCAACTGTTTCCATTGTTTTATTGTAGATTTTATAGATTTGTAGAGGTTAACTAACCTTATATAACTTCAACCTAATGAGAACTCAATAGGAGTTGATCACCAGTTTTTCCGGAAAAGACCTCTAATATTTCTTTTCCTGTTATGTTGCAACATTGTGACTTTCCATTGGATACATGGAAGGCACAACATTCACTTCAGGAAGTTAACATTAAAGGACCAAGGGGGGGCTAAAAAATGTCCACCACTTTTCTTTTCAATATTTTAAGAACTTAATCGTGTTATACAGTCTTATAACTTCATTACATTGTCAAATATAGGTCGTTAAAGATAACTATATGTTGATGCATTTTGTACGTTTTTTTCAGCAATGTAATGAGAGCGGAAATAAGCGTTGGACGCAAAATGACCCTCCCTTGGTCCAACCTGCGACATATTTTTGAACCAAATGGAATCATATGTTTTGACAAATAGTTTTTTATTTTTTTAATTATAACTTGTTGTTGATGTTTAAGCATAACTAACGGTGATTTACAAAATTATTTTCCGAATAAGAGCTTTAAAGCAGGTACCATAGAGAAGAAGCTTTATCATATGATGAGTTTTTTTTAATAAAAATGTCATTACTTTTATGGCTGTAGTACAATTGTTAGCAAGAAATATTATTGTAAGAAGATTTTAAAAATCCAAGAAGGCAATTGCTGAAGATATATTATGTTTTTTATTATTTTATCGAAAAAAACTAAAGTGGACAATTTTTTACCCTCCCTTGTTCCGCGGAGTAACCAAAAAAAAGTCGGACCTTCAAGGGTTAAAGGTAAATAATAAGCGGTGCACAGATTGCAATGTCGATATAAGCGAGATACCTTTCTTATTTGGCCCTTTGAGAACATTTCCCCACACTATCCGCTCCTTAGATTATGACTTATTTTTTATGAGCTGCGACGTAATTTATAAATTCTTATTCAATGTTCATACCGGCCGGCAGTGGTGGGACCTACTTTTTTCTGGGAGTGAATTCTACCAGTTCGTAAATTATATTATTTGTGGTAGAAATCGTTTGTTTTAGTGCGTTACTCGCAGCGAGGCGTTCATACGTTATCACACAACTTCGAATTAAGTATTCTCCGGTAGAAAAGCAGTACGTACCATAACTATGTTTTGTTTGTGCCTTGCCATGTATTCTCTGCAGGTACTGACAGTTTACAGTTAGTTATTTTCATTAGAAATAACGTCTCATCTCGCTGAAAGAAAACTACGCACGGCGAGATTTCAAACGCCGCCATTAAATTGACCCCAGTCACGTGACACTCCGCTCCGGTATGTTTGTCACGCGCTCGCCCGTAAGAGGAAGGCGCAAAGCGCCATCTATATATTACTGATCTAGGGTTCGCACGTATTAGAAATGAATGACGTGACGTCAAGCGTAGGAATATATTTGTGACGTCATGGATTACTCCACGAGGAGAAATAGTTCCGTAAAGGCGGGAGACTGACAACCGATGTGACCGCAGATCCGCGTCCTCTCTCTTTTGAGACAGACACGACAATCCGGCCCCTTCGAATCGGCGGTCTTGTCGAGTATTTTATCATTCTTTGCTAACACACGCAACGAAGACGTCACTGAGCTGATCTTCCAAGCCTGGTGCTTCGACGACGATGCAGAACTGCAGGAAGCCTTGAACGGGTGGTCTCCGGCGGCAGAGCTATGTCTGTGGTATTCAGAATAAGGTTCACCGCTACGAAAAGTGCCTCATTTTCTTACCTTATGATGTTGCTTAAGAGTTAGGCTATCAAATTTATACTATAAAATATATTTTCTATCATTGAGCTCATTTTATTTTAAAACGTAAGTTATGCTGTGGATAACCCTCGTCTACTGCGTAAAACTCACCACTAGTTTTGTTAAAATCTTAAAAGAAAATTTTTTTCTTGAATTTACTCATGCGAGTATAACACTGAATTAAAAATTATGTCTGCTAGAAATTTTGAATAAGTAGCATAATATTTTGATTGGTACATTTCGTAAATAAAATGTGAGATAAGTAAAATAAAGGTTAGAATTATAACTTGTAGAAGGACTTGATGGCAAAAAACATTCCATTTGGCACCTAATATCTCTTGAAAGCAAGTTATCTCCTAGTTATATGGATTAATGTTGGAGCTATGCTTAAACCAAGGAAACAATAAAATGATATGATAAAGTTAGCAATATAATAATTCAGAATAAAGTAATCAGAATGCGGTAAATAATAGTTTTAGAATGTGAATAAATGAAAATTATCACTAAAAATTGGAAGAATGAAGCAATGAATCATGATGTGGATACAAGAAGTAAAAACGTCTCGTAGAATAGTGCACAGAATGGAGAGCATTAAAGTTGAATGGAATTTTTGGTGAGCCAAAAAACAAATAGCAAAATGCTTAAAGGAGTATTGGCATTTTCGTATCAAAGTTACAGAGTGTTTTTCTTTTTATATAGTAAAAACTTAGTCAACAGTAGTGGACCGTTAGAGAAAGGGATCTAAATCAAGAATATCTGTGAGACTGAGGGATGTATGCTTTTAATTACTGTGAACTTCGATCACTGATAATAATATCCTAAGAAGAAAATCAAGCATAATAACTTAAGTATTCAGGTTAAAAATTGTACTAATCTCCGATAAAACGCTTTTCTCTTGCTACTTTGGTGAATAAGGTGATGGTCAGTATTTGTCATCTCCCCTCAAATCTTGGTTCGTGTTTCAAGTGATGGATATTTCGTGTATACCATTAAATGTATACCATTAAATCGCGCGACAGAAATGGATTAGAGGGGAACGACAACCTCAGAGATGAATCTTCTTATTTCTTGTGTTTGCAAAATGATACATGCATCACATACCCTTCATTTCGCTCGAATAGAATCCCTTACCATCAGAATTCTAATGCTAGCAGTAATTAAACTCTCCCGTCCAAATACAACTTCGATTTAATCGAACTGATGGTGAGTTTCAACAGAAGGAAGTAAACCGCGAAATTATGCAGTCAAAATTATTCACAAACATCAAATATGCCTGATAGTCTGTTATGGCTGTCATTTGCAACTCTATAAAAACTAAATTTATGAAACATAAAAGAAAATTATCATTAATTACATGCGTATGCAATTATTGCGCATAAATACGGTGGATAAACTCCGGTGATTGCTTATGAAGTAAAAGGAATTACATATATGATTTGGATCTATGTATACATTTATTGCATCTTTATAGGTATTGATGATAGGTTTCATTGCAAAGTAGTTTGATAAACTTTCCACAATAGTTAATTATACATTTTATCCGTGTCCGTTGGTTTCCTGTTTTTGAGTAAATTTTAGTTAAAAAATTTCTTTTAATATAAGAATTAATTATCTCTGAGAGATGTCAGATTTCTAAAAATTATATTTGGCGGAATTTCAAACAAACTGATGTATGCTTCAAGAGAAGGTTGTAACAAGAAATATATAAGCTCTCCGGTACATATTAAAGTATACAGGAGTAATATTTAAATTTAAGAGAATTATTTAGTCATTTTGTTGTTTAGAAAAGGTTGTCCTAAAAAGTGTGATAACAAGACAAATTTGAATTTAAAATATTGTATTGATGGATTCAAAAATTGAAATTGTTAATTATATCCATCGAGTTTATTGAAACTAACATATCTATTATATACGAGTAAAATGTTGCTTGCATTCTGCAAGCATGTTGATAGCACAAATTTCAAGTCAACATCATATCGAGAGGGTCCTCAGAAGTAGAAAAAGTATTGAGAATATTCTTAAAATTCGCTGCATTTTCTCCGTCCGAAATCGAACCGGGGTCTTCCTGGTGATGATTACTATGCAGAGCAACAAAGGATTACCGTGTCTAACTATTTGTGAAAACTAATGCAGAAATATTGGCTACAACTGCTTCCAACGACGTCCTATTTTTCCCATGTATTCCTTATGTGAGAATTTTTAATCTGCTCTGGCATCGAACCCAAGAACAGTACAGTCTTTTCTAATTTTTTTCATAAAGAAAATCTTAATATACATGTTCTATGTAAGCAAGAACTTCCTATCATATCGATAAATGCATAAAAAATATGAAAAGCTACCCTAATGTATCATATATAAGGGCTATACTTACCGCCCGGTATCGAACCTGGGTCTTTCTGGCGATACTTTCTATGCAGCACAAAAGAAAATCAACAACTCTAACTACGTATGCAAATTCATGCAGAAATATTGGTTGCAACTGCCTCAAATGGCGTCCTACTTTTCCCTTATATTCCTTATGTGAGAAATTGTAATGTGCACTGCCATCGAACCCAGGAACAGTAAAGTCTTATCTTATTTTTTTCATTAAGAAAATCTTAATATACATCTTCTATGTAAGCAAGAACTACCTATCATATCGATAAATGCGTAAAAAATTATGAAATGGTACCCCAATTTATTATATATTGGGGATTTATTTACCGACAGGCATCGAACCCGGGTCTTTCTGGCGATACTTTCTATGCAGCACAACAGAAAATTACCATCTCTAACTACGTATGCAAATTCAAGCAGAAATATTGCTTGCAACTGCCTTAAACGACGTCCTACTTTTCCCTTAAATTCCTTATGAGAGAAATGTTGATGTGCTCTGGCTGGCATCGAACCCAAGAATAGTACGGTCTTATGAAAATTAATTTCTTAAACCAATTCTTACTGTTCATCTTCCAGCCAAGCACAAACTTCCTATCATTTCGATAAGTGCATCAAAAAAATAATGAAAAACTACTCCCATGTATTTTAAAAGGAAGATATTTGCACCGTCCTAGCATCGAACCCAGGATATTTTCCGATAAATTCATTCACGTTTTCGATAGATCATGACCATATATATGGGCTCCTTGAGTTTTGATTCTCTACCTACCCAGAGGTTATTTTTTTTAAATTCCGGAAATTCTAAGCAATGCGTTTAAATGGAAAAAATTAGGAATTTGGTCCCCTCTGGTATCGAACCCATGACACTGACGTACAAAATCGCAATCTTTCTGGCAGTTACACGTTATTGCCAATACAAAGTACAAATCACGTTTATAGGAAACATACACATGTTCAAATTCCACCTCAAGCATGCTTTTGATATGGAATGAAATACACGACCATTTTGGTGTAGATTGATTTTACGGAACAAAACGGTAACTGAAAGAGTTGAATTAATTTATTCATTTGTTTACATCGGACTATAATATCAGGCATATCATGCATGTTCAAATTTCACTCAAATAATTGACCAAATTACTGGTTATAACGTTTGTGAATCGTATTTAAATCTCTTTGAACGCAATAACTGGAAAATAAACGGAGATTATTTCGTAGTATTAGGTTTCTGCGGAATGCAGAGCAGATATTTTGAGAAGTGCGAAGCTACGCATAACATCCAGCATGGAATCACAACCTTTCTGCAAAAATGGAAAATTCTCCAAAATAATTAATATGAATTCCTTAAAATAGCGGTTTATTTTAAAGACACAATTACTACGAAGAAGGTAATTGATATATTTTAAGCCGCGGCCCACTTTCTGAATAAGCTTAACGTTCACTGATGGTTGCATCCCCTGAATTCTATTTATAATGCACCTCTCTCATAGTTGCGAAGTAATTTTCGAATAATGAGAAGTTCCAGCGCAAACGGATCCCGATTTCCGCACAGCGAACTGGAAGGAACGATTATTGTTCGCGCTCCTCCTTGGCTCTGCGAAGGGGTTACTTGATATTCGCAACTGGTACCTTTAACTGAGTTATTAAGTGAGGATTGATACAATCTCTTCACTCGGGAAGAGCCCTTCGCTCCTATCCCAGCCATCGCTCGATATATCAATCTCGGACTTAATTGATAATTTCCGCCGGGGAAAATCAGCTCCACGCGAGAAGTGTTGAATTTTTCGCCGTTTTAAGACTTAGCGCGGCGTTCTCGGAAGAATTGGGGCATACGTCTTTCGGAATGAGGAAAAATCTTCGTTCTCCGCCTAGTAATGCTCAAAACCGCAATTTGAGCTCATTATGCATTCCTATTCCGCGTAAAATAGTGTACACGGCGGTGTGTATGAGTCAGAGCTGAATCTAGGAAGGGGAAAGCGACAAATTGTCTCGACGCGGTAAAAACTGGACGTAGAATTTATTGCTGTCCATGCGCTTTTTGAACTGTCGATTGATTAATTCAACGACACTTGTTATTCAGTTACAGTATATAACCTTACTTTTTCACGACCCTATATTGTATTTAATATATTTTTAGAATTTTCCGTTCCAAATGTGTATTTTATATGTACTGTTTAATTAGGATTAATGAAACTGATGTTGTCAACTGAGCCAATTCACCCCTTTAAGAATACTTCATTACGGTAATCTCTCACCTATCGAAGGTGTAATAAAAACTGAATCACCAAATGGAAATAACTTTTCAGGCAATTTTTGAATAGGGGATTGATTAATCAAAAGATACTTCTTATTCAACTACATGACTGTAGAATATAACCTTACCTTTTCACGTCCCTGTTTGATATTTTGCATAGTTTACTTAGAATTCGGCGCTCTAAATATTTAAGCATGAATACTTACTTTAAATGCGCTATTTTAACTATTTACTTTTCCCACACTTGGTCGGATTAAGGACGATGACGGAAACGAGATAGCAATGTTGATCCCTTAAGAATCCTTTGTTATAAGAAATTCTCATCCATAGAAGGCTTGATGAGAATACACGCACTAAATTATAATTTAAAAAATATAAATTAGTAATTTCTTACATATCTAAGACTGATTTACAAATTTCCTGACCAACGTACATTCAGCGAAAAATGTGCTCCAAAACAGCTACTAACACGTTTTGACAGGAAAAATGAAGAATACTGAAAGGAAGAGCGAAGGATAAGAAGGGAAAGAAATTAAAGAGGGTGCGTCTAGGATTAAGATTGAGTTTTCTTCGCAACGAGCATAAAATGAAAAGGGTTTTGCTTTGAATGGAAAGTTTCGTGTGAGTAAACATTCCGATACTTAAAAATAAGATAATGTGAGAGTAGTTTTCCTACATAAGGTATTTAACTATATAATTCTGAAGGGGGCAGTGGATTTTGTTATAATATTTTAATTTAAAAGATGTTGGATATGAAAAATAGTTATAAAGAAGGAAGAGAGATATATACTTTACCACAAAAAATTATATGTTTGCGGAAATGTAATTATCTCTCTTCCTTCATTTTTAAGTTTAATTTCCATGACATCTCGGCCGCCTCCGCGGTTTTAAAAAGAAATTATGATATTACCGCCAAATATTAAAATTCCAGCTAAATAAATATAGGTTGATCGCGCCAATCATGTTTCCAAAGTCCATGCTTTGTTTACACAACTTTTGTTTCATCCCTAGTATCCTGCATCGTCAATCATCTCCCAGACCTCGATCTCCCTTTCGTTGAGACCACTGAAATTAGCCTTTTTCACACGGTCTTCCTCTCCCTTTTGGCACGTGTCATCATTTATCATTGATGTGTCTCGGTTCCCTTCTTCTCACTATACACCCAAACCTGTCCCCTAGACTCTCTCCCAGTGCGTGTTCATTCATCACATATCCTTGACTGTCTTTTCTGCTCTTAACGTACGACCCCATATTTCTCGTTTCAACTGCTCCCTATTTTGTCATATCTTTTGCCAGACGCATCCAACTTTTACAAACTCAAAAAAGTAAGCTTATTTCTATTCACATTCGTATACTCAAAGTTTCCTTTCCAATCCAGAATATACCGTTCAATGCATAACAGTTATAAATCCGTTCATTGAAGAAATCTCAGTATCTATTTTCGATTTCAATTGTTAAAACTATCTCTGAGAAATTTTAAGTGAATGGGATTCAAAATACGCTAAGTAATATTTAAATCGGTAATTGTTGTCTTAAAAATGACAGGAAATTCAGACAAGTAACATTAAATTCGCTTGTTTACCAAGTATTATTAAATCAATCCTTAGAAAAAAATAATATCTAGAACAGACAAAAGTTTATTTAATGTCTGTAGAAAGCAATAAAAATCGATTATTCTTTCCTCGATTTATTAAATTGTATCTTCTCTTTTGTAATTGCCACTTATGACAGCCAATAAGCGATTCATCAACAACATCATAACATCATTACTTAGCCTTATTTTTACTTTCTCAATTTACGAAGTATAGAGAAAGTATTGTTTTCATGAAAAAAATCAACTTCGAGATTTCAACGGAAATACATGTTTTTGGGGTCCCTAGAACACGTTTTGACCATTTTCGGAATTATGTCTGTGTGTATGTGTGTGTGTGTGTGTGTGTGTGATAGTGGGCGCTCTAACGTAAAAACTATTAGTCGTATCAACACCAAACTTCATATATTGGACTGTGGTTGGTGCTGTCAGAGTTGATTAGTTTTTGGAGTAAATCGGTCTACCGAAAGTTGAGATTTATTCTTCCAAGCAAACTTCCGGTTTTGTAAAATATCTCCATAAATATGATATTTAGGTATATATTATTATTTATAAAAGTTTTAAAAAATGAAATTTACTATAACTTTTGTATATAACATATTTTTGTATCACCGGTTGATTAGGAGTTATTCGTAAAATACTGATAAACCGGAAGTTGCTGATTGTGTACTTAGTGGGCGATCTGGGCGCTGTGGGCGAAATGCCACTTTCATCGTTTTTCATCGAACATGTCCCAAAAAACATTAGATTAGATTGAATATAGAGAGTACTGTCGTAGATAAATATTTATATCTTATATATATATATATATATATATATATATATATATATATATATATATATATATATATATATATATATACAGGTATCCCTCGCCAACCGCGGGGGTTAGGGAATCGAAAGAGCCCGCGGTTGGCGAAGCATTACGTATATGGGAAATCAAGGGTTAGGTTTTGCGAGCAACAATATAGGGAGAAAAAATTAGTACAAAATAGTTTTCCCTGTTAATAACATGTTTATATTTCTAAGATATCATTCCTCTTTATTGAAAATATCATTTCACTTACTTAGACTGCCTTGAATAATCAATGATCTGTGTCAGTTACGGTACTCGAATCACACTCTCGCAGCACTTTCTGATTCGGCATCTCCTATTTTACTAAAGAATGATATGATAATAGGCTGGCTCAGATTTTTCATTAGATTCTTCCACAGTTCTTTGTAAGTTTGCAGCTACTCCTCTAATCCTCTTTTGAAAATCAAGCTACGGTCCATTTTTGGTCTACGTCAATCACGAAATCTGACAAATATGAGGCCATATTAACGATTTTGTTGACATTGGCCAAAGTAATTTCTGTTGCTCTTCTTCGTCCTCTTCTTCAGCCTCGTCCTGCTTATCGATGAGCTGCTCCAGATCCTCCTCACTCAACTCTTCATTGCTTGCATTTAAAAGTTCTTCAACATATTTTAGCTGCATGTCTTCTAGCCCTTGCCATTTCAGTCGCCTTCCATGTGAAACGATAAGATTTAGTTCATCGACAAGTTTAAGAAATTCTTTAAAATCAATGACTGCCTACGGCCAGAGTTTCCACCAACATGGATTCGATGGCTTAATCTCGTCTAGTGATTCTTTAATTATATTTATGCTGTCGGCAATATTGAATTTTTCCCAACAATCAGTTACAGAGAGAGAGTTGTTTCTCTCTATCATTTCTAACAAGAAAAAGAAGGTAGGCCGAATATAATAACTCTTGAAGGTAGCAATGTTACCCTGATCTAGAGGCTGGAGGAGTGATGTGGTGTTAGGTGGGAGGAAGTGGGAGGTTGAGTGAGCAGATTTAAGTTCCCGAGGATGGCCTGGGGCATTAACCAAAACGAGAAGAACTTTAAAAGGCAATTCTTTTGATGATATATATTTCTTAACTTCGGGAACAAAGCAATTGTTAAGCCAGTCCATGAAGATATTTCGACTCACCCAAGCCTTTCGGTTGGACCGCCAAAACACTGGAAGATTATTTTTAATTTTCCCTGACAGAGCTCGCGGGTTCTGCGAGTGTTAAATTAGCATAGGCTTCACTTTGGAATCGCCTGCTGCATTGGAGCATAGAAGAAGCGTTACTCGGTCTTTGCTAACCTTAAATCCCGGAGCATTTCTCTCAGACTTCGAGATAAAAGTCCGGAAAGGCATTCTCTCCCAGAAGGGTCCGGTTTTATTGGCATTAAACACTGGTATTTAATAAGCTGCATATACAAATTGGGAAACTCTTTTACAGCTTTGTGGTCCGCAGATGCAATTTCACCGGAAATCTTCACAGTATGTAGTTTATGTCTTTTTCTTAAGATTCTGAAACCAGCCCTTACTTTCGGTGAATTGTTTTTCGCCACTGCTTTCACGTGAAGAAGCGAAATGTTTATATAATCGCAAGGCTTATTCTCGGATAATTAAGGTGCTTAACGGCACTCTGTTTTGTGTCTGCGATTTAATTCATATATTCAGAGCCTATTCTGTTTTTTGACGTTACTATTACTATAACACTTAAACAATAGTTTCAGCAAAAATAAGAATATCGGTTGTTAAATTAGTAATTAGGTATTATCATTGTAAGATTCATAGATTTTTAAACTACGATACTGTACTATCACTCTGTCATATATGATGGCCAATGCGTGAGTCCTAATTATATTAGACACGATAGAATGAACTATCAAAAGATACTCCTTGTAAAAGGGACAAATTCTCACCCGAAATTGGCGTAGTGGACATTTATAGTGATAAAGGGATATCCCCATAATACATAATAGACTCTAATCCCATGAGAAAGATTGCATTTCTTAGACAAGAGCGTTAATTAAGCCCTTGAGTCGAACCTAGGTTTACTCATGCGAATATGCAAATACGATTAGACATAAATCAATGTCATAAAAGGCTTAAGAAAATTCCTCCTCATTTGTTTTTTATAAGAGAATTGCCTATAGGCCTAGTGTCGAACTCAATACCGTATTGAAGAAATATTTACCGTTTGTGTCACAAAAGCACATCTATGTGAGTCATATGTTCGATTCTCCAACATTCCAGGAAATATACCGAGCAGATTTTGGGAATTCCACACAGTGCATGGAGAAAATCCGATATTTTAGGCCTTCTGTGACACATTAGGAAATGGTTAAAGGATATAGGCGTGCACCCAGGACAAATCCCAAAGAAAAACTTGAAAGAAGTTTGAAAAATCCCGGCCCCGTAATCCTTCCCCCCCTAATTAACCTGCTGTAACGAAATTCTTTTTTTTTATCGAGAAGAAGACGCAAATACCTAAAAAATCGCGAAATCACAGTCATAAATTTCAGTATTTAGGCTACAGAAAGATCGAAAATCAGTATTACCTACTGGAAGTTTCCCTCGTTTGAAAGCATCCGAAAGCATTGTCCCTACACAAATTATTACTCTAATTAGTGTGCTCCGCCGTCAAAAGTGGCGGAATTAAAATTAGATCTAGTTACCAAAAACGTACTTAATCCCGACATGCTAGCATATATTTTCCATAGACTTAAATAATACTTCTTAACTGCTAACGTATTTGTTTACTTGGTTGCTAGAACAATATTTCTGTGCATTGACTTTGACGGCGAAATTTTCAATGTTTTTGAGCACAAAATCCTAAAAACATTTAAAATAATTCACAAATTTAAAACCTGCATTAAAGAAGGGTAAAACGAACAATTGAATTTACGCATCCAAAGTTAATTCCTTGTTTTATATCCTTAAAACTCATCCACGTGCATTTAGTCCCGATTTTTTCCGTTTAAATGCATTGCTTTGATTTTCGGGAATTAAACAAAAATACTTTCCGGATAGGTAGAGAATCGAAACTCAAGGAGCCTATATATATGGTCACGATCTATCCAAAACATAAATGACTTTTACGGAAAATATCCTGGGTTCGATGCTAAGACGATGCAAAAATTGGCCGTTTGAAATACATTGAGGTAGATTTTCATTATTTTTTTCATGCACTTATCGAAATGATAGGAAGTTCTCGCTTATATGGAAGATGTATATTAAGCATAGGTTTTTGAAAAAAATGTAGATAAGAGCTTACTGTTCCTGGGTTCGATGCCAGAGCACATAAAAGTTTCTCTCATAAGGAATGTAAGGGAAAAGTAGGACGTCATTTGAGGCAGTTGCACCTAATATTTCAGCTTGAATTTTCACACATGGTTAAAGGATGTGATTTTCTTTAGTATTGCATAGAAAATATTACCAAAAAGACCCGGGTTCGATGCCAGGTGGTAAATATATCTGCCATATAAAACACATTGGGAAGGTTTTTAATTATTTCTTTCGTGCACTTATCGATATAATAGAGTGTTCTTGCTTAGATAGAAGATGTATATAAAAAACCCTGTTCAAGAAAAAATAGCTACGACCATGCTGTTCCTGGGTTCGATGCCAGAGTACATTAAAATTTCTCTCATAAGGAATATATGAGAAAAGTAGGACGTCGTTTGAGGGAGTTGCAGCCAACATTTCTGCCTGAATTTTCACACATTGTTAGAGATGGTGATGTTCTGTTGTACTGCATAGTAAAAAAGACCTGAAAGAGACGGGTTCGATGCAAGATGATTAAGTTGCAGCGAATTTTAAGAATATTTTTAATCCTTTATTGTTTCTTTAGAACACCGTCTCTATATGATGCCGATATGAAATAAGTGTTGTCGATCTGCTTGCAGTATGCAAGCAACATTTTACTCGTATAACTTATAGGTATATCCGGAGAAGAGTTTATATATAATAGATATACATATATATATATATACGAGTAAAATGTTGCTTGCATACTGCAAGCAGATCGGCAATACTAATTTTATATCGGCATTATATCGGGACGGTCCTCAAAAGAAAAAAAGGATTGAAAATATTCTTAGAATTCGCTTCAATTTAATCGTCCGGCATCGAACCCGGGTCTTACTGGTGAACTTACTATGCTGCACATTAGAAAATCACCATCTCTTACTATGTGTCAAAATTCAAGCAGAAATGTTGGCTACTACTGCCTCAAAAGACGTTCTAATTTTCACGAATGTAAAGTGCTCTCTGGATTCGAACCAAGGACGATCTCAGAAATCTAAAACATGTTTCTGAAAGCTTTTTATGATCTCTATCTATTTGCTGAATTTCAGGTTTCTATATTATTGGGAAAGGTTTCAAAATAATTCCTAAAAATTTGATCAACTTCTGAGTGCAGAGACACCTGGTGTCGAACCCAGGACACATTGATAGCCGTGAATGCCCAGTTAGATTTCTAAGGACCTGCTCTACTAACATGCAAAGTTTGAAGTCGATAGCATGCCGGAAAGTGCCAAAATTTTGTTTCCGTTATCTCCGTAAGAAATGCATTGAGAAATGCAAATGGCCCTCTGGGATCGAACCAAGGACCATCAGCGAGTATATAAAATTTGATTATGAAACATATTCATGATATCTATCGACGTGCCGAGTTTCAAGTATCTATGTTATCGGGAAAGGATCCAAAAAAAAACTTAAAAATCGCCACAATGCAATTTAAACGGCCGATTTTTGCCCCGACCTAGCATCGAACCCAGGATATTTTCCGTAAAACTCATTTATGTTTTCGATAGATCATGACCATATATATAAGCTCCTTGAGTTACGATTCGCTACCTATCCTGAAAGTATTTTTTTTTAATTCCCGAAAATCAAAGCAATGCATTTAAACGGGAAAAATCGGGACTTTGAGGCCCTCTGGAATCGAACCCATGACACCGAGGTTCAAAATCGCAATTTTTCTGGAGGTTATACGTTATGGCCAATATGTCGTAAAAATTTCAAGCCATTGACGCTAGTGGTTTAGCCTGTGACTTTGTATCCTCTCTCTATATCTATATATATATATGAATATCTATTATATATAGATGCTTCTCCGGATTCATTCATGTATCCATATATATATACGAGTAAAATGTTGCTTGCATACTGCAAGCAGATCGACAACACTATTTTCATGTCGGCATCATATCGGGACGGCCATCAAAAGAAAAAATGGATACAAATTTTTCTTAAAATTCGCTGAAATTCCATCGTCTGGCATCGAACCCGGGTCTTTACTGTTGAACTTACTATGCAGCACAATAGAGCATCACCATCTCTAACTATGTGTGAAAATTCAAGCAGAAATATGGGCTACAACTGCCTCAAAAGACGTTCTAATTTTCACGAATTTAAATGGCTCTCTGGATTCGAACCAAGGACGATCTTGGAAATCTAAAAAATGTTTCTGAAAGTTATTTATGATCTCTATCAACATGCCTAATTTCAAGTTTCTATATTGTTGGGAAAGGGTTCAAAATAATTATTGAAAATCGGATCAGTTGCTGATTGTAGAGACGCCTGGTGTCGAACCCAGGACACATTGACAGCTGGGAATGCACAGTTTGATTTGTATACACTTAATTTTTCTTAGTGCAAAGTTTAAAGTCTTTATCGTGCCGGGAAGTACCTAAAATTTGTTTCCGTTATCTCCGTAAGAAATGCATTGAGGAATTTAAATGGCCCTCTGGGATCGAACCAAGGACCATCAGCGAATATGTAAAATTTGATCCTGAAATTTATTATTGATCTCCAACTCCATGCCGAAATTCAAGTTTCCATGCCATCGGGAAAGGGTCCAAAAAAAATCTTAAAAATCGCCGTAATGCTTTTTAAACGGCCGATTTTTGCCTCGACCTAGCATCGAACCCAGGATATTTTCTGTAAAACTCATTTATGTTTTCGATAGATCATGACCATATATATAGGCTCCTTGAGTTTTGATTCGCTACCTATCCAGAAGGTATTTTTTTTTAATTCCCGAAAATCAAAGCAATGCATTTAAACGGGAAAAATCGGGACTTTGAGGCCCTCTGGAATCGAACCCATGACACTGAGGTTCAAAATCGCAATTTTTCTGGAGGTTATACGTTATGGCCAATATGTCGTAAAAATTTCAAGCCATTGACGCTACTGGTTTAGGCTGTGACTTTTTATCCTCTCTATATATCTATTATATATAGATGCTTCTCCGGATTCATTCATATATCATACGAGTTAAATGTTGCTTGCATACTGCAAGCAGATCGACAACACTTTTATCATGTCGGCATCATATCGGGACGGCCATCAAAAGAAAAAAATGGATTGAAATTTTTCTTAAAATTCCCTGAAATTCCATCGTCTGGCATCGAACCCGGGTTTTTCTGGTGATACTCACTAAGCAGTACAATAGAAGATCACCATCTCTAACTATGTGTGAAAATTCAAGCAGAAATATGGGCTACAGCTGCCTCAAAATACGTTCTAAGTTTCACGAATTTAAATGGCTCTCTGGATTCGAACCAAGGACGATCTTGGAAATCTAAAAAATGTTTCTGAAAGTTATTTATGATCTCTATCTATATGCCGAATTTGCAGTTTCTATATTATTGGCAAAGGTTTCAAAATAATTCCTAAAAATCGGATCAACTTCTGATTGCAGAGACACCTGGTGTCGAACCCAGGACACATTGATAGCTGTGAATGCACTGTTTGATTTGTATGAACTTGATCTTTTTATATGCAAAGTTTGAAGTCGATATCGTGCCGGGAAGCACCTAAAATTTGTTTCCGTTATCTCCGTAAGAAATGCATTGAGGAATTTAAATGTCCCTCTGGGATCGAACCAAGGACCATCAGCGAATATGTAAAATTCGATTATGAACTAATTTTATGCTATCCAACCTCATACGGAATTTCAAGTTTCTATGCCATCGGAAAAGGGTCCAAAAAAAATCTTTAAAATCGCCACAATGCATTTTAAACGGCCGATTTTTGCCTTGACCTAGCATCGAACCCTGGATATTTTCCGTAAAACTTAGTTATGTTTTCGGTAGATCATGTTCATATATATAGGCTCCTAGAGTTTCGATTCTCTACCTATCCCGGAAGTATTTTTTAAAAAATCCCGAAAATCATAGCAATGTATTTAAACGGGAAAAATCGGGACTTTGGGGCCCTCTGGAATCGAACACATGACACTGAGGTCCAAAATCACATTTTTTCTGGTGGTTACACGTTATGGCCAATACGTCGTAAAAATTTCAAGTAAATCACGCTTGTGGTTTAGGCTGTGAATTAGTATCCTATCTATCTATCTAGGTATATACATGAATGAATCCGGAGAAGCATCTATATATAATAGATATATATATAGAGAGGATACAAACTCACAGGCTAAACCACTAGCGTCAATGGATTGAAATTTTTACGACATATTGGCCATAACGTATAACCTCCAGAAAAATTGCGATTTTGAACCTCAGTGTCATAGGTTCGATTCCAGAGGGCCCCAAAGTCCCGATTTTTCCCGTTTAAATGCATTGCTTTGATTTTCGGGAATTTTTAAAAAATACTTCCCGGATAGGTAGAGAATCGAAACTCAAGGAGCCTATATATATGGTCATGATCTATCGAAAACATAAATGAATTTTTCGGAAAATATCCTGGGTTCGAAGCTAGGTCAAGGCAAAAATCTGCCGTTTAAAATGCATTGTGGCGATTTTTAAAATTTTTTCTGGACCCTTTCCCGATGGCATAGAAACTTGAAATTCGGCATGGAGTTCGAGATCATGAATATATATCATAATCAAATTTAACATGTTCGCTGATGGTTCTTGGTTCGATCCCAGAGAGCAATTTACATTCCTCAATTCATTTCTTATGGAGATAACAGTAAAAGGTTTTAGGCACTTCCCGGCATGATATCGACTTCAAACTTTCTATGAAACAAGATGAAGTTCTTATAAGACATACTCTGCATTAACAGCAACCAATATTTCCTGGGTTCGACACCAGGCGTCTCTACAATCAGTAAATTATCTGATTTTTAAGAATTAATTTAAACCCCTTCCCAATAATATTAAAACATGAAATTAGGCATATAGATAGAGAACAATGATTCATTTGAAAAACATGTTTTAGATTTCCTAGATCGTCCTTGGTTCGAATCCAGAGAGCCATTTACATTATTGAAAAATAGAACGTCATTTGAGGCAGTTGGAGCCAATATTTCTGCTTGAATTTTCACACATAGTAAGAGATGGTGATATTCTGCGGTGCTGCATAGTAGGTTCACCAGGAAGGCCTAGGTTCGATGCCAAACGATTAAATTGCAGCGAATTTTAAGAATATTTTCAATCCCTTTTTTTTATTTGAGGGCCGTCCCGATATGATGCCGACATGAAATTAGTGTTGTCGATCTGCTTGCAGTATGCAAGCTACATTTTACTCGTATATATATATGAATATATATATATATATATCTATTATATATAGATGCTTCTCCGGATTCATTCATATATCATATACATATATAGAGAGGATACAAATTCACAGCCTAAACCACAAGCGTCTATGACTTGAAATTTTTACGACGTATTGGCCATAACGTGTAACCGCCAGAAAAATTGCGATTTTGAACCTCAGTGTCATGAGTTCGATTCCAGAGGGCCCCAAAGTCCCGATTTTTCCCGTTTAAATGCATTGCTTTGATTTTCGGGAATTTTTAAAAAATACTTGCCTGATAGGTAGGGACTCAAAACTCAAGGAGCCGATATATATGGTCATGATCTATCGAAAACATAAATGAGTTTTACTAAAAATATACTGGGTTCGATGCTAGGTCGAGGCAAAAATCGGCCGTTTAAAATGCATTGTGGCGATTTTTAAGATTTTTTTTGGACCCTTTCCCGATGGCATGGAAACTTGAAACTCGGCACGTAAATACATAAAATGAATATATTTCATAATCAAATTTTAGATGTCCGCTGATGTTCCTTGGTTCGATCCCAGAGGGCAATTTGCACTTCTCAATGCATTTCTTACGGAGATAACGGTAACAAAATTAAGGTACTTCCTGGCATGCTATCGACTTCAAACTTTGCATGATAAAAAAGCCAGCGCTTGCAAATCAAACTTTGCATTCTCAGATTACAATATTTCCTGGGTTCGACACCAGGTGTCTCTGCAATCAGAAATTGATCCGATATTTAGGAATTATTTTGAAACCATTCCCAATAATATAGAAACTTGAAATTCGGTATATATATAAGTATCATTTATAGGTTTCAGAAACAAATTTTAGATTTCCAAGATCGTCCTTGGTTCGAATCCAGAGAGCCAATTACATTCCTGAAAAGTAGAACGTCTTTTGAGGCAGTTGTAGCCAATATTTCTGATTGAATTTTCACACATAGTTAGAGATGGTTATCTTTTGTTGCGCTGCATAGTAATTTCACCAGGAAGACCCGGGTTCGATGCCAGACGATGAAATTTCAGCGAATTTTAAGAAAATTTACAACCCTTTTATTTTCTTTTGAGGACCCTCCCAAAATGATGCCGATATGAAATTAATATGCGGATCTGCTTGCAGTATGCAAGCTACATTTTACTCGTATGATATATGAATGAATCCGGAGAAGCATCTATATATAATAGATATATATATAGAGAGGATACAAACTCACAGCCTAAACCACAAGAGTGATTGAGCTGAAATTTTTACGGCGTATTGGCCATAACGTGTAACCACCAGAAAAATTGCGATTTTGATCCTCAGTGTCATGGGTTCGATTCCAGAGGGCCCCAAAGTCCCGATTTTTCCCGTTTAAATGCATTGCTTTGATTTTCGGGAATTAAAAAAAAATACTTCCCTTATAGGTAGAGAATTAAAACTCAAGGAGCCTATATATATGAACATGATCTATCGAAAACATAAATTGGTTTAACGGAAAATATCCTGGGTTCAATGCTAGGTCGGGGCAAAAATCGGCCGTTTAAAATGCATTGTGGCGATTTTTAAGATTTTTTTTGGACCATTTCCCGATGGCATGGAAACTTGAAACTCGGCATGGAGTTGGAGATCATAAATATATTTAATAATTAAATTTTACATATTCGCTGATGGTCCTTGGTTCGATCCCAGAAGGCCATTTGCACTCCACAGTGCATTTCTTATGGGGATAACGGAAACACATTTTAGGTACTTCCCGGTATGATATCGACTTCAAACTTTGTATGAAATTAGATCAAGTCCTAGCAAGTCATTTTGTGCATTTACAGTTTCCAATACGTCCAGGGTTTGACACCAGGCGTCTCTACAATCAGTAAATTTTCCGATTTTTAAGAATTAATTTAAATCCCTTCCAAATAATATTAAAACATGAAATTAGGTATATATAGAGAGAACGTAGATAAATTTCAAGAACATATTTTATATTTCCTAGATCGTCCTTGGTTCGAATCCAGAGAGCTATCAACATTCGTGAAAAGTAGGTCTTCGTTTGAGGCAGTTGCAGCCAATATTTCTGCTTGAATTTTCACCCGTATTTAGAGAAGATGCTCTTCTGATGTGCTGCATAGAAATTTCACCAAAAAGACCCGGGTTCGATGCCAGACGATTAAATTGAAGCGAATTTTAAGAATATTTTTAATCCTTTTTTTACTTTCCGGGACGTCCCGATATAATGCCGTTATGAAATTAGTGTTGTCGATCTGCTTGCAGTATGCAAGCTACATTTTACTCGTATGATATATGAATGAATCCGGAGAAGCATCTATATATAATGTATATATATATATATATATATATATATATATATATATATATTTAAAAACAAGGGAAATAGAATAAAGATTCTTACTTTGGCTGAGAAATATCGTATGCGATTTGAAATTGCGAGGATTTTGATAAAATATACGAAAATTTCGTCTAAATTTTCATGTTGTAAACAAACCCATTCCCTTGACGATCAAGGCGATTGTTGATTCCGAACTCATGTGTAATTCTATAAGAAGACATGGCGGATCAATGGCCAGTTAAAATAAATTTTGAAAATAAGAGTTGAAGATTTATGGTGAAGAAAAAATTGAATGGCATTTTAAAATTTGTTGTGACAAACAATATCCTGTGAAGAAACGCACTTTGAAAGGTACGAACATTTTTTCATTGATTTTTTCAATTTTCTTTAAGCGTCTGTGAAAACCGAGTTTTTTATGGTAACGTAATTGTTAACTGAATATTCAGTGAAATAAAATGATTTCGAAATTCGTACGTTGATAGAATTTGCATTCTCACTGTCAATTCCACTGATTTAAAATAATAACGTGGTAAGTTGTGGTCATCTCTCATATTATTTTTGAGTTTTGATGGAAATTACGGACGTCCTTATTTCTTATGTTTAATCGGTCTTTGTTTTCCTTTAAGTTTTGAGCGACGAGTGGTCAGGAGCGAATAAGTAACATTTAAAAGCCTAAAATGGTAAAGGGATTTCAGTTATCTGTAGACCGTAAAAAATCTAAGATATTGTAGTAGAATGGGTAATCCATTACTTCAATCCAAATCCAAACTACTGTCCGCGGGCCGCATCTGCTGTTTGATAGTTAATAAAGCTGAAAAGTTTGGAGACCCCTGCTTGAAACGCAGTATATTGTGGATATCATAGACACAGGTATAATAGTTTTTGAAATCATTTCTCAGTTTTTCAATCACAAATGAATAAAGTCTATTCTACTGCACTATAATACTATGCTATTTTGTGTTGAAAATTCTTACTGCAACAGATTTAAAAACGTTTAAAAAACTCATGTAGCATTAATAGCCGGTATTGTAATGATATTTTGCGTTGTTTATAACTGTAATCTTCATATAGATGGCTTTGTCTTTTCATCATATTGTTTATTAGTTTCAATATTATGAAATTGCATGATTTAATGTATTTTTAATTGTTTAAAGTGAAAAATTCTGTTTTTTTTTCGAACCGTATAGAAATATCTAATTATAGCTGCAGTAGCAATATCAACGTTCTATTATAATTACGAGCATCGTGATCAACTTACTGATTTATGCATTTCGTTATGAATATATAGTATGATTTACCTAGGTGTTTACTGGACGGAGTGCCATGTCGAAATAAAACTCTGATATTGAAAACAGCTAACCCAAATGTCAATATTTAACATACTGTACGCTGAAATTTATTAATTTGACCTCAGCCGAAGAATAGGTTATAATTCTTAAACATCTTAAACATAAGTTTGTTTTCGGGATAAGAAACTATTCAGATAACCACAAAATGTAAATTTACTTAAGACACTATACAACTTCTCAACGGAGGTAGGTGGTGTCTGTATTTATTGATTACTGTGAAGATTCTACGCTGAATGTATTTTGTGGGTCCAGGAAATAATTTATCTTAGAAGTTTTTCATTAGTTACTGGAGAAGAAATTCATATATCAGATCATTTACATTGCCAATATTTTCCCCAGACATACGTCACTCGCGGAGTACATAATTCTAAAAATCTTAACCAAGTCCCGTACACAGACATATCGGCAAAGTGTTTACCGAGATCAAACTAGCATTTTTCGAAGCCTTATCACTTGGATCCAAAAGGAACTTTGCTGACATATTTCTGTGTGAGACTGCCAATGTTATTATTCGATCGAAAATATTTTCAGCAATAAAATAATTGCAAATATTTATTAGGTTTGTAATCAAATACTTTTCTGCTCACATAACCCAATGCACTTATCATATAATGAATTTCGACTTAAGAGCATAGCTCCACAGACTGATTTCGGTAAAGTTGTCGCTCTATTGTCATGGCTTTTATCGTTCCATCCTAATATGGCGTAGTGTCTTGCACTTAATCATTCCCAAGATCTACGACTAAGTTCCTGGACATTAATTAACATACCACTACATTTTATACGAGTCACGAATTCTCACTAACAACCTCATGTTATGAGTATAGCCAAGATAAAACAATGAAACATACCTTCTGGTTCCATGATGCACCATTTCTTATTTAATGTCTATAGTTTTTTCCTCACGTAAGAAATACAACAATGACGTATTTGTCCATTCTCGGAATCACACTTATTCAGTTACTGAAGATATCCTCTCAATGAGGACCAGTCGAAAGTTAGCGGCTTCAATCGGCGTAGAAAGAAGGAAAATGCTCCTTTAGGAGATAAAAGTCAGAGGGGAAGAAGCTATTATCTATACCTCTTTTCATACGTAGATACATTTTGATACATTGTTACCGAAAAGCTCATTCAGATACTAGAACCTGCCTTTAGATATAAAGAAGATGTAAGCCAAGGGAGAAGAAGCTAAAGTAAGCCTCACTTTCATATGTAGATACATTTTGACACATTGTCACGGAAAAGATCATCAACCTGCGTTAAATTGAATATTGAGTTAGAGTGGATTTGTAGACTTAATTGTAACTTACATTTCTTGATATATTGGTTTGGAAAGTCTGGTATTCGCTATTTACCAACAATTATGGAGAATTTGTTACGATCAAGGTTATTACACTGATATTTATGAAATTGAATTTCCCCGTTGAGAATCACGAGCCATTCTCATAACTTTCGGCATTTGTGATCGACGGATGGCGTCCATCTCGTTGGCCTTCCAATTATAACCGATAGGTGGAGGAGTTTACCAACCTCTCGAATTCCATTTGCCGCCAATGTTGTAATTTCCGAGAAAAGGAAATCCGATCACGCCGCGGTGATGGAATGTGCACGAGCCCCGTGAATGGAAGTTGCCTTCCACTGTGTGAGAAAAACAGGGGAAAGTGCGATTATCGCGTTTTCCGTCAGTTCGTTTGTTATGTGGAAGGAAATTTAAGAGGTAATTTTTCCGAATTTAAATTAGGCTTAGGCTGTAACGTTGGAATGAATTTCTTTTGATGATGCGAATCATTTCAGAGAGAGAGTATGGAGGTAATTGCGTTCCACAAAATGAGGTCCACAGTAAGTGAAAAAGGTCTCCATGATAGCCAAATAGGTATCGCGTTCGGCTTCGATGAAAGCGGTTTGATTCCAGGTGGCAGTCCATGCGCATACCTAAGTTGTCAATGCACAATTAAGAGCAGCGGAAATATGTAAATCTTTAGTGAAAATCGTATTGGTGCTCTCTATAGATAAATTATTATTGGCATTAGGTCCGATTTGAGCTCTTTTTCTTTCGAATATGTGATTTTTATTTTCGATGGTTTGAGGATGATGCTATTGCAGCGCTTTAGTAACAGCTTACAAACAAAGTATGAATGGCGTCTTGACGAAGAAAAGGGATTTAAACATCATTTTTAGGCTATCCCAATTCTATCACTTACGCATTGAATTAAATTTAAATTCCTGATTTTCTTAAGATCTGTTAAGATGTTTAAAACCAAAATTTTTTAATGTCTGTTATCATTAAATGCCCATTTTCTGTTAACCATGAATGGTAAAACTCTATTTTTAGTTTAAATGCTACTTAAAATGAATAATTACCACTAATTTATCGTCAAAAGAATAAAAAAATCTGATGTGGCCAGCACATGACTTTCTCCATATACAGGCATCCCTCGTCAACCGCGGTTTCGCCAACCGCGGCCCTTTAGTATCCGCGGTTAATTTTTTGATACTTAGTCTTCTCAACGGCGGGTGTATCCCTTGTCAACCGCAGTCTACGAGTCAACCAACTCGAGAATCCGCAATGTAAATTCAAGTATAGCTGGTGCCCAATATTTTACTAACAAAGCTTCGCCGAGTGCGGAATCAAAATTAAATTTACTCGGTATGCTTATGCGGCCATTTTTAGAATTTCTCTTCGAATAATAAAATCTATTACTTAACCATTCCTACCGTAACTCAAAATTTTACCGTACCGCGGAAACAACTCATTCCAAATTATTTTGTTTCTTATTCGAATTTAGATTCATCGCTGATTTATACCAGCTATTACGTGATTTTCTTTCATTAATAGTATTTTCTAATAAAATACATTATCTTAGATGTTTTCCTTTCAATTAGGTTTCTATTGGGAACCAAAAGTTTCCAAAAACGGAACGGATATCTTCCTATACAGCTGAAGCGCGTCGTTTGCATCTTGAGGGAGTTACTTCATACCTAAGTTTGTGCTTCATACACAGAGGCACTTCTTTGAAATGTCTTTGCTCTGTGTATATCCTCAACTTTTTAGAAAGGTTTATGATGTTATTCCTGAAAAGGGCTTCATATGCGTGTATGAACTTGGGCGTCTCATCGGTCATCATGGGAGGGTAATTATTCTGACTGTTCTCTTCAACGGTGTGGACAGCCGAGTCTTTTGAAAATGATTACATTGTCATTTTTTCCCGTAGAGCAAACCCTAATTCGACCTTAGTCAGATTAGTTGAGTTATCGGAGAAGTTTAGTTGCGTGTACTGAAGACGTCCCAATATTTGGCGAATTTTCCTTTTTGTATGAGCTGTGATGGATCCGAAGCGTAAATCAAGATAGGAGAAAAGTATTGTCGCCAAACGTGCAAGACGAGTAATGACACTCCATAAGAATTTAGAAGTTCTCGACAGACTTGCCCGCGGAGAATCCTAAGAATCAGTGGCCAGATCGATAGAAGTGAATGAGTCCACTATTAGGACGATTAAAAAGAGTGAGTCTTCAATCAGAACTAGTTCACAGAGTGGCGCTAGCGCAAGTGTTAAAGTGTTCTACGTGTCACGAAATATAGTGGAGGCGGAATAGGTTCAACTTATCTTTTTTGGTTTATCAAGCTGAAAATTGGTGGAGATATTTTTTGAACAGCCAAAAGCAAAATCCCAAAAATCCCAAAAAATCCCAGTTGGGCAACATGCCGAAATATTTAAACAAAAGGCGCCATCTTGGATTTTCGACCTTGAATCATATTGAACGGTATATCTCCGTATCTAATGGTTATAATGACACTCGGTTTGCTATAAACTACTTACTAAAGTATAAGCTAGACCCATGGCACTTTATATTGAAAGAAAAATGAATAAATATAAAGCTACACACGAAAAACAACTCGGCTTAGGGTAGCTTTAACGGGAAAATCTGCGTTAAATGTCGATTTTCGACCTTTTATTATCCTTAAATCAAAACAAATATCGAAATAGAAGTTGTAGAACACATCAAAAGGCTTCAGAATGTTTTATTATAATCCCCGTAGTCCAAACATTTTAGCTTCTACAAAGCGCCAAACACGCTCGCACACTCAGTAGATGACCTCTAACGCGGAGCGCCTATGTGCGAGTATCCACCAAAACACCGATTATAATGCCGGAAAGAATATTCTTATTCCTAAAAGTAAATAATTTTATTAATAACATATTTAAGCGTTCAATAATTATACCTTAATAAGATAAAATTTAATAAAAGGAATGATAACCCATTAATTTGGACGAATTTTTTTCTTGATGTTTGCGTCCTCGAGCGAGTTTTTTAATTTGGCGAGAATGAGGTAACATATCGAAATGCAGAGTAATGTCGTCTTCTTCTTCCTCAATCATTTCATATAAATCATTCGGATCCGAACCATACCATAATCAAATACCGGATCGTTACCACAGCCGTTTCTTCATTGTCCAAAACCACGCTTTTGCAAATAGAGCACACAACCTCCACTGAAGTAGCCATGCTTATACGTGAATGGCACCCACACCACAAAGAAACATACAGTAACAAAGCACAAGTCACAAACCCAAGCTTACACTAGGCGTTCAAAACTTAAAGGAACGCTAAGAACGACGGACAAACTCACTCTAGAAACTTAAAAAAAACGAATAAATGCAAAATCATGAAACTAAAAGCTGTGCAGCAGTCATTTTCCGGTCTAAACGAGTTCTAGATTCCAAAAATGGAATCATCCTGTGTAGAATTCCTTTCGAATCCCTTCATCCCATTGAATAGGCTTGCTTTGATGATAAGGTGAGAACATTTGCCAGTGAGATCTGTTTTAAGACGTTAAATACCCTCCGCGATAAACACTCCAGATTATCCCAGAAAAAAATACGCAGGATGATTCCACCTGCCGCCGAATTTCCTCAAGACTCCCTCCCACAGAGCATGTATTTTACCCGCGAGTGAAAAACCTATCATACGTTAACTTTTCTGATAACAAAGTTAACCTCCTATCAAAAGGCCTGAATTTTAATTATAGCCATTATAACGGTAACGATTTTAAGAATCTGATAGCTGATTGTGAATATATTTCCAACCATCAAGGGAATGATCGTTCCTTAAAACATAACTTCACCCATACCATCACTTAAAATCTGAAAAATCTAGTGTTGCCTTCTTACTTCCCCGTAAACTTACTTCCCAGAAAACCTTACTTAGCATCATGAATACTGTGGAACGTGAAAATCTCGTTATTTCCAAAGCTGACAATGGAAAGTGCATTGTCATAATAGACAAAAGTAATTACACTCAAAAAGTACAAACCTTCATAGAAGACAACCATATATTGAAAATCAACGACCCTACCAACGAACTAAATAAAAAAGTGAAAGAAATAGTGAAAAAGTGTACAACTGTGCTAAAACCCAAGGATTATTATAAAATAATTCATCCAAATCCTCTTCCTCCACGATTATACGCTCTCTTAAAGTTACATAAACTTGATATCCCCATCCGCCCAGTTATTTCATGTGTTTCCTCCCCAACCCACAAACTGGCCTCTATAGTGAATGAACTTATCTAAAACTTAACCCTGTTTTCACCTAGATATGGTATCTGAAACTCCATCGACCTTGCTAATAGACTAAAAAATTTGAAATTATATACAAACTCAAAAATTGTTTTTTGTTGTTAATAACATATTTACAAACATCCCTAGGAAAGAGGTGTTGTTGCTGTTGGAAAAATCATTGTACGACAAAAACTTGGACAGAAATGTTGTTCACGATATTTTACTGTTGACAGATTTGTGTATTTCGCAGAATTAGTTATTGTTTGAAAAATCTTTTTTTAATCAACCCGATGGTCTAGCGATGGGGTCTCCCCTCTCGCCAATTTTAGCCGAAATATGTTTAGATAATTTTGAGAATAATTTATTTACAAATTCCCAGAATGTGACGAAACCCGTTTTCTTGTGGTTGAGATTATTGAGATATGTAGACGATGTCCTTTGTATTTGGAATGGATCCCACAGATAGTTGAATAGCTATCACACCTAAACCAACAACACACTAAAATCAGATTTTCTTTAGAAATAAAGAATAACAACAATTTGAATTTCGTAGACAAACCCTCTCAAAGAATGCAAATTCAATTGAATTTTCTATCCATCGAAAACCGACTTATACAAACCACACATTTCACGCAACCTCTAATCATCCAGTCACACATAAAAACGCTGCTTTTCATAGTTTTATTCATCGCCTCTTATATATCCCTCTCTCTCCATCAAACTTTTCTCGGGAACTAAAAACCATAAAATGCATGGCTCTCTCCAATGGTTATTCCGAAAAACTTATAGATACCATACTTTCACATGGACAAAGAAAACAAAACATTTTCTGGATATAAGGTAATTTAGGGATATCTCGACACTTGGGAGATCTCGACACTTTTTAAATATTTGCACATTAGTGACGCTGGTTTTGAGTGGGATTTACGGGAACTTTTAGTAGTGAAAGCTAGATGACATAGGGTCTACACGGAAAACACTGTAGAGAACACTTTCCATAAATTGAAGCAGTCACAACGCTCAGAATCCAAATAGGTAAGTCTAAAATACCCTGAAAAGTGTATGCTATAATAATCCATTTCTATTCCGGCGTTGCTTTGTGGAAAACACGGTAATTTAGATGGATTTCGATATGCTTTGTAGTGACCAGGTGCTTTTTAGCTATCCCTCGCAAAATTTCAGTCTGGAAACCAGCCACCCCTACAATTACTGCGACCTGCAGCTTGACCCTGCAACTCGGGGTGATTGCGACACTCTGTAAAGGGGAGAAGTCGACATGTCGAGTTCTCCCTAATCTTTAGTTTTTTATAACTATTAAAGTTCGCACGGTATTTTAGGGTAGTATCTTTACGCGGTTTAGTATGATGTTATTGCACGGTTAATTATAATGCGATCGTATTCATTTATGTAGCAAAAAATGAAAGTGATTATTAGTGGTATATGTCAACATGATATTTTTTAGTATTTTGTTCATGTTGTAGGCGAAAAATATGCCACGAGTGTACGATTATAAAGGGAAGCTCGGGAAATGGGATCCTTGTAGCATGACTAAGGCAATAGAAGAAGTAAAGGAGAGGAATATGCCCCCTGCAACTGCTGCAATAAAATATTGTGTCCCGAGAAACACATTGAGAGCAAGGCTGACCACGGGCAACGTGAGCAATAGACAATTAGGGAAAGGCGCTACGCTGAATCCAGATCTTGAGGAGCAGTTAACACGCTATTTAATTCTTTTGGACTCAAAAAGATATGGGTTGACTGTAAGTGATGTCAGACAGCTTGCATTTAAATTTGCCCTTAAGATGAGGCTGCGTCATAAATTTAATTTGGAAACTAAAATGGCAGGATATGATTGGGTTTACTCATTTTTAGCTAGAAATCCTGCTTTAAGGGTACGTAAGGCTCAAGGTCTGTCATATGCTCGTTCAAAAGGTCTGAATAACGATGGTGTAACAAAATTTTTCAGGAATTTGGGAGCTATGTATGATGAACATGGCTTATGGGAAGAGCCTGACAGAATTTTTAACGCAGATGAAACAGGGCTGCAACTAATTTTTAAACCAGGAAAAGTTATTTCTTCCAAAGGAAAAAGAGATGTGTACCATGCTACAACTGGGGAAAAGGGGTCAACTGTTACAGTAAGGGTGTGCAGGTCAGGCTCTACCCCCCTTCCTCATAATGAAGGGCGTAAGGCAGAGGGATGCTTACTTGAGAGGGATGCCAAATGGGGCTGTTTTGCACATTACTGACTCTGGGTACATGACATCAGAAATGTTTTCACTTTTTATTGATCATTTGGGTAAGTTCAAACCTCCAGGGAAGATTTCGCTAATATTAGATGGACATACATCTCATAGTAAAGATCCACATTCGCTGGATAAGGCAGTGAACATGGGTATTGAAATGGTTTGCCTACCTCCAGGTAGCACTCACAAACTCCAGCCACTTGATATTTCACAATTCAAGAGTTTAAACACTTTTGTAATGAAGCCTGCAGAAACTTTGTGCGCCAGCACTCAGGAAAGGGAATTACCAAAGAAGAATTTGGCGACTTACTAAGAATGGCATGGGATAAATCAGCAACTGCCGGTAATTTTACAAATGGATTTTGGAAATCAGGAATTTATCCGTACAATCCTGTTTTGTCCTTGAGGAAGATGTTTTTGAATACGAAATCACACCATCGCCCGGTGTTGAAGTTAGTGTTACAGATGATTCGGTTCCCTCTTTAAAATTATTTACTTGTAGGAATAAGAATATTCTTTCCGGCATTATAATCGGTGTTTTGGTGGATACTCGCACATAGGCGCTCCGCGTTAGAGGTCATCTACTGAGTGTGCGAGCGTGTTTGGCGCTTTGTAGAAGCTAAAATGTTTGGACTACGGAGATTATAATAAAACATTCTGAAGCCTTTTGATGTGTTCTACAACTTCTATTTCGATATTTGTTTTGATTTAAGGATAATAAAAGGTCGAAAATCGACATTTAACGCAGATTTTCCCGTTAAAGCTACCCTAAGACGAGTTGTTTTTCGTGTGTAGCTTTATATTTATTCATTTTTCTTTCAATATAAAGTGCCATGGGTCTAGTTTATACTTTAATAAGTAGTTTAAAGCAACCCGTGTGTCATTATAACCATTAGATACGGAGATATACCGTTCAATATGATTCAAGGTCGAAAATCCAAGATGGCGACTTTTGTTTAAATATCTTGGCATGTTACCCAACTGGGATTTTTTGGGATTTTTGGGATTTTACTTTTGGCTGTTCAAAAAATATCTCCACCAATTTTCAGCTTGATAAACCAAAAAGGATAAGTTGAGCCTTTTCTTGCCTAAAATGCCTCCACTAAGATGAATTTTCAATGTTATACGAATTATGTATTTCAAAAAATCCTTTATTCGTGTAATATTTAAATCAAACAGAGAAAATTACGAGAAGAAATTAGAAGAATTGTAGAAACACCTGCCGATAGTAATAAATATATAAAAGATTAAACAATCAAAAAACATGGCAATATATATAAATACATCCAATGTAAAATCTCGATAATTCAATTCAAAAACAATACAATACACGATCAAAATAAGATTCTTTATTTATTTTACCTGCTTTTGGTGCTTGTCTCCATTTCCTTTGACTATTCTTTTTAATTTAATTTTGCTAAAGGAAATAAAGCCTGCAGCGGCAAAAATGAACTTTATGTACATTTCTTATGGATATGCTTTGTCTCGTCTGGGATCGAACCAAGGACTAAATGTCATCTTTTTTACAATAGAAACTCTCGTATTTGAATGAAACGTTGTGTTAAAGTTTAAGACCGAGTATTTTTCGAGTTTTGCGGCCACAAACACAAGCAGGTTGCCTTCAGGGCACACCACAAGTAACTTCGTGAAAACATTATTTGTAGATCATCATCATTTCTAGGAACTTCGATTTTTTTTCAGGAAATGTATACACGAGGGTGGTCTGAAAAGTTTCCAACCCCAGATTCTTCTGACATCTTAAGAACGGTTTCAGAAAATATGTCAAGAAATGTTGAAATGTCGGAAACTTTTCAGACCACCCATGTGCATCCTGCGAGTCTAGTTTTAAAAGGCCTAGTTGAAAGTAGATGTAACGTTGGTAATTTATTAAGGATCAACTATTTTCTGTGTATCCAAGCAGAATACATTGCACTTCGCTGATCTACGGATAATGTTTTCACGAAGTTACCTGTGGTGTGCCCTGAAGGCAACCTGCACCTATTCTTCGGATTTACTAATTTGCACATTTTATTCAATTGTTTTAAGTACTTATTAAACGATAAATCACTAACTCTGAATTCCATCTTTGGTATATACTACTCCCACAAAGAAAAAGAGGGGAAAAGTATCATAATCGTGCTGTTTTTTCCATTTACTCCATATGAGAGTATGGTTTCAAAGGGCGAGCTTCAGTACTGCCATCTGGTGGCTGCGGACATTAAGGGCGTCAGCCGATTGTACAGTCAGCATAGGGGAGCTTCTGGGGCGTGATAGTGACACAGCATTTCTGTTGCGTCACTGCACCATCGTCGTCGAATTGCTATCGACTAATAGCTTTAAGAAAAGGCGAAAGTAAACTCCGCTTTAACGTAATTCGGTGACCCTTTCGATTCTAATTTCGCATCGCAACTCAACGACACTCATCCGATAGTAGGGAAGGGCGGGGAAATGGCGTACATTTAAGCGAGATTTATTACAGCTCTTATAATATTCATTATAGAAGCATAGACGCATGATCGAATGTTACTTTGTTTTATTGGCTACCAAATCGTCACCAAACGGCTGGATTATCTGTCTTCATTTTTTTGTAAAAAATTAAAGAAAAGAAATTACACTGTATGGAATTGCCCCAGCGGTTAGGGTAATCCCGTACGGGGTTCTTTGACCTCGTGACAAATTATTAACATAACCTAAAAAACCTTAGCATACACGAATCACCAAGTGTATCCAAAATAAAGCTCATGAACCGTAGATTCTTATGGTTTGGTAGTTACTAGCTAATATGTATAGGCTTCCCACCTTCCTCTCTAATTACTTGAAGCTTAGAAATAGTAACAAATCAAGCGAAAACACTATTTTGTTTTACATAAACCACACCGTTGATAATACAGCAACCACATGTCTCCTTGCGGGGTCTTTTGCTAGGGTGCAGACTCCCCTACCCCCACTAGAACCGGAAAACAACGGCCATACCACGCTGTACGGCTTTGCCCCGCTCTCCCCTACTCTTATTTCACAATTTCAATTAAAAAAAGAAAACAGTAATTCCGTTACACCTCTTTTATTCGGATTTGCAGCGATTGCAGAAAAGGACAATTTCAATACGATTATTCAATTGTTCAAAATTTGATTAGTTTGCTATTTTATCGATGACCCTGAATTGAAATGGCCTAAATATTTTATAATTTTTTGATAATTCAATATTTTATAAATTAAAATAATTAAATACGTGCCTAATAAGGCGCCTGCTGTCGTAACAGTGCGTCCCGTCGCATCGTTGTTGCGATTTTCTCACGGCCCTGGTGGTGGCGGAGTGGTTAACTCACTGTCCCGGGTTCGAATCCCAGATAATCGGATTTTTCCTGTTAGGGTTGTCTGTGTGTGTGATATCAATAAAATGCAAAAAAGGGAATAAAATTAAGAAAAGGGGTCAATTGGAGGAATAGGCTAAAATTCGCCCACAAAAATATTCCTCCAATGCTTCACTCATCGGAATCCAATCCTTCCACTTTTTATAATCACGTAATTTACTATCATACGCATTATATCTATGCTTCCTATATGTTTCTACATGTCTGTTATGTTTATATAATTTAACATGTAATTCACAAAACTTGTTTAAGCTAGTTAGCACTCTACAACTCAATTCCAAATTAGTTATACTTTTGTGTCAGAATTTTATGTTAATACTTTATAACTTGCTCTTTTTTATACATTCTAATGACTTTATTTTTTTCTTGTCTTTTATATAGCTCTTTTATCTACTACCATATTTAAAATTAGTTTTCTATTTGTAGGTTTCGCCGGTTTTTCACACCCCCTTCGTTTGACGGTGTTTTCCTGCAGTGGAAATGTTTTCCTTTGCTCTTAGCTTAGGTTTTTTAATCCACACATTGCCATCTCTCGTTCACGTAACATAATTTATGAATCATGATTTGAACACTCGTATATTTATGATTGACGTAAATATCATTATACTACGTATGTTAATGTATGCACTACCGATTGCAATACTTAATTATTTAATCTAAAAAATGTTTCATCTACTCTTAAATGAAGTTTCCTCAGGCCGTTGTAACGATGTTCCACTGTTGTTGTTATGATTTTCGTGATTTAATCGCTCCTTCAATTCAACTCCTCAAAAAGAATTTCCGAGTCTTCTTTTTAAACTTTTTCCTATAATTCATTTTAAATCTGAAATTCAATCATTTATTTAATTTATAAATTCGTAACCATGCAGATTTAAAATTTTGAACTATTACTTCTAACGTTCATTCATTTATCTCTAAGCACAATTTATTTCCGTTTCGAATGTGTGAATATCAAAGTGTTAATATAATCGATTTAGATTTATCACAGAGAATATATACTTCACTCTATGGAATCATTTCCTTCGATCAAACACCAATTATTATGGATTAAAATGGTTAAATCGAGTCAGATTACATGTAAATAACAATTCGAAATTATCTTTATTTATTACTAATATAGTAAAATGTGTGTTTAAATTTAATCATTTTTACTTTTCTTAAATTTATTTTGTATATTATCAAACGGGGCCAACGAAAATTCGAACACAAACAATGATTGGACCATGGGGGGGAAGCGCCTTCGCCGCCCGCATCTCCGCTCATAACGAGAAATTCTTTCGCGCCCTTGTCTCCGCCAACTCGACCAAGACTTGATGTCGCCGGAATTGACGAAACTAACAATATTCTTAAAAAAGAGCGAGTCCCACCAATCCATCTCGAAAATGTAGAGAATTGGGTCCAACTTTTTAAAAATGCCAGATGTAGCCGGTTGCGCAAATGGCAGGGAAAAAAATTTTAATTAAATGTAGCGCTATAAATGACTTTTTATCGGTGAAAGAAATTTTAACCAATGACAACATTCATTTGTTTACCTACCGACTGGCCTCTGAAAAGAAACATAATTTTATTAAAAGGGATTTACCAATTAATATTTTAACATCTGACATCGAGGAGTCGCTCGTTGAGCAAAATATTGTTTTTAGTAAAGTTATTAAAAACGACTCGAGCCACGAAAAAAGATATTTTAAATAAAATAAATTCCGTCAAACTTCGGCCTCTTCCATTGTTTTTAATAGAATTGAACGACATGATATCGAATTGTTTTTAAATATTGGAATTGTTTGCGGTTTTAAAATTAAAATCGAAAAATTTAAACCCCCGAGCGGGCCTCCTCAATGCCACAGATGCCAGCAATTCGGACATGTCGACAAGGCATGCAATATGCCGGTTAGATGTGTGAAATGTGGTCAAAACCATTTAACCAGAGATTGCAAAAAACTTAGCAAAGAACCGGCCATATGTGCTAATTGTCACGGGGAACACCTGGCTAGCTACTGCGGCTGTCCATTTTATCAATCGCTCAAAAGCAAACTTAAACTGATTAAAGAGAAAGCCAGACTTAAAATCAAAGTGCCGAATAATACGGGATTTCAAATCTCCGCCAACCAGTTCCCGCCGGTAGCGCCGCGGAAAAGCCCGTCCTACGCAGCGGCGGCGGCCGCCGGAACTATTTCTCCCGATCCCATTTCGGATGATATCGAAAGAATGAGAGAAAGCTTGCCTAATAACCTATAAAATAGCCGAAAAAATCCGCAACAATCGATTGAACCCAGCCCCAATGAAGGGAGAAATAAAATTAGGAATTGGATTATGCAGTTGCTTTTAGCAGACGATCGGACCAACGAGGCGAACATGTAATAGAGACTACAAATACGTTTTTAAATGTCGAGTGAAAATATCTTAAATATAGTCGAATGGAATGCCAACGGAATTCTAGCAAAAAGGATTGAATTTGCAAATTTCCTTATCAGAAAAGCAGTTCCTGTAGCATTAATTTGCGAAACTCACTTGACACCCAGCAAACCATTAGAATTCCCTAATTATAATATATTCCACAGCGACGAAAATAAAGCCTATAGAGGCACAGCGATTGCAATCCATAAGAGATTCAAGTCAGATGAAATCGAATTACCTAAATTTAAAAGCATTAAAGCAACGGCGGCGAGAATCAACATCGGAACCATCACTATTAATTTCGTCTTGGTTCATAACCCTCCCATAAGCTATCAAGGTCTGATCTTAAGAAACTTAGAACACGTTTCAGCAACACTTTCACCTTGATTGGAGGGGACTTGAACTCAAAAAATCCCGCGTGGGGCTGCAGAAAAATTAACCCGTCCGGAAAAATCTTATTTAATTTTATTATTGAATCCGATTTTACTATTCATGTCCCTGACGACCCCACACATTTTAGCGGGAGTGCTCGAATTGGTGACATTTTAGATGTTTTTATTTCAACTTTTAGCACTTATGACTTTCAGATAAAAGTTTTAAATGATCTGGCGTCAGATCACCTACCAATCTTTTTATCATTAGACACTAATCTTAGAATAAGTAGCGACGACGATTTTAGAATTTTAAATATTGACAAATTTAGAATTATTTTAAAAGACTCCTTTGACAATTTTAAATTAAATAATATTAAGGATTTAAATGATATTGACACCGAAATAAAACGTTTCAACGTAAAAAACGAACAAAATAAAGATTTTATTATATAATCTCATGATTAGGTCAATTTTAATTTATGCGAACCCGGCAGTACTGCGGCTCCACGACACTTAATAAATTAATCGCGTATGAGAGAAGGACAATAAAAAGAATACTTAGAGTACCCAAATTGACATCAATGAAGGACATTTATCGGGAACATGGGCTCAAGTCGATGGAGACCGTTTTGAAAGAAGCCATCAAGAACTTCCATGAGCGACTTCCGCAGGTAACTTCGGAACTATTCAGGACAATGAGGGACTCCCCAGCGGACGGCAGCCTAAAATACGAAGGCCCAAGTATGGCTCTGGCTAGGTAAATTTCGAACTTATTCAAATTCGCGCGTCCGTATGCGAAGTTTTTAGTACTTCAGGCACCTGCTCCGCGACGCCACCATTGGAGGGAAAATTCGAAGGTGTTTTTCTTGACAACTCCATGAATCATTTATTTATTTATTTATTCAATTTTACCAGGCTACCAGGCTCGTTTCGGTTCGTTTTAACTTCTTAACCTTTGAAAACTCGCACTTACTCGTGCCCAATTCTCAATTTTACCAAAATTTATATATTTTAATATTTTTTAAAAACTTTTTATACTTTTAACTTATAACTATGCATTGGCTTTATTATTTTCAACAATAATAATTATTTATCTACCTATTCAATCACTCAAGACGTATATTTTAACTTTTGACTTCAGAAATCCCTTTTCCGATTTTAAAAATTCAAAAATTCCCGCCGCGGCGCGAAAAATAAAATCCATCATTCGCTTATTTTTAATTTTAAGACAAAAATTAACAATAATGTTTGAAGGACCTAATTAATTTTACCTTTACAAAATTAAAAAACTTTAGGAAAAAGAATTACTTAAAAAAATATTAACCAAAAACAAGATAGTCCACACCTTCCGTTTACGCGATACTCAGAGTTGGTATTCTACTCCTAATCATTCTAACTTTGCGCGGTTATGCTGTCCTACTTTACGAAGAGCAATTCTTTTGCCGCGCAATATTGATATCACAGTTGAGTAGCTTACAGAATCGCGTGATACGTGAAGGATCGTTCTTCCGAGCGGCGCACCTTCCGCAGAAATTAAAAAAACTCCCACGTAGGGAGGCCTTCGGGCAAGGGGCCTGAAACCTTGTCAATCGCCATCATTAAACCTTATAAAGTCATATATAGTGATGCGCTCTGCCGTTACTTTTTGGTATTCGTTACTTTTCAAGTAGGTAGGGATGCCACATCGTCCAAAAAACATCGAGTGGTCGATGTATCGATGTTTATAAAAGTACTCACCACTCACTCATTAAACATCGAAAAAAAACATCGATGTTTCGATGTATCGAGTGTTTTTCTTTTAAGATGGGGTGTACGAAATTCCAGCTAGTTAGGATTGACGACATTATTTTATTAATTAAGAAGACGATGGAAAGAATGGAATCGGAATTCTGGGCATGGTAAAATTAAGGTTTTGGATTAATTCTATATCTCCCTTGATACTGAAGATATCTAGACAAAACTTCCGACATGTTGTAGATAAAGAACAATCCAAAACGAAAATTTTACCCTGGGCATTTCCAAAGCAAGGGAATGGTGACTTTATGAGCGAAGAATATAGAATAATACCTATTGGTGGAAAAAGAGGAAGAAATGTGGTGACTATCAAACTCAAGTACTCAAAAGTTTTTGGGCTCGAATACAGTTACTTTGAGTGAAATATAATTGATTACATTTCAGTGTCAATTTCTTTTCAAAGAAATAGTTGAATACAATTACAAGTAAGTTACTTACGTAATTTACCAAGAGCTTTGGAATGAAATAATCAGCTTTCCAATTTACATTTTTCTTGTCACGTGAACAGCTAAATTTTAATAACCGTTCTTTAAATTTTCATTTCAACCTAACCTTTGAATTTGTTGATGAAATACTTCGGAACAAATTTTTCCTATCATTTGATAGTATCTTTATCAATCTAAAATATGACCCTTATATAATTCCCATACATTTTAAGGCACTTCTTATCACTAGGCTTTAGAATAAAATATAAAGTAATGTTTTTGAAATAATGGTGACAATTAATTTTCTCTTAATAATATAATATTAATCATTTAAACCGAGTCTTAATATACATATTCTTGGAAAGCAAGAAGTTCCTATCGTTTCGATAAGTGCATCAAAAATATAAAGAAATACTACCTCAATCTATTTTAAAGGGCAGATTTTTGCATTGTTTTAGCATCGAACCCAGGATATTTTCTGTAAAGATCATTCATGTTTTCTATAGATCATGACCATATATATATGCTCCTTGAGTTTCGATTCTCTACCAATCCGGGAAGTATTTCTTTTAATCCCGAAAATCAAAGAAATAATTTTAAAGGGGAAAAATCGGGACTTTGGGGCCCTCTGGAATCGAACCCATGAGGTTCAAAATCGCAATTTTTCACGTTATGGCCAATAGGTTGTAAAAATTTCTAGTCACTGACGCAAATGGTTTAGCCTGTGAATTTGTATCCTCTCTATATATATGGATACATGAAAGTATCCGGAGAAGCATCTTCATATATAATAGATAGATAAATGAAACATGAACAATCGAATTTTATAGCATTTAAGGTTATTTTCACTCATAGCATAGTTTTCAAATAGATAGGAATGTTGATGTATTAAAATTTGTATCTTACAAACTTGAAAGCTTCGGCAACGATTGAAATGATCGACAAATGAACGCATAATACGAATTAGGAAATGAATTTTAAGTGTTGTATATCGTACAGGCGTAAAATGAATCGCTGTGTGCGTATCACTCCACCGATGGAGCGATGGTAGTAAACGTAGGAAAACATTTGTCACCCTGTTTTTACCTTTACTTGTTTCCCTACACACGAATGATTGATGGCATAAGGTTCATTTGTATTCTTAAAAAGGCTTGTGATACTCATAAGCAATGCATTTATTGGTCAACCAAAAACATTTGTTGCTACCCGCTCCTCTTCTAAAACATCGGTGCGATGTTGAGTGTTTTGAAAAGCATTCCTTACTACCCGCTCCTCTTCTAAAACATCGGTGCGATTTTGAGTGTTTTGAAAAACATTCGTTCCTACCCGCTCCTATTCTAAAACATCGGTGCGATTTTTAGTGTTTTGAAAAACATTCGTTACCACCCGCTCCTATTCTTAAACATCGGTGCGATTTTGAGTGTTTTGAAAAACATTCGTTACCACCCGCTCCTATTCTAAAACATCGGTGCGATTTTTAGTGTTTTGAAAAACATTCGCTCCTACCCGCTCCTATTCTAAAACATCGGTGCGATTTTTAGTGTTTTGAAAAACATTCGTTCCTACCCGCTCCTATTCTAAAACATCGGTGCGATTTTTAGTGTTTTGAAAAACATTCGTTCCTACCCGCTCCTATTCTAAAACATCGGTGCGATTTTGAGTGTTTTGAAAAACATTCGTTACCACCCGCTCCTATTCTAAAACATCGGTGCGATTTTGAGTGTTTTGAAAAACATTCGTTACCACCCGCTCCTATTCTTAAACATCGGTGCGATTTTGAGTGTTTTGAAAAACATTCCTTACTACCCGCTCCTATTCTAAAACATCGGTGCGATTTTTAGTGTTTTGAAAAACATTCGTTACCACCCGCTCCTATTCTAAAACATCGGTGCGATTTTGAGTGTTTTGAAAAACATTCGTTACCACCCGCTCCTATTCTAAAACATCGGTGCGATTTTGAGTGTTTTGAAAAACATTCGTTACCACCCGCTCCTATTCTAAAACATCGGTGCGATTTTGAGTGTTTTGAAAAACATTCGTTACCACCCGCTCCTATTCTAAAACATCGGTGCGATTTTGAGTGTTTTGAAAAACATTCCTTACTACCCGCTCCTATTCTAAAACATCGCTGCGATTTTGAGTGTTTTGAAAAACATTCGTTACCACCCGCTCCTATTCTAAAACATCGGTGCGAGTTTGAGTGTTTTGATAACATTCGTTACTTCCCAATCCTCTTCTAAAACATCGGTGCGATGTTGAGTGTTTTGATAACATTAGTTACTCCCCGCTCCTCATCTAAAACATCGGTGCGATGTTGAGTGTTTTGAAAACATCGAGTCGATACATCTTCTAGCGGAGCGAGAACCTCCTATCATTTTGATATGTGCATCAAAAAAATAATGAAAAACTAACCCTATGTTTTTTAAATACAAAATTTTTGTATCGTCCTAGCATCGAACCCAGGAGGTTCTCATTAGAAGTCATTCATGTTTTCGATAGATCATGACCATATCTGTAAGCTCCTTCAATTTTGATTTTCTACCTATCCGGGAAGTATTATTTAAAAATTTTCGAAAATCCCCACCATGTATCTTTATGGAGAACATTGTGACTTTGGGGCCTTCTGGAATCGAACCCATGACACTGAGGTTCAAAGTTGGCTTTTTTCTGGAGGTTACACGTTATGGCCACTACGCCGTAAAAATTTCAAGTCAGTGGCACATGGTTAGAAATTTGATCCCCTATGAATATGTGTATATATGAATGTATAGGTACGAGTAAAAGATACTTACATACTGCAAGCATATAAAATGTATTTCTAATCTTTATTCACATTGTAAGTTTTGAGTTTCGATGTCATTGGGATGAGGTATAAAAAATTTAAAAATCATAGCAATTTTTAATTTTTGGAGACGCCTGGCGTCGAACCTAGGACCTATTAGCGGATGCAAATGGGCTACTATAACCTGTTAGGAATGCTAAGTTTGAAGTCCATCTCATACCGGGAAGGTCCTAGTAATAAGACTCCATTATCCCCATCTGAAATACATAGGGCAATGTAAATGGCTTTCTGGGATCGAACCAAGGACGATCAAGGAATGCTAAAACACGTACTTGAAATGAATCTATGATATTTATTTTCATGCCTAGTTTTAAGTTTCTATATTATCAGGAAGAGCTTCAAAAAATTCTTAAACATCCTAACAATTATTAATTTTAGAGGCCCCTAGTGTCGAACCCAGGACTTATTGGTAGCTGTGAACAGACCTTAAGACTTTTTAAGACTTGATTTTATTTATTGCAAAGTTTGAAGTCGATATCATGCCGGGAAGTACCTAAAATTTGTTCCTGTTATCTCCATAAGAAATGCATTGAGGAATGTAAATAAATGAATCGAACCAAGGACAATCAGCGAAACGTTCAACAACGTACATAAACGATATTTACGATCTCTATCTACATGCCGAGTTTCAAGTTTCCATCTTATCGGGAAGTGATTCAAAAAAATCTCAATGTAAATTAAATGGGAGAATATTTGCCCTGACCTAGCGTCGAACCAAGGATAATCTTCGATGATGTCTTAATAGTTTTCATCGGATACGCACGGCCTCCAGCGATACCTCGAATTTCAACACTCTACTTTACCGGAAAGTGCCTCAAAACAATTTTCGAAAATCCCCGCAATGTATCTTTATGGAGAAAATCTAAATCTAAAAATCTCTTCCAAAACATCGGTGCGATGTTGAGTGTTTTGAAAAACATTCGTTACTATCCGCTCCTCTTCTAAAACATCGGTGCGATTTTGAGTGTTTTGAAAAACATTCGTTGCTACCCGCTCCTATTCTAAAACATCGGTGCGATTTTGAGTGTTTTGAAAAACATTCGTTCCTACCCGCTCCTATTCTAAAACATCGGTGCGATTTTGAGTGTTTTGAAAAACATTCGTTCCTACCCGCTCCTATTCTAAAACATCGGGTCGATTTTGAGTGTTTTGAAAAACATTCGTTACTACCTGCTCCTCTTCTAAAACATCGGGTCGATGTTGAGTGTTTTGAAAAACATCGAGTCGATGTTCCACTCATTTTCGTACCACTCGATGTTTCCGATGTATCGGCAAAAAAACATCGAGTAGTCCGATACATCGATGTCGATGTGGCATCCCTACAAGTAGGTACTCCTTACTTGTGGGGCGATCCGGATCCTGTTGATTGTAGAGATAGTGAACGAGTAGTTACCTCGGTGCTTCGGTTCTTAATCGTTGCTTATTCACCGCCGGGATTTCGGATGTCTTAATGAGTAGATACGTTTTCTTTATTTATCCAAAGTCTCATTTGAGATTACCGTAGGAAATTACTGAACAGTAAGCTTAATGGATATTTTTCTTCAGTTTGACTATTTATTTATTTTCAGTGCACAATTATTGATGTGAATTCAGACGCAGTTACGGAGGTTATGACTCGATAATTGATTTAGTGTAAAAATAGGTGCATACTATACTATAATAAGGACTGCTTACACATTGCATTAAATGTTCAAGTTAATGCCCGTTGCATGAACAAAATAGAACTGATTAAATTCTTCTTTCACGCGTACATTTGTGTTTTATCGATGCATTATTAACCGTTAATACAAAAGTACATTAACTTGCACATTATGATGTGTCGTCAAATGCCTTTATGTATGGTAATTAAAATCTTAGGTATTACAGAAACTTGTTTCACCATAAATCAATTTCCCCAGTAAAAATCTTGTCATGATAAAACGCATTTCTCCTCAATGCTTAGGAAAAATACTGTAAACTATGAAAGAATGAACTACTTGTTTTTTAATTGATTATCATTGATATTGCAGTACAAAACTTACATTGAAGACCGTCAATTATATAGATGGATTCACTGAAACGTAAATACAATGCCATAAATGAGAATAATTTTGCTAGATAGCTTACCTCTTGTGTTTTACTTACCCAATAATTATAAGTTCTTTTGTAAAGGCACCAGACTGGAGCAATATTTGGCGAATGGACGTTAAAGTAAAACACCTACGGTATCTATTATATATAGACGCTTCTCCGGATATACCTATATATATATACGAGTAAAATGTAGCTTGCATACTGCAAGCAGATCGACAACACTAATTTCATATCGGCATCATATCGGGACGGTCCTCAAAAGAAAAAAAAAAAAGGATTGAAATTTTTCTTAAAATTCGCTGAAATTCCATCGTCTGGCATCGAAGCCGGGTCTTTACTGTGAACTTACTTTGCAGCACAATAGAACATCACCATCTCTAACTATGTGCGAAAATTCAAGCAGAAATAATGGCTACAACTGCCTCAAAAGACGCTCTAATGTTCACGAATGTAAATGGCTCTCGGGATTCGAACCAAGGACGATTTTGGAAATTTAAAAAACGTTTCAGAAAGTTCTTAATCATCTCAATCTATATGCCAAATTTCAAGTTTCTATATTATTGGGAAAGGTTTCAAAATAATTCCTGAAAATCGGATCAACTTCTGATTGCAGAGACACCTGGTGTCGAACCCAGGACACTTTGATAGCTCTGAATGCATATTTCGATTTGTTAAAGTTTGTTCTTCTATCATGCAAAGTTTGAAGTTGATAGCATGCCGGGAAGTACCTAAAATTTGTTTCCGTTATCTCCGTAAGAAATGCATTGAGGAATTTAAATGGCCCTCTGGGATCGAACCAAGGACCATCAGCGAATATGTAAAATTTGATCCTGAAATTTATTATTGATCTCCAACTCCATGCCAAATTTCAAGTTTCCATGCCATCGGGAAAGGAACCAAAAAAAATCCTAAAAATCGCCACAATGCAATTTAAACGGCCGATTTTTGCCCCGACCTAGCTTCGAACCCAGGATATTTTTCGTAAAACACATTTATGTTTTCGATAGATCATGACCATATATATAGGCTCCATGAGTTTTGATTCGCTATTTATCCGGAAAGTATTTTTTTTTAATTCCCGAAAATCAAAGCAATGCATTTAAACGGGAAAAATCGGGACTTTGGGGCCCTCTGGAATCGAACCCATGACACTGAGGTTCAAAGTCGGATTTTTTCTGGAGGTTACACGTTATGGCCAATATGTCGTAAAAATTTCAAGCCATTGACGCTAGTGGTTTAGCCTGTGACTTTGTATCCTCTCTATATATATATATATACGAGTAAAATGTAGCTTGCATACTGCAAGCAGATCGACAACACTAATTTCATATCGGCATCATATCGGGACGGACATCAAAAGAAAAAAAAAATTCAAAATATTCGTAGAATTCGCTGCAATTTAATCACCTGGCAGCGAACCCCGGTCTTCCTGGTGTACTTACTATGCAGCAAAATAGAAAATTACCATATCAAACTATGTGTGAAAATTCAAGCAAAACTATTAGGTGCAACTACCTCAAACGACGTCCTACTATTCACATACACTCCTTATTTGAGAAATTATAATGTGCTCTGGCATCGAACCCAGGAACAGCATGGTCTTATCTATTTTTTTTCTTAAACAAAGTGTTAATATACATCTTCCATCTAAGCAAGAGCTCCCTTACATATCGATAAATGCATAAAAAAATTATGAAAAGATACCCCATAGTATTATATATGGGTGATATTTTTACCGCCCGGCATCGAACCCGGGTCTTTCAGGCAATACTTTCTATGCAGCACAAAATAAAAACACCATCTCTAACCGCGTATGCAAATTCAAGCAGAAATATTGGTTACAACTGCCTCAAATGACGTCCTACTTTTCCTTTATATTCCTTATGAGAGAAACGTTATTGTGCTCTGGCTTCGAACCCAGGAACAGTACGGTCTTATGAAAATTTTTTTCTAAAACTTATTCGTACCATACATCTTCCAGCCAAGCACGAACATCCTATCATTTCGATAAGTGCATCTAAAAAAATAATGAAAAACGGCTCCCATGTATTTTAAAGGGCAGATCTTTGCATCGTCCTAGCATCGAACCCAGGATAACTTTTGTAAAAGTCATTGATGTTTTCGAAAGTCCAAGACCATAAATATAGGCACCTTGAGTTTTACTTCTCTACCTATCCGGAAAGTATTTTTTTTTAATTCCCGAAAATCACGGCAATGCATTCAAACGGGAAAAATCGGGACTTTGGGGCCCTCTGGAATCGAACCTATGACACTGAGGATCAAAGTCTCTTTTTTCCTGGGGGTTTCACGTTATGGCCAATATGTCATAAAAATTTCAGATCAATGACGCTTGTAGTTTAGGCTGTGAATTTGTATCCTATCTATCTATATAGGTATATATATGAATGAATCCGGAGAAGCATCTATATATCTATCTATTATATATAGATGCTTCTCCGGATTCATTCATGTATATACCTATATAGATAGATAGATAGGATACTAATTCACAGACTAAACCACAAGCGTCATTGACTTGAAATTTCTACGACGTATTGGCCATAACGTGTAACCGTCAGAAAAATTGCGATTTTGATCCTCAGTCTCATGGGTTCGATTCCAGAGGGCCCCAAAGTCCCGATTTTCCCCATAAGATTACATGGCGGGGATTTTCAAAAATTTATTTGAGGCACTTCCCGGAAAAGAAGAGAGTTGAAACTCGAGGGATCGCTGGATGCCGCGCATATCAAAAGGAAACCAAAAAGACTTCTACGAATATTATCCTTGGTTCGATGCTAGGTCGGGGCAAAAATCGGCCGTTTAAAATGCATTGCGGCGATTTTTAAGATTTTTTTTGAACCCTTTTCCGATGGCATAGAAACTTGAAATTCGGCATGGCGTTAGATATCATAATTATATTTCATAATCAAATTTTACAAATTCCCTTATGGTCCTTGGTTCGATCCCAGAGGGCCATTTACATTCCTCAATGCATTTCTTATGGAGATTACGGAAACACATTTTAGGTGCTTCCCGATATTATATCTACTTGAAACTTTGCATAAAATAAGATAAAGGCATTACTAATCAAACTGTGAATTTTGGGCTACCAATGTTTCCTGGTTTCGCCACCAGGTGTCTCTACAATCAGAAGTTGATCCGATTTTTACGAATTATTTTGAAACCTTTCCCAAAAAAATAGAAACTTGAAATTCGGCATATAGATAGAGATCATAAATAACTTTCAGAAACATGTTTTTGATTTCCACGATCGTCCTTGGTTCGAGTCCCAAGAGGCATTTACTTTCGTGAAAAGTAGTACGTCGTTTGAGGCAGTTTCAGCCAATATTTCTGCTTGAATTTTCACACATAGTTAGTGATGGTGATCTTCTGTTGTGCTGCTTAATAGGTTAGCCAGGAAGACCCGGGTTCGATGCCAGACGATTAAAATTGCAGCAAATTTTAAGATTATTTTCAATTTTTTTTTTCTTTTTAAGACCGTCCTGAAAGGTTGCCGACTTTAAATTGGTGTTGTCGATCTGCTTGCAGTATGCAAGCAACATTTTACTCGTAATAGATATATAGATGCTTCTCCGGATTCATTCATGTATATACCTATATAGATAGATAGATAGGATACTAATTCACAGCCTAAACCACAAGCGTGATTGACTTGAAATTTTTACGACGTTTTGGCCAAAACGTGTAACCGCCAGAAAAAATGTGATTTTGAACCTCGGTGCCATGGGTTCGATTCCAGAAGGACCCAAAGTCGCGATTTTCCCCATAAGAATACATGGAGGGGATTTTCCAAAATTTTTTTGAGGCCCTTTCCGGAGAAGGAAAGAATTGAAATTCGAGGGACCGCTAGAAGCCGTGCATATCCAACGAAAATCAAAAAGACATCTTCGAATTTTGTCCATGGTTCGATGCTAGGTCGGTGCAAAAATCGGCCGTTTAAAATGCATTGCGGCGATTTTTAAGATTTTTTTTGGATCCTTTCCCAATAACATGGATACTTGAAACTCGGCACGTCGATAGATATCATGAATATATATCATAATCAAATTTTAGATGTTCGCTGATGGTCCTTGGTTCGATCCCAGAGGGCCATTTGCACTTCTCAATGCATTTCTTACGGAGATAACGGAAACAAAATTAAGGTACTTCCCGGCATGCTATCTACATCAAACTTTGCATGAAAGAAAAGCCAGTCCTTACAAATCAAACTTTGCATTCACAGCTTACAGTATTTCCTGGCTTCGACACCAGGTGTCTCTGCATTCAGAAATTGATCCGATTTTCAGGAATTATTTTCAAACCTTTCCCAACAATATAGAAACTTGAAATTTAGCATATAGATAGAGATCATAAATAACTTTTAGAAACATGTTTTAGATTTCCAAGATCGTCCTTGGTTCGAATCCAGAGAGCCATTTACATTCGTGAAAATTAAAATGTCTTTTGAGGCAGTTGTAGCCAAATATTTCTGCTTAAATTTTCACACATAGTTAGAATCGGTGATCTTCTATTGTGCTGCATAGTAAGTTCACCAGAGAGACCCGGGTTCATTGCCAGACGATGAAATTTCAGCGAATTTGAAGAAATATTTCAATCCTTTTTTTTCTATTAAGGACCGACCCGATATGATGCCGATATAAAATTAGTGTTGTCGATCTGCTTGCAGTATGCAAGCTACATTTTACTCGTATAATAGATATATGAATATATGATATATGAATGAATCCGGAGAAGCATCTATATATAATAGATATATATACATTCATAGGGGATCAAAATTCTAACCATGTTCCACAAGTGCCAATAGCTTGAAATTTTTACGACATATTGGCCATAACGTGTAACCTCCAGGAAAAAGCCGACATTGAACCTCAGTGTCATGGGTTCGATTCCAGAAGGCCCCAAAGTCGCAATTTTCCCCATAAGATTACATGGCGGGGATTTTCGAAAATTTATTTGAGGCACTTCCCGGAAAAGGAGAGAGTTGAAACTCGAGGGATCGCTAGATGCCCCCCATATCTAAAGAAAACCATAAAGGCATCTACGAATATTATCCTAGGTTCGATGCTAGGACGGGGCAAAAATCGGCCGTTTAAAATGCATTGCGGCGATTTTTAAGATTTTTTTTGAACCCTTTTCCGATGGCATAGAAACTTGAAATTCGGCATGGCGTTAGATATCATTTTAATATTTCATAATCAAATTTTATATATTCCCATATGGTCCTTGGTTCGATCCCAGAGGGCCATTTACATTCCTCAATGCATTTCTTATGGAGATTACGGAAACACATTTAAGGTGCTTCCCGATATTATATCTACTTGAAACTTTGCATAAGATAAGATCAAGTCATTACTAATCAAACTGTGAATTCACATCTACCAATGCTTCCTGGTTTCACCACCAGGCGTCTCTACAATCAGTAAATTATCGGATTTTTAAGAATTTTTTGGAACCATTTCCCAATTATATAGAAACTTGAAATTCAGCATACAGATAGAAATTATAGATACGTTTCAGGAACATGTTCTAGATTCCCACGATCGTCCTTGGTTCGAATCCAGAGAGCCATTTACATTCGTGGAAAGTAGAACGTCGTTTAAGGCAGTTGTAGCAAATATTTCTTCTTGAATTTTCACACATAGTTAGATATAGTGATCTTCTATTGTGCCGCTTAGTAAGTTCACCAGGAAGACCCGGGTTCGATGCAAGACGCTAAAATTGAAGCGAATTTTAAAAATATTTTCAATCGTTTTTTTTTCTTTTGAGGACCGTCTCGATATGATGCCGAAATAAAATAATATTACCGATCTGCTTGCAGTATGCAAGCTACATTGCACTCGTATGATATATGAATGAATCCGGAGAAGCATCTATATATAATAGATATATATACATTCATAGGGGATCAAAATTCTAACCATGTTCCACAAGTGCCACTGACTTGAAATCTTTACGACGTTATGGCCATGACGTGTAACCTCCAGGAAAAAGCCGACATTGAACCTCGGTGTCATCGGTTCGATTCTAGAAGGCCCCAAAGTCCCGATTTTCCCCATAAGATTACATGGCGCGGATTTTCGAAATTTTTTTTGAGACACTTCCCGGAAAAGGAGAGAGTTGAAATTCAAGGAACCGCTAGATGCCGTGCATATCTAAAGAAAACCATAAAGACATCTACGAATATTATCCTTGGTTCGATGCTAGGTCGGGGCAAAAATCGGCCGTTTAAAATGCATTGTGGCGATTTTTAAGATTTTTTTTGGACCCTTTTCCGATGGCATAGAAACTTGACATTCCGTATGAGGTTAGATACCATAAAAGTATATCATAATCGAATTTTACATACTCGCTGATGGTCCTTGGTTCGATCCCAGAGGGAAATTTAAATTCCTCATTGCATTTCTTACGGAGATAACGGAAACAAATTTTAGGTACTTCTCGGGAAGATATCGACTTCAAACTTTGCATATAAAAAGATCAAGTCAATACAAATCAAACAGTGCTTTCACAGCTATCAATGATTACTGGGTTCGACACCAGGTGTCTCTGCAATCAGAAGTTGATCCGATTTTTAGGAATTATTTTGAAACCTTTGCCAATAATATAGAAACTTCAAATTCAGCATATAAATAGAGATCATAAATAAAAATCGAAAACATATTTTAGATTTCCAAGATTGTCCTCGGTTCGAATCCAGAGTGCCATTTAAATTCGTAAATATTAGTACGTCTTTTGAGGCAGTTGTAGCCCATATTTCTGCTTGAATTTTCACACATAGTTAGAGATGGTGATCTTCTATCGTGCTGCTTAGTGAGTATCACCAGAAAGACCCGGGTTCGATGCCAGATGATGGAATTTCAGGGAATTTTTAGAAAAATTTCAATCCATGTTTTTCTTTTGATGGCCGTCCCGATATGATGCCGACATGAAATGGGTGTTGTCGATCTGCTTGCAGTATGCGAGCAAAATTTTACTCGTATTTTATACTTTGTACTTATACGTGGAGTAACGAAGTAGAATATTGAACGTTTTTGGCAGAATAACTATGGAAGAGGATTAAGGGCATTTAAAGTAAAATATAAATATTACATAGTCAATTGGGTAAAATTTCGCTTTACTGTCAATTGTAATATGCTCATCTTTTGCAGTATATTATTATGAAACTATGTGAAATAATCTTGCTAGCCATTTTTTTACTGAACTTTACTGTGAGTATAACTTTCAGAAGGCAACTCTAATTTGATTTAATTGTGTGGAGAACTACTTAATGAGTTTTCATCAAACAGGAATAATACTGAATTGATGGCTATAGTGCATTGATGGTTATAAGGCAGCTCTGAGTTAATTTACCCACTCAGCATAGTAAAATCACCTAACAAAACTTGTACTTTTAATTGCAACAACTTGAATTGGTTCTCTTAAATATTATCCCTCCCACAGAAACATCTTCTGAGCCTAGAAGTGGTAAAATTAATTAATTAATTAATTAATTTCTTCGAAAAGAAAAAAATGCGTCCAAATCACCCATACAAAATTAATGGAAATAGTATCAAAGTAGTAGATTCAGTTAAATATCTCGGGATCAACATTACTAATAACTTAAATTGGAGCACGCATATTCGAAAAATCTGCGGCAAAGCAAGTAAAAGGCTTGGCTTTGTAAAGCGTATTGTCGGTAAATGCGACGAAAAGGTGAGAGAGCGATGTTATTTTACCTTGGTCAGACCCCTTCTGGAATATGCGGCAAGTATATGGGATCCGGCGGATGAAACGTGTACTCGCGAACTCGAGAAAGTGCAGCGTAAAGCGGTTCGTTTGGTTAAGAAATGATACGATAAAAAAGCAAGCGTTACAAAAATGCTCTCAGACGTAGGTTGGGAATCCCTGAAAGAAAGGAGATTGGAGGCTAGGCTGCGATTGCTTAATAAATTCAGGGAAACTACATTTTCCAAAGATACAATCGGTATCATGCAACCCCCCTGCTACGTCGGTCGATCCGATAATGACCGTAAGTTAAGAGAAATAGATGCTAGGACGAATCGTTTTAGAGATTCATTCTTTCCGCGAACAATACGTGACAATAATCGAATAAGGAAGTAATTTAGATTCAACTGGTGTTTACACCCCTTGCCACACGCCGAAAGGCGGCTTGCAGGGTATTAATGTAGATGTAGATGTAGAATTATTAGTCAATAATCAGTTTCCTGAGCAATAAAGTTAATTATATTTTCATGTCTTAATTCATGTTAAATACATACTTCAGATCTTAACAGTTATGTTTTTAGTATCTTTAGTTAAGATCTTACAGAAATTATAATCCAATAATCTTAAAACTTCCCAATTTTTGTTTATTTAGGAATATATTATTATTAAATTTCAATCAGGAACTCACTTGTATTGATTTGCATTCTTTTGCATATTTTCATGCATTTTAATGTAAATTAACTTTTGTCATCATTCATTCAATTAAATGTTTGGTACTATGTAAAAAATTTATGAATTAAATACACATTAACGTACAATTTAACAAACTCTGACAAAGTCTACTTTATTGAAGCATAAGGTGAAATGAAATCAGAAAATGGGTCATTCATATCAAGAAATATTTGTGATATGAATGTTTTAAGCACAAGTAGATCTCTTTCTCCTCGTACATAATAATATCAACTTAGTAGCAAATAATTTAAAATTGATTTCATTTTATCATTCAGGCAGAACTAATTTTACCCATTATACATTTAACAAAAACTAAGAGTAGTTTGAGGCAATAAAGGATTTTGAATCAAATGCAACAAATTCACAAACAAATGTCATAACTTAGAACAAAGTGGGTTAAGGAATCCAAATCATTGCAGTAATGTTTTACACAAATGATAGACACATGTTCTCTGCAGTCATTTGTGACATACAAGGAGAATAAAAAGGTTCAAATGTACATGATACAAATACTTAAAGTCTCAGCAAGATAAGGAGAGAGATTTATAATACCATGAAAATCCATCAGCTTAAATATATATAAAAAAATACTGTCTAAAGGTTAAATAATATACATCTTCAAAAGCTATAAATTACCAATTATTTTACATTTATTATAGAATTGAGATCCTGTGGTACCAGTTCAAGATAATAGCATCTTGTTGGAATTAAGAAATACTAATTTTTGAACAGTGCTAGACTTCAGTCGGCTTCTTCTTTCAGAAACAATATGTCCTGCTTTAGAGAATACTCTCTCACTTGGCACAGAAGTTGCTACCACAGCTAAATGTTTTTTTACAAGTTTAGATAATCTAGGGTAAATTTTTTTCTTGCCTCCCACCACACCAAAGGATTTTCCCTCCTTGATATCAATGGTTCCTCTTTGTATTGCCTTAGCTCTATCACAGCTGATGATTTTGGAGTGACCTTTATTGATGAGGCCCTACTGTCAAAATCTTCCCATATAATGCTACCTTCTGTTGCGATTGTGGCATTGTCCTCTGATGTGTCACCACCAACTTCCCTTTCACGAGTGACAATTAGGGCCTCAACATCAGTTCTAATTTTCTCTGTATCCATATTCCATGATTCCTCATCTGGAAAGCATTCCTCTTGAATCGAGGATCTAGAAATGAAGCCTTTGAAAGAACTAAATTTTGCTCAATTCTATGAAAACGAAGCAACATTGCCTTCAAAAGAGCTTCCAACAGCTGCAATGCTGCATCTTTTTTAAGAGTTAATTTCAAACGATTAAGTGCTGTCATTAAGCCTCGAGCAATAATTATCACCTTCGACACTGACATTGTCTTTTCACTACTCAACTCTACTGTTATTTCTTCAAAGGGCTTCAGCACATCTCCCTTAATACCTCCCATTCCTGACTTGATAAGCACTCCACAGGGTTGTGCAACATCCCTAGAGTTGCTTCCACAGCTTCCTGAATTTGGCACATGTGCTGGAACATGTGATATGTTGAATTCCACCTGGTGACAACATCCATTTTCAACTTTAATGGCTGCATTTCTTTTGATATTTGCTGTTGCAGCAAAATGAGTTTTTCATTCGCCTGAGTGCTTCTGTGGAAATAATCCACTATTCCCTTAACTTTGTGGTGCAAATTTTTTATAGTATTTAAGCCACTCTGCACCACAAGATTAATTGTGTGGGCGAAGCAAGGCAAGTGAGCCCACCCTGTTGCTCGAACAGCTGCTTTGATATTTGGTGCATTATCTGTTACCACTGCATATATTTTCTGGTCTATTTCCCATTGATTAATTATCTTTTTAATTTCTAATGCCAGATTTTCCCCTGTATGTCTCCCATCTATTTTCATACAATTCAGTAGGGCAGAATATGTCTCCCAATTTCTTGTAATGAAATGTGCTGTTACAGATAAATATGCCTCATTGGCTATGGATGTCCATCCATCAGTTGTCAGAGTTATAACCTCAGCTGCGGACAAGTGCATTTTCAATGTCTCGACTGCACTTTCGAACTATTGGGGCATTAATGTCAGCATAGTACGGCTTGGCAGCTGATATGATGGTTCTAGCCCTGCCATAAGTGTTTTGAAACCTTCATCCTCCACTATTGAAAATGGTTGCAAGTCCTTCACAATCGAATTTAAAATCAAATTATTGATAATTTTCTGTTGACTAATTGACATTGGGCGAACAGCAAAATTGGAGATGGTTGATTGCCGGAGAGAACTGGAGGATGATGACTTAGCATGACTACTCACTGTGTCTTCTGGTGATTGGCTTTCTGCTGGCAAAGATACAACATTAGGTGGGCAATCAGGAATGGATGAACCTTCGCTGCTTGGGACTCTTGAGGCTGTGCTTGTTGGGTTGATGCTTCTGTCTTCTATTATTACAGTGGGATGCTTTGCGTTCAGATGTTTCCGCAAATTTGAGGTGGTTCCATCTTTGTAGGAGAGAGTTGCCTTGCAAATATCACACTTTGCTTTCTCTCCAGACAAAGACGTAAAATGAAGCCATATGGCACTTCTTTTCTGTCCAATTCTTCCCTCCTTATCTTGACAGGTGAAACTAAAAAGTATCAATATTGTTGGCACTGGAAACTCAACAATTGTCTGAACTCACAATGAAGGACTGAACTCACAAGGATTGACTGAACAACTGATCTCTGAGATTTGTGTCCCTCTAAGGGTTCCTTTAAATTGGGGGGCAGTGCTTTAGTGGGTGGGGTTGAGTGGAGAAGGGAATGTGTGGGGGAAAGATGCTTCTAGAGAAGAAAGAAATTCTTGGACTCGGGGTTATGGAGAATGTCATTTTCCTCAAGGAGTGCAATGAATCACTTTGTTTTTTTTCAGCTAAATATTCTTAAAGAATACGTAATGAAAAAGATACAATGTTATTCATTTCATTTAATAGCTTTCCATACCCTAAATCCTGAACAACATTCTCGAGGCGTGCTTAAATAGTTGCCTATCATATTCTCCATAAATATTCGTCTCTATAAAATATATCACCCGCTTCCTCAGATGTGATGAGATATTTACGCCGTTAAAACTATTTTTGCTACGGCAAAGATTTACTTTGGGGATTTCATGCAAAATTTATTGCACGAAAATAGAGAAAGGGGGCGATTTTCCTTGCAGTCGTTCTTGTCTTTTGATATTTTTTGCGCTTCTTAAAACAGCGCATTTTCTGATGAATTTCAATGTGCATTACATGTAGGTACCTAGTAAAACGGTTTCAAGAAACGGGATACAGTTAAAAAATCTGGAGATATTCATTCTCACCTCTTTGACAGGGTTATGTTCTGAAGGGGAGGAATCTCTCCCATGAAACACAGGGGTGAAAACTGACCCTTGTCTGACGTCCACTCAAAATAGCTTGTTTAGTCTAGAAGTTTTCTTCGTTTCTTTACATCAAAAGGAAATACTTAAAAAATGTCTTAGAGGTTGATATTTTTACATTATAAGCTAAGGTTTGCTTCCCAATACTTAAATCTGAATTTTTCATAAGGATATCAAAACTTTCCGTAAATAAATCGCATATTCTTGAACAAGCATTTCAACTTCGTGTCCCGTATAACTGATAATAAGAAAAACAGTATCTAGGAGAGTATAAGTCACCATCTAAACAGGCTGTAGGCCTCCACGTAATATAAGGAGGTTGAGATGTAAAATTTTTCAATGCTTTTGAACGAAATGGTAATGTGAAGTTATGTATGTAGTTGAGTTTTGAACAGTTTCGTGAAAAACATGATACACATTCGGGATCTCGTTTAACACATGCATCGTAATTTATAAACTGAATGTGTTGCAATAACAAAAGTTAAAGTGATTTAATATACATCAGGGAGGGATCCAGGGGGGTGGTCCTGGGGGTCCGGACCCCCCCCCGAAATTTCACTTGTGCCTATTTTTCGAAAATGAAACTTGAATAATGCAAATAAAACTCAATTTAATAAGCAGTCACTAGCGAAAAAAATCGAGTTTGTCTAACACAATTTTAACGTCACGTTTTGTGAAAGCCGAAATATCTTCTATTTTTAAATTTTTCGATCGGACCCCCCAAAATTGTTTTCTAGATCCGTACCTGATATACATTAATACATTTATAGAAGGGCTCCCGGATAGAGAAGTGGGCTACGCGTTCTACTGCTGATGAGTACCCGGTTCGAGCTAATGCACGAAGCACTTTTACTACCACTTCTATAAAATGTATCCTTAGGGCGAGCCTCAGGGTAAGGGAAAATAATCCAGTTATCTTTTATGCATAGACGTTTCTCTGGATTCATTCATGTATTAATTCATATATATATTTGAAGATATCAAAATTTCGAAGAAGCAAATATTTTGTAAATATCTTCAAATACCTGAAATAAAAAGTGATAAATAAATAAATATATATATATATTACAAATCCGATGTTCTTTATCACTTTATTTCAGGTATTTGAAGATATTTACAAAATATTTGCTTCTTCGAAATTTTGATGAAAGATGAATACAAATGGTTAACTAGTACTTGTTTCAACATTATGAGCATATAATTTAGAGATACCCCAGTTTAAATTTTCTGTTTTGACGTGCACTCGTCTATGCTGGATTTGTTAACACAATGTAAAATAATACAGACTCATTTAATAAACAATAATAGAGACAAAGACGACACCGATAGCAGTGAACGAAAAAATATTTCGGTTCTCAACTCGAATCCAGTGGTTTCGAGACTCATGGATTGAGGGGAAGTAATACTCGTTCTTCGAATCCAACGGATCCGAAGCATTGAGGGGAAGGAGTACTCGCTTAGTTACTTCCGTTACTTCGAATCCCAGAGATCCGAAGGAATCGAGTACCCGTTCCCTCTACCAGTTACTCGCGAACAGTTGACTAACGAGTAACGAGTATTTCTGAAAACGGGTACTCGTTACTTCGGATCCGGAAGTGTAACGAGTATCAAAGTAACGATTAGTTACTATTCGCCCATCACTAGTCATATACATTACGAAACTTATTGAGCCATACTTGTGGGTAAAATTACTTCTTAATTGGGCGCCACAACCAATAGTATCAAAAACGTTGGCGACATGGTCACCGGAATCCACCCGGATGATTACCTGAGAGCTTTTAACCCAAGCTATTCACCAGGAAAGCCTCAAGTCTCGTTGTGTATATATTTATCTAAGCGATGTAAGTAACTCCCGTAAGAAATGCACGGGAGAAATCTTCGAACATTAATTTTGTGCACTTCCCGAGATGGGATAGGATTATTAATTAATGGGAGTCTATTTAAAGGTCCAATGGAGTGTTACGTTATTAAAGGTTCAATGGAGTGTTAGTGTTAATATTTATTCCGTCCAGAGTATCCTTGGTTCGACTCTGGTCGACTCGAATCGTCTCTCTCATAAGAAATGCACGTAAGGTTCGTTTTGATCGATTGCAGACATTTTTTCTTTTGAAGAATTAAATCAGAAATAATGGTCGTAAGAAATCGACATGAACACCAAAAGAAAGGAAATTGAACAAAGTTTTTTCACAGTTTATTGATATTTTTTCTGAGAGTTGGGGAAGTATAGTTTTGTCTACAATGTAATGTAGAAACGTATGTTTTCTCTAATTAAATAGCATAATGAACTACGTTTGCTATTATTAGTATTTATTATATGTTTGTCTTTGCAGTTAAACTTTATTTTGGCTCAAACACAGGGGTCAGGAAAACAATTGGGTTTCATGTTATCTCATTGATTTAAACGTACATACAAAACGTTGCAAGCAGGGTTAATTTCTTTTGCAGAATTTAATTAAAGATTATCGGTCTAAAATTATCGAGACAAGCACCAAAAGAATTTAATAAACAATATTATTACGGTGATGGAATATCGGTAAAGATTCGAAATTACGATAAAAGAGAGAATTTGGGAATTTAATTTCTCGCGGTTCCCGATGACGTAGACATTTTAAACTCTTGCGATTCATTAGAGTGACAATGAACGATTAATTAGTGATATGTTTGTGCCTAAAGTGTCATTGGTTCGACTCCCGTCGGCTCGGTGACTTTCCAATAGGAAATGTAAGTGGAGTTCTTTCTTCTGTTTGCAGGCTAATTTTAATATACAGATTTAAATAAGAAATAATGGTCGTACGAAGTCGAGGTGAGCACCAAAAGAAGGGAAATTATTTGAATATTCTTATTTAGGTCGTCTTATACACTTATTGAATCGAAATAAAGATAAATATGTCGAAAGAAACGAAAATTACTTAATACGCATTATCAAAAACAGTAGGTTTACTTCTTCCGTAAGAAATGCATGTAAAGTTCGTTTTTCTGCTTGCAGGCTTTTTTATTTTGCAATTTTAAATTAGAAATAATGGTCGTACGAAGTCGAGACAAATACCAAAAGAAAGGAAATAGAACAGAGATTCTTATTTTGGCCTTTTTATAAATCGAAAATCGCTTTTTAGTCGAAATTACGAGTATTATAGCAAAATAGTCGAAAATTACGTGAAATGTCGCCGTGGTAAACAATCAGTCCCTTGACGACCACGGTGATTGTTGAATGCGAGCTCTCGCGTTAATTAAAGCAAAATTAACGGTATGCGAGCAATCTCAACTAGTCCTAAGCGTAGATAAGCGCAATGACAGCGCATTTTAAGCAGTTTAGTTGAGTGCAATCCAGCGGTGATCGTCTTATGAAGGAGGGAATTTTAAAAAGTGTTCAGAGTTGCTTTAAATGGAAGGGCGATAATCGCGCTTGAATATTTATGACAAAAGAAGAGCAAAAAGCGAAACAGCTGAAGGTGCGAGGGCGGAGAAAAAATAGCGATGTCCTTCATTTTTGTTCCTTTGTTACAAACGAGCTTGTTTCTACTTGCAGATGAAGCAGAGCTTACGTAGCGTCGAAAGTGTTTGTACTGAAAGTACGTAGTTACTATGTACCAATCTATAGGTATATATAGATGTCGGGAGTAGGGGCAAGAAGAGCGGACTCAAGCGGCTGCAGAATCTTGTCGTTCGAAGCTGCGTCAGCCGCGATGATAATGTACCCCTTCGTGGGAGCTGTGTCAGCTACGACTGATAGTGCACCCCTTCTTCCGACTACCCCTTGCACCCAAAAATGGTATAAAAGGCAACGCCCAGAAAGGGCTAGGACCCACTCCTTTAACCTCACGGCCTGCGGCAGCCTCACGGCGGGACGCGGCACTCCTTTAACCTCACGGCCTGCGGCAGCCTTACGGCGGGACGCGGCATATCACCATAAAACGCACGGCCTGCGGCAGCCTCACGGCGGGACGCGGCACTCCTTTAAACTCACGGCCTGCGGCAGCCTTACGGCGGGACGCGGCAATAACAGCTAAACCATAAGCGGGATCCCATTATTAAAGGTGAACAATAAAAGTCATTAAACGGGAACTTAAAATGAGTTGTTTCTATCTTTACCCAATGTCGCTACGACATTAAATGGTGTCAGGTGTTTTCAAGCGGTACGAACTCAAAACTTCATTCAATCCTTTTCATGTTCTTATGAATTCATTTGCTCCCGTTCGTGTTTTTAAGTGGTACGATCTCAAATCTTCATTGGCTTCTGTTCATTCATTTGCTCCCGTTCATGTTCCGATGGTAGGAACTCAATCTTTCACTCGCTCCTGTTCATTTTTGTTTCTTTTTTGGGTTTCTACTGTGTGATGCGGTCTTTTCTTTCAAGGGAATGCAGTTCTACAAAAAAGTTCATTAATTTTTATGCTACAATTCGATCTTTGATACGTGGAATAATCATTCATTATAAAATCATCAGCTTTCCGATGATTCAACTCAGGTAATTTGCTGTTCCGCTAAATTTATATTTTCCATTTGTCATTGGAGATTTAAACTTATTTATGTATCATTTCCTCGTTCAGCTATTTCGTTGAGGATTCAGTCCCGCAACCATTGCTGTTTTGTCTAAGTTCTCGTCATCTTCTCTCTTACTGCGATCTTTGTGTTTACTCCGTTATCTACTCTCCTCTCGTCATGGCCTTCCACCCCCTTGGTTCGTCATCCGCCTCATACTCGAACCCCTTCTGGCGGCCCGATAACTCGGACTCGCCTCACGGTGTTGTTTATGCTGCACGTCCGCATATCTCTTCCGATAGCCCCAGCCTGTCTCTCTCTCTCTTCAGAGAAGTGCTGTCTCGAATCCATTTCTAAATTTCGATGACTTTTCCCCTATCAATTATTACTTACGTTAATTTGTACCACGAGAAAAAACGTCGTTGCAATTTATATGATCTATCCAAATCATTGGTACCATTACCTGCCGACCTTGTTCTTTTGCATTGCATACGCCGCGTTATCATTTTGTTAATATTTTTGAAGCTTCTGTTAAGTTCCGTATCATCATGGCTAAAGAAAATTGGAATCCTTTCTCTTGCTTCACAGAACCTCTCGATTCGATAGAAACGTCTGGCAACATTTTCACAAATTCATTTTTTGACCCCTTAAAATCAAACCCTCCCCATTCTTCCAGCGATATTGGGCAATTAGTTAATCTAATACCATATTTTGATGACGGAAATGGAACTTCCGTGGAAAGATTTATTGAATGTATTCAATTAACTAGATTTTTAGGTTCTTGGACAGAACAACAAGCACTATGCATTGCGCGACTGCGATTGAGAGGCTCTGCGGCGGAATTCGTACAATATAATCCTGAAATTTTAGAAACCTTCGAGAAATTTTCCAGGTTTATTAAACTTAGATTTGCTCCAAAAATTCCCCTTGTTGCTCTCGAACGAATGTTTGTTAATTGTGTTCAAGGATCTCAGGAATCAGTTCTAGAGTGTTTAACTAGACTTCGAAAACTAGCAGCACAGCTTCAGGAATCTTATCACGCATTATTTCCGGATGCCGCAACATTATCGATGGAGAACCGAACCTTGTCGCAATCCCTGTTTGGTATGCGAGAGGAAATTGGCCGTTTTGTTTTGGTCAAAAAACCAAAAAATCTATTGGAAGCAGTAGAATTTGCAGTGAAAGAGGAGGCAATTCTGAGTAATTACAGTAGTAAAAATGACGATAATCGGGGTTTTCTTCAGACAGAAATTTTACAGATCGATCCATCATCTTCACAAAGTTCATCTCCTACTCCAATTCTTGCCGAAAAAATTAATTTTGTCGAGTCTCAGCTAAGTTCTCCTAGCTTGTCGGTTCCGAGGAGCAATGCAAGTACCAATTGCAATCGAAGTTCGAGGCGGTTTGCCGCAAAAGTTCCTGCATTACTAAAAAGGTGTTATAATTGTGGAAAAAAGGGACACCTGAAGAGAAATTGCAGAAACATTAGATTTCCTGAGGCCCAAAACTGCGAGCACCGAGCCTCAGTGAGGCATTATCCTAGAGATCTGTCATTTCCGAGACGGTCGACGAGTGATGAGCAGTCAACGCACCCCAGAGCACGGGCGTACCTTCCTCCGAAAAATGGTGGCAAGAAGCAACTGTTTCATTGCAGAGGAGAAGGAGAACATTACCGTAGAGAGGGTCTCGAACTCCGAAAACCTGTGGAGGCCGAGAATGTAAATGTTTATTCAGCCGTTCATCCAGGGAAGAAGATCGGCGGGGAGAAGATGGGCAACAGAGACCAGGTGCGGCCTAAACAAGCAATGACTTCCACGGAGCCGCGGTTATCGACACCGAATCATCCGAAAACCAGAGGAAGGCGATTCGAGCGGAGAGTGGGCAACGATCTGGTAACAAAAGGGGTCTGCGTTAAGAAAACGTATACTGGAGTAAGAGAGAAGGCCAGGCCCATAGAGCACTCCATGGATGATGTGAAGATATCGTGGGTGTCTAGCAGAGAAGCTGATTTCAGGGATTGCACTGCTGGAGTACCAACATCATCGCATTTCCAGGAGAAAGCAGACCACGGGGTTAAGGAGGTGGTGCCAGAACCAAAGCTAATCAATGCTGAGGGAGCCAGTGGAGGAGAACTAGAATCAAGCGGGAAGGCTCTAATTTGTTCCAGTCAGAGGTCCGCTGCCAAGAGGGCAAAACCTCACGACTGTTTCGAAGTGATGGTTCTACTATTTTTGCTAGTTCTCCAAAACCTGCAAAGCAAACATTTGGAGCAGGAAAGTCCTCGCGAAAGAGATAAGATATCCATTGGAGTGCCGATGCAGCAATGGTCCCGGGATGCAGAAGCGATGGACGAGATTTACAAGGTGAAACGGAGCCACCCGCATGTTTCCTTGCTGCAGTAGGGTTAGCAGCCCAGAGGAAGTTAGCCGTTCTGAGGGAGCGACGGCCTCGAGATGCAGTAACAGAGGAGCGGATCATGGGAGTGCCAGAGGAAGCAGACAGAATGATCTTTCGGCCAGTCCTCAGGCAGCAGTAGCAGTGACTCCGGTGCCAGCTGTGATGAACCTGTTCAGCATTTCCCAGCCACGAGAAAGGGCGACGAACGTGATCAACCCAGTGACGTTCCCTTGTTTCCCTGACAGCAGAGTTAAGTTTTAACCCAAGTGCAGCTTTATTTTTTAGAATCCCCCAGTGTGCTAACCTGTGTAAGTTACGATAATTTGTGTTTAAAAAGGAATTTTTGTCATGTTGCAGTGACTACTTATTGTGTTAGTGTTTCTGTGTAATTGACTAGGTTAAATATTTTTTTCCCTTCCGTGAATATGCCTAAATTATTTGTACGTATGAAATTGGCCCGATTGGTCACAAAAATAAATGGTTGGACGGTACTAACTTCGGAACAATGTATTTTCTGCTTAAACAAAGCAATTGTAAAGATTTTAGTTAAAAAAACTAAATGTGTTATTATATATTTAGGTGGTGACAACTGTAAAGTGTATCTCCCCCTATTCTCTGTCCTGGACCAAACAAGTGTAGCGTGTGACAATGCTTACTGTGAATAACTGTGAAAGTGCTGGCAGGACAAGAACCACGATTCTCAAAAGTTTATTTTTATTTTTTTCTATTTTTTTTTGTCTTTTGTGGTATTTTACTGGGATTTTTTTTGTTTGATTTTATTATTATGATTTAATACTTGTATGTACACAAAAATGGGATCCCCGACAATCGTTCCTTTCCGCAACCACGAGGTTTTAACTGCCACCGGGGTGATGTCGGGAGTAGGGGCAAGAAGAGCGGACTCAAGCGGCTGCCGAATCTTGTCGTTCGAAGCTGCGTCAGCCGCGATGATAATGTACCCCTTCGTGGGAGCTGTGTCAGCTACGACTGATAGTGCACCCCTTCTTCCGACTACCCCTTGCACCCAAAAATGGTATAAAAGGCAACGCCCAGAAAGGGCTAGGACCCACTCCTTTAACCTCACGGCCTGCGGCAGCCTCACGGCGGGACGCGGCATTCCTTTAACCTCACGGCCTGCGGCAGCCTTACGGCGGGACGCGGCATATCACCATAAAACGCACGGCCTGCGGCAGCCTCACGGCGGGACGCGGCACTCCTTTAAACTCACGGCCTGCGGCAGCCTTACGGTGGGACGCGGCAATAACAGCTAAACCATAAGCGGGATCCCATTATTAAAGGTGAACAATAAAAGTCATTAAACGGGAACTTAAAATGAGTTGTTTCTATCTTTACCTAATGTCGCTACGAAATAGAATCGAAATTCTGTTGGTGTGTTTGTCTTGGATTGGAGGCCACACCGTTCGTCCAGGAGAAGCAACTAGTGCCTCCGTGGCTCCCACAAAGACGAGAGCTTCATTAAACGTCGCAATAGAGATCGAATTACGTAAAATAAAATGCGTCACGGCTGTTTTTTATATCTTCACCACATTATGTGTAAATACGAAAAAAATTCCGTTCATTTAAGAGAAATCATCTGAAACATGTGGCACTTACCATCACAGCTATGAGATGACGAAACAGATAGTAACTACTTTACGTTATTACTCGATTGGGGTCAATATTACCCCAAAATTCTCTGAATTTCTAAAACCTCTTTAAATGTTCATTCATGTTGTTCAATTTATCAAATTCATAAATCATCATTATTTAAAAAAATAAATGTTAACTTTTTTAACCAAATTTCTTTTTCCTTTTATAATAAATTTCAAAAAATGTTTAAACATGTAACAAAATTGCATTAACTTATATAATTGATATATTTCCTATTTATAGCTAACATAACAGTTGCAAAAATTTGGAGTATGTAAAAGAGGGTTTATAACAGAAAACTCCCGTTTATCCGGAATGATGGCGCGCCGTTCGAATTACGAAAATTTCGGATAAACCGAAGTTCCCGTGATTAACGTGCATTTATTTGAGACTTGAACGATTTAGCATTTCCTTCGCTAGATGGACTTACAGCGATACTCCCAAAAACAGAATTATTTATAAAATGTTTTAGCTGGTTAGTGCTACACAAGACGAGAAAAACGGAAGCGAAAGTCGTAGATTCTGCACTTTCCTTCCTTTATTCACAGTTAAATGAAAACTGTCAAAGTACGTAACGTGTAATTAGGTATGCTATGCAGAAAAACTATGCTGAAATTAATTTAGAGCTGTAAACACAAGACAGAATACAAAGCGGCGAAATTCGTAGATTGGGGCGCCACTTGTACGACGCGCGCTCTCTATTTGGGGCTCGAAAACTACTGCGCTGATCTAATCGATATCTTACGAAAATCACAGTTTAAGTCTGATAATGTATTGATAATAAAATCAAAACAATACAAAAATACGAAGGCTCCCTAATCACCTGCGATGACCGAAAAAAAGGCCAAAATGTTGAAAAATATCAACTTTAAGGGCAATGCTCACGTCTTTCCGTTTTCCGATTTAAATAATATTTTACACATTTTATTTTCCGACCCTATGGAACAACATTATGGGGTATCCCAAATATTCGCTAAAATGGGTTCAGGAAGCGAAAATGTTACTTTCCCTACGGGTTTAACTAAAGTACTAAGTAAATTTTAGTTTTCAAGTACAAAAATGTTAAGTTTAGAATGTTAATTAACAGTATAAAAAATATACCTGTCAAGCAACATTTACGCCTCCGGGATATGCAGTAAAACTATCATTCTTTTTGCAAAATTAAGGTCTTAATTGTTGACTATTTCATACACTTACAGTCTAGAATTTCCGAAGGAGAATATGGAGTTCCACAAAGTGACAGCTAACTCTATTAATTATAGTCTACTATTTCATTTAGAGATGTCTTAAAACATACAAATAAAAGTATTCCGAATGATGTAATATTATTACATTGTAAACTAAACATTTTTGTACTTGAAATACATTTTTTTTGTAATTATGTTTAAAAAAAATAAAACCTATTTTTTTGAAAAGAAAATCAATCTTTAGGCCCGTTGCGGGAGACCTGAATATCTTTTGAATTCGACTAAAATTCTTTTGGGTAAACATGTGATACATTTTAATCGACTTAAAATTTTGAATTTCCAAAAATAATTTTCTTGTAACGATTATAAAATTAAAAGATTGACAAATTTAGGAAAAGTACAATAGAGAATTGTTAAAGATATTTACCATTATATTGAAGGCTCTGTAATGCCGCCCTCCAGATGGGCGAGGGTTCGCTTAGGAAATAGCAGGGAACAGAGAAGAAATCATTGGCATCAGAACGCTTTTTATTTACTTCCATAAACTACATCTCGCGATCGCGTCCCTTCATCCACCGCCCGTGCCTCGTGTCATCTCGTCTCTCCCCCATCCCCCCGTCCTCCCAAGCCTTCGTCAGTAGTCAGCTTGTATTCTCCCATGTGTGCAGCTTCTCACGCCATAAAGATGCTACCTGAGAAGACGAAGGGGCGGGGAATGCTGACGAGCCCTGCAAGAGGCAGGGTAGCACAACCTGACACTTACACCATCCCCCACCAAAATTAGAGTTGCAGTATAAACTGCAACTCAACAATTATCAATGCATCCACAATCAACCACATCAGCACATCAATACAATTAATTACAATAAGAAGTAACAAATAAATGTAAAATATGTTCTGCAATATTAACTGCTTTCAGCATCTACTTCAACACTAAATTTTTGCTAAACTCTAACCCACGAAAGCACGTATTTACTATATAAAATCTACTAAGTGCAACTCACTCCGGACTATCTTCTTCAATCACTACCCGCACATTCTTGGCATCTATTGCCTTAGGCTTATGCACTCGATTTTGAACAATTTGGCACTTACTCGCAATCCACTTTAGCCACCGAAATATAAGTGTAATACATACTACTGCTCCAGCAATTCCCCCACCGACATTAATATGTAAGTTCATTGATGCTGCCGATTTTCTGCGAGCACCAATCCTGTACACCACTTTCCTGAAATCAATTCCCTTCCCAGATTCCCTCATGTCTTCCTCTATTTCTACCTTCACCTTCTCTAAAATAAATTTTAATTTCTTATATTCATCCCGCACATCTTTTAAATAAAAATTGATCACAATAGTCCAAACATGCTCCGTTTACATCACATCCTTTTCCCTCTCAAATACAATTCCATTACTCAGAGGCAAAATACTTTGTTCTCTTACTAATTCTAAAAGGCTTAAAATTAACAAACACACGCACAATTTCCTCGTGGTTCCTAAATCTTCTCTTCCGTCAACGAACCTGGATCTGTGGTGCAAACACTATCGGAAGCCGAGGGGGAAGACACGTTTGGGTTCCCTCGGGTTCTTACAAGGGAACATTACGCGTTGTGTGAAAGGGTTCTTCATAATACTTTTAGGGAAGGCTCTAGTGTAAATAATAATAACAATTGTGAAACCTAAGCGACTAACTTTCGGTAATTTTTAAGAAATAAGCGTTTAAAAATCAGCGTCGGATTTCATTGCTCATTGTTATGTATGCGTACATACCTCAGTATGAAGTTAGCCGTGGTGTAGTGGATCGAGCCCGGCAGTAGAGTCGTCGTTCTTAGGTTCGATTCCGTTGGCGGTCAGAATTTCACTTTTCTTTTTTGCTCGTAAAAGTCTTTATCTTTCGTTAGTAATTTATTGATCTTCATGCCGCATTCAAGAACAACTTTTTGTGATTATTTTCGCTACCTTCGATCATTATAGGATGAATATTACTATTGCATGATATACTACATATTGCTAAATGCATAGCTATCCTTCATCCTAATTTCCGCAACATCTCTCCGAATATATTTGATGTAGTGGAGCTATAAAAAGCATTTACTATTTGAGTAAATTATGATAATTATCGATCTACCAAAAATGTAATTCAATTTTTCAAATCTAGTTCAAATTCATCATAAACGTCTTTCCTAATATACTAAAGGGAACAAAAATTACAGAAGCAAATTATCCAAAATTGATATTGAAAATAAATGCACAAAAATTTTGAGAACTGCCGAGGAATTTCGACTTTTCAGGGAAGGACTATAAACTCTCCCTCTGATAGGGAAAACCCATGCCTGGATGGGGAAACATGGGGAAGTGATTTTGAGCGGGAACTTCATTCGGTGAATAATTTCTTCCAGGTAAGTAGATGAGCTTCGTCCGATAATGATCGAAGGTAGCGAAAATAATCACAAAAAGTTGTTCTTGAATGCGGCATGAAGATCAATAAATTACTAACGAAAGATAAAGACTTTTACGAGCAAAAAAGAAAAGTGAAATTTTTGACCGCCAACGGAATCGAACCTAAGAACGACGACTCTACTGCCGGGCTCGATCCACTACACCACGGCTAACTTCATACTAAGGTATGTACGCATACCTAACAATGAGCGATGAAATCCGACGCTGATTTTTGAACTCTTATTTCTTAAAAATTACCGAAAGTTAGTCGCTTAGGTTTCACAATTGTTATTATTATTTACACGAGAGCCTTCCCTAAAAGTATTATGAAGAACCCTTTCACACAACGCGTAATGTTCCCTTGTTAGTGGATAAGGAGAGCGCTGGGTCAATGGGGGAGAAGGGGGCACTTCACACACTGCTTCCTCCGGGGAATGCGTCTCAGGCTCTGCTATGTCGCTCACCAGCTGTCCCCGGGATCGCAACGGATAAGGGCAGCGTAGGGGCGATATCTCCGTAACGACCTTCGCAGGAATCTGCAAGTCCGCAAGGCCGGCTTCCAGTCCGGTGGGCGCGTTATCTGGCTGCTCTCGGGGCCGCAGAAGATAAGGGCTGCGGGGCAGTGACCGTCCCGGAACGTCCTTCAAAGGAATTCGCTCGCCTGGCTCCTCGCTAGTGGGCGTTGATGCCTCCGAGACAGAGAGGCGTTGTGGCGATGCCTCGAGAGCTCGAGGCGCGTGGTCAGCAGCGGAGGTGGGGATGGGAGTGGAAGGAGATCGGACAACCCCTTGAGATGGCATCGTTGGATTGGGCACGAGATGCGCTTCATCTGAATATGTAACCTGGGGCGCCCCCATCGCGTCTAGGTGTGAGAAGTCTAACGGAGAAGCGGAAGTGCTTCGTCTGCTATCCTTCTTCCCACGTGGCCTTCCCCTCGACCTCAACTGCGGTCGACATGTTTGGGTAATCCCGACACATGGCTTCACCCTATTCTTATGTACGATCAAAGTGCGAAACGGAAGTCGCAAACGGAGGTTCGTTGGGGAAACTACTTCAAGAACCTCATAAGGACCCTTCCAGGGGCAATGGAATTTCCTTACTCTACCGGGCTTCACACATGGGTTATTCAAGTAAACAAAATCACCAGGTTTATAAAAAGTCTCCTTAGTTCCTTTGTCATAATGCCGCGCCCGCATCTTCCGCGCTCGCTCACTGTTTCTAAGACATACATCCCATACCCTCTTAAGTCTTTCCTTGAGCTGAGGCACATAAGTATTACTCCAACCCTTACCTCTTCTCTCAAAGCACTCAAAGGGCGACCTCATCTCGTAACCATAAACAACCTCGTGTGGCGTATGTTTGATACTAGTATGGAGGCTCGTATTGTAAGCTGTCACGGCGTAGGGTAGCCATTCATCCCAATCATTCTGATCGCTGTTCACGTAGTGACTTAGCACCTGGGAAATGGTTCTATGAACCCTTTCAACCATACCGTTGCTCTCCGGGTGATACGCCGATGTCCTCAGTTTCTCAACTCTCAGCAACCTGCACAGTTCTACAAACAAATTTGACATGAAATTAGTTCCCTGATCGGTTAAAATCCGCTGAGGGACGCCGAATTACAATATTTACCGTCGAACCAAGGCCACCGCAACTGTCTCTGCTGTCTGATCAGGGAGAGGGATCATTTCTAAGTACCTGGAAAACTGATCAATAATTGAGAGGACGTATCTACACCGATTCCTAGTAACGGGAAGGGGCCCTACAATATCTAACGCAACAAACATGAATGGCTGTTCCGCCGACGGGTTGGACTGCAACGGTGCTTTTGTTTTACCATAAGGACTCCTTCGGCAACAAGATACACATTCTCGCAGTTTCATTTTAACATCTCTGGACAATCCCGGCCACCAATACTGATTAGTAATCCTCCCGATCGTGGACTTAGCCCCTAAGTGCCCCGAAAGTGGATGCTCATGGAATTGTTTTATTATGGAGTTTCGCAGACATTCGGGAACGACTACTTTTTCTTCATCTCTAGTATTCCGACTTAGCAGGCCTCCCCTTTCGATAAATCCTCTCCTTCCCTTCCATTTGCCACACTCCGAATCCTGAAGCTGCTTCCGGCGTATGGCGTCTTTATCGTATACGGCGATTCGCCGAATCTTCCGGCTGAGTCCATTGGCGTTGGAATGCCTTTTCCCCGGCTTATGCTCCACTTCATAGTCGTACTCTCCCAGCTTGATGGACCAACGTAGTAGCCTACTACTTGGATCCTTGAGGCCTAACAGCCATTTAAGTGCGCTGTGGTCGGTAATAATTTTGAATTTGCGTCCATAGACGTAACAACGGAATTCACTAACGCCCCAAATAACCCCAAGTAACTCCTTTTCCGTGGTGGTGTAATTAATCTCTGCAGGATTTAATTTTCGGGACGCAAAAGCGACTGGGTGTTCTTTTCCCTCCACTATCTGCGATAACACAGCTCCCACCGCGAAATTACTCGCGTCCGTGGAGATTATGAATGGGCGGGTGAAATCCGGGTACACGAGTACGGGGCTGCTTACCAAAGCGTTTTTTAGTTCCTCCATAGCGGCATCGCAATCGGGTGACCAAACGAAAGCCGCTCCTTTCTTCAAAAGGCGCGTCAGGGGGCGTGCGATTTCGGCAAAACTATTTACGAACCTCCTGTAATAATTTGCTAGACCTAAAAAGGACTGGAGCTCCTTAGCTGACGTTGGAGTAAGAAAATTTCGAACCGCCTCAATTTTCTCAGGATCCGGTTGAACGCCTCTATTGTTAATAATGTGCCCTAGATACTTCACTTCTGATTTTGCAAAATGGCACTTCTCGAACTTCAACGACAAACCCGCTTCCGCAAATTTTTCGAACACCTTCCTCATTCTCCTCGCGTGCCCACGAATGTCCCCACTGAAGATGATGACGTCATCCAAATATACCAAACACTCCATCGGTTTGAGTCCCCGAAGGACACCGTCCATCATTCTTTGAAATGTTGCGGGGGCATTTTTAAGTCCAAAAGGCATACGGGTATATTCGTAATGCCCGCCTTCTACATTAAACGCGGTCTTGGGTCGCGAATCGGGGTGCATTGGTATCTGATGATACCCACTTGTCATATCCAGGGTTGTAAAATATTTACATCCGCCCAAATTGTCAAGAGTGTCAAGGATATTGGGAATTGGATACACATCTGAAGTGGTGACTGCGTTCAATTCGCGGTAATCAACACATACTAAGGTGTACCATTGGTAGACTTTTTCGGTACGATTACTATCCTGGAGGCCCAAGGACTTTCACTAGGAACTATTATTCCTGCCTCCAGCTGTTCCCTAACAAGTTCTTGTACTATGACTTTTTGGGAATGAGGGGTACGGTACGGTTTACGATTGATTGGGGAAGAATCCCCCGTGTCAATCCTATGCGAAGTGATGTTCGTTGCCGGTGGGCTCACTCCCTCTGTAAACAAATGGCGGTAATCCTGCAAGACCGGTAATAGTTCCTCCCTTTCTTCGAGCGATAAGTGATGTAGTTTATCGGGGAAATCCATTTCTGTCTCGGTATCCCGAACTAGGCGTACCCAACTCGTCTGCTTAGCCCCTCTCAGCTGATCGCCCCTATACGTCATATGCGCCTCTCCTATCCTCACTCCCTTTCTCAAGGTCACGGCCTCGTCGCCTACGTTCGTTATCTTCAATGCGACACAGGCGTCTCCCATTACTCGGCACAACCCTCGAGCCACATAACAACCACTTTGGTCTTCCAATCCTGGTTCCACTATCACTTCACTCCCCAACGGCAAATCCATATCCACAAGTTTAGCGCTTACGAGCTTTTCGCATCGTGGAGGAATTATCTCAGCGCTCACCAGCCTAATGTGTATCTCGCCTATTTCCTGCGGATCCCTATAATCTCTCCCTTTAGTCGGTCTTTCTCTTTGCTGCAGCTCCTGCCTCTCACTCACAGCCCACACATGTTGCCCTATCACTAAAGTGCCTTCACTTACATCGATTTTCGCCATATTCTCTTCTAGAAAATCTAAACCTAGAATACCGTCAAAACCTCCTAAATTATCCACCAGTTGCCGGTCGCCCTGCGATCCACTTCGTCGATCCTCACGACCTGCTTAATGGCCTCCTCGAGGGTTTCGGGTGCCGTAACAATGTATTGGAATAAGGAGATACGAGATTTCACACGTCTACATCCACTTCTTGTCGTTGTCACTACGGCGAAAATTTTCGTTTATTTTGTCATAGTTTTCGTAATTTCGATTCAAAAGATGTATTTTACGTCAATATTAAGATTCTTTAATTAATTCTACGTCCGACTACCTCCACTTCTCAATTGTCACGCCAGTTCTCGCCTACTAAATGAAAATCGACAAATAAAGCGACAGTTATCACCTAAGTTCTCACTCGACAGTGAGAGCAACGTTTACAAAATCGCAAAACTAGATTTCGGTCGACTAATTTCTAAAGATGGCCGATTTCTCGACCGATAACTCCTGTCGACAAATTACAAAATCGACCCCCTGTATACAGATCTTATTTTCAAATAGATACACAACTATTTTGCAGTAAAATCTCAAATTATGCATTTGGTCGGTATTAAAAGAACGATCTGAACTAGTTTGTCGCAGCGGTAGCTCATTTAAGTCGGAATAATATATTTTTATCCTCTAAGAGTTCATTAATGTCTATAAAACAGTAAACACATATTTTTCTCCTCTTTACCAGAAATTAGAATGCTCAAGTATAGTCAAAGTCTCCTAGGAGAGATCTAAAAGAAAATTAACTTTGTGCAAATTTCCTTTCCTTAAAATGAAAGGACAGATTCCGTAGGTTCTTTCTTCCAATCCAGTTCTTGTTAACGGTGCAAAGCACTCGTTACTCAATCTTTGACATAAATTTCTTCAACGATTACATTTGCTTCTCCTTGATGCTTATAGCCTTTCATAGGATACGAGCATCCTCCTCCGTATTAATTAAAATCACCTTGTATTCATTACATCGTTAGTTTTGTAGCAGCTAAGCGATTAAACGCTTCACTAAGATATAAAAGATTGGATGCCAAAGAATTGCGTTCGTTATACTTAAAATATAATTTTCGTGATGCTTACCCCCTAATCTTTTGATTGAACACTTCAAAAAATCGCTACATGAGATTTGAGTGTAGTTGCAAGTTTTGCAAGATTTGAGTGTAGTTTTTAGACTGCAAGTGAGATCGACAACACTAATTTCATGTCGGCATCATATTGGGACGGTCCTCAAAAGAAAAAAAGAAAAGGATTGAAAATATTCTTAAAATTCGCTGCAATTTAATCGTCTGGCATCGAACCCGGGTCTTACTGGTGAACTTACTATGCAGCACAGTAGAAGATCACCATCTCTAACTATGTGTGAAAATTCAAGCAGAAATATTGGCTACAACTGCCTCAAAACACGTTCTAATTTTCACGAATGTAAATGGCTCTCTGGATTCGAACCAAGGACGATCATGGAAATCTATAACATGTTCCTGAAATTTATTTCTGATCTCTATCTATTTGCCGAATTTCAAGTTTCTTTATTATTGGGAAAGGTTTCAAAATAATTCCTAAAAATCGGATCAAATTGTGATTGCAGAGACACCTGGTGTCGAACCCAGGAAATATTGTAAGCTGTGTAAATGCACAGTTTGATTTGTAAAGACTTGTTCTTCTATCATGCAAAGTTTGAAGTCGATAGCATGCCGGGAAGTACCAATTTTTTTTTCGTTATCTCCGTAAGACATGCATTGAGAAGTGCAAATGGCCCTCTGGGATCGAACCAAGGACCATCAGCGAACATAAAAATCGGAAATAGTTAACATCCTTAATTTTAAAATTATAAGAAACGATAGGACTCGTAAACGAGGAGGTGGAGTCTGTGTATACGTTAGAGACTGCTTCCAGCACAAAGTAATCTCTCAATCTCAATCCGACTATTGCCATCGCCCAGAATATATTATGTTCGAAATTCAAATTAAAAGTAGAAAACTTCTTTTTTGCGTTGTCTATCGACCACCGAAAGTCGGATATCTTTCTGATTTCGAAGAAGATTTATCCGAAGTACTTAATCAGTACGAAGATGTTATTATAATGGGGGATTTCAACACAAATCTCTGCTTAAAAAATTCCGAGTCCAACCTACTCTCAAACATGTTCAATTCACTAAATTTTGTCATCCTCCCTTTGAATCCAACCTTTGTTACTAAGCACTCAGCTTCTTGCTTGGACCTCATCATGATAAATAATCCGAAAAATGTTTTAAACCATGGTCAACTACCCGCACCAGGCATTTCAGCTCATGATCTTATTTATTTAAACCATCAGCAATGAAAGAAAGAAACCGAAAATTATTACTTATCGCGATTTCAAAAACATCGACGTAAATGCAATGCTATATTCACTCTCAGAACTCCCTTTAGGACAAATTTTCCAAATTGCTGACATTGATGATAAAATTAATCTCCTGAATAATCTTGTAACCAAAGTATTAATCCTACACGCTCCTCTGAAAACAAGACGTGTCAAAAACAAACCAACCCCTTAGATAAATAACTGCATAATTTCTTTAATGCGAGAAAGAGATATTTCCTTGAGAATTTACAAGAATACAAAATTACTGCGTGATTACGACAGTTTCAAAGCACTCCGTAACAAAATTAAAAATATTATCAGAAAGGCTAAAGCTAAATACGCAAATGATCTTCGTAAGGACTCTAAAGGCAGGAATCTTTGGAATGGACTGTCTAAACCTGGAATAGGAAAAGTTAAAACCAAAGTTTTTCCTCTCGATGTAACACCGGATGATCTAAACAATTTTTTTATAAATAATTATACGGAAATTTCTCCCGAGAACAAAGATGAAGCATTAAATTCAATTAGCAACCAAACACCTATCGATATACCCGAATTTCAATTTGGCCTTCTTTCTAATAATGACGTGAGAAAATCCTTGCTATCTATAAAATCTTCAACCCCAGGTATAGACGATATCCCTATCAACATTATTCACAAAATGATACCCGTCCTCCTTCCTTTTATCACTCATGTCTTTAACCTCTCACTTACTCACGGGGTTTTTCCAAGCCAATGGAAAATATCTATTATTCATCCTATATCTAAAGTAGCTTCCCCTTTGTCCATCAATGACTTTCGTCAGATAAGTATCTTACCTTCCCAATCTAAAGGTCTCGAGCGTATTGTTCACGAGCAATTGACGAAATTCCTTACTGTAAACCATCTCTTCGATCCACACCAATCCGGCTTTAGGTGTTACCATAGCACTGCAACTGCACTCACCAAGGTCACGGATGACATCAAGCTTGCAATGGACAGCAGGAAAATCACCATCCTTGTGCTTATTGATCTAAGCAAGGCTTTCGACTCCGTTAATACTGACATACTTCTTGCCAAATTGCGAGCTTTCAAACTCTCTTCCATTGTTTTATCTTGGTTCTTAACTTACCTCGCTGGCCGATCTCAAACATGCCGAATCAATGGCACTCATTCTGCTGTGAGTACTATCAACCACGGGGTTCCTCAGGGATCTATACTTGGTCCACTCCTCTTCTCCCTTTACATTCAGGACTTGCCAAAGTATATAAATCACTCTTCCTATCATCTCTATGCAGACGACCTACAGATTTATCTATCCGATTACCCGAAAAACCTCACTAAATCTCTTGAACTCATTAATCAGGATCTCTCTCGACTACATAAATGGCTACATTATATAGCACTGAGTATTAATTAAAACAAATCTCAAGCCATCATATTTGGGAGCCGTAAGATTCTTAGCAATATTAAATACTTCTTAATCCGTTTTCATAACATTGACCCATCGTTTATCCTCTCCCGAAGAAGGAAAAGAAATAATTCTGAGCAACTCAACTAGTCCCTAGAAACAGAGGATGCTGAGTAGTAAAGTTCTTTCATGTATAAAATTGGAAAAGTAAGCTGAAACTCCCTTGCAAAAACAACCTGGAAAACTAAAGTTCACTAGTGAGCATGAGCCTGGATGTCTCTGCCTGACTTACTATAAAAGACTCGGATAACAAAACTGTCGTGATGCGACTACGGATAAGAAGGAACAGGTTGGCACAAGAAGTCTCAGTTCTGTTTAAAAAGGCGTTTATTCACAACACGGCATTAGTAATACAATCTTTGTCGGTCGCGTCCAGCCAAGTTTGCGGGGGTATTACGGGGTGCAAGACGACTGCTCTCGCCCAACACTTACGAGGACGAAGGGAAGAATTAGACAGAATCGGCGGCACAGGAGCAGCGCGCCCACCGAGGATTAGGGATTGGTTGGGGGCACACACCTCTCGGCTGCGCACGGAGGAACTCTTTTTATACGAATCTAGGAAGGCTTGGTCAGCATGAGGATAGAGAGGGGATAGAGGGGGCAGCAGAGATTACGCAATGAGGATGGCAAAAAATAGTCGAGTAAGGGAACATCTCCAAGTGCTACGTGATGTTTAGGGTCCAAAAGGGAAGCGGCGGAGATGAAGTCACTGGTAAGGATTTGGAGAAGGCCGACGAAAAGAGGATGGGCAATGTTATGGACATCTCGGACCTTCGGATAGATGGGGGATTTCAACAGAGGGGATATGCTTGGCTGGCAACTGACCGACATTGGTCCCTTCAACAAAACTTCACCCATCTTGACAGAATTTTCATGAAAATTCTGTAAGAACTTTAAAATCTCTACAACTTTGCAATTGTCTGTGCCCCCGCAAAAAGGATACTCTTTAAAAATATCTCCAAAAATTTAGGATTCTCAGAAAACGCGAAGGAATAAAATTTAAAATTACGTTATTGTATTAAATAAAAAACTCGAGAAAATCGATGAATAAATACTATAGATAAATGTATGAAGAAAATGATGCTCGATCAAATAAAATCACGGTTCCGATTCCCAGTTGGGGCCATGACTATGGCCAGGCATCGTCAAATTGGGGAGCTTTCTGAATCAATAGGTCCGAGCAATCTACAAAAGCCATTAAAGGTGGAATGGGAGTCGATTCACGTGTTGCCCACGGCGAATGCCGCTATGCATGTCCTTCAATGCGATCCCGTGCCATAGACAGTTTTACTTGGAAAATACAACGAGAACAACTCTTCGAAAGATATTACTTAAAATCATAGTTCTGTAGTAGTAGCGTTATAGCTATGACATAGCTCACATTAGTTAGTATCATACTTAAATAGCAGCGATACTTTAATAGCTTTTAGCAAAAAGGAAATATACGGATATGAAAAAACTAAATCCAAATTTTCAGTGACACCTTCACCAAATTGAAAATAAGTGGATAAAATTTTCACTGAAGGGCTTATAAGGACGAATTTTTCACAAATCTTTGCATTCTGAAAATTTACTCGAAATGGTTTTTGAACTAAGTTGAGAGAAAAAAAATGTATTGCTATCAAAATTAATAATTTTCGTTGGTGTTACGGAATGAATTTAGATAGTGATTCAGATGAAAACGAACTTACATAGACCTTTTCCAGCAATAGTCGCATAGCATTTTAATTAGCATTTAATTCCACAATAATGAGTAAGTGGCGATTGATTTGATTAAAGCTTTAATGGAAGTAGGTCATATAATTAAAATCTGCAATACCCTCTTCGAGAGTTCCCCTAATAAACACTAAATAATTCCCCATCAAAACGTTACTCTGGCAATGATATTCGGATAAACTCGAGCTAAAACTTCCTGATTAATATTTACTCATTTGAAAAATTAACAACCAACCTAATTCAACGCAAGAGGGTCCAACATTTCTGAGATATAGAATATTCTAATTTGCAAATATCGCATCCAGCTGGATTCGATAAGGCTAGAATTTAAATCAAGACACACATACAAATATGGCAATGTTTACCGTGCGTATAGCAATGTTGAATCCAAAGAAACGTACGTGCCAAAACAATGAAAGCATAAAATAAACAGTGGTATGAATTAGCAGCGGAAGTCAACCTCAAACAACAGCAGCGGATTCGAGAGACAAGGACTCCCGTACATAAATTCGCATATCACTCCATCCGGATTATGAGTGTGTCTGAAATATCCTCTTGAGATTCAGTGGCAAAAAACAAACACCGAGCGCACGAAAAAGCCTTACGCCTTTTCGCATTAATCCGAGCAGGATAAAAATGTTCCGTCGAGTGGTACAGCGCGTACGTACATTCATTCACCCGTTTTCGTGCGCCTCCGACACCACCTCTCAAACTTTCCCTCTTCTTGAGACATTTCAATCCACGGTGTCCATTAAAACCCTCTCTGCGAAAGGGACCACGGGCTTTAGAAGAGATCCCATCTCTCTCACACCTCTCCCCTCCCTTTTCATTTCTCTCCTCATCTTCTTTCACTCTTTCATCTACATCTTCTTTTTTGCCCCTTTTTACAAGTATGTGAGCACCACCTTTTTGTTATCATAATCCCTCGTTTATTACCATCAAAAAGTCCCGCAGTTTTTTTCCGTCAGACGGCTTTTTCCCTAAGCATGCGTCCGGTTTTTACGGTAGAATTCTCTCTCAGGGCTTATTCGCCAGTTCACTCAATGTGTTTCAATTATTTTTATGCTATTCAGTCCCATTTACACTACTTTTGGTGAGGGTGCTTATTGAATGATTCATAGCAATGAATGAAGTTACGTCCAACCTAATCCGTGTCTCTCTTTCCCTTAATTCCTGAAGTGTGGATGAAACGGCTGCATCCTTCCCGCTTTATACTAGTTCCAGTCCAGTCGTATTTTTTACGGCAAAAGATAGTCTTAGATAGAAGCAGTTCACATTAAAATCCTTGGAAAAGAGAAATAGAGGAATTAAAAGTAAAATCATTGAAATCCATTTTCCAAAACTCACTTCATTTTCATTCCTATTCAAATTCAAACATTTTCGTATTTAAGGTCAAATTCAAGAGATGACTTATTACTGTATTGAAGAGCTACTTTTTGACAGAATTGTAACGCGAAAGTATAAATTTATTATTATCTTCCTTCAGCATGGATCACATATTGGCATGGTCTCAGTCGTTTACATCTCATTCTTAATTCCTAATTAATCGTAGTAATTTTCCATTTTATAAGGAGAAAGTAATAACTAATAAAATGTAGATAACTTAATTAGGCTTCATTTAGCATCGATGAAAAACATTTACCATTTATGAAGGGCATCTTCCTCGAAGACGAATTGAAAATAATTTATTTCCCTTAAGATTCTTTTTCATATAATTAACTTTAATACGTATCCCTAAAAATGTTCTTCCGAGATAAGACAGATCAACTTAGAGAATGAGCTAATAATTTTCAGCCGTGAATAAGCTTTAAAATTAATACATAAATCAATTCTTTATCTCCAACATGCAGTACCTCTCCCCTGTAGTAGTAATCTTTCCTTTCATCTCTCTCTATAATATTTTATTCTTCTCATACTATTTTATCTTTCTCGTATTCTCATTTCTACCACCAAACTATAGTATAACATACAAAGCGTGAGCAGTATATAAAACCGTCCCTTACGTACTCTGGTTTATCTCCTTTTTTCTTTTATGTTCCCTCTTTTTAGTTTTAACCACACATCTTCCACCACTGATTTACCCTTCCCATTCTGCAGCCACATCTACACCGCCCTTCTGGAAAACACCTTGGATGAATCCCTTTGGCCCTCTTCCATCATCTTCCCCTTCCTTTCACCCAACACTCTATCTCTGGCGACTTCCCGTTATTAATTCCGAGAGATCGATAACAGCTTCATTTCACGCATTTGGCTATACCAATTCTCAAAACGCAATGACGCTCGTAAATTTATGAGTGACGTCTAGGAGACACTACTTCTGTAAGTTCGGTGGTTTTCCAAGCCACGGCTACAGCTCCAAGCCGAGTCCCGGATTCCAGTTATCCCGTATCAGGGCTCGGAACTCCCGGAGTCCTTCCGCGAAGATGGATAATCTTTCACTCTTGCTTCATATCTCAAAAATAAACAGAACCGTCGATTCCGGATGATCGCACGACAAATAAAACTGATGCAATGTTCATTCTGAAAGGATTACCCGAAAGAGTGGAGATTTTTTCCATAACTCTCCGTATTGCATGCATCCGTTTCTTACTCGCAGATTTCCCCATGCATATTTTCGCTAAGTCTTTGTTTGTTTGCAGATTTTGATTTTGCGGAATTTTTTGCCCCCGAAAGGAATGCGGATTCCTCGACTCCTTCAACTTTAAACTTCTCTAGCTTCACCCGATCTCATAGCGTTCTCATCGGCTACGGTAGCGGGCACTGGGCCCATCGTACATACAGAACCGTACTCCTTCTCGTCTCACTATCTATCAATCGTTTGGCTCAATTGCGATGTTTTTATTTATATTCTAAATACAATAGCCGAAGTATTTTAGAAAAGGCTCGAAGGCCTCTGTAAGACTCCTTCAATTGGTATAAAGGAAACATTATATGAACATCATTTCACGATTTAAATTATCGTTCCCTTTTGAAAGTAATTTGCAAACTAGCAATACATTCTTCAATTAAGCAGTCGATCATGCATTAGATCTTCAATAATAAAAGAAATTCTAGTGAAGAATACATAGTACAAATTGAGTTTGTTAGATTATTTTGGAGTTCTAGCTCGACCTTCGTGGCGGTAGGACGTGTTTTGCGTGAGCTGTTTACGGATAATTTTTGTGAGGAACTATCGGCAAGCGAGCTGTCGGCAGCCGGCGAGTTTTCGCCCAGCGGCCCCGTCAACTCGAGCAATACCTCGAGTCCGATGGAGACATCGACTGCTCCAGGGATTACTCCCACACCTTTGTCATCATCACCTGCATCATTTCCGGCACCCGGCATCAAGAACGTTATTCTCCCTCCTAGATTTACCGTCTCCGCGGGAATATCAACGGCAAATCCATCCCCCACACCTGGTCTCTCCTCCCGCGACCCGCGACTTAAACGACTCGCTGAGGATACAATGGAGATCGCCAGCACCACCGAGGAGGAGGAATCATTTACTACTGTGAAGCCCAGGAGATATTTCCTCAACTTAGACGAGCAAACAGTTGCTCCGCTGGCTCTTAAAAATCGCTTCGAACCACTCGCGCCGTCTGAGGCGAAGAAAACAAAACGCAACGCCCTTGATACTTCGGGAGGATGTCAAATGGAGGTACCCTCCCCTTCTATGCCATCCACCCCTGAGGCAGACGGGGAAACACAGCGGCCGGAACCGACCAGCGGGGCAAGGTCTCGCCCGCCTGCCCTTCAATTGTATGGGATTCTTAACATTAGGGCTTTAGCGAGGGATCTCCGAGAAGCGCTTAATGGCGCCGATTTCGTGGCGACACGCGTTGGACTCCCGACTCCGTCGAACGTCGACTCGCGCGGGGAGGTTTGCCGAGTGTCGGTGAACTCCACGTGCGACTACCGCAAGGCGAGGGAATTCTTCGACGGGCAAGGCATCGCCTACTCAACATGGGCTGAGCGGCAGGACCAGCTCCACTCCTTCCTTGTGCGCGGCTTGTCCACCGGAACCGCGAAGGAGGAACTGACAGAGGATCTTTTGGCGCTCGGCATTCCGGTGCGGAAGGCCTTCCAGCTCAGAGATAAGGAACAAAGAGCGCTCCCGCTTTTCGTTTTCTCGGCACCATCGACCGCTCAATGGAAACCCGCTGATATTTGCAGAATTACAGCGTTGTCATATTGTAGGGTGACTATCCGCCCCTAGAAACACCAGCAGCCGCAGATGTGCTTCCGGTGCAATAGGTTTGGGCATTCCTCAGCCCATTGTCACGCCGCCCCGCGCTGCTGGAAGTGCGCAGGTCCTCATCAAGGCCACGTCTGCACGAAACCACGAACCGAGGAAGCCCTTTGCTGCAACTGCGGCGGCGCGCACCCTGCGATGTCTCGCAAATGCCCAGTCTGGATTGCCGCAAAAGAGAGGAAGATGCAATCTACATCCGCCAGCAGCCCCTCGCAGCGTCCAACACCAAATGCACCCACCTTCCAGCCTGCTTCTCCACCTACCACCAACGCCTGGTCGAACTCAACACCACTCTTCGTGCCTTCGCAGGTCCAACCTCCGCGTAGGAAAACACTAAATATGGAGTTCCCGTCCCTTCCCCAGCCATGCCGAAGCAATGAAGAAACAGCAGCCGAACTCAGCATTCCACTGCGGCAAAAGCAGAGAATATCGCCTGTTTCCAGTACCAGCGCCAAAACTCCTCACCCACCTGACGCCATCATCACAGCAATGGAGCAGATGATGGTCCGCCTTCAAGCAACCATCATCTCCCAATTCCAACAATTCGCCTTAAGCCTCCGCGATCTCTTAGCACCGCGCAATGGACCCTAAAACCACCACAAGAAGGGCGCTCTCCATCCTCACATGGAATGTGGGCGGAGCTATTGTCCGGAAGACACCGGAGCTCCTACACTTCCTTGGGCAACAAAATTTTGACATCATTCCTCTGCAGGAGACACATTTGTCTCCACACACCCGATGGTCTACCCCTGGCTTCACAATATACCGAAAGGACCGCCCTGACAACCCGGATGGCAGCAGATCCAGCGGAGGGGGCGTCGCAATAATGGTCTCCAACAAAATTGCAGCGCGGCTTCTTGACCCGCAGCCAACTTCACTCCATTCGCTAGAGACCATCACCATCGTCGCTAGCACATACCTGGGGGAAATGCAGTTCACCTCGTGCTACCTTCCACCACAGCACCGCTTCCGGCAATCTTCCTTCGGGGATGTCTTCCTGCCAGGTATTCCTACCATTTTTGCGGGGGACCTTAATGCAAAGCACGGCGACTGGGGCTCCCTTAGAGACAATGCATCTGGCAGAGAGCTTCGCCGCTGGGCCACCACAAACCGGGTCCAGGTTCTCGGCCCAAGAGAACCCACCCGGTTCTCCCACACTGGGAAAGGAGATGTACTCGACATCTATCTCGTCAGCGCGTCCCCACCTCCAAGGACAATGTACACCATCCCGGCATTGACTAGCGACCACCTCCCAGTCGCAGCTTTCTTCGGAACATCACCACTCTTTCGACCCATCGCTACCAAAAGGAACCTCAGGAAGGCCAACTGGGAGGCCTTTGCTGAGGACTTAACAGCTCGTCTGTCATCACCAGGGAAGCTGGAAACTCCTGATGATGTCGATGCTGCAACACTCAACCTCGCTTCTAGCATCACTGCTGCTGCTGACGCCACCATCCCACGAAAACCTAGGGGATTCGGAGGGAGACTGGAACTTCCTCAAACCATCATCGCCTCCATTAGGGAGAAAAATAGGATCCGCCGCCGATGGACGCGCACTGGAGAACCGCATTTACGCCGGGAATTCCGGCGACTGCAGAGGGATATTCAGACCAGCATCTCTACCTGGAAAACCCAAATGTGGGAGAAGAAGATCGCCTCCACTAAAACCCAGGACGGTTCTCTGTGGAAGTTCACCAAAGGCCTGACCCTCCGGAGTCATGCTACCATACCCACCGTAGAGCCGAGCACCATTACGGCGGAGGCCTTCGCTGACCACTTAGAGGACGCATTTTCTCCGAATCCAGGTCCTGAACTTCCTCAGATGCCTCCACATCAGCTTCCCATTAACACAGACCCGCCAACAATCACCGCCATGGACGTGAAAGCGTCTCTCCGTCGCCTTAAGACTCGAAAAGCTCCCGGTCCGGACGGAATTAAAAACGAAATACTCCGAAGACTTCCGTCCGCGGCGGTTCTCTGGCTGGTATGCATCACAAACGCCATCATCAGACTGGGCCACTTCCCAGCTTTATGGAAAAGAGCAAAGATCATCCCGATCTTAAAAACTGGAAAGTCTCGCTCCTCCCCAGATAGCTTCCGCCCCATATCGCTGCTGGACGGACTGGGGAAGATTGTAGAAAGGACCATACTACCCTTTTTCCAGAGAACACTATCAGAAAGGAATATCCTCCCGGCGGAGCAATACGGCTTTAGAGAGGAGCACGCCACAACCCACCAACTTCTGCGCGTCCTGCAATTCGTCAGTGCTGCTTTCAACAACAAAAGACACGTTGCAGCGGCCTTCTTCGACATCACCAAGGCCTTCGACCGAATGTGGCATGCTGGCCTTCTCCATAAGCTCCGTCGACTGGACTTTCCAACATGGCAGATAAACACCATCGCCTCATACCTCTCGGACAGGACCTTCCACGTTTTCTTCGGCGGGATCACCTCTACCACCAGAACCATCAGGGCGGGAGTTCCCCAGGGTAGCATCTGGGGGCCAATCTTGTTCAATATCTTCTGTGCGGACATTCCCACAAAGTTTTACGGCTGCATGACAGCATTTTATGCTGACGATGCTGCGCTACTAGCGAAGTCCTACTCCAGGAAACTTGCTGTAAAATACTTGCAGCGGGCCACCTACCAGCTTCTTGAATGGTACGACACCTGGAGGTTAGGGGTGAACTCCAAGAAGACACAGACCATTATCTTCTCAATGCTCCGACCGGCGGACGACCCGGACCCAATCATCGTCGGCGCTGAGGAAGTCCATTGGCGAAGCACAGCAGTCTACCTTGGAGTCACCCTCGACAGGCGACTCACTCTCCGCAATCATGCACAACAGGTTGCCATAAAAGCGAGGGTTCGCCGGAGGGTCCTCCTGCCGCTCCTAATGTCCCCGGACTTGCCGCTCCATGTTAGGCTGCACCTATACCAGGCAACCATCTTGAGTGCTCTTTTGTACGCCTCCCCCGCCTGGAGCGGGTTCCTGACCCGCACCACGTGGGAAATTCCATCTAAGGCGGAGAGAGCCGTCCTTCGCACCATCCTGCAGCTTGGCTGGCGCTTTGCTAATCCCACCAACTACATATTGACTGGAGCCACCCCAATTCAGGAATTGGCAACCATACGAGCGAAGGCCTTCTTTGCCCGCCTTCCTACCAGAAATTATGCACATCTCAAGCGACTGGCCTTGGACACCCCTCAGCGGCGCGACTTCTTCCGGAGGCCCATCTCCTCGCAAGGAGGAACTTTGGCAATCCCCCCAAGAGGGAGGAAAAAGTGGAGGTAAAATATCCTTGAAGGTCCACCAACGAAGGAGTCCACCAGCCCGAAGGAGCTTCCTAGGAGGACGGGCAAGAATGGAGGCAGCACCACCAAACGATGTCAAATTATATATATAGATTATTTTATGTTTTCACAGAGAAATGAAGTAAACGAGGGAAATTTGTAATTCTCTCAAGATATTTTGTATTTTTACGAAGAGACATATGATTTGACATCCATAATTATATTAGGCGAATTAATCTAATTTCCGATGTATTAAATGAAGCATAATACATTAGGTAATTTCTCTCTTCCTTTTTTATTTCAATTCCATTTCAAAACGTAAATTTTACATAAAAATAAAATCTGTATTTAAGGACAGAAAGTCATATAACAGAAAATTCTCCTTCGCATAATAATTCTATATCAACTTTTCATGATAACCAAGGAAAAAAACAGAGGATTAAAGCAAAATTAAATTACTCATTATCTACGGAGAGATTATTCAAGCGAAATCACACAAAATATCCATTGATGTCGATTTGTTCAGGTTTGCTGATTAAGATCAACACGCACCAGAGCGCAAACATCAAAAGTAATATTATATAAAAGTGGAACAGGCGTTTTGAATGTAATCCTCTGTCGGATTATTATCAAAATCGTTCGCATAATTATCTTGGATATCTCATCGTAAGCAGATAAAATTGGATTTCCATAGGAATCAGCGCATTGCATAGAAATTTATCACTAAAGGAATCCTTCGTAAAACGTGAACGTAATGGGCGGTGCTGATTACAAAAAGGTTTCCGTCGAAGTGGAAGTAAATCGATTCTGTTGGAATTAAAGATAATTAAATGCGTCCACTTCATAACCGAATGCTCTTGCTTCAGGGTATAGATGCTATTTTAAGATTTAAAACAAATATGTATTAAGTAAATTAAGTACGGATGCATGGCAATCCTCAGGGTATATCACATTGTATTGCTTATAGTTCCTTTGCTGGCCGCACGATCTGTACGCCCTCCGGCTGAAGCATCACTTCTCCTCACTTTCGCATGTGCTCTAGACGGCCTTTGTGCTTCTGTAGATACATATAGTAACCTTTTGTTTATTTTGCAGATTACCAATAAATAGTGTTCTTAAGATCTTCTGTGTGTTTATTTACAATCGCATTCTAATAATATATACATCAACGATTAATGTGGGCTGTAATGCAAAGTCAGGTATTAAATTTACCGTTGAATTACGTCAATGGAATAGAAGGACCTTTTTCTAACTTTCCATTCGTTACAAAAGACAATTTTCAATGGTTAAAGTATCGCCAAAACATAGATGGTATTTGTTTATTGACTGGATAGCGATTAGGAAATTTAGGGGACACACGTAAATAAAACGAATTCCATTGAATTTTTTATTACTTTATAGTGGACATAATACCCACGTATAGTTTTTATCAAAAAATTTCTGTTGGAAAAGCTATGTGTACTGGTATCAACCACATTCAACGAGTGCTAAATAAATCTTCATTATTTGGCTATTAATTTGACGCATTCACTACCACAAATTAACTTAAATTTTGGAACCAAAAATTCTCGATTGAATGAAAAATTTCAGAAAAAGTCATCGAATTTAATGAATGTTGATGCAAGTAATTTCATTTTATTTATACAGCGCACGTTTATCTTAGCGTTGGTGGTTATTAGTCATAGGCAGAAAAGCTCGTTTTATCAATAAATGCATGATGAATATACCAGCTCGTATTCCTACTTCTTCCCAAGATTTTTTCTTGAGTTATATTTAAAAATTTCTGTTTCTCGTCTTCTTCATCGAAACTGAACTCTTTTGATTCCCCAAATTCTCAACATCGCAAAGTCTGTAAATGGATCGATTTACGTTGCAGAGAATTTACTCAGTTGAATCTGAAAATTTTAATCTACGAACCAATATTTTGTATGCTAGGATATAAGTTTCTCTTTGATTCCGTATCTTTTTTTTAAGTTTTAATTGACATTTTTATTGGTATTGACAGCACGTGATTCTATTTTGATTTGGTTCAACTTACCATGTAATTAACAATCATTTCTATAAAACCTCGAGCATCAAAAGACATTTATATTCCTTTCGCACTACTCTGCGCTTTGATTCCCACCGAGATGGTTATGGTGGGATGATTCCTCTTCATAACTCACTGTAGGTACAAGAAAGAAATTAGTCAGACGGAATATTTTGAAAATATAAATTCATAGGATAGGGTTTCAGAATTCTTTGAATAGTAATTCGTTACTGGTAATGATACCAACTTGCAGTGTTAGATTAGATAAATTAAATACATTCACAAAATTTAGGAATATGTAATAGATCGTCTTATTTTCACCTTCAAATAATGACATTATTTAATGCCTCATCTTTGTAAATGATTGGTTGCATTTGTGATTGTAACGCATGGACATAATTATTCCTTAATTTTAATGAACACTATTATTATAAATATTCCGACTATTTCGTTCCTAACGATGGAAACAAAGACCGAAACAGATTGTCTAGCTTTGATGATGAAATTTTTGGACAAAGTGCAAATCTATTCGATTATTTGCCATGGCCTTTCACAGCATCTAAGCCACTTCGGTATTTATTCTTAAGGACTATAATTAGGCAATTAGGGGATGTTCATCGAGAGTAAAAGAAATAGCGTACTTTTCCCTAATTCGACCTCTACTTGATTATTGGTGTGAGATTTGGGATCCTCACAAAGTAGGATTAATTTCCGATCTCGAGATGGTTCAACGTAGAGCAGCAAGGTTCGTCAAGGGAGATTTCAGATTCGACAGCAGTGTTTCGGCTATGATACAATCCCTAGGATGGAACTCTCTTAGTGATAGAAGACTTGAGTATCGACGGAAGCTTTTTGATAAATTTATCACTACCGATTTCGGGGAGGATATAACATATGTTGTCATCCCAGTAATATACTTACGCGACCTTTTGAGAGAAAACAAAAGAGCGATACAGGGAAGTAGTTGCCAGGACAGATAGTTACTAATGGAAGTTTTTCCCGCGAAGTATTAGAGAAGCTAATAGCTCTCACGATAAGTTAAGTATTTCGGAATCTTACACCCCCTGCCACGCGCCACTGGCGGATTGCAGGGTTTAAATGTAAATGTAGGCACCAGGCCAGATGGTAGTCATTCCTATATTATATTTAGTAGTTATTAGTAGTCATTCCTATATTTATAATCCTATAGTATATTTTATGATTGCAATGTATCTATGAAATACATGACTATAATATGTGATTACAAGATTGTTATGTATGAGTGTTATGCGTGATTTAATGTTTAGTTGTAATTTATGATTTTAATTTACGGATATAATTTACGATACCAATGCATTTATAAGATTATGAATGTGATGTATGATTGTAAAGGAAAAAGTGAATGCTCAGAAATGGCGGTATAATATTTAATTTTAAAGAAATAGTAATATTCAAGGGGTATTTACTGTCGGCCGCTCCTCAATTAGAAAGTGAATAGATGCTGAGTGCGGCAGGGACGTAGATGAGACTCAAAGCAGATAAGAGTATCTCTGTTTTGCAGTACACCTTTGTCCGCATTACACGGGACTTCTAATTTCTCCGGCAATTCGCCAGTGACAGGCTTAGCGGGGGATGACCGGATCAGAAGGTCAACGAAACCAAAAATTCCATCAGGTTTAATCATGTTTATAAGCAGCCCGGAAAACTCAGGCCGAGATGAAGCATTAGCCCGCGTGTAATTTTCGTCAGCTCAGGAGCGCATAATTCACGCTGCTCCGTGCACTGTGCACGACCGAAAACCATGAGCACGAGAGATTAGGAGCGCCTGCTAGTGGACTCGATGGAAATTACTTGACGGGAAATGGCAGTGAGTGGAATGGAATTAGAGCTCCCTATAACCATTGTTATAGGGAGCTCTGGGCGGGATTAGGGCCACAGCGCCAACATGCGGCAGGAGGCGGCAGCTTATCTCCTGGCGCTAATTGGTCGTGGATTGAGGCGAGCTAAGGCGCTTCCGAATAAGCCGCTGGCTGCGGCGTCTTCACATCGACATGATGTAGGGAGAGTGCGACATCACGGTTAGCTGTAAGTACCAGGCGTGAAAATAGAGTGGAAAATGGGAAAAGAACTTGATTTGCAAAACTTGCGAGAGTTTTTGCTATCTTACTCAGATTCAAATAAAACAGCGTTTATGAAATACTGGAGAGAATCATTGAAGAAAATAAGGAAGTGACTAACCAGAGATCTGGTAAAATTTAGTCATTCCCTTTATCGATATCACAAGAAATGCTTATACTTTAAACGTAAGTTAAACCTTCAAGACTTATTCCCGCATTATTATTATCCTAAGATTTGGTCCTTCTATTAATGGAAATATTTAATATTTACATAGGTTATAACTTTTTATTTCCATGGAATCTGAAATTGTAGACAAATTAATCGTTTAGCAACATCGTCAAACAAACTTCGCTTCTCATGAAACTCACTGAATTTAATAATATTATGAAATGGGTGACGTATTAGAGAGCATAGCAGATGATCGGATAAGAATTTACTACCACACCCATGTACTACATGAATCTCGAGGTGGCCTAATCGAATATCAAATATTGTTCGTCACTTAAAATTATTTTGGGATAGAATTTGGGCATCTTAAAAATGTTACTATTAGAAATTCTCTAAATTTATCTTTAACAGTTTTTAATTTCCATGCAGAATAAAACAAAAGGTAGAACGAAAACAAAAGAAGGGAAATTGAATAAAGATTTTTATTTTGGTCGTGATTAATGATTCGAAATGGCGATGTTTTGATAAATAATGAGAAATATTTTGAACTTTTGTGGTTATGAAAACCTGCGATGTCGATAACCAAGTAAAAATATTAATGATTCGAAATGGCGATGTTTTGATAAATAATGAGAAATATTTTGAACTTTTGTGGTTATGAAAACCTGCGATGTCGATAACCAAGTAAAAATTTGTATTTACTACTATACTTTACTGCTGTGTTGCTACTTAACTTTGCTATATGAATACTCTGGAGATTTATGTCAGCTAGAGACAAATAGTCAGTCGTAGGTGAAAAAATTGAAATGGTCAAGCGTGACCAAGCAGGATATCACACTAATTGTGAAATATGTCACTGAGGCTACTGACTGCTATTTAAGGCGCCAAAATTAATATAAATAAGCGTGCATACATTCATAATGGTTACCTCTTAAGATATCTGGGAAGAATTGCATACGAGAAACATATGAAGTGTTAAAAATAGGAAATAGAAAGTTCTGTCTCTATATTTTGTTTAAGAGATACGTCTTATCGTAATAAGAAACCATATTTAATATAATTTTCATCATAAATTGAAATTGATTCACCTTCAATTCGCTTCCAGATATAATATCTTGCGTATTTTCCCCGTATTTCTTTTCCGCTCTTCTGTTTTGTTCTCTATCTCTTCACTCTCTCTAAGAGTGCAAAGAGGCCGAAACCGATTCAAAAAGATGGGAGTAAAAGCCGACGATTTGAAACAATTATCTTTCAACGCCGAAAAGTGCATTTCAATTGTTCTTAATTGATGGGAAATTCGGGATCAAGCTCTTTAAAACGTCATGAGTTTATTAATTGGCGGAGAATTTAATCACGTAAATGGAGAATTCTTGATCTGTCTTTTCTAAAACTTACGCGAACAATGTCAAGAATTTGGGGTACTCAATTATCTTCTTGATTTAGTTAATTAATTAAGCTGCGTTACTGAACTTCCTGGGTATGGAATCATTACTCAGTTGTGCATTTCCCGAGCTCAATTTAAAATGTTCTGTGTTCTTTTTCTCATTGGCTATGAAAAGAAAGGCTTCAAGAAATTAATTAATATCGAATAATGCATGCAATATAAATGCCTTAGTAATTGTATGATGCCATTAATATTTCAACTTCAGTAAATGAGTTCTTCGTATATTGTTTGACGGATTTAATTGCATCCCTTCTATTCCTTTCTAAAGAGAGATATATAATTAATGATGGATCAAAGACAAGGTAGATTCTCAACTTAATGCGTTTATTTTTCATGTATACTTTTTTATGTAAACTTCAATCATGCTGACTTTCTAATTAAATTATAACTAAGTTAGTATAGAATTTTTATTGTATATTTATCATAATTATATTTATATTATAAGACTTTCACTGTTAATGAAGAAAATAATTCTAAAGAATCGATTGTTGGGTTCTTCTTAATTCGAGTGGAAGAATTTTCTCGGCTTCTTCATCCTGAGTTCCTGTGATTCCTTAAATTCTCAAAACAGCCAAGTCTGTGATTGGATCGAAGTTCAGAACTTGATATACAAAGCAAACGAAGCATCCCAGTATTTCTTTGATATCAATATTTTTATTTTGAAATTTAATTAAAAATTAAATTAATAAAGCAAGTGTATATCATAAAAAGACGTTTAAGCTAAGGACACAAAAGACTGATACGGCCAATAATTCATTTAAGAAAAGAGAGGTTTAAAAATTTTTCTATACTGCCTGAAGAGGTCTCAATACCCCTAAATATATCAAAAGGCAGTTCAGGAGTAGATGTTAGAGTATATTGTAAAATAGTATAATAAACGCTAAGTATTTGTTTTTCTGTAAGTTTTAAGTTAAATATTTTAAAATTTAACTAAATTATACATGGCTTAGCAAAGGAATGATATAAATTGACTATGTAGAAACTGAACCTATGGGATATCTGTGATGTATGTGTATTAGAGTCTGTACTTGGGGCATACTTTATAGATAAGGCTTGTTGTTGAGTTGCTGCGAGTTTTTGTGCTGCCTAGTAGACTATATGCGGGGCTGAAACCTGACAACACCTAAAACCGGCAATAAATAAATAAATTGTTATATTGCAGTAAGTGTAAGAAAACCTTAAATTTCAATTATTTTATCGGAGCGATATAAAGTGAAACCAAACCGATATTTGGCGTTTTTTGAACCACAGCGAAAAATGAAAAGAGTATTTTTTTAGGAGCCCTGTATAGAATTTATAAAATTATTAAAATTTATAAAACAAATACCATGCGTAAAAATCGAAAAACTTGCATTTACCAGCAATTCCGATGAATATGGAATAATTCACCAATTGTCACATTGTCAGAAATTTATAAGGAAGCGTAAGGTTTAACATAAGAACTCCTCAGAGGAAAAACGGCAGAGGACAGGAGAAAAGATGCTCGAGGAGAATCAGAGGTTTTTCTCGGGAAATGATGTCGATGAACGTTGTGAGGCAGAACAAAAGAGCAAGGCGAACGAGCTCCAGTGGAACTGAAAGCGAATTTATTCAACATTTATAAGTTGAAAACCGCCAAATAGACGCAGGAAAGGGACTAAAAACACCAAAGTACTCTCAGTAAATTGTCCATTTATTCGCTGTGGGATCCGTTCGTCTGTGAATTCGTTCCCAAGGGATGAAATTGTACTTCGAAACGGGTCTCGTGAACATGTCAGCTTGGAATTTCACTGCGGGACTTTATTCGTACCAAAAACAAGATGTAAAGCGCAAACGCTTATAAGACATACATTTGATTCCTTCCAAGAATTCGTAAATATAAAGAGAAACATCTGTGCTGTAAATTTTCCTCTCGTTTGGAAGATTCCTCGATATTTCTTTCACCAGTTGATATTCAATTTAATCAATATTTAACAATAATGAAGTGAAATTTATAACTTTACTCGAATTTTATTTACCTGTAGATGTATTTAAATGTAAATTATTATTACTTTCATCGAAAATCTACGGAAATTACTACTACGTTAAGTGATATTTTGCCTATAATTCAAGATTTCGGTATCTCGAAATGGTGTTTTTAAATTGAAATGGAAGATTTTGAATAGTACTGATAATCCGCGTAATTTTTCCCTAAGTTTTTGTTTTTGAGCAAATAGAAACAATCGTCAACCAATATGAATGTACACATTGTGACTTGAATAATATGTGCTCTTTAGTGGGCGTTCATTAAAATCACATTAATTATTTATTTCTTTATTTATTTAGATAGCGTTGCAATTTGGTATAACCAGGTGGCAACGGTCTATGCATGACTCCCAAATATGTATTTTATATTTGGATTTTTCAACAGACAGCATTCCTTTTCATTTTTGATCCTCAGGTCTCATTTCCTTCGTTTCCTTCATGAATCTCACTTGAACGGAAAAACGAAACGAGCATGAACTGAATCATAAAGTCGAAAATCAATCCAAAAAAAATCACCCTGTAACACCATTGTATCCCCTTTCCCCAAAAATCATTAAAGCGTTAGTTAGGCCTCACCTTTTAAGTGTAGTGTATGGGACCCCGCCGAGAAATGTCATATTCGGGATTTAGAAAAAGTACAACGAAAGGCGATACGATTTGTAAAGAATTGCTACGATAAAACAGCGAGTGTCACTCAGATGTTACAGGACGCGGGATGGGAATCATTAGAAGATAGAAGAAAAATTCAAAGGATAAATTTATTAAATAAGTTCAGAGAAATTACGTTTTCAGATGATGTAACCGATATAATGTTATGTATATCCGACCCCCCTGTTATATGGGCCGTGCTGATACTGCCCGAAAGATTAGGGAAATAGATGCTAAAACGAATCGTTTCAAAAATTCATTTTTTCCGCGAAGTATACGCGAAAGCAACCGTTTAGGAAAATAGAGTCAAGGTGCTTGCACCCCCTGCCACACACCGAAAGGCGGCTTGCAGGGTTCTTACATAGACATAGACATCATTAAACTCTCCATCTTTTTCGAAGACATTTTTTCCCCACTTTGAGTTTGAGTTTGGCGATTCTCATGAGGCCCTTGGAACAATCAGAGGGAATACTTGGCCTTAGAGATATTTGTGAAATTATTTTCATATGGCAAGCTATATGATTTACTTATCGTTATGATCTGGATAGCGATATTTTTCATTCTCTAATTATGATGATTTCATATGCAGTTTTATAATATAGAAATATACTAAGTAGAAAGTTTCCTCTTCAAATAGTAAAAAGAGCTCTTAGTAACTATTATCTCTGTAAGATCTCTACCATCGCTATGGTTGTGTTGTGATTTAATATCTTACCAATAAACCAAGGACTTGACTAGTTTCTCTTGATTTTGTAGTGAAATTAGGACAAAAAGCTGTAATTTTTCAATTTTTGGAGGTTTTTGTGTAGGAATCCAAACGTGATTTCTCGATTTTTAAGGTAATGTGGTCAAAAACTGAATTTGTTTCGGGTTTTCCACGGTTATTCGATATTTTTTTGGAATAACTGCTACACCAAAGTAAGCAAGTACAAACTTGACTAGTTTACACAGATTTTGAAGCAAAATATGGCCAATAAACTTAAAAATTTGAATTTTCTTGAAGAAACATAACTAAATTGCTGGAAAAAAGTGAATATTGTTTACAACTACGGGTTAACTTTGTCAAAAGATACAAAGCGACTACAAACTCGAATAGATTTTTTCCATTTTAAGGCAAAATGTGGCCAAAAAACCTAAGTTTTTTTCCATTTTTCGATGGCTTTGAATAAAGTGCTATACACATAAGTAAAAATCTCTTCGTAACATTAGTATATCTCGCCAAAAGCTTGAATGTAAGTACGAAATTGACTATAATATAGTCTTATATAGATTATATAACCACTTATGTATCTTATATTGGTTCGATCCAGACAACTCGAATCGTCTCTCTCATAAGAAATGCACGTAAAGTTCACTTTGATCGATTGCAGACATTTTTTCTTTTGCGGAATTAAATCAGAAATAATGATCGTGCGAAACCGAAATAATCACCAAAAGAAAGGAAATTGAAATTAGATTCTTATTTCGGTCGTAGAATATCGAGTTAGCAGTTAAGAAGTATTACTTAAGTCTATGGAAAATATACGCTAGCATGTCGGGATTAAGTAGGTTTGTGGTAACTAGATCTAATTTTAATTCCGACACTTTTGACGGCGGAGCACACTAATTAGAGTAATAATTTGTGTAGGGACAATGCTTTCGGATGCTTTCAAACGAGGGAAACTTCCAGTAGGTAATACTGATTTTCGATCTTTCTGTAGCCTAAATACTGAAATTTATGACAGTGATTTCGCGATTTTTTAGGTCTTTGCGTCTTCTTCTCGATAAAAAAAAAGAATTTCGTTACAACAGGTTAATTAGGGGGGGGGGGGGGGAGGATTACGGGGCCGGGATTTTTCAAACTTCTTTCAAGTTTTTCTTTGGGATTTGTCCTGGGTGCACGCCTATATCCTTTAACCATTTCCTAATGTGTCACAGAAGGCCTAAAATATCGGATTTTCTCCATGCACTGTGTGGAATTCCCAAAATCTGCTCGGTATATTTCTTGGAATGTTGGAGAATCGAACATATGACTCACATAGATGTGCTTTTGTGACACAAACGGTAAATATTTCTTCAATACGGTATTGAGTTCGACACTAGGCCTATAGGCAATTCTCTTATAAAAACAAATGAGGAGGAATTTTCTTAAGCCTTTCATGACATTGATTTATGTCTAATCGTATTTGCATATTCGCATGAGTAAACCTAGGTTCGACTCAACGGCTTAATTAACGCTCTTGTCTAAGAAATGCAATCTTTCTCATGGGATTAGAGTCTATTATGTTTTATGGGGATATCCCTTTATCACTATAAATGTCCACTACGCCAATTTCGGGTGAGAATTTGTCCCTTTTACAAGGAGTATCTTTTGATAGTTCATTCTATCGTGTCTAATATAATTGGGACTCACGCATTGGCCATCATATATGACAGAGTGATAGTACAGTATCGTAGTTTAAAAATCTATGAATCTTACAACGATAATACCTAATTACTAATTTAACAACCGATATTCTTATTTTTGCTGAAACTATTGTTTAAGTGTCGTCATATTGTCGTGACGGTGCGTCCAGTTTCATTTTCGTGAGTTGATTGCTTCAATGTTCAACTCCGTATTATTAATTTCTGATATATTATTTCTATTCAATAATCTTATTTCTATTATAAATCTTCCATTGAACAATTTACAAATGAGTAACAATTTTTCGATATTTTATTCTATTTATGTATTCATATGTAATTACTGTTCTGTCGATTATTATTGCATTTAAGAATCGTTGATTATATTTAAGCCTTTGCTTTTATTTCCAATGCAAATGTTTGATTCGTATCATTCGCATTTGCCGGCACATTTTGTTTTATCCGAATTGTTCTCTTTTACCGGCAACACCGAGTAACCCTATGAGGTCACCTTCTTTCAATCAATATAATGATTATAGTATTGCATATGTTTCCAAAATAGTAACTACTTGTGACATTTTCTTAAATTTATTAAATCTCATTTAAATCAAACAGAGGATACGTTTCACTCAATCGAATCATCGATTTCAATCAGTTATTATTGATTAATATTATTGAATTACAATTATAAATTTTCGTTATTATTATTAATAACTATTATGACATAAGTATTATAATTATAAGTTATAAATGTTATTTTGAAAAATCTTTCATTAACTCAATTTTTAATTTATTAATTTAATTTCAATAAGTAGCGATCGCTATTACCAAATTAAACTCAGTAATTCGTACTTCAATCGTTTCAATTTTCATCGTCATATTGTTCTTCTTTTGTTTTATACCTTCACCAAATGAGGTAACATCGAAGATATTCGCTTTTCGTCTGTTTGGTTTAAATATCAAAATATCGTCGCTCTCTTGTTTTTCCCGTCGTCTACATATATTCCTCGTCATAACAACCCGCTTATTCGGTATTCGAATGCGCAATATCGTTGCTCTTCTGTTTTCGACAAATGCCTTTTTAGTTACGAAATTCCGTTTTCAAGTGTTTTTCATTCGATTCATCCGTCGCTGCTCTTTTGTTTTTCCCAGCATCGTTTTTCTCCACCCTCAGTCGCCATTGGTTACCTCCTCCTCTACCTCCTCCCCACACTCATTCAGACCTCGAAACACACGAATTACGCTCTGCTATGATCCCATATGTAATTCACGCCGACCTACGTTACCACGACAACTCCTCTCAAATGCAGAAACCGAAAGCCTCTCCCACAGCCCAACGGAAGTATCCTAGCGGGATGGTGTACGCCGTTGCCAAGTAAGAGGGCTTCGCAAGAGCTTCCGTTTGAAGCAGTGTGCTGTGGACGAGGCTATCGAATGCTTTTCTTAGCAAGGAACGACTCTGGAAGACGAATGGAAGCCTTCGTCCAACACAAGATACACGTATGGAGTTCATTTTTGTATTTTCAGGCTTCGTTTCTTTCGTATATTTAAATTGGAATAAATGGCCGTGCGAAATCGAGACAAGCACCGAAAGAAGCGCAATTGAACACACTGTCTTATAGACGCAGTTTATTTACCTGCGGAATTTGAAATCGCGAGGATTTCGAGGAAGTAAAAGAAAGTTTTCCAAAATTTCGTATCGAATTCGCTCCAAGTACACGTGCACTTGATTAGGTCAGTTTCCTTAGATGCCTCGGACACTTCCTATCCCCGCATTCCTTCGCAACGCTTAGTGAGGCTGGGACCGCTCGAAGGGCTCGGGCAGAAGCCCAGGGGTAACCCGGGTAACATAATGTTGCGCCGAACGTTATTTCATGGAACTGGAAATTATTACGCTGGAAAGATATCTAGCTAAAGTGGTGGAAAACAGGCAAAAGGATTGGGACCGACACATACAGCCATTTCTCCTGTCATATCGAAGTGCAGTACACGAGGCTACGACTATGACTCCAGCTTTCGCGAACTTTGGACGAGAACTGCGATTACCAGCCGATCTCATAACTGGCATCCCACCGGATTCTCCACGAAGTCTGACAGAATACGCGAGTGACCTGCGAAACAGAATGAATGACGTTTATGAACACATCAGGCAATCAGGTCAACGAACGTCTGAAAAGATGAAGACCCGCTATGATAGGAAAATGAACGATCCGGGTTTTAGTGCAGGATCCTTGGTGTGGCTGCATAATCCAGTCCGCAAGAAAGGAAAATCTCCGAAATTACAAGCAAAATGGGACGGACCATACCGGATTGTGACCAAAATTAATGACCTGACGTACCGGATCCAAAAAGGCCAACGGGGTGCTCCTAAGATTGTCCATGTTGATCGATTGGCGCGATATTACGGGTGCAACAATGCTGGAGACGAGCATGTCTAAGGAGGGGGCAGTGTTGCGCCGAACGTTATTTCATGGAAATGCCGCGATCTATTATAAATACGCGACGCGACAGTTACTAAGGACAATAATGGTCGCGAGAGAAAAAATAAATAAACAGTCCTGAGTTGTGTTTGGTGTTGCGCGTGTTGATGAAGTGAAGTTTCTCTATTGATTACGATCGGGAATAAAGTGTTATTTTTTCGGATTACGAGAGTTGAGTAAATTATCCCGAACCCCACGGCTCGTAACAATTTGGTATCAGAAGTGGGATAATTATGCCGATTCTACCGAAAGATGATACTGATGCGGTTCGCACCAGGAGTCAACACCGCCAACAGGAAGTGAACCAGGGGAGGTTTGGTGATTCTCCGGAACTCATCCGTCAGCAACAGCAGACGACGGATTCTACCAACGCTGACCCGTCTGGCGTGACATCGGCGACTGCACCGCAGGCTCCTGCTCCTGCATTCGACATGTCTGCTCTAATGGAGATTCTTCAAAAGCAGGCCCGCCGTCAGGAAGAGCAGGCCCACCGGCAGGAAGAACAGGCCCGACAGCTGCAGAAGCAGTTGAAGCTAGATAAGGAGGAGCAGGCCCGCCGTCAGGAAAAGCAGGCCCGCCATCAGGAGGAGCAGGTCCGCCGTCAGGTGGAGCAGGCCCGCCGTCAGGAGGAACAAACTCTGCTCATGAAGGACATCCGACACGCTTTTGAGAATGATCTAACCTCTTTAAAGGAAGAAATACTGGAGGCGAAAAGCCGGATAGACAACACGGAGGCCCAAATAGCACTTGTAAAGAAAGATTTGGGATATTTGAAAGCTGGCGAAGGAATTGCTGCTCATTTTGTGACTGCATCTCCGGCGCGCGGATTCAAGGTGCCACCATTTAATGGAAGCTCTTCGTGGTCTGCGTATCAAATTCTATTCGAAGCCGTCGTTGAAGCCAATGGATGGAGTGAAGCACAGGCTATGACGGCGCTCAAGCTAGGTCTCCGAGATCAAGCCCTAATGGTACTGGAGGCTCTGGGAAATAAGGCCACCTTTGACCAACTGCTGGAAGCATTGGAGTCTCGTTACGGCGACGCACACTTAGAACATGTATGCCGCGCTCAGTTAAAGGATCGTACTCAGCGTAGTGGCGAGAATCTTCAACAGTGGGCACTAGAAATTGAAAGGCTGGTCCGGAAGGCGTACTACTCATCGCCGGAAATTATCGACGAGATTTTGATTCAAGCTTTCGTCGATGGAATACACGATCTGGAAGTGAGGGCTGCCGTCAGACTTGGACATCCCAAGACATTGAGAGATGCTTTGGCCCACGCCCTCGAGGTGGAGGCAGTTCGTCGGGATCATCGAGCCTACCGCGTCAGGGAGGTGGTAGCAGCACCTAGCCGCGAAAGTCGACAAAGATTTAGCCCGAGATGCTATGAATGTGGAGAAAAGGGTCACCTAAGGTCCAGTTGTCCTAAACGTAACACCAAGTGGGAGGATGGAGTCCAAGAAGAATGGATAGGTAGCAAAACTCCCCACCAGCAGCAGGGAAACGAATAAACGCCAGGACTGAGGGGCGGGTGCTGGCTGGTTTTGGAAAAGGCCACAAGGTTTCGATCTCACAAGCCCACGATGGGAACAGCCTGATCATCGTCGGTGAAATTAATGGAACACCCTGCAAGTTGACATTGGATACTGGAGCTTCACGAGCAGTCGTCAGTTCCCATGTTGCCAATCGTCTTCTTGGGGACTCTTTCCGGAACCGTGACCGAATTCTACTCCTAACAGCAACCGGTCAGCACATACCCGTCCATGGTGAGAGGCGAGTGGAAATGAAACTGGGTGAAAGGATCTTTAGGCATAATGTCATCGTGGCCAATATCGTCGATGATTGTATTCTGGGTTTGGATTTCATGAGAGAACACCATTGTGAGATCGATGTGAAACAAGGAATTTTGAAGTGTGGTACAGAAGAAATCTCCATGGAAGCTGGATCGTCAGGCAATGTCTACTGTCTTAAGAAAACAATCCTGCCTGCTAGATCGGAATCCATGATACCAGTTAATTTACCACGGAACCCTGGACGGAAGCAACGATGCATGATCTTAGAAAGAGTGGACACTGACAAACCATGGATGATGGCTCGAACTCTAGTGACGGGCACAAATACTTCAGCCGTCCGCATACTGAACCTGAGGACATTTTAAGATGGATGGATTCTCTATGGTTGTTTTTTTAAATGAAATTTCTTTTTTTTTAGGAAGAGCTGAAACCTCTTCAGACCAAAGGATATACACTCCTATTCGGTGAGCCCGATATTTCTTTTGTTTCTTACAATTCTACATTTAGAGCCGGTCTCTCTTTTATTTGGAAGCCATTTTTAAATTCGATAGAATGGACCGCACGAAATGAATAGGTTTTGGAAGAATAGTGTTCTTCCTCATTTATACAATCAATACACAATCAGATACCGTTGAAACATCTCCTGGTTTGCTATTTAATTAGCTTCTGATGAGTTCGTGCTTTGTCTTAAACGCATTATTTAGAGCTGTTTTTTTTAAACTTCCAATCACTGCTCTTGTCCCTTCGGAAGAATTTATATATTCCATTCTCTTTTTATCGTTATTTTGAAACTAGTTTTGTCAATTGCATGTTGAATTATATAAACATAACAGATATATAAAAACATACAGGAAGCATAGATATAATGTGTATGATAGGAAATTACGTGATTGTAAAAAGTGGAAGGATTGGATTCGGATAAGTGAAGCATTGGAGGAATATTTTTGTGGGCGAATTTTAGCCTATTCCTCCAATTGACCCCTTTTCTTAATTTTATTCCCTTTTTTGCATTGTATTGATATCACACACACAGACAACCATTCCCTAACCGGAAAAATCCGATTATCTGGGATTCGAACCCGGGACAGTGAGTTAACAACGCGTTAACCACTCCGCCACCACCAGGGCCGTGAGAAAATCGCAACAACGATGCGACGGGACGCACTGTTACGACAGCAAGCGCGTTATTAGGCACGTATTTAATTATTTAAATTTATAAAATATTGAATTATCAAAAAAATATCAACGGTGTGGTTTATGTAAAACAAAATAGTGTTTTCGCTTGATTTGTTACTATTTCTAAGCTTCAAGTAATTAGAGAGGAAGGTGGGAAGCCTTTATATATTAGCTAGTAACTACCAAACCATAAGAATCTACGGTTCTTGAGCTATATTTTGGAAACACTTGGTGATTCGTGTATGCTAAGGTTTTTTAGGTTATGTTAATAATTTGTCACGAGGTCAAAGAACCCCGTACGGGATTACCCTAACCGCTGGGGTAATTCCATACAGTGTAACTTCTTTTCTTTAATTTTTTTACCAAAAAAATGAAGACAGATAATCCAGCCGTTTGGTGACGATTTGGTAGCCAATAAAACAAAGTAACATTCGATCATGTGTCTATACTTCTATAATGAATATTATATGAGCTGTAATAAATCTCGCTTAAATGTACGCCATTTCCCCGCCCTTCCCTACTATCGGATGAGTGTCGTTGAGTTGCTGAATCGAAATTAGAATCGAAAGGGTCACCGAATTACGTTAGAGAGGAGTTTACTTTCGCCTCTTTTTTAAACTATTAGTCGATAGCAATTAAACGTCAACGTCAAATTGCCGTCAACGAGTAACACTCGGCCAAATGAAATTATATTTCTAAATGACACTAAGAACTGGATTCAGATATTTCGTAAAATGTGTGCTTTGTGTAGCTTCAAACCCATCGCGCAAATGTCTTGGAGGCGGGTAATCGTAAAGTGTTCTTCAGTGAAAGACTTCTTAGTAGTAAAAGAATTTTTATCCAAAGACAACATCCAAGAGTTTTTTACTTATCAGCTCGCCGAGGAGAAGATGGCTAATTTTTCAATAAGAAACCTACCTATAGATATTTTAACTTCTGACATTGACGAATCCCTCCGGGGCGATGGCATTACAGTAGAACCCCGGTAATCCGGACGAATTCAGGCACATAGGCGTCCGGATTAGCGGGGTTTCCGGATTAGCGAGGTTTTCAAAAAATAACGTAAAAAACATTTTTTCTCAAAAATTACATTGTACAGATAATGCATGTATATATTGCATAAGGTATTACAACATATAAAGTGAATGAATATTATCAGCGAGCAAAAAAGTCAGTTATTTTCTTTTGCGCGACCGTTCTTATTTTTAAACCAAGTGCGCGGTCTCTGAAACGTATAAAGAGAACAATTTCATGTGCTTCAAAATTTTGCTCCTCGGCGCACTTTAATGATGTATTAAGTGTAACCAAAGCCTCAGAATGAGAAATTTGGACGGAGTCCACAGGGTGGTCGTCGTCTTCGTCATCATCATCTTCTTCTGTCGTTACTGTTCTGATAATTTCGTCATCTGTTAAAGCTTCGTTTCGAGCCAAACTGCCGTCAGCCTCAGCAGCCCATCGGAGAACTTCAGGGTTAGATATTGGGTTCGAATTTTGTAACTGATTAATGAGTGGCGCAAGCTGAATTTCTTCAGTTGGACATTTTCTAAAACTTCCGAACCAATAAAATTTGGGAGTAAATTTTTCCACGACTTGCTGATCAATAATTTAGACAAAGATAGCTAGATTGAACACGACATCTTTTAAATTTACCTTTTTCAGTGCAGTTTCCAAATTTTCATTCTGCTCAGGATCATTAAGAATATTTATAAGAAGCAACTTACGATATCCTAACTTAATGCTTTGAATAACATTCTGATCCATGGGTTGGATCAGCGCAGTCGTTTTAGGGGGTAAAAAAATTGCGGAAATTTCACCGTCATTAGTGCACAATTCTTCTGCAGAAGGATGGCCAGGACAATTATCAAGCAACAATAAAGCACGTTGTGATAAATTGAATGATTTCATATTTTGTCGAACTGCTGGAACGAATTCTGTTTTAAACCAATCCAAAAACAATTCTCGTGTGACCCAAGTGTTTTTTTGCCCTCGATCTCTATAGCCCATGCATGGTCATCCTCATTGGAGGTCTATCAAAGGGATGGATTTTTTTTACGCCTCTTCTCTCATAGCTTTTTAATGAAAGTGATACCCTGCTGCAACTGAAAATTTATTGTCTTTCGAAATTGTTCAGTCTCACACATATTAAGCATTCCTCTAATGGAAAAATGCTGTATCAGAAAAGTATCACAGCTTAGAATTATTATCACAATAAACGAAATACTTCGCTCTCCATCACATTATTGCAGCCAATGGAAAAATTTTTCAAATAGTCTGTCCACCTCTCGTTTCTTGTTACTATGTAATATGCGTGTTTATATGTTCACAAGAAGAAGTTGCGGGTTAGCACAACTCCCAATGGACAGTCCGGATTACCGAGGGTTCCGGATTAGCGAGTGTCCGGATTACCGGGGTTCTACTGTATATGCAATAAAATATTGCAACTGAAAACCTGCGTCCTACTAAAAAAGACATCGAAAAAAAAATAAAATCAGTCCCTTTGCGGCCTTTGCCTTTGTTTCAAGTCGAAATTAATAATCATGAGATGACTGATAAATTTCTGACTGTTAGATATGTTTGAGGTTTCAAAATTAAGATCGAAAAATATAAACCACCCAGAGGCCCACCCCAGTGTCATCGCTGTCAGCAGTTTGGCCACTTAGATAAAGCAATATGAATCCAAGGTGTGTCAAGTGCGGATTAAATCACCTTACACGCGATTGCGTGAAACCTTTAAAGGGAAAAGCTATTTGTGCAAATTGCAAAGGTGCACATTCCGCCAGTTATAGCCCGGTGTACCCAAGATTAAAGGACAAAATAAAGATTCTAAAAGAAAAGGCGCGCTTACGTTTTAATCCAAAGTCCGGAAATAAACCTGCTTTTCGTAATAATTTAGAGGATAATAATGCTTTTCCAACGATCAGCAAGGAAAGTCAACTGCCACTAGCTAACGGCAAACCTTCTTTTGTGCAAGTCGCCGCAAATACGGCGGATCCAGTCACGATCGAAATCAATAAGATGAAAGAAATTCTTCGAAATTCTAATTCAGTCGAGCAGACCGATAACCCCTTTAACTCCCGCCGCCTCTCTCACGAAGCTGATTAGCGTTTTTCTTTTCAAAAGTGGTTATTAAACCTCGTGACAATACTTGCAAATAACTCTACGACCAAAGAAAACTTTATTGAGTTTGTCCTAGATTCCACTCGAAAATTCATTGATGGATAGTCGCCTCAATCTTATGGAATGGAATGCGAACGGAATTGTCAAAAACCTTACTGAGTTGCATAATGTGATGGTCAATAAGCTCATTGATATCGCTTTAATAGCGGAAACTAACTTGGCCGCCGATATTTTAGTCGATCTTCCCGGTTTTGTATGTCTCAGACGGGATAATTCAAGGAAAAAGCGGGGTTTGTATTTTTATTTCAAATAAATTAAAAACCTCAGTCATGAAAATTCCTAAATTGAAAAACCTTGAGGTCGTCGGCGTCACTATTAAAGGCGACAGAAATTCCTTTAACTTCATCGCTGTGTACAATTCACCTAGCAAAAAGTTACTCAAATCAGACTTCCTCAAAATTATTAAAAATTATTCAAACTCTATTCCCATCGTTGGAGGCGATTTAAATTCCAAAAACAGAGCATGGGGCTGTCGTGCTGATAACACGGCAGGCCTTCTCGAATGGTCTGCGTAATCACGTTTTCGAATTCACCTGCCCAATGAAATTACCCATATTGCTAAAAATCACCTAGTGCAGAATGACATCCTTGATTATTTTTTAACCACTTTCGAGACAAAGCAGATTGAATGCAAAGTTTTCGACATGCTTGACTCCGATCACCTATCGATCGTAGCGTATTTACCCGTTGATCTTGACGACATTTTTATTAATAATTTTAGAATCCCTGACTGGGAGCGGTTTAAATCTTACCTCGAAATTTTAAACTTTGACGAAACTAAATATTTTACTGATCGGGACGAAGTCGATGCGGAAATTATAACTCTTACGTAACTTATTAACGCTGCTTTTGTCAAAGTTCAAGGATCAAAAAGAATCAAGGGCATGTGAATCTTCCAAGACACATTCTGGGTAAAATATCAACCCAGAACAGGGCCAGAAAATTATTTCAGAGAATAGGAATTATTGCATGCGATAATTTGTACCGTCACCTCCGTTCGGAAATACAAAAAGATATTTAAAAAAATTAAAAACGGTCGGATCGAAAGAGAAATAGATAAACTGGGCTCCAATGATCCCGACAACAAAAAGCTTTGGAAATTTGTGGGCAAACTCAAGGGTAAAAAAAGAAGGAATAAATGTTCCGATTAAACTTGCAAATGTTAATTTTTTTTAATAAATTCTGACGCCGATAAATGTGAGTTATTTGGTGACCTGCTTAGTCACACTTTTACTCCTTTTGACGACAGCACTTGCCAGGAAATCGCTGATAGAGGGAATAATAAAATAATATGTTTACGTCCGAAAGCCGACGGGCCGCACACACGCGATTATGTCATCATCCGCGACGCCGCAGAAGAACGTCGGAACATGACAATGGCCTTTATAAAAGAGTCAATGAGTCAGTCCGTTCACTCGAATATGCTCCTGTGTCTGAACCGACTTTTGCCACGAATTAAAAAGTATAATGAAAAAACTTGAAGGCTAATAAAGCACCATGAAGGGATGGTATAACATCCAAAATGATCAAAGCATTCCCTATAATATCCTCTCTGTTATTGCTAATATTTTCAAGTCCGGTATGGCGTAGGGTAATTTGCCCAAGGAATGGAAAATAGCTAAAATAATAATGATACCAAAACCCGGGAAAGATAACTCGGACCCAAGAAATTATCGTCCGATAAGTTTACCAGCGATTCTTTGCAAGTACTCGAGAAAATTTTACTTCGTAGACTTAATATTTATACTGATTCTTTTAATCTTATTTCTGACTTCTAGGCAGGGTCGGGTCTTTCCCATCAGATTGGGAAGCAGAAGTTGACGTTGAAGGTTTTCATTTAAAACAATCTGCGGCCGCCTGCTTTTCAGATTTTCAGAGTGATTTCGACAAAGTATGTCAGAACGGTTTGGTTTTTAAATTAATTGACTGCAGTGTTCCCCTTTATTTAATTAAATGCTTCGACTCCATCCTTCGAAATCGAAAATGTTACGTATTTTTAAACACTTCGATATCTAAAAGTTTTAATATCACAGTAGGCGTGCTCGATCATAAGTCCCACGCATCTTTTTACTCGGGACATTTCCCAGTGCAGAGATATTCTTATACGCGGACGACACGACGACCGTCGCTAAACATAATTCCGAAAAGAGCGCAAATGTCAGAGTGCAAAAGCACCTTGACGAGACGCTAAAATGGTGTAACTTGTGCAAAATGAAAGTTAATTCGGCCAAATGTGATCACATAGTTTTTAGCAGAAAAAGTAGGATTATGGACAAATCATCTCTGCGCTGGGGAAATGATTTTATTCCCAAGACAAAAAGCCAGAAATTTCTCGGAGTGTGGCTAGACCCTAAACTGACATGGAAGGACCATATAAATTGCACGATTTATTAAGGCGAACGCAGCATATTTTGCTCTTAATATTTTAGTTTTCAATGATAAAATTAAATTAAAAACTAAACTTTTATTATATATGACTATGGTCCGCCCTGTTTTAACTTATGCTGGCCCTGCCTGCATCTATGCGCCTAAAGAAAATTTTAACCTTTTAAATAGATTTGACAAATAACGTATTAAAGCTGTTTTATATGTTCCTCTCCTGACGAGCTCCAAAGAAATCTTTGGAGCTCACAAAATTTATCCTTTAGAGTTTGTATTTTTTAGTTTAGCAAAAAATTTTGAAAGCAAATAGCCCGCCGCACCTGGTGCCTTTGAGGAGATGGTCCCCCACCGGGAATGATATCACCCAGAATTACTACAGGAGACCGAGGGAGTATGTCCAGATCTTCCACGGCCGAAATAAGCAGATTTCCGAAGACGTAACAACCATCGTACGAGAAAAACAGTTCCGCGATCGACCACCGGACGGCGCCACCCAACACTGTGAGCAGCGAGAAGACTCCTCAGAAGGCCTCATCGAGGGAAATTTAAATCCATATACGCTACGACGGATTAAAAGAATGAAGATTGCCGATGAAGAGACAAATGTTTCGGAGAAAAATTAAGAAGTTTTGAAGAAAAGAAGAGAAGACGAGAAGATTTGAAGACATGAAAAGAAGATACCAAGAACAGAAAAGAAGAAAATGAAGAGAGAAGAAAACATAAATTCTGCGAATTCATGCAATAAATTCGCGGCCCAAGCTGCGTTTTTATGGACTCCAAACTGAAATTCAACTTTAATTAAGCAATAAAAACCGATAGTAAATTATTTTCAAGATGGAAAAAATAAGCGGATAAAGACCTACTGGACGCTCATATAGTATTCCTTCGGGAAGAAGAATGGCAGACTGATTCATCAGTAAGATCAAACTTCACAGGACCATTTCCGCAGTATGACTCGCGCCACAACTTAACAATTGTAGCGCAGAACCTCACCACGAAGATGAGTGACTTTACTTGAGCGTGAGGACGCTTCAACTGCTTGCAGACGAAGCATCGATGATCGTTCACCTTTAAACGGGGATGGTAAAGTTACTTTCTGAGTGGTGAATTACTTAAGAAGGTCATTTGCAATTACTCTCAGCAAAGAATTTCAATCCGTATATTCAGTGGAATGATGTTACAAATGGGTCCAGAGAAGGAGCAATTACAATAAAGTGTTGTGTAACACCTCGCCCACATTTTTAAAAATATTGTCATATTTTTTAGTACATCGTGAACAAACTTAAAGGTGATGAGATTGATGTTCTTCGGGAGGAAGGAAGGGACGCCAGTGCTGGTTATTTTTGTCGATGGCGTAGTTAATAGTGTTTAATTTAATGAATTAATATCTGACTTTGTATTTGAAATACATTGCACATAAATTGTATCCAATGAATATCTTTTGCAGGTGGAATGAAGACCATCGGGAGGCGAATTCCGGAGCATTCTCAATTCGGTGAGTGCTTTCTATTTTTATGCATTCTTGTCTAAATATAATCTCACTAGAAGCTAAATTTAAGCGAACATTCCTTATAAATAAACTCAATTCAACGTATAACCTAGCGAGATCGGCGTTAAGAAATTGGCAAGTTCCCTGTTAAATTCATCCCAAATTTGAAAATTCTTTGATTTCCTTATGCGAACCGCACCCCACGTTAAAAAGTATAAAGAGAATAAGATAAATATTATACAGTATGCGAAGGATGTAATTATGATGTTATCGATATGACTTTCCTAACAAAAGACACACTTCCCTAAAACACGGATGGTCCGTCGAGCGTGATTTTGTCGGAAAACTATTATGTTGTCATGCATATGTTTTTGAGTTTAGTATTTAGTTAGAATTACGAGGAACAATATGTATTATATTTGAAAATATCACCAAAAGCTATGTCTACATAAGAAGCCTGCAAGCCGCTTTTCGGCGTTGGATCCATTTTCCTAATCGAATGGCTTCTCGTATTGTTCGCGGAATAAATGAATTATAGAAACGATTGATTCTACACTGTAAAAAAAGATTTGTAAAAATGCAATAAGTTTCACTGGAAAAACTGGTTTGCTTGGATTTCTACAGTAAGTATTATTGGGAAATGCCGTCTCCGGCTGGCACGTTAAATATCATTGTATTTTTCCAACAAATTTTAAAGTAAGGGCGAGGCCTTCTCTTACCCCCACTGAACAATCATTAGATTCGCAGTTTCGGGACTTCGCTGATGTTCATGTCTATGCTACTGGCTTTTTGTTGAGGTTGGCCATTAAAAACAGCTCCTACTGTCCATAAAAGGAAATCAATCGGATTTGGGATGCTAACGCTTCACGGGTCCACCGAATTTGACGGAATGGAATTCATCAGTGCCTTCGCATATCGAGTATATTCCATTGAAAAGTAGTTTTTCATTGCTTTACTATCGTTTAATTCTAGAATTTTATCTATAGCAATAAATGACTTTATACAGTAAACTATATATGTATTATTATAGTGGTGTCGTTTATATATGATTTATATCTAATGAGCGCTTTCTATTAATTGCAGCATTTAAGCTGTTATTATTGTGTCCCCTCAATAAGTCTGCGGTGTTTCGAAATGTGTATGAGCTGCATATATTGCAAATAAACAACTGACACATCTAATTCAACCATTTTTGTTCGATTCATAGAAAATTAAATAAGTGTTACCATTGCCCATTGTCTTCAATCCTACCCTAGCCTTTTAGCTATTCAGAATCTTTATTTTAAATTGCATTCTGACGAAGTATTTACTTTAACTTCAAGCATCAGGTGTAGATTAATTTGTTGGACATGCCATGAACAATTATCTCCTGAAAAAACTGAAAGTCCTTCGTGATATTTGTGCTCATATGAATATTGGAGTTGAATCTGTGGCCCATGCGGGATGCAGTAAACTTTTCAAAAATGTTAATTCCTCCAGAAGCCACATGCATAGGGAGGATATAGGGTCAAAGTGTAATTTAAAAGTTGATTACATCCATATTGACCTACAAGGTGGCTCATTAATTAGGAATATAATAATAGAATGGAAAAAAAGAACTTCAGGATTTCCTTGTTTGTACCTCATCCACCAGCCTACCCTTTTTTACTATCAATACTTCTCTATTATCATTCGGTATTGTAGCACGTGGTGGCAGAGTGCCATCGGGTTCACACTATGTTACCAAGATACCTGGTGCGAACCCGAGGATGACGATTTAATCATTTTACATTTTAATTTTACAGTAAGATTTATCGTTAAATTTCAATGTGATTTTATAATGAATATTAATGTTATCATATTATGTATTGGATTAATACAATAAAAGTTGTTGGCAATTTTAGTGCCAATGATTCTTATTGTATTTATCCAATGATTTTTTTACAGTGTAGCTAAATCTATTTCCCTAATCCATCTCTTAGTAACAGAGCACATTAAAGGGGGTTGCATTATATCGATTACATCATCTGAGAACGTAATATCTCTGAACTTAATTAGTAAATTCCTCCGACATGAATGACGGGTCTTAATATTTTAAATAAATAAGCGACATTTAAATATGTACGCATTATTGGATCCATGTAGTTCTCATGAACCATAAAGTTTGAAATTTAAATCAATAATAATTTAATAACCAGGAATCATTTCATTCTAAATAATATCCAATGATTATCAATTGACTTTGCACTTACATTGTTACATTCAAAATTCCTAAATAACACCATTATATTCCCCAGCGGGGTAAGGTCACGTTTTTAACTATAAACATACTGTTCATTTAACGATATCTTAACAACAATATCCATAACTCCCTTTGAGTACGTTTTTATAAGATTATAAACATCTAAGTTTAAAATCTTAAATTGTTTTAGGTAAGGGATTGAAGGCCTCTTCAGGTAACATGTTCCATTCCCTTATCCCCTATTAAGAAATTAGTATTTAGCTACATCTTTGTTTTCATAAATTTTAATTCTCATTATGATCGCAAAATAACTTGGTTATTCTAATCTGTAATTTAATTCCCTCCATACTTTGAAGAATCCCTACCAATCTGTTCAGCTTCCTCCTCTTTCCTTAAGTTTCTCACCCAAGAAATACTAACATTTTCGTTACGCTTTCCTTCCTATTGTGTTGATTTAAAACACACCTATCTGCTTTCCGTTTCATCCTTTCAGTTTTCTTTATGTTTGTCGCTTATTCCGTACTATTTTAGTATGAACATCATTGATATATTTGTCATTTCGGTAAATCCACGGATGCTTCTTCAGTTACAACAATTTTGCGAATCCATTGCGCGTTTCGCGAAGTTTTGTTACTGTTACGAAATGAATATTTGCTACGCCTTTGGACGCCCATATTATCGCTGGATGTAAATTCGTTTGAGTTCAATTCATAGAAGTGAATTTTTGTTTTGTAATCTCCAACAAATGAATATTTGTCACGAGAAAGAGAATATATTTAAGAGAAATTGAAGATGGCGATGAATTCGAGTGATGTCATCGCTTCGGAAGGGATTCTTTGGGCGATCGTCGCGGTCACGTGAGATTTGAGAGGTGAACAATTTCCCTTTCGTCGTGTTCATTATATATAATTTGTCTTAGAGATTAGTTAGCGTCCGAAGTTTTCAAAAGAAAACCTGGTGGTTCTTTCTCATTTGTGTCTGCAGCATCAATACTCAATCAGTGGGATACATATTGAAGAGACATTTGATTGTGTGTTTTGTGCCGATTTTTTGCAGATTTTATTTCGAGGGACCCTTCTCGTCTCTTCGTCAATTACTTGTAACTGTACTCTCACAAGGAATGGATTAAAGGTACTTTGCACATAAGGGCGTGCACCCACGAAAAATCACAAGGAAAAACGGACTTGAAAAAAGTCCGGGATCCTGGCAATATGGCTACCGGCAACTGAATGCTTATAAGTAGACTGATAAGTTGCAATTGCCTTTATTATACTCATTGTTTGCTACACGAGGCCGTTTACATGCAATAAAAAGAACAAATCAGACAAAAAAATGTATTGCAGACCGTACGTGTACACAATAAAAATGTTTGAAAAAGACAAATAAAGTTGAGAGCTGGCTATGTTGGGGTTTGGCGGAGAACAGCCCGCGAAGAGTCCCCGAATCATTCTGCCGGTCCTCTGCCCCTCTCCTCCTCTCACCGTCTTCTGCCATGATGCATGATGGGTAAGGGAGTAGGAATAAGGAGGGAGATTTAAAATTTCTAAACGGCACGTCGGCCGGAACACTCATTGAATTAAGTACTGAATCCAATCCATTTGCCTCAATGTATGTTTAGCAATTTAACAGACATACCAAAGTGCGTAAAGATTTCCCTTGGTTTGGTGTTTTAAATCATTGAGCGAGTTTTAAATTGTAGCAGGACCCTACCGGAAAGGTAATGCAACTTTATCTTTTGTTTTGTGTATAATGTAAAAAATCATATCTTCACTTCAAATTAATGTTAAAAATAAGTGATAGATTGTATGAAGAGGGAGAAATTTAAGGAAATATTAGTAACTCCAGATATGAACGATATACTGTGAGGAATCGAGCATACAAACATAAGAATACCAGTATTTAAGAAAGATTTTAAATTTTATGGAAGCGTCCGTAGAAACCAAGTTTTATTCATATCAACATAGTTGTTTACTGAATATTCCGTGGGATAAATGGCTTTATAGCAGTTTGTTACATGAAATTGCTTTCTGTCGATCAATTTAACTTTGAATGGGTGTAAAAATCCTAAAAAAAGGAAAGTAAGTTTATGTTTTGTTATTTGCTGAATCTAATAAGTTATAAAAAATATATTCAAATATTTAGGTAACTTTGTAGACTTAATTATAACTTCCTTTTCTTTGTTTATTGGTTTGGAAATAATAATAGACCAGTATTTGTCTATCTACATAAAATTATGAGGCATAGGTGCGATCAATGTTGGTATTTATCCATTTTAACTCCCCCGTTGAGATTCAACGGGCTCTTCTGCTAGTAATGAATAAAATAATGATAAATAATGAAAATATACTAGAACAGTACAAATTATAATAAAAATAAATGAGTAACTGGGTGCCTCCACCATTTGATGCGACATACAAGGTAGATACGAAGACAAACCCACCTTGTCATCCACCGGTACACATTTTCGTGAAATAGCTGTTAGAAAGTCAACGGGCCCAGCGACACAAACGACAAAATAAGAAATAATGAAAGAAAGAATGACTCTGTAAGGATATTCCTCCCGGATAGAGGAACATCCTGGGTTCGATTCCCAGCCCAGTCAGACTTTTTTCAAGTCCGTTTTTCCTTGGGATTTTCCTGGGTGCACGCCCTTATGCGCAATTTTACCATTTCCTTTTTTAAATTAATTAGTATTCTCTCATGAAATGCCTAAAGTTTTCACAAATTGTTTTCTCTTCGAAGGAGTGGACAATTAAAAATGCCCAGTTGGTAAGACCTCTTGTCCCTTCTTTTGACGGAGGGAAGTCCGTGAAAGTGGTCTTTCGAATGAGACAAAGGTGAGAATTTGTCATTTGGTGAAGGATAGAGAAAAATGTATCATTCATTTCTTTTGTCACTGTCTTCGTCATGGCTGTGATGAAATGAAAGCTACTGAGGTATGAGTGAATTGTTGCACTAATCAAGGTCTCTCCTTACGGAATACCAAGAAAAGTGTTACTAATTGTGCTCCACTTGCGTGGACATGTTCCGCTTATAGAATTCTATTTAGTAAGTAGTTCAGTGAGTAAAGTAGACTACCTCACTCCTCATCCTGCCTAGTAAACCTCATTTCTTTTTGCGCACTCTTACAAGTCACTCTTGTTAGTGGCTTATGTCAGAGGGGTTGAGGCACCAACAGGCCTTCAGGCTGAATACTTTACAGACTAGATACTAGCTGAACGATTGTTATTTGAAGTCGAATTAGATGAGTTTGTTCACAAGTAAGATCAACAAGTAAATATCTTTTATCTTGTTTTGTAGGATATTGAAGATAATAACGGACGAATCCGCAATCCATATCATTACTAATGAGCGGATTCTAGAAACCGAGATAAGACAATGGCTCTTATTTTGCCAATGAGCTCGACAAAAAGTCCGGATCTCACTAAAAAAAGAGAGAATTACGTGATTATAAACGAAAGGCTCAATGCTACAATCTTGAAAATTATTTATGAATAAAGAATTCCTATCAAATACGTGCTTGAATGTGCTCAATAAACAAATGTTTAACTATTGCGAGGTCCAGCCTGAATGGATTCGTCGTTTCATTTACCAACGTGTAAATAAATGACAACTACTAGGAAGGAATCAAAGACATATTAATCGTTAATATTTAATTAGGCACATGGGATCACTCAGACCCCAGATAATGTATTTCTTCGAGTAAAAGAAAAACTATTCCAATTATTCAGGACATTTGATCAGAGTTTCGTAGCTTGATGATGAAATTCGAGAACTTCCTTAACTTTGATAAACGTTTGGTTTTGAGAATTATTAATTTATTGTTACGTATGAATAGAAAACAAATCATTATAATATTAAGTTTTTTGCATAATCATCGTAACATAGATAATTATGACCTAGTTATGGATATTGTGCTACGACTAATATACGATAGTGCGTGACAACCAATATATATAAATTATCGTATAATCTTGACCGTTAAAAACTTATACTGAAAAATTCATTGCGGTTCATAACTCAAAAGTCCCAACTTACAATTTGTTGAGCCTAACGACTGTTTTTGCTATATTAAAAAGGATGTTTAAATGCTTGAATGGGTGAAAACTATTGTGATATGTATTTCGCTTGTGGTGGATTTCATTATTTCCGAACCGACATATAAAGTAATGTTTCTCTTATGATGTGCAATACTATCAGGAAATGCAAAATATAAATCCACATCTGACGTCACTTCAACATAAAAACGGATTTTCATTCCAACATTTTATAAATGGTGATGAAAACTACTACAACTATAGACAATGGAAGACGGGTAAATCGCAACGAATGAGGCAAGATCCGATACTCATTTAGAGGTAAACCTCTAATGAATTCACGGTAAGGAAAATAATGGCTAAGATGGCCTTTCATAAAGTGTAATTCGCTTGTTCTTCCTATTCTCCGAAAATATATCCCACATAAATGATGCAAGTAAGAATAATTTAAATATTAGCATCAAAAATATTCCAATTTTTCAAACAAATAAATACTCTGGCGTAATGTTTTGATCATTATGTAAACTAACACATTTGGGAATTAGTACAGAGAACGCCGCCTGCAGGGAATGAGAGGGCTACACACGAAAGTAAATAACCAAGCACTCATGAATAGTTTCCAATACGAATGTGAATATTTATTCAAACCCCAGCAAAATCATTCACATTTTACAAAAATACCAAGCCCAACTATGCCATAATAAACACTACAACCACCATAGCATTCCACGTTACGCGATGGATAAAATCCATATTTTCCAATTTATTCTGCAGTAGTCCATTAGAAAACTTCGGATATGGAGGAATCCGCTTGTGCACTACGAATGAAACCACTTCGAATGAGACCACTTCTACCACTCATCCACTGTCTTCATTGGGTATCCTGCATCCCCTTTCAGTATATACTCGTCCAGCCAGACAATCTCGTGGAACTATTCCGCGACAAGCAACTTCGCACATCGAAGCTATGCATACACCATCGCAGTCATTCGTTCCAGGGCATTCGGAATTGGAAGTGCAGCTTTTGCCGTACACTTGCTCACTGCCAATGAGAGCTAATAGGAGGAGAACGCAGATGATTTGCCGCATTGGTGCCATCCTGAATCCTGTCGACTACTAATCTGCTCTCTTTCAACACAGCGTAAAGATCTTGAGGTCAAACGACTGAGATAAGAAATGATAAAATAGATTATTCGAAGATGATTGCTAAATAAATTCAGTTTAAAGTTTCGAAGTGAATTCGAAACAAATGATATCTTGCTGAAATTGCAAGGAGGCACTACGAATGCCAGGTTTATCCCATAAATCTACATTAATGCAAACCTCTATTTGTTCAGCAATGTCTTATATGCAAATTCCATTTAAGATGTGCAAGAAAGTGGGCAAACAATCCGTGTGCCCCAATGGATAGTGAGGACGATAAGGCCACCCACGTATGTATATCATGTAAATGACTTATGTATTCCACGCTCTATATAATTTATCTTTTATTTTGTATTTTTTACGGTTTTACAAGTTAATTTTTTGAGTCCGTAATATTTTTCACCATCGTAACAAAGTATCCCACTTTGCCCCAGGGATAGAGCAAAACAGGGAAGGCTACACTGTTTTGAAAAATCATTAATAATATAAAAATGCTAAATTTTCAATAGATAATATATAATTTTTCACAAATAGTTTTTCACAATATCGTAACTTTTCAACCCCAAAGAATCTGAGAAAATTATGTGTTCCGTATTGCCCCACCTTCGCCTATTTGTAAAAGTTCGTTATGAGAATTAGTTATAAAAACAGCTAATACGAAGTTTTAAACAAAAATAATGAAACGCATATAAATCCATGGTAGTGAGACAGCTAAATTATTTGGAATGTAGTTTTACCGTAGTAAAACGTGGAATGATCTTGGTTAGGATATTTTTACGAATTATACGAGTAAAAGCGGACTTGTATTTGAATGTGTTTTATTGCAGAAGTGGAGGACTCCTTATGGTATCAAATAAGATGAGAACCCCTGAATTCGCTGAATAAAATAGCTTGGAATTCAAGACACATAAAATCCGATTAAATATTTTTTTTAGAATAAACAGAATAATATTCTGGAGTATTGAAGAAAATGAGATAAGTTGAAAATCCCATCGTCAGCGGAGTTTATTCGAAATCCCAATATTAGGATATGCAGATAATATGGTTGCGGCCGAGCTACTCCGGAGGGGAGCTGGATTCCGAATACGGAAGGAATGCAAATGCACCTTCTCACCGAGAGGGAGAGTTCATCACTCGAACCAGATCCGTGGGTATGTCAAACATTCATGAGTTGGTTACTCTGAATGTTATGCTCCAAAACATCGGCAGTTTATTACCTATAATTTTTTATGCACTGAAATTTGAGTACTCCGATTGTCTGCCAAAAAAACGGTTTCAGAATATTATATTACGATTTAAAGCTACGACATTCAAACCATGATAAAGAAAATTTTTTAAATAAATCAGAGGTTTTACAAAAAACGCAATAACTTTTACTTAAAAAAGGTGATTTTATAATTTTAAAGTTTTTAAAAGTTTATTAATACGCTAATGTAGTATTTGTAAAACCTTTTTTACATTTAACAATTTTCCGTTATGTCGGAATTCCACAAAGTTACGGCCTCTATGAATTTAATCAAACCATGATGGTGATTTAGTCACTAATAAGAGTCGCCTCATACGAGTCTTGCAATAAAGAATTTCTCGCCAGTACTACTATCGAAGATTGATTTTAATGCGCTTAAATTTAAAAGCTGCATCATACCGAGAAGTTTACTTGGATTCAGAATAAATTTTCTTTGCCCAAAGTAAAATCGTGCATTTTTTTCCTTCGAGCAATACAGATCTCATAAAACAAATCGCAAGAAGTCCAAATTTTGTGGTACCAGAGATCAAACATTTCTTCGCTGTAAATTTAGCTCTCAATCTTCACCAACGAAAAATATACCACAAAAAGAGTACAAAACATCTTTAAGTTTTGTACAAGGTTCGCAGTACAATCACAAAATAAGGACATATACTTTTATATCATACCGATCCCGCGACTTTCTCTGACGTTAAATAGAACAAGCTTGGTTATCTCCGACAACTTAGTTAGAGAAACTACCCGAAAAGTGGGAGATCCGGGTTCGAATCCTTACTGCGGCAGATATTTTCCCTTTCATCCCTTCCCCATAATTGTATTGTTTAATTTTACCAAATTTTACATACATACAAATGTATTTATTGACCAGCATACACGTTGGTCGCTTGCTTCCTAATGTGTTACCTAGCGAGAAGCTCTACGCACACACAGTGACGCTCAGTTGGTCGCTTTCAGGCGCATAGGTCCTAGCGATGAATAGCTCGTAATTATTCACGGTTCTGCTAACAAAAGGATTATATAGATAAAAATTGAATGGGAGTGCTATGTACATCCTGTGAATTGCGAAAGTGAAGTTTTTGGTAATTACTATAACTCTACCAAAAGCTAAGAGATTATCCTGAAAGGTTCTTTTAGTAATTAAGAATTGATGCGAAAACTTTTGATTATATTTAAGCAATAGTTTCATCGAAACTTCAAAATAAATGGAGAAGACTGCAAATGATAGTGTACGAGTCGGGCAATCCCCTCTTACAGCGATTTAAACCCGCTTACTGCCTTGCTAACTGTTACCATCCTGGTTACCTGCTATGCGATACCTGATGTGTGCGTCCCCGTTCAATTTAACATGGTAGTAAGTGACTTAACGACCAGCAAGGCTAGTGACCTTCCTTGCTGCTATGTACTTTTACCATAAAGTAACAGCCGAGCTTGAGAAAGACAATTTAAAATCGTCGAGAAAGTATTAATGTCACGAACAGTAGCTGGAGACTGCGACAAATACCAACGTCGACCGAATCTACAAGCAGACACGTCAATTTGCCGGTCCGTTTAAAAGCGGTCACGATAAAAGTTTACTTCTTTGATTTACAGCGAAAGGCCGCGTCGCCATGAAGAATAACGGTGGATACGCTTGTCTTCCGACACTCAGTGCACGCGTCAATCCCTCAAAGTCCGCCGAAATTAACAGTCCAGTACGTCCGCGCATCCCTTCACTCCACCCCCTGTTCTCCCCCAATATTGTCCGAACCGCAAATGTCTCTCTGTGGGGGAATCCTTTTCGGAATGCTTGCCTCACTAAAGGGGGAGATCTATTCAATATCCAGTCTAACAGTTTCTTCAACTGTTATTCTAAATCACCATTCTTTTCTAGAGCTGACTGCTTTTCAGGGGGCGATAAAATGGAAAGAACTGCAATTGATTACTCCAGAAAAGAGTGATTTTGGATTTAGATGTGCGTTCCGCGAGCAGCCAGTGGCATATGGGAGTAATGAAACCCGAATCCTTACATAATCTACCGTTTTTCCTTCTTCGATATTCAGCGGAATGAACGACCAGGCGTAATAATCTGTTTCATCAATCATTTCCTTCTAACGTTTTATCGATGCTTCTCGGAGATCGCGTTCTTTCTTTACCGGAAATGAATTTTCATCTTATTCTTCTGCAAGTTCTGAAACGATGAGTTTTTCTTAAAGCTACTGTCAGTAATCAGATCTTCTCAGCTGGGACGAATTCGACGTAGAATGACCTCAAAATACCGAACCCATAATGAATTAAAATGACCATTGTCCTTTATTTATTATCTATTATAATATTGGTGACCAACTCGTATTTGAAAATTAGGAGGGAGCGATGCGGTTTTATGTGGCATCGCAAATTTTCCAGGTAAGGATAGCAGATGGGATTTCTTAGTCACAATTTAGAAGTATATGTGTACTACATATGTGTGTATATCGGATACATGATTTTTCATCGACGTGAATATTCATTGATGGATATGTTAATCCGGTAGAATGTTTTTCTTAAAAATGCACAATTGACTGGTGGATACGATAATTCAATGTTTTTTGCATTGTAAATACATTGATAAGGTTTGATTCATTATATATTATTAGTGTGAATTTCACTGGATACCAAATAAACGTTCAATATCCAAACTCTTCAAATCCCCCTTCCGCGCTTATAAAGGATCTAGTATTCTAATTTTCCAGTTCCTGCAAATATTTTTTAATATTTTCTGAAGCTGATATAAACCTGGGTGGCTAAAACAAAGAGATAAAAGAGAACAATGCACCTTTAAAAACATAGAATGAAAATCGGTGAAAATATAAATAAATTTGGAAGGAATTATACCATTTTCTCCGCAGAACTTTCTCTCGGGTCTAGGACACTTCGGCGCTGCCCATTTCGGCGCGGGACACTTCGGCGCTAGCCACGGTTATGGCCAAAAACAACTTCGATGTTCCTTAAATTATTAGTGAATAATATCATAGAGTAAGGAGACCTTACTCTATGATAATATGTAACTTGTGTTTAGTTTAATATAGAATTCGACAATAGAATGGAAATCAGAGGTATATTGTTGTTTATATAAGATTTTTTAAAGTTATGTAAATAGTGCACAGTCTTAGTTGTATTTATTTGAAAACAATTTTGTATTTCGTTACATTCTAAGTGTATTATGCCTAACTTGTAATTCCATATAATGCGTTAAATATTTAACATTAAGTTCTTTAAGTACATAATGCGGGGAAAATAGAGGTATATTAAAAATATTTGCACTCGTTTTTAAGAATAGAACCTAAAATCTCTCATCTTTGCTTAGTTCAATGAGTCAGAGCCATTTCGGCGTGGGCCATCCTAAAAATTGCTTCGTGTTATGCAAGCTCATACGTTTACTAATACGCACTTGAATTTAAAACATTTTTTAGTCGCTTATCGAAAATTCAAGTGACAAAGTTTTACCAAAAGTACTGACGCTATGTTTGGATACATAAAAGCCGTTGAAAGTAAAATTAAAATTTTTAAGCGAGATGTTGAGACTAAAACTTATAAATATTTTCCTCGAGTAAAAAAGTATTTTGAGAATGCAAGCGCAACTGTACATAATGAAATGGAGCCCATGCATAAAAAATGTGTCTTATGCAATTTAATCCTTAACATTCGTTTGATTTATTCACAGATTTTTACGTATAAGTCCCACGATTAATTAGAAAGAGAAGACGGCTCAAACTGAGAGCCCTCCCTCACTTTCCTGCACACTCTCTCTCGATAACACGTTTGCCCAATTCTTTTCCATCAATTAGAATAGACTCGGTTCACTACATACGAATAACTCCCTCTGAATATTTTAGCCCGTTCTTTTATGTCAATAAAAAACCGTGGATACGTTATAATGAAATACGTTAAGCAGCGAGCTCTTACAAAAAACGTTTCAGATTTAGATATGTACCCCACGAGCCGCCATTAGGCAGATGATGTAGTAACACCAACATTCTTTCCTGAACTACTTTATTTCTTTCTACTGAAAATTTTCCGGGGCGTCAAAAAATATGGAATAATGAAACATCTAGTATATATGCAAAACTTGATTTAATTATTAAAATGTGTGAAAGTTATGACGAAGATTAAATGAAATGTACAGCATATTTTAGAAAAAAACGTGTTATTTTATGTCAACGATGACCTGTAAGACATTTGAGCGGAGATGGTGATCTTACCTGCAGTTCTACCAGAGCAGCTGGAATGATGACGCATTTACGCTTACAAGGAAATACATTTGTAAACATAGTAAAATGCAAAAATTTAGTTGCATGATTTTATTTTCTCATTTCCAAATGATGATTTTGTATAGTATATAGGTAGCATGCCCTTAACTTATAATATAATTAAATTATGTAGAAAGGAAAAAGCAAAAAGTTTGAATATGAATGTAAAAATAGCTATACTTGTACAAATATTTAACTAACATGAAAACATTGACACATTTATGTATGTGTCAGACATTTTTAAAGTCAACGAACGTTTTTATAAACAAAGGGAGCCACAATGGGGAATGCTTTATTCCCATTTTTAGCCAATCTATTTATGACTAAGTTTGAAGACAACTGCAGTAAAACATTTAATTACCTCCCGAAAATTGGGTTTAGATACGTTGACGATATTTTTGATTCCAATGAGTGCAGCATCGACCAATTTATTCTGAAATTGAGTTCTCAACACGAAATTAAGTTTACACTTGAAGTAGAGGAAAAGAAATGCATTTATGAAGAACATCACCAGATGCGCGGAACAAAATGGTTACACAACAAACCTCATTGAGAAAATTCCAGGCAAAAATTAAAGAAAGCAATCGAAGAAAGACTATACAACGCTCACAAAAACCGATAATAAAAAATACGTGGTCGCTCCAACACTCACTAACAACCTCAACAATATTCTCGGCGATTTAAAAGCAGCACACACGTTCCCCAACAAATTTGTATTCTTCTAAACAACCCAAAAGAGAAAATCCCTTATTTAAAGAAATCGGGAATTTACCGAATCACTTGCGAACACTGCGAAAATTTACATTGCACAAACAAAAAGAAAAATTGAAACAAGATTAGACAAGAAACATTTAAGGAACACAACATAACAGAGAGGTCAGTCCCCTAATTTTGCTTCCCTTCAATTAGAAGACGTCAGATGACTATTATATCAATAAAAGTCGTGTTAATGAATTCAAACTTAGCGACATCGAAATAGTAAGTACACGAAATTTCACTGGACTCCGAGTGCCTGTAAATCAGTTGAATCCATCAAGTTGGGTAAGTTATAGCTTAGGCTGTAGTCCAACAATTGCAATGAAGTAAAATTCACATGGTAGAGCATTCCTTTACACGTTCATGCATGTGAACCTTATTGTTTTACCTGCCGTTTCTGTACAATTACTGTAGTTTACTTTAGAGAAGAACCCGATTTCGGAGATGAAAAATCGGTGCTCCAACTTTCACCGACGTTCACTCACTTAATTTTAATTTAGTAAGTTGCGATCAGGGTATATATAAGCCAAGGATATTGTCAACTTATCAGCGCAAACAAATTGTATAAACTCCGAAGTATGCTATACAAATGGACAATGTCGCAAAACTCGGCTAACATCCAAATTAAAAATCCCTTTGAAAAAGGAGATGAACCGTTGTGACCATAAGAATGACAGCACTACCGATTAGCACATCAAAGTTAACAAAAGAAACCAGTGTAAACATTATCGATTGATATTTATTAAGAATTTTAACGCAAACGTGTTAAGCTTCCTGCATAGCGATAGGAAAAGGGGGATAGCGGGAAGAAACAGTAGAAGGGGGAGCACACGTCGTAAAACGGGAAGAAAATGGAAAGAAATATCAATCCATTTGGAATTATATGATTAGTATAATTTTCTTAACCTAACCAACGACCTCACCTACCCTTCCCCACTCCTTTCCCTCCCATCAAAACTGTGGAGTATCGTTTGAATTCTATCATTTCTTTAATACTAATTGTCTGAAGATGACTGTAATCGTCGAAACCGATCGCTTTGAAGAAAATATATTGGAAAATACGAAGAACGTTTTTAAAATTTATTTGCTATGGCGATTCAACACGTTCGGCCTGGACATCTTGATTTCGTAAATTGGTTCTTCGACCCCTCTGCAACCAGTTCTGCTCATCTGCTTCTCTTGAACGCCGAAGGGGAAGTCATCGGACGCAAACATCTTACTCTTGTTGGCCTCTCTCCGTCATCCCTCCGTCTAGCCATAAGCCCTGCAAAGAGTGCGTCATTTTATGGCCCCTCGCGCGTGAAAAAGGTTTCGAAAGTGACACGTGGTCATATATATATATATATATATATATATATATATATATATATATATATATTACTGATCTAGGGTGGTTGCACGTGGACTTCTTCTGTTTAAAATAATAAACCCATTTAATTTCGACTGGCGGATCTGTCTTTCCAAAGGGTTCTTATGAAGTCACTTGCAAACATGTCAGTAAGTTAGTTGTAATTCATATAAATAGGTGTGTTATAAACAATAAACTTTCCAGTACTTTAGTTATATATAAATATTTTAAAATAAGTTTAAATTCATTTCCCGATGGTAGTAATAGAGTTAGTTACAAATGTATTACATATATGTCCCTAAAAAACGGATTGTTAAAATGTTCTTGCCGGGTAACCTAGATGGTTAAGGCAGCCTCCCGGATACAGGAAGGTCACGGGTTCGATTCCCGGCACCGTCAGGCTTTTTTTTTCTCGTCAGACATTTTTCAAGTACGTATTTCCTTTGGAATTTTCTTGGGTGCACGCCCTTATGTGCAAAGTCACCTCAACCCTTTCCTTGTACGTATTGTATATAAGTTAGTTACAAATAAAGATATATCTACGAGGGTCGTTCAATAAGTCCTTAGAAATGGATGGAAAAACACTTTTTTGTGGTATTTTTCATTTCTCAACATAATCTCCTTTCAGCTCTATACATCTTTCTAAACGTTTTTCGAAACATTTTATGCCGTTCGAAAAATAGGATTTTGGAAGTTCTTTAAAATAATCATTCGTTTGCTTAATGATCTCCTCGTTGGAAGTGAACCGTCGTCCGCCAAGCCATTTATCTAATTCGGAAACAGGAAATAGTCACTAGGGGCCAAATCTGGTGAATAAGGATTCTCAAAATCATATCGTGGATTTAGTCAATCGTTTCGGGAGTAGTCACTTCCACTGGTCGTCCCGAACGAGATTCATCTTTTGTGGATGAACGGCCACGTTTAAACTCATTCATCCAATTGTAAACAGTTGCAAATACAGGAGCAAATGTGCCATCTAACTCAGCTTTGATTTCTTTCGGCGTTAAACCTTTCAAATACATATGTTTAATCACAGCCCGAAACTCACTTTTCTCCATTGTTATAAACAAACAAAAGTTGTTCACATCAATCCTATTTTTCGGACGGCATAAAATTTTTTACAAACCGTTTGGAAAAATGTATACAGCTAAAAGGAGATTATGTTGAGAATTAATTATCCCTAAAAAGAGTATGTTTTTCCATCTTTTTCTAATAACCTTTTGAATGACCCTCGTAAGATAAAAAATCGAGAAATCGATGGACGATTCGTTACCTGTAGTAGTCGGTTCAGTGCAACACATACTGCAATTAACTCCATCGTTCATTAAATGGCGCCTACCAAGACACTGAGCTTCGTTTCTAATTAAATAAACAAATATACAGTAGGCAACGTAATTATGTAAATAATTTTGAGTAACGCGGAAAAGAATTCAATTCTGAAGACCATTTGGAGAATTTGGAATATAATTTGAGGCGAATAAAATAGAAAAGAGTAAACATCATAAGCATTAAAGCAGAAATCGTTTTTACTTAAGAAGAATTGTCCAGCGAACACGTAAAAAGACGCAATCCGAATGTTGTTCAAAGAAATCGGTGTATTTCATGTGTATATTTTTGTTGTTTATTTTGATGAAAGTTGAATGTTCTTGATTTAGTTTGATAGTTATATTTTTCAATAGATTAAAAATATAACTATGTCGTCTAGGTTTGCTAGATTATGATTTTTACCAATTATGATAAACGACAAGACTCTAGTAAAATAAGAAAAAATAGCTCATTTATAGGTCTGATATCGACTCCACGCATAAACATTTATTCGTTTCATATTCGAATTGAAAATTTAAATGACATAATGTTACCCCCATCGTCAAATATTAAGCATGGATATGAATGTCATGATACGTACCAATGTATGAATAGTCATTGAAAATGGATATCATGTCCAGTTGGTGTTTTTTTTGTCATTTTTCTTCAACTTACACCTATCAACTGCTGCTTCCTTATTGTTAAATTATTATGCGAATATGTGTTAATTTATAATGTTTGCCATCGCAGTCACTTGCATTTTTGGAGCATAATTTCCATTATTTCCTTGTTTATATTATTGCTATACATTAATATACATTAGTATAGAAATAATATAAACAAAGGGCACAATGGAAAATTTCCCGACTCGACCGTGAATTATAAACCTCCCATGAAAATGTCAGCCTTCTAGCTCGATCAAAATGCTCAGGAATTTGTATGAATGAGTCTGGACTTAATATATATAGACGGTGTATGTTCGTCAGTCCTAACAAATATTTCGGTTGAGAAATATACACCTAAAAAAATCGATAGCCAGAAGTCGCGCAGCTTTCAAAATTAGGAACGCTCGAATCCGTGATTGGCTACTTTTTATCTCCTTGAGCTTCTCAGTTCGATCCCCGTCCCAATCGAATTTAAAATTAGAAGCGAACGTCTCACGAAGTCAAAACAAGAAGTAAAAGAATGGAAAGTAAATGAGGTTAATTATTTTAGTTGTACGATATTGTTTTTGTTTCGAATTTGCGATCATTTTGATAAAAAGGCGGAAAAAGTTTTGCGAAATTTTAAAGTTGTAAACAAACAGTCCTCTTGACGACCAAGCACATTGTTGAATCCAAACTCATACAAAAGAGCATTCCAGAAAAAGGAATATTTTGTATCTCTACCTGTTATTGGTTAAAGTGTATTGCATCTACAGAGATCTTTGGAAGCATTCGAAGCAACTTGAAAAATTCGCACATAGTTACGGGTTATTTTGCAATAGAATTTGAAAGGAAATCTGTGGAAATCCAAGTGAAGTGAACTATGACTGAAACCCTGGTCTACGACTTGCCGAGCGGATATTCTAACCACTGAACTACCACACCGGGTCCTTCTTTTAATGGAATGCTTTACGAATATTATCTCCCGTCGTATTTGAGTTATATATTTTAGTATATGTACGTCTTTCGCTGTATTATTTACGTAAGTTTGAATACGGAACAGCTTTTGTTGCTGACTGCAGTAGAATTACTATGCCCACCTTCGTAAATATTGTGAAATCAACCGTTTTTGTTTGCATCCCAAAAGACCGTGGCCATCACCTTGCCGGCCGACGCCACCGTTTTCGCCTTCTTCGGAGCCCGTTCACCCTCAAAAATCCACTGTTGTGACTGTCTCTTTTTTTCTGGAGTGTAGTAATGAATTCAGGTTTCATCCACTGTTGTGAATCGACGAAGAAATTCGGCAGGATTGCGTCGGAAGAGCGCCAAAATAACCTCAGAGTCGACCACACGATTGCACTCATTCTCCTCTGTGAGCAAACGCTGCACCCATCTTGCAGAAATTTTTTCACAGACAGTTTTTCATGCTAAATTAAAGCAACTGTACCTTGCGATATGCCTGGGGCCTCAACTATTTTGCTCACTTTAATCCGTCTATCACTCAAAACAGTGGCGCAGCGAGGGGGGGGTGTTTAGGGGTTCAAACCTCCCCCAAGAGTCAAGTCCTATGACTAGCTTTGTACTTTTATTTCTGCTGAAGAGTACAAACCCCCCTCCTCGCTAAGGTGGGGTTATCACGCAAGTCTTACAGATACACTGCTTGTCATGTGTTTGCTTGATAAATTCAGCGAAAGCTTCGCGGACCCGTAAATATGGCTCCGATTTCAGTTAAAGTGATGTTTTCGGTAGCAGAGTAGACATCGATATCAATGGGGTGCAATGATACGAGTGTTTCGAAAACTATGTTCAACGCGTGCACTTCTTAAGCCTATCCTTTAGTTAGATAACTCACGCCATAAGATAACATTCCCATGAGAAAAATTCGAAAGTGCTGATTTGTTTACTCCTCGCAAAAATATAAGGGAACATTCGAGAAGTAATTCGAAACTTGCAACCTGAAAACAGAGATTAAGATTACGTATGAGAGACAAACAGATTGATAAAACGCTTAGTTAGATCTTTTGCATGTTACTCTTTTAACCCTTAACCAGTGACGTGCAATTTTTGTCACACTACCAGTGACGTGCGGTCTGGGAGACCGCAATTTTTTAAATATCTTTAAAGTTACTAAATGACACATTTAACAAAGTTTAAAAGCCTTAATAAACTAATCAGTTATTCAATAATTTGAATTCAAATTTAATTTTATGTTAATATGAACAAAATTTCAATTACTAATCATTTTACGAAGATAGTCAAAAATTTGAATGAAAAAAACATATCCTATCAAAATAATGTCGCATATTAAAAATCAGGTGCCTATTTTTGTAGCAAAGCCTTTAATGTATTTTTGGGATGATAATTGATAAAACGTTCTTGAAAAATATTTCATTTATTGTGTTTTTCATGGATTCTGCAAACGTTCGATATTACATTTTTCGTGAAAAATGTACTACCCCTCCATAGAAGCACAGCTCTTGCAAATATTTTTTGTGCATTATAAAAAAACTGGTTGTCTACATTTGGACCAACAGAAGGAGGTTTTTCGTTTTTTTCATGGAGGGCAAAGTCGGCAAGTCTTCCGCTTCTCTAGTTTATCTTCGAAATTTTAAGGATTTCAACTGTTAGGTTCAGAATTCGGCCTATAATGGCTCTTAATTGTGTGGGAATCTTGCTGTTTGACATTATCCTCTTTAATTGTGGCCTTACTAACTCCGCTGCAATGCATTTAATAAAATCGTACCTATTCAGATACTTCTTGTCTTTTAGAGACTGCTGGAACACAAAAGAATTCACCAATGAAATGTCTAAAATCCTAAGAAACACTGCCATTGGCCATCTCCTTGTTCTTCGACTGGATGAGTAGCTGTTGCACATTTTATGTAGTGTATCTACTCCACCCTTGGTTGAATTATAGAAAGCTATAATTTCAGGTTTCATTGTCACGTCATCAGTGCTCTCTGTGGTGCATTGACGACACCAACCAAAGTACCAAGTTGTATATCCATACAACAAGGACCCTTTTGTGCCTTCTTTTGAAGGCCCGAACTCATTGGATATTTCCCTTTGATTTTTTCTTATCGTCCCGACATAGGTCAGTCCTTTCACCCTCAGCTTCTAAACCAGTTCAATTGAAGTGAACCAATTATCAGCTGTAATATTTCGATTGGAATGAAATATTGGCTCAGTGAGACGCAGAACTGATTGCGTAGGTTTCGAAGTCTTTTTGTCTTCCTCTGACAGACCTTTTCCGTAGGTACTTTTTCCGGCGTACAAACAGGCATTATACAAATAGCTATTCGATGTATCCGTCAAACACATCATATTGAGGCCATACTTAGCTGGCTTACTCAGGATGTACATTTTAAATCGGCACCGACCCCTGAAGGCAATTAACATTTCGTCAATACAAGTTGTTGTGCCCAGTGAATAGCAACAATGAGAATTTTTTACGAAATGATTTAACAAATCAGAAATTGGTGCAACTGGGTCACTTTCGTACCGGACGATTCGGTCTTCATGGTTATCAAACCGAAGACATAAAAGGAGAACAGCAAATCGTTGTCCATACATTACTAAACGAAAAATTTCCTTTCCCATGGCATCTGCAGCAAAAGTACTACTAATATCTTCATCGTTAGATTTAAATATTGCCGAATATATTAATAACCCAAGTAAAGCTCTTAATTCAACATAATCTAAATCTTGGATTTCTGGCCTACTCTGGTATACTTTTCTCATAACTTCTGAAGTTTGACATTTGTCCAACACAAAATCAAATTTATTATATCGTCGTCAAAAATAAGCGACCAAAAATGGAGAGGTTGCAGTTCCCTATCTAGAGGTATAACAAATTGCTTCAAACCTGGTTTTTCCGCGATAATGTTATGCAGACGAGTGTTAACGTTTCTCTTTGGCTCTTTAGAACTATTTTCCCAGGCAATTGGTTTTCCTGCCGCCATATTTGGAAATTATTTTACAACAAAAATATATTTTTGAAAGAAACGCACTTACTGAAAAAATATAGCTCACATGATTCGTCTTTCAAAAGATCCGTGTATGCGATCCGTGTAGCAAGATGATTACTTGGCAACGAATAGAGTGAAACTAAAGAAAGCAGTTTGGGGAAAATTCGAGAAATACGTTTTCTTTCACATCTGGTCATGTACTGCTCGAACATTCGCCTTGGGTTTTCCCCAGGATCACTCCACCCTTTCCATTGGGGGTCCATATTCCGCTGACAATATGCTTCACTAAAGGTCATTCATCCAGGGCTAGGCACAAATGAGTAGTGGCAACAAAGAGAAATTCTCGCAGGATTTCGTTATTCTGAGTTTGCCGCCATTTCGGTCGCATCCGTAGTAAGTGACATTCTAGTGTCAGAATCACAGCGAAATATAAAGACGAAAAATTCGGTTCCATACACATACGGTGTTTTAATGCAAGTATGATTTAATATTTTTCTAAAAACACTTTTATTGTTGGAGTTGATATTATAAAATAACCAAAACAATCAGTATTCTTTAGGACGACCTCAACATTAGCCTACTATCATAAAATCCATATATTTTGCCTAATTTATGCTTTTCAAATAGTAATAACAAATAAATGTGAAAATAATAAACAAATGTAATAAATAAAGTTAATTTTGTAAGCCTCCGTAATAATATTCACCCATATTACGAATTGAGCTTTCCCGAATTAGTGACGTGCGGTCTCTCAGACCGCGCATGAAATTAAATCGCAACTTAATAGAAATACAAGTAAGATAAATGAAATTCGAAGAATTCTATATACTACGTAAAGGTATCTAAGAAGGTACCATAAATAACAGATTTATTAAAAATCAAATAATTTTTTTATTCACAATAAAAAAATCGCTGCGGTCTCTCAGACCGCACGTCACTGGTTAAGGGTTAAGGGTGTGAATGCAAAAATAGGCTCGTGAGTGCTTTTGAGAAATTCACAGTGAACAGTTCGGAGAGTTTAGCTTGGATTTCACAAGGTACATGCAGATGGACATCCGAAAATTGTTTTCACAGTCCGCTAACAGCTCGAGGCCGCTATCGGAAAAAACTTAAGTTAATTTCTATGTGCTTTTTGTGAAATAATCATTATTATATGCATAAATTAGGATTGTCTTATTTCAGGGCTGTTATCAGAGGGCACATCTCAGGACGAGTTTAGCGACAATTGCAAAGATACTTGTTCCTTTATTAAGCATTCTGGACGATTAAAAGTCTGTACAGTAGACTCTTCATTACTCGGGATGATAGAAAATATACTGATCTTTATTTTTTGAATTTGATGTATATTTACAAAAAGTTTTCGCTAACCGAATTTCCGTAGAAATTTGAAAAAGTATTTAAGCGATAAAAGATGTCAGTAAAAAATTATTTGCTATAATATTATTAATAATATACCATTTGGAAGCAAATCAGTCAGCTGAAAGGTATTGTGCGCGTAAGTTACGCACATATATATTGGAACTGTGACTTGATGACAGAATTAAATTTTATAAATTGTTAAAACTGTGACTTAAATTCTCTAACTTCCTTTTCGATGCAGCTAATTTTTCTCTGGTAATAGAATCCAACGAATCTCATGACTTATCCTGTCAACCACGTGGTCATGCAATGCCCCTTCAAAATTTCAATTCATGAAAAATGTTTTTTCTTTGAACACAGTGCGTAATACTGGGTTTGCGACAGCTCTCTGCTGGTAATGCAACCTAACTATTAATTAGTCTAAAAAATTGTAAGTTGACGATTTCATTTTTTCACCTTGGTATGTAACTTTAATTCTGCAAATTCAATTATAATATCAACAATAATCATGAGTTTACTGTATTTTTTAATGCAGACGAATTTTTCATGCTCGGTTTGTGACACATTTAATTGATTACTTAGCTAATACATAAATAACGAAATGAGACTTAATTGTAAGCCTACCAGAAAATTCTGATATAAATGATTTTTTAGCGAAGCGAAACCATCTGATAAAAATTATATTTTGTTTCTTAGAAGAGGAGTTAATTTTAAAAACAAGGGATGAAGTCACTCCTAAGAAACCTGCTGACCTGCTAACGTCCGAAACCGGTCGCGGTATTAAAAAAACTTTTAAAGTGGAATTTTGCACAGTTTTTTCCATCCATTTATGAGTGGATATTACGTTTTATGTCCCTTGCCAAATAACCGTAACTAATATTTTCCTTCTCACGATTGGCAACCTCTTGGAAGAAAGAAATCTCAATGATTCGGGAAGTCTATATCTACAACACTAAAAAACTTCAGCATAGAACAAATGACTTTTTAATAGATATTGAACGTATCCAAACCAGAAATCCAAATAACACTTATGATAAGTTTCCAAAAGTTCGGTTATGTAAACTACTATGTTGGAAAGATTAATAAGTTGGCCACATAAGCGTTTAACTCCTCTAGTTTTCAATGCATTTAGTTTTTGAAAGAATTGACGTACATATTTGCAGTAAGTAACGGGCATGAATATACTAGCCCCTGTAAGTTAAGCATTTTTCGTTTCCTTGGACCCCCCCATTGGCAAATCCTGGCTGCGCCACTGACTCAAAATCATATCGTGGATTTTGTCAATCGTTTTGGGAGTAGTCACTTCCACTGGGCGTCCCTAACGATATTCATCTTTTGTGGATGAACTCATTTAAACTCTTTCACCCAATTGTAAACAGTTGCAAACACTGGAGCAAATGTGCCATGAACTACATCCAACTCAGCTTTGACTTCTTTCGGCGTTAAACCTTTCAAATACAAATGTTTTAATTACAGCCCGAAACTCGCTTTTCTCCATTGTTATAAACAAACAAAAGTTGTTCACATCAATCCTATTTTTCGGACGGCATAAAAATTTTTGAAAAACGTTAAGAAAAATGTATGGAGCTGAAAGGAGATTATGTTTAGAAATAAAAAAAATACCCCAAAATATAGTGTTTTTCGATCTTTTTCAAGGACTTATTGAACGACCCTCGTATTTATAACATACTTAAATATAACTAAATCATTTTTATAACAAAATAATTAAACTTTCTAAGGATAAGCGGTATTGCCTTCTTCGTATCTTATCCTTGTATTATGTAATTTAAAAGTCTATAAATTTTGATATGTTTCTCATTTTTAGAAGGATATTATTCGTTTGATGGTATAATAGGTAATAGATAAATTTCCAATAAAATCAATAATACTTCATGAATTCAAATTTTGTAGTGTAAATTATATTATATTAGGCGTTGTTACGTTAAACTCCACCAAAAAAAAGGCGATGGAATTGAAAATTTTCTAAATATTTATTAAGCACGATTGGTTTCAGCGAATGATCACCTTAATCTGGAATGTTCATTCGTCAAAACAGATCGTAACGAATAAATAGTATAGAAAAAGTTACATTCCATTTCGTATTCATTTTTTTTTCTTCTAGAGGCTATGAAGAGCTCCTCTTTTTTAAGCATTACTTGAAAAAATACATTTTCGTTACAAACAGTTGGAGGTAGCACGCAGACTTTATCGTAAAATTTGCAGTTGGTCGTTGAATGCAAGATTTGGAATCTCTAAATACCCCTTAAACCGAGTAAGAGGTATGTCATTGTCTTGCAACTTTTCCTCCACGGCCGTTCCCAAGACTTCCCAAAAATATCACTAGTTATGAAGTAGAATTCACGGCAATTCAGTTAAAGCCTTCGTGAAGGTCGTCCGAAAGGAGGAAACTTCGGCTTACGAAATCGTGATAATGCTAATTCTGTTTTTTACGGCTCTTGTCTCGCTTCTCTCCTGTTTCCTCCTGAGTTAAATTTCAAGCTTTAATGCTTAAACACAAGATAATTTCGAATGGTTACCAATAGGTTCAATTAAAACAACTCATTTTACGTAAACAAGCCAAATTGGTTGACTGTGTGTATGCAGAGTAACTTGCCAGAGTATGTGGACTTACATATTTCATTCGCCACTGTTTCTCAGATAGGAAGAAAATTATTTGGTGTTCTGAGTGTTTATATTCATGATTAAAACAAAAACACTATGAGTATATCTTAAATATCAGTGATAATGGATAGAAAAGTGACATTTCCTCTCGAAAAATATCTTCATTGGCAAATAGAAGTAAAAAACGATAAAACTTCAAAAATCTTTACCACAAGCCATTCAAAAGCTTATTAACTTCACAAAGTTATGTAAGGTCATATTCTGGATGGTGTAATCAACATTTAGGAATTATTTCACAAAGAGAGCTCCTAGAGAATGAATGGTCTTGCTTACGAACATATGTCTACTTTTTCTATCTTCACCTCTTTTACAGATAGTAGTAGTATTGTTAAAAGTGCTTCGACAGCTTAGGTCATTTCGCACATTGGCTCCCACCGGGAATCGTACCCGGGACCGCTTTCACCTAAGGCAAACGCGCTGTCCACATGACTATCTGGGAGCTCTTTTACAGATTTCCCAGCAAGGTTTTTCTAAGAAAATTGCACCAAAATTTGTGATCGATGAAAAATATGCAAAGAATAAATCTATTAGATCTTGAGGAACAAATACTTAGACGCACGACATTTTTTTAAACTTTTAACCTAAATAACTCAGAAAAACTATCGCCGGGGCAATTGAGTCACACCCATTTTAGCTAAAGGGTTAAGATTTTTTTATTCCCTTTTATACTTACAAAAATACGAGCAATACTGCCATATAATTTACCAAGCGGTTATAAAACATAACAGCGGCTTCTATCTTTACACTTTTTATGATATTGTAATGCAATATATACATATATTTATCTACATCTCTTCTCATACGGCCGCAATTTTTGCTCCATCGGGGAGGAGGGGTGTGTTCACAGCAGTTGGAGGCGATGTATTGCCCAGGCTTAACCGTGCTAAAAACACTTTTACAATAACTCGAGTCAAAATGGCATTAACCATCCGACATTAGGAGAGCCTGTATGTATCAAGTATAAACGGATGCAAAATAGGAGGAGACTAGAATGATGATAGCTAGGAATTACAGGAAAAATTCCTGCCGAATGTTTATACGCGCGGAGGATAGTAAGTATGAGGTAAACCTTCAATTTCGAGGACTATCTTTTTACACCGCTAGAACATAACTCCTTTACCAACTCGTGACTCCTTTGAAATACACCTCCCATTTGGGTAACTGACCGGATTATTTAATTGCCATCAATTTTAGATACAGAATCTAGGGCAAATACAACAATGGTACAGTCATTTTAACCACATAACGCATTTTATACAAACTTTCGATATTCCTGAAATTGGGTTTAATTGTATAATTAATCTAAGCGGTTTTTTATGATATATTCATCACATCATGACGATCCTCATAGATAATTCAAATAGTATCAATATGTCCCCAAATCATATGCATATGATTGCCTTACATTTATTATCTCTGTGATAACTTCATCATTGTGAATACAATAGTAGTACAAATTTGTTCGTCCGAGCACACTTTTGACCTTGAACTTTAAATAATAATGAATAACCTAGGAGAAAGTTAAATAATCGCATGTTGCCGGGATGACGTGCATGCGCGAAGGCCGTGACGGGGTGGGGGGCCTCCCCGGGTGGGTGAACTTCCTTGAAACAGCGAAATAGCGATCGAAGTAGCACGTATTTCTACTTGAGTGTTGAAAAATAATAAACAAATACGATGTTTTTGAATTCGCGCCACACCGCGCTGCCCGCTAGATGGCGTACGCTGTTATTCCTGCTTCTAGAGGCGAGAACAAAACGATGAAAGTTATGTCGTTGAAACACGTCCAGGGCCGCCAAGTTTCTCATTCAGACGAAAGAATCTCGATCCACTGCAGCAGCTCGCAACGGGATTATGTATAAAAAGAGAAGAAATCTGGGTAAAACTTCAGACTGCGTTTACGTCTTCCTAGAAATATATTCGTGTGCAAGCAAATTACAGCAGCAAGCATCTCTCATTTTCGTAAGTACTCAAACTTCTTACTAAACATTAATATTTAGGTTGGAATGTAAGAAAACGCAGTATTTGATATAGTAATTAATTATCTTTTTCTTTCTTACCACAGAGTAATCGTTTCCAATTTTATTTTCCCATTCCTATCCTCACACCCATTCATTATGACTTCTGTTTCGGAAATTTTGAATAATTTTAAAGCTGGGATTTATAACTCCGAGCATGAGTTAGAAACTGCGCTACATAATATTCATGAGCGTATAGTATTCAACGAGGATACCATAGATGATTTAAATTGTTATGAAAAAATCATAGATGCACTTGATAAATTAAAAAAAAGACGTTTCTGCTCATATTGCGAAATTTATTATAGTTTAGTTGATCCTATTATTCACGAAAATACAAATTTGCACAGAAGTCACATTATTTCCCAAAGAGGTCGAGGATTTGTTGAAGTAGAATCTGCAGTAAAATCTAGACTAAAAACATTTTGGATTACGTCCGACAATGAAACGAAAGAAGACTTTATTTCATTTTTAAATAATATTCGCAATCAATTGGTAGATAAAGTAAAGGATCAGGTCATTGCTAATAATACAATTAAATTTAACGTAGTATTAATATGCAAATTCCGAAAGGGTGAGGATGAAGAGTTGGAGACTTCATTTAAGACGAGCAACAGACGAGTAGTACTTGCCGATCAAGTTAATGAAATCATTGATGAAACTTTTTCCAAACTTTTGAGAGAGAAATCTGAGTTTCAGGCGAAAGGGTCCGGTTGGGCTTTGTCAGAGATCTTTGGATTGGAATTACGAATTAACAAGTATACCCCGCTAAGAGGTTCGACATACATTGAGCTACCAAGTAAAATTAAAAACAGAGAGGCAGTAGTAAATATTAAAAACAACGATAAATATTGTTTTAAATATTCTATATGGGCAAAAAATGTTGGCAGGAACCCACAAAGAGTTTCAAAGTATTATACACGATCATGTAACAACGGTTATCTATGGAATTGCATAGAATACCCCGTCGCTTTAAAAGACATACCAATATTCGAACGAGCAAACAACATTACGATTAATGTCTTTGGGTTAGATGAGAAAAGCAACGTTTATCCAATAAAAATTGTGAACGAAGAGCTACCAGACCACCGAGATTTGCTATACTTAACAAATGATAAAACATCACACTATTGCTTGATTAAAAATTTCGAAAGACTAGTCCATTGTCAAATAACAAAACATCATGACAAAATAAACATTTGCAAACGATGTTTTACCCATTACGTAGATGAAACAAGGTTGGAAAAACACAAGAAACTGTGCAGGGGGACTGGCGAACCGAGTAGAATCATGCTCCCAGAAGAGACTAATAAAATTTTGAAATTTACCAATCTTAATCGCTCTTTTCCAGTCCCCTATGTAATATATGCAGATTTTGAATGCCTTCTTCAAAATATTAGCACCTGCCGTCCATCGTCCCACGCATCCTACACGCACGCCATACAAAAACATGAACCATTCAGCTTTTGTTATATTCTATTAACGCCCGAAGGATGTCAAAAACCGCAATTGTATCGGGGGCCTAATGCCGCTCGTGTTTTTATTCAGAGAATGAAAGATGAAGCGGAGAGGACATTTAAATTGTACAAAAACGTTGTTCCCATGAAGCCGCTAACCTCAGAAGAAGAGGCAGATTTTAAAAACGCTGCTAATTGCCACATTTGCGGGAAGGAATTAAATGCGGACCGAGTTAAAGATCACGATCACTTGACAGGTAAATATCGAGGACCCGCACACTCGTTTTGCAATGTACAATACAAAATGCCAAATTTTCTTCCCGTGTTTATTCATAATCTTTCCTCATATGATGGTCATTTTATAGTTCGCGAATTAACCTACGACGAAAGAAATATATTTGTCATACCGAATACTGAAGAAAAGTATATTTCATTCGCAAAGTCGATCGACGATCATTTTACCATTAGATTTGTTGATACATATCGTTTCATGCCCGCTTCATTAGCTTCACTAGTCACAAATTTAAAGAAATTTAAATATACAAATGAAATATTCGGCGAGAAAACGAACCTAGTCACACGCAAGGGAGTCTACCCTTATGATTATACAAACTCAATCGAAAAACTAGAGGAAACATCACTTCCGGAGAGGAAAAACTTTTACAACCGATTAACGGACGAGGGTGTGTCTGAGGAAGACTACGAACACGCGAAAAATGTGTGGGAATCTTTTGATTGTAGGACACTTGGGGACTATAGCGATGTGTATTTAAAAACTGATGTGACGCTTCTTGCAGATGTTTTTGAGAATTTTCGTGATGTCTGTCTCGATGCTTACAAACTCGATCCTGCTTGGTATTTTACTACACCAGGTTTAACTTTCGATGCAATGCTAAAGTACACAGAAATCGAGCTGGAATTATTGACAGATTACGATATGATTCTCATGCTAGAGAATGGTATTCGTGGTGGAATCAGCCAGTGCTGTAAGCGTTATGTTGAGGCTAATAACAAATATTTGGAAAACTATAACCCTGAGATGGATTCCACTTATATTACTTATTATGATGCTAATAACTTATATGGATGGGCTTTATCTAGACCGATTCCCTACTCTAACTTTAGATGGCTAGACAGCGCTGAAATTGATCAATTAGAAATTACAAATATTGCTGATGATAGTGAAAAGGGTTACATTCTTCAAGTGGATTTAGAATATCCAAAATCTCTGCATGACATGCATTCAGATTTACCTCTTTGCCCAGAAAACAAAAAACCTCCTGGTGGTAAGCATAATAAATTGTTAACGACTCTCGAAAACAAAGAAAAATACGTAATTCACTATGTAAACTTAAAGCAAGCTATTTCTCTTGGTCTAACACTCAAAAAAATACATAGAGTAATTGAATTTAGTCAATCACCATGGTTAAAAAAATACATAGATTCAAATACGGATCGAAGAAAATGTGCTAACAACGAGTTTGAAAAGGATTTTTACAAATTAATGAATAACGCGGTTTTCGGCAAGACAATGGAGAATGTGAGAAAACGAATGAATTTAGAATTAGTCACAGGAGAAAGAAGACTAGAAAAATTAATCAGCAAGTCCACATTTTTGGATAGAACAATTTTTAGCGAGTCCTTGGTAGCTGTACATCTAAGAAAATCAATCATCAAAATGAACAAACCGATATACATTGGTTTTTGTGTTCTCGATTTAAGTAAGACTTTAATGTATAATTTCCATTACAAGACGATGTTACTAAAATATGGAGAAAAAATATCTTTGGCGTATACTGATACAGATAGCTTTATTTATTGCATTAAAACCGAAGACATATACGATGATATGTTACAAAATCTTGACACGTTTGACACTTCAAATTACCCCCAAGAACACAAATGCTACTCGGTTAAAAACAAAAAAGTTATTGGTAAGTTCAAGGATGAATTAGATGGAAAATTGATGACGCATTTTATAGGATTGCGAAGTAAATTGTATTCGTATAAATTGGAGGGGGAAAAAGAGAAAAAGAAGGCCAAAGGAATTACTAAAACTGTGATTAATAAAGCACTTCATTTCGATGACTACATCCGCTGTTTGAGGAATACTTCTACAGAATATCGAAAAATGACAGTAATTCGTAGTAAAAAGCATAAACTGTATACGTTGGAAATGAATAAATTAACGCTAAATGCGAGCGACGATAAGAGATATATTTGTGAAAATGGTGTTGATACATTCGCTTGGGGCCATTACAAAATTCCACGAAAACGGACACATAGCGAAGCATTCCCATCAGATGACGAAACTTAAACGTTATTAATATCGCTATTGAGGCTGAATAGGCTCAGTGTTGGCCATGACTTTGGTCTGGCATCATCCTTTTTCTTGTCTAGTTTCTGGACCAAGCTCATCAGGGAAGACCACATTCGTCACTAGGTTCTTGGAAAATCTAGATCATATGGTAGATCAGGAGATAGATGAGATTATTTGGTGTTGTAGTCCGGGAAGCGAACCTAACCTACATTCAACGCGCGTTCGGTTTCAACACGAAATACCGTCGTTCGAATATTCTAATGGTAAATCGTATATCTATATAATAGACGATTTAATGAGCGAGGGAGGTTATAGCAAAGAAGTATGCAAACTCTTTACCAGAGGAAGTCATCATTTTAATATATCTGTTTTTTTGCTCACGCAAAATTTTTTTTATCATTCCCCCCATTCAAGAAGCATATCCCTGAATGCAAAGTACATTGTGTTTTTTAAAAATCCTAGAGATCAACTGCAGTTTGATCAATTAGCTCGACAAGTGTATCCGGAAAATCCGCGAGAGTTAAGGAGAGTATATAAGGAATCGACAAAAGAGCCATATGGCTATTTGGTATTAGACCTTGTACAGGATACGGACGATAGATTTCGTTTCCGAACAAACATTTTCCCCGAAGACGGGGCCACTAGGATATTTATGAACACAGATGATGAAACGATTGAAGAGTAATAAGCATTTGCTTCATGCCTTAAAAAACGCCAAGCCTAAGTTACGATCCGCCATCATCAAGTGCTCAGATGATGAGTTAATTAAGGCTATCAGTGAGTGTTGCTTGAACGCACTCAATGGTAATCATATAATAAATCCGAGTTTGAAACGTAAACTCGCCAAACATCGTAATTGCTTGAGAGCTTTGGCCTCTCAAGGAGTTAGTATTGTTGGGAAGCATTGCGATCATGCGCCCATGTCGCACGCAAGAGGACCACATTGCCCTTTTGAACCACAAAAGAGCCTCCTCCCCCGCCTTCCCCCGAGACATTCCTTGCGACCCGTGTCGCATGCAGCTGGACCCTGTACAACAATAGGGCATCCTCCACACCCCTTGGCCCTTAAGGGTATATATAGGTAAGCCGAAAAGGCAAAAGCAGAGTCAATTCCTCTCGCTCGTAAGAGTAAGACCTGTAAGGGTCTGCAAATACGACGGACTGCTCTCTCACCTACGAGTAAGACTCGCCCCCGGGTCTGCAAGTAGGACTACCCTGCCCGTCCCGGTCTGCGAGTAAGACCCCAGAGGGGTCTGCAAGTAAGACTGACGTAAGCCCGAACTCGTTGGCGACGCTTAAAGGTACATACAACATTCCTGTAAAGTGTAATTATAATAAATATGTTTCCGGCCAAACCTTTGTTGTTTAATGTCCATACGACATTATTGGTGTTCAGGTGTGTAGGTGAACGTTCTCACGTGCTAAGATTTTAATTTTTTTTTCTCGTAAATGATGAACGTTCCGATGTACTTAGATATCTTTTTTCTTTTGTTTTATTGCTTAAGTTTTGAACTTTTATATTAAATCGGTATTGATTATGATGGCGGATTCAGTAGGTTAACGTAAATTGATTGAGTTATCGCTGATGGATTTTTTTTTGCAAGTTCCTTTTCTATAGAATTTTATATATGTACTTATCGCTAAATTATTGTCGTCCAATGAGATTTCAGTTGCATAACTATAGTGAAACTGTTTCCGTATTTTTTTTGTTCCGCTCATTTTGGAATATTTATCTCGTTATGGGTTTCGAAGATTCTTATGTTTTCTGAGATGTATAACTACTTGTAGTATGCGCTATCACTAACTCCCGACCTTATTTTTGCATTGTTAACGCAGCTTAAAATATTTTGTGACTCCTGTTAAATTTCGTTACACCATGGCGGGTGGTGCACGTCGATCTCCCAGTCGAGAGATTTCGAGAGTCCCTTACGGAAATACAGGAGCAGACGGTGAAGTTCCAGCAGGCGTGCCGAACTATTGAAAACCGGACGGACGATTCCTTTCTCGTGCGTTTAGCACACGAGTATGCCGCGACCTGCAGCAATGTAGCCTCAAACCTCCAAAGGACTTTCGACTCTCTGATGCTACGTTCTCCCAAACGTAACAATAGAGGGTTGATAGATATGATAGGTTATGGTCTCCACTACCTCGCCGGGACAGCCACAGATGACGAGGTGAACGACATCCGGAGGGAAATTGCTGCTCTCGCTGACAACACAGAAGAGTTATCGGTGGCCAGGTTTACCTTTCTGGCCAACGTCTCAGATTCCCTGCGGCGGCACGACGAGATGTTAGGGACAACTTCAGAAGCCCTGCGCAGCTTGCAGCAGGTTACGGAGGACCTCGCACATGCCGCTACGGAGAACCAGCTGAAGCACATCCTCTTCACCTCCCTCCACATTGGCTTCACTACCCTGTTTCACCACCTTGAGGAGCTGCAAGAGGCATTACAACGCCTCCGCGACACCGTGATGCTGGCCGAACTGGGCCGGGTGACCCCGGAAATCCTTCCCCCATCGATGATGAGGACCATCCTTCGAGCTGCCCAAAGTAAGCTGCAACCGGGTATTCAGTTTGCCCTTCTAGAGGGGAAGTCGGTGCTGCCCTTGTACAGTATTGCTCGATTCCGGATACTGAGGCAGACGGATACGATCGCAGTACTAGCGGTATTTCCTCTACACCGTACCGGCAGTGAGTTCACCGTCTTCCGAACATACGCCTTCCCGCAACTAGTTCCCCAGCTTCAGCAAGCAGTTCTCCTAAAATCTGAAACCGTGTACTTGGCTGTCTCGAAGGATCGGAGCAAGTTCGTCCATCTCCCGGCTGACTTCACGGATGGCTGCGTCCGCGGCGATATCTTCGTGTGTCCACCATCCTTTCCCATGATCAATAACCTATCGCGCTCCTGCAGCGTAGCGGCCTTTCTTAACCGGACCGGTGAAATTAAGGAATACTGTGAATTGCACATCATTAGCCTGCCCTACACCATTTACGCAAAAGGGGAGACTCCTGGGACATGGATGTTCAGCGTCAGCGGGGAAACCAGTCTGGGGATAGAATGCCCCCAAAACCAAACCCGAGTGCTCCTGAAGGGCCAAGGGAGCTTCACTCTGCCTCCGGGATGCTCGGCAAGCGACGGCGTCTCTCGTCTAGAGAGGATGTCGCGGGAACAGAGGAGCAGCGTGGGAATGGACATCGGCGTGGAGGAGCTAACAGCAGCAGCCTTCGGTCCTGACCTGTCGACATCCATAGTCTCCGGCGGAGTAGCGGGTCTGGGAGATCTCAGACAACACCTGGCTGCTCTGGAGAAACTTAACACCAAAGAGGTCCCCGAGATATCCCTAGCTGAGGTAACTAGACAGGTAAAGGTGTTACGGCCAATTGAGGGGAAGATCGGACTCCTTCAGTATCTCGGCATCCCCGCGTTCGCCCTGCTGGCGGCAGCCTCAGCCGGCTTATGCTGCTGCTTTCGCTGGCGAGCCTGGAATCAGAACCGTTGGACCGACCCCGTAGTGCACCCTCCCCGGGACAGCAACCCTATCCGGTTATACAACGTCACCCAGACAGTGATAGGTGGCGAAAACTCCCGAGTGCATGTCCCCCTTTTCCCCAGCCTGGAGCAGCCACAATGACAATGCAGTGCCTTATTTTCTTGTCTAAAGTGTGTATGATATAAACCGTTTTTTGTTTTTATATTTGTTATGTGGTGATAATGCAGTGTGATTCGTTTTAAGTGCCTCCCATATAAACAGTTTGTTTCTCTTCGGTGTTATAGTGATAGTGTTGTGATTGTGTTGCAATTTAAACTGAAAGTGTGTTAATGTTAAGGACAAATTTTCTAAGGTTAGAATTGGTGTGTTTTCCTTTTTGATTCCTGTTTTTTTTCTACTGATTCTTGTATTTTGTGTTCCGAAGCGCCGCCAAAAAAGTTTTCCGCCCTAGGTTTTAACTGCCAAGGGGGTGATGTTGGGAAGCATTGCGATCATGCGCCCATGTCGCACGCAAGAGGACCACATTGCCCTTTTGAACCACAAAAGAGCCTCCTCCCCCGCCTTCCCCCGAGACATTCCTTGCGACCCGTGTCGCATGCAGCTGGACCCTGTACAACAATAGGGCATCCTCCACACCCCTTGGCCCTTAAGGGTATATATAGGTAAGCCGAAAAGGCAAAAGCAGAGTCAATTCCTCTCGCTCGTAAGAGTAAGACCTGTAAGGGTCTGCAAATACGACGGACTGCTCTCTCACCTACGAGTAAGACTCGCCCCCGGGTCTGCAAGTAGGACTACCCTGCCCGTCCCGGTCTGCGAGTAAGACCCCAGAGGGGTCTGCAAGTAAGACTGACGTAAGCCCGAACTCGTTGGCGACGCTTAAAGGTACATACAACATTCCTGTAAAGTGTAATTATAATAAATATGTTTCCGGCCAAACCTTTGTTGTTTAATGTCCATACGACAGTATTAAGAAGAAACGGACACTGCTCGTACAAAAGGGGGGTTTCCTCCCAATGCTTCTTGGTTCGATTCTGAGCGGTGTTCTCGGTAGTATTTTAGGAAAATGAGTTTGCGGGAAATGTTGATTGTTAGCCCCGAGAATTTCGAGCAAGGACAAATGAAAGGGAGGCTGAGAGCGTTAGATGAGGAAATGAAAGCAATTTTGAGTAAACGGAACTTGAAGGACATCGAGAAATTGCACATGTACAGACGTGTCTTAGATAAATACCTGGGCACACTTTCCAATATAAAAGCACCGCTGCAAATTCCCATATTAAATTCTGATAGATCATTGGATCGAGGGCACATCCCCCCCGGGTTAGAATCAAGGAGAAGTACCAATACGCTAAAAAAAGCGCTGGAGGAACTGAAACAAAAAAAAGCTGAAATTGATAAAGCATGGGAGCGCATCCTCGAAAGACTAGATTCCATGGAAAAGCTCTTGCCATCACCGCAAATAAAACTCGAGAAAGTCACCACCACCCCCTCAGATCCCATGGAAAAGCTCTTGCCATCACCGCAAAAAAAACTCGAGGAAGTCGCCACCACCCCCTCAATACCGAGACGAAGCAAACGCAAAAGGGTAGAAAAAGTTCAGTGGACTCCATTAAGAGAATAGAAAGAATCTACAATGATCCGGGACACTGGGGTGGATTTTCCACAGTTGATAAGTTACATCGAGCAACTAATATCCCAAAAAACGTTATTAGGAAATGGTTGGAAAGTCAGGATGCTTATACCCGTCACAAACCGGTTAGAAAAAGATTTCAGAGAAATCATTACGATGTATCGTACATTGACGAATGCTGGCAGTGTGATTTAAATGACATGCAAAATTTGAAAAGATTCAACAATGGTTATGCCTATATACTGACGGTGATAGATATATTTTCTAGGTATGCATGGGCGAGGGCTTTACGCAGTAAAAAAGCTGATGAGATCGTGGCAGCTTTTGAGGAGATTTTTCGCGAAAGAAAACCCTTAAAAATTCAAAGTGATAAGGGTAGTGAGTTTGTCAACCGTAAATTTATAAAATTTCTCTCAGGTCACGGAGTTAAATTTTACACTACCAATAACCCAGATGTTAAAGCAAGCATCGTTGAACGCTTCAATCGTACCCTTAAAACGAAAATGTTTAAATATTTTACAAAATATTCCACTTACAATTACATAGATGTTCTCCCGAAATTATTAAGCGGTTACAACAACAGCATACACTCGACAACTAGCATTCAACCTTCGAAAGTGACTGAAAAAAATGCATTCTTCATTGCTAAACGACTGCACATGAAGACGCGCGCAAAGAAAAAGGTCAAATTCAATATTGGTGATCATGTGAGAATTAGTAAAGAACGTCTTCCTTTTGCAAAAGGATACACTCCTAATTACACAAGCGAAATATTTAGCGTGGTTGGTTTAGATCGCGCGAGACAAGTGCCTACATACAAATTGCAGGATATGAATGGCGAGAATATAAAGGGGGGCTTTTACGCGGAGGAGTTAGTGAGGGTGGATGTTTCCCCCGAGACGGAATATAGGATTGAGAGGATTTTAGCACGTAAGGGGCGCGGTCCTAATCTAAAATATTTTGTTAAGTGGTTTGGCTACTCAGATTCGTTTAATTCGTGGATTCCGGCATCCTCTATTCGTAAAATATGAATGAATTTTACGTGACATTACCCAGCGACAGCTCTCGCAATTTTTTCCCCAACAATACAAAATCTCATTTCCGCACAAAATTATCGCAACGTATTCATTTTGGGAATGACGATGAGTGGTATGTGGGGTTGGCAGAAATATCTTTTCCACCAATCGTCAGTGAACAAAGTGCATTGCCATTAGAGGAAAGAAAACCTCCACCTTCGAGTACAGTTAGTGTAAAGCGTGAACGAATTGCTTCGGAAGAGGGGGGAGAGGAAAAAGCATCACCTTCTGATAAAGTTAGTGTAAAGCCGGAACGAAATGCATCGGATGAGGGGGAAGAGGAAAAACCATCACCTTCCGACAAAGTCAATGTAAAATTAGATGATGGGTCTTTCTTTGCAATACCAAAGGCTCGGCACGATAATTTACCAATTGCTTTTATAGCCCCATTCCTTAGTCTGGAGAGCGAACAGAGACAAAAAGTTCTTAGCAGCGTATCAAATTACAGAGCTAATTTAAAAAGTAGTCTGGCAGGGGGTTTAGATTCAATATCGAACAAAAAAAGTGTTCAAATCAGAACGGAAGATGTCATTTACATTTTACCTTTAGGAACATACAATTCATTTAAAGATCTGTTTGATAATGTTATTAGTAAATTTAAGCTTGAAAAGCAGGTGAGAATTGTTGAGCAGATAAGATTACTGTCAAAAGTTTTAAGGGAGATTCTTCCAATTGAAAAGTCGTCATTGTCTCGCGCAATTCAAGTTAGCGAGGAATTTGTACGTGAGTATCGTGAATCACCGAGACTTAAGAGGAGTATAGATAATAAGCTAATTAATATATATGTGTATACAGATATAATCAAACCCCAATTCGTAGGTGATACATTGACTAAATGTTTACGCGTACTAAATACAAAATTAGGATTACATCAAACATTCAATCCGATTTATTATTTTCCTGTTGAGAAAAAGAATATTGAAGTCATTGAATGCATGTTAACAAATAAACTTGGAGAGACGGTTCCTTTCGACGATGGAGAGCAATCTTCAATCGCGGTTCTGCATTTCTATAAAAAGAAATAATTTTAGCAAATCCTTCATTTTGCGGTGAGATGGCTTCTGCAGCAGACCGATATCTGTCATATTACACTAAGCAAGCAGGTGGCGAACTCGGAACTATTTACCGAGCCTCGTATCGGACGCAGAAAGGTCGTGGAATAGGAAGTTTTCTCGCAGGTTTGTGGCGTTTTGCCAAACCCCTCATATATAGTGGTTTAAAAACCGTTGGAAAAGAGGCAGCATCTTCAGCGTCGAAAGTCATTACAGATTTAGGAACAAAACCGGTTAGAGAGATACTTCGTACCCGATTGAGCGAAGCAGGAGAGAATTTGAAGCGTAAAGCTGAGGAAAAAGTGAAAACCATGAGTGGGAGTGGTATGAGGATTACTAAACGTCCTCGCTTGAATAAAATAAAATCTAGTGCAAAGAAAATGAGAAGGCATTCGGTGAGAAAGAGGGGAAGAGATAGGATCACACAGAGAGATATTTTTTCAACATAGTAAGTCATGGAGTTTATGTTGAATTCTTTGGACCTATTTCAACCCAATCCCCCGATTCAAAGTAATATTTTGGCAAAACGTACGGTTTCTTACAAACCTATATCTTCGCTAGATAATCGATCGGTTATTGAATTTTTGATAAAAGACTCGGGAGATGCGTACAAAGATTTAAACAGCATTTATCTTAGACTCAAGTTGAAACTTTGCAAGAAAGATTTGTCAGATTTTACTAACAGCGATCAAAAACAACCGGGTGTCGTAAATAATATCCTACATTCCCTTTTTGAACAATGTAACGTTTATTTAAATGGAAACTTGGTAACACCCTCTGAGGATAACTATCATTATAGGAGTTACATCGAAAATTTACTAAACTATGGAAGGGACGCAAGTGAAACGCATTTACGCAATGTCGGATGGGAATTAGATACGGGTTCCGATATTAATAAGACAGATTCATCTAATGATGGTTATGAAGAGAGGAAATCATGGTTCAACAATAGTGCAGAAGTGGAGCTATACGGTAAATTGCACGTGGACATATTCAACCAGGCTCAGCTTTTGTTGGACCGCGTTGATATTGGTATCAGACTGATACTCTCTAACCCTGCATTTTATCTTATGGAATCGGAAGAAGCAATAATGAAAATACTAGATGCAACACTGTACATTCAGCATTTTGATATCAATCCTTCAATTTTGTTGGCGCACAGTAAAATGCTAGAAAGACAAAATGCCAGGTATCACTATAAGCGAAGCGAACTGAAAACTTTCACGGTTCCTTCCGGAGGACGAACTTTAAGCATCGATAATGCTATCGTCGGTAAAATGCCAAACGTTATAATATTCACAATGGTAGATAACGACTCGTATGCCGGTAACATCGCGAAAAATCCATTTACCTTTCAACATAATGAGCTTGAAAATTTTTCACTCTTCGTAAATGGTATTCAAATTCCCTCCGAGGGCTTGGAATGTAGTTTTCATGGCAAAAAGAACTGGACGCGAGCTTACGATACTTTATTTTCTGGCAGTGGGATAAAGCATCACAACAGAGGAAATCAGATAGGTTATGACATGTTTAGTCATGGATATTTTATTCTCGTATTCGATCTAACTCCGGACGATTCTGGAAACGAAGATTATGTCAGTCTCGGTGATAGAGGAGTCATGAGGATAGAAGCGAGATTTAAGCAGGTATTGAAAAAAACAGTAACGTGTCTACTTTACTCAGAATACGATGCTACTTTGGAGATTGATAAAAACAGAAACATCATCACAAATTTTTAGTATTAAGATGGATAGTGTACAGATCGATCTGCTGTTACGAAGAGACCATAGAACAAGTAAAATATTTCAAGGGGTTTATCCCTCTGACAAATTGCCTAAATCGCCCGTTAATGGATTATACATAGTTAATTTGGACCCTTCCCATTTTCCTGGGTCTCATTGGGTAGCGATTTTTATACATGATCGATTTGCCGAATATTTCGACTCTTACGGTCTGCAACCCTTTGTCACGGACATATTGAATTTTTTGAAACCTTTCACTTTTATTAATCATAATAAAATTCAGATTCAAAGCTTTCGATCTGACATTTGCGGGGAATACTCATGTCTTTATGCCCTGAGTAAATCAGTAGGACAATCTCTTCACAAATTCCTTGACCAGTTCCACCATACCATTCCTCACCGCAACGACTGCCTAACTTTGAAACTATTTCATCACAATTTCCCGATGGGGGGGCTGAGAGTGGGGCGGAGGTGTCATCCCAGAGCGCAAAGTTGCTGTTCGAGAATAAATAGAGAATACGCGGAGGGGAGATGATCATTCGAGAAGAAGATGCAAATTGTGGTGGACGTTTGTTTTTCGAAGGAGAGCGTGACGGAACTCGCGGCCGTCGACGTGGACTCCAACCAACTTTTCTGGGGAAGTTTTCGACGACACGGAAAGCTTACTGTTGGGGGAAGAAAGCTCCGGCTTCAAGATCCATTAAACTGCGACGAGGCATCGTTTGATAACGGTTTCATTTCCCACATCGAACTGCAGCCCGCTTTGGAGGCGATCATCGAGAGTGCCACAGCTCTATACGCCTATAACGAGGAAGTCTGTGAATTCCTCAAGAATCTCACCGGGCGCACGTTCATCTCATTAAAAAAGGAATTAAATTGCCCACCGCCCGAGAAATGCTCTTTTCCTACCTTCTCTTGCCTCAATCCTTGCCATAAATTACGCAATAGTATTTGTGCACTCAGAAACGCTCACTCCCTCGCCCAATGGCTCAGATTCCATCAACTCAAGGCTGACGTGGAACCTTGCCAAACACGCGAGTGTGAACCATCATCTATACCACCCCCCTCTTCTTAAAAAGGAAAACCTGCTTGGTAACAACAACAGTATGCTGCGTGAGGGGCAGATGGAGTCATCTCCTCTCATTAAAAAAAGGAAAAGATCTACTGAACGTATTCCGCGGACCTTTACAAGTGGGATCAATCTTTTGCATCAAACTGTGTATTATTTGAATGATGTAAAATCGAAAAGTGTTTGCATAGGATTTGATCCGTCCAGAGACTTTGAAGCAGTAGTGCAGTTTAATCAAACAAATAAAAAAAGTGTTGTGATTGTCAAGTCTGAATGGACTACTATTGTTACTGAAAAACAGTTGGTTAACGACTTTTTTTCAACTGGTGTTAAAAAAACATTACCTTTCTGTGGGATTTCCTTTGCAACTTATTTTAAACATCGTTATTTATTGTTTAAAAATACGGGGAGTGGGTCAATTAATATTAATTTAGCCGAGTGGGACAACCTTCTAAAGCTTTCGGAATTAATAACTAAATCTCTCGATTTATTAATAAAAGAAAGCAGCAACTTGAAAGGATTTATTGCCGACTCTTTCATCACGCCAAGCAATAGCCAACTCGATTTTCAGAGATTAAAGATCGAATTATCGATTATTCTCTGAGTGTGTGTGTGCAGTAGGTAGACCTCTGGCGCGAAATTAATTTTTCCGCAAGTTAATGCCTACTTTGATTTACTCTCGACCTCTGGCATTGGGCTTAAAAACCTTGTAAGTTGGGAGTTTATCAGTATGAGTGCTATAATCGAGTTTCAAGGTTTTCTTGGGAGTGATGGAAATTATATAATTAAAGAACTGGCAATAATCGATGTGCAGAACAAGTGCTGCAATACGTGGCTTTTTAAATCACCGCCATGCGCGATCGCAACGAGAGATAATGCTTGGTTAAAAAAGAATTACCATGGCCTGCAAGAAGGCCTGGGCGAAATTGAATACACTGAACTGAAGAAAATACTACGGTTATACACGAATCACTTTAAAAATTTATTTACTAAAGGAGCTCAGAAATCCTCCTTTTTAAGTAGACTATTGTCTAAAGGGGTGAACGTGATAAATCTAGATCTTTATGGTTGTCCTTCGTTAAAAAAACTAGAAACAAGGGAAGGTTGTTTAGTGGAAGCCCACATAAAAGGTAATTTACAATGCGCCAGAAAAAACGCTAGAAAGCTGGCTGATTGGTGTATCAAAAATAATATTTGTTAATGGATGTATTTTTTAAACAATTTCTTTGTTAATAAATGATTTTTGAAAACCAATTTTTCTGTGTGTTTTTATTTAGCAACCTTTCCCCCAAAGTAAAGGATAAATAAAAAAAGAAACATTCTGTAATTCATTTATTTTCTCTTAAAATACAGTAATATTTGTTGGTACAACTTTTAGTATAAAGGTATATGATTGAAGAAACCTTTCCTTCTTTTCACGTGTTTGATAATATTTTACTCTTGATATCATTCCATTGGTATATGTGACGGAGGTTGCACAATCTGGTTCATCCACCACACAGCAAACTTTGCGTTTCGTTTTTTTCTCAATTTCGTAGACGTCGCACACGATCGTTGAATCTTGAGTCATGGCTTTTTCCAACAATTCCCCCTCCAGTTTCAAATGTTTCAGTGTGGAGACGTTGAAGGACTCGATTAATTCACCCTCTTCATTTTCGAATCCGGAAAAAATAACCTTCTGCCCCACGAGACTGATACAATGATCGTTATGCTTCACATCCACAATGTATCTCCTGTCGAAGGTTAATTCCAAGGTAAAGTCATTCTCATAATCATTCTTCAGAAGGTTTGAAGGAAAGAGGACTTCAAATACATTAGCCACATTCTCGTTAATCTTTCGGACAATCACATCCGTTTTTCCTCCGAGTTGTGCTCTCGAAGAGATTAACTTGGCCATGGAGTTTGTATTTCTTCCCGGTCTAGATGGAATGAACTGGGTCGACGGTCTAGATGGAATGAACTTGGACATATTTCAATACTAAATGATTAATTCGAACATAACATCGCTCTTTAAGAGGACGGAAGATACGGGAGTAACAGCGTACGCCATCTAGCGGGCAGCGCGGTGTGGCGGAAATTCAAAAACATCGTATTTGTTTATTATTTTTCAACACTCAAGTAGAAATACATGCTACTTCGATCGCTATTTCGCTGTTTCAAGGAAGTCCATCCACCCGGGGAGGCCCCCCACCCCGTCACGGCCCTCGCGCATGCACGTCATCCCGGCAACATGCGATTATTTAACTTTCTCCTAGGTTATTCATTATTATTTAAAGTTCAAGGTCAAAAGTGTGCTCGGACGAACAAATTTGTACTACTTACAATGAACTGTTTAATTCGAAACATTATTTTTATTCTATTACTTAATATCTCATTAAAGCTTCTTTTACAGAAAATGTTAGAAATTAAAACGATATCATCCATTTATTTACACAAAAGTTTTTTTAACGAATACTTTTTTACTTTTTCCTAAGAATTTTTATCATTCAAACGAGAGTTGCTAAACACACTTTCCCTCATAGATGCATAGCTCAATGAGTTAAAAGGAGGGTATTACAGTCTTTTCCGATACCAGCTTTATGCCGACAAAGAGTACGCAAAAGGTAACTGGAAGGGCTGTTGTCAGGGTATCCTTAATATACACAAATGTTGGATCAGCTCATTCGTGAGAACATCGGCGATTTGAATTCGTCATCGGAAGAAGACGAATTACAAAGCCGAATAGATTTGTTTTGATTGAGTCGTAGCTTTCCGTAGGAGAGCTGAATGCACGCGGGGAAATTCCTCCTTTAACAAAACAGTGGATTCGAATCGGAACATTCATTTCTGTGTCTGGTGAAAAGAAGTTCGTCGGCGACCAATGAAATACAAAAGAAATACTCATTATTTCAATTGAGATGGAAATTTCAATGGAGGCGAAAATTAGCTGTCAGTTTTTCTTGGGAACTCACCCCTTCCACAAATGTAAAAGTTGGAGAAAAAAGAGAGGAATAAATTTCGCTGAAAAATATTCAATTTATTGGTTAAAAATAATAATATAGCGTGAGGTCGTACTTCCTACTACCTTTCCCCATCTATTTAGGGTTGATGTAAAGTTAGCATTTCACTCAATTGCAAATCTACTGTAAATTTTACTCGGAGAGAGAGGTCAGATAACACGATTAACTTTGGCGTAAATAAATGGATTTTCCAGAATCATGAGTAAATTTTCAAATATTCCAGGTGCTATTTTCCTGTTATTCGTTAGTTATTTATCCGAACTAGCAACAAAACATTCGAAATATTTGGAGCTTTTTTTAGTATTTTAATTGAAATGTAATTAAGTTTTTCTGATATAAGATTTTAAATTCCAAGTTTATCATCTAGCGATGTGCATTGCATTGAAACCGAATGTAGACAAAAAGTGTGCGAGAATTATAGTTTTTTGATTGCTGTTTATTCCTTTAAATTTAATTGTGTTTCAACAGCAAACAAACGTCATTAGGACAACACTGACACCGTGCTCGAGAATCTCATGGTTTTATACATAATTAATTTGTTTAGAATCTCTCAATCTTTTGGGACTAAAATAAGCTTAAAATCTTCTCAAATCGATTAGCGGATACATTTTTTTCTTAGTTATGTAATGTGTATTAGTACAAATGATATCCTTCTTTTTAATTACTATTTTCATAATTCCAAAAATGCATCACTCGCAAGGATTATAAACAATCACTAATCATTTAATACTACACTTAATAAAGCAGGATTTTAAAATGTTATGTGAACGATCAGATGATGTGGAAACAACTACAACAACGCCTCAGGAGGTGAACAAAACAATTTGTTTTATTCAGTAGAAATTTCTCCATTAAAACATTTTCAAGGAATAAATTTATTCGCTTTGCATCAAAAAGCTAAGGCATTCCTGAATATTTATGCTTCCTCTTTCAGTTGAATCTTTCGAAACCTCAGTTTTAATTAACCCTTAAACTGCGGGAAACGTTTTAAAACGTTTTCCTGTCAGAATGCGAGAACTGCGGGAAAAACGTTTTAAAACGTTTGACCTGCTCTTCCTTGCCCATGCTTGGCCTTCCTCAATTTTATGGTGGTGCCTGTGAATGAGACGCACCCTCACAAAATCGTTTGCATTGTCCTAAATGTGGAAAACCCTTCGCCGGGGTTTTCCGGCCTCTGCGTAATTCCAAGATTTGTAGTGCACTCGTAATTTCATATTTCCTCACTCGTTAAAAATCAATGTATCTACTAACTGTTTGGTATCAAATTAATCAGCTAAAAGCAAGGGAAAAAAATAAGACAATTAAATCATTGGCAATTGCTTCCACGTTAGAGGAAAAACCAAAAGTCTTGTACTATAACCGCTGACCGCGGGCATCGGAAAAAGGTCTACCCGGATTATGGGGGTTTTCTACCTGCTGCAACTAGTCTGACCCACCAGGAGAAGGGACCGTTTCTCTAACTTGTCTCCCGCACACGACTGTCGCAAAAGAAAAATACACCCGCATCTTAAGGGTTAATGATGATATATGAGGTTTGAATTTCAATATTTCCTATTTTCGGAGCAATTTATTCAAATGCTTAACTTTTCGAGTTGACGACTTTTTTTACCGCTTCAAGTTTCCCTCGGGAGATGTCACTTTCGCTGTCTCCTGATGTATTGCGAATGCCTAGAGAGAGATTTCCAAATCAAGCTTTGGAATATAAGCCATTTGGTAAAAGTAGAGTTGAAAGACCAAGATTAAGATTGTAAAGTGAAGCCGGGACAGGCTTAAAGCGTAATCCTGGAAGGAAAAAGAAGAAGATCATGAAATAAACAAGTATATACGCTATGTTGATTAATAATTAAATACAAACTACGCTAATTTACTATTGTTAACTTTTTTAAAACAACTACACAGCCTATGTGAGTTTAACAGTTAACTCGACTAGTTCCACAGTAACCTTACAAATGCGAAATCATAGTCTCAGTACGTAGTATAAGAAATTGATACTCCTTGAGATTAAGATTTTTCATGGTTCCCGACAGGTCTTCACGGCTACGGTAGCGGGCACTGGGCCCATCGTACATACAGAACCGTACTCCTTCTCGTCTCACTATCTATCACTCGTTTGGCTCAATTGCGATGTTTTTATTTATATTCGAAATACAATAGCCGAAGTATTTTAGAAAAGGCCTCTGTAAGACTCCTTCAATTGGTATAAAGGAAACATTATATGAACATCATTTCACGATTTAAATTATCGTTCCCTTTTGAAAGTAATTTGCAAACCAGCAATACATTCTTCAATTAAGCAGTCGATCATGCATTAGATCTTCCATAATAAAAGAAATTCTAGTGAAGAATACATAGTACAAATTGAGTTTGTTAGATTCTTTTTTTAAGTTCATATATTTTATGTTTTCACAGAGAAATGAAGTAAACGAGGGAAATTTGTAATTCTCTCAAGATATTTTGTATTTTTACGAAGAGACATATGATTTGAAATCCATAATTATATTAGGCGAATGAATCTAATTTCCGATGTATTAAATGAAGCATAATACATTAGGTAATTTCTCTCTTCCTTTTTATTTCAATTCCATTTCAAAACGTAAATTTTACATACCAATAAAATCTGTATTTAAGGACAGAAAGTCATATAACAGAAAATTCTCCTTCGCATAATAATTCTATATCAACTTTTCATGATAACCAAGGAAAAAAACAGAGGATTAAAGCAAAATTAAATTACTCATTATCTACGGAGAGTTTATTCAAGCGAAATCACACAAAATATCCATTGATGTCGATTTGTTCAGTTTTGCTGATTAAGATCAACACGCACCAGAGCGCAAACATCAAAAGTAATTTTATATAAAAGTGGAACAGGCGTTTTGAATGTAATCCTCTGTCGGATTATTATCAAAATCGTTCGCATAATTATCTTGGATATCTCATCGTAAGCAGATTAAAGTGGATTTCCATTGGAATCAGCGCATTGCATAGAAATGTATCACTAAAGGAATCCTTCGTAAAACGTGAACGTAATGGGCGGTGCTGATTACAAAAAGGTTTCCGTCGAAGTGGAAGTAAATCGATTCTGTTGGAATTAAAGATAATTAAATGCGTCCACTTCATAACCGAATGCTCTTGCTTCAGGGTATAGATGCTATTTTAAGATTTAAAACAAATATGTATTAAGTAAATTAAGTATGGATGCATGGCAATCCTCAGGGTATATCATATTGTATTGCTTATAGTTCCTTTGCTGGCCGCACGATCTGTACGCCCTCCGGCTGAAGCATCACTTCTCCTCACGTTCGCATGTGCTCTAGACGGCCTTTGTGCTTCTGTAGATACATATAGTAACCTTTTGTTTATTGTGCAGATTACCAATAAATAGTGTTCTTAAGATCTTCTGTGTGTTTATTTACAATCGCATTCTAATAGGTTATGGGCCCAGGTGCGTTAATAATTGAGCACGTGTGTTGAGTTTGTGAGAGAAGTCGCGCCGCGTAGTTCCTCGAAAATGTCTGTCGTGAATTTTAGTTCTTCTCGCATCGAGTTGTTGTCAAAGGATAATTATGACACGTGGAAGATGCAAGTGGAAGCTTTGCTGACGAAGAACGACACTTGGGGATATGTGAGTGGTGAAATTCCTTTGCCCTGTGAAATAGTCGGTGAGGGAGCGTCGGCCGCCGAAGCTAAACAAAAGGTATGGTGCTTTTCAGATAAGAAGGCGAAGTCTGATTCAATACTGTCAATAAGTCCTTCAGAATTGAAACAAATACGTGGTTGTGAGACTTCGAGGGATGTATGGCTCAAATTGGAGTCTATTTATGCGTCAAAAGGTCCCGCGAGGAAGGCGACACTCTTGAAACAGTTAACTTTACAGCGTATGCAAGAGAGCGACGATATAAGAGAACATGTGGGAATATTTTTCGATGCAGTGGATAAATTAGCAGCCATGGATGTTGAAATTAATGCAGATCTTCTTGCGATCATGCTGCTTTATAGTCTTCCGGGAAGCTACGAACATTTTCGCTGTGCAATTGAGTCGCGAGAGAAACTGCCTACCGCGGATGAACTTAAAGTTAAAATTTTGGAAGAGACAGATGCCAGAAAACAAGCAAGTGTTTTTGAATGCGGGGGTGTTATGGCAGCGAGTCATCATGGATTCAAGCCCTCCAGGCAAAAGTCGGAAGAGAATAACTTTAAGGGGACAGATCAAAGAAAATTTAAATACCGCTGTTTTCGTTGTCATAAGATAGGACATAAGGCTGCGGACTGCAAGAATAACCGAGCTACGGATAGGTCGCATCTGCAATCAAATGCAAATCTTGTTTCGGGAAACGCAGATGATAGTTATGCAGGTTTTAATGTGGAAGTGCCGAGAGCTGAAGAAGCTGACTCCGCAGTTGATGACGAGAGGGAGCCAAGGGCATGGATATTAGATTGCGGCTGCACGTCTCATCTGTGCGGCGCCGTATCTAAGTTTCAATGGATGCACTCATCGCCTCAGGCTCAACCTAGACTAGCCGACTCATCATCAACAAGCGTGAGGGGAAAAGGCGCCGTAAAAATCACTCAACGAAAACGACAGAAGGTTGGTTGAGTTTAAAAATACTCTGTATGTTCCCGATCTTCGTACCAACCTTGTCTCTGTCTCGAAAATCACTGATAAAGGTTACCATGTTACTTTCAAAAAGGATGTTGCAGTTGTTACAAATTGTAATGGAGAAGTAACATTGACAGCTGATCGGAAAGGCGATCTCTACTATATAAGAGAAGAGATGAATGCAAGTGCAAATTCAGTGACGATTAATGAGCAATCGGTTCTTAGAAAATGGCATGAACGCTTGGGACATTTGAATTACAATGATGTAATTAAAGTCATCCGGGATAGTGGAATAGGTGATTTTAATAAAGATATTGTTAATATTTCCCAGTGTGAAGTATGTCTGCGAGGAAAGATGGTTGCGTCACCGTTTCCAAAGGGACGAGAGCCTTGCTCTGAGAGACTAAAAATTATATATACGGACGTTGTGGGTCCGATGAAAAAAGAATCTTCGGGAGGTGCAAGATTCTTTAAAACATTCATTGATGATAGCACGAGGTGGTGCGAAGTATATTTACTTAAACAGAAAAGCAGTGTGTTAGAGGCTTTCAAACATTATAAAAGCTTTGTTGAAAATCAGACGGGAGAGAGAATTAAATATTTTCAGTCTGATAATGGTGGAGAATACTGTAATGGATCATTTGATAGTTTTCTTTACAGTAATGGGATTCAAAGAAGGCTCACCGTTGCGCATACACCGCAGCAAAACGGAGTGGCGGAGAGGATGAATCGAACAATCTTAGAAATGGCAAGATGTATGATTCTGCAGTCGGGATTGCCAATTTCATTTTGGTCTGAAGCAGTGGTAATGGCCGCGTACATTAGAAATCGCTGTCCAACGAGTTGTCTGAATGGGAAGACACCGTTTGAAAAATGGAATGGAGACACCCCTGATCTTAATCATATTAAGATTTTTGGATCAAGAGCATACGTTCTTGACAAGACTCCTAACAAGGATAAGTTTTCTGCTAGATCAAGGGATGGTATCTTCGTGGGATTTCAGCGAGAATCAAGGGGATATCGTGTTTGGATTCCCTCGGAAAGAAAAATCGTGATCGCAAGGGATGTTAAGTTTCTCGATGACGATGGAAAGTGTCGAGAATTAGGAGAGGATATAGGAGACGGAAATCATCCCTCGAAGAAGAATGGCTAAACGGGAGATCTAAATGGAAATTTAGAGATGGAAATCGTGCACGCAGACGTTTCTTCAGAAGGAGGGCAAGACTTCCAAATACCTGAGTCTATTGAAAGTAGAAGAGGAAGACCTCGAATACACAGGACGGGGAGACCTGGTCGTCCTAAAAAGATTTACGCATCGGTGCAAACAAGAAGATGCGAGGAACAAGAAGCTTCCAATGAAAATGAGGAAGATGAAAACTCAAATTTCATTGAGGATGTTGAATTTGCTGGTGTGGCTGAAATTTCACTTAACGAAGCCAAATCTAGTGATGAATGGGGAGAATGGAAGACGGCTATTTTGTCAGAGATTACTAGTCTCATTAAGAATGGGAAGTGGGACATAGTAGAAAAAAAGGGCAAAATATAAAAAGAATGAGAACTTCATAAAAGGATACGGCGATTCAGATTGGGGGGTTGCACCGTGGATCGTCGTTCTTTTACATGTTATACCTTCCTGATGAGTGGAGCAGCCGTGTCCTGGAAATCTCAAAAGCAGAGAGTGGCGGCGCTATCTTCAACCGAGGCGGAATACATCAGCCTGGCGGAAGCTGCCAAAGAGGAAATGTATCTCCGGAGTCTGCTAAAGGAGTTGCGAATACAACCCATGACTGACTTAACGATTTTTGTAGATAATCAAGGGGCGAAGTGCAATGCTACTGATCCTATTCTTCATTCAAGGACCAAGCACATTGATATCAAGCACCATTTTATTCGCAATGTCATAAATTTAGGGTTAATTAAATTGCAATATTTATCGACAGAATTTATGGTAGCTGATATTTTGACAAAAGCTTTGCCAAGAGTTAAAAATGATTTTTGTGTTATAGGCTTATGTTTAAAGATGGTTAATTAAGCGGATGTTTCATACCCTTCGTCTTGAAAGGGGGTATTAAGTAAATTAAGTATGGATGCATGGCAGTCCTCAGGGTATATCATATTGTATTGCTTATAGTTCCTTTGCTGGCCGCACGATCTGTACGCCCTCCGGCTGAAGCATCACTTCTCCTCACGTTCGCATGTGCTCTAGACGGCCTTTGTGCTTCTGTAGATACATATAGTAACCTTTTGTTTATTGTGCAGATTACCAATAAATAGTGTTCTTAAGATCTTCTGTGTGTTTATTTACAATCGCATTCTAATAATATATACATCAACGATTAATGTGGGCTGTAATGCAAAGTCAGGTATTAAATTTACCGTTGAATTACGTCAATGGAATAGAAGGACCTTTTTATAACTTTCCATTCGTTACAAAAGACAATTTTCAATGGTTAAAGTATCGCCAAAACATAGATGGTATTTGTTTATTGACTGGATAGCGATTAGGAAATTTAGGGGACACACGTAAATAAAACGAATTACATTGAATGTTTTATTACTTTATAGTGGACATAATACCCACGTATAGTTTTTATCAACAAATTTCTGTTGGAAAAGCTATGTGTACTGGTATCAACCACATTTAACGAGTGCTAAATAAATCTTCATTATTTGGCTATTAATTTGACGCATTCACTACCACAAATTAACTTAAATTTTGGAACCAAAAATTCTCGATTGAATGAAAAATTTCAGAAAAAGTCATCGAATTTAATGAATGTTGATGCAAGTAATTTCATTTTATTTATACAGCCCACGTTTATCTTAGCGTTGGTGGTTATTAGTCATAGGCAGAAAAGCTCGTTTTATCAATAAATGCATGATAAATAATCCAGCTCGTATTCCTACTTCTTCCCAAGATTTTTTCTTGAGTTATATTTAAAAATTTCTGTTTCTCGTCTTCTTCATCGAAACTGAATTCTTTTGATTCCCCAAATTCTCAACATCGCAAAGTCTGTAAATGGATCGATTTACGTTGCAGAGAATTTACTGAGTTGAATCTGAAAATTTTAATCTACGAACCAATATTTTGTATGCTAGGATATAAGTTTCTCTTTGATTCCGTATCTTTTTTTGAAGTTTTAATTGACATTTTTATTGGTATTGACAGCACGTGATTCTATTTTGATTTGGTTCAACTTACCATGTAATTAACAATCATTTCTATAAAACCTCGAGCATCAAAAGACATTTATATTCCTTTCGCACTACTCTGCGCTTTGATTCCCACCGAGATGGTTATGGTGGATTGATTCCTCTTCATAACTCACTGTAGGTACAAGAAAGAAATTAGTCAGACGGAATATTTTGAAAATATAAATTCATAGGATAGGGTTTCAGAATTCTCTGAATAGTAATTCGTTACTGGTAATGATACCAACTTGCAGTGTTAGATTAGATAAATTAATACATTCACAAAATTTAGGAATATGTAATAGATCGTCTTATTTTCACCTTCAAATAATGACATTATTTAATGCCTCATCTTCGTAAATGATTGGTTGCATTTGTGATTGTAACGCATGGACATAATTATTCCTTAATTTTAATGAACACTATTATTATAAATATTCCGACGATTTCGGTCCTAACGATGGAAACAAAGACCGAAACAGATTGTCTAGCTTTGATGATGAAATTTTTGGACAAAGTGCAAATCTATTCGATTATTTGCCATGGCCATTCACAGCATCTAAGCCACTTCGGTATTTATTCTTAAGGACTATAATTAGGCAATTAGGGGATGTTCATCGAGAGTAAAAGAAATAGCGTACTTTTCCCTAATTCGACCTCTACTTGATTATTGGTGTGAGATTTGGGATCCTCATAAAGTAGGATTAATTTCCGATCTCGAGATGGTTCAACGTAGAGGTTCGTCAAGGGAGATTTCAGATTCGACAGCAGTGTTTCGGCTATGTTAGAATCCCTCGGTTGGAACTCTCTTAGTGATAGAAGACTTGAGTATCGACGGAAGCTTTTTGATAAATTTATCACTACCGATTTCGGGGAGGATATAACAGATGTTGTCATCCCAGTAATATACTTACGCAACCTTTTGAGAGAAAACAAAAGAGCGATACAGGGAAGTAGTTGCCAGGACAGATAGTTACTAATGGTCGTTTTTTCCGCGAAGTATTAGAGAAGCAAATAGCTCTCCAGATTAGATAGGTATTTTGGTGTCTTACACCCCCTGCCACGCGCCACTGGCGGATTGCAGGGTTTAAATGTAAATGTAGGCACCAGGCCAGATGGTAGTCATTCCTATATTATATTTAGTAGTTATTAGAGGTCATTCCTATATTTGTAATCCTATAGTATATTTTATGATTGCAATGCATATATGAAATATATGACTATAATATGTGATTACATGATTGTTATGTATGAGTGTTATGCGTGATTTAATGTTTAGTTGTAATTTATGATTTTAATTTACGGATATAATTTACGATACCAATGCATTTATAAGATTATGAATGTGATGTATGATTGTAAAGGAAAAAGTGAATGCTCAGAAATGGCGGTATAATATTTAATTTTAAAGAAATAGTAATATTCAAGGGGTATTTACTGACGGCCGCTCCTCAATTAGAAAGTGAATAGATGCTGAGTGTGGCAGGGACGTTGTTTAGTCTCGTCCGCTTCGGACATTTGTATTGCTGGCGCCTTCAGCGCGCTGACTAGCGTATTCAGTAGCGTATGTTCGGGGAACCACGCCTTTTAACGTGCGTGTATTATATTATGGGAATTCAGTGATTTTGAACCAGTGAATAAAGGTATCTTCATACAGTCCATTTGCAATCGTTTAATTTCTACGAGCCCGAACAGACGTAGATGAGACTCAAAGCAGATAAGAGTATCTCTGTTTTGCAGTACACCTTTGTCCGCATTACACGGGACTTCTAATTTCTCCGGAAAATTCGCCAGTGACAGGCTTAGCGGGGGATGACCGGATCAGAAGGTCAACGAAACCAAAAATTCCATCAGGTTTAATCATGTTTATAAGCAGCCCGGAAAACTCAGGCCGAGATGAAGCATTAGCCCGTAATTTTCGTCAGCTCAGGAGCGCATAATTCACGCTGCTCCGTGCACTGTGCACGACCGAAAACCATAACAGCACGAGAGATTAGGAGCGCCTGCTAGTGGACTCGATGGAAAACACTTGACGGGAAATGGCAGTGAGTGGAATGGAATTAAAGCTCCCTATAACCATTGTTACAGAGAGCTTTGGGCGGGATTAGGGCAACAGCGCCAACATGCGGCAGGAGGCGGCAGCTTATCTCCTGGCGCTAATTGGTCGTGGATTGAGGCGAGCTAAGGCGCTTCCGAATAAGCCGCTGGCTGCGGCGTCTTCACATCGACATGATGTAGGGAGAGTGCGACTTCACGGTTAGCTGTAAGTACCAGGCGTGAAAATAGAGTGGAAAATGGGAAAAGAACTTGATTTGCAAAACTTGCGAGAGTTTTTGCTATCTTACTCAGATTCAAATAAAACAGCGTTTATAAAATACTGGAGAGAATCATTGAAGAAAATAAGGAAGTGACTAACCAGAGATCTGGTAAAATTTAGTCATTCCCTTTATCGATATCACAAGAAATGCTTATACTTTAAACGTAAATTAAACCTTCAAGACTTATTCCCGCATTATTATTATCCTAAGATTTGGTCCTTCTATTAATGGAAATATTTAATATTTACATAGGTTACAACTTTTTATTTCCATGGAATCTGAAATTGTAGACAAATTAATCATTTAGCAACATCGTCAAACTAACTTCGCTTCTCATGAAACTCACTGAATTTAATAATATTATGAAACGGGTGACGTATTAGAGAGCAGATGATCGGATAAGAATTTACTACCACACCCATGTACTTCATGAATCTCGAGGTGGCCTAATCGAATATCAAATATTGTTCGTCACTTAAAATTATTTTGGGATAGAATTTGGGCATCTTAAAAATGTTACTATTAGAAATTCTCTAAATTTATCTTTAACAGTTTTTAATTTCCATGCAGAATAAAACAAAAGGTAGAACGAAAACAAAAGAAGGGAAATTGAATAAAGATTTTTATTTTGGTCGTGATTAATGATTCGAAATGGCGATGTTTTGATAAATAATGAGAAATATTTTATGGTTATGAAAACCTGCGATGTCGATAACCAAGTAAAAATTTGTATTTACTACTATACTTTACTGCTGTGTTGCTACTTAACTTTGCTATATGAATGCTCTGGAGATTTATGTCAGCTAGAGACAAATAGTCAGTCGTAGGTGAAAAAATTGAAATGGTCAAGCGTGACCAAGCAGGATATCACACTAATTGTGAAATATGTCACTGAGGCTACTGACTGCTATTTAAGGTGCCAAAATTAATATAAATAAGCGTGCATACATTCATAATGGTTACCTCTTAAGATATCTGGGAAAAATAGCATACGAGAAACATATGAAGTGTTCAAAATAGGAAATAGAAAGTTCTTTCTCTATATTTTGTTTAAGAGGTACGTCTTATCGTAATAAGAAACCATATTTAATATAATTTTCATCATAAATTGGAATTGATTCACCTTCAATTCGCTTCCAGATATAATATCTTGCGTATTTTCCCCGTATTTCTTTTCCGCTCATCTGCTTTGTTCTCTATCTCTTCACTCTCTCTAAGAGTGCAAAGAGGCCGAAACCGATTCAAAAAGATGGGAGTAAAAGCCGACGATTTGAAACAATTCTCTTTCAACGCCGAAAAGTGCATTTCAATTGTTCTTAATTGATGGGAAATTCGGGATCAAGCTCCTTAAATACGTCATGAGTTTATTAATTGGCGGAGAATTTAATCACGTAAATGGAGAATTCTTGATCTGTCTTTTCTAAAACTTACGCGAACAATGTCAAGAATTTGGGGTACTCAATTATCTTCTTGATTTAGTTAATTAATTAAGCTGCGTTACTGAACTTCCTGGGTAAGGAATCATTACTCAGTTGTGCATTTCCCGAGCTCAATTTAAAATTTTCTGTGTTCTTTATCTCATTGGCTATGAAAAGAAAGGCTTCAAGAAATTAATTAATATCGAATAATGCATGCAATATAAATGCCCTAGTAATTGTATGACGCCATTAATATTTCACCTTCAGTAAATGAGTTCTTCGTATATTGTTTGACGGATTTAATTGCATCCCTTCTATTCCTTTCTAAAGAGAGATATATTAATTAATGATGGATCAAAGACAAGGCAGATTCTCAACTTCATGCGTTTATTTTTCATGTATACTTTTTTATGTAAACTTCAATCATGCTGACTTTCTAATTAAATTATAACTAAGTTAGTATAGAATTTTTATTGGATATTTATCATAATTATATTTATATTATAAGACTTTCACTGTTAATGAAGAAAATAATTCTAAAGAATCGATTGTTGGGTTCTTCTGAATTCGAGTGGAAGAATTTTCTCGGCTTCTTCATCCTGAGTTCCTGTGATTCCTTACATTCTCAAAACAGCCAAGTCTGTGATTGGATCGAAGTTCAGAACTTGATATACAAAGCAAACGAAGCAACCCAGTATTTCTTTGATATCAATATTTTTATTTTGAAATTTAATTAAAAATTAAATTAATAAAGCAAGTGTATATCATAAAAAGACGTTTAAGCTAAGGACACAAAAGACTGATACGGCCAAGAATTCATTTAAGAAAAGAGAGGTTTAAAAATTTTTCTATACTGCCTGAAGAGGTCTCAATACCCCTAAATATATCAAAAGGCAGTTCAGGAGTAGATGTTAGAGTATATTGTAAAATAGTATAATAAACGCTAAGTATTTGTTATTCTGTAAGTTTTAAGTTAAATATTTTAAAATTTAACTAAATTATACATGGCTTAGCAAAGGAATGACATAAATTGACTATGTAGAAACTGAACCTATGGGATATCTGTGATGTATGTGTATTAGAGTCTGTACTTGGGGCATACTTTATAGATAAGGCTTGTTGTTGAGTTGCTGCGATTTTTTGCGCTGCCTAGTAGACTATATGCGGGGCTGAAACCTGACAACACCTAAAACCGGCAATAAATAAATAAATTGTTATATTGCAGTAAGTGTAAGAAAACCTTTAATTTCAATTATTTTATCGGAGCGATATAAAGTGAAACCAAACCGATATTTGGCGTTTTTTGAACCACAGCGAAAAATGAAAAGAATGTTTTTTTAGGAGCCCTGTATAGAATTTATAAAATTATTAAAATTTATAAAACAAATACCATGCGTAAAAATCGAAAAACTTGAATTTACCAGCAATTCCGATGAATATGGAATAATTCACCAATTGTCACATTGTAAGAATTGTATAAGGAAGCGTAAGGTTTAACATAAGAACTCCTCAGAGGAAAAACGGCAGAAGACAGGAGAAAAGATGCTCGAGGAGAATCAGAGGTTTTTCTCGGGAAATGATGTCGATGAACGTTATGAGGCAGAATAAAAGAGCAAGGCGAACGAGCTCCATTGGAACTGAAAGCGAATTTATTCAACATTTATAAGTTGAAAACCGCCAAATAGACGCAGGAAAGGGACTGAAAACACCAAAATACTCTCAGTAAATTGTCCATTCATTCGCTGTGGGATCCGTTCGTCTGTTAATTCGTTCCCAAGGGATGAAATTGTACTTTGAAACGGGTCTCGTGAACATGTCAGCTTGGAATTTCACTGCGGGACTTTATTCGTACCAAAAACAAGATGCAAAGTGCAAACGATTATAAGACATACATTTGATTCCTTCCAAGAATTCGTAAATATAAAGAGATTACATTTTTCTGTAAATTTTCCTCTCGTTTGGAAGATTCCTCGATATTTCTTTCACCAGTTGATATTCAATTTAATCTATATTTAACAATAATGAAGTGAAATTTATAACTTTACTCGAATTTTATTTACCTGTAGATGTATTTAAATGTAAATTATTATTACTTTCATCGAAAATCTACGGAAATTACTACTACGTTAAGTGATATTTTGCCTATAATTCAAGATTTCGGTATCTCGAAATGGTGTTTTTAAATTGAAATGGAAGACTATGAATAGTACTGATAATCCGTGTAATTTTTTGTTTTTGAGCAAATAGAAACAATCGTCAACCAAAATGAATGTACACATTGTGACTTGAATAACATGTGCTCTTTAGTGGACGTTCATTAAAATCACATTAATTATTTATTTATTTATTTAGATAGCGTTGCAATTTGGTATAACCAGGTGGCAACGGTCTATGCATGACTCCCAAATATGTATTTTATATTTGGATTTTTCAACTGACACCATTCCTTTTCATTTTTGATCCTCAGGTCTCATTTCCTTCGTTTCCTTCATGAATCTCACTTGAACGGAAAAACGAAACGAGCATGAACTGAATCATAAAGTCGAAAATCAATCCAAAAAAATCACCCTGTAACACCATTGTATCCCCTTTCCCCAAAAATCATTAAAGCGTTAGTTAGGCCTCACCTCTTAGGTGTAGTATATGGGACCCCGCCGAGAAATGTCATATTCGGGATGTAGAAAAAGTACAACGAAAGGCGATACGATTTGTAAAGCATTGCTACGATAAAACAGCGAGTGTCACTCAGATGTTACAGGACGCGGGATGGGAATCATTAGAAGATAGAAGAAAAATTCAAAGGATAAATATATTAAATAAGTTCAGAGAAATTACGTTTTCAGATGATGTAACCGATGTAATGCGACCCCCCTGTTATATGGGCCGTGCTGATACTGCCCGAAAGATTAGGGAAATAGATGCTAAAACGAATCGTTTCAAAAATTCATTTTTTCCGCGAAGTATACGCGAAAGCAACCGTTTAGGAAAATAGAGTCAAGGTGCTTGCACCCCCTGCCACACGCCTAAAGGCGGCTTGCAGGGTTCTTACATAGACATAGACATCATTAAACTCTCCATCTTTTTCGAAGACATTTTTTCCCCACTTTGAGTTTGAGTTTGGTGATTCTCATGAGGCCCTTGTAACAATCAGAGGGAATACTTGGCCTTAGAGATATTCGTGAAATTATTTTCATACGGCTAGCTATATGATTTACTTATCGTTATGATCTGGATAGCGATATTTTTCATTCTCTAATTATGATGATTTCATATGCAGTTTTATAATATAGAAATATACTAAGTAGAAAGTTTCCTCTTCAAATAGTAAAAAGAGCTCTTAGTAACTATTATCTCTGTAAGATCTCTACCATCGCTATGGTTGTGTTGTGATTTAATGTCTTACCAATAAACCAAGGACTTGACTAGTTTCTCTTGATTTTGTAGTGAAATTAGGACAAAAAGCTGTAATTTTTCAATTTATGGAGGTTTTTGTGTAGGAATCCAAACGTGATTTCTCGATTTTTAAGGTGAATGTGGTCAAAACTGAATTTGATTCGGGTTTTCCACGGTTATTCGATTTTTTTGGAATAACTGCTACACCAAAGTAAGCAAGTACAAACTTGACTAGTTTACACAGATTTTGAAGCAAAATATGGCCAATAAACTTAAAAATTTGAATTTTCTTGAAGAAACATAACTAAATTACTGGAAAAAATTGAATATTGTTTACAACTACTGGTTAACTTCGTCAAAAGATACAAAGCGACTACAAACTCGAATAGATTTTTTCCATTTTAAGGCAAAATGTGGCCAAAAAACCTAAGTTTTTTTTTCATTTTTCGATGGCTTTGAATAAAGTGCTATACACATAAGTGAAAATCTCTTCGTAACATTAGTATATCTCGCCAAAAGCTTGAATGTAAGTACGAAATTGACTATAATATAGTCTTATATAGATTATATAACCACTTATATATCTTATATTGGTTCGATCCAGACAACTCGAATCGTCTCTCTCATAAGAAATGCACGTAAAGTTCACTTTGATCGATTGCAGACATTTTTTCTTTTGCGGAATTAAATCAGAAATAATGATCGTGCGAAACCGAAATAAACACCAAAAGAAAGGAAATTGAAATTAGATTCTTATTTCGGTCGTAGAATATCGAAATGAAGTCGAAATTAAGAGAATTCGGACTAAAATGACTAAATGTTTGTGTGATTCCGTGGTCATAAACAATTCCCTAACGACAAAGGTGATTGTTGAATTCTCGTACGAATATATGGTAAAGATTGACTCATAAGAAATGCACGTGGATGAGTTTTAAGGATATAAAACAAGGAATTAACTTTGGAAGCGTAAATTCAAGCGTTCGTTTTACCCTTCTTTAATGTAGGTTTTATATTTGTGAATAATTTTAAATGTTTTTAGGATTTTGTGCTCAAAAACATTGAAAATTTCGCCGTCAAAGTCAATGCACAGAAATATTGTTCTAGCAACCAAGTAAACAAATAAGTTAGCAGTTAAGAAGTATTACTTAAGTCTATGGAAAATATACGCTAGCATGTCGGGATTAAGTAGGTTTGTGGTAACTAGATCTAATTTTAATTCCGCCACTTTTGACGGCGGAGCACACTAATTTGAGTAATAATTTGTGTAGGGAAAATGCTTTCGGATGCTTTCAAACGAGGGAAACTTCCAGTAGGTAATACTGATTTTCGATCTTTCTGTAGCCTAAATACTGAAATTTATGACAGTGATTTCGCGATTTTTTAGGTCTTTGCGTCTTCTTCTCGATAAAAAAAGAATTTCGTTACAGCAGGTTAATTAGGGGGGGGGGAAGGATTACGGGGCCGGGATTTTTCAAACTTTTTTCAAGTTTTTCTTTGGGATTTGTCCTGGGTGCACGCCTATATCCTTTAACCATTTCCTAATGTGTCACAGAAGGCCTAAAATATCGGATTTTCTCCATGCACTGTGTGGAATTCCCAAAATCTGCTCGGTATATTTCCTGGAATGTTGGAGAATCGAACATATGACTCACATAGATGTGCTTTTGTGACACAAACGGTAAATATTTCTTCAATACGGTATTGAGTTCGACACTAGGCCTATAGGCAATTCTCTTATAAAAACAAATGAGGAGGAATTTTCTTAAGCCTTTCATGACATTGATTTATGTCTAATCGTATTTGCATATTCGCATGAGTAAACCTAGGTTCGACTCAAGGGCTTAATTAACGCTCTTGTCTAAGAAATGCAATCTTTCTCATGGGATTAGAGTCTATTATGTATTATGGGGAAATCCCTTTATCACTATAAATGTCCACTACGCCAATTTCGGGTGAGAATTTGTCCCTTTTACAAGGAGTATCTTTTGATAGTTCATTCTATCGTGTCTAATATAATTAGGACTCACGCATTGGCCATCATATATGACAGAGTGATAGTACAGTATCGTAGTTTAAATATCTATGAATCTTACAATGATAATACCTAATTACTAATTTAACAACTGATATTCTTATTTTTGCTGAAACTATTGTTTAAGTGTCGTCATATTGTCGTGACGGTGCGTCCAGTTTCATTTTCGTGAGTTCATTGCTTCAATGTTCAACTCCGTATTATTAATTTCTGATATATTATTTCTATTCAATAATCTTATTTCTATTATAAATCTTCCATTCAACAATTTACAAATGAGTAACAATTTTTCGATATTTTATTCTATTTATGTATTCATATGTAATTACTGCTCTGTCGATTATTATTGCATTTAAGCCTTTGCTTTTAATTCTAATGCAAATGTTTGATTCGTATCATTCGCATTTGCCGGCACATTTTGTTTTATCCGAATTGTTCTCTTTTACCGGCAACACCGAGTAACCCTATGAGGTCACCTTCTTTCAATCAATATAATGATTATAGTATTGCATATGTTTCCAAAATAGTAACTACTCCTGACATTTTCTTAAATTTATTAAATCTCATTTAAATCAAACAGAGGATACGTTTCACTCAATTGAATCATCGATTTCAATCAGTTATTATTGATTAATATTATTTAATTACAATTATAAATTTTCTTTATTATTATTAATTACTATTATGACGTAAGTACTATAATTATAAGTTATAAATGTTATTTTGAAAAATCTTTCATTAACTCAATTTTTAATTTATTAATTTAATTTCAATAAGTAACTATCGCTATTACCAAATTAAACTCAGTAATTCGTACTTCAATCGTTTCAATTTTCATCGTCATTTTGTTCTTCTTTTGTTTTATACCTTCACCAAATGAGGTAACGTCGAAGATATTCGCTTTTCGTCTGTTTGGTTTAAAATCAAAATATCGTCGCTCTCTTGTTTTTCCCGTCGTCTACATATATTCCTCGTCATAACAACCCGCTTATTCGGTATTCGAATGCGCAATATCGTTGCTCTTCTGTTTTCGACAAATGCCTTTTTAGTTACGTAATTCCGTTTTCAAGTGTTTTTCATTCGATTCATCCGTCGCTGCTCTTTTGTTTTTCCCAGCATCGTTTTTCTCCACCCTCAGTCGCCATGGTTACCTCCTTCTCTTCCTCCTCCCCACACTCATTCAGACCTCGAAACACACGAATTACGCTCTGCTATGATCCCATATGTAATTCACGCCGACCTACGTTACCACGACAACTCCTCTCAAATGCAGAAACCGAAAGCCTCTCCCACAGCCCAACGGAAGTATCCTAGCGGGATGGTGTACGCCGTTGCCAAGTAAGAGGGCTTCGCAAGAGCTCCCTGTTTCTTTTGTTTCTTACAATTCTACATTTAGAGCCGGTCTCTCTTTTATTTGGAAGCCATTTTTAAATTCGATAGAATGGACCGCACGAAATGAATAGGTTTTGGAAGAATAGTGTTCTTCCTCATTTATACAATCAATACACAATCAGATACCGTTGAAACATCTCCTGGTTTGCTATTTAATTAGCTTCTGATGAGTTCGTGCTTTGTCTTACACGCATTATTTAGAGCTGTTTTTTTTAAACTTCCAATCACTGCTCTTGTCCCTTCGGAAGAATTTATATATTCCATTCTCTTTTTATCGTTATTTTGAAACTAGTTTTGTCAATTGTATGTTGAATTATATAAACATAACAGACATATAAAAACATACAGGAAGCATAGATATAATGTGTATGATAGGAAATTACGTGATTGTAAAAAGTGGAAGGATTGGATTCGGATAAGTGAAGCATTGGAGGAATATTTTTGCGGGCGAATTTTAGCCTATTCCTCCAATTGACCCCTTTTCTTAATTTTATTCCCTTTTTTGCATTGTATTGATATCACACACACAGACAACCCTAACAGGAAAAATCCGATTATCTGGGATTTGAACCCGGGACAGTGAGTTAACAACGCGTTAACCACTCCGCCACCACCAGGGCCGTGAGAAAATTGCAACAACGATGCGACGGGACGCACTGTTACGACAGCAGGCACGTTATTAGTCACGTATTTAATTGTTTTAATTTATAAAATATTGAATCATCAAAAAAATATCAACGGTGTGGTTTATGTAAAGCAAAATAGTGTTTTCGCTTGATTTGTTACTATTTCTAAGCTTCAAGTAATTAGAGAGGAAGGTGGGAAGCCTATACATATTAGCTAGTAACTAACAAACCATAAGAATCTACGGTTCTTGAGCTATATTTTGGATACACTTGGTGATTCGTGTATGCTAAGGTTTTTTAGGTTATGTTAATAATTTGTCACGAGGTCAAAGAACCCCGTACGGGATTACCCTAACCGCTGGGGCAATTCCGTACAGTGTAACTTTTTTCTTTAATTTTTTTACAAAAAAATGAAGACAGATAATCCAGCCGTTTGGTGACGATTTGGTAGCCAATAAAACAAAGTAAGATTCGATCATGTTTCTATACTTCTATAATGAATATTATAAGAGCTGTAATAAATCTCGCTTAAATGTACGCCATTTCCCCGCCCTTCCCTACTATCGGATGAGTGTCGTTGAGTTGCTGAATCGAAATTAGAATCGAAAGGGTCACCGAATTACGTTAGAGAGGAGTTTACTTTCGCCTCTTTTTTAAACTATTAGTCGATAGCAATTAAACGTCAACGTCAAATTGCCGTCAACGAGTAACACTCGGCCAAATGAAATTATGTTTCTAAATGACACTAAGAACTGGATTCAGATATTTCGTAAAATGTGTGCTTTGTGTAGCTTCAAACCCATCGCGCAAATGTCTTGGAGGCGGGTAATTGTAAAGTGTTCTTCAGTGAAAGACTTCTTAGTAGTAAAAGAATTTTTATCCAAAGACAACATCCAAGAGTTTTTTACTTATCAGCTCGCCGAGGAGAAGATGGCTAATTTTTCAATAAGAAACCTACCTATAGATATTTTAACTTCTGACATTGACGAATCCCTCCGGGGCGATGGCATTATATGCAATAAAATATTGCAACTGAAAACCTGCGTCCTACTAAAAAAGACATTGAAAAAAAAATAAAATCATTCCCTTTGCGGCCTTTGCCTTTGTTTCAAGTCGAAATTAATAATCATGAGATGACTGATAAATTTCTGAACGTTAGATATGTTTGAGGTTTCAAAATTAAGATCGAAAAATATAAACCACCCAGAGGCCCACCCCAGTGTCATCGCTGTCAGCAGTTTGGCCACGTAGATAAAGCAATATGAATCCAAGGTGTGTCAAGTGCGGATTAAATCACCTTACACGCGATTGCGTGAAACCTTTAAAGGGAAAAGCTATTTGTGCAAATTGCCAAGGTGCACATTCCGCCAGTTATAGCCCGGTGTACCCAAGATTAAAGGACAAAATAAAGATTCTAAAAGAAAAGGCGCGCTTACGTTTTAATCCAAAGTCCGGAAATAAACCTGCTTTTGTAATAATTTAGAGGATAATAATGCTTTTCCAACGATCAGCAAAGAAAGTCAACTGCCACTAGCTAACGGCAAACCTTCTTTTGTGCAAGTCGCCGCAAATACGGCGGATCCAGTCACGATCGAAATCAATAAGATGAAAGAAATTCTTCGAAATTCTAATTCAGTCGAGCAGACCGATAACCCCTTTAACTCCCGCCGCCTCTCTCACGAAGCTGATTAGTGTTTTTATTTTCAAAAGTGGTTATTAAACCTCGTGACAATACTTGCAAATAACTCCACGACCAAACAAAACTTTATTGAGTTTGTCCTAGATTCCACTCGAAAATTCATTGATGGATAGTCGCCTCAATCTTATGGAATGCGAACGGAATTGTCAAAAACCTTACTGAGTTGCATAATGTGATGGTCAATAAGAACATTGATATTGCTTTAATAGCGGAAACTAACTTGGCCGCCGATATTTTAGTCGATCTTCCCGGTTTTGTATGTCTCAGACGGGATAATTCAAGGAAAAAGCGGGGTTTGTATTTTTATTTCAAATAAATTAAAAACCTCAGTCATGAAAATTCCTAAATTGAAAAACCTTGAGGTCGTCGGCGTCACTATTAAAGGCGAAAGAAATTCCTTTAACTTCATCGCTGTGTACAATTCACCTAGCAAAAAGTTACTCAAATCAGACTTCCTCAAAATTATTAAAAAATATTCAAACTCTATTCCCATCCTTGGAGGCGATTTAAATGCCAAAAACAGAGCATGAGGCTGTCGTGCTGATAACACGGCAGGCCTTCTCGAATGGTCTGCGTAATCACGTTTTCGAATTCACCTGCCCAATGAAATTACCCATATTGCTAAAAATCACCTAGAGCAGAATGACATCCTTGATTATTTTTTAACCACTTGCGAGACAAAGCAGATTGAATGCAAAGTTTTCGACATGCTTGACTCCGATCACCTATCGATCGTAGCGTATTTACCCGTTGATCTTGACGAAATTTTTATTAATAATTTTACCTCGAAATTTTAAACTTTGACGAAACTAAATATTTTACTGATCGGGACGAAGTAGATGCGGAAATTATAACTCTTACTTAACTTATTAACGCTGCTTTTGTCAAGAGTTCAAGGATCGAAAAGAATCAAGGGCATGTGAATCTTCCAAGACACATTCTGGGTAAACTATCAACCCGGAACAGGGCCAGAAAATTATTTCAGAGAATAGGAATTATTGCATGCGATAATTTGTACCGTCACCTCCGTTCGGAAATACAAAAAGATATTTTAAAAAATTAAAAACGGTCGAAAGAGAAATAGATAAACTGGGCTCCAATGATCCCGACAACAAAAAGCTTTGGAAATTTGTGGGCAAACTCAAGGGTAAAAAAAGAAGGAATAAATGTTCCGATTAAACTTGCAAATGTTAATTTTTTTAAATAAATTCTGACGCCGATAAATGTGAGTTATTTGGTGACCTGCTTAGTCACACTTTTACTCCTTTTGACGACAGCACTTGCCAGGAAATCGCTGATAGAGGGAATAATAAAATAATATGTTTACGTCCGAAAGCCGACGGGCCGCACACACGCGATTATGTCATCATCCGCGACGCCGCAGAAGAACGTCGGAACATGACAATGGCCTTTATAAAAGAGTCAATGAGTCAGTCCGTTCACTCGAATATGCTCCTGTGTCTGAACCGACTTTTGCCACGAATTAAAAAGTATAATGAAAAAACTTGAAGGCTAATAAAGCACCATGAAGGGATGGTATAACATCCAAAATGATCAAAGCATTCCCTATAATATACTCTCTGTTATTGCTAATATTTTCAACTCCGGTATGGCGCTGGGTAATTTGCCCAAGGAATGGAAAATAATAATGATACCAAAACCCGGGAAAGATAACTCGGACCCAAGAAATTATCGTCCGATAAGTTTACCAGCGATTCTTTGCAAGTACTCGAGAAAATTTTACTTCGTAGACTTAATATTTATACTGATTCTTTTAATCTTATTTCTGACTTCTAGGCAGGGTCGGGTCTTTCCCATCAGATTGGGAAGCAGAAGTTGATGTTGAAGGTTTTCATTTAAAACAATCTGCGGCTGCTTTTTAGATTTTCAGAGTGATTTCGACAAAGTTTGGCATAACGGTTTGGTTTTTAAATTAATTGACTGCAGTGTTCCCCTTTATTTAATTAAATGCTTCGACTCCATCCTTCGAAATCGAAAATTTTACGTATTTTTAAACACTTCGATATCTAAAAGTTTTAATATCACAGTAGGCGTGCTCGATCATAAGTCCCACGCATCTCTTTACTCGGGACATTTCCCAGTGCAGAGATATTCTTATACGCGGACGACACGACGACCGTCGCTAAACATAATTCCGAAAAGAGCGCAAATGTCAGAGTGCAAAAGCACCTTGACGAGACGCTAAAATGGTGTAACTTGTGCAAAATGAAAGTTAATTCGGCCAAATGTGATCACATAGTTTTTAGCAGAAAAAGTAGGATTATGGACAAATCATCTCTGCGCTGTGGAAATGATTTTATTCCCAAGACAAAAAGCCAGAAATTTCTCGGAGTGTGGCTAGACCCTAAACTGACATGGAAGGACCATATAAATTGCACAATTAGCAAGGCGAACGCAGCATATTTTGCTCTTAATATTTTAGTTTTCAATGATAAAATTAAATTAAAAACTAAACTTTTATTATATATGACTATGGTCCGCCCTGTTTTAACTTATGCTGGCCCTGCCTGCATCTATGCGTCTAAAGAAAATTTTAACCTTTTAAATAGATTTGACAAAAAACGTATTAAAGAAATCTTTGGAGCTCACAAAATTTATCCTTTAGAGTTTGTATTTTTTAGTTTAGCAAAAAATTTTGAAAGCAAATAGCCCGCCGCACCTGGTGCCTTTGGGGAGATGGTCCCCCACCGGGAATGATATCGCCCAGAATTACTACAGGAGACCGAGGGAGTATGTCCAGATCTTCCACGGCCGAAATAAGCAGATTTCCGAAGACGTAACAACCATCGTACGAGAGAAACAGTTCCGCGATCGACCACCGGACAGCGCCACCCAACACTGTGAGCAGCGAGAAGACTCCTCAGAAGGCCTCATCGAGGGAAATTTAAATCCATATACGCTACGACGGATTAAAAGAATGAAGATTGCCGATGAAGAGACAAATGTTTCGGAGAAAAATTAAGAAGTTTTGAAGAAAAGAAGAGAAGACGAGAAGATTTGAAGACATGAAAAGAAGATACCAAGAACAGAAAAGAAGAAAATGAAGAGAGAAGAAAACATAAATTCTGCGAATTCCTGCAATAAATTCGCGGCCCAAGCTGCGTTTTTATGGACTCCAAACTGAAATTCAACTTTAATTAAGCAATAAAAACCGATATTAAATTATTTTCAAGATGGAAAAAATAAGCGGATAAAGCCTTTCTAGGCGTCGCTCATCTAGTATTCCTTCGGGAAGAAGAATGGCAGACTGATTCATCAGTAAGATCAAACTTCACAGGACCATTTCCGCAGTATGACTCGCGCCACAATTGTAGCGCACAACCTCACCACGAAGATGAGTGACTTTACTTGAGCGTGAGGACGCTTCAACTGCTTGCTGTATGGCTTGCAGACGAAGCATCGATGATCGTTCACCTTTAAACGGGGACGGTAAAGTTACTTTCTGAGTGGTGGATTACTTAAGAAGGTCATTTGCAATTACTCTCAGCAAAGAATTTTAATCCGTACATTCAGTGGAATGATGTTACAAATGGGTCCAGAGAAGGAGCAATTACAATAAAGTGTTGTGTAACACCTCGCCCACATTTTTAAAAATATTGTCATATTTTTTAGTACATCGTGAACAAACTTAAAGGTGATGAGATTGATGTTCTTCGGGAGGAAGGGACGCCAATGCTGGTTATTTTTGTCGATGGCGTAGTTAATAGTGTTTAATTTAATGAATTAATATCTGACTTTGTATTTGAAATACATTGCACATAAATTGTATCCAATGAATATCTTTTGCAGGTGGAATGAAGACCATCGGGAAGCGAATTCCGGAGCATTCTCAATTCGGTGAGTGCTTTTTTATGCATTCTTGTCTAAATATAATCTCACTAGAAGCTAAATTTAAGCGAACATTCCTTCTAAATAAACTCAATTCAACTTATAACCTAGCGAGATCGGCGTTAAGAAATTGGCAAGTTCCCTGTTAAATTCATCCCAAATTTGAAAATTCTTTGATTTCCTTCTGCGAACCGCACCCCACGTTAAAAAGTATAAAGAGAATAAGATAAATATTATACACTATGCGAAGGATGTAATTATGATGTTATCGATATGACTTTCCTAACAAAAGACACACTTCCCTAAAACATGGATGGTCCGTCGAGCGTGATTTTGTCGGAAAACTATTATGTTGTCATGTATATGTTTTTGAGTTTAGTATTTAGTTGGAATTACGAGGAACAATATGTATTATATTTGAAAATATCACCAAAAGCTATGTCTACGTAAGAACCCTGCAAGCCGCTTTTCGGCGTTGGATCCATTTTCCTAATCGAATGGCTTCTCGTATTGTTCGCGGAATAAATGAATTATAGAAACGATTGATTCTACACTGTAAAAAAAGATTTGTAAAAATACAATAAGTTTCACTGGAAAAACTGGTTTGCTTGGATTTCTACAGTAAGTATTATTGGGAAATGCCGTCTCCGGCTGGCACGTTAAATATGATTGTATTTTTCCAACAAATTTTAAAGTAAGGGCGAGGCCTTCTCTTACCCCCACTGAACAATCATTAGATTCGCAGTTTCGGGACTTCGCTGATGTTCATGTCTATGCTACTGGCTTTTTGTTGAGGTTGGCCATTAAAAACAGCTCCTACTGTCCATAAAAGGAAATCAATCGGATTTGGGATGCTAACGCTTCACGGGTCCACCGAATTTGACGGAATGGAATTCATCAGTGCCTTCGCATATCGAGTATATTCCATTGAAAAGTAGTTTTTCATCGCTTTACTATCGTTTAATTCTAGAATTTTATCTATAGCTATAAATGACTTTATACAGTAAACTATATATGTGTTATTGTAGTTGTGCCGTTTATATATGATTTATCTCTAATGAGCGCTTTCTATTAATTGCATTATTTTAGCTGTTATTATTGTGTCCCCTCAATAAGTCTGCGGTGTTTCGAAATGTGTATGTGCTGCATACATTGCAAATAAACATGCAGTTCACAACTGACACATCTGATTCAACCATTTTTGTTTAATTCATAGAAAATTAAATAAGTGTTACCATTGCCCATTGTCGTCAATCCTACCCTAGCCTTTTAGCTATTCAGAATCTTTATTTTAAATTGCATTCTGACGAAGTATTTACTTTAACTTCAAGCATCAGGTGTAGATTAATTTGTTGGACATGCCATGAACAATTATCTCCTGAAAGACTGAAAGTCCTTCGTGATATTTGTGCTCATATGAATATTGGAGTTGAGACTGTGTCCCATACGGGATGCAGTAAACTTTTCAAAAATGTTAATTCCTCCAGAAGCCACATGTATAGGGAGTATATAGGGTCAAAGTGTAATTTAAAAGTTGATTACATCCATATTGACCTACAATGTGGCTCATTAATTAGGGATATAATAATAGAATGGAAAAAAAGAACTTCAGGATTTCCTTGTTTGTACCTCATCCACCAGCCTACCCTTTTTTTACTATCAATACTTCTCTATTATCATTCGGTATTGCAGCACATGGTGGCAGAGTGCCATCGGGTTCACACTATGTTACCAAGATACCTGGTGCGAACCCGAGGATGACGATTTATTTTTCCACTCAATGGAATCTTAGAATCTCATTGGAATTTTACAATAAGATTCATTTTAATTTTACAGTAAGATTTATCGTTAAATTTCATTGTGATTTTATAATGAATATTAATGTTATCATATTATGTATTGGATTAATACAATAAAAGTTGTTGGCAATTTTAGTGCCAATGATTCTTATTGTATTTATCCAATGATGTTTTTACAGTGTAGCTAAATCTATTTCCCTAATCCATCTCTTAGTAACAGAGCACATTACAAGGGAGGGGAGCATTATATCGATTACATCATCTGAGAACGTAATATCTCTGAACTTGATTAGTAAACTCCTCCGACATGAATGACGGGTCTTGGTTTCAATTTTTTAAATAAATATGCAACATTTAAATATGTACGCATTATTGAATCCATGTAGTTATTATGAACCATAAAGTTTGAAATTTAAATCAATAATAATTTAATAACCAGGAATCATTGCATTCTAAATAATATCCAATAATCATCAATTGACTTTGCACTTACATTGTTACATTCAAAATTCCTAAATAACACCATTATATTCCCCAGCGGGGTAAGGTCACGTTTTTAACTATAAACATACTGTTCATTTAACGATATCTTAACAACAATATCCATAACTCCCTTTGAGTACGTTTTTATAAGATTATAAACATCTAAGTTTAAAATCTTAAATTGTTTTAGGTAAGGGATTGAAGGCCTCTTCAGGTAACATGTTCCATTCCCTTATCCCCTATTAAGAAATGAGTATTCAGCTACATCTTTGTTTTCATAATTTTTAATTCTCATTATGATCGCAAAATAACTTGGTTATTCTAATCTGTAATTTAATTCCCTCCATACTTTGAAGAATCCCTACCAATCTGTTCAGCTTCCTCCTCTTTCCTAAAGTTTCTCACCCAAGAAATTCTAACATTTTCGTTACGCTTTCCTTCCTATTGTGTTGATTTAAAACACACCTATCTGCTTTCCGTTTCATCCTTTCAATTTTCTTTATGTTTGTCGCTTATTCCGTACTATTTTAGTATGAACATCATTAAGGGGATATATTTGTCATTTCGGTAAATCCACGGAAGCTTCTTCTACACCATTTGCGAATCCATTGCACGTTACGCGAAGTTTTGTAACTTTTACGAAATGAATATTTGCTACGATTTCGGACGCCTATATTATCGCTGGAAGTAAATTCGTTTGAGTGCAGTTCATGGAAGTGAATTTTTGTTTTGTAATCTCCCACAAATGAATATTTGTCACAAGAAAGAGAATATATTTAAGAGAAATTGAAGATGGCGATGAATTCGAGTGATGTCATCGCTTCGGAAGGGATTCTTTGGGCGATCGTCGCGGTCACGTGAGAAATAAGAGGTGAACAATTTTACCTTTCGTCGTGTTCATTATATATAATTTGTCTTAGAGATTAGTTAGCGTCCGAAGTTTTCAAAAGAAAACCTGGTGGTTCTTTCTCATTTGTGTCTGCAGCATCAATACTCAATCAGTGGGATACATATTGAAGAGACATTTGATTGTGTGTTTTGTGCCGATTTTTTGCAGATTTTATTTCGAGGGACCCTTCTCGTCTCTTCGTCAATTACTTGTAACTGTACTCTCACAAGGAATGGATTAAAGGTACTTTGCACATAAGGGCGTGCACCCACGAAAAATCACAAGGAAAAACGGACTTGAAAAAAGTCCGGGATCCTGGCAATATGGCTACCGGCAACTGAATGCTTATAAGTAGACTGATAAGTTGCAATTGCCTTTATTATACTCATTGTTTGCGACACGAGGCCGTTTACATGCAATAAAAAGAACAAATCAGACAAAAAAATGTATTGCAGACCGTACGTGTACACAATAAAAATGTTTGAAAAAGACAAATAAAGTTGAGAGCTGGCTATGTTGGGGTTTGGCGGAGAACAGCCCGCGAAGAGTCCCCGAATCATTCTGCCGGTCCTCTGCCCCTCTCCTCCTCTCACCGTCTTCTGCCATGATGCATGATGGGTAAGGGAGTAGGAATAAGGAGGGAGATTTAAAATTTCTAAACGGCACGTCGGCCGGAACACACCGCCCCCCGTGAATTTCTGCACGAAATTAACAATTTTCAAAAAAAAAAATAAAATAAAAGGAAGGAAAATCTTCACTCTCAGAGGCCCGTCAGAGAGACTTAAAAGGTGATAAATGATAAATAATGAAAATATACTAGAACAGTACAAATTATAATAAAAATAAATGAGTAACTGGGTGCCTCCACCATTTGATGCGACATACAAGGTAGATACGAAGACAAACCCACCTTGTCATCCACCGGTACACATTTTCGTGAAATAGCTGTTAGAAAGTCAACGGGCCCAGCGACACAAACGACAAAATAAGAAATAATGAAAGAAAGAATGACTCTGTAAGGATATTCCTCCCGGATAGAGGAACATCCTGGGTTCGATTCCCAGCCCAGTCAGACTTTTTTCAAGTCCGTTTTTCCTTGGGATTTTCCTGGGTGCACGCCCTTATGCGCAATTTTACCATTTCCTTTTTTAAATTAATTAGTATTCTCTCATGAAATGCCTAAAGTTTTCACAAATTGTTTTCTCTTCGAAGGAGTGGACAATTAAAAATGCCCAGTTGGTAAGACCTCTTGTCCCTTCTTTTGACGGAGGGAAGTCCGTGGAAGTGGTCTTTCAAATGAGACAAAGGTGAGAATTTGTCATTTGGTGAAGGATAGAGAAAAATGTATCATTCATTTCTTTTGTCACTGTCTTCGTCATGGCTGTGATGAAATGAAAGCTACTGAGGTATGAGTGAATTGTTGCAGTAATCAAGGTCTCTCCTTACGGAATACCAAGAAAAGTGTTACTAATTGTGCTCCACTTGCGTGGACATGTTCCGCTTATAGAATTCTATTTAGTAAGTAGTTCAGTGAGTAAAGTAGACTACCTCACTCCTCATCCTGCCTAGTAAACCTCATTTCTTTCTGCGCACTCTTACAAGTCACTCTTGTTAGTGGCTTATGTCAGTGGGGTTGAGGCACCAACAGGCCTTCAGGCTGAATACATTACAGACTAGATACTAGCTGAACGATTGTTATTTGAAGTCGAATTAGATGAGTTTGTTCACAAGTAAGATCAACAAGTAAATATCTTTTATCTTGTTTTGTAGGATATTGAAGATAATAACGGACGAATCCGCAATCCATATCATTACTAATGAGCGGATTCTAGAAACCGAGATAAGACAATGGCTCTTATTTGGCCAATGAGCTCGATAAAAAGTCCGGATCTCACTAAAAAAAAGAGAATTACGTGATTATAAACGAAAGGCTCAATGCTACGATCTTGAAAATTATTTATGAATAAAGAATTCCTATCAAATACGTGCTTGAATGTGTTTTGATGCTCAATAAACAAATCTTTAACTATTGCGAGGTCCAGCCTGAATGGATTCGTCGTTTCATTTACCAACGTGTAAATAAATGACAACTACTAGGAAGGAATCAAAGACCTATTAATCGTTAATATTTAATTAGGCACATGGGATCACTCAGACCCCAGATAATGTATTTCTTCGAGTTAAAGAAAAACTATTCCAATTATTCAGGACATTTGTTTTGCTATCAGAGTTTCGTAGCTTGATGATGAAATTCGAGAACTTCCTTAACTTTGATAAACGTTTGGTTTTGAGAATTATTAATTTATTGTTACGTATGAATAGAAAACAAATCATTATAATATTAAGTTTTTTGCATAATCATCGTAACATAGATAATTATGACCTAGTTATGGATATTGTGCTACGACTAATATACGATAGTGCGTGACAACCAATATATATAAATTATCGTATAATCTTGACCGTTAAAAACTTATACTGAAAAATTCATTGCGGTTCATAACTCAAAAGTCCCAACTTACAATTTGTTGAGTCTAACGACTGTTTTTGCTATATTAAAAAGGATGTTTAAATGCTTGAATGGGTGAAAACTATTGTGATGTGTATTTCGCTTGTGGTGGATTTCATTATTTCCGAACCGACATATAAAGTAATGTTTCTCTTATGATGTGCAATACTATCAGGAAATGCAAAATATAAATCCACATCTAACGTCACTTCAACATAAAAACGGATTTTCATTCCAACATTTTATAAATGGTGATGAAAACTACTACAACTATAGACAATGGAAGACGGGTAAATCGCAACGAATGAGGCAAGATCCGATTCTCATTTAGAGGTAAACCTCTAATGAATTCACGGTAAGGAAAATAATGGCTAAGATGGCCTTTCATAAAGAGTAATTCGCTTGTTCTTCCTATTCTCCGAAAATATATCCCACATAAATGATACAAGTAAGAATAATTTAAATATTAGCATCAGAAATATTCCAATTTTTCAAAAAAATAAATACTCTGGCGTAATGTTTTGATCATTATGTAAACTAACACATTTGGGAATTAGTACAGAGAACGCCGCCTGCAGGGAATGAGAGGGCTACACACGAAAGTAAATAACCAAGCACTCATGAATAGTTTCCAATACGAATGTGAATATTTATTCAAACCCCAGCAAAATCATTCACATTTTACAAAAATACCAAGCCCAACTATGCCATAATAAACACTACAACCACCATAGCATTCCACGTTACGCGATGGATAAAATCCATATTTTCCAATTTATTCTGCAGTAGTCCATTAGAAAACTTCGGATATGGAGGAATCCGCTTGTGCACTACGAATGAAACCACTTCGAATGAGACCACTTCTACCACTCATCCACTGTCTTCATTGGGTATCCTGCATCCCCTTTCAGTATATACTCGTCCAGCCGGACAATCTCGTGGAACTATTCCGCGACAAGCAACTTCGCACATCGAAGCTATGCATACACCATCGCAGTCATTCGTTCCAGGGCATTCGGAATCGGAACTGCAGCTTTTGCCGTACACTTGCTCACTGCCAATGAGAGCTAATAGGAGGAGAACGCAGATGATTTGCCGCATTGGTGCCATCCTGAATCCTGTCGACTACTAATCTGCTCTCTTTCAACACAGCGTAAAGATCTTGAGGTCAAACGACTGAGATAAGAAATGATAAAATAGATTATTCGAAGATGATTGCTAAATAAATTCAGTTTAAAGTTTCGAAGTGAATTCGAAACAAATGATATCTTGCTGAAATTGCAAGGAGGCACTACGAATGCCAGGTTTATCCCGTAAATCTACATTAATGCAAACCTCTATTTGTTCAGCAATGTCTTATATGCAAATTCCATTTAAGATGTGCAAGAAAGTGGGCAAACAATCCGTGTGCCCCAATGGATAGTGAGGACGATAAGGCCACCCACATATGTATATCATGTAAATGACTTATGTATTTCACGCTCTATATAATTTATCTTTTATTTTGTATTTTTTACGGTTTTACAAGTTAATTTTTTGAGTCCGTAATATTTTTCACCATCGTAACAAAGTATCCCACTTTGCCCCAGGGATAGAGCAAAACAGGGAAGGCTACACTGTTTTGAAAAATCATTAATAATATAAAAATGCTAAATTTTCAATAGATAATATATAATTTTTCACAAATTTAACACGATATTATTGTTTTTCACAATATCGTAACTTTTCATCCCCAAAAAATCTGAGAAAATTATGTATTCCGTATTGCCCCACCTTCGCCTATTTGTAAAAGTTCGTTATGAGAATTATTTATAAAAACAGCTAATACGAAGTTTTAAACAAAAATAATGAAACGAATATAAATCCATGATAGTGAGACAGCTAAATTATTTGGAATGTAGTTTTACCGTAGTAAAACATGGAATGATCTTGGTTAGGATATTTTTACGAATTATACGAGTAAAAGCGGACTTGTATTTGAATGTTTTATTGCAGAAGTGGAGGATTCCTTATGGTATCAAATCAGATGAGAACCCCTGAATTCGCTGAATAAAATAGCTTGGAATTCAAGACACATAAAATCCGATTAAATATTTTTTTTAGAATAAACAGAATAATATTCTGGAGTATTGAAGAAAATGAGATAAGTTGAAAATCCCATCGTCAGCGGAGTTTATTCGAAATCCCAGTATTAGGATATGCAGATAATATGGTTACGGCCGAGCTACTCCAGAGGGGAGCTGGATTCCGAATACGGAAGGAATGCAAATGCACCTTCTCACCGAGAGGGAGAGTTCATCACTCAAACCAGATCCGTGGGTATGTCAAACATTCATGAGTTGGTTACTCTGAATGTTATGCTCCAAAACATCGGCAGTTTATTACCTATAATTTTTTATGCACTGAAATTTGAGTACTCCGATTGTCTGCCAAAAAAACGGTTTCAGAATATTTTATTACGATTTAAAGCTACGACATTCAAACCATGATAAAGAAAATTTTTTAAATAAATCAGAGGTTTTACAAAAAACGCAATAACTTTTACTTAAAAAAGGTGATTTTATAATTTTAAAGTTTTTAAAAGTTTATTAATACGCTAATGTAGTATTTGTAAAACCTTTTTTACATTTAACAATTTTCCGTTATGTCGGAATTCCACAAAGTTACGGCCTCTATGAATTTAATCAAACCATGATGGTGATTTAGTCACTAATAAGAGTCGCCTCATACGAGTCTTGCAATAAAGAATTTCTCGCCAGTACTACTATCGAAGATTGATTTTAATGCGCTTAAATTTAAAAGCTGCATCATACCGAGAAGTTTACTTGGATTCAGAAAAAATTTTCTTTGCCCAAAGTAAAATCGTGCATTTTTTTCCTTCGAGCAATACAGATCTCATAAAACAAATCGCAAGAAGTCCAAATTTTGTGGTACCAGAGATCAAACATTTCTTCGCTGTAAATTTAGCTCTCAATCTTCACCAACGAAAAATATACCACAAAAAGAGTACAAAACATCTTTAAGTTTTGTACAAGGTTCGCAGTACAATCACAAAATAAGGACATATACTTTTATATCATACCGATCCCGCGACTTTCTCTGACATTAAATAGAACAAGCTTGCTTATCTCCGACAACTTAGTTAGAGAAACTACCCGAAAAGTGGGAGATCCGGGTTCGAATCCTTACTGCGGCAGATATTTTCCCTTTCATCCCTTCCCCATAATTGTATTGTTTAATTTTACCAAATTTTACATACATACAAATGTCTTTATTGACCAGCATACACGTTGGTCGCTTGCTTCCTAATGTGTTACCTAGCGAGAAGCTCTACGCACACACAGTGACGCTCAGTTGGTCGCTTTCAGGCGCATAGGTCCTAGCGATGAATAGCTCGTAATTATTCACGGTTCTGCTAACAAAAGGATTATATAGATAAAAATTGAATGGGAGTGCTATGTACATCCTGTGAATTGCGAAAGTGAAGTTTTTGGTAATTACTATAACTCTACCAAAAGCTAAGAGATTATCCTGAAAGGTTCTTTTAGTAATTAAAAAACGATGCGAAAACTTTTGATTATATTTAAGCAATAGTTTCATCGAAACTTCAAAATAAATGGAGAAGACTGCAAATGATAGTGTACGAGTCGGGCAATCCCCTCTTACAGCGATTTAAACCCGCTTACTGCCTTGCTAACTGTTACCATCCTGGTTACCTGCTATGCGATACCTGATGTGTGCGTCCCCGTTCAATTTAACATGGTAGTAAGTGACTTAACGACCAGCAAGGCTAGTGACCTTCCTTGCTGCTATGTACTTTCACCATAAAGTAACAGCCGAGCTTGAGAAAGACAATTTAAAATCGTCGAGAAAGTATTAATGTCACGAACAGTAGCTGGAGACTGCGACAAATACCAACGTCGACCGAATCTACAAGCAGACACGTCAATTTGCCGGTCCGTTTAAAAGCGGTCACGATAAAAGATTACTTCTTTGATTTACAGCGAAAGGCTGCGTCGCCATGAAGAATAACGGTGGATACGCTTGTCTTCCGACACTCAGTGCACGCGTCAATCCCTCAAAGTCCGCCGAAATTAACAGCCCAGTACGTCCGCGCATCCCTTCACTCCACCCCCTGTTCTCCCCCAGTATTGTCTGATTCCGAACCGCAAATGTCTCTCTGTGGGGGAATCCTTTTCGGAATGCTTGCCTCACTAAAGGGGGAGATCCATTCAATATCCAGTCTAACAGTTTCTTCAAATGTTATTCTAAATCACCATTCTTTTCTAGAACTGACTGCTTTTCAGGGAGCGATAAAATGGAAAGAACTGCAATTGATTACTCCAGATAAGAGTGATTTTGGATTTAGATGTGCGTCCCGCGAGCAGCCAGTGGCATATGGGAGTAATGAAACCCGAATCCTTACATAATCTACCGTTTTTCCTTCTTCGATAGACAGCGGAATGAACGACCAGGCGTAATAATCTGTTTCATCAATAATTTCCTTCTAACGTTTTATCGATGCTTCTCGGAGATCGCGTTCTTTCTTTACTGGTAATGAATTTTCATCTTATTCTTCTGCACGTTCTGAAACGATGAGTTTTTCTTAAAGCTACCGTCAGTAATCAGATCTTCTCAGCTGGGACGAATTCGACGTAGAATGACCTCAAAATACCGAACCCAAAATGAATTAAAATGACCATTGTCCTTTATTTATTATCTATTATAATATTGGTGACCAACTCGTATTTGAAAATTAGGAGGGAGCGATGTGGTTTTATGTGGCATCGCAAATTTTCCAGGTAAGGATAGCAGATGGGATTTCTTAGTCACAATTTAGAAGTATATGTGTACTACATATGTGTGTATATCGGATACATGATTTTTCATCGACGTGAATATTCATTGATGGATATGTTAATCCGGTAGAATGTTTTTCTGAAAAATGCACAATTGACTGGTGGATACGATAATTCAATGTTTTTTGCATTGTAAATACATTGATAAGGTTTGATTCATTATATATTATTAGTGTGAATTTCACTGGATACCAAATAAACGTTCAATATCCAAACTCTTCAAATCCCCCTTCCGCGCTTATAAAGGATCTAGTATTCTAATTTTCCAGTTCCTGCAAATATTTTTTAATATTTTCTGAAGCTGATATAAACCAGGGTGGCTAAAACAAAGAGATAAAAGAGAACAGTGCACCTTTAAAAACATAGAATGAAAATCGGTGAAAATATAAATAAATTTGGAAGGAATTATACCATTTTCTCCGCAGAACTTTCTCTCGGGTCTAGGACACTTCGGCGCTGCCCATTTCGGCGCGGGACACTTCGGCGCTAGCCACGGTTATGGCCAAAAACAACTTCGTTGTTCCTTAAATTATTAGTGAATAATATCATAGAGTAAGGAGACCTTACTCTATGATAATATGTAACTTGTGTTTAGTTTAATATAGAATTCGACAATAGAATGGAAATCAGAGGTATATTGTTGTTTATATAAGATTTTTTAAAGTTATGTAAATAGTGCGCTGTCTTGGTTGTATTTATTTAAAAACAATTTTGTATTTCGTTACATTCTAAGTGTATTATGCCTAACTTGTAATTCCATATAATGCGTTAAATATTTAACATTAAGTTCTTTAAGTACATAATGCGGGGAAAATAGAGGTATATTAAAAATATTTGCACTCGTTTTTAAGAATAGAACCTAAAATCTCTCATCTTTGCTTAGTTCAATGAGTCAGAGCCATTTCGGCGTGGGCCATCCTAAAAATTGCTTCGTGTTATGCAAGCTCATACGTTTACTAATACGCACTTGAATTTAAAACATTTTTTAGTCGCTTATCGAAAATTCAAGTGACAAAGTTTTACCAAAAGTACTGACGCTATGTTTGGATACATAAAAGCCGTTGAAAGTAAAATTAAAATTTTTAAGCGAGATGTTGAGACTAAAACTTATAAATATTTTCCTCGAGTAAAAAAGTATTTTGAGAATGCAAGCGCAACTGTACATAATGAAATGGAGCCCATGCATAAAAAATGTGTCTTATGCAATTTAATCCTTAACATTCGTTTGATTTATTCACAGATTTTTACGTATAAGTCCCACGATTAATTAGAAAGAGAAGACGGCTCAAACTGAGAGCCCTCCCTCACTTTCCTGCACACTCTCTCTCGATAACACGTTTGCCCAATTCTTTTCCATCAATTAGAATAGACTCGGTTCACTACATACGAATAACTCCCTCTGAATATTTTAGCCCGTTCTTTTATGTCAATAAAAAACCGTGGATACGTTATAATGAAATACGATAAGCAGCGAGCTCTTACAAAAAACGTTTCAGATTTAGATATGTACCCCACGAGCCGCCATTAGGCAGATGATGTAGTAACACCAACATTCTTTCCTGAACTACTTTATTTCTTTCTACTGAAAATTTTCCGGGGCGTCAAAAAATATGGAATAATGAAACATCTAGTATATATGCAAAACTTGATTTAATTATTAAAATGTGTGAAAGTTATGACGAAGATTAAATGAAATGTACAGCATATTTTAGAAAAAAACGTGTCATTTTTTGTCAACGATGACCTGTAAGACATTTGAGCGGAGATGGTGATCTTACCTGCAGTTCTACCAGAGCAGCTGGAATGATGACGCATTTACGCTTACAAGGAAATACATTTGTAAACATAGTAAAATGCAAAAATTTAGTTGCATGATTTTATTTTCTCATTTCCAAATGATGATTTTGTATAGTATATAGGTAGCATGCCCTTAACTTATAATATAATTAAATTATGTAGAAAGGAAAAAGCAAAAAGTTTGAATATGAATGTAAAAATAGCTATACTTGTACAAATATTTAACTAATATGAAAACATTGACACATTTATGCATGTGTCAGACATTTTTAAAGTCAACGAACGTTTTTATAAACAAAGGGAGCCACAATGGGGAATGCTTTATTCCCTTTTTTAGCCAATCTATTTATGACTAAGTTTGAAGACAACTGCAGTAAAACATTTAATTACCTCCCGAAAATTGGGTTTAGATACGTTGACGATATTTTTGATTCCAATGAGTGCAGCATCGACCAATTTATTCTGAAATTGAGTTCTCAACACGAAATTAAGTTTACACTTGAAGTAGAGGAACAGAAATGCATTTATGAAGAACATCACCAGATGCGCGGAACAAAATGGTTACACAACAAACCTCATTGAGAAAATTCCAGGCAAAAATTAAAGAAAGCAATCGAAGAAAGACTATACAACGCTCACAAAAACCGATAATAAAAAATACGTGGTCGCTCCAACACTCACTAACAACCTCAACAATATTCTCGGCGATTTAAAAGCAGCACACACGTTCCCCAACAAATTTGTATTCTTCTAAACAACCCAAAAGAGAAAATCCCTTATTTAAAGAAATCGGGAATTTACCGAATCACTTGCGAACACTGCGAGAATCTACATTGCACAAACAAAAAGAAAAATTGAAACAAGATTAGACAAGAAGCATTTAAGGAGCACAACATAACAGAGAGGTCAGTCCCCTAATTTTGCTTCCCTTCAATTAGAAGACGTCAGATGACTATTATATCAATAAAAGTCGTGTTAATGAATTCAAACTTAGCGACATCGAAATAGTAGTACACGAAATTTCACTGGACTCCGAGTGCCTGTAAATCAGTTGAATCCATCAAGTTGGGTAAGTTATAGCTTAGGCTGTAGTCCAACAATTGCAATGAAGTAAAATTCACATGGTAGAGCATTCCTTTACACGTTCATGCATGTGAACCTTATTGTTTTACCTGCCGTTTCTGTACAATTACTGTAGTTTACTTTAGAGAAGAACCCGATTTCGGAGATGAAAAATCGGTGCTCCAACTTTCACCGACGTTCACTCACTTAATTTTAATTTAGTAAGTTGCGATCAGGGTGTATATAAGCCAAGGATATTGTCAACTTATCAGCGCAAACAAATTGCATAAACTCCGAAGTATGCTATACAAATGGACAATGTCGCAAAACTCGGCTAACATCCAAATTAAAAATCCCTTTGAAAAAGGAGATGAACCGTTGTGACCATAAGAATGACAGCACTACCGATTAGCACATCAAAGTTAACAAAAGAAACCAGTGTAAACATTATCGATTGATATTTATTAAGAATTTTAACGCAAACGTGTTAAGCTTCCTGCATAGCGATAGGAAAAGGGGGATAGCGGGAAGAAACAGTAGAAGGGGGAGCACACGTCGTAAAACGGGAAGAAAATGGAAAGAAATATCAATCCATTTGGAATTATATGATTAGTATAATTTTCTTAACCTAACCAACGACCTCACCTACCCCTCCCCACTCCTTTCCCTCCCATCAAAACTGTGGAATATCGTTTGAATTCTATCATTTCTTTAATACTAATTGTCTGAAGATGACTGTAATCGTCGAAACCGATCGCTTTGAAGAAAATATATTGGAAAATACGAAGAACGTTTTTAAAATTTATTTGCTATGGCGATTCAACACGTTCGGCCTGGACATCTTGATTTCGTAAATTGGTTCTTCGACCCCTCTGCAACCAGTTCTGCTCATCTGCTTCTCTTGAACGCCGAAGGGGAAGTCATCGGACGCAAACATCTTACTCTTGTTGGCCTCTCTCCGTCATCCCTCCGTCTAGCCATAAGCCCTGCAAAGAGTGCGTCATTTTATGGCCCCTCGCGCGTGAAAAAGGTTTCGAAAGTGACACGTGGTCATATATATATATATATATATATATATATATATATATATATATATATATATATATATATATATATATATATATATATTACTGATCTAGGGTGGTTGCACGTGGACTTCTTCTGTTTAAAATAATGAACCCATTTAATTTCGACTGGCGGATCTGTCTATCCAAAGGGTTCTTATGAAGTCACTTGCAAACATGTCAGTACGTTAGTTGTAATTCATATAAATAGGTGTGTTATAAACAATAAACTTTCCAGTACTTTAGTTATAAATAAATATTTTAAAATAAGTTTAAATTCATTTCCCGATGGTAGTAATAGAGTTAGTTACAAATGTATTACATATATGTCCCTAAAAACGGATTGTTAAAATGTTCTTGCCGGGTAACCTAGATGGTTAAGGCAGCCTCCCGGATACAGGAAGGTCACGGGTTCGATTCCCGGCACCGTCAGGCTTTTTTTTGCCCCGTCAGACATTTTTCAAGTACGTATTTCCTTTGGAATTTTCTTGGGTGCACGCCCTTATGTGCAAAGTCACCTCAACCCTTTCCTTGTACGTATTGTATATAAGTTAGTTACAAATAAAGATATATCTACGAGGGTCGTTCAATAAGTCCTTAGAAATGGATGGAAAAACCCTTTTTTGTGGTATTTTTTATTTCTCAACATAATCTCCTTTCAGCTCTATACATCTTTCTAAACGTTTTTCGAAACATTTTATGCCATTCGAAAGATAGGATTTTGGAAGTTCTTTAAAATAATCATTCGTTTGCTTAATGATCTCCTCGTTGGAAGTGAACCGTCGTCCGCCAAGCCATTTATCTAATTCGGAAACAGGAAATAGTCACTAGGGGCCAAATCTGGTGAATAAGGATTCTCAAAATCATATCGTGGATTTAGTCAATCGTTTCGGGAGTAGTCACTTCCACTGGTCGTCCCGAACGAGATTCATCTTTTGTGGATGAACGGCCACGTTTAAACTCATTCATCCAATTGTAAACAGTTGCAAATACAGGAGCAAATGTGCCATCCAACTCAGCTTTGATTTCGTTAAACCTTTCAAATACATATGTTTAATCACAGCCCGAAACTCGCTTTTCTCCATTGTTATAAACAAACAAAAGTTGTTCACATCAATCCTATTTTTCGGACGGCATAAAAATTTTTGAAAAACGTTAAGAAAAATGTATGGAGCTGAAAGGAGATTATGTTTAGAAATAAAAAAAATACCCCAAAATAAAGTGTTTTTCGATCTTTTTCAAGGACTTATTGAACGACCCTCGTATTTATAACATACTTAAATATAACTAAATCATTTTTATAACAAAATAATTAAACTTTCTAAGGATAAGCAGTATTGCCTTCTTCGTATCTTATCCTTGTATTATGTAATTTAAAAGTCTATAAATTTTGATATATTTCTCATTTTTAGAAGGATATTATTCGTTTGATGGTATAATAGGTAATAGATAAATTTCCAATAAAATCATTAATACTTCATGAATTCAAATTTTGTAGTGTAAATTATATTATATTAGGCGTTGTTACGTTAAACTCCACCAAAAAAAAAGGCGATGGAATTGAAAATTTTCTAAATATTTATTAAGCACGATTGGTTTCAGCGAATGATCACCTTAATCTGGAATGTTCATTCGTCAAAACAGATCGTAACGAATAAATAGTATAGAAAAAGTTACATTCCATTTCGTATTCATTTTCTTTTCTTCTAGAGGCTATGAAGAGCTCCTCTTTTTTAAGCATTACTTGAAAAAATACATTTTCGTTACAAAGAGTTGGAGGTAGCACGCAGACTTAATCGTAAAATGTGCAGATGGTCGTTGAATGCTAGATTTGGAATCTCTAAATACCCCTTAAACCGAGTGAGAGGTATGTCATTGTCTTGCAACTTTTCCTCCACGGCCGTTCCCAAGACTTCCCAAAAATACCACTAGTTATGAAGTAGAATTCACGGCAATTCAGTTAAAGCCTTCGTGAAGGTCGTCCAAAAGCAGGAAACTTCGGCTTACGAAATCGTGATAATGCTAATTTTGTTTTTCACGGCTCTTGTCTCGCTTCTCTCCTGTTTCCTCCTGAGTTAAATTTCAAGCTTTAATGCTTAAACACAAGATAATTTCGAATGGTTACCAATAGGTTCGATTAAAACAACTCATTTTACGTAAACAAGTATTACCATATTGGTTGACTGTGTGTATGCAGAGTAACTTGCCAGAGTATGTGGACTTACATATTTCATTCGCCACTGTTTCTCAGATAGGAAGAAAATTATTTGGTGTTCTGAGTGTTTATATTCATGATTAAAACAAAAACACTATGAGTATATCTTAAATATCAGTGATAATGGATAGAAAAGTGACATTTCCTCTCGAAAAATATCTTCATTGGCAAATAGAAGTAAAAAACGATAAAACTTCAAAAATCTTTACCACAAGCCATTCAAAAGCTTATTAACTTCACAAAGTTATGTAAGGTCATATTCTGGATGGTGTAATCAACATTTAGGAATTATTTCACAAAGAGAGCTCCTAGAGAATGAATGGTCTTGCTTACGAACATATGTCAACTTTTTCTATCTTCACCTCTTTTACAGATAGTAGTAGTATTGTTAAAAGTGCTTCGACAGCTTAGGTCATTTCGCACATTGGCTCCCACCGGGAATCGTACCCGGGACCGCTTTCACCAAAGGCAAACGCGCTGTCCACATGACTATCTGGGAGCTCTTTTACAGATTTCCCAGCAAGGTTTTTCTAAGAAAATTGCACCAAAATTTGTGATCGATGAAAAATATGCAAAGAATAAATCTATTAGATCTTGAGGAACAAATACTTAGACGCACGACATTTTTTTTAACTTTTAACCTAAATAACTCAGAAAAACTATCGCTGGGGTAATTGAGTCGCACCCATTTAAGCTAAAGGGTTAAGATTTTTTTATTCCCTTTTATACTTACAAAAATACGAGCAATACTGCCATATAATTTACCAAGCGGTTATAAAACATAACAGCGGCTTCTATCTATACACTTTTTATGATATTGTAATGCAATATATACATATATTTATCTACATCTCTTCTCATACGGCCGCAATTTTTGCTCCATCGGGGAGGAGGGGTGTGTTCACAGCAGTTGGAGGCGATGTATTGCCCAGGCTTAACCGTGCTAAAAACACTTTTACAATAACTCGAGTCAAAATGGCATTAACCAACCGACATAAGGACAGCCTGTATGTATCAAGTATAAACGGATGCAAAATAGGAGGAGACCAGAATGATGATAGCTAGGAATTACAGGAAAAATTCCTGCCGAATGTTTATACGCGCGGAGGATAGTAACTATTAACTCCATAGGGTTTATTAATTTCTTAATTAAAAATATGAGGTAAACCTTCAATTTCGAGGGCTGTATTTTTACACCGCTAGAACATAACTCCTTTACCAACTCGTGACTCCTTTGAAATACACCTTCCATTTGGGTAACTGACCGGATTATTTAATTGCCATCAATTTTAGATATAGAATCTAGGGCAAATACAACATTGGTACAGTCATTTTAACCGCATAACGCATTTTATACAAACTTTCGATATTCCTGAAATTGGGTTTAACTGTATAATTAATCTAAGCGGTTTTTTATGATGTATTCATCACATCATGACGATCCTCATAGATAATTAAAACGATATCATCCATTTATTTACACAAAAGTTTTTTTAACGAATACTTTTTTACTTTTTCCTATGAATTTTTATCATTCAAACGAGAGTTGCTAAACACACTTTCCCTCATAGATGCATAGCTCAATGAGTTAAAAGGAGGGTATTACAGTCTTTTCCGATACCAGCTTTATGCCGACAAAGAGTGCGCAAAAGGTAACTGGAAGGGCTGTTGTCAGGGTATCCTTAATATACACAAATGTTGGATCAGCTCATTCGTGAGAACATCGGCGATTTGAATTCGTCATCGGAAGAAGACGAATTACAAAGCCGAATAGATTTGTTTTGATTGAGTCGTAGCTTTCCGTAGGAGAGCTGAATGCACGCGGGGAACTTCCTCCTTTAACAAAACAGTGGATTCGAATCGGAACATTCATTTCTGTGTCCGGTGAAAAGAAGTTCGTCGGCGACCAATGAAATACAAAAGAAATACTCATTATTTCAATTGAGATGGAAATTTCAATGGAGGCGAAAATTAGCTGTCAGTTTTTCTTGGGAACTCACCCCTTCCACAAATGTAAAAGTTGGAGAAACAAGAGAGGAATAAATTTCGCTGAAAAATATTCAATTTATTGGTTAAAAATAATAATATAGCGTGAGGTCGTACTTCCTACTACCTTTTCCCATCTATTTAGGGTTGATGTGAAGTTAGCATTTCACTCAATTGCAAATCTACTGTAAATTTTACTCGGAGAGAGAGGTCAGATAACACGATTAACTTTGGCGTAAATAAATGGATTTTCCAGAATCATGAGTAAATTTTCAAATATTCCAGGTGCTATTTTCCTGTTATTCGTTAGTTATTTATCCGAACTGGCAACAAAACATTCGAAATATTTAGAGCTTTTTTTAGTATTTTAATTGAAATGTAATTAAGTTTTTCTGATATAAGATTTTAAATTCCAAGTTTATCATCTAGCGATGTGCATTGCATTGAAACCGAATGTAAAAAAAAAGTGTGCGAGAATTATAGTTTTTTGATTGCTGTTTATTCCTTTAAATTTAATTGTGTTTCAACAACAAACAAACGTCATTAGGACAACACTGACACCGTGCTCGAGAATCTCATGGTTTTATACATAATTAATTTGTTTAGAATCTCTCAATCTTTTGGGACTAAAATAAGCTTAAAATCTTCTCAAATCGATTAGCGGATAAATTTTTTTCTTAGTTATGTAATGTGTATTAGTAAAAATGATATCCTTCTTTTTAATTACTATTTTCATAATTCCAAAAATGCATCACTCGCAAGGATTATAAACAATCACTAATCATTTAATACTACACTTAATAAAGCAGGATTTTAAGATGTTATGTGAACGATCAGATGATGTGGAAACAACTACAACAACGCCTCAGAAGGTGAACAAAACAATTTGTTTTATTCAGTGGAAATTTCTCCATTAAAACATTTTCAAGGAATAAATTTATTCGTTTTGCTTCAAAAAGCTAAGGCATTCCTGAGTATTTATGCTTCCTCTTTCAGTTGAATCTTTCGCAACCTCAGTTTTAATTAATGATGATATATGAGGTTCGAATTTCAATATTTCCTATTTTCGGAGCAATTTATTCAAATGCTTAACTTTTCGAGTTGACTACTTTTTTTACCGCTAGAGCTTCAAGTTTCCCTCGGGAGATGTCACTTTCGCTGTCTCCTGATGTCATTACTGCGACGAAAGAAGAACTATTCAAATACGCCTTTAAATGGCGGAGGCGCATAAATCACTCATTCGACTATAAATCGAAGCAAATGAGCGGGGATCCGTAGGGAGGAGCGTCAATTTTAGCCCATTTCCTTCTCTCAGCTCCTGTATCTTAGATTTGAGCATATTTAAACGGATTCGAATGGAAGAATTACTGAATCATATATAAAAGGTGCCGCAATATTTCCCTATAGATTATTGTCAAAAAATGAATATGATATTTTATGTATCTCTGGTTATCGTTTCTTTATTAATTACTCTACTGGTTATTGTGTTACATTTCGCTTTTATCGTGCAAGGTTATAAATAATTATTCTCTTCTACCATCTATGACACTTTTTTTATTATTTCTCTTTTATAAATTGAAAATGAAATAAATCCACTTTTCAAAAATAAACTAGTACTTTGTTTATCCAAGGATTACTTGTATAATACCACACAAAAAAATATTTTTTTACAAAAAGTTTCTACGCATATGCATCATTTTGACGATACTAGGTCTATTAGACGAATACCAAAAATATACTCACCAATTTGTTGAGTTTTTTAAAACGACATTTTTCTACGTATAAACGTCATTCTGACGCCATTATATGAATACCATAGAATTTACTCAACAATCTGTTGACTGTTTTTTTTCTTTTTGTGTTTAGCGATGTTTGACGTCTTCGAACATTCCTACTAACACACCTTTTTCATGTATTTTTATCGGTTAATATTTTCATTTTAGTCTGCAGAAATTATTTCCCTTCGATTTAAAGATTTAGCTATAACTATCAATATGTTTCGTAGGTTTCCACTCTCCCTTCTAATGGACGTTTTTCAACGGTGGAGATTGTTTCTTTATAATCGACTTGCAATATTTTATCTACATCGGTGTTTCTTTCTTCTTCTCTAATTTTTGTTGCTTTATTTTCCTCTACCCTTGACATTATCTAAAATAACACAGAAATAGATGTAAGAAGAGATATTAAAGTATCAATTCTCATGTTATCTATTTTTTACGTTAATTATCAGATAAATAAGATAAATTTATCTGTATTACGTATCTTCAGACAATAAAAAGGGCTGATAAAACCCACCCCGACAAAGCATATCTCAAAATTTCTCATATGAAAGTATGAAAGATAAAATGTTCACCTCCAATACCTTTGCCTCAATACAGAAATAAAAATATATACTTTCGTATAATAAAATGGGAAACGTGGTTTTATGACTCTAAGAAACTTTTGGAGAGAGGAAAGAATCCATTCAGGAGAGACTACACGGCTCAAATTTCATTAAGAGCAACACGGTTCCAGGAAGGCTGGTGGAAACGGAGACTAATCTGAAGCCAAAAATCAGTGTTTGTAGTGAGTGCAAAGTCATGTAGGTTAACTTAATGTTTTCGGAGTTATATCGTAATGGATAGCGATAGAAATACGGGTGTCTCGACGGAGATGAGCGAATATAAAGACATTTTACGACGTGCCATCCGACTTGCGTCAATGAGTCGATTCATTCCAATAAATTGAGACGTCGACTATTTTGAAATAAATGAGCGAATAACTCAGATAACGCGCTAATCATATATTCTGTGCGCAATCTCGATACATATTTCAGCAAATTACGTCTCTTTATTTATTTTTCACAACTACCGAAGTTGGTCGATGGGACAGTTGGCAGCATGTTCCTACAATTCACTGCACTTAACTTCAACGTGTATTACTTTAGAGAACTAGTATTAAAAACCTGTGTCATTAAATAAAGTTGGACAGCAAAACAAAATGAATTAAAACATATAGAGGGAAATTTGTAATTCTCTCAAGATATTTTGTATTTTTACGAAGAGACATATGATTTGACATCCATAATTATATTAGGCGAATTAATCTAATTTCCGATGTATTAAATGAAGCATAATACATTAGGTAATTTCTCTCTTCCTTTTTATTTCAATTCCATTTCAAAACGTAAATTTTACATACCAATAAAATCTGTATTTAAGGACAGAAAGTCATATAACAGAAAATTCTCCTTCGCATAATAATTCTATATCAACTTTTCATGATAACCAAGGAAAAAAACAGAGGATTAAAGCAAAATTAAATTACTCATTATCTACGGAGAGTTTATTCAAGCGAAATCACACAAAATATCCATTGCTGTCGATTTGTTCAGTTTTGCTGATTAAGATCAACACGCACCAGAGCGCAAACATCAAAAGTAATTTTATATAAAAGTGGAACAGGCGTTTTGAATGTAATCCTCTGTCGGATTATTATCAAAATCGTTCGCATAATTATCTTGGATATCTCATCGTAAGCAGATAAAAGTGGATTTCCATTGGAATCAGCGCATTGCATAGAAATTTATCACTAACGGAATCCTTCGTAAAACGTGAACGTAATGGGCGGTGCTGATTACAAAAAGGTTTCCGTCGAAGTGGAAGTAAATCGATTCTGTTGGAATTAAAGATAATTAAATGCGTCCACTTCATAACCGAATGCTCTTGCTTCAGGGTATAGATGCTATTTTAAGATTTAAAACAAATATGTATTAAGTAAATTAAGTATGGATGCATGGCAATCCTCAGGGTATATCATATTGTATTGCTTATAGTTCCTTTGCTGGCCGCACGATCTGTACGCCCTCCGGCTGAAGCATCACTTCTCCTCACGTTCGCATGTGCTCTAGACGGCCTTTGTGCTTCTGTAGATACATATAGTAACCTTTTGTTTATTGTGCAGATTACCAATAAATAGTGTTCATAAGATCTTCAGTGTGTTTATTTACAATCGCATTCTAATAATATATACATCAACGATTAATGTGGGCTGTAATGCAAAGTCAGTTATTAAATTTACCGTTGAATTACGTCAATGGAATAGAAGGACCTTTTTATAACTTTCCATTCGTTACAAAAGACAATTTTCAATGGTTAAAGTATCGCCAAAACATAGATGGTATTTGTTTATTGACTGGATATCGATTAGGAAATTTAGGCGTCAGCCGCCGAAGCTAAACAAAAGGTATGGTGCTTTTCAGATAAGAAGGCGAAGTCTGATTCAATACTGTCAATAAGTCCTTCGGAATTGAAACAAATACGTGGTTGTGAGACTTCGAGGGATGTATGGCTCAAATTGGAGTCTATTTATGCGTCAAAAGGTCCCGCGAGGAAGGCGACACTCTTGAAACAGTTAACTTTACAGCGTATGCAAGAGAGCGACGATATAAGAGAACATGTGGGAATATTTTTCGATGCAGTGGATAAATTAGCAGCCATGGATGTTGAAATTAATGCAGATCTTCTTGCGATCATGCTGCTTTATAGTCTTCCGGGAAGCTACGAACATTTTCGCTGTGCAATTGAGTCGCGAGAGAAACTGCCTACCGCGGATGAACTTAAAGTTAAAATTTTGGAAGAGACAGATGCCAGAAAACAAGCAAGTGTTTTTGAATGCGGGGGTGTTATGGCAGCGAGTCGTCATGGATTCAAGCCCTCCAGGCAAAAGTCGGAAGAGAATAACTTTAAGGGGACAGATCAAAGAAAATTTAAATACCGCTGTTTTCGTTGTCATAAGATAGGACATAAGGCTGTGGACTGCAAGAATAACCGAGCTACGGATAGGTCGCATCTGCAATGAAATGCAAATCTTGTTTCGGGAAACGCAGATGATAGTTATGCAGGTTTTAATGTGGAAGTGCCGAGAGCTGAAGAAGCTGACTCCGCAGTTGATGACGAGAGGGGGCCAAGGGCATGGATATTAGATAGCGGCTGCACGTCTCATCTGTGCGGCGCCGTATCTAAGTTTCAATGGATGCACTCAACGCCTCAGGCTCAACTGAGACTAGCCGACTCATCATCAACAAGCGTGAGGGGAAAAGGCGCCGTAAAAATCTCTGCACTCAACGAAAACGACAGAAGGTTGGTTGAGTTTAAAAATACTCTGTATGTTCCCGATCTTCGTACCAACCTTGTCTCTGTCTCGAAAATCACTGATAAAGGTTACCATGTTACTTTCAAAAAGGATGTTGCAGTTGTTACAAATTGTAATGGAGAAGTAACATTGACAGCTGATCGGAAAGGCGATCTCTACTATATAAGAGAAGAGATGAATGCAAGTGCAAATTCAGTGACGATTAATGAGCAATCGGTTCTTAGAAAATGGCATGAACGCTTGGGACATTTGAATTACAATGATGTAATTAAAGTCATCCGGGATAGTGGAATAGGTGATTTTAATAAAGATATTGTTAATATTTCCCAGTGTGAAGTATGTCTGCGAGGAAAGATGGTTGCGTCACCATTTCCAAAGGGACGAGAGCCTTGCTCTGAGAGACTAAAAATTATATATACGGACGTTGTGGGTCCGATGAAAAAAGAATCTTCGGGAGGTGCAAGATTCTTTGTAACATTCATTGATGATAGCACCAGGTGGTGCGAAGTATATTTACTTAAACAGAAAAGCAGTGTGTTAGAGGCTTTCAAACATTATAAAAGCTTTGTTAAAAATCAGACGGAAGAGAGAATTAAATATTTTCAGTCTGATAATGGTGGCGAATACTGTAATGGATCATTTGATAGTTTTCTTTCCAGTAATGGGATTCAAAGAAGGCTCACCGTTGCGCATACACCGCAGCAAAACGGAGTGGCGGAGAGGATGAATCGAACAATCTTAGAAATGGCAAGATGTATGATTCTGCAGTCGGGATTGCCAATTTCATTTTGGTCTGAGGCAGTGGTAATGGCCGCGTACATTAGAATTCGCTGTCCAACGAGTTGTCTGAATGGGAAGACACCGTTTGAAAAATGGAATGGAGACACCCCTGATCTTAATCATATTAAGATTTTTGGATCAAGAGCATACGTTCTTGACAAGACTCCTAACAAGGATAAGTTTTCTGCTAGATCAAGGGATGTTATCTTCGTGGGATTTCAGCGAGAATCAAGGGGATATCGTGTTTGGATTCCCTCGGAAAGAAAAATCGTGATCGCAAGGGATGTTAAGTTTCTCGATGACGATGGAAAGTGTCGAGAATTAGGAGAGGATATAGGAGACGGAAATCATCCCTCGAAGAAGAATGGCTAAACGGGAGATCTAAATGGAAATTTAGAGATGGAAATCGTGCACGCAGACGTTTCTTCAGAAGGAGGGCAAGACTTCCAAATACCTGAGTCTATTGAAAGTAGAAGAGGAAGACCTCGAATACACAGGACGGGGAGACCTGGTCGTCCTAAAAAGATTTACGCATCGGTGCAAACAAGAAGATGCGAGGAACAAGAAGCTTCCAATGAAAATGAGGAAGATGAAAACTCAAATTTCATTGAGGATGTTGAATTTGCTGGTGTGGCTGAAATTTCACTTAACGAAGCCAAATCTAGTGATGAATGGGGAGAATGGAAGACGGCTATTTTGTCAGAGATTACTAGTCTCATTAAGAATGGGAAGTGGGACATAGTAGAAAAAAAGGGCAAAATATAAAAAGAATGAGAACTTCATAAAAGGATACGGCGATTCAGATTGGGGGGTTGCACCGTGGATCGTCGTTCTTTTACATGTTATACCTTCCTGATGAGTGGAGCAGCCGTGTCCTGGAAATCTCAAAAGCAGAGAGTGGCGGCGCTATCTTCAACCGAGGCGGAATACATCAGCCTGGCGGAAGCTGCCAAAGAGGAAATGTATCTCCGGAGTCTGCTAAAGGAGTTGCGAATACAACCCATGACTGACTTAACGATTTTTGTAGATAATCAAGGGGCGAAGTGCAATGCTACTGATCCTATTCTTCATTCAAGGACCAAGCACATTGATATCAAGCACCATTTTATTCGCAATGTCATAAATTTAGGGTTAATTAAATTGCAATATTTATCGACAGAATTTATGGTAGCTGATATTTTGACAAAAGCTTTGCCAAGAGTTAAAAATGATTTTTGTGTTATAGGCTTATGTTTAAAGATGGTTAATTAAGCGGATGTTTCATACCCTTCGTCTTGAAAGGGGGTATTAAGTAAATTAAGTATGGATGCATGGCAATCCTCAGGGTATATCATATTGTATTGCTTAAAGTTCCTTTGCTGGCCGCACGATCTGTACGCCCTCCGGCTGAAGCATCACTTCTCCTCACGTTCGCATGTGCTCTAGACGGCCTTTGTGCTTCTGTAGATACATATAGTAACCTTTTGTTTATTGTGCAGATTACCAATAAATAGTGTTCTTAAGATCTTCTGTGCGTTTATTTACAATCGCATTCTAATAATATATACATCAACGATTAATGTGGGCTGTAATGCAAAGTCAGGTATTAAATTTACCGTTGAATTACGTCAATGGAATAGAAGGACCTTTTTATAACTTTACATTCGTTACAAAAGACAATTTTCAATGGTTAAAGTATCGCCAAAACATAGATGGTATTTGTTTATTGACTGGATAGCGATTAGGAAATTTAGGGGACACACGTAAATAAAACGAATTCCATTGAATGTTTTATTACTTTATAGTGGACATAATACCCACGTATAGTTTTTATCAACAAATTTCTGTTGGAAAAGCTATGTGTACTGGTATCAACCACATTTAACGAGTGCTAAATAAATCTTCATTATTTGGCTATTAATTTGACGCATTCACTACCACAAATTAACTTAAATTTTGGAACCAAAAATTCTCGATTGAATGAAAAATTTCAGAAAAAGTCATCGAATTTAATGAATGTTGATGCAAGTAATTTCATTTTATTTATACAGCCCACGTTTATCTTAGCGTTGGTGGTTATTAGTCATAGGCAGAAAAGCTCGTTTTATCAATAAATGCATGATAAATAATCCAGCTCGTATTCCTACTTCTTCCCAAGATTTTTTCTTGAGTTATATTTAAAAATTTCTGTTTCTCGTCTTCTTCATCGAAACTGAATTCTTTTGATTCCCCAAATTCTCAACATCGCAAAGTCTGTAAATGGATCGATTTACGTTGCAGAGAATTTACTGAGTTGAATCTGAAAATTTTAATCTACGAACCAATATTTTGTATGCTAGGATATAAGTTTCTCTTTGATTCCGTATCTTTTTTTGAAGTTTTAATTGACATTTTTATTGGTATTGACAGCACGTGATTCTATTTTGATTTGGTTCAACTTACCATGTAATTAACAATCATTTCTATAAAACCTCGAGCATCAAAAGACATTTATATTCCTTTCGCACTACTCTGCGCTTTGATTCCCACCGAGATGGTTATGGTGGATTGATTCCTCTTCATAACTCACTGTAGGTACAAGAAAGAAATTAGTCAGACGGAATATTTTGAAAATATAAATTCATAGGATAGGGTTTCAGAATTCTCTGAATAGTAATTCGTTACTGGTAATGATACCAACTTGCAGTGTTAGATTAGATAAATTAATACATTCACAAAATTTAGGAATATGTAATAGATCGTCTTATTTTCACCTTCAAATAATGACATTATTTAATGCCTCATCTTCGTAAATGATTGGTTGCATTTGTGATTGTAACGCATGGATTCCTTAATTTTAATGAACACTATTATAATAAATATTCCGACTATTTCGGTCCTAACGATGGAAACAAAGACCGAAACAGATTGTCTAGCTTTGATGATGAAGTTTTTGGACAAAGTGCAAATCTATTCGATTATTTGCCATGGCCTTTCACAGAATCTTAGCCACTTCGGTATTTATTCTTAAGGACTATAATTAGGCAATTAGGGGATGTTCATCGAGAGTAAAAGAAATAGCGTACTTTTCCCTAATTCGACCTCTACTTGATTATTGGTGTGAGATTTGGGATCCTCATAAAGTAGGATTAATTTCCGATCTCGAGATGGTTCAACGTAGAGCAGCAAGGTTCGTCAAGGGAGATTTCAGATTCGACAGCAGTGTTTCGGCTATGATGGAATCCCTCGGATGGAACTTCCTTAGTGATAGAAGACGTGGATATCGACGGAAGCTTTTTGATAAATTTATCACTACCGATTTCGGGAAGGAGATAACAGATATTGTCATCCCAGTAATATACCTACGCGACCTTCGAGAGAAAACAAAAGAGCGATACAGGGAAGTAGTTGCCAGGACAGATAGTTACTAATGATCGTTTTTCCCGCGAAGTATTAGAGAAGCTAATAGCTCTCCAGGTTAGTTAAGTATTTCGGAGTCTTACACACCCTGCCACGCGCCACTGGCGGATTGCAGGGTTTAAATGCAAATGTAGGCACCAGGCCAGATGGTAGTCATTCCTATATTATATTTAGTAGTTATTAGTAGTCATTCCTATATTTATAATCCTATAGTATATTTTATGATTGCAATGCATATATGAAATATATGACTATAATATGTGATTACAAGATTGTTATGTATGAGTGTTATGCGTGATTTAATGTTTAGTTGTAATTTATGATTGTAATTTACGGATACAATTTACGATACCAATGCATTTATAAGATTATGAATGTGATGTATGATTGTAAAGGAAAAAGTGAATGCTCAGAAATGGCGGTATAATATTTAATTTTAAAGAAATAGTAATATTCAAGGGGTATTTACTGTCGGCCGCTCCTCAATTAGAAAGTGAATAGATGCTGAGTGTGGCAGGGACGTAGATGAGACTCAAAGCAGATAAGAGTATCTCTGTTTTGCAGTACACCTTTGTCCGCATTACACGGGACTTCTAATTTCTCCGGCAATTCGCCAGTGACAGGCTTAGCGGGGGATGACCGGATCAGAAGGTCAACGAAACCAAAAATTCCATCAGGTTTAATCATGTTTATAAGCAGCCCGGAAAACTCAGGCCGAGATGAAGCATTAGCCCGCGTGTAATTTTCGTCAGCTCAGGAGCGCATAATTCACGCTGCTTCGTGCACTGTGCACGACCGAAAACCATAACAGTACGAGAGATTAGGAGCGCCTGCTAGTGGACTCGATGGAAAACAATTGACGGGAAATGGCAGTGAGTGGAATGGAATTAGAGCTCCCTATAACCATTGTTACAGAGAGCTTTGGGCGGGATTAGGGCAACAGCGCCAACATGCGGCAGGAGGCGGCAGCTTATCTCCTGGCGCTAATTGGTCGTGGATTGAGGCGAGCTAAGGCGCTTCCGAATAAGCCGCTGGCTGCGGCGTCTTCACATCGACATGATGTAGGGAGAGTGCGACATCACGGTTAGCTGTAAGTACCAGGCGTGAAAATAGAGTGGAAAATGGGAAAAGAACTTGATTTGCAAAACTTGCGAGAGTTTTTGCTATCTTACTCAGATTCAAATAAAACAGCGTTTATGAAATACTGGAGAGAATCATTGAAGAAAATAAGGAAGTGACTAACCAGAGATCTGGTAAAATTTAGTCATTCCCTTTATCGATATCACAAGAAATGCTTATACTTTAAACGTAAGTTAAACCTTCAAGACTTATTCCCGCATTATTATTATCCTAAGATTTGGTCCTTCTATTAATGGAAATATTTAATATTTACATAGGTTATAACTTTTTATTTCCATGGAATCTGAAATTGTAGACAAATTAATCGTTTAGCAACATCGTCAAACTAACTTCGCTTCTCATGAAACTCACTGAATTTAATAATATTATGAAACGGGTGACGTATTAGAGAGCAGATGATCGGATAAGAATTTACTACCACACCCATGTACTATATGAATCTCGAGGTGGCCTAATCGAATATCATATATTGTTCGTAACTTAAAATTATTTTGGGATAGAATTTGGGCATCTTAAAAATGTTACCATTAGAAATTCTCTAAATTTATCTTTAACAGTTTTTAATTTCCATGCAGAATAAAACAAAAGGTAGAACGAAAACAAAAGAAGGGAAATTGAATAAAGATTTTTATTTTGGTCGTGATTAATGATTCGAAATGGCGATGTTTTGATAAATAATGAGAAATATTTTATGGTTATGAAAACCTGCGATGTCGATAACCAAGTAAAAATTTGTATTTACTACTATACTTTACTGCTGTGTTGCTACTTAACTTTGCTATATGAATGCTCTGGAGATTTATGTCAGCTAGAGACAAATAGTCAGTCGTAGGTGAAAAAATTGAAATGGTCAAGCGTGACCAAGCAGGATATCACACTAATTGTGAAATATGTCACTGAGGCTACTGACTGCTATTTAAGGCGCCAAAATTAATATAAATAAGCGTGCATACATTCATAATGGTTACCTCTTAAGATATCTGGGAAGAATTGCATACGAGAAACATACGAAGTGTTAAAAATAGGAAATAGAAAGTTCTTTCTCTATATTTTGTTTAAGAGGTACGTCTTATCGTAATAAGAAACCATATTTAATATAATTTTCATCATAAATTGGAATTGATTCATCTTCAATTCGCTTCCAGATATAATATCTTGCGTATTTTCCCCGTATTTCTTTTCCGCTCTTCTGTTTTGTTCTCTATCTCTTCACTCTCTCTAAGAGTGCAAAGAGGCCGAGACCGATTCAAAAAGATGGGAGTAAAAGCCGACGATTTGAAACAATTATCTTTCAACGCCGAAAAGTGCATTTCAATTGTTCTTAATTGATGGGAAATTCGGGATCAAGCTCTTTAAAACGTCATGAGTTTATTAATTGGCGGAGAATTTAATCACGTAAATGGAGAATTCTTGATCTGTCTTTTCTAAAACTTACGCGAACAATGTCAAGAATTTGGGGTACTCAATTATCTTCTTGATTTAGTTAATTAATTAAGCTGCGTTACTGAACTTCCTGGGTAAGGAATCATTACTCAGTTGTGCATTTCCCGAGCTCAATTTAAAATGTTCTGTGTTCTTTTTCTCATTGGCTATGAAAAGAAAGACTTCAAGAAATTAATTAATATCGAATAATGCATGCAATATAAATGCACTAGTAATTGTATGACGCCATTAATATTTCACCTTCAGTAAATGAGTTCTTCGTATATTGTTTGACGGATTTAATTGCATCCCTTCTATTCCTTTCTAAAGAGAGATATATTAATTAATGATGGATCAAAGACAAGGCAGATTCTCAACTTCATGCGTTTATTTTTCATGTATACTTTTTTATGTAAACTTCAATCATGCTGACTTTCTAATTAAATTATAACTAAGTTAGTATAGAATTTTTATTGGATATTTATCATAATTATATTTATATTATAAGACTTTCACTGTTAATGAAGAAAATAATTCTAAAGAATCGATTTTTGGGTTCTTCTGAATTCGAGTGGAAGAATTTTCTCGGCTTCTTCATCCTGAGTTCCTGTGATTCCTTACATTCTCAAAACAGCCAAGTCTGTGATTGGATCGAAGTTCAGAACTTGATATACAAAGCAAACGAAGCATCCCAGTATTTCTTTGATATCAATATTTTTATTTTGAAATTTAATTAAAAATTAAATTAATAAAGCAAGTGTATATCATAAAAAGACGTTTAAGCTAAGGACACAAAAGACTGATACGGCCAAGAATTCATTTAAGAAAAGAGAGGTTTAAAAATTTTTCTATACTGCCTGAAGAGGTCTCAATACCCCTAAATATATCAAAAGGCAGTTCAGGAGTAGATGTTAGAGTATATTGTAAAATAGTATAATAAACGCTAAGTATTTGTTTTTCTGTAAGTTTTAAGTCAAATATTTTAAAATTTAACTAAATTATACATGGCTTAGCAAAGGAATGATATAAATTGACTATGTAGAAACTGAACCTATGGGATATCTGTGATGTATGTGTATTAGAGTCTGTACTTGGGGCATACTTTATAGATAAGGCTTGTTGTTGAGTTGCTGCGAGTTTTTGCGCTGCCTAGTAGACTATATGCGGGGCTGAAACCTGACAACACCTAAAACCGGCAATAAATAAATAAATTGCTATATTGCAGTAAGTATAAGAAAACCTTTACTTTCAATTATTTTATCGGAGCGATATAAAGTGAAACCAAACCGATATTTGGCGTTTTTTGAACCACAGCGAAAAATGAAAAGAATGTTTTTTTAGGAGCCCTGTATAGAATTTATAAAATTATTAAAATTTATAAAACAAATACCATGCGTAAAAATCGAAAAACTTGAATTTACCAGCAATTCCGATGAATTACTTATGGAATAATTCTCCATTTCCTAATGTGTCACCGAAGGCCTAAAATATCGGATTTTCTCCATGCACTGTGTGGAATTCCCAAAATCTGCTCGGTATATTTCCTGGAATGTTGGAGAATCGAACATATGACTCACATAGATGTGCTTTTGTGACACAAACGGTAAATATTTCTTCAATACGGTATTGAGTTCGACACTAGGCCTATAGGCAATTCTCTTATAAAAAACAAATGAGGAGGAATTTTCTTAAGCCTTTTATGACATTGATTTATGTCTAATCGTATTTGCATATTCGCATGACTCAACGGCTTAATTAACGCTCTTGTCTAAGAAATGCAATCTTTCTCATGGGATTAGAGTCTATTATGTATTATGGGGAAATCCCTTTATCACTATAAATGTCCACTACGCCAATTTCGGGTGAGAATTTGTCCCTTTTACAAGGAGTATCTTTTGATAGTTCATTCTATCGTGTCTAATATAATTAGGACTCACGCATTGGCCATCATATATGACAGAGTGATAGTACAGTATCGTAGTTTAAAAATCTATGAATCTTACAACGATAATACCTAATTACTAATTTAACAACTGATATTCTTATTTTTGCTGAAACTATTGTTTAAGTGTCGTCATATTGTCGTGACGGTGCGTCCAGTTTCATTTTCGTGAGTTGATTGCTTGAATGTTCAACTCTGTATTATTAATTTCTGATACATTATTTCCATTCAATAATCTTATTTCTATTATACATCTTCCATTCAACAATTTACAAATGAGTAACAATTTTTCGATATTTTATTCTATTTATGTATTCATATGTAATTACTGCTCTGTCGATTATTATTGCATTTAAGCCTTTGCTTTTAATTCTAATGCAAATGTTTGATTCGTATCATTCGCATTTGCCGGCACATTTTGTTTTATCCGAATTGTTCTCTTTTACCGGCAACACCAAGTAACCCTATGAGGTCACCTTCTTTCAATCAATATAATGATTATAGTATTGCATATGTTTCCAAAATAGTAACTACTCCTGACATTTTCTTAAATTTATTAAATCTCATTTAAATCAAACAGAGGATACGTTTCACTCAATGGAATCATCGATTTCAATCAGTTATTATTGATTAATATTATTTAATTACAATTATAAATTTTCTTTATTATTATTAATTACTATTATGACGTAAGTACTATAATTATAAGTTATAAATGTTATTTTGAAAAATCTTTCATTAACTCAATTTTTAATTTATTAATTTAATTTCAATAAGTAACTATCGCTATTACCAAATTAAACTCAGTAATTCGTACTTCAATCGTTTCAATTTTCATCGTCATTTTGTTCTTCTTTTGTTTTATACCTTCACCAAATGAGGTAACGTCGAAGATATTCGCTTTTCGTCTGTTTGGTTTAAAATCAAAATATCGTCGCTCTCTTGTTTTTCCCGTCGTCTACATATATTCCTCGTCATAACAACCCGCTTATTCGGTATTCGAATGCGCAATATCGTTGCTCTTCTGTTTTCGACAAATGCCTTTTTAGTTACGTAATTCCGTTTTCAAGTGTTTTTCATTCGATTCATCCGTCGCTGCTCTTTTGTTTTTCCCAGCATCGTTTTTCTCCACCCTCAGTCGCCATGGTTACCTCCTCCTCTACCTCCTCCCCACACTCATTCGGACCTCGAAACACACGAATTACGCTCTGCTATGATCCCATATGTAATTCACGCCGACCTACGTTACCACGACAACTCCTCTCAAATGCAGAAACCGAAAGCCTCTCCCACAGCCCAACGAAAGTATCCTAGCGGGATGGTGTACGCCGTTGCCAAGTAAGAGGGCTTCGCAAAAGCTTCCGTTTGAAGCAGTGTGCTGTGGACGAGGCTATCGAATGCTTTTCTTAGCAAGGAACGACTCTGGAAGACGAATGGAAGCCTTCGTCCAACACAAGATACACGTATGGTGTTCATTTTTGTCTTGTCAGGCTTCGTTTCTTTCGTATATTTAAATTGGAATAAATGGCCGTTCGAAATCGAGACAAGCACCGAAAGAAGCGCAATTGAACACACTGTCTTATAGACGCAGTTTATTTACCTGCGGAATTTGAAATCGCGAGGATTTCGAGGATGTAAAAGAAAGTTTTCCAAAATTTCGTATCGAATTCGCTCCAAGTACACGTGCACTTGAATAGGTCAGTTTCCTTAGATGCGAGGGATACGAGAGTGTAAACAGTTGCCCGTCGCATCCGAAGTTGAGCTGCTCGCGGGCGCTTCCCCGCCTCGCATTCAAACGTCACGAGCTCTAAATAATCCGCGTTTATCTCTTAAACTGTTCCGCGGATTCCAACCAGATTTCGCACACTTAGCCTCTGTATAAAAGGAAATAAATTTGCGAAGGTATCATGTTATAAAATTGCCAGGTTCGACTCCGGAACGCCAGGAAAGGATTCCATAAGAAATGCACGTAGTTCTTTTCAATGTAATGAAGGCTTTGCGCATGTTTTAATTGGAAATAATGGTCCTATCATATCGAGACAAGGACCAGAAAAAAGAAAATTGAGCAAAGATTCATTTCTTTTCGTGTCAAATCGTTTTCGCATCGACATTTAGAGAACAGGGGCAACAAAACCTAAAATGATGTGAGATTTCTCTTTGGTAAACAACTACGTCGCCCTGGCGACCAAGGCGATTGCTGAATCCGAGCAAATGCGTTTTTCCTCGTATAGAATTTTAATTAAGGAATAATCGTATCATCTATGACGAGTTAAATTGCTGCGATGAAGTGAAAACTTTTTAAATGTGTTAATTTAATTAATATCCAATAGATTACTTTGTGCATATGATTGAATATCTTATTCCCTTTGTATCCGGTTAGAATTTTGCTGATAATATATAATAGTCTAATAAATTGGCTAATTATTGTAGATATTAATTGTGAATTTGGTTTATATTTGAATCTTTTAGGTTTTTAAGAACCACGCGGACTCATTCATGCATCGAAAATGTGCTTATTTATTTTAAAAATGAAATTGAGACCTATTAATCTGCAGGGGTTAAAATTCTCAGGTAGAAATTCTCAGGTAAAATATCAATAAATTACGGTTAGTTAATCCAATGACGGTCTGAAGATTGCCCATTGAAACCTGGTTGATCTGTAAGAATACGTCGGGAATTTAGATGTATTCAGTTCAATTAAATTATTCGTACTCGTTAAAAATTAAGATCCGTAATATTGGGTGGGGAATTCACTTGTTATGAAATTGAAACGCTTTATTACATTGATCTGAATCGTATCTCCCCCCCATCAATTCATGTGCTCATCTATTCATTCGATCATTCCATCATAAATCACTCGCACAATATTTTTATATGTATTTTGATATTTATACCATCTTTAATCGTTTAATCTTTTGTTGTCTATTTATTAACTTGTTATTTTAATTTTTATTTGAATCCTGTGTCTTCCAAGAAGATATTTTTAATCAGAACTTGACTCTAAACTGTATATAGTGTTATCATGTAATGCTACCATTGTACTTATGGAGGTGCTGGGGCCTCATCTACCCCAGCATTGTAAATAAGTCTCTCTCTCTTTGCGACGTGAGGCGTCGTTTGTGAGGAAATTCCTCCCTAGGTAATAACAGCTTCCATTGAGGTACATATAACGCACTTATTGGGCACACATTTCGACATTTAATTTACCAAATACATTGACGTTAGTATTAAATGCGGAATTTGGATTTGAAGGACATTTTAAGATGGATGGATTCTCTATGGTTGGTTTTTTAAATGAAATTTCTCTTTTTTTAGGAAGAGCTGAAACCTCTTCAGACCAAAGGATATACACTCCTATTCGGTGAGTCCCCTGTTTCATTTGTTTCTTACAATTTTACATTTAGAGCCGGTCTCTCTTTTATTTGGAAGCCATTTTTAAATTCGATAGAATGGACCGCACGAAATGAATAGGTTTTTGAAGAATAGTGTTCTTCCTCATTTATACAATCAATACACAATCAGATATCGTTGAAACATCTCCTGGTTTGCTATTTCATTAGCTTCTGATAAGTTCGTGCTTTGTCTTAAACGCATTATTTAGAGCTGTTTTTTTAAACTTCCAATCATAATCACTGCTCTTGTCCCTTCGGAAGAAATTATGTATTCCATTCTCTTTTTATCGTTATTTTTAAAATTACCATCGTGTATAAAAATAATTTTAATTCTTGTTCGTCAATGGGAATTCTTCATCCAGATTTCAGTCGATTGATGACGTTTGTATTGACTTGTCATTGTCACAGTTTGATTGGTTTGAGGTGTGATTCATTCACGAGCGAATGAAGTCTCGATGCACTTAATATTTTGAGTTTGTGTCGATTCACTCCGATGTAAATACATTTAGAGGAGAAGAATAGAATTTACTCCAAGCGGACTTATTTTGATGAAATTGAATCTATATTCTTCCTTGATTTGTTTTATTTTGCCTCAATCTTATGCAACTCACTCCACACAAGTGCATCTTGAATTGCCTGTATTTCAGGACGAACAAGCAATTCATTCCCTCTGTGTTACTTATTTTGAAAGCCTCGGGTGTTTACCAAATGATAATGGAATTTCATCGAAAACCTTTGTCTTTCCGTACGTTCACTCGATCTTCTAAATGTTTCTCTTTCTCGCATCAAAACGTTCCAACAGATAAAACATTCTGTCGTATTCTTCACGTTAATCTCAAAGTATTGTGTTGATCCGATTAATTCACGATTTTTTTGCTCGGTCTGTGATTAGTTCTCCAATTTGAGATTTCCTGTAATGGCTTTTCGTATCACACGATGCATTTGTTGGAAATTTCGTTTCCATAGTGACCACGAACTTAGAAAGTATAGGACTGGAAACTGCTGAAATTTTTTGGCTCCCTTAATGTCCGCATCCGCGAGATGGCAGCACTGAATCTCGCCCTTTGAAACCATAATCTCATATGGAGTAAATGGAAAACACAGCACCTTTATGATACTTTTTCCCTGTTTTTCTTTGTAGGATTAGTATATACCAAAGATGGAATTCAGAGTTAGTGATTTATCCATTTATAAGTACTTAAAACAGTTGAATAAAATGGGCAAATTAGTAAATCCGAAGAATAAGTGCAGGTTGCCTTCAGGGCACACCACAAGTGACTTGTGAAAACATTATTCGTAGATCAGCGAAGTGCAATGTATTCTGCTTGGATACTCAGAAAATAATTGAAATTACCAACGTTACATCTACTTTCAACTAGACCTTTTCAAACTAGAATCGCAGGATGCACATGGGTGGTCTGAAAAGTTTATACAATATACAAACATAAAGGATAGAGTGGTATAAAACATTTATTGACCAAACATTAAGTTTTAGACAGTTTCGCAAATTTCCTTTTCGCAAATTTCCTGGAGACTATTTCTGGGAACTTCGATTTTTTTTTCAGGAAATGTATATACGAGGGTGGTCTGAATAGTTTCCAACCCCAGATTCTTCTGATATCTTAAGAGCATTTTCATAAATCATGTCAAGAAATGTAGAAATGTCGGAAACTTTTCAGACCACCCATGTGCATCCTGCGATTCTAGTTTTAAAAGGCCTAGTTGAAAGTAGATGTAACGTTGGTAATTTATTAAGGATCAATTATTTTCCGTGTATCCAAGCAGAATACATTGCACTTCGCTGATCTACGGATAATGTTTTCACAGCGACGAAGTTACTTGTGGTGTGCCCGGAAGGCAACCTGCACTTATTCTTCGGATTTACTAATTTGCCCATTTTATTCAACTGTTTTAAGTACTTATTAATGGATAAATCACTAACTCTGAATTCCATCTTTGGTATATACTACTCCCGCAAAGAAAAACAGGGAAAAATTATCATAATCGTGCTGTGTTTTCCATTTACTCCATATGAGAGTATGGTTTCAAAGGGCGAGCTTCAGTGCTGCCATCTGGTGGCTGCGGACATTAAGGGCGTCAGCCGATTGTACAGTCAGCATAGGGGAGCTTCAGGGGCGTGATAGTGACACAGCATTTCTGTTGCGTCACTGCACCATTGTCGTTGAATTGCTCTCGACTAATAGCTTTAAAAAAGCGAAAGTAAACTCCGCTTTAACGTAATTCGGTGACCCTTTCGATTTTAATTTCAATTCAGCAACTCAACGACACTCATCCGATAGTAGGGAAGGGCGGGGAAATGGCGTACATTTAAGCGAGATTTATTACAGCTCTTATAATATTCATTATAGAAGTATAGAAACATGATCGAATCTTACTTTGTTTTATTGGCTACCAAATCGTCACCAAACGGCTGGATTATCTGTCTTCATTTTTTTGTAAAAAAATTAAAGAAAAAAGTTACACTGTATGGAATTGCCCCAGCGGTTAGGGTAATCCCGTACGGGGTTCTTTGACCTCGTGACAAATTATTAACATAACCTAAAAAACCTTAGCATACACGAATCACCAAGTGTATCCAAAATAAAGCTCATGAACCGTAGATTCTTATGGTTTGGTAGTTACTAGCTAATATGTATAGGCTTCCCACCTTCCTCTCTAATTACTTGAAGCTTAGAAATAGTAACAAATCAAGCGAAAACACTATTTTGCTTTACATAAACCACACCGTTGATAATACAGCAACCACATGTCTCCTTGCGGGGTCTTTTGCTAGGGTGCAGACTCCCCTACCCCCACTAGAACCGGAAAACAACGGCCATACCACGCTGTACGGCTTTGCCCCGCTCTCCCCTACTCTTATTTCACAATTTCAATTAAAAAAAGAAAACAGTAATTCCGTTACACCTCTTTTATTCGGATTTGCAGCGATTGCAGAAAAGGACAATTTCAATACGATTATTCAATTGTTCAAAATTTGATTAGTTTGCTATTTGATCGATGACCCTGAATTGAAATGGCCTAAATATTTTATAATTTTTTGATAATTCAATATTTTATAAATTAAAATAATTAAATTCGTGCCTAATAACGCGCCTGCTGTCGTAACAGTGCGTCCCGTCGCATCGTTGTTGCGATTTTTCTCACGGCCGTGGTGGTGGCGGAGTGGTTAACTCACTGTCCCGGGTTCGAATCCCAGATAATCGGATTTTTCCGGTTAGGGTTGTCTGTGTGTGTGATATCAATAAAATGCAAAAAAGGGAATAAAATTAAGAAAAGTGGTCAATTGGAGGAATAGGCTAAAATTCGCCCACAAAAATATTCCTCCAATGCTTCACTCATCGGAATCCAATCCTTCCACTTTTTATAATCACGTAATTTACTATCATACGCATTATATCTATGCTTCCTATATGTTTCTACATGTCTGTTATGTTTATATGATTTAACATGTAATTCACAAAACTTGTTTAAGCTAGTTAGCACTCTACAACTCAATTCCAAATTAGTTATACTTTTGTGTCAGAATTTTATGTTAATACTTTATAACTTGCTCTTTTTTGTACATTCTAATGACTTTATTTTTTTCTTGTCTTTTATATAGCTCTTTTATCTACTACCATATTTAAAATTAGTTTTCTATTTGTAGGTTTCGCAGGTTTTTCACACCCCCTTCTTTTGACGGTGTTTTCCTACAGTGGAAATGTTTTCCTTTGCTCTTAGCTTAGGTTTTTTAATCCACACATTGCCATCTCTCGTTCACGTAACATAATTTATGAATCATGATTTGAACACTCGTATATTTATGATTGACGTAAATATTATTATACTACGTATGTTAATGTATGCACCACCGATTGCAATACATAATTATTTAATGTAAAAAATGTTTCATCTACGCTCAAATGAAGTTTCCTCAGGCCGTTGTAACGATGTTCCACTGTTGTTGTTGTGATTTTCGTGATTTAATTGCTCCTTCAATTCAACTCCTCAAAAACAATTTCCGAGTCTTCTTTTTAAACTTTTCAATAATGCATTTTTTAAATCTGACATTCTGTCTGTTATTTCATTTATAAATTCGTAACCATGCAGTTTTAAAATTTTGAACTATTACTTCTAACGTTCATTTATTTATCTCTAAGCACAATTTCTTTCCGTTTCGAATGTGTGAATATCAAAGTGTTAATATAATCGATTTACACTTATCACAGATATACTTCTCTCGATGGAATAATTGCTTTCGATCAAACACATATTATAATGGATTAAAATGGTTAAATCAAGTCATATTATGTATTAATAACAATTGGATATTATCTTTATTTATTACTAATATAGTAAAATGTGTGTTTAAATTTAATCATTTTTACTTTTCTTAAATTTATTTTGTATATTATCAAACGGGGCCAACGAAAATTCGAACACAAACAATGATTGGACCATGGGGGGGAAGCGCCTTCGCCGCCCGCATCTCCGCTCATAACGAGAAATTCTTTCGCGCCCTTGTCTCCGCCAACTCGACCAAGACTTGATGTCGCCGGAATTGACGAAACTAACAATATTCTTAAAAAAGAGCGAGTCCCACCAATCCATCTCGAAAATGTAGAGAATTGGGTCCAACTTTTTAAAAATGCCAGATGTAGCCGGTTGCGCAAATGGCAGGGAAAAAAATTTTAATTAAATGTAGCGCTATAAATGACTTTTTATCGGTGAAAGAAATTTTAACCAATGACAACATTCATTTGTTTACCTACCGACTGGCCTCTGAAAAGAAACATAATTTTATTATAAGGGATTTACCAATTAATATTTTAACATCTGACATCGAGGAGTCGCTCGTTGAGCAAAATATTGTTTTTAGTAAAGTTATTAAAAACGACTCGAGCCACGAAAAAAGATATTTTAAATAAAATAAATTCCGTCAAACTTCGGCCTCTTCCATTGTTTTTAATAGAATTGAACGACATGATATCGAATTGTTTTTAAATATTGGAATTGTTTGCGGTTTTAAAATTAAAATCGAAAAATTTAAACCCCCGAGCGGGCCTCCTCAATGCCACAGATGCCAGCAATTCGGACATGTCGACAAGGCATGCAATATGCCGGTTAGATGTGTGAAATGTGGTCAAAACCATTTAACCAGAGATTGCAAAAAACTTAGCAAAGAACCGGCCATATGTGCTAATTGCCACGGGGAACACCTGGCTAGCTACTGCGGCTGTCCATTTTATCAATCGCTCAAAAGCAAACTTAAACTGATTAAAGAGAAAGCCAGACTTAAAATCAAAGTGCCGAATAATACGGGATTTCAAATCTCCGCCAACCAGTTCCCGCCGGTAGCGCCGCGGAAAAGCCCGTCCTACGCAGCGGCGGCGGCCGCCGGAACTATTTCTCCCGATCCCATTTCGGATGATATCGAAAGAATGCGAGAAAGCTTGCCTAATAACCTATAAAATAGCCGAAAAAATCCGCAACAATCGATTGAACCCAGCCCCAATGAAGGGAGAAACTGGAGAAACAAAATTATGAATTGGATTATGCAGTTGCTTTTAGCAGACGATCGGACCAACGAGGCGAACATGTAATAGAGACTACAAATACGTTTTTAAATGTCGAGTGAAAATATCTTAAATATAGTCGAATGGAATGCCAACGGAATTCTAGCAAAAAGGATTGAATTTGCAAATTTCCTTATCAGAAAAGCAGTTCATGTAGCATTAATTTGCGAAACCCACTTGACACCCAGCAAACCATTAGAATTCCCTAATTATAATATATTCCACAGCGACGAAAATAAAGCCTATAGAGGCACAGCGATTGCAATCCATAAGAGATTCAAGTCAGAAGAAATCGAATTACCTAAATTTAAAAGCATTAAAGCAACGGCGGCGAGAATCAACATCGGAACCATCACTATTAATTTCGTCTCGGTTTATAACCCTCCCATAAGCTATCAAGGTCTGATCTTAAGAAACTTAGAACACGTTTCAGCAACACTTTCACCTTGATTGGAGGGGACTTGAACTCAAAAAATCCCGCGTGGGGCTGCAGAAAAATTAACCCGTCCGGAAAAATCTTATTTAATTTTATTATTGAATCCGATTTTACTATTCATGTCCCTGACGACCCCACCCATTTCAGCGGGAGTGCTCGAATTGGTGACATTTTAGATGTTTTTATCTCAACTTTTAGCACTTCAGATAAAAGTTTTAAATGATCTGGCGTCAGATCACCTACCAATCTTTTTATCATTAGACACTAATCTTAGAATAAGTAGCGACGACGATTTTAGAATTTTAAATATTGACAAATTTAGAATTATTTTAAAAGACTCCTTCGACAATTTTAAATTAAATAATATTAAGGATTTAAATGATATTGACACCGAAATAAAACGTTTCAACGAAAAAAACGAACAAAATAAAGATTTTATTATATAATCTCATGATTAGGTCAATTTTAATTTATGCGAACCCGGCAGTACTGCGGCTCCACGACACTTAATAAATTAATCGCGTATGAGAGAAGGACAATAAAAAGAATACTTAGAGTACCCGAATTGACATCAATGAAGGACATTTATCGGGAACATGGGCTCAAGTCGATGGAGACCGTTTTGAAAGAAGCCATCAAGAACTTCCATGAGCGACTTCCACAGGTAACTTCGGAACTATTCAGGACAATGAGGGACTCCCCAGCGGACGGCAGCCTAAAATACGAAGGCCCAAGTATGGCTCTGGCTAGGTAAATTTCGAACTTATTCAAATTCGCGCGTCCGAATGCGAGGTTTTTAGTACTTCAGGCACCTGCTCCGCGGCGCCACCATCCCCCAATTGGAGGGAAAATTCGAAGGTGTTTTTCTTGACAACTCCATGAATCATTTATTCTATTTATTTATTTATTTATTCAATTTTACCAGGCTACCAGGCTCGTTTCGGTTCGTTTTAACTTCTTAACCTTTGAAAACTCGCACTTACTCGTGCCCAATTCTCAATTTTACCAAAATTTATATATTTTAATATTTTTTAAAAACTTTTTATACTTTTAACTAATAACTATGCATTGGCTTTATTATTTTCAACAATAATTATTATTTATCTACTTATTCAATCACTCAAGACGTATATTTTAACTTTTGACTTCAGAAATCCCTTTTCCGATTTTAAAAATTCAAAAATTCCCGCCCCGGCGCGAAAAATAAAATCCATCATTCGCTTATTTTTAAACTTAAGACAAAAACTAACAACAATGTTTGAAAGACCTAATTAATCTAACCTTTAAAAAATTAAAACACTTTAGGAAATAGAAATACTTAAAAAAATATTAACCAAAAACAAGTTAGTCCACACCTTCCGTTTACGCGATACTCAAAGTGGGCATTCTACTCCAAAATCACTGAATCCAGGTTGAGCAAGTCCTATTCTTATCCCATATAGGCGTCTGTAACACTCTAATGCTTGGAATATCCGCCAGGTGGTGCTGGTTGCGCTCGCTCGACGTCGCTCCTCCCATCCTACAGCCCGTTCACGTTAATATGTTTTCATTGAAAATAAATTAATATGAATCTTAACATTCTCGTGATAAGTATTCTGAAAAAAGTTTAATGTTCTGGCCATTATCGCATTAAATAAGCACTGTACTGAAATAAATCGCACAGAAAGTTAATAGTTACATCAAGTTCGCCTTCATTTGGTAGGTAACTGGAAAAAGGAAAACGAAGAATACACCAGAAAATATGCTGCAATTACAAAATTTTATTGATATAAATTCTTTTAATACATAGATACATTTCTGTACAACTACAAATGACAATGAAAAAAGTTTTCTATAGTTAAATAGGAATTAAATCTGAACAAGGCAAAGAGAAGTAAAATTAAAAGTAAGATCTATTGAATCTCTTCCCTATTCACTGATACAACAAGAAAAATTTTAATTCACCAGGGATAACGAGTATTTCCGAGACACTTCTTTTTACCATAAGATTTTAGTTCAGCTAGAGGAATTAAGTTTATCAATTTCATTTCTCACTGTATTCAATAATCCATCTCAACCATAAGTTATCACATGCCAATACTATGCATCGAGTTAGAGAAAACACCAACCAGCACTGGATAGACACACATTAAAAAATGAAACAACAAATATTCCCAATTCAAATCCCAAACCAAAAAACTAATTTTAAGCTGTCATGAAATCCTATGAATCGGTTGAAGGGAATAGGAAATGCATACATGAGATTTGCTACGAATATCGCAAATAAAAAATGTGCGAAGGCAAAATTACAAAGAATAAACAATTGCACCAAATGTAAGTAGTTCAATCAATCTAAACAAACATCTTCAAGTTAAATCGAAATAGAAATCTAAAGAAAAGAAAACCACTCAAACAACATCCAAATAAAGTAAAAATATCTCACCTAATATGTAAACAATCCCATAGATTTGAAGTCAATTTTTATAAATTGATCTGAGGGATGCTAACGTTAAGGATAATCATAGTGTTTAACTTCAACTACTAACCAATGCCTGCTGTACCAGCCAACTCTTATGTAATTATACATTTTAATAGACATGAAAACATATGAGGGTTTTAAGTAAGTTTTCAATAATGAAGAGTAATGAAAAAAATTAGTTTTTTAGGTGGGAAAATTTATGTCTATAACCAACAAAGGCTGAAAAAATATTTTAGCCTTAACTAATGGTCGAAATTACATCGTAGGAGTTATATCCTCAAATGTCGTGAGGATAATTATAGGGAAGTATATCACATTTAAAACAAAATAATTATAAAAAGTAACTTATATTCAACCACCACAAATTTCATGTTCTTACAATCTGATTCCAACTGAATAAAAATATCCTTACTTGTATAAAAGGTGAGAATAAAAATTACTACAAATGCTAGGATAGGAAATTTCAGGGAACATGATGAATGAAACTATAGAGCAAGTACTGCCTTAAGAAATAGACTGAAATCGACTATTATCAAAAGATCGTTCATTTAATTGCATCGCAATACTTACAGTATTAACATAATGCCGAACAGATAGAGGCTATCGAGGAAATCTCCATATGTTTTTTGATTTGTCGCCGTAGATAGGTCTTTCTCTCGTGGAAGTGTGGAGCACTTTATCGTAGGATAATCCTCCTAGCAACCCATCTTTTTCCCTTTCTTAAAAGCTTCTTTATTCTGGCAATCTGTCTGCAATTAATCCATGATATATCTTGCACATCTCTTGTCTTGCTCTAAAGAAATCAACAGAATCCGAAACATTAAAAATTTGCTTCTCTACAAAACAATCCATGCTAAGTAAAATGCAATTAATCAAACGTGAGTGACAAATGAAACTTTTGATGACAGTTGTGGTAAGTTTTAAAAGGCATTCAGATATAGGAAATGAAGTTATGTTAAGTAAATAAACACAAACATCAACAAATGTTAGGATTATTAATCAGAAATGCATGTTTTAGTAAACGAACTTTATTGTTTGCTTATTAAATAATTGTCAATTACTAAAGACCGTAGAAAGCTTCACTTACCCTTCCTGCCCGAGGTTAACAACAGCAAATAATCTCCAGACTTTAAACATCTTCGCTGAATGGATAAGTCTGCGTACAAGATTTTATCCAACCGAGACTTCACATTAGATAATACATATAATAAAGGTCTCAGGAAGAAATTACAAAATCTTTGGTAAATATGTTTGGACGCTGACATGGATTCTCCTGCAAAATACAAATAACAAATCATATCAAAGTGGAATCCTGTTTGGAACGTACAATACAGTAAAGCAAATCTTACAACATTTACTTACTATTCTACTAATTCAGACAGCGAAAAGGTGGCATTAACTCACTGCTTCTGTTCTGATACAGCATTCAACTCAATATAATTCATTGTATATTTTTGAAATAGTTCTCGTCAACTTCAAAACATTGCCGAGATTCTCTAGCCGTTACTAAATAGAACCACAGAACACCAATACTAAGAATAGAACTACTGCCAACATAATGTAGTTACAGAAACTCAACTCACTCACTAGTGCTGCCCTTGCGGAATTCCCTGGACTGTTACGAGATTTGACAGATGACTGTGTTGCACAGAGTTGAACTGAATCTTGTCATGCGTGGGTACGCTGTTCTACTGAACGAAGAGCAACAAAGTCTTTAGCCGCACAATATTGGTATCACAGATGTGTAGCAAATAGTATCGCGTGATACGTGAAGGATCGTTGTTCCGAGAGGCGTACCTTCCGCAGAAATTAGAAAACTCCCACGTAGGGAGGCCTTCGGGCAAGGGGCCTGAAACTTAGTAAATCGCCATCATTAAACCTTATAAAGTCATATATAGTGATGTGCTCTGCCGTTACTTTTCAAGTAGGTACTCGTTACTTTTGAGTATTTACTTAGATAATCGTTACTTGTGGGGCGATCCGGATCCTGTTGATTGTAGAGATAGTGAACGAGTAGTTACTTCGGTGCTTCGGTTCTTAATCGTTACTTATTCACTGCCGGGATTTCGGATGTCTTAATGAGTAGATACGTTTTCTTTATTCATCCAAAGTCTCATTTGAGATTACCGTAGGAAATTACTGAACAGTAAGCTTAACGGATATTTTTCTTCAGTTTGACTATTTATTTATTTTCAGTGCACAATTATTGATGTGAATTCAGACGCAGTTACGGAGGTTATGACTCGATAATTGATTTAGTGTAAAAATAGGTGCATACTATACTATAATAAGGACTGCTTACACATTGCATTAAATTTTCAAGTTAATGCCCGTTGCATGAACAAAATAGAACTGATTAAATTCTTCTTTCACGCGTACATTTGTGTTTTAACGATGCATTTTTAACCGTTAATACAAAAGTACATTAACTTGCACATTATAATGTGTCGTCAAAATGCCTTTATGTATGGTAATTAAAATCTTAGGTATTACAGAAACTTGTTTCACCATAAATCAATTTCCCCAGTAAAAATCTTGTCATGATAAAACGCATTTCTCCTCAATGCTTAGGAAAAATACTGTAAACTATAAAAGAATGAACTACTTGTTTTTTGAATTGATTATCATTGATATTGCAGTACAAAACTTACATTGAAGACCGTCAATTATATAGATGGATTCACTGAAACGTAAATACAATGCCGTAAATGAGAATAATTTTGCTAGATAGCTTACCTCTTGTGTTTTACTTACCCAATAATTATAAGTTCTTTTGTAAAGGCACCAGACTGGAGCAATATTTGGCGAATGGACGTTAAAGTAAAACACCTACGGTATATTTTATACTTTGTACTTATACGTGGAGTAACGAAGTAGAATATTGAAAGTTTTTGGCAGAATAACTATGGAAGAGGATTAAGGGCATTTAAAGTAAAATATAAATATTACATAGTCAATTGGGTAAAATTTCACTTTACCGTCAATTGTAATATGCTCATCTTTTGCAGTATATTATTATGAAACTATGTGAAATAATCTTCTTAGCCATTTTTTACTGAACTTTACTGTGAGTATAACTTTCAGAAGGCAACTCTAATTTGATTTAATTGTGTGGAGAACTACTTAATGAGTTTTCATCAAACAGGAATAATACTGAATTGATGGCTATAGTGCATTGATGGTTATAAGGCAGCTCTGAGTTAATTTACCCACTCAGCATAGTAAAATCACCTAGCAAAACTTGTACTTTTAATTGCAACAACTTGAATTGGTTCTCTTAAATATTATCCCTCCCACAGATACATCTTCTGAGCCTAGAAGTGGTAAAATTAATTAATTAATTAATTAATTTCTTCGAAAAGAAAAAAAATGCGTCCAAATCACCCATACAAAATTAATGGAATTAGTATCAAAGTAGTAGATTCAGTTAAATATCTCGGGATCAACATTACTAATAACTTAAGTTGGAGCATGCATATTCGAAAAATCTGCGGCAAAGCAAGTAAAAGGCTTGGCTTTGTAAAGCGTATTGTCGGTAAATGCGACGAAAAGGTGAGAGAGCGATGTTATTTTACCTTGGTCAGACCCCTTCTGGAATATGCGGCAAGTATATGGGATCCGGCGGATGAAACGTGTACTCGCGAACTCGAGAAAGTGCAGCGTAAAGCGGTTCGTTTTGTTATGAAATGCTACGATAAAAAAGCAAGCGTTGCAAAAATGCTCTCAGACGTAGGTTGGGAATCCCTGAAAGAAAGGAGATTGGAGGCTAGGCTGCGATTGCTTAATAAATTCAGGGAAACTACATTTTCCAAAGATACAATCGGTATCATGCAACCCCCCTGCTACGTCGGTCGATCCGATAATGACCGTAAGTTAAGAGAAATAGATGCTAGGACGAATCGTTTTAGAGATTCATTCTTTCCGCGAACAATACGTGACAATAATCGAATAAGGAAATAATTTAGATTCAACTGGTGTTTACAGCCCCTGCCACACGCCGAAAGGCGGCTTGCAGGGTATTAATGTAGATGTAGAATTATTAGTCAATAATCAGTTTCCTGAGCAATAAAGTTAATTATATTTTCATGTCTTAATTCATGTTAAATACATACTTCAGATCTTAACAGTTATGTTTTTAGTATCTTTAGTTAAGATCTTACAGAAATTATAATCCAACAATCTTAAAACTTCCCAATTTTCGTTTATTTAGGAATATATTATTATTAAATTTCAATCTGGAACTCACTTGTATTGATTTGCATTCTTTTGCATATTTTTCATTCATTTTAATGTAAATTAACTTTTGTCATCATTCATTCAATTAAATGTTTGGTACTATGTAAAACATTTATGAATTAAATACACATTAACGTACAATTTAACAAACTCTGACAAAGTCTACTTTATTGAAGCATAAGGTGAAATGAAATCAGAAAATGGGTCATTCATATCAAGAAATATTTGTGATATGAATGTTTTCAGCACAAGTAGATCTCTTTCTCCTCGTACATAATAATATCAATTTAGTAGCAAATAATTTAAAATTGATTTCATTTTATCATTCAGGCAGAACTAATTTTACCCATTATACATTTAACAAAAACTAAGAGTAGTTTGAGGCAATAAAGGATTTTGAATCAAATGCAACAAATTCACAAACAAATGTCATAACTTAGAACAAAGTGGGTTAAGGAATCCAAATCATTGCAGTAATGTTTTACACAAATGATAGACACATGTTCTCTGGAGTCATTTGTGACATACAAGGAGAATAAAAAGGTTCAAATGTACATGATACAAATACTTAAAGTCTCAGCAAGATAAGGAGAGAGATTTATAGAACCATGAAAATCCATCAGCTTAAATATATATAAAAAATACTGTCTAGAGGTTAAATAATATACATCTTCAAAAGCTATAAATTACCAATTATTTTACATTTATTATAGAATTGAGATCCAGTGGTACCAGTTCAAGATTATAGTATCTTGTTGGAATTAAGAAATACTAATTTTTGAATAATGCTAGACTTCAGTCGGCTACTCCTCTCAGAAACAATCTGTCCTGCTTTAGAGAATACTCTCTCACTTGGCACAGAAGTTGCTACCACAGCTAAATGTTTTTTTACAAGTTTAGATAATCTAGGGTAAATTTTTTTTCTTGCCTCCCACCACACCAAAGGATTTTCCCTACTTGATATCAATGGTTCCTCTTTGTATTGCCTTAGCTCTATCACATCTGATGATTTTGGAGTGACCTTTGATGATGAGGCCCTACTGTCAAAATCTTGCCATATAATGCTACCTTCTGTTGCGATTGTGGCATTGTCCTCTGATGTGTCACCACCAACTTCCCTTTCACGAGTGACAATTAGGGCCTCAACATCAGTTCTAATTTTCTCTGTAACCATATTCCATGATTCCTCATCTGGAAAGCATTCCTCTTGAATCGAGGATCTAGAAACGAAGCCTTTGAAAGAACTAAATTTTGCTCTATTCTATGAAAACGAGGCAACATTGCCTTCAAAAGAGCTTCCAACAGCCGCAACGCTGCATCTTTTTTAAGAGTTAATTTCAAACGGTTAAGTGCAGTCATTAAGCCTCGAGCAATAATTATCACCTTCGACACTGACACTGTCTTTTCACTACTCAACTCTACTGTTATTTCTTCAAAGGGCTTCAGCACATCTCCCTCAATACCTCCCATTCCTGACTCGATAAGCACTCCACAGGGTTGTGCAACATCCCTAGAGTTGCTTCCACAGCTTCCTGAATTTCGCACATGTGCTGGAACATGTGATATGTTGAATTCCACCTGGTGACAACATCCATTTTCAACTTTAATGGCTGCATTTCTTTTGATATTTGCTGTTGCAGCAAAATGAGTTTTTCATCCGCCTGAGTGCTTCTGTGGAAATAATCCACTATTCCCTTAACTTTGTGGTGCAAAATTTTTATAGTATTTAAGCCACTCTGCACCACAAGATTAATTGTGTGGGCGAAGCAAGGCAAGTGAGCCCACCCTGTTGCTCGAACAGCTGCTTTGATATTTGGTGCATTATCTGTTACCACTGCATATATTTTCTGGTCTATTTCCCATTGATTAATTATCTTTTTAATTTCTAATGCCAGATTTTCCCCTGTATGTCTCCCATCTATTTTCATACAATTCAGTAGGGCAGAATATGTCTCCCAATTTCTTGTAATGAAATGTGCTGTTACAGATAAATATGCCTCATTGGCTATGGATGTCCATCCATCAGTTGTCAGAGTTATAAACTCAGCTGCGGACAAGTGCATTTTCAATGTCTCGACTGCACTTTCGAACTTTTGGGGCAATAATGTCAGCACAGTACGGCTTGGCAGCTGATATGATGGTTCTAGCCCTGCCATAAGTGTTTTGAAACCTTCATCCTCCACTATTGAAAATGGTTGCAAGTCCTTCACAATCGAATTTAAAATCAAATCATTGATAATTTTCTGCCGAATAATTGACATTGGGCGAACAGCTAAATTGGAGATGGTTGATTGCCGGAGAGAACTAGAGGATGATGACTTAGCATGACTACTCACTGTGTCTTCTGGTGATTGGCTTTCTGCTGGCAAAGATACAACATTAGGTGGGCAATCAGGAATGGATGAACCTTCACTGCTTGGGACTCTTGAGGCTGTGCTTTTTGGGTTGATGCTTCTGTCTTCTATTATTACAGTGGGATGCTTTGCGTTCAGATGTTTCCGCAAATTTGAGGTGGTTCCATCTTTGTAGGAGAGAGTTGCCTTGCAAATATCACACTTTGCTTTCTCTCCAGACAAAGACGTAAAATGAAGCCATATGGCACTTCTTTTCTGTCCAATTCTTCCCTCCTTATCTTGACAGGTGAAACTAAAAAGTATCAATATTGTTGGCACTGGAAACTCAACAATTGACTGAACTCACAATGAAGGACTGAACTCACAATGAAGGACTGAACTCACAAGGATTGACTGAACAACTGATCTCTGAGATTTGTGTCCCTCTAAGGGTTCCTTTAAATTGGGGGGCAGTGCTTTAGTGGGTGGGGTTGAGTGGAGAAGGGAATGTGTGGGGGAAAGATGCTTCTAGAGAAGAAAGAAATTCTTGGACTCGGGGTTATGGAGAATGTCATTTTCCTCAAGGAGTGCAATGAATCACTTTGTTTTTTTTCAGCTAAATATTCTTAAAGAATACGTAATGAAAAAGATACAATGTTATTCATTTCATTTAATAGCTTTCCATACCCTAAATCCTGAACAATATTCTCGAGGCGTGCTTAAATAGTTGCCTATCATATTCTCCATAAATATTCGTCTCTATAAAATATATCACCCGCTTCCTCAGATGTGATGAGATATTTACGCCGTTAAAACTATTTTTTGCTACGGCAAAGATTTACTTTGGGGATTTCATGCAAAATTTATTGCACGAAAATAGAGAAAGGGGGCGATTTTCCTTGCAGTCGTTCTTGTCTTTTGATATTTTTTGCGCTTCTTAACACTAGGAGGACGGGAGTTTCGGCCTACCTAGAAGGACGGGAGGTGGTCATTTGACCACCTACTTTTAAAATTCGTAATTAAATACTTTCATGCTTCTCAAAGACCTGAATTTTGCGTACCTTCTACATTTGACCATTACACAAGTTCTAATAACATTTTTTTCCCCGTAATTTGTTTAAATTTTAATTAATTAAACAAAATGTTGACCTATGTCCTAAATCTGCAGAATTTCATATTCTAGAATATTTAATCTATTTATACTGAACCAATGAAACTCATATTTTCGGAATAAGTGGAAGAAGGTCCGAATTGTTGATAAAAGTCAGTCACGTTACCCCAAGATTGTTATGCTATCTGACGGAAACCATATAAAACCACTCGTTCGTGCCTCGGAAAAAACCTCAATCAAATACGATGGCGGAACAATTTTTCAAATTTCGTCCTGAAAATTTCCTTATGGTGTTTTTATCAATGCCAAATCAATGTATAATATTTAAAAATTATAAAAAAATCTCTACAATACCAATCCAGGTTCAGTAACACAGTGCATAAAGTTAAATGGGATTGAAAGGAAGGTAATATTTCAATAAAATGAATCCATACATCCATAACATACATCCAGTTTAATGTTTAATACAACGGAAAAAAATTCTAAACTTTTTACTTTTTAAAATAATCATAAATTATTTTTTGTTTTTTGGAAGTTTCAATGAAAGATGAGGTGATTTTCTCAATACCTGGAAGGTAATAATTGAATAAATAAGGTACACCATCAGTAAACATTTGAAAATTGTGAAGCACTTAATTCATCCCTTGTAGGGGGAGAAGGTGCTTCTGGGTCATCTTCATAGCTTTTAGAAGAGATATCTAAGTTCACTTCATCCTCATCTTCTTCGTGTTCACTAAATTCATTGCAGTTATGCGTCATTACATGAGAGTCACACTTGACATATGACTCAGTATGAGAGGATGCATCTGGGATGCACTGATTTAGTTGTGCTATTTCTTTACTAAGGAGGTCCTGTAGTGTGGGAACCTCCACTAACTCCTCTGTCTCTATAATTGATGTGTCACCAAAACCAGCTGATCTCCAACAGTTGGAAACAGTGTTTGCAGTGACACTGTCCCATGCTCTGGCATTTCCTCGCACAGCATGGAGCAATGTCCATGGAGGCACATCAGAGGCTTGATCAGCAACAAATGTATGCGTATTAAAGCTCTTCTTATAGAAAGCTAAACTGTGCAGGTCTAAACTTGTCAAATAATTATGAGGATGACGAAACTAATTTCTGTTACAAATAAGAGTCACAAGCTCATTCTCAGGAAGAAAACAATATATATCACATGCAATTCTGTGTGTGCACTATAGTAGAAGCAGTAGTAGTAGTAAGCGCTTTGACAGCTTAGGTCATTTTGCCCATGTGCTCCCACCAGGATTTGAAATCAGAACTGATTCCTCATGAGTCACGAGCGTTACCCACATGGCTCTCCAGGAGCCAATCTGCAGTATATTTGCTTCAAATTGAAAGGATTTTAAAATTAGACTACGATTATACTGATTCTCTTTATAGCATAGACCTCATTTCAAAGCCTAGGAGACTCACTTATGTCAAAGTGAATGAAACTCACAGCCATGAATTCCAGGAAAATAGCTCGTAAATATTTTAAGTAATTTAAGAACTTTACTTAAGTTAATTTGAAACTCCTTCTTTTTTATATGCGCTCTACTACGCTGACGTTTAGCGGTGATTTTCGAGAATTACTTACTCGGGAGTACTTTAAACGATCTTGTCGCGTCAAAATTCTTACCTAAAGACGTAAAACGCTTTTAATTAATAAATTACGTATTGAAAATGCATCAAAATTTAAGTAATAGTGATGCATTACTACAAATTTAGTAATCTTTGATTAAACTCATTTCCATGACAGCAGCAACAAAGAACTTCGGCAGGAATGCTACTTTCAAGTAAAAGGTTCACCAAAGTTCTGCGATGGAGTTGCGGCGGCTATCATATTGCTAATATTAAATGATTCCAGAGAAAATATGAAGGTCGCAAAGGATATATATATAATATATTCTATGAACTGGGGCATTATCTACAAGAAGTACTATATTGCGATTCTCTCATGCGCTCTTCCTCTGCTGGAAGATAATTTGCTTCTGAAAAATGTCCGTCGTCATCCATGCTTTTTTATTACTTTCATACAACACAGGCTAATTTTTCACGTTCTTAAAGCAACACGGAACTCTTGATTTTGCAATCACAACTGGTTTCAACTTTTCGGATCCATCTTGGTTACATATCAGCATTACTGTAACCCTATCCTTAGATTTTTTACCTCCGCGACATTTTTCACCACGGGTCCCGAGGGTGGAGTCAGGTAATACCTTGAAAAACAAACCTGTTTCATCCAGGTTGTATATATCTCGAGGGAAATATTTAGGCACAATGCCATCGTTTATTTCACGCCACTGCTCAACGTCTTTTGTGTTGTCGTTACCTTCTTCTCCACAGATTTTCATTGAAGTGATTCCGTATCTTTTCTTGAATCTATCAAGCCACCCATTTGAGGCTTTAAAGTTGTCGCACTTCAGTTTAAGAGCCAAAACCTGAGCCTTCTCCTTCAGAATTGGTCCACTTATAGGCAATTTGCACGCACGACACTAAAAAAAAATTATGCAGCTGCCTATCAGTTGATCAAATTGTGACGATGAGACGTACTTTGTTTTTAATGATGTTGTTGTGTGACTCAAAATTTTTTCACTTGAATTGACGATTGCTGCCAATGTAGGTAAAGAAATGCCATACTTCCGAGCAATTTCTGTTTTTGTCTGCCCGCTATCACGTACTTCCTTGATAATCGACCTTTTGGTGACCAAACTCAGGGACCTCCTCTTTTTCTTGGTCAGCGATGTTTTATCCATTATTTTACTAATAGGCACACAGGATATCACAACACAGGCCACCTCGCACAGAGAGTGATTCTCACTGAACGCGCGCGACTTTTCCTCGCTTGGAGACAAACATTTTTCAGGGAGTCCACCATCCAACAATTATTTTTCAATCTTTTACTAACCAATAAAAAATCCGAAATCCCTGCAGCAGCCTTGAGATTTTAAATAGTCGCACTCCAATTTAGCAGCCAAGACCTGAGCCCAAAACTCCCCAAGTCGAAAACAAATTTTTATCATGCTTTATTTTCTCAATCTCTCGTCCAAATAGAAACTTTACTGAGAGTTTATATGGAGTTAAACTCCTGGAAACTGTTGATCTATAGGATCCCACATCGCGGATTCGCGATATTACCAGAAAGCATGATGAAGAAAGAAAGAGCCTGGTTACGTCTTATAAGATATAATTTTTCGCGAAAACTATAATCAAAATGTTTGTATTCCACGAAATTTTCACATTTTCCCATCTAAAATACTTGGGATGAGGGTCTTCCCAAGACAGACGATCTGGATTCAGCTGCTCCTGTTTGCGGCGATCGTCATCCCATTGTATTGAGCTCAGTGCGACAAAACCATTTCAAATACTTCGTAAAACTGGCTTCTCACTTCGTAAAACATGAAATCGAGGTTTTACGTAAAACCGAGGTCATTTTACATGTACAAAGATCGGGACCGGCGGAATGGTTCGTAAAACTGTGTCACTTCGTAAAATCGAGGTTCGTAAAAACGGGGTTCTACTGTATATATATATATATATATATATATATATATATACAGGGTGTCCCAAAAGTCATGGACCAAACGAAACACAGAGGTAGAACATCACATGGGCTACAGGTTTACAATTCATCTTGGTGTCCGATCTTCTTTTGTTTTCGAGTTACGAATTTTTTTCGTATTTTTTGAGAAAACCATGACTTTCCAGTCATCTGTGGTCATGGTTACGTTAGTATTTGAGATGCATTGTTGATTTTTTTCTCTAGAAATGCTAAATAGTTGTTGTAACTGACAAGAGAATAGTTTTTACCCTTACTCTTACCGTTTAGCCTGAATAAAATTTCAAATTCTAAAATTATCAGGACTCCGAACTTTGATAAAATCTTTGAGGGCAATTTAAAAAAAATTTCATAATAAAAACTTTTTTGCCACGTATCTTAAAAACTTTTTTAGTGCATCAGCTATTTACCACGTAAATTTTGTTGGGTTATCTTTACGGCATCATACCTAAAATTTGATTCGAAACATAGTAAGTCGATGATTCCCAGTACTAACAAACAAGTCAATGCCTCTTCAAACCTTAAACAGGAGTCATTAATGTGTTTAATTATCGAAAAAAGAAAATGTTTTACCATTTAACATGGCTGTGGCACTCTTCGGCGGTAAGATTAAATACCCCCAACGCTCATTACTTGCTTTAATCAACAACAATACCCTTCGAGATTACTACAATGTACGGACCATTGTTGGGAGCCGCGGCGTAACTAAGCTTTCGCAACAATGCAGCTCACGATCGTTTTGATTCCATATTACAACGAAAGGGCTTGATACAGGGTGTCATCTGCTGCCAAAATAATAACATATGCGTTTGTTAGTGGTTTAGAAATTCTAGCATTTTTATGTTTTTTTTAATTTCAATTTGTTATCAAGTAAAGAATGATAAAAAGCTACATTTTTATAAATATGTGATTTTTTGTGTTACTAGATTATGCCGATTTCTGACGTAAGAAAAATTTGAATCATTTCTTTTTTCTGATAGTAGGAAAAAAATCTACTTTTGACTGCTTCATCAAGCAGATCGGCAATACTAATTTCATATCGGCATCACATCGGGACGATCCTTTTAAGAAAAGAAAAGGATTTAATTTTTTCTTAAAATTCGCTAAAATTTCATCGTCTGGAATCGAACCCGGGTCTTACTGAAAACCTACTATGAAACACAATAGAAGATCACCATCTCTAACTATGTGTGAAAATTCAAGCAGAAATATTGGCTACAACTACCTCAAAAGACGCTCTAATGTTCACGAATGTAAATGGCTCTCGGGACTCGAACCAAGGACGATCTTGAAATTTAAAAAATGTTTCTGAAATTTATTATTGATCTCAATCTATATGCCAAATTTCAAGTTTCTATATTATTGGGAAAGGTTTCAAAATAATTCCTAAAAATCGGATCAACTTCTGATTGCAGAGACACCTGGTGTCGAACCCAGGACACATTGATAGCTGTGAATTAATAGTTTGATTTGTTAAGTCTTGCTCTTTTATCATGCAAAGTTTGAGGTCGATAGCATGCCGGGAAGTACCTAAAATTTGTTTCCGTTATCTCCGTAAGAAATGCATTGAGGAATTTAAATGTCCCTCTGGGATCGAACCAAGGACCATCAGCGAATATGTAAAATTTGATTATGATAATTTTTTATAATATCTAACCTCATACCGAATTTCAAGTTTCTATGCCATCGCAAAAGGGTCCAAAAAAAATCTTAAAAATCGCCACAATGCATTTTAAACGGCCGATTTTTGCCCCGACCTAGCATCGAACCCAGTTTATTTTCTGTAAAAGTCATTTATGTTTTCGATAGATCATGACCATATATAAAGGCTCCTAGAGTTTCGATTCTCTACCTATCCGAGAAGTATATTTTAAAAATTCCCGAAAATCTAAGCAATGCATTTAAACGGGAAGAATCGGGACTTTGGGGCCCTCTGGAATCGAACCCATAACACTTAGGATCAAAATCACTATTTTTCTGGCGGTTAATTGTTATGGCCAATACGCAGTAAAAATTTGAACTCGATCACGCTTGTGGTTTAGGCTGTGAATTTGTATCCTATCTATCTATATACCTATCTATATACCTATCTATATACCTATCTATATATATGAATGAATCCGGAGAAGCATCTATCTATTATATATAGATGCTTCTCCGGATTCATTCATATATCATACGAGTAAAATGTAGCTTGCATACTGCAAGCAGATCGACAACACTAATTTCATATCGGCATCATATCGGGACGGACATCAAAAGAAAAAAAAAATTCAAAATATTCGTAGAATTCGCTGCAATTTAATCACCTGGCAGCGAACCCCGGTCTTCCTGGTGTACTTACTATGCAGCAAAATAGAAAATTACCATATCAAACTATGTGTGAAAATTCAAGCAAAACTATTAGGTGCAACTACCTCAAACGACGTCCTACTATTCACATACACTCCTTATTTGAGAAATTATAATGTGCTCTGGCATCGAACCCAGGAACAGCATGGTCTTATCTATTTTTTTTCTTAAACAAAGTGTTAATATACATCTTCCATCTAAGCAAGAGCTCCCTTACATATCGATAAATGCATAAAAAAATTATGAAAAGATACCCCATAGTATTATATATGGGTGATATTTTTACCGCCCGGCATCGAACCCGGGTCTTTCAGGCAATACTTTCTATGCAGCACAAAAGAAAAACACCATCTCTAACCGCGTATGCAAATTCAAGCAGAAGTATTGGTTACAACTGCCTCAAATGACGTCCTACTTTTCCTTTATATTCCTTATGAGAGAAACGATATTGTGCTCTGGCTTCGAACCCAGGAACAGTACGGTCTTATGTAAATTTTTTTCTAAAACTTATTCGTACCATAATCTTCCAGCCAAGCACGAACATCCTATCATTTCGATAAGTGCATCTAAAAAAATAATGAAAAACGGCTCCCATGTATTTTAAAGGGCAGATCTTTGCATCGTCCTAGCATCGAACCCAGGATAACTTTTGTAAAAGTCATTGATGTTTTCGAAAGTCCAAGACCATAAATATAGGCACCTTGAGTTTTACTTCTCTACCTATCCGGAAAGTATTTTTTTTTAATTCCCGAAAATCACGGCAATGCATTCAAACGGGAAATATCGGGACTTTGGGGCCCTCTGGAATCGAACCTATGACACTGAGGATCAAAGTCTCTTTTTTCCTGGGGGTTTCACGTTATGGCCAATATGTCATAAAAATTTCAGATCAATGACGCTTGTAGTTTAGGCTGTGAATTTGTATCCTATCTATCTATCTATCTATATAGGTATATACGAGTAAAATGTTGCTTGCATACTGCAAGCAGATCGACAACACTAATTTCATATCGGCATTATATCGGGACGGTCCTTTAAAGAAAAAAAAAAGATTGAAATTTTTCTTAAAATTCGGAGACATATGATCGTCTGGCATCGAACCCGGATCTTTCCAGTGATACTTACTATGCAGCACAATAGAACATCACCATCTCTAACTAAGTGTGAAAATTTAAGAAGAAATATGGGCTAAAATTGCCTCAAAAGACGTTCTAATTTTCACGAATCTAAATGGCTTTCTGGATTCGAACCAATGACGATCTGGAAAATCTAAAAATTGTTTCTGAAAGTTATTTATGATCTTTATCTATATGCCGAATTTGAAGTTTCTATCTTATTGGCAAAGGTTTCAAAATAATTCCTAAAAATCGTATCAACTGCTGATTACAGAGACACCTGGTGTCGAACCCTAGAAATATTGTAAGCTGTGAATGCACAGTTTGATTTGTAAAGACTTGCTCTTCTGTCATGCAAAGTTTGAAGTCGATAGCATGCCGGGAAGTACCTTAATTTTGTTTCCGTTATCTCCGTAAGAAATGCTTTGAGAATTGCAAATGGCCCTCTGGGATCGAACCAAGGACCATGAGCGAACATCTAAAATTTGATTATGAAATATATTTATGATATCTATTTACGTGCCGAGTTTCAAGTATCCATGTTATCGGGAAAGGATCAAAAAAAATCTTAAAAATCGCCGCAATGCATTTTAAACGGCCGATTTTTGAACCGACCTAGCATCGACCATGGACAATATTCGAAGATGTCTTTTTGATTTTCGTTGGATATGTACGGCTTCTAGCGATCCCTCGAATTTCAACTCTCTACTTTTCCGGGAAGTGCCTCAAAAAAATTTTCGAAAATCACCGCCATGTATTCTTATAGGGAAAATCGCGAATTTGGGGACTTCTGGAATCGAACCCATGACACCGAGGTTCAATGTCGGCTTTTTCCTGGAGGTTACACGTCATGGCCATAACGTCGTAAAAATTTCAAGTCGGTGGCACTTGTGGAACATGGTTAGAATTTTGATCCCCTATCTATTATATATAGATGCTTCTCCGGATTCATTCATCTATTAAATATAGATGCTTCTCCGGATTCATTCAAGGATATAGATAGATAGATAGATAGATAGGATACTAATTCACAGCCTAAACCACAAGCGTCATTGTCTTGAAATTTTTACGACGTATTGGCCATAACGTGTAACCGGCAGAAAAATTGCGATTTTGATCTTCAGTGTCATGGGTTCGATTCCGGAGGGCCCCAAAGTCGCGATTTTCTCCATAAGAATACATGGCGGGGATTTTCGAAAATTTTTTTGAGGCACTTCCCGGAAAAGTAGAGAATTGAAATTCAAGGGATCGCTAGAAGCCGTGGTGCTCCAACGTAAATCAGAAAGACATCGCCGAATATGGTCCATGGTTCGATGCTAGGTCGGGGCAAATATCGGCCGTTTAAAATGCATTACGGCGATTTTGAAAAATTTTTTTGGATCCTTTCCCGATAACATGGATACTTGAAACTCGGTACGACGATAGATATCATAAATATATTTCGTAATCAAATTTTACATGTTCGCTGATGGTCTTTGGTTCGATCCCAGAGGACCATTTGCACTTCTCAATGCATTCCTTACGGAGATAACGGAAACAAAATTTAGGTACTTCCCGGTATGCTATCGACTTCAAACTTTGCTAGATACAAGAAAAAGTCTTTGCAAATCAAAATTTGCATTCACAGCTTACAATATGTCCTGGGTTCGACACCAGGTGTCTCTGCAATCAGAAGTTGATCCGATTTTTAGGAATTATTTGGAAACCTTTCCCAATAATATAGAAATTTGAAATTCGGCATACAGATAGAGATCATAAATACCTTTCGGAAACATCTTTTAGATTTCCAAGATCGTCCTTGGTTCGAATCCAGAGAGCCATTTACATTCTTGATAATTAGAACGTCTTTTGAGGCAGTTGTAGCCAATATTTCTGTTTGAATTTTCACACATGGTTAGAGATGATGATCTTCTATTGTGCTGCATAGTTAGTTCACCAGTAAGACCCGGGTTCGATGCCAGACTGTGAAAATTTATCGAATTTTAAGAATATTTTCAATATTTTTCTTTTTCTTTTGAGGACCGTCCCGATATGATGCCGATATGAAATATGTATTGCCGATCTGCTTGCAGTATGCAAGCTACATTTTACTCGTATATCATACGAGTAAAATGTTGCTTGCATACTGCAAGCAGATCGAAAACACTATTTTCATGTCGGCATCATATCGGGACGGCCATCAAAAGAAAAAAGTGGATTGAAATTTTTCTTAAAATTCGCTGAAATTCCATCGTCTGGCATTGAACCCGGGTCTTACTGGTAAACCTACTATGAAACACAATAGAAGAACACCATCTCTAACTATGTGTGAAAATTCAAGCAGAAATATGGGCTACAACTGCCTCAAAAGACGTTCTAATTTTCACGAATTAAAATGGCTCTCTGGATTCGAACCAAGGAAGATCTTGGAAATCGAAAACATGTTTCTGAAAGTTATTTATGATCTCTATCTATATGCCGAATTTGAAGTTTCTATATTATTGGGAAAGGGTTCAAAATAGTTCCTAAGAATTGAATCAATTACTGATTGTAGAGACGCCTGGTGTCGAACCCAGGACCTACTGGCTGATGTGAAAACACATTATGACTTAATTTGACCTGATCTTATTAAATGCAAAGTTTGAAGTCAACAACTTGCCAGGAAGTACCTAAAATTTGCTTCCGTAATCTCCATAAGAAATGCATTGAAGGATGTAAATGGCCCTCTGGGATCGAACCAAGGACCATCAGCGCGTTCTAAAATTTTATTATGAAATATATTTATTATATATATTCACGTGCCAAGTTTTAAGTTTCCAAGTCATCTGTAAGTAATTAAAAAAAATCTTAAAAATCGCAATGTAAATTAAACGGGAGAATATTTGCCCTGGCCTAGCATCGAACCAAGGATAATATTTGTAGATGTCTTTGTGGTTTCCTTTAGATATACACGGCATCTAACGATCTCTAGAATTTCAACTCTCAACTCTTCCGGGAAGTGCCTCAAAAAATTTTTCGAAAATCCCAGCCATGTATTCTTATAGACAAAATCGCGACTTTGGGGCCTTCTAGAATCAAACCCATGACACCTAGGTTCAAAGTCAGCTTTTTCCTGGAGGTTACACGTCATGGCCATAACGTCGTAAAAATTTCAAGTCGGTGGCACTTGTGGAACATGCTTAGACTTTTGATCCCCAGTGTATATATATATATATATACGAGTAAAATGTAGCTTGCATACTGCAAGCAGATCGACAACACTAATTTTATATCGGCATCATATCGGGTCGGTCCTTAATAGAAAAAAAAAAAGGATTGAAATATTTCTTCAAATTCGCTGAAATTTCATCGTCTGGCAATGAACCCGGGTCTCTCTGGTGAACTTACTATGCAGCACAATAGAAGATCACCGATTCTAACTATGTGTGAAAATTCAAGCAGAAATATTTGGCTACAACTGCCTCAAAAGACGTTTTAATTTTCACGAATGTAAATGGCTCTCTGGATTCGAACCAAGGACGATCTTGGAAATCTAAAACATGTTTCTAAAAGTTATTTATGATCTCTATCTATATGCCAAATTTCAAGTTTCTATATTCTTGGGAAAGGTTTGAAAATAATTCCTGGAAATCGGATCAATTTCTGAATGCAGAGACACCTGGTGTCGAAGCCAGGAAATACTGTAAGCTGTGAATGCAAAGTTTGATTTGTAAGGACTGGCTTTTCTATCATGCAAAGTTTGATGTAGATAGCATGCCGGGAAGTACCTTAATTTTGTTTCCGTTATCTCCGTAAGAAATGCATTGAGAAGTGCAAATGGCCCTCTGGGATCGAACCAAGGACCATCAGCGAACATCTAAAATTTGATTATGATATATATTCATGATATCTATCGACGTGCCGAGTTTCAAGTATCCATGTTATTGGGAAAGGACCCAAAAAAAATCTTAAAAATCGCCGCAATGCATTTTAAACGGCCGATTTTTGCACCGACCTAGCATCGAACCATGGACAAAATTCGAAGATGTCTTTTTGATTTTCGTTGGATATGCACGGCTTCTAGCGGTCCCTCGAATTTCAATTCTCTCCTTCTCCGGAAAGGGCCTCAAAAAAATTTTGGAAAATCCCCGCCATGTATTCTTATGGGGAAAATCGCGACTTTGGGGCCTTCTGGAATCGAACCCATGGCACCGAGGTTCAAAATCACATTTTTTCTGGCGGTTACACGTTATGGCCAAAACGTCGTAAAAATTTCAAGTCAATCACGCTTGTGGTTTAGGCTGTGAATTAGTATCCTATCTATCTATCTATATAGGTATATACATGAATGAATCCGGAGAAGCATCTATATATCTATTATATATAGATGCTTCTCCGGATTCATTCATGGATATATATACCTATATAGATAGATAGGATACTAATTCACAGCCTAAACCACAAGCGTGATTGACTTGAAATTTTTACGACGTATTGGCCATAACGTGTAACCTCCAGAAAAATTGCGACTTTGAACCTCAGTGTCATGGGTTCGATTCAAGAGGGCCCCAAAGTCCCGATTTTTCCCGTTTAAATGCATTGCTCTGATTTTCGGTAATTTTTAAAAAATACTTCCCGGATAGATAGAGAATCGAAACTCAAGGATCCTTTATATATGGTCATGATCTACCGAAAACATAAATGAGTTTTACGGAAAATATCCTGGGTTCGATGCTAGGTCGGGGCAAAAATCGGCCGTTTAAAATGCATTGTGGCGATTTTTAAGATTTTTTTTGGACCTCTTTCCGAATGCATGGAAACTTGAAATTTGACATGGAGTTAGAATTCATAAATATATTTCATAATCAAATTTTACATATTCGCTGATGGTCCTTGGTTCGATCCCAGAGGGCCATTTGCACTCCACAATGCATTTCTTATGGGGATAACGGAAACACATTTTAGGTACTTCCCGGTATGATATCGACTTCAAACTTTGTATGAAATTAGATCAAATCCTAGCAAGTCATTATGTGCATTTACAGCTTCCAATACCTCCAGGGTTCGACACCAGGCGTCTCTACAATCAGTCACTGATCCGATTTTTGAGAATTATTTTGAACCTCTTTCCAATAATATTAAAACTTGAAATTCGGCATGTATATAGAACTCATAGATACATTTCGAAAACATATTATATGTTTCCTAGATCGTCCTTGGTTCGAATCCAGAGAGCTATTAACATTCGTGAAAAGTAGGTCTTCGTTTGAGGCAGTTGCAGCCAATATTTCTGCTTGAATTTTCACACGTATTTAGAGAAGATGATCTTCTGATGTGCTGCATAGTAATTTCACCAAAAAGACCCGGGTTCGATGCCAGACGATTGAATTGAAGCGAATTTTGAGAATATTTTCAATCCTTTTTTTCCTTTCCGGGACCGTCCCGATATAATGCCGTTATGAAATTAGTGTTGTCGATCTGCTTGCAGTATGCAAGCTACATTTTACTCGTATATATATATGGATACATGAATGAATCCGGAGAAGCATCTATATATCTATTAAATATAGATGCTTCTCCGGATTCATTCAAGGATATAGATAGATAGATAGATAGATAGATAGATAGATAGGATACTAATTCACAGCCTAAACTAGAAGCGTCATCGACTTGAAATTTTTACGACGTATTGGCCATTACGTGTAACCACCAGAAAAAATGAGATTTTGAACCTCAGTGTCATGGGTTCGATTCCAGAAGGCCCCAAAGTCGCGATTTTCTCCATAAGGATACATGGCGGGGATTTTCGAAAATTTATTTGAGGCACTTCCCGGAAAAGGAGAGAGTTGAAACACAAGGGATCGTTAGATGCCGTGCATATCAAAAGGAAACCATAAAGACATCTACAAATATTATCCTTGGTTCGATGCTAGGTCGGGGCAAATATCGGCCGTTTAAAATGCATTGCGGCGATTTTTAAGATTTTTTTTGAACCCTTTTCCGATGGCATAGAAACTTGAAATTCGGCATGGCGTTAGATATCATAATTATATTTCATAATCAAATTTTATAAATTCCCTTATGGTCCTTGGTTTGATCCCAGAGGGCCATTTGCACGTCTCAATGCATTTCTTACGGAGATAACGGAAACAAAATTAAGGTACTTCCCGGCATGCTATCGACTTCAAACTTTGCATGATAGAATAGCCAGTCCTTACTAATCAAACTTTGCAATCACAGCTTACAATATTTCCTAGGTTCGACACAAGATGTCTCTGCAATCAGAAGTTGATCCGATTTTTAGGAATTATTTTGAAACCGTTCCCAATAATATAGAAACTTAAAATTTGGCATGTAGATAGAGATCATAAATAACTTTCAGAAACATTTTTTGGATTTCCAAGATCGTTCTTGGTTCGAATCCAGAGGGCCATTTACATTCGTGAAAATTAGAACGTCGTTTTAGGCAGTTGTAGCCAATATTTCTGCTTGAATTTTCACACATAGTTAGAGATGGTAATCTTCTATTGTGCTGCATAGTGAGTTCACAGTAAAGACCCGGGTTCGATGCCAGACGATGAAATGTCAGTGAATTTTAAGAAAACATTCAATTCTTTTTTTTTCTTTTGAGGACGGTCCGGATATGGTGCCGATATGAAATTAGTATTGCCGATCTGCTTGCAGTATGCAAGCTACATTTTACTCGTAATAGATATATACGAGTAAAATGTAGCTTGCATACTGCAAGCAGATCGTCAACACTAATTTCATATCGGCATCATATCGGGACGGTCCTCATATGAAAAATAAAGGATTTAATTTTTTCTTAAAATTCGCTGAAATTTCATCGTATGGCATCGAACCCGGGTCTTACTGGTAAAACTACTATGAAACACAGTAGAAGATCACCATCTCTAACTATGTGTGAAAATTCAAACAGAAATATTGGCTACAACTGCCTCAAAAGACACTCTAATGTTCACGAATGTAAATGCCTCTCGGGACTCGAACCAAGGACGATCTTGGAAATCTAAAATATGTTTCTGAAAGTTATTAATCATATCAATCTATATGCCAAATTTCAAGTTTCTATATTTTTGGGAAAGGTTTCAAAATAATTCCTAAAAATCGGATCAAGTTCTGATTACAGAGACACCTGGTGTCGAACCCAGGACACATTGATAGAGGTGAATGCATAGTTTGATTTGCTAAGTCTTGCTCTTCTTTCATGCAAAGTTTGAAGTCGATAGCATGCCGGGAAGTACCTAAAATTTGTTTCCGTTATCTCCGTAAGAAATGCACTGAGGGTTTTAAATGTCCCTCTGGGATCGAACCTAGGACCATCAGCGAATATATAAAATTGGATTATGGTATAATTTTATGGTATCTAACCTCATACCAAATTTCAAGTTTCTATGCCATCGGGAAGGTGTCCAAAAAAAATCTTAAAAATCGCCACAATGCATTTTAAACGGCCGATTTTTGCCCCGACCTAGCATCGAACACAGGATATTTATAGTAAAACTCATTTATGTTTTCGATAGATCATGAACATATATATCGGATCCTTGAGTTTAAAGTCTCTACCTATCCGGCAAGTATTTTTTAAAAATTCCCGAAAATCAAAGCAATGCATTTAAACGGGAAATATAGGAACTTTGGGGCCCTCTAGAATCGAACCCATGACATTGAGGTTCAAAATCGCAATTTTTCTGGCGGCTACACGTTATGGCCAATATGTCGTAAAAATTTCAAGACAATGACGCTTGTGGTTTGGCCTGTGAGTTTGTATCCTCTCTCTATATATATATATATCTATTATATATAGACGCTTCTCCGGATATCTATTAAATACGAGTAAAATGTTGCTTGCATACTGCAAGCAGATCAGCAATACTAATTTCATATCGGCATCATATTGGGACGGTCCTCAAAAGAAAAAATCTGATGTGGCCAGCACATGACTTTCTCCATACATAATATTTAAATATTTATCTACGATAGTATTTTCGAACTCTATATTAAATCTAAACTTGGAAGAAAAGAGATTAATTTATATCATATTATCTTTTACGTCACAAAAATTATATATAATGTTTTCCGAGACATGCTCAATGAAAAACGACGAAATTGGCATTTCGCCCATAGAGCACAGAGCGCCCATATAGTAAATAATCAGCAACTTCCGGTTAATCAGTACTTCATGAATAACTCCTAAACAATCAGTGATACAAAAATATGTTTCATACAAAAGTTATAGTAAATTATATTTTCTAAAACATTTATAAATAATAGTATATACCTAAATATCATATTTATGGAGAAATTTTGAAAACCGGAAATGAGCTTTGAAGAATGAAGCTCAACTTCCGTTTAACCGATTTACTCCAAAAACTAATCAACTCTAACGACTGTAATAAAAGTACTATATACGAAATTTGGTGTTGATCCAACAAATAATTTTCATGTTAGAGCGCCCACAAAGTACATAATCATCTTCTTCCGGTTTATCAGTATTTCACGAATAACTCCTAATCAACCGGTGATACAAAAATATGTTAAATACAAAAGTTATAGTAAATTACATTACCTAAAACTTTTATAAGTAATACAATATACGTATATATCATATTTATGGAGATATTTTGAAAACCGGAAATGAGCTTTAATGAATAAAGCTCGACTTCCGGTTGACCGATGAACTCCAAAAACTAATCAACTCTGACAGCACACACTACAGTGATATATATGAAGTTTGGTATTGATACGACATATAGTTTTTACGTTAGAGCGCCCACTATCACTCACACACATACACAAACACACACACACACACACACACACACATACACACAGACATCATTCCGAAAATGGTCAAAACGTGTTCTAGGGACCCCAAAACATGTATTTCCGTTGAAATCTCGAAGTCGAATTTTTTCATGAAAACAATACTTTCTCTATACTTCGTATATGGAGAAAGTAAAAAAAAAGGATTGAAATTTTTCTTAAAATTTGCTAAAATTTCATCGTCTGGCATCGAACCCGGGTCTTTACTGTAAACTCACTATGCAGCACAATAGAAGATCATCATTTCTAACTATGTGTGAAAATTCAAGCAGAAATATTGGCTACAACTGCCTCAAAAGACGTTCTAATTTTCACGAATGTAAATGGCTCTCTGAATTCGAACCAAGGACGATCTTGGAAATCTAAAAAATGTTTCTGAAAGTTATTTATGATCTCTATCTATATGCTGAATTTCAAATTTCTATAATGTTGGGAAAGGTTTCAAAATAATTCATAAAAATCGGATCAACTTTAGATTGCAGAGACACCTGGTGTCGAACCCAGGACATATTGTAAGTTGTGAATGCACAGTTTGATTTGTAAAAACTTGCTCTCGTTTCATGCAAAGTTTGAAGTCTTTAGCATGTCGGGAAGTACCTAAATTTTGTTTCCGTTATCTCCGTAAGAAATGCATTGAGGAGTGCAAATCTCCGTCTGGGATCGAACCAAGGACCATCAGCGAACATTTAAAATTTTATTATGAAATATATTCATGATATCTATCCACGTGCAGAGTTTCAAGTATCCATGTTATCGGGAAAGGATCCAAAAAAAATCATAAAAATCGCCGCAGTGCATTTTAAACGGCCGATTTTTGCACCGACCTAGCATCGAACCATGGACAATATTCGAAGATGTTTTTTTGATTTTCGTTGGATATGCACGGTTTCTAGAAGTCCCTTGAATTTCAACTCTCTATCTTTCCGGGAAGTGCCTCAAAAAAATTTTCGAAAATCCCCGCCATGTATTCTTATGGGGAAAATCGCGACTTTGGGGCCTTCTGGAATCGAACCCATGACACCGAGGTTCAAAGTCGGCTTTTTCCTGGAGGTTACACGTCATGGCCATAAAGCCGTAAAAATTTCAAGTCAATGACGCTTTTGGTTTAGCCTGTGAATTTGTATCCTATCTGGGTATCTGGGTATCTGGGTATCTGGGTATATATATGAATGAATCCGGAGAAGCATCTATATATAATAGATAGATGCTTCTCCGGATTCATTCAAGGATATAGATAGATAGATAGATAGATAGATAGATAGGATACTAATTCACAGCCTAAACTAGAAGCGTCATCGACTTGAAATTTTTACGACGTATTGGCCATAACGTATAACCACCAGAAAAATTGCGATTTGGAACCTCAATGTTATGGGTTCGATTCCAGAGGGCCCCAAAGTCGCGATTTTCCCCATAAGAATACATGGCGGGGATTTTCGAAAATTTTTTTGAGGCACTTCCCGGAAAAGGAGAGAGTTGAAATTCGAGGGATCGCTAGAAGCCATGCATATCCAACGAAAATCAAAAAGACATCGCCGAATATGGTCCATGGTTCGATACTAGGTCGGGGCAAAAATCGGCCGTTTAAAATGCATTGTGGCGAATTTGAAGATTTTTTTTGGATCCTTTCCCGATAACATGAATACTTGAAACTCGGCACTTGGATATATATGTTGATTATATTTCATAATTAAATTTTTACATGTTCGCTGATGGTCCTTGGTTCGATCCCAGAGGGCCATTTGCACTTCTCAATGCATTTCTTACGGAGATAACGGAAACAAAATTTAGGTACTTCCCGGGATGTTATCGACTTCAAACTTTGCTTGATAGAAGAGCAAGTTTTTACAAATCAAACTGTGCATTCACATTTATCAATGTGTCCTGGGTTCGACACCAGGTGTCTCTGCAATCAGAAGTTGATCCGATTTTTAGGAATTATTTTGAAAACTTTCCCAATAATATAGAAACTTGAAATTCAGCATCTAGATAGAGATCATTAATAACTTTCAGAAACATGTTTTAGATTTTCAAGATCGTCCTTGGTTCGAATCCAGAGAGCCATTTACATTCGTGAAAATTAGAACGGCTTTTGAGGCAGTTTTAGCCAATATTTCTGCTTGAATTTTCTCACATAGTTAGAGATGGTGATCTTCAATTGTGCTGCATAGTAAGTTCACAGTAAAGACCCGGGTTCGATGCCAGACGGTGAAATGTCAGAGAATTTTAAGAATAATTTCAATCCTTTTTTTTTTTCTTTTCAGGACCGTCCCAATATGATGCCGATATGGAATTAGTATTGCCTTTCTGCTTGCAGTATGCAAGCTACATTTTACTCGTACTTATATATATACGAGTAAAATGTAGCTTGCATACTGCAAGCAGATCAACAACCTTACTTTCATATCGGCATTATATGTGAACGGTCCGCAAAAGAAATAAAAGGATTGAAATTTTTCTTAGAATTCGCTACAATTTAATCGTCTGGCATCGAACCCGGTCTTCCTGGTGAACTTACTATGCAGCTCAAAAGAAGATCACCATCTATAACTATGTGTGAAAATTCAAGCAGAAATATTGACTGCAACTGCCTCAAACGAAGTCCTACTTTTCCCTTATATTCCTTATGACAGAAATTTAAATGTGCTCTGGCATCGAACCCAGGAACAGCATTTCGTATCTAAATGTTTTTATTAAGCTAAGTCTTAATATACATCTTCGAGCAAAGCAAGAACTTCCTATCATTTCGATAAAAACATCAAAATAAATAATGAAAACTAACTCAAGGCATTTTAAATGGGGGATATATTTACCATCTGGCTTCGAACCCGGGTCATTCTGGTAATACTTTCTATGCAGCACTAAAAAAGATCACATCCTTTAACCATGTGTAAAAATTTAAGCAGAAATATTAGGTGCAACTGTCTCAAATGACGTCCTACTTTTCCCTTATATTCCTTATGAGAGAAAATTTAATGTGCTCTGGCATCGAACCCAGGAACAGTACGGTCTTATGAAAATTTTTTTCAAAAACCTATGCTTAGTATACATCTTCCATATAAGCGAGAACTTCCTATCATTTCGATAAGTGCATGAATAAAAATAATGAAAATCTACCTCAATGTATTTCAAATGGCCGATTTTTGCATCGTCCTAGCATCGAACCCAGGGTATCTTCTGTGAAAGTCATTTATGTTTTCGATAGATCATGACCATATATATAGACTCCTTGAGTTTCGATTCTCTACCTATCCGGAAAGTATTTTTTTTTAAATCCCGAAAATCAAAGCAATGCATTTAAACGGGAAAAATCGGGACTTTGGGGCCCTCTGGAATCGAACCTATGATACTGAGGTTCAAAAATGCATTTTTTCTGGTGGTTACACGTTATGGCCAATACGCCGTAAAAATTTCAAGTCAATCACGCTTGTGGTTTAGGCTGTGAATTAGTATCCTATTTATCTATCTATCTATATAGGTATACGAGTAAAATGTAGCTTGCATACTGCAAGCAGATCGACAACACTAATTTCATCTCGGCATCATATCGGGACGGTCCTCAAAAGACAAAAAAGGGGATTGAAAATATTCTTTAAATTCGCTGCAAGTTATTCGTCCGGCATCGAACCCGGGTCTTTTTGGTGATACACACTATGCAGCACAATAGAATTTCTCCATCTCTAATTATGTGTGAAAATTAAAGCAAAATATTGGGCGCAGCTGCCTCAAAAGACGCTTTAATGTTCACGAATGTAAATGGCTCTCGGGACTCGAACCAAGGACGATCGAGGAAATTTAAAAAATGTTTCTGAAAGTTATTAATGATCTCAATCCATAAGCCAAATTTCAAGTTTCTATATTATTGGGAAAGGTTTCAAAATAATTCCTAAAAATCGGATCAACTTCTGATTGCAGAGACACCTGGTGTCGAACCCAGGACACAGTGATAGCTATGAATGCATAGTTTGATTTGTTAAGACTGGTTCTTCTATCACGCTAAGTTTTAAGTCGATAGCATGCCGGGAAGAACCTAAAATTTGTTTCCGTTATCTCCATAAGAAATGCATTGAGAAATGTAAATGGCGCCCTGGGATCGAACCAAGGACCATCAGCGAATATGTAAAATTTGATTATGAAATATATTTATAATCTCCAACTCCATGCCGAATTTCAAGTTTCCATGACATCGGGAAGGGGTCCAAAAAAAATCTTAAAAATCGCCACAATACATTCTAAACGGCCGATTTTTGCCTCAACCTAGCATCGAACCCAGGATATTTTCCGTAAAACTCATTTATGTTTTCGATAGATGATGACCATATATAAAGGTTCCTAGAGTTCCGATTCTCTACCTATCCGGGAAGTATTTTTTAAAAATTCCCGAAAATCTAGGCAATGCATTTAAACAGGAAAAATCGGGACTTTGGGGCCCTCTGGAATCGAACCCATGCCACTGAGGTTCAAAATCGCAATTTTTCTGGTGGTTACACGTTATGGCCAATACGCCGTAAAAATTTCAGCTCAATCACTCTTGTGGTTTAGGCTGTGAGTTTGTATCCTCTCTATATATATATATATATATATATATATGGATACATGAATGAATCCGGAGAAGCATCTATATATAATAGATACATGAATGAATCCGGAGAAGCATCTATATATAATAGATACGAGTAAAATGTTGCTTGCATACTGCAAGCAGATCGACAACACTAAATTCATATTTGCATTATATCGTGATGGTCCTCAAAAGAAAAGAAAGGCGTGAAAATATTCTTAGAATTCACATCAATTAAACCTTCTGGCATCGATCCTAGGCCTTCCTGGTGAACTTACTATGCAGAACAAAAGAAGATCACCATCTATAACTATGTATGAAAATTCAAGTAAAAATATTGGTTTCAACTGCCTCAAACGACGTCCTACTTTTCCCATATATTCCTTATGAGAGAAATTTTTATACACTCTGGCATCGAACCCAGGAACAGCATGGACTTATCTAATTTTTTTCTTAAACCGAGTCTTAATGCATATCTACTATCTTTGCAAGAACTCCCTGGTATTTCGGTAAGTGCATGTAAGAAATAATGAAATCCTATCCCAATGTGTTTTATATGGCAGATATATTTACCACCTGGCATCGAACCCTGGTCTTTCTGGTAATACTTCATATGCAGCACAGCAGAGTATCACCATCTCTAACTATGTATGAAAATTCAGGCAGAAATATTTGCTGCAACTGCTTCAAACTACGTCCTACTTTTCCCATATATTCCTTATGAGAGAAAATTTAATGTGCTCTGGCATCGAACCCAGGAACAGTACGGTCTTATGAAAATTTTTTTCAGAAACCCATGATTAATATACATCTTCCATAAAAGCTAGAATTTCCTATCATTTCGATAAGTGTATGAAAAAAAATAATGAAAAACTACCTCAATGTATTTTAAACGGCCGATTTTTGCAACGTCCTAGCATCGAACCCAGGATATTATCCGTATAAGTCATAAATGATTTCGATAGACCATGATCATATATATAGGCTCCTTGAGTTTTGATTCTCTACCTATCCGGAAAGTATTTTTTAAAAATTCCCGAAAATCAAAGCAATGCATTTAAACGGGAAAAATCGGGACTTTGGGGCCCTCTGGAATCGGACCCCTGACACTGAGGTTCAAAATCACAATTTTTCTGGAGGTTATACGTTATGGCCAATATGTCGTTAAAATTTCAACTCAATAACTCTTGTGGTTTAGGCTGTGAGTTTGTATCCTCTCTATATCTATTATATATAGATGCTTCTCCGGATTCATTCATGTATCCATATATATATTCATATATATATACGAGTAAAATGTTGCTTGCATACTGCAAGCAGATCGACAACACTAATTTCATATCGGCATTATATCGGGACGGTCCTGATAAGAAAAAAAAAGGATTTAATTTTTTCTTAAAATTCGCTGAAATTTCATCGTCTGGCATCGAACCCGGGTCTTACTGGTAAACCTACTATGAAACACAATAGAAGATCACCATCTGTAACTATGTGTGAAAATTCAAGCAGAAATAATGGCTACAACTGCCTCAAAAGACGTTCTAATTTTCACGAATGTAAATGGCTCTCGGGACTCGAACCAAGGACGATCTTGGAAACTTAAAAAATTTTTCTGAAAGTTATTATTGATCTCAATCTATATGCCGAATTTCAAGTTTCTACATTATTGGGAAAGGTTTCAAAATAATTCCTAAAAATCGGATCAACTTCTGATTGCAGAGACACCTGGTGTCGAACCCAGGACACATTGATAGCTATGAATGCAAAGTTAGATTTGTTAAGACTGGATCTTATATCATGCAAAGTTTAAAGTCGATAGCATGCCGGGAAGTACCTTAAACTTGTTTCCGTTATCTCCATAAGAAATGCATTGAGGAATGTAAATGGCCCTCTCGGATCGAACCAAGGAACATCAGGGAAAGCATAAAAATCGATTATGAAATATATTTATGATATCTAACCTCATACCGAATTTCAAGTTTCCATGCAATCGGGAAAGGGTCCAAAAAAAATCTTAAAAATCGCCACAATGCTTTTTAAACGGCAGATATTTGCATCGACCTAGCATCGAACCCAGGTTATTTTCCGTAAAACTCATTTATGTTTTCGATAGATCATGACCATATATAAAGGCTCCTTGAGTTTTGATTCTCTACCTATCCGGGAAGTATTTTTTTTTAATTCCCGAAAATCACGGTAATGCATTTAAACGGGAAAAATCGGGAATTTGGGGCCCCCTGGTATCGAACCCATGACACTGAGGATCCTAATTGCAATTTTTCTGGTGGTTACACGTAATGGCCAATACTCCGTAAAAATTTCAGCTCAATCACTCTTGTGGTTTAGGCTGTGAGTTTGTATCCTCTCTATATATCTATTATATATAGATGCTTCTCCGGATTCATTCATGTATCCATATATATATACGAGTAAAATGTAGCTTGCATACTGCAAGCATATCGGCAATACTAATTTCATATCGGCATCATATCGGGAATGTCCTCAAAAGAAAAAAAAAGGATTGAAATTTTTCTTAAAATTCGCTGAAATTTCATCGTCTGGCATCGAACCCGGATCTTACTGGTGAACTTACTATGTAGCACAATAGAAGATCACCATCTCTAACTATGTGTGAAAATTAAAGCAGAAATATTGGCTACAACTGCCTCAAAAGACGCACTAATGTTCACGAATGTAAATGGCTCTCGGGACTCGAACCAAGGACGATCTTGGAAATTTAAAAAATTTTTCTGAAATTTATTAATGATCTCAATCCATATGCCAAATTTCAAGTTTCTATATTATTGGGAAAGGTCTCAAAATAATTCCTAGAAATCGGATCAACTTCTGATTGCAGAGACACCTGGTGTCGAACCCAGGACACATTGATAGCTATGAATGCATAGTTTGATTTGTTAAGACTGGTTCTTCTATCACGCTAAGTTTTAAGTCGATAGCATGCCGGGAAGTACCTAAAATTTGTTTCCGTTATCTCCATAAGAAATGCATTGAGAAATGTAAATGGCGCCCTGGGATCGAACCAAGGACCATCAGCGAACATGTAAAATTTGATTATGAAATATATTTATAATCTCCAACTCCATGCCGAATTTCAAGTTTCCATGCCATCGGGAAATGGTCCAAAAAAAATCTTAAAAATCGCCACAATACATTTTAAACGGCCGATTTTTGCCTCGACCTAGCATCGAACCCAGGAAGTTTTCCGTAAAACTCATTTTTGTTTTCGATAGATCATGACCATATATAAAGGGTCCCAGATTTTCGATTCTCTACCTATCACGGAAGTATTTTTTTAAAATTCCCGAATATCAAATCAATGCATTTAAACGGGAAAAATCGAGACTTTGGGGCCCTCTGGAATCGAACCCATGAATCTGAGGTGAAAATCGCAATTTTTCTGGCGGTTACATTCTATGGCCAATATGTCGTAAAAATTTCAAGTCAATGACGCTTGTGGTTTGGCCTGTGAGTTTGTATCCTCTCTCTATATATATATATATGAATATATATATGGATACATGAATGAATCCGGAGAAGCATCTATATATAATAGATATATATATAGAGAGGATACAAACTCACAGCCTAAACCACAAGAGTGATTGAGTTGAAATTTTTACGACATATTGGCCATAACGTGTAACCTCCAGAAAAATTGCGATTTTGAACCTCAGTGCCATGGGTTCGATTCCAGAGGGCCCCAAAGTCCCGATTTTTCCCGTTTAAATGCATTGCTTTGATTTTCGGGAATTAAAAATAAATACTTCCCGGATAGATAGAGATTCAAAACTCAAGGAGCCTATATATATGAACATTATCTATCGAAAACATAAATGAGTTTTACGGAAAATATCCTGGGTTCGATGCTAGGTCGGGGTAAAAATCGGCCGTTTAAAATGTATTGTGGTGTTTTTTAAGATTTTTTTTGGACCATTTCCCGATGGCATGGAAACTTGAAATTTGGCATGAGGTTGGAGATCATAAATTTATTTCGTAATCAAATTTTTTGTATTCGCTGTTAGTCCTTGGTTCGATCCCAGAGGGCCATTTACATTCCTCAATGCATTTCTTATGGAGATAACGGAGACAAATTTTAGGTACTTCCCGGCATGATATCGATTTCAAACTTTGCACAAAATAAGATCAAGTCCTAGCAAGTCATTTTTTGCATTTACAGCTTCCAATACGTCCAGGGTTCGACACCAGGCGTCTCTACAATCAGTAAGTTATCCGATAGATAGGATACTAATTCACAGCCTAAACCACAAGCGTCATTGACTTGAAATTTTTACGACGTATTGGCCATAACGTGTAACCGCCAGAAAAATTGCGATTTTGAACCTCAGTGTCATGGGTTCGATTCCAGAGGGCCCCAAAGTCCCGATTTTTCCCGTTTAAATGCATTGCTTTGATTTTCGGGAATTTTTAAAAAATACTTCCGGGACAGGTAGAGAATCGAAAATTTAGGAGCCTTTATATATGGTCATGATCTATCGAAAACACAAATGCGTTTTACGGAAAATATCCTGGGTTCGATGCTAGGTCGAGGCAAAAATCGGCCGTTTAAAATGTATTGTGGCGATTTTAAGATTTTTTTGGACCCCTTCCCGATGGCGTGGAAAGTTGAAATTCGGCATGGAGTTGGAGATTATAAATATATTTCATTATCAAATTTTGCATATTCGCTGATGGTCCTTGGTTCGATCCCAGGGCGCCACTTACATTTCTCTATGCATTTCTTATGGAGATAACGGAAACAAATTTTAGGTACTTCCCGGCATACTATCGACTTCAAACTTTGCATGATACAAAAGCAAGTCCATACAAATCAAACAATGCATTCACAGCTATCAATGTGTCCTGGGATCGACACCAGGTGTCTCTGCAATCAGAAGTAGATCCGATTTTTAGGTATTATTTTGAAACCTTTGCCAATAATATAGAAATTTCAAATTCGGCATATAGATAGAGATCATAAATAACTTCCAGAAACATTTTTTAGATTTCCAAGATCGTCCTTGGTTCGAATCCAGAGAGCCATTTAAATTCGTGAAAATTAGAACGTCTTTTGGGGCAGTTGTAGCCCATATTTCTGCTTAAATTTTCACACATAGTTAGAGATGGTGATCTTCTATAGTGTTTCATAGTAGGTTTTCCAGTAAGACCCGGGTTCGATGCGAGACGATGAAATTTCAGCGAATTTTAAGAAAAATTTCAATCCTTTTTTTTTTCTTCTGAGGATATTCCCGATATGATGCCGATATGAAATTAGTATTGCCGATCTGCTTGCAGTATGCAAGCTACATTTTACTCGTATATATATATGGATACATGAATGAATCCGGAGAAGCATCTATATATAATAGATATATATATATAGAGAGAGAGGATACAAAGTCACAGGCTAAACCACTAGCGCCAATGGCTTGAAATTTTTACGACATATTGGCCATAACGTATAACCTCCAGAAAAATTGCGATTTTGAACCTCAGTGTAATGGGTTCGATTCCAAAGGGGCCCAAAGTCGCGATTTTCCCCATAAGATTACACGGCGGGGATTTTCGAAAATTTTTTTGAGGCACTTCCCGGAAAAGCAGAGAGTTGAAACTCAAGGGACCGCTAAATGCCGTGCATAGCCAACCAAAATCGGAAAGACATCTTCGAATATTGTCCTTGGTTCGATGCTAGGCCGGGGCAAAAATCGGCCGTTTAAAATGCATTGCGGCGATTTTTAAGATTTTTTTTGGATCCTTTCCCAATAACATGGATTATTATTATGGATTAAGTGTATACAAATCAAACTGTGCATTCCCAGCTGTCAATGTGTCTTGGGTTCGACACCAGGCGTCTCTAATATCAGTAACTGATCCGATTTTCAATAATTATTTTGAGCCCTTTCCCAACAATATAGAAACTTGAAATTCGGCATGTAGATAGAGATCATAAATAACTTTCAGAAACATGTTTTAGATTTCCAAGATCGTCCTTGGTTGAATCCAGAGAGCCATTTAAACTCGTAAAAATTAGAACGTCTTTTGAGGCAGTTGTAGCCCATATTTCTGCTTGAATTTTCACACATAGTTAGTGATGGCGATGTTCTATTGTGCTGCATAGTAAGTTCAACAGTAAAGACCCGGGTTCGATGCCAGACGATGGAATTTCAGTGAATTTTAAGAAAAATTTCAATCCATTTTTTCTTTTTAAGACCGTCCCGAAAGGTTGCCGACTTTAAATTGGTGTTGTCGATCTGCTTGCAGTATGCAAGCAACATTTTACTCGTATATATATAGGTATATCCGGAGAAGCGTCTATATATCTATTATATATAGATGCTTCTCCGGATTCATTCATGTATCCATATATATATTCATATATATATACGAGTAAAATGTTGCTTGCATACTGCAAGCAGATCGACAACACTAATTTCATAACGGCATTATATCGGGACGGTCCCGGAAAGGAAAAAAAGGATTGAAAATATTCTTAAAATTCGCTTCAATTTAATCGTCTGGCATCGAACCCGGGTCTTTTTTGTGAAATTTGCAGTTTGCTATCCAGCACATCAGAAGATCATCTTCTCTAAATACGTGTGAAAATTCAAGCAGAAATATTGGCTGCAACTGCCTCAAACGAAGACCTACTTTTCACAAATTTAATAGCTCTCTGGATTCGAACCAAGGACGATCTAGGAAAAATAAAATATATTTTGGAAATGTATCTATAAGTTCTATATATATGCCGAATTTCAAGTTTTAATATTATTGGGAAGGGGTTCAAAATAATTCTTAAAAATCGGTTCAGTGACTGATTTTAGAGACGCCTGGTGTCGAAACCTGGAAGTATTGGAAGCTGTAAATGCACAAAATGACTTGCTAGGACTTGATCTAATTTCATACTAAGTTTGAAGTCGATATCGTACCGGGAAGTACCTAAAATGTGTTTCCGTTATCCCCGTAAGAAATGCACTGTGGAGTTCAAATGGCCCTCTGGGATCGAACCAAGGACCATCAGCGAATATGTAAAATTTGATTATGAAATATATTTATGATTTCTAACCCCATGCCAAATTTCAAGTTTCCATGCATTCGGAAAGAGGTCCAAAAAAAATCTTAAAAATCTCCACAATGCATTTTAAACGGCCGATTTTTGCCCCGACCTAGCATCGAACCCAGGATATTCTCCGTAAAACTCATTTATGTTTTCGATAGATCATAACCATATATATAGGCTCCTTGAGTTTTGATTTTCTACCTATCCGGGAAGTATTTTTTAAAAATTCCCGAAAATCAAAGCAATGCATTTAAACGGGAAAAATCGGGACTTTGGGGCCCTCTGGAATCGAACCCATGACACTGAGGTTCAAAATCGCAATTTTTCTGGAGGTTATACGTTATGGCCAATATGTCGTAAAAATTTCAAGCCATTGACGCTAGTGGTTTAGCCTGTGACTTTGTATCCTCTCTATCTATTATATATAGATGCTTCTCCGGATTCATTACTATATATAAAGCTGCAAATCCGACTCATTCATACAAAATCCTGGGCATTTCAAACCGAGCTAGAAGGCTGAAATTTTCAAGAGTGATTCATAACTGTCAGTCGAGTTGGGAAAAAATCGAAAATTCCCAGATTTTGACCTAGGTTTGATCCCAGAGACGATTATATTTTTCAATGTATTTAAACGGGGAATACGAAAAATGGCCATGCAGAGCAAATTTCTTTCGTTAATTAAAATATGAAAAATTAATCGTAAAGCAGTAGGACTTGGTCTGTATTACGTCTAAAATATTAAAGTTTACTTTTCTTGCAACCGATTTTAACATTCCTGCACAAAATTTGCAACATTTTTGTTTGAACGCCAATTTTTTACGTTTTTTTCTCCTCATTTTGAAAATTAAACCTATGGCAACAACCATTGTTTGAATCGAAAACAAGTTTGTTTACGATCCTATTTTCATACGCCATGATAAAGGTTTGATGCATTTTGAATTATTTTAAATGTTTCTTTCGATATATGTTATTAATGAATGCTGAAAAATGTACATTTCTTTAAAATAGACAGTGGATATCTGCACGGCCAATGAATCAATCGTGAATGCATGCTGTGATAACATAAGTTTATGTAGAGAATACGAGACCATTAACAACGAAGATAATCGTAAAAGTCATGTAAGTAGCGAGATTATTCTAGAAGTACATAGATACGAATATAAATTAATAAATAGGGATATTAATGTAAATTAAAAGGTTTAACAACAGTCTTTAGAAATAACATAAATGCAAGCAATACAAATCATTAGTTTAACGAGCACTATGGTTTAGCAATATATTTTATTTCATAGCTCTCTTAACCAAATATATTTATCGTATACTGAACTCAGACTAAAAAGTTCCATGTGTTTCACTTTCGTACTATATACATTGTGATATATTGTCACCGAAAAGTTCATACCGGAAACCAAACCCATTGCTGCCGCCTTTCTTGAAGGACCATGTTGTCATTGAATATCAAGAAATTGTAACTGTCATCTAATTGAACAAAAAATATCTACTCAGGAAATACATGGTATCATTGAACGATATAAGGATATCGTTGTTCTTCGTATATGGTGGCTTGCTTTTCATATGTGAGTTCTGTGCATATTATCATATGCCTATTATTTTTCTTCTTTTCTATTTTAATTACATATAATTATTCTGTTTTCCTCTCCAAAGAGAATTTAAAGTTAAGTTCTTTTTCTACGTTTTTTTAATAATACGTAGTACACAATTAGTACGTAGTATATTACGTAATTCAACTTTCATCAAAATAAGAAAACAAAAATCTACACATAAAGTACACTGATTTCCTTGAACGACATTCTGATTACGTCCTTCTTCGTGTTCGCTGGATAATTCTTCGTAAGTAAAAACAATTTTTGCATGCATCATTGTATGAATATTATTTTCCCATCTTCTCCAAACGCGCTCTAGAATAAAGTTATTTTTCTACGCTCTTTAAAACTGTTTACATAATTACGTTGCCAATTGTCTATTTGTTTGTTTAATTAGAAACGGAGATCATTGTCGTGGTAGACGCCATTTAATGAATATAGAATTATTTTGCAGTATGTACTGCAATGAACCGAATACTACACAGGTAATCGTCTATTTATTTTCCGCATTTTTATCTTATGCAGATTTTTATTCTAACTCAATATTCTTAAGATTATTTCTTTAATTTACTTTTTCGAATGCACATTAAAACGTCGTCGTCGCAGCTGCTACATTCATCGCGGTGGAATCCTAAAAGAGATACCACGGAATCAGCCGTTCGCCGCGGAAACCTTCGACCTTATATATTCATTGGGGTCTGAAATCCAAAGCTAAGAAAGGTAGGAATTGATTTGAGAAGCGACGTGTTTTCACATTGCCAGCTGTATGTCGCGCTAGGAAGAGTACGTTCCTCAGAAAATATCAGGGTGTTAGTTTCACTGGAAAGGATATTTGATAATATTCCGCACGCCGTCAATATTGTCCTCATCATCATATGGTGATCTGCCAGGAAGCAGTCGCCGCGGCCATAGGATTCAATTGGAGTATGTCTTGCACTAAACCGAGTACATACCACAGGTAACCAATCGTCTATCGATTTTTCGCATTTTTATTTTATGCAGATTTTTATTCTAACTTTACTTTGGCGTATTCCCTTAATTTAAATTTACGAATGTGTATTCATGAAGAACTCAACTCCAAAACTCCCGTATCAAATGAACGTGAAGCACTTATTCTATTATTATATTATTTAATGAATGTCGATCTTAGATTTAAAGCTATATATGCTAAAGAGAATGGCATAATTAAAAAGAAACGTAAATATAACATTAAGACCGATAACACAGGGTAGTATCCCTTGAAAAGTTTCTTTGCTTGCATTATGCAAGCACCCATTTACTAGTTCATATATATAGCTATATAGCTATATAGGTATATAGATAGGATACAAATTCACAGGCTAAACCACAAGCGTGATTGACTTGAAATTTTTATGACATATTGGCCATAACGTGAAACCCCCAGGAAAAAAGCGACTTTGATCCTCAGTGTCATAGGTTCGATTCCAGAGGGCCCCAAAGTCCCGATTTTTCCCGTTTGAATGCATTGCCATGATTTTCGGGAATTAAAAAAAAATACTTTCCGGATAGGTAGAGAAGTAAAACTCAAGGTGCCTATGTTTATGGTCTTGGACCTTTGAAAACATCAATGACTTTCACAAAAATTATCCTGGGTTCGATGCTAGGACGAAGCAAAGATCTGCCCTTTAAAATACATGGGAGCAGTTTTTCATTATTTTTTTAGATGCACTTATCGAAATGATAGGATGTTCGTGCTTGGCTGGAAGATGTATGGTACGAATAAGTTTTAGAAAAAAATTTTCATAAGACCGTACTATTCCTGGGTTCGAAGCCAGAGCACAATAACGTTTCTCTCATAAGGAATATAAAGGAAAAGTAGGACGTCATTTGAGGCAGTTGTAACCAATATTTCTGCTTGAATTTGCATACGCGGTTAGAGATGGTGTTTTTCTGTTGTGCTGCATAGAAAGTATTGCCTGAAAGACCCGGGTTCGATGCCGGGCGGTAAAAATATCCCCCATATATAATACTATGGGGTATCATTTCATAATGTTTTTATGCATTTATCGATATGTAAGGGAGCTCTTGCTTAGATGGAAGACGTATATTAACACTTTGTTTAAGAAAAAAAATAGATAAGACCATGCTGTTCCTGGGTTCGATGCCAGAGCACATTATAATTTCTCACATAAGGAGTGTATGTGAAAAGTAGGACGTCGTTTGAGGTAGTTGCACCTAATAGTTTTGCTTGAATTTTCACACATAGTTTGATATGGTTATCTTCTGTTTTGCTGCATAGTAATTACACCAGGAAGACCGGGGTTCGCTACCAGGCGATTAAATTGCAGCGAATTCTACGAATATTTTGAATCCTTTTTTTTTTTCTTTTCATGTCCGTCCCGATATGATGCCGATATGAAATTAGTGTTGTCAATCAGCTTGCAGTATGCAAGCTACATTTTTCTCGTATATATATATATATATATATGAATATATGATATATGAATGAATCCGGAGAAGCATCTATATATAATAGATATATATATATATATATAGAGAGGATACAAACTCACAGGCCAAACCACGAGCGTCATTGACTTGAAATTTTTAGGACATATTGGCCATAGAGTGTAACCGCCAGAAAAATTGCGATTTTGCACCTCAGTGTCATATGTTCGATTCCAGAGGGCCCCAAAGTCTCGATTTTTCCCGTTTAAATGCATTGCTTTGATTTTCCGGAATTTTTAAAAAATACTTCCGGGATAGATAGAGAATCGAAAATCTAGGAGCATTTATATATGGTCATGATCTATCGAAAACATAAATGAGTTTTACGGAAAATATCCTGGGTTCGATGCTAGGTCGAGGCAAAAATCGGCCGTTTAAAATGTATTGTGGCGATTTTTAAGATTTTTTTTGGACCCCTTCCCGATGGCATGGAAACTTGAAATTCGGCATGGAGTTGGAAATTATAAATATATTTCATAATCAAATTTTACATATTCGCTGATGGTCCTTGGTTCGATCCCAGGGCGCCATTTACATTTCTCAATGCATTTCTTATGGAGATAACGGAAACATATTTTAGGTACTTCCCGGCATGCTATCGACTTAAAACTTAGTGTGATAGAAGAACCAGTCTTAGCAAATCAAACTATGCATTCATAGCTATCAATGTGTCCTGGGTTCGACACCAGGTGTCTCTGCAATCAGAAGTTGATCCGATTTTTATGAATTATTTTGAAACCTTTCCCAATAATATAGAAACTTGAAATTTGGCATATGGATTGAGATAATTAATAACTTTCAGAAACATTTTTTAAATTTTCAAGATCGTCCTTGGTTCGAGTCCCGAGAGCCATTTACATTCGTGAACAATAGAGCGTCTTTTGAGGCAGTTGTAGCCAATATTTCTGCTTGAATTTTCACACATAGTTAGAGATGGTGATCTTCTATTGTGCTACATAGTAAGTTCACCAGTAAGATCCGGGTTCGATGCCAGACGATGAAATTTCTGCGAATTTTAAGAAAAATTTCAATCCTTTTTTTTCTTTTAGGACGTTCCCGATATGATGCCGATATGAAATTAGTATTGCCGATCTGCTTGCAGTATGCAAGCTACATTTTACTCGTAATAGATAAGTATATCCGGAGAAGCGTCTATATATAATAGATATTCATATATATATACGAGTAAAATGTAGCTTGCATTCTGCAAGCAGATCGACAACAATAATTTCATGTCGGCATCATATCGGGACGGCCCTCAAAAGAAAAAAAAAGGTATTGAAAATATTCTTAAAATTCGCTGCAATTTAATTGTCTGGCATTGAACCCGGGTCTTCCTGGTAAGCTTACTATGTAGCACAACAGAAAATCACCATCTCTTACTATGTATGAAAATTCAAGCAGAAATATTGGCTACAACTGCCTCAAATGACGTTCTACTTTTCAGGAATGTAAATGGCGCTCTGGATTCGAACCAAGGACGATCTTGGAAATTTAAAACATGTTCATGAAAGTTATTCATGATCTCTATCTATTTGCCGAATTTCAAGTTTCTATATTATTGGGATAGGGCTCAAAATAATTATTAAAAATCGGATCAACTACTGATATAAGAGACGCCTGGTGTCGAAACCAGGAAATATATTTAAGCTGTGAATGCACGGTATGATTTTAAAGGACTTGATCTAATTTTGTGCAAAGTTTGAAATCGATATCATGCCGGGAAGTACCTAAAATTTGTCTCCGTTATCTCCATAAGAAATGCATTGAGGAATGTAAATGGCCCTCTGGGATCGAACCAAGGACCATCAGCGAATACAAAAAATTTTATTATGAAATAAATTTATGATCTCCAACCTCAGGCCGAATTTCAAGTATCCATGCCATCGGGAAAGGGTCCAAAAAAAATCATAAAAATCGCCACAATGCTTTTTAAACGGCCGATTTTTGCCTCGACCTAGCATCGAACTTAGGATATTTTCCGTAAAACTCATTTATGATTTCGATAGATCATTACCATATATATAGGCTCCTTGAGTTTTATTTCTCTACCTATCCGGAAAGTATTTTTTTTTATTCCCGAAAATCACGGTAATGCATTTAAACGGGAAAAATCGGGACTTCGGGCCCCTCTGGAATCGAACCTATGACACTGAGGATCAAAGTCGCTTTTTTCCTGGGGGTTTCACGTTATGGCCAATACGTGGTAAAAATTTCGAGTCAATGACGCCAGTAGTTTAGCCTGTGAATTAGTATCCTATCTGGGTATCTGGGTATCTGGGTATATCATGAATGAATCCGGAGAAGCATCTATATATAATAGATACGAGTAAAATGTAGCTTGCATACTGCAAGCAGATCGACAACACTAATTTCATATCGGCATCATATACCGGGACGGACATCAAAAGAAAAAAAAAATTCAAAATATTCGTAGAATTCGCTGCAATTTAATCACCTGGCAGCGAACCCCGGTCTTCCTGGTGTACTTACTATGCAGCAAAATAGAAAATTACTATATCAAACTATGTGTGAAAATTCAAGCAAAACTATTAGGTGCAACTACCTCAAACGACGTCCTACTATTCACATACACTCCTTATTTGAGAAATTATAATGTGCTCTGGCATCGAACCCAGGAACAGCATGGTCTTATCTATTTTTTTTCTTAAACAAAGTGTTAATATACATCTTCCATCTAAGCAAGAGCTCCCTTACATATCGATAAATGCATAAAAAAATTATGAAAAGATACCCCATAGTATTATATATGGGTGATATTTTTACTGCCCGGCATCGAACCCGGGTCTTTCAGGCAATACTTTCTATGCAGCACAAAAGAAAAACACCATCTCTAACCGCGTATGCAAATTCAAGCAGAAATATTGGTTACAACTGCCTCAAATGACGTCCTACTTTTCCTTTATATTCCTTATGAGAGAAACGTTATTGTGCTCTGGCTTCGAACCCAGGAACAGTACGGTCTTATGAAAATTTTTTTCTAAAACTTATTCGTACCATACATCTTCCAGCCAAGCACGAACATCCTATCATTTCGATAAGTGCATCTAAAAAAATAATGAAAAACGGCTCCCATGTATTTTAAAGGGCAGATCTTTGCATCGTCCTAGCATCGAACCCAGGATAACTTTTGTAAAAGTCATTGATGTTTTCGAAAGTCCAAGACCATAAATATAGGCACCTTCAGTTTTACTTCTCTACCTATCCAGAAAGTATTTTTTTTAATTCCCGAAAATCACGGCAATGCATTCAAACGGGAAAAATCGGGACTTTGGGGCCCTCTGGAATCGAACCTATGACACTGAGGATCAAAGTCTCTTTTTTCCTGGGGGTTTCACGTTATGGCCAATATGTCATAAAAATTTCAGATCAATGACGCTTGTAGTTTAGGCTGTGAATTTGTATCCTATCTATCTATATAGGTATACGAGTAAAATGTAGCTTGCATACTGCAAGCAGATCGGCGATACTAATTTCATATCGGCATCATATCGGAACGGTCCTCAAAAGAAAAACAAAAACGATTGAAATTTTTCTTAAAATTAACTGTAATTTAATCGTCTGGCGTTGATCCCGGGTCTTACTGGTGAACTTACTATGCAGCACAATAGAAGATCACCATCTCTAACTATGTGTGAAAATTCAAGCAGAAATATTGGCTACAACTGCCTCAAAAGACGTTCAAATTTTCACGAATGTAAATGGCTCTCTGGATTCGAACCAAGGACGATCTTGGAAATCTAAAAGATATTTCTGAAAGTTATTTATGATTTCTATCTATATGCAGACTTTCAAATTTCTATATTATTGGGAAAGGTTTTCAAATAATTCCTAAAAATCGGATCAACTTCTGATTGCAGAGACACCTGGTGCCGAACCCAGGAAATATTGTAAGCTGTGAATGCACAGTTTGATTCATAAAGACTTTTTCTTGTATCTTGCAAAGTTTGAAGTCGATAGCATGCCGGGAAGTACCTTAATTTTGTTTCCGTTATCTCCGTAAGGAATGCATTGAGAAGTGCAAATGGTCCTGTGGGATCGAACCAAGGACCATCAGCGAACATGTAAAATTTGATTACGAAATATATTTATGATATCTATCGACGTGCCTAGTTTTAAGAATCCATGTTATCGGGAAAGGATCCAAAAAAATTTTTCATTATCGCCGCAATGCATTATAAACGGCCGATATTTGCCCCGACCTTGCATCGAACCATGGACCATATTCGGCGATGTCTTTCTGATATACGTTGGATTTGCACGGCTTCTAGCGATCCCTTGAATTTCAACTCTCTACTTTTCCGGGAAGTGCCTCAAAAAAATTTTCGAAAATCCCCGCCATGTATTCTTATGGAGAAAATCGCGACTTTGGGGCCCTCTGGAATCGAACCTATGACACTGAGGATCAAAATCGCAATTTTTCTGGCGGTTCCACGTTATGGCCAATACGTCGTAAAAATTTCAAGTCGATGACGCTTCTAGTTTAGGCTGTGAACTAGTATCCTATCTATCTATCTATCTAGGTATATACATGAATGAATCCGGAGAAGCATCTATATCTATTACGAGTAAAATGTAGCTTGCATACTGCAAGCAGATCGACAACACGAATTTCATAACGGCATTATATCGGGACGGTCCCGGTAGGAAAAAAAGGATTGAAAATATACTTAAAATTCGCTGCAATTTAATCGTCTGGCATCGAACCCGGGTCTTTTTGGTGAAATTACTATGCAGCACATCAGAAGATCATCTTCTCTAAATACGTGTGAAAATTCAAGCAGAAATATTGGCTGCAACTGCCTCAAACGAAGACCTACTTTTCACGAATGTTAATGGCTCTCTGGATTCGAACCAAGGACGATCTAGGAAATATAAAATGTGTTTTCGAAATGTATCTATATGTTCTATATATATGCCGAATTTCATGTTTTAATATTATTGGGAAAGGGTTCAAAATAATTCTTAAAAATCGGATTAGTGACTGATTGTAGAGACGCCTGGTGTCGAACCCTGGACTTATTGGAAGCTGTAAATGCACAAAATGACTTGCTAGGACCTGATCTAATTTCATAGATGGTTTTAAGTCGATATCATGCCGGGAAGTACCTAAAATGTGTTTCCTTTATCCCCATAAGAAATGCATTGTGGAGTGCAAATGGCCCTCTGGGATCGAACCAAGGACCCACAGCGAATATGTAAAATTTGATTATGAAATATATTTATGATTTCTTATTCTTATTTATGATTTGGCATATAGATTGAGATCAATAATAACTTTCAGAAAAATTTTTTAAGTTTCCAAGATCGTCCTTGGTTCGAGTCCCGAGAGCCATTTACATTCGTGAAAATTAGAGCGTCTTTTGAGGCAGTTGTAGCCAATATTTCTGCTTGAATTTTCACACATAGTTAGAGATGGTGATCTTCTATTGTGTTTCATAGTAGGTTTTCAGTAAGACCCGGGTTCGATTCCAGACGATGAAATTTCAGCGAATTTTAAGAAAAAATTAAATCCTTTTTTTTTCTTAAGAGGACCATCCCGATATGATGCCGATATGAAATTAGAATTGCCGATCTGCTTGCAGTATGCAAGCAACATTTTACTCGTAATAGATATAGATGCTTCTCCGGATTCATTCATATATATACCCAGATACCCAGATACCCAGATACCCAGATACCCAGATAGGATACAAATTCACAGGCTAAACCAAAAGCGTCATTGACTTGAAATTTTTACGACGTATTGGCCATAACGTGCAACCTCCAGGAAAAAGCCGACTTTGAACCTCGGTGTCATGGGTTCGATTCCAGAAGGCCCCAAAGTCGCGATTTTCCCCATAAGAATACATGGCGGGGATTTTCGAAAATTTTTTTGGGGCACTTCCCGGAAAAGGAAAGATTTGAAATTCAAGGGATCACTAGATGCCATGCATATCTAATGAAAACCATAAAGACAACTATGAATATAATCCTTGGTTCGATGCTAGATCGGGGCAAAAATCGGCAATTTAAAATGCATTGTGGCGATTTTTAAGATTTTCTTTGGACCCTTTTCCGATGGCATAGAAACTTGAAATTCGGTATGAGGTTAGATACTATAAAAATATATCATTATCGAATTTTAAATATTCGCTGATGGTCCTTGGTTCGATCCCAGAGGGACATTTAAATTCCTCAATGCATTTCTTACGGAGATAACGGAAACAAATTTTAGGTACTTCCCGGCATGCTATCAACTTCAAACTTTGCATGATAAAAGAGCAAGACTTAACAAATCAAACTATGCATTCACAGCTATCAATGTGTCGTGGGTTCGACACCAGGTGTCTCTGCAATCAGAAGTTGATCCGATTTTTAGGAATTATTTTGAAACCTTTGCCAAAAATATAGAAACATGAAATTTGGCATATAGATTGAGATGATTAATAACTTTCAGAAACATATTTTTAATTTCCATGATCGTCCTTGGTTCGAGTCCCGAGAGCCATTTACATTCGTGAACATTAGAGCGTTTTTTGAGGCAGTTGTAGCCAATATATCTGCTTGAATTTTCACACATAGTTAGAGATGGTGATATTCTATTGTGTTTCATAGTAGTTTTACCAGTAAGACCGGGGTTCGATGCCAGATGATGAAATTTCAGCGAATTTTAAGAAAAAATTAAATCCTTTTATTTTTCTTATGAGGACCGTTTCGATGTGATGCCGATATGAAATTAGTATTGCCGAGCTGCTTGCAGTATGCAAGCAACATTTTACTCGTATATATTAGATAGATAGGTATATCCGGAGAAGCGTCTATATATTATACGAGTAAAATGTAGCTTGCATACTGCAAGCAGATCGGCAATACTAATTTCATATCGGCATCACATCGGGACGGTCCTCATAAGAAAAAAAATGGATTTAATTTTTTCTTAAAATTCGCTGAAATTTCATCGTCTGGAATCGAACCCGGGTCTTACTGGAAAACCTACTATGAAACACAATAGAAGATCACCATCTCTAACTATGTGTGAAAATTCAAGCAGAAATATTGGCTACAACTGCCTCAAAAGACGCTCTAATGTTCACGAATTTAAATGGCTCTCGGGACTCGAACCAAGGACGATCTTGGAAATTTAAATGTTTCTGAAAGTTATTATTGATCTCAATCTATATGCCAAATTTCAAGTTTCTATATTATTAGGAAAGGTTTCAAAATAATTCCTAAACATCGGATCAACTTCTGATTGCAGAGACACCTGGTGTCGAACCCAGGACACATTGATAGCTATGAATGCATAGTTTGATTTGTTAAGACTGGTTCTTCTATCATGCTAAGTTTTAAGTCGATAGCATGCCGGGAAGTACCTAAAATTTTTTTCCGTTATCCCCATAAGAAATGCATTGTGGAGTGCAAATGGCCCTCTGGGATCGAACCAAGGACCCACAGCGAATATGTAAAATTTGATTATGAAATATATTTATGATTTCTAACCCCATGCAAAATTTCAAGTTTCCATGCCGTCGGGAAAGGGTCAAAAAAAAATCTTAAAAATCGCCACAATGCATTTTAAACGGCCGATTTTTGCCCCGACCTAGCATCGAACCTAGGATATTTTCAGTAAAACTCATTTATGTTTTCGATAGATCATGACCATATATAAAGGCTCCTAGAGTTTCGATTCTCTACCTATCCGGGAAGTATTTTTTAAAAATTCCCGAAAATCACGGCAATGCATTTAAACGGGAAAAATCGGGACTTTGGGGCCCTCTGGAATCGAACCCATGACACTGAGGTTCAAAATCGCAATTTTTCTGGAGGTTATACGTTATGGCCAATATGTCGTAAAAATTTCAACTCAATCACTCTTGTGGTTTAGGCTGTGAGTTTGTATCCTCTCTATATCTATTATATATAGATGCTTCTCCGGATTCATTCATGTATCCATATATATATACGAGTAAAATGTAGCTTGCACACTGCAAGCAGATCGGCAATACTAATTTTATATCGGCAACAATCGGGACGGTCATCAAAAGAAAAAAAAAAAGGATTGAAAAAATTCTTATAATTCCCTGCAATTTCATCGTCTGGCATCGAACCGGGGTCATACTGGTTATCTTACTATGCAGCACTATAGAAGATCACCATCTCTGACTGTGTGTGTAAATTCAACTAAAAATATTGGTTACAACTGCCTCAAACTACGTTCTACTTCTCACGAATGTAAATGGCTCTCTGGATTCAAACCAAGGAATATTTAGGAAATCTAAAATATGTTGCTGAAATGAATCTATGATCTCTATCTATATGCCGAATTTCAAGTTTATATATTATTGGGAAAGTTTTCAAAATAATTCCTAAAAATCGGATCAACTTCTGATTGCAGAGACACCTGGTGTCGAACTTAGGACACATTGATAGCTATGAATGCATAGTTTGATTTGTTAAGACTGGTTCTTCTATCACGCTAAGTTTGAAGTCGATATCGTGCCGGGAAGTACCTAAAATTTGTTTCCGTTATCTCCGTAAGAAATGTATTGAGGAATATAAATTACCCTCTGGGATCGAACCAAGGACCGTCTGCGAATATGCAAAATTCGATTATGATATATATTTATAGTATCTAACCTCATACCGAATTTCAAGTTTCTATGCCATCGGGAAAGGGTCCAAAAAAAATCTTAAAAATCGCCACAATGCATTTTAAACGGCAGATTTTTGCATCGACCTAGTATCGAACCCAGGTTATTTTCCGTAAAACTCATTTATGTTTTCGATAGATCATGACCATATATAAAGGCTCCTTGAGTTTTGATTTTCTACCTATCCGGGAAGTATTTTTTTTTAATTCCCGAAAATAAGGGCAATGCATTTAAACGGGAAAAATCGGGAATTTGGAGCCCCCTGGCATCGAACCCATGACACTGAGGATCAAAATCGCAATTTTTCTGGTGGTTACACGTTATGGCCAATACGCCGTAAAAATTTCAGCTCAATCACTCTTGTGGTTTAGGCTGTGAGTTTGTATCCTCTCTATATATATATATATATATATCTATTAAATATAGATGCTTCTCCGGATTCATTCAAGGATATAGATAGATAGATAGATAGATAGGATACTAATTCACAGCCTAAACCACAAGCGTCATTGTCTTGAAATTTTTACGACGTATTGGCCATAACGTGTAACCGGCAGAAAAATTGCGATTTTGATCTTCAGTGTCATGGGTTCGATTCCGGAGGGCCCCAAAGTCGCGATTTTCTCCATAAGAATACATGGCGGGGATTTTCGAAAATTTTTTTGAGGCACTTCCCGGAAAAGTAGAGAATTGAAATTCAAGGGATCGCTAGAAGCCGTGGTGCTCCAACGTAAATCAGAAAGACATCGCCGAATATGGTCCATGGTTCGATGCTAGGTCGGGGCAAATATCGGCCGTTTAAAATGCATTACGGCGATTTTGAAAAATTTTTTTGGATCCTTTCCCGATAACATGGATACTTGAAACTCGGTACGACGATAGATATCATAAATATATTTCGTAATCAAATTTTACATGTTCGCTGATGGTCTTTGGTTCGATCCCAGAGGACCATTTGCACTTCTCAATGCATTCCTTACGGAGATAACGGAAACAAAATTTAGGTACTTCCCGGTATGCTATCGACTTCAAACTTTGCTAGATACAAGAAAAAGTCTTTGCAAATCAAAATTTGCATTCACAGCTTACAATATGTCCTGGGTTCGACACCAGGTGTCTCTGCAATCAGAAGTTGATCCGATTTTTAGGAATTATTTGGAAACCTTTCCCAATAATATAGAAATTTGAAATTCGGCATACAGATAGAGATCATAAATACCTTTCGGAAACATCTTTTAGATTTCCAAGATCGTCCTTGGTTCGAATCCAGAGAGCCATTTACATTCTTGATAATTAGAACGTCTTTTGAGGCAGTTGTAGCCAATATTTCTGTTTGAATTTTCACACATGGTTAGAGATGATGATCTTCTATTGTGCTGCATAGTTAGTTCACCAGTAAGACCCGGGTTCGATGCCAGACTGTGAAAATTTATCGAATTTTAAGAATATTTTCAATATTTTTCTTTTTCTTTTGAGGACCGTCCCGATATGATGCCGATATGAAATATGTATTGCCGATCTGCTTGCAGTATGCAAGCTACATTTTACTCGTATATATATATATATATGGATACATGAATGAATCCGGAGAAGCATCTATATATAATAGATATATAGAGAGGATACAAACTCACAGCCTAAACCACTAGAGTGATTGAGCTGAAATATTTATGGCGTATTGGCCATAACGTGTAACCTCCAGAAAAATTGCGATATTGAACCTCAGTGTCGTTGGTTCGATTCCAGAGGGCCCCAAAGTCCCGATTTTTCCCGTTTAAATGCATTGCTTTGATTTTCGGGAATTAAAAAAAAATACTTTTCGGGTAGGTAGAGAATCAAAACTCAAGGAGCCTATATATATGGTTATGATCTATCGAAAGCATAAATGAGTTTTACGGAAAATATTCTGGGTTCGATGCTAGGTCGAGGAAAAATCGACCGTTTAAAATGCATTGTGGCGATTTTTAACATTTTTTTTGGACCCCTTTCCGAATGCATGGAAACTTGAAATTTGGCATGGGGTTAGAAACCATAAATATATTTCATAATCAATTTTTTGTATTCGCTTATGGTCCTTGGTTCGATCCCAGAGGGCCATTTGCACTCCACAATGCATTTCTTATGGGGATAACGGAAACACATTTTAGGTACTTCCCTGCATGATATCGACTTCAAACTTTCTATGAAATTAGATCAGGTCCTAGCAAGTCATTTTGTGCATTTACAGCTTCCAATACGTCCAGGGTTCGACACCAGGCGTCTCTACAATCAGTCACTGATCCGATTTTTAAGAATTATTTTGAACCCCTTCCCAATAATATTAAAACTTGAAATTCGGTATATATATAGAAAATATAGATACATTTCGAAAACATATTTTATATTTCCTAGATCGTCCTTGGTTCGAGGTTTTGAGGCAGTTGCAGCCAATATTTGTGCTTGAATTTTCACACGTATTTACAGAAGATGATCTTCTGATGTGCTGCATAGAAATTTCACCAAAAAGACCCGGGTTCGATGCCAGACGATTAAATTGAAGCGAATTTTAAGTATATTTTCAATCCTTTTTTTCCTTTCCGGGACCGTCCCTATATGATGCCGACATGAAAATAATGTTGTCGATCTGCTTGCAGTATGCAAGCTACATTTTACTCGTAATAGATATATATATATACGAGTAAAATGTTGCTTGCATACTGCAAGCAGATCGACAACACTATTTTCATGTCGGCATCATATCGGGGTGGCCATCAAGAGAAAAATATGGAATTAAATTTTTCTTAAAATTCGCTGAAATTCCATCGCCTGGCATCGAACCCGGGTCTTTACTGTGAACTTACTATGCAGCATATTAGAACATCACCATCTCTAACTATGTGTGAAAATTCAAGCAGAAATATGGGCTACAACTGCCTCAAAAGACGTTCTAATTATTACGAATTTAAATGGCTCTCTGGATTCGAACCAAGGACGATCTTGGAAATCTAAAAAATTTTTCTGAAAGTTATTTATGATCTCCATCTATATGCCGAATTTGAAGTTTCTATATTATTGGCAAAGGTTTCAAATTAATTCCTAAAAATTGGATCAACTTCTGATTGCAGAGACACCTGGTTTCGAACCCAGGACACACTTACAGCTGTGAATGCATTGTTTGATTTGTATGGACTTGATCTTTCCATATGCAATGTTTGAAGTGAATATCTTGCCGGGAAGTACCTAAAATTTGTTTCCGTTATCTCCGTAAGAAATGCATTGAGGAATTTAAATGACCCTCTGGGATCGAACCAAGGACCATCAGCGAATATGTAAAATTCGATTATGAAATACTTTTATGGTATCTAACCTCATACGGAATTTCAAGTTTCTATGCCATATATCTATATCTTATCTATTATATATAGATGCTTCTCCGGATTCATTCATGGATATACCTATATAGATAGATAGATAGATAGATAGATAGATAGATAGATAGGATACTAATTCACAGCCTAAACCACAAGCGTCATTGACTTGAAATTTTTACGACGTATTGGCCATAACGTGTAACCGCCAGAAAAATTGCGATTGTGATCATCAGGGTCATGGGTTCGATTCCAGAGGGCCCCAAAGTCGCGATTTTCTCCATAAGAATACATGGCGGGGATTTTCTAAAATTTTTTTGAGGTACTTCCCGGAGAGAGAAAGAGTTGAAACTCGAGGGATCGCTAGAAGCCGTGCGTATCCAACGAAAATAAGAAAAACATCTTAGAATATAGTCCATGGTTCGATGCTAGGTCGGGGCAAATATCGGCCGTTTAAAATGCATTGCGGCGATTTTGAAGATTTTTTTTGGATCCTTTCCCGATAACATGGATACTTGAAACTCGGCACGTCGATAGATATCATGAATATATATCATAATCAAATTTTATATGTTCGCTGATGGTCCTTGGTTCGATCCCAGAGGGACATTTGCACTTCTCAATGCATTTCTTACGGAGATAACGGAAACAAAATTAAGGTACTTCCCGGCATGCTATCGACATCAAACTTTGCATGATAGAAAAGCCAGTCTTTACAAATCAAACTCTGCATTCACAGCTTACAGTATTTCCTGGCTTCGACACCAGGTGTCTCTGCAATAAGAAGTTGATCCGATTTTTAGGAATTATTTTGAAACCTTTTCCAATAATGTAGAAACTTGAAATTTGGCATATAGATTGAGATCAATAATAACTTTCAGAAAACTTTTTTAAGTTTCCAAGATCGTCCTTGGTTCGAGTCCCGAGAGCCATTTACATTCGTGAACATTAGAGCGTCTTTTGAGGCAGTTGTAGCCAATATTTCTGCTTGAATTTTCACACATAGTTACAAATGGTGATCTTCTATTGTGTTTCATAGTAGGTTTTCAGTAAGACCCGGGTTCGATTCCAGACGATGAAATTTCAGCGAATTTTAAGAAAAAATTAAATCCTTTTTTTTTTCTTAAGAGGACCATCCCGATATGATGCCGATATGAAATTAGAATTGCCGATCTGCTTGCAGTATGCAAGCAACATTTTACTCGTAATAGATATATAGATGCTTCTCCGGATTCATTCATATAGATAGATAGATAGATAGATAGATAGATAGATAGGATACTAATTCACAGCCTAAACCACAAACGTCATTGACTTGAAACTTTTACTACGTATTGGCCCTAACATGAAACCCCCAGAAAAAATGCGATTTTGAACCTCAGTGTCATGGGTTCGATTCCAGAAGGCCCCAAAGTCGCGATTTTCTCCATAAGGATACATGGCGGGGATTTTCGAAAATTTTTTTGGTGCACTTCTCGGAAAAGTAGAGAGTTGAAATTCGAGGGATCGCTAGAGGCCGTGCAGCTCCAACGTAAATCAGAAAGACATCGCCGAATATGGTCCATGGTTCGATGCTAGGTCGGGGGAAAAACCGGCCGTTTAAGATGCATTGCGGCGATTTTGAAGATTTTTCTTGGATCCTTTCCCGATAACATGGATTCATGAAACTCGGCACGTAGATAGATCTCATTAATATATTTCATAATCAAATTTTTTATGTTCGCTGATGGTCCTTGGTTCGATCCCAGAGGACAATTTGCACTTCTCAATGCATTTCTTACGGAGGTAACGGAAACTAAATTTAGGTACTGCCCGTTATGCTATCGACTTCAAACTTTGCATGATACAAGAGCAAGTCTTTATAAATCAAACTGTGCATTCACAGCTTGCAATACGTCCTGGGTTCGACACCAGGTGTCTCTGCATACAGAAGTTGATCCGATTTTTAGGAATTATTTTGAAAACTTTCCCAATAATATAGAAACTTGAAATTCGGCATCTAGATAGAGACCATTAATAACTTTCAGAACCATGTTTTAGATTTCCAAGATCGTCCTTGGTTCGAATCCAGGGAGCCATTTACATTCGTGAAAATTAGAACGTCTTTTGAGGCAGTTGTAGCCAATGTTTCTCCTTGAATTTTCGGACATAGAGGTTCTTCTGTTGTGCTGCATAGTAAGTTCACCAGGAAGACCCAGGTTCGATGCCAGACGAATCAATTAAAGCGAATCTTAAGAATATTCTCCATCCTTTTTTATTCTTTTCAGGACCGTCCCGATGTAATGCCGATATGAAATTAGTGTTGTCGGTCTGCTTGCAGTATGCAAGCAACATTTTACTCGTATCTATTATATATAGATGCTTCTCCGGATTCATTCATATATATACCTATATAGATAGATAGGATACAAATTCACAGCCTAAACTACAAGCGTCATTGATCTGAAATTTTTATGACATATTGGCCATAACGTGAAACCCCCAGGAAAAAAGAGACTTTGATCCTCAGTGTCATAGGTTCGATTCCAGAGGGCCCCAAAGTCCCGATTTTTCCCGTTTGAATGCATTGCCGTGATTTTCGGGAATTAAAAAAAAATACTTTCCGGATAGGTAGAGAAGTAAAATTCAAGGTGCCTATATTTATGGTCTTGGACTTTCGAAAACACCAATGACTTTTACAAAAGTTATCCTGGGTTCGATGCTAGGACGATGCAAAGATCTGCCCTTTAAAATACATGGGAGCCGTTTTTCATTATTTTTTTAGATGCACTTATCGAAATGATAGGATGTTCGTGCTTAGCTGGAAGATGTATGGTACGAATAAGTTTTAGAAAAAAATTTTCATAAGACCGTACTGTTCCTGGGTTCGAAGCCAGAGCACAATAACGTTTCTCTCATAAGGAATATAAAGGAAAAGTAGGACGTCATTTGAGGCAGTTGTAACCACTATTTCTGCTTGAATTTGCATACGCGGTTAGAGATGGTGTTTTTCTTTTGTGCTGCATAGAAAGTATTGCCTGAAAGACCCGGGTTCGATGCCGGGCGGTAAAAATATCACCCATATATAATACTATGGGGTATCTTTTCATAATTTTTTTATGCATTTATCGATATGTAAGGGAGCTCTTGCTTAGATGGAAGATGTATATTAACACTTTGTTTAAGAAAAAAAATAGATAAGACCATGCTGTTCCTGGGTTCGATGCCAGAGCACATTATAATTTCTCAAATAAGGAGTGTATGTGAATAGTAGGACGTCGTTTGAGGTAGTTGCACCTAATAGTTTTGCTTGAATTTTCACACATAGTTTGATATGAAAATTTTCTATTTTGCTGCATAGTAAGTACACCAGGAAGACCGGGGTTCGCTGCCAGGTGATGAAATTGCAGCGAATTCTACGAATATTTTGAATTTTTTTTTTCTTTTGATGTCCGTCCGGATATGATGCCGATATGAAATTAGTGTTGTCGATCTGCTTGCAGTATGCAAGCTACATATATATATAGGTATATCCGGAGAAACGTCTATATATAATAGATATATACATTCATAAGGGATCAAAATTCTAACCATGTTCCACAAGTGCCAATGCCTTGAAATTTTTACGACATATTGGCCATAACGTGTAACCTCCAGGAAAAAGCCGACATTGAACCTCAGTGTCATGGGTTCGATTCCAGAAGGCCCCAAAGTCGCGATTTTCCCCATAAGATTACATGGCGGGGATTTTCGAAAATTTATTTGAGGCACTTCCCGGAAAAGGAGAGAGTTAAAACACGAGGGATCGCTAGATGCCCCCCATATCTAAAGAAAACCATAAAGACATCTACGAATATTATCCTAGGTTCGATGCTAGGACGGGGCAAAAATCGGCCGTTTAAAATGCATTGCGGCGATTTTTAAGATTTTTTTTGAACCCTTTTCCGATGGCATAGAAACTTGAAATTCGGCATGGCGTTAGATATCATAATTATGTTTCATAATCAAATTTTATATATTCCCATATGGTCCTTGGTTCGATCCCAGAGGGCCATTTACATTCCTCAATGCATTTCTTATGGAGATTACAGAAACACATTTTAGGTGCTTCCCGATATTATATCTACTTGAAACTTTGCATAAGATAAGATCAAGTCATTACTAATTCAACTGTGAATTCACATCTACCAATGTTTCCTGGTTTCACCACCAGGCGTCTCTACAATCAGTAAATTATCGGATTTTTAAGAATTTTTTGGAACCATTTCCCAATTATATAGAAACTTGAAATTCAGCACACAGATAGAAATTATAGATACGTTTCAGGAACGTTCTAGATTCCCACGATCGTCCTTGGTTCGAATCCAGAGAGCCATTTACATTCGTGAAAAGTAGAACGTCGTTTAAGGCAGTTGTAGCAAATATTTCTGCTTGAATTTTCACACATAGTTAGATATAGTGATCTTATATTGTGCCGCTTAGTAAGTTCACCAGGAAGACCCGGGTTCGATGCAAGACGCTAAAATTGAAGCGAATTTTAAAAATATTTTCAATCTTTTTTTTTTTCTTTTGAGGACCGTCTCGATATGATGCCGAAATAAAATAATATTACCGATCTGCTTGCAGTATGCAAGCTACATTGCACTCGTATAATAGATATATGAATGAATCCGGAGAAGCATCTATATATAATAGATATACAGGGTGTCCCAAAAGTCATGGACCAAACGAAACACAGAGGTAGAACATCACATGGGCTACAGGTTTACAATTCATCTTGGTGTCCGATCTTCTTTTGTTTTCGAGTTACGAATTTTTTTCGTATTTTTTGAGAAAACCATGACTTTCCAATCATCTGTGGTCATGGTTACGTTAGTATTTGAGATGCATTGTTGAATTTTTTCTCTAGAAATGCTAAATAGTTGTTGTAACTGACAAGAGAATAGTTTTTACCCTTACTCTTACCGTTTAGCCAAAATAAAATTTCAAATTCTAAAATTATCAGGACTCCGAACTTTGATAAAATCTTTGAGGGCAATTTAAAAAAAATTTCATAATAAAAAATTTTTTTGCCACGTATCTTAAAAACTTTTTCAGTGCATCAGCTATTTACCACGTAAATTTTGCTGGGTTATCATTACGGCATCATACCTAAAATTTGATTCGAAACATAGTAAGTCGATGATTCCCAGTACTAACAAACAAGTCAAAGCCTCTTCAAACCTTGAACAGGAGTCATTAATGTGTTTAATTATCGAAAAAAGAAAACGTTTTACTATTTAACATGGCTGTGACACTCTTCGGCGGTAAGATTAAATACCCCCTACCCTCATTACTTGCTTTAATCAACAACAATACCCTTCGAGATTACTACAATGTACGGACCATTGTTGGGAGCCGCGGCGTAACTAAGCTTTCGCAACAATGCAGTTCACGATCGTTTTGATTCCATATTAAAACGAAAGGGGTGATACAGGGTGTCATCTGCTGCCAAAATAATAACATATGCGTTTGTTAGTGGTTTAGAAATTCTAGCATTTTTATGTGTTTTTTAAATTTCAATTCGTTATCAAGTAAAGAATAATAAAAACGTACATTTTTATAAATATGTGATTTTTTGTGTTACTAGATTATGCCGATTTCTGACGTAAGAAAAATTTGAATCATTTCTTTTTTCTGATAGTAGGAAAAAAATCTACTTTTGACTGCTTCATACATAAAATTTAAACTTTGAAGAAAGTTTACTTTAGTTAAAAACACCGAAAAGTGAACAAGCACTTCAATTACTTCTACAACTCCAGATGATGAGATACAGGCAAATACCAGAGAGAGAGAAAGAGAGAGATAAATATTTACAAAAATTTTATTCATTAATCTTATAGTAAATGTTCAAAATGAGCTCCTCTGGCCCTAATACAAAGGCGACACCTTCTCAAAAAGTTTCTTTTTAAATTACGTAGTGCACGAACATTATCTCTAATAGCTTGTGCTGCGGCTTCTAATTTATTGCGAAGCTGTTGGTCATTTACATTTTCTTCGGTGTACACTAATTCTTTGAAGTATCCCCACAGAAAAAAATCCACGGGATTGAGGTCCGGTGAGCGTGTTGGCCACTGTATGGCTCCTCCTCTTCCAATCCACCGATCTTGAAACTTCTCATTTAGAAAATTCCGCACAAGGCATGATGAATGCGCCGGTGCTCCGTCGTGCTGCAGCCACATTCTTTGACGAAGCTCAATTGGAATATCTTCCAATAGAATTGGCAAGTGCTGTCTAACAAATATTAAGTACCGTTGACCGTTGAGTCTGGGTGGTAGCTCAAATGGTCCTATGAGCCTTCCTCCGAGTATTCCAGCCCATAAATTTATACTGAACTGATGCTGGAAGTGGTCATTGCAGATAATTCTTGGATTATCCACGCCCCAGTAATGCATATTATGTATGTTAAATATTCCCACCCTTCTGAATGAAGACTCGTCTGTCCATAAAATGGTTTCGAAGAAGTTTTGATCTCTTCGGGAACGTCGCAGAATTTCTCGACAAAATGCCACGCGAGGAGCATAGTCGGCTGGTAGTAGCGCTTGCACTCGTTGCACGTGATATGGGTGTAGAGCGTTACGTTTCAAAATACGCTGAACTGTAGATTTTGATAAATTCGCAGCTCGTGAGATGCGGCGTATGCTTGTAGAAGGGTCCTCTTCTACCATGTCGATCACTTCTTCAGCGTCCAACGTAGGCCTTCCCTCCCGATCTCGACCACCAGGAATCACGCCTTCAATGTACGCGTTGTGTACACGCACAAACACTCTATGATCTGGATAGCGTTCGCGACCCGGGAATCTATTCTGAATTCCCTTGCAGCTTGCCGAGCGTTTCCATCACACAATCCATAAATGAAATGCATCTCTGCATATTCACGCGGTGTGTACAATTTTGGCATCTCAGCAAAGTTTCAAAGTTTTGATCACAGGTAAAATCGGAGCCTTCGAAACGCTTCACAGCAAATATTAGTCAGTAAAGACTGCGATAGAATTAAAACGATCGTGAACTGCATTGTTGCGAAAGCTTAGTTACGCCGCGGCTCCCAACAATGGTCCGTACATTGTAGTAATCTCGAAGGGTATTGTTGTTGATTAAAGCAAGTAATGAGGGTATTTAATCTTGCCGCCGAAGAGTGTCACAGCCATGTTAAATAGTAAAACGTTTTCTTTTTTCGATAATTAAACACATTAATGACTCCTGTTCAAGGTTTGAAGAGGTTTTGACTTGTTTGTTAGTACTGGGAATCATCGACTTACTATGTTTCGAATCAAATTTTAGGTATGATGCCGTAATGATAGCCCAACAAAATTTACGTGGTAAATAGCTGATGCACTGAAAAAGTTTTTAAGATACGTGGCAAAAAAATTTTTTATTATGAAATTTTTTTTAAATTGCCCTCAAAGATTTTATCAAAGTTCGGAGTCCTGATAATTTTAGAATTTGAAATTTTATTTTGGCTAAACGGTAAGAGTAAGGGTAAAAACTATTCTCTTGTCAGTTACAACAACTATTTAGCATTTCTAGAGAAAAAATTCAACAATGCGTCTCAAATACTAACGTAACCATGACCACAGATGATTGGAAAGTCATGGTTTTCTCAAAAAATACGAAAAAAATTCGTAACTCGAAAACAAAAGAAGATCGGACACCAAGATGAATTGTAAACCTGTAGCCCATGTGATGTTCTACCTCTGTGTTTCGTTTGGTCCATGACTTTTGGGACACCCTGTATATATAGAGAGGATACAAAGTCACAGGCTAAACCACTTGCGTCAATGGTTTGAAATTTTTACGACATATTGGCCATAACGTATAACCTCCAGAAAAATTGCGATTTTAAACCTCGATGTCTTGGGTTCGATTCCAGAGGGCCTCAAAGTCCCGATTTTTCCCGTTTAAATGCATTGCTTTTATTTTCGGGAATTAAAAAAAAATACTTTCCGGATAGGTAGCGAATCAAAACTCAAGGAGCCTATATATATGGTCATGATCTATCCAAAACATAAATGAGTTTTACGGAAAATATCCTGGGTTCGATGCTAGGTCGGGGCAGAAATCCTCCGTTTAAATTGCATTGTAGCGATTTTTAAGATTTTTTTTGGACCCTTTCCCGATGGCATGGAAACTTGAAATTCGGCATGGAGTTGGAGATCAATAATAAATTTCAGGAACAAATTTTACATATTCGCTGATGGTCCTTGGTTCGATCCCAGAGGGTAATTAAAATTCCTCAATTCATTTCTTACGGAGATAACGGAAACAAATTATAGGTACTTCCCGGCACGATAAAGACTTCAAACTTTCCACTAAGAAAAATCAAGTGTATACAAATCAAACTGTGCATTCCCAGCTGTCAATGTGTCCTGGGTTCGACACAAGGCGTCTCTAATATCAGTAACTGATCCGATTTTCAATAATTATTTTGAACCCTTTTCCAACAATATTAAAACCTGAAATTCGGCATGTAGATAGAGATCATAAATAACTTTCAGAAACATTTTTTAGATTTCCAAGATCGTCCTTGGTTCGAATCCAGAGCGCCATTTAAATTCGTGAAAATGAGAACGTCTTTTGAGGCAGTTGTAGCCAATATTTCTGCTTGAATTTTCACACATAATTAGAGATGGCGATGTTCTATTGTGCTGCATAGTAAGTTCAACAGTATAGAGCCGGGTTCGATGCCATACGATGGAATTTCAGCGAATTTTAAGAAAAATTTCAATCCATTTTTTTCATTTGATGGCCGTCCCGATATGATGCCGACATGAAAATAGTGTTGTCGATCTGCTTGCAGTATGCAAGCAACATTTTACTCGTATATATATAGGTATATCCGGAGAAACGTCTATATATAATAGAAGATATGAATGAATCCAGAGAAGCATCTATATATATATAATAGATATAGATGCTTCTCCGGATTCATTCATATATATATATATAGATAGATAGGTATATAGATAGGATACAAAGTCACAGGCTAAACCACTTACGTCAATGGCTTGAAATTTTTACGACATATTGGCCATAACGTATAACCTCCAGAAAAATTGCGATTTTGAACCTCGATGTCATGGGTTCGATTCCAGAGGGCCTCAAAGTCCCGATTTTTCCCGTTTAAATGCATTGCTTTGATTTTCGGGAATTAAAAAAGAATACTTTCCGGATAGGTAGCGAATCAAAACTCAAGGAGCTTATATATATGGTCATGATCTATCGAAAACATAAATGAGTTTTACGGAAAATATCCTGGGTTCGATGCTAGGTCGGGGCAAAAATCGGCCGTTTAAATTGCATTGTGGCGATTTTTAAGATTTTTTTGGACCCTTTCCCGATGGCATGGAAACTTGAAATACGGCATGTAGTTGGAGATCAATAATAAATTTCAGGATCCAACTTTATATATTCGCTGATTGTCCTTGGTTCGATCCCAGAGGGCCATTTGCACTTCTCAATGCATTTCTTACGGAGATAGCGGAAACAATTTTTTTGGTACTTTCAGGCATGCTATTTACATGAAACTTTGCACTAAGAAAGATTAAGTGTATACAAATCAAACTGTGCATTCCCAGCTGTCAATGTGTCCTGGGTTCGACACCAGGCGTCTCTAAAATCAGTAACTGATCCGATTTTCAATAATTATTTTGAACCCTTTCCCAACAATATAGAAACTTGAAATTCGGCATGTAGATAGAGATCATAAATAACAATCAGAAACATTTTTTAGATTTCCAAGATCGTCCTTGGTTCGAATCCAGAGAGCCATATAAATTCGTGAAAATGAGAACGTCTTTTGAGGCAGTTGTAGCCCATATTTCAGCTTGAATTTTCACACATAGTTAGAGATGGTGATCTTCTATTGTGATGCATAGTATGTTCACCAGGAAGACCTGGGTTCGATGCCTTTCGATTAAATTTCAGCGAATTTTAAGATTATTTTCAATCCTTTTTTTTCTTTTGAGGACCGTCCCGATATGATTCCGATATGAAATTAGTTTTGTCGATCTGCTTGCAGTATGCAAGCAACATTTTACTCGTAATAGATATATATATATATATATATATATAGAGAGAGAGAGGATACAAAGTCACAGGCTAAACCACTAGCGTCAATTGCTTGAAATTTTTCCGACATATTGGCCATAACGTATAACCTCCAGAAAAATTGCGATTTTGAACCTCAGTGTCATGGGTTCGTTTCCAGAGGGCCCCAAAGTCCCGATTTTTTCCGTTTAAGTGCATTGCTTTGATTTTCGGGAATTAAAAAAAAATACTTTCCGGATAGGTAGAGATTCAAAACTCAAGGAGCCTATATATATGAACATGATCTACGGAAAACATAAACGAGTTTTACGGAGAATATCCTGGGTTCGATGCTAGGTCGGGGCAAAAATCGGCCGTTTGAAATGCATTGTGGCGATTTTTAAGATTTTTTTTGGACCCCTTCCCGAATGCATGGAAACTTGAAATTTTGCATGGGGTTAGAAATCATAAATATATTTCATAATCAAATTTTACATATTCGCTGATGGTCCTTGGTTCGATCCCAGAGGGCCATTCGCACTCCACAATGTATTTCTTATGGGGATAACGGAAACACATTTTAGGTACTTCCCGGTATGATATCCACTTCAAACTACGTATGAAATTAGATCAAGTCCTAGCAAGTCATTTTGTGCATTCACAGCTACCAATACGTCCAGGTTTCGACACCAGGCGTCTCTACAATCAGTTACTGATCCGAATTTTAAGAATTACTTTGAACCCTTTCCCAATGATATTAAAACTTGAAATTCGGCATATATATAGAACTTATAGATACATTTCGAAAACATATTTTATTTTTCCTAGATCGTCCTTGGTTCGAATCCAGAGAGCTATTAACATTCGTGATAACTAGGTCTTCGTTTGAGGCAGTTGCAGCCAATATTTCTGCTTGAATTTTCACACGTATTTAGAGAAGATGATCTTCTTATGTGCTGCATAGAAATTTCACCAAAAAGACCCGGGTTCGATGCCAGACGATGAAATTCCAGCGAATTTTAAGAAAAAATTAAATCCTTTTTTTTTTTCTTTTCAGGACCGTCCCGATATAATGCCGATATGAAATTAGTGTTGTCGATCTGCTTGCAGTATGCAAGCTACATTTTACTCGTATATAATAGATATATATATATGTAGAGAGGATACAAACTCACAGCCTAAACCACAAGAGTGATTGAGCTGAAATTTTTACGGCGTATTGGCCATAACGTGTAACCACCAGAAAAATTGCGATTTTGATCCTCAGTGTCATGGGTTCGATTCCAGAGGGCCCCTAAGTCCCGATTTTTCCCGTTTAAATGCATTGCTTTGATTTTCGGGAATAAAAAAAAATACTTCCCGTGTAGGTAGAGAATTAAAACTCAAGGAGCCTATATATATGAACATGATCTATCGAAAACATAAATTGGTTTAACGGAAAATATCCTGGGTTCGATGCCAGGGATGGGCAAAAATCGGCCGTTTAAAATGCGTTGTGGCGATTTTTAAGATTTTTTTTGGCCCTCTTCTCGAATGCATGGAAACTTGAAATTCGGCGTGGGGTTAGATATTATAAACATAATTCATAATATAATTTTCTGTATTCGCTGATGGTCCTTGGTTCGATACCAAAGGGCCATTTACATTCCTTAATGCATTTCTTATGGAGACAACGAATACAAATTTAAGGTACTTCCCGGCATGATATCGACTTCAAACTTAGTGGGAAATAAGAGCAAGTTCTAGCAGGTCATTCTGTGCATTCACAGCTTTCAATATGTTCTGGTTTCGACACCAGGCGTCTCTACAATCAGTAACTGATTCGATTTTCAATAATTATTTTGAACCTCTTCCCAACAATATAGAAACTTGAAATTCGGCATGTGGATAGAAATCATAGATACATTTCAAAAACATGTTTCAGATTTCCAAGATCATCCTTGGTTCGAATCCAGAGAGTCATTTACGTTCGTGAAAATTAGGACGTCTTTTGAGGCAGTTGTAGCCAATATTTCTGCTTGAATCGTCACACATAGTTAGCGATGGTGATCTTCTATTGTGCTGCATAGTAATTTCACCAGGAAGACCCGGGTTCGAAGCCAGACGATTACATTGAAGCGAATTCTAAGAATATTTTCAATCCTTTTTTTTTCTTTTGAGGACCGTCCCGATATAATGCCGATATGAAATTAGTGTTGTCGATCTGCTTGCAGTATGCAAGCAACATATTACTCGTATATATATATGAATATATGATATATGAATGAATCCGGAGAAGCATCTATATATAATAGATATGATATATGAATGAATCCGGAGAAGCATCTATATATAATAGATATATATATATATATATATATATATATATATATATATATATATATATATATATATATATATATATATATATATATATATATATTTAAAAACAAGGGAAATAGAATAAAGATTCTTACTTTGGCTGAGAAATATCGTATGCGATTTGAAATTGCGAGAATTTTCATAAAATATACGAAAATTTCGTCTAAATTTTCATGTTGTAAACAAACCCATTCCCTTGACGATCAAGGCGATTGTTGATTCGGAAACTCATGTGTAATTCTATAAGAAGACATGGCGGATCAATAGCCAGTTTTAATAAATTTTGAAAATAAGAGTTGAAGATTTATGGTGAAGAAAAAATTGAATGGCATTTTAAAATTTGTTGTGACAAACAATATCGTGTGAAGAAACGCACTTTGAAAGGTACGAACATTTTTTCATTGATTTTTTCAATTTTCATTAAGCGTCTGTGAAAACCGAGTTTTGTTTATGGTAACGTAATTGTTAACTGAATATTCAGTGAAATAAAATGATTTCGAAATTCGTACGTTGATAGAATTTGCATTCTCACTGTCAATTCCACTGATTTAAAATAATAACGTGGTAAGTTGTGGACATCTTTCATATTATTTTTGAGTTTTGACGGAAATTACGGACGTCCTTATTTCTTATGTTTAATCGGTCTTTGTTTTCGTTTAAGTTTTGAGCGACTAGTGGTCAGGAGCGAATAAGTAACATTTAAAAGCCTAAAAAGGTAAAGCGATTTCAGTTATCTGTAGACCGCAAAAAAATCTAAGATATTGTAGTAGAATGGGTAATCCCTTACTTCAATCCAAATCCAAACTACTGCCCGCGGGCCGCATCTGCTGTTTGATAGTTAATAAAGCTGAAAAGTTTGGAGACCCCTACTTGAAACGCAGTATATTGTGGATATCATAGACACAGGTATAATAGTTTTTGAAATCATTTCTCAGTTTTGCAATCACAAATGAATAAAGTCTATTCTACTGCACTATAATACTATGCTATTTTGTGTTGAAAATTCTTACTGAAACATATTTAAAAACGTTTAAAAAACTTATGCAGCATTAATAGCCGGTATTGTAATGATATTTTCCGTTGTTTATAACTGTAATCTTCATAAAGATGGCTTTGTCTTTTCATCATATTGTTTATTAGTTTCAATATTATGAAATTGCATGATTTAATGTACTGTTAATTGTTTAAAGTGAAAAATTCTGTTTTTTTTCGAACCGTATAGAAATATCTAATGCTGCGTAAATTATAGCTGCAGTAGCAATATCAACGTTCAATTATAATTACGAGCATCGTGATCAACTTACTGATTTATGCATTTCGTTATGAATATATAGTATGATTTACCTAGGTGTTTACTGGAGGGAGTGCCATGTCGAAATAAAACTCTGATATTGAAAACAGCTAACCCAAATGTCAATATTTAACACACTGTACGCTGAAATTTATTAATTTGACCTCAGCCGAAGAATAGGTTATAATTCTTAAACATCTTAAACATAAGTTTGCTTTCGGGATAAGAAACTATTCAGATAGCCACAAAATGTAAATTTACTTAAGCCACTATACGCCTTCTCAACGGAGGTAGGTGGTCTGTATTTATTGATTACTGTGAAGATTCTACGCTGAATGTATTTTGTGGGTCCAGGAAATAATTTATCTTAGAAGTTTTTCATTAGTTACTGGAGAAGAAATTAATATATCAGATCATTTACATTGCCAATATTTTCCCCAGCCATACGTCACTCGCGGAGTACATAAATCTAAAAATCTTAACCAAGTCCCGTACACAGACATATCGGCAAAGTGTTTACCGAGATCAAACTAGCTTTTTCGAAGCCTTATCACTTGGATCCAAAAGGAACTTTCCTGACATATTTCTGAGTGAGACTGCCAATGTTATTATGCGATCGAAAATATTTTCAGCAATAAAATAATTGTAAATATTTATTAGGTTTGTAATCAAATACTTTACTGCTCACGTAACCCAATGCACTTATCATATAATGAATTTCGACTTACGAGCATAGCTCCACAGACTGATTTCGGTAAAGTTGTCGCTCTACTGTCATGGCTTTTATCGTTCCATCCTAATATGGCGTTGTGTCTTGCACTTAATCATTCCAAAGATCTACGACTACGTTCCTGGGCATTAATTAATATAACACTACATTTTATACGAGTCACGAATTCTCACTAACAACCTCATGTTATAAGTATAGCCAAAATAAAACAATGAAACATACCTTCTAGCTCCATGATACACCATTTCTTATTTAATGTCTATAGTTTTTTCTTCACGTAAGAAATACAACAATGACGTCTTTGTCCATTCTCGGAATCACACTTATTCAGTTACTGAAGATATCCTCTCAATGATGACCAGTCGAAAGTTTGCGGCTTCAATCGGCGTAGGAAGAAGAAAAATGCTCCTTTAGGAGATAAACGTCAGAGGGGAAGAAGCTATTATGTATGCCTCGTTTCATCCGTAGATACATTTTGATACATTGTTACCGAAAAGCTCATTCAGATACTAGAACCTACCTTCAAAAGACATAAGCCAAGAGAGAAGAAGCTATACGTAAGCCTCACTTTCATATGTAGATACATTTTGACACATTGTCACGGAGAAGATCATCAACCTGCGTTAAATTGAATATTGAGTTCGAGTGGATTTGTAGACTTAATTGTAACTTACATTTCTTGATATATTGGTGTGGAAAGTCTGGTATTCGCTATTTACCAAAAATTATGAAGAATTTGTTACGATCAAGGTTATTACATATTTACATTACATTGAAATTTATGAAATTAAATATCCCCGTTGAGAATCAACGGGTACTTCTGCTAGTTATATATAAAAGATATCTTACAACAATAATTGTATCTGGGCATTCATTTTCTATGTCTTCTTACGGAATTACGCATGAGCTCGAAATCAAAAATCGCCTTGATCGTCAGTGGGATGGGTTGTTTACGACTTCAAAATTCCGATAAAATGTTCACGTACTTTATCTAATTGTGCGCAATTTCGAATCAAAAACGATGTTCCGCTACCACGATAAGAGTCCATGTTTTATTATCTTTCTTTTGGTGATTAATTTTACTTCCTAAGACTATTATTTATAATTTAATTTTGAAAAAGAAAGTAATCCTGCAACTAAAAAAATGACCTCTACGTGTATTTCTTATGGAAAAGTTTTGACCCGTCTGGGTTTGAACCATGGACCTTAGGGAAATAAAACGTAGCCAATACTCTGCGCGGGGTCGACTGTTAATAACGTAGAAAATTTCAAAGTTTTACGACTCTTGGTTCTCGAGTTTTGAGTGGATATACACACACACACCCACACTCTATTTTATAGTATAGATTATTCGGCATGATATTTTTATGTCCTGGGCATCGGTGTCTTTAAAAACATTCTCTGGTAGCATTGTGATAATTCATATAATATTTAATCCAGCCGCGCAGTTTAAGAAAGTATCAATTGTTGTTTCACCTTATTTAATTTTTCATACATTTTTTTCTTAAAAAATACCTTTTTGAAAGTTCTATCTTTTTGAATTTATTATATTATCCTTCATGGCTTCATTATTAAATCATCTCAATTATTTTTCTTTCATAACATACAGATATGATATAAGGTAATTCCGGTTGAGATGCCCCACTGGGAGAGATGTCCTAGTTATAGTAATTTCAGGTTTAAATCTACATATTTTCTATAAAATAAAAACATCACATTAGGTAATTCCAGGTGAGATGCCCCAGTAGCAATATTTTTAAGGAAAACCACAAGATTGCTCTACTGACGGTGTGCGTCAGTCAGTTGGAGGGCACCCCTCTATCTGCAAGAGTTTCACAGCGATTAATTCTTTTTACGCAGTTTTATAACATCATTTCAAGTAGGCAATTTCTCTTTCCACCCTGTTATAAGATAGGGTATAATGTTTATGGTTGGCATTTGTTTAAATGTTTGAATATTTTGAATTAGAGAGCAAGAAACTTTATTACTTTATATTTATTTATTTATTTATTTTATGGCTGATTTTAAAATTGAAAAATCTCTTGAGGATGCTGTAATTTCTTTCAATTACTTCGGAGTTCTTAGAACTGGTAAAATTAATTCTCCGATCTTAGTTTTGGTGAATAATTTTCAAAATAATAATAATTTAATAAAGAGCACGTCAACCAAATACAGTCGGACCTCGCTATTTCGAATTATTAGTTAGTTTCCATCAACATCCTTTCAAAAATTAAAAAGGAATGATGAAATATCGGTAACCTAATCTCACGTAAGGAGGTTTATCAATATTATTGCATTGTGTAGCTGTATTAATGCTAATGCAACTGGACAGCATACCAAGGCATTCAAAAACATTAAAAATTTAACAGATCCTGTCTTAAAGACTTCAAAATAAGAGTATTGAATGCATTTGAAAGCAATTTGCTGATGTGATTTAAAAGATCATTCATTTGAAATAAAATGTATACTTAATAACACCATTGAGCTTTCTCTGTTATAGTGCCAATTCCAGGTGGTTTCCTTTTCAAAAGGATGCAATAAACAATTTAATAATTAAGTGATATATTCTACCCAAAATATCTACAGTTTGTGCTTATGAAGTAACCAATGAGTTTTTGTGACTGCTTTTTTTGTAATGAATTGTGATTAATAATACTTTCTCCTATGACATCAATAACTATTTCTGGACTTACACTGAGCTTATCCTAACACTAAAATGACGGTGAAATACAAAGATTGTCTTGATGTGTTAAGCTAAAACAAGAAGATAGCGGTGAGTTGGAATTCATTCCACAAACCATTCTTAACTTTTATCATTTCTCTCAGATACAGATTAAGAGTGATCTAAATATTTCTTTAATTTGATTTGTAACCACCTATATTCTACTTGTTCTCTTTGTAGCTGTAAGAAAATGATGTTAGAGTATGGTGGCAACATAAATGCTTATTAAGAAATCATTTAACTATGCTGTTTATCTAGATATATATTACTGCTATGATTCTAAACCCTTATTGTAAAATAAATTCAGATAGGGTTTTATGTTTGCAGTATAACTTTTTGTCTATTAGATATTCATAAATTTGATTTTGTACATAATGCATTTCTTTTGTGTAATTTAAGTATGAATAAAAGCTATTTTGAACTAAATAATAAGATATTCACAAATTATTTCCACTATCTCCTGCTATTTTCCTTTTGGTCAGTAGCAAAAATTATTCATAAAATGAATGTTCCTGTGAAAAGATCTTCAAATCCTGTCAAATTTATGTTGAAAGTAGTTGCATCCAATTTGGAAATAATCAAGGCTACATTTTCACTTAAACCAAAATGTTCATACATTTAGATCTTGTTAAATATTGGCCACGCAATATTATCCCGGCTTATAAGTCGACCCCTAAAATTTCGAGGTGAATTTCAGGTTTCAGCCTATGTTCGGAGTATAAGTCGACTCAAAAGATAAGCAACACCGCTTCCCCAGCTCTATTTTATGGGAAGATTAACTACGGTATCCATAAATATATGTTAGCTCAAGGAATATATGCCGCATAAGTTTAAGACGCTAGAATTATTTCTTTCAGCTGTCATGTAAACTTCTCACCTCTGCTTGACTATTACACGTTTATTTCGTTGGGATCACCCAGGCTGCACAAATAAAAAAGCGTTACGAAACAGAAGCGCAATGGCATTAAAATTTATTATATAAATAATGGTAATATAGCATGGTAATATCAAATCACAACACTGCTAAAACAACTTCCAGTAACCCCTAACGCTAAGTCGATTCATAGCGATTATATAAATAAAAACAAACCACGATGTGCTGATTGATCTTCATTTGTAAAAAGAAAAGATCGAAATGTATATTAAATTTTTGTGAAATAAAAGTACATCTGAAGAACTGAATGTAATTCGCTTGACTAGCCGATTATTAGTTTATTATTATTATTATTATAAAAATTTGGACCAATCGTTCGGTGGAAACACATATTACATATATCACACATATTATTAAATATCCCATTTGTACATTTTTTAAATACCAAAATTTACATATTCATCATATACTTCCCTTCCCTCATAATACAAGTCTTTTCAGAGTTTCCCAGTAGGCCTTCACGGCTACCGTAGTGGTCCCGGGGACAAGTCCCCACCGTACATCACCCTACCACCCTACTCCACCTGTACTCGTCAAGCTCACTCGTCCTTAATATTTTTACCCAATATTTTTATAAACTCCCTCTGATGTTTTGGGAAGGGCTGCAAGACTCTTGCAGGCAAATTATTCCTATCTGTAACAGCACGATTTAGAAAAGAGAATTTACTAATGTTTGTTCTCTGTTTTATTAATTTAACTTTACATCTCTGGTCTTTTCTGCCATGAAATTTTGCCATAGTGACTTAGTTTGATAAATCCTCGAACGAAATAACTCCTGTGTATAATTAAAAAAATATAGCTAGCCTTTTCTTTAATCTCCGCTCCTCTAAACTTTCCCAACCTAATTCTTTTAGCATCTGAGTAACGCTATCAAGCCTCGCATATCTATCTAAGACGAATATTGCTGCCTTTCTCTGTTCCTTTCCTATTTTTCGCTTTAAACTTACCTCATGCGGGTCCCATAAGCATTTCCCGTGTTCCAAGATTGGCCTAACAAATGATTTGTACGCAGTCTCTTTAATATTCTTATTTGATTTCCTAAGCGTACGCACTAGGAAGTTTAATACTTTGTTGGCTTTCAAAATGATTCGCTCTATGTGTTAGTTCCACTTAAAGTCCCTGCTGAATGTTATACCTCAGTATTTCACCGTATGCACACTAGGCAGATTCCCCGCCCCCCAGATGATATGCGTGTTGATATCTACTTCTATTAAAACTGGTGATTTTACATTTAATCGTATTAATTACTTTTTCGAAGGTTTCCCAGATTACACTCGTTAGACTTATTGTTCGATAATTCTTTATTAATTTTTTACTCTCACCTTATATATGGGAACTTTTTTTTGTTTGCACGGCTTTAAATTTTTACTTTCCTCCACAATCGTATTTCGAGATGAAATTTGTTTTGTATGATATCTACGTTAATTAGACTTGCCGAAAATTTGTTTCAGTAAGAAGTGATTGTTGTGAGTTTGTATAAAACGAGTGTTGAGCGGGCAGTTTTAATTATTCATCCCTTTGTAGTAAAGGGTTAAATTTTATATTCGGCGTATAAGTCGACCCCTGGATTTTGAGAGATTTTTTAGGCTTCAAAGGTCGACTTATACGCCGGCATGTACGGTATCTTTAACTGGGGTGTTTTTTCTATTTTTCATTTCTAACTTTATTTGCTCTGTAGGTAATATTGCTGCATTTCCAATAATCATTTTCAATGGTTATTCATCACCCAAAATTCTAATTTGTCATTTCCTATGTTTAAAACTCTGATCTAGCTTAAGATGTCTTTGGTAATATGATGACATGGTCACAGTACAAGTGCAATGAGGCATGCAGAGTGTGAGAAATGGGGCTCCCCACAAACTGGGGGGCCCAATCAACGAAGTGCTACATGTCGAAAACTAGCTTCTTCAGTGATAATCATCTATTCACACATCCTTGAAAATGAGGACCTTCTAAGGAACCTTTATTAGCACTCATCATGTATCAAAATTCATTGTCCCTTTAACCCCTAGTTGTTGATCTGACATTTCCATTGTTATAAGATGCTACATTAAGAGAAAACTAAAGTTTTCCAAAAGTAGAAAACAATATCCACTTCCTGTTTTCTTCGAAAGTAAGTCTTATTGCGTTTTTTGTAGTTAAAGCCTGGTTGAAGTTCGTTCTTATTTGGATTTTGTTGGTGACACAGTGTGGTGCTGCTGGTCTTCTAGTGTTTATGAATGTTGATCGCAAAAAAGTTTACCAACTCAATATATACCAATGCATCAGCCTTATTTAAAACAGAGTACTTAATTTCTTTATTTAGATTTTGATTGTATACCCTTTAAAGTAGGTGTTTTTGGATTGGTCTTCCTGTATTATATGTTATGTCTTCTTCAGAAAAATACTTCATCTATATTTCAGGCATTTTAATATGTTTTAGAAACTTTTCATTGTGGTAAGCCTAGTGATTTTGATTTAAAATCAATTGAAGTATCATTAATTGTAAATGAAATATTAACATATTACTTTGAGTTGTACTTGTAAAATGCATTCGGAGTAAAGTTTGCCATTTGAAATTATTTATACGGTACGATGACGAAAAATATCCTAAGAGCCAAAGTTTATTAAAACAATTATAAAAATTCATCGCTCGAAAACGATTAAAACACCGGAAGTGGGGAGATTCAGGTAGTCCAGGGAGCTCTGAACTTCAAATTATCATTACTTTTTGTATACCGTCTATATCTATGTATCATTTCCCAAAACGAGAACTTTTCTATTCGAATAAGCTTCAGTTTTTTCATCACGCGCTAATCTAAAAAAATGCATTTACCCAAACCCCCCGCGGGGCCCCCTTCTCCACAGCCTCGACAGTTGAATGGACATATGAACGATCCAGGGGTACCTTTTACGAGTTTAAGCGAGCACGATTTACACACATACAGAGACAGAAAACCAGCTGTGACTGGTCCTCGAAGAGACAACGATTTCCTTGGAGCCTCGAGGAGTCAACATGAGCCCTCAGCGAGGAATAACCCCTACGTCCACCCTCGTCATCTAGGGTACCGTTGCTCGAGGCTTACGCTCGAAAAACACCTCTTCACCTCACACTCCTCTACGGCGCCATTATCCGACGGACGGTGGACGTCCGTGTGGCTAACACACCCCTCCCCTTCGGCCGCAGTCTTCATCGCGGCCACGGCGAGTGCTCTTAAGTCGTCCTCCGATTGTACCCATTATACCCAAAGCAAACAGTGAGGTGGTCGACAGAAGTATCCTCAGCGCAGTGCTTCCGCAACACTCTTCCATCGCGTCGTCAGAGTAAGCCACGACCCGTTGGTATTCCTCGACAGCGGAGCCGATATATTAGCCGGTTGTCAATACTAAGAGAATGATCGTCTAAGGTAACGTACCGTAGAAAACTCATTAGCTTCCCTTTGAATGTTACTGAAGATGTATTACTCTTTTTCAATGGGGACCCTGTTTGAGTCAATGATTTCATCTCTGTTCGTACTGAACATAAATATTTCCTTTTAACCTTCATCTGGGCGCGCGGACGGTAGTTTAGCCTCACATTCATTAAAGCGCGTGCAATTTTTGCCTGGAGGTGTGCGGTGCTATCGGATGAGGGTTAAATGGAACGTTTTTAAACCAAGCTTCTGGCCTGGCGATAAGTTCATCCATATCCCCTCTTTCGCTGAAATCTTCACCAACAGGTAAATTGTTCATCTGCCCTCTCACCAAGCGACGCAAATTCGTATTTTTCTTGTTTTAGATGCGCAGAGTATATATTTTGTAATTTGACTGGTTCATCTCGTCTTCTTAAACTGTAGAATTAATCTATTAATATCTAATATCTATCTATTGATTCTGTTAATAATGGATAGGTTGGATCTGTGGAGGATATATTCTATTTGTAATTATATATTTATAAATTATTGATTTTGTTCATTAACGAATGAATGAATCTGGACAAAGTCTGGATTATAATTGTTTCTCTTTTCTATTGCTCTAAAATTGTATGTGTTTTCCCTCGATCAAAATAAGAGATGAATCTATAATTTTGTATGAATTTTACAATTTCCAGTGGCTCTGAGGGACTAAATATAATGTCGCAATACCTTAGACCGGGATGATTTACCATGTTTTCTTTAATTCTCTCGAATTTAAACCATTTATTAGACGGAGTTCACCACGCAAATCTTACTTACCCAAATATCTAATATATAAAATATAGTATGGGTATGTGTGTATGTTTGCTAAAGACTCGAGAACCGAGAGCCGTCAAGCTTTGAAAATCTGCACATAATTAAAAGTCGACCTCGCGCAGAGGTCAACTTTTAATTATGTGCGAAGTTTTCGAGGAAACAAGCTGTTTCAAATTAATCTGAGGACTGCATCGCTTTGATAGAATCGTAATATTTAACCAAAGAAAAACAATTTCGAAGGATTCCGGTAAAAGATAAAATTAATTTTCTAAATGTTCTGTTGATATTCTCAATCATTTATGTCATTTCTTCTCGACTTGAGAAATTAAAATTGGGAAATTGTCTTATTCAGTTTATCAGTGATTCATTTTCGAATTTAGGATTTCAGTATAAACTGGCAGCAGCTTAAAACTCCTTTGATAATGCGTTTGTTGTATTTCAAGTAAAGTATTTAAGTTTATTATTACACTATTTTTGTGCAGTGATCGAGCTGAATGTGAAGAAGTGCTTTGCCATGACTTTCACGGGGTCCACTAACGTTGCCTGCATACCTTATAGAATTTCAGGAAATTCCTTGGAGCTCGTGATGCATCATAAATACCTCGAAATTAAGCTTAGTAGTATTTTTTTCCATCAAAGAACATATTCTAGGCGTTATAGCAAAGGCGAATATTCGACCTCTACTTGAGCATTGCTGTGCAATTTGGGATCCTCACGAAGTAGGATTATTTCTGATCTTGAGATGGATCAACGTAGAGCAGCAATGTTCGTCAAGATTTTCCCCATAAGAATACATGGCGGGGATTTTCGAACTTTTTTTTGAGGCACTTTTCGGAAAATCAGTGTATTGGAATTCGAGAGATCGCTAGAAGCCATGCAACTCCAACGTAAATCAGAAAGACCTTGCCGAATATGGTCCATGGTTCGATGCTAGGTCGGGGCAAAAATCGGCCGTTTAAAACGCATTGTGGCGATTTTGAAGATTTTTTTTGGATCCTTACCCGATAACGTAGCTACTTGAAACTCGGCACATCGATAGATATCATAAATATATTTCATAATCAAATTTTATATGTTCGCTGATGGTCCTTGGTTCGATCCCAGAGGGCCATTTACATTCCTCAATGCATTTCTTATGGAGATTACTGAAACAAATTTTAGGTACTTTCCGGACTGATATCGACTTTAAACGATGCATAAAATAAGATAAAGACCTTTAAAATCTAACTGGGTATTCACAGCTACCAATCTGTCCTGGGTTCGACACCTGGCGTCTCCTCAATCAGTATCTGATCTGATTTTAAATAATTATTTTGAACCCTTTCCCTTTAATATTAAATCTTGAAATTTGATACATAGATAGTAAATAATACATACATTTCGAAAACATATTTTAGATTTCAATGTTCGTCCTTGGTTCGAATCCAGAGAGCCATTTACATTCGTGAAAAGTAGAACGTATTTTGAGGCAATTGTAGCAAATATTTCTGCTAGAATTTTCACACATAGTTAGAGATGGTTGTCATCTATTGTGGTCTATAATAAGTTCACAAGGAAGACCCAGGTTCGATGCCAGGCGATTAAATTGAAGTGAATTTTAAGAGTATTTTTAATCCTTTTTTTTCTTTTGAGGACCGTCCCGATATGATGCCGACATGAAATTAGTGTTGTCGATCTGCTTGCAGTATGCAAGCTAAATTTTACTCGTAACTTATATATAGGTATATCCGGAGAAGCGTCTATATATAATAGATACCTAACAATATTATTTGTTTGTTTATTTGTATGTTTTGCAAAAAATGAAATTTGCTTCGGAGAAACAAGCTCGACTTCCGGTTAACCGATTTATTCCAAAAACTAATTAATTCTGACAACATACACCACAATTCAATGTATGAAGTTTGGAATTGATACGACTAATAGTTTTTAGGTTAGAGCGCGTACAAGTACACACACACTCATACAGACACACACATACACACAGACATCATTCCGAAAATGGTCAAAACGTGTTCTAGGGACCCCAAAACATGTATTTCCGTTGAAATCTAAAAGTCGATTTTTTTCTTGAAAACAAAACTTTCTCTATACTACGTGTGCGTATATGGAGAAAGTAAAAAAAAGTCCTCGAAACGTCAGAGAATGGTAAACAAAGTTTGCGATCTAGACTTTGTTAGTTAAATCTGATTCTGTTGAAATGGCTTACAACTATATTTATTCATCACGGCATAGTGAATGGGATGACTGGATTCGTAGATACGAAGATTCGAGGAAAAAAATCCATTAAGAGCGTATATAAATCCTGCAAATATCCAAATTCGGATGCATGTATATTGTGAGATTTAATGCAAAAATATCATAAGATTCAAATCCTTGATATGATCAGGATAATTGGAGAAAGTACTTTCTATGGCATTTAATTCTCAAATAGCACCATTTCATTTTGACAATCACGACTTGCATTGTGGCGTTCCATTCTTTGAAGAACGAACTGAAGCGATGTTTGAAACTCTAAATTGAAAAGACGAAGGAAAATTGCAGCTCACAGTCGTCGCCTATTATCACAAACTGTAGATATTTCTCAATGAGCTTGTTTCCATTCAAAAAGTGAAAAATTCTCGTCGTTACACTTACAGACTCTGATAAAAATGCTTTGTATATCTTCAACGCTTCGCTACTACGTTATCAGGGCCATTGTCTCTTAAAACTTAGCCCAATGTTGATAGAATTGAGTTATAACACGCTTCAAAAGTGTGAAAATATTAAATGTACCGAGTGACTCTGAATTAAATGAATTTTAAAGATATACAGACGCTTTTTTCTAGAAAAACTGTTTTTTATTACATTCTCCCTATATGTAGAGAAAGTATTGTATTCGCAAAACAATTCGACCTCCAGATTTCAACAGAAATAGATGTTTTGGGGCCCATAGAGTTCGTTTTCGCTATTTTCCCGAACATGTCTGTCTGTGTGTGAATGTGTGTGTGTGTTTTTCTGTGGTGAAAAAGTTTTTGGGCACTCTATCTTAAAAAGTGATTATACGGTAATTTCAAAAATTCATATTTAGCATTATCCGAACAATGCCAAGAGTTGATTAGTTTTTGATTTGGAAATTAATTTCTATATGTAAGTATGAGTAAGTATGCATACAAAGCTTGGAAAAAATCTTAAATAATTCCCAAAGTAAAAATCAAAATAAATCTCAAACTATCGCAAGAATAACTAAAACTCATTTATCTTAACCCTCGAGTGCCCACTGTTGCGTGTACGCAACCAGCGTTATAATTTTGCGAATACAGTCCCTGACACCACAACGCTATTCTTATCGGTTTATGAAACTGCTAAATTGTGCTCAAGGATTCTGTCTACATGTTCCAATGACTTTTTTCTGCCATTAGTCGAGCATAGGGCCGAAAAAGTGGTAGACGTAGATTGCGGTGCAGCTTACGCTCAACATGGATGTACGCTTCGTGTAAATAGAAGTCTAATTTTTATTTCTTGCATTTTCCGGCGCCTATATTGCATGATTTCGTCGACCGATATTATAATGCTACTAACTACATCACTTTTTGGCGGATTAATTCCTTTATATTTATGATAATTGGTCTTAATACATGTGGTTGCGTATACGCAACCACGGGCAGTAATGGTAGCAATAGGACTCTCTCAAATTCCAGCGATTTCTTGGAACTCTCATTTCACTCTGCAATTTTTAGTGAAAATTTTGCGGCGATGAATGCAATAACGAGTATTAATGTGCATAAATGACAATTTTCAGTGATATTACGTTGAAAGAAGCGCTGGACATTTTTGAATCTAATGATTTTGACGGTGATTTAGATGCCATTTTCATAGAACCTCCGGAATGCAACATCGCTTCTGATGAAGGTTCCGCAGAAGAAGATGACGCCGGCGAAGTTTACAATTTATATTGTCGGCAATTGAGTGCAGGTGCTGAAGTTGTATTCTGCAGAATACCTGACGACCTTTTAGGTGATATTGGGACTGTGACATTCCTGGAGAGCAGAATTACACATACGCAACGCCGAGTGAGTCATCTGCTGCACATAATTTGTGTTTGAAAGAAAAGTGATATTTACAAATAGAAGATAAAAGGTATTTATAATCAAAAGAACCTTGTTTGGGAGGAAAAAGATATCAGTGATTTCCTGCTCCCTTTTCCGGAACAAAATTACTATGAGTTTATGCGTGGAAACGTTAGAATTATTTTTTGATGATGAAATTGTGCACCATTTAGTGACCGAGAGCAATAAATATTCGCTCTTTCTGAACTTCCCAAACCAATATATCGAGAAAGATGAGGTCAAAGTTTATCTTGGCAATCTTTTGCCTTCAAGTTATCACCAATTACCATATAAGACAATGTTTTGGGAAGAAAGCGGAAAAGAAAGATACTCGTGAATTGGTTGCAGACAAAGTGAAACGCTGCTGCAAAAATTTTGGCAAATGGACTGAAATGCAACTGCCACGAATGAATCGAGAATACAATATTTTCATGGGAGGAACTGATAGAATGGATGAAAATATAAGCAATTGCCGAATCGCTATCGGGGAAAAATGGTACCGGCAAACTCTAACGTAGATAATTGATACTGTGGTACGGAATGCGTGGGTTTCATTGCGGCATTCAGGGAAGTCTTCAACGCAGGTGCAGTTCGGAAGACCAACATTAACTTTTGAAATATGGCAAGCCTTACCAGAAAGAAAAATGAGGGATTGTAAGAAATAGAGCCGCTACGGAAGAACTGCGATTTGATTCAATTGGCCAATTTATAATTGTGAAAGGTGATAAGAGAAGACGTAAATGTGCAGGAGAATTTTCTAAAACAATTTGTCAAACATCACGAAGGAAGTTCAATGTTGGTTTTTGTGTATATCGTTTTGAGAAGTACCACATCTTTGCGAAAAGTTCTTAGAAATACTATGTTTTTTGTACCATTCAATCTAATTATTTGTTTATTTTATAAACATTTAAAACATTTGCGGCAAAAATAAGTTTATATAAATATTGCATTGAGTAAGTATGGTTAAAATTTATTTGACGAAAAATAAATGTTTACAAAAGGTAATATGTTGCCTGAATTCTTTAGTATGGCGTTTGACGCTCACTGACCGGAACCCGCATGGAGAACGCCCACAGTTGCGTATACGCAACCACTATTTATTACAAAACAATAGTATTTGTCATTAAAAATTATATTTATTCAATCGTATGAATTCAGTACAAACAGAAATAACACAAAATTAATACATCTATACGAAAAAATTTCTCTGGGCGTTCGAGCCTCGAACCCTCGAACTTCGAGGGTTAACTCTCATTCCTATAATACTACTAAAGTGTCTCTTCATTCTCTTTCCCCCTTAAAACTGTTCCTGTCACATTATCGTCATATGTTATTGTGGCTCTCCGTCTTCCTCTTCTTACGAATTCATTATCCGGAACCTTTTTCACTTAAGGCGAATGGAATGTATTTAGTCAGCAAGCATCCTCGTAAACGGCATTGTACTTGCTGTAATCGAGCTTCTATGAATGGCCTTCATAACGGCCGGTCATACCCGACAAATACTATTCTTGCCTCGGAATACCTTGGGAATGGCGTTCACTCTCGAGAAATTCCCAACAAGAATTTCGGCATTCAGTTTGTCTTTTGCGAGCGGTTGCAGCGTAGGTTCGACGTCCACAACCGCAGGGAAAATATGACACTTGTCTCGGATATCGGTCCTGAAAAGTGCGAAAGTTGCAGGATTCAGGTAGTGTTTTATTTATAATAGTAAAGTTAGTTATTAGTTAGAGGGCTGTTTGAAACCACTATTACCGCCAAAAGACGGAACGAGGATTAGTAAACAAGACGAGTGACTACCAAAAGATAAATGACAAATTATTTATTGTCAAGGATACAACTGGAACAGCAGCATTGTACGAGTGTTAATAACGCCATGAAATGAGAATTGTTCAGTGATATGTGATACCTGTGATAAGACGCCCACCTGTGGAACATTTTCAATAGTTTTCGATGGAGAATTGAACTGCCATTGCGAAAACAGAAGATGAGGGCTGCCAGCCAAAATATCTGAGACCCGCGCTTAATTTTTTCTTGCTTAACGTTGAGGAAATGTGCCCGGGAGTGGAAAATAACCTGGAATTCCTCTCCTTGGCCCTGCTTTGTTTCTAATGTGATAGTAAATTTTCTAATATTGGAAGGGACTTATTACGTCATATGTTGTGGAGTGTGTGTATGGCGAGAGAGTGAAAAAGTATTCAATTATCGACTCCTGTTTTACTGTTTTCTTCGGAAGTGACTTTCGTATGAAGGGCGACTTTTGGTTGTTTGCAGCAAAGGATTGCATTATGTCCGAAGGTATGGATGTAATTCATATTCAATTAAGTAATTATTTATTTCAACTAACTGATAAATGGATTTGAGTTCTTAGTTCTGGTTTGGTTATTATTAACTTATTATTTATTTCAACTAACTAATTAATCGATTCAATTAACTTTTCCATTACGAAAAATAATTTTCACGAGCAAGTTGCTTTACGAAACTTCTAAATGTATACAAGGAATCAAACTACGGTGACTTTTTGTAATGTTTGCGTATATTCCTGTATTCAATTAGGATAACATTAAATTAGAACGGGTTCAAGGAGGGAGGAACTCTATTCAAATGTATGTAAAGAGTGCAATGGATGTGTGTTCATATGACATTCCTCTGCCTTTATGAATCCAATTACAAGGAATGTTATAGCGGCACTGTTTATGACCTCCATGGGGCAATGTTTCGTAGAGGGGTATTGTACGTCCGTGGAATATCCGCGTTTAAGTAGCTATTATTAGCTACGTATTTGAAATAGTACAATCTGATTATAATGGTGAAATTAAAGTTTCAGACTCAGAATTCAGTAATGTTAAATTCAATATAAATTTTGCTTCCATTCTCTATGTATAGCTCAAGCAATTTGATTTTCAAGTTAATGAAATACAATGAGACGTACTAAAATGAAGGTTGGCATCTTTAAGTCAATTTCGAAACGAATTCTCTAAAATAGAGTCTTTGGCAACATTAAATAACCGTATAGGATCAAATCTAAGTTTAAAGGTATGCCAAGGGATGTTGTGTTCGTAGCTTCGTATTTTGCGTAGTGAGGAGAATTATGATGACAATTTCAGCTAAGGATATCTATCCTCTACTCAGTTCATCTTCGTGAATTTTGTATTTTTTAGAATCACAAAGGATCACTCTCATGTGCAAGATTCCTCTCGTAGAGGTACCATTGTTGCGATAATAAATATTTTGTTTTAATAAAGTTATTATTTAACCGTTAGGATATTTAATCGCTCTCTGAGTATCATCAAGTTCAAGTATTTAGTTATTAATGAACATCTATAACTTGAATTTCGCAGTCGAAGCCGGAAGACGTAGAGTATTTATGATGTTTTGTCCACAAATATTCCTGTGGATTTTTTTCTGATTTAATTGGATGATTTATAATAAAACAAAATATTTATTATTCCATTAATTCTAATCATTCGGTCTTCTGGCATAAAAATGCGTTTTAGAATCGGAATATTATTTGGTATTATCTGTATATTTGATAAACTTTTATATTAAAGTATGCTTAAAATTTAACTTCGGAGACGAGAAATGTCTCGTAAGTTTAATTATGCTTCAGATACGTGACAATAAGTTAATATATAATTTATTCATATACAAACATGGATGGAATAGGCTCTTGAGATCGCCTTACTTGTGTATAAAATAAGTAAACAACAAATGAGTACATTCAGAACGCGTATTAAGGAGATCAAAATTTTTATGAAGTAACGAAAACTAATTAATCGACAAACGAAGTTTAATATCTTGTTTTTGGCTTCGAAACAAAGTATGAGGTGATAAATCATGTTGTGTTTTGCAGAATTAAGATTTTTACACAGGGTTCATAACAGAGGATTTCCTAATCATTAGGAAACGCTTATTGATTTTGAGTATTGAGCTTAAAACGATATCGATTTGGTTATTCATAACTTAAAACCATCGCTAGTACTATAAGATTAGGAAAATATTGAAAAATTATTTAGGTTTTGTTTAGCAATAAATGTCTTTAACGCAGTGCTTATTAAATAAATTTTGAAATAATTTAATCTTTCTTACTTCGCAGACATCGCTGAAGTTATTTCTTCGTTGACTTCTTTTACCGAAGGGAGTGGTATATTCTGGACTGCGCAAGTCACCAAAGGCTTCTCAGGTCACAGCATAGGTGAGTGTAAACTGTTTCACCTTGTAAGGATCGTAATTCATAGTTAGGGGCTATGACAGATTTCGGTTGCGTTTTCAACGATCAAGGAAATTTCGAACAGAAAATTATATAACTTTGCTTTTAATATTTCTTCACTTCGAAGCAAATGATGCTTTGTAATACTAGTGAGTGGATTTTGCAATTTTAAGACAAGCGTTGGAGCACAATGCAAAATACGGACATATTCGTTCTATGCTTCAATATCAAGTAGACCAAATAAATTTGCCCTCAAGAATTCTTTTACATATCATGTACGAGTATTAACCCTCATATGGATTCTCTGTACCTTTGCGGCGCTCGTGGTTTTTAAAATGCTTTTATTATTGCCCAATCCCATGGATCTTGCTGAAACTTTCAGTGGTCTAATTTTTCTGCATTTTTAGTCTACAAGTTTAATTTTGCGCGCATAGTGCGTATAGTTTTCATTTTATAGGCCACTAATGGAAAAAGTTACGTCGTTGGATTTTCGGCGCCACTGCGTCTACGCGAGTTTTCTCGCCGCTATGTCGGGGACTGCACTCACAATACTTATTTAATGGTTCTTATTTCATGAAATGGTATATTATATTTATGATCATAATATTTAAATGATGAAGCTTTCTAAATCACTCAAAATTGTTGAACATAGGGCCAAGTTTGCTATGCCAAATATCTTCGGGCACTTCGTGTTTGCTCTTTCGCTTGGGCGCACTTGCCTCAGCTGTTTCTAATCCCAGTGGTTCGAAATTTTTTTCTCATCTTATTCCGCCCCTCGGGGAAGCTTTTTATTTTTCCGCTCCCGCGGGAATTATTTCGATCAATATTTTACATAAAATTTTTCGACCTGTAGTAGTTTGCTCGACCACCGCTTTCGGAGGCCCGTGCGTATTTTCCGTGTATTTTTTAAATAAGACGTAAATGTTTTAATAAAGATCGGAAAAGAGTCATTCTATCTTCAGTCATCATTCTAACTTGGCCAAAATGCTCGGGACAATCGCGATCCTCGAGGATGAAGTACTCTGAGCGACGGAAGTTCTCCCTTAGAGAATTCTTTTTAATTTTTGAGTAATGTCATTCAAAATATTAATAAAACCGAGAAATCTAAATCTAGTAAATCAACTGCCGTCTCTGTTGGCAACTCCCACCTCCGACCTCTGCAATTTTAACAAATGAAGGCCATCAAACGAAGCACCTTTATGTTCGAAATGTTTCACCGAAGTCGTTCTCTCTCCCGACAATGCCGATTTAATTACACCGAAAGAGTTATTTCAGAAAGAAGAAAGGTTAATGCTTCCGAATGTGGCAAAAAAACAGTCAAAACAAGTCAAATACAATTAGAGTGAATGTCCCAATTCTAATGGGATTTCAACAATGAAATTGCGTATGTGGCCGAGATTTAGATTTTGCCGGTCGTAGTATTTCATCTAAAAAGTGGGTACCGCAATCGTTGTGCCGCGTAACAATACAAATGCGCCCGTCTCAGAGAGGACGCAAGAAATGATTGACGATGTTTATCATAGTCCGCGGCCATAGAGAAAGTCCGCGGATCAAATGAGGCCGCGGCGACCCTTTCCATCCCCTCCCGCCCCCTTCCGCTGTGGGCTGAAGGGTGCGGCAGGGACTCACGTCAGAATCAGTTCCGACAATTTCCATTGCTGTTTTCACCAATATAAATTTAGGACAAAAAGCCAGTGCGACCGACGGACACCCGTTTGGATGGCAATGAAATTAATTCCGATACTCCGTCCGCCGACGTAGGAGATCAGAATAATTGGTGCCAAGTGGTAAGGGAAAGGTTCCCTCCTCTTATACGTACTGTGGCCACGTTTCTTCACCACTTATGTCGGCAAATTCGTCTCACTCGAGAGACGAAGGAGATATCCCCCTTCGAATAATAATGCCAAAAATACATCCAATTTATCTTAACGACTCTAGAAACTGGGTAGAACTTTTTCGTATGATGTGCAGCTTCAAGCGGATGGCGCAATTGTTCGGGAGACGAGTTATTGTTAAGTTTACTTCGGTGGAAGACTTAAAGAATTTTTAATCAATGACTAAATTGAATTCTTTACTTATTGACTCGCATACGAGAAGAAGAGTAATTTTATCATAAGAGACCTCCCGATCGATAATTTAACAGATGACACCAACGACTTCCTCCGGGACGATAACATTGTTTGCAGCAGAATATCGCAATTGAGGACTTCGCGTCCAACCAAAAAATATTTTGAACAAAATCAGTTCCCTCACGGCCTCTGCCATCATTTCGAGCTTGATAATAAAGAAATGATGGATAAATTCTTAAATGTCCGATATGTATGCAGCTTTAAAATCGAAAAGTTCAAGCCTCCTAAAAGCCCGCCGCAATGTCACACTTGGCAATGATTCGGGCATGTTGATGAAGCAATATGCAGCCCAAATGTGTGCGGGTTTAACCATTAACCGGCCTTCATCCCAGCGCTTTCGACTTTCATCCGTCGGTATCTCACTCGTGAGCAAGCCCCCTCTAAAGCCGACGTCCTCCTTGAGAGGATTTCTCGCTAAACGGGCTCCCTCTCCCCTGCATGGTCGCCTCTGGAATGGCTCTCCTTAGGCGTTGCTGCCCATTAGATAGAGCCAGAGAGCCACCGAGCCGCGTCAAGACTGACAGTTCGCCGGGGGTGTTATAAGGACCACCAACCACAAACTTTAAGCAGTAGCCGTTGACCGATTACGAGAAATATACTTTTTCGATCCACCCTAGTGCTCAATCGTCCCGCGGTCCATTTTCAGGTCCGCATAAACCGGCATTATCGAAATTATCCAAGGTATTCCGCATATACAGGGTGTCCGAAAAGTAGTGATAATCGGAAGAACTCCTCTTGGGTGACCCGAATCACCCAACTCTGAGGGTCCCCGCTCTTTATTCGTCTCCTAGTTACGTATTTCTTTCGTATTTTTCGAAAAAAAAAAGAAAATGACTTTCAGGGCATTTTTTGTCACGGTAACGTAAATAATTGAGATACAGGGTTTATTTTTTTCCTTAGAATAACTGAATAATTGCGCTAAGTGAGGCAAAAGCATTTTTCGTCACAGCTGCTTCCATTAATTCAAAATTTAACTTAAAATTTCGAAAATTGTGATGTCATTAATTTGAAAAGAGTCGCATTAAAAACATTTTTGGTGACTACTTAAAAATCTTCTTCAATTTATTAGCTGTTTCTCACGAATAATATATTGAGCTATCTTCACTGCAACATACTTAAGATTGGATTTAAACACAGTCGGAGATTTTCCGTTTTAACGGACGAGTCAACACCTTAGTGTAACTCGAATTGGTGGTATTAATGCGTTCAATCATCCAAACTACAAAACGTTTTCCTAGTTGGCATCGCTTAGGCACTCCCATGGCGGTAAGAAGAAATCCCCCTTCCCCCTCGTTACTAGGCGAAGTCAACAACAATATCCCTCGCGAGTATTACAAATTATGAGCCAATGTTGGGATTCAAGGCGTAACCAAGCTTTCCCATCAATGCATTCCGCGAACGTTTCCATTAATACAGTCTTTTGCCTGCTTTTATTCGTTGCTATACATTACGCTCCTAGTTTTTGATCTTCATGCATAGAACCCATTTCTCATTCGTTTGACTAGAAATCGTCAAACGAATAAAATGTTGAACGGATGTGTCCCGATCATCTCGTATTTCTGTTTTGATATTAAAATACGTCTTTATTATCCGTTCAGTTCTTGAAGAGAAAAAAATCGAAAATCTAGGAGTGAAAAACTCAGTCTCTACCAATGAATTGATATCATATGATTCCATGAAGAAGAATATGAAGAATGAATTTCATTTCCATCGAATTGCGATCCAAACCGATATTGAGCTTTAAAACCCACACAATTAAATACGTGGATGACAAAAAAGAGCGAGAACTTTTAAAGAAGAATACAAGGGCATTGCTGATTCAATCAAATAAATTCCATAGAACCTTATGTATAAAAGGGAAATGTGATCCGATTAGCTTACCAAAACTGACGTCACTGGAGATCGACATTATCGCAAACGGCACGATTCGCCGTGTCGCGGCGAAGAATTTTTTAGGAATTTATTTTCTACTACTGATACATAAATAATATTTGATGTTTTCCTTACATTTACGTTTATATTTTTTTATATTCCATAAAAGTAATCTAAAATAAAATGAATGCATAATTATTCCGTGAATGCGCTTGAAATGGATGTTTTTGGTTTGAGGGTAATTTCTTGATAGACTACAATGGCTTGGAATTCTTCATGAACTTCATATGAGACGTTATTCATTGCTAATTTGCAAAACATAATGCACAGTGATTGAGAAAACAATGGCAGCGAACTGTCACAGACTCGTCAATGCAGGTAAATCTAAATTGTATAATATTTTGGCTAAATGATGTTTATGGGAGAAATTCGAACGCAGCAAAAGCCGTATATCCAAGTATACATGTAATATGAAATGGGGATTTACGGAATTTTTGATATATTGAACTGAATTCGAACTATCAAAGGTCATCAAAATGAAATTTATCTTTACACGAGGAAGCGAGTGCCTTGAATAAAATTTTGTAAATCAAATTTTGTAATCGAATTAACTTTTTAGTTAAAATATAAGTAGGATTCGATAGAATCATCCATTTTATTTTGTATATTACAATACAAGGCGAGATTTTTTCCTATTGTGATACCAAGGTTTTCTTACCTTTTCTCTTCTTTTTCATTAAAAATTTCCTTGTTTTAAATCCTGAAAGTCGATGGTTAGATAGATATAGGAAGACTCATTGATCTAAATACCCCAAAGCTAAGACGTTATTTATGGTAATGACATAAGAGGTATATGTACTTAAATTCTTTTTGATTCTGGAAATGTTTTCGAACATTGTGAACTCACTTGGAACTTCGTTTTCCTCACTTCCTCCATTTTCATCGACCCGTGAGTTTGACTTAGTTTACGAATCAACACTATTACGCGAGAATTTCCGAACGGAGACTCACTCCTAATGACCCACAGAAATATAAAGTGGACCTCGGAAATTGGTTTGAAAAAACGCGTGACACGAGCGAAAAAGCGGCCCTAAAAATATTTGAGAAAGAATGATTTCTTATTAAGCACTCCTTCCTCCATCGGGACAACTACGGACAACTCGCGAAAGATATTCGCAAGGTCAAACTTCATTTACGGAAATTCTTCTCTAATACCAAAATCATCATGCAGTAGGTAAGCCAGAACTATAAAATTGAATTTAGATTATTTTTGCACACGTTTATTCTACTCTTCTCCGTTCGGGTCCTTAAAGACTTTTGTTTTTATTCCCCTGTTAGCTTCTTTTTCTCGACTATATCTCCTGAAAACTACAGCAGTACCGCAGGCCTATCGGTAATGACTTTCTTCTCAGCCACGAAAATTAAATAAAACAATGGAAATATTTCAGTGTAATTGTCGTTAATTGCAATACAGATGCAATTTTATTTGATTTTAATAGAGGATAATATGGTCCTTCATCTACTTGTATCGCATCCTTGGCATTTCAATTTTGGCATGAAAACTTCTGATGTATGACGCTGAATAGTTAAGACCTCTCCTTATTAAATGCTTAGAAAAGAGGAACTTCTGGAGTCAATTTACCTCACTCCTCATCAAGACTATAAAGCCTCATTCCCATTTACTGGCTGTTGGTAACTTATGTTTGCAAGATGAATTACTAACCGGCTTATGAGCTTAACAATTTGCAGTCAGACTGGTAAGCGATTCTTCAGTAATGAGTCATATTGAGAGTCTTGATTCAATAGACTAAAGATATACGCCTAAAATGTGTGAGTGATTATACGAAATTTAGGTACTCGATCAATTTTCGACCATTTCTACGGACATTCCGCACATTTTCGGAAGGTTGGAAACCCTGGTCTCTGTCTGCATTTGCCCTTGCCTCCGCTTCTTGCATCCGCCCCAATAGCTCGAGACTTCCCCCGTTTCCTCCAAGCCCTTCTTATCTTTCTCGAGTAAACGCCCTCTCCCGCATTTTCCCCTGCAGTGAGAGGGGTTTCTTTCACTAATTCTCCCTCAATTGTTTCGGATTTCGTCGTATTTTCGTTTTCTGGCCGCGATCCACTTTTTCTCGGATAACAAAAGAAGGCTGGAAAAGCGCAGGAAACTTTTTTATTTAACTCTGTGCTCGTAAATCGAGTTCCGTAGTCTACGTGATCCATTCTATAGCGATCAAGGTATATATATATATATATATATATATATATATATATATATATATATATATATATATATATATATATATCTATTATATATAGATGCTTCTCCGGATTCATTCATATATATAGCCATATAGCTATATAGCCATATAGCTATATAGCTATATAGATAGGATACAAATTCACAGGCTAAACTACAAGCGTCATTGCCTTGATATACTTTCTGGGTAGGTAGAGAAGTAAAACTCAAGGTGCCTATATTTATGGTCTTGGACTTTCGAAAACATCAATGACTTTCACAAAAAATATCCTGGGTTCGATGCTAGGTCGATGCAAAGATCTGCCCTTTAAAATACATGGGACCTTTCTTTCATTATTTTTTTTGATGCACTTCTCGAAATAATAGGAAGTTAGTGCTTAGCCGGAAAGTGTAAGGTAAGAATTAGTTTAAGAAAAAAATTTTCGTAAGACCGTGCTATTCCTGGGTTCGATGCCAGAGCACATTAACATTTCTCTCATAAGGAATGTAAGGGAAAAGTAAGACTTCGATCGAGGAAGTTGCAGCCAATATATCTAATTGAATTTTCACAGATAGTTAGAGATGGTGATCTTCTATTGTGCTGCATAGTAAGTATCACCAGTAAGACCCGGGTTCGATGCCGGACGACTACATTGCATCGAATAATCAGAATATTTTCAATCCATTTTTTTTTCTTTTTACGGCCTTCCCGATATGATGCCGACATGAAATTAGTGTTGTCGATCTGCTTGCAGGATGCAAGCTATATTTTACTCGTATATATATACGAGTAAAATGTTGCTTGCATACTGCAAGCAGATCGACAACACTAATTTCATATCGGCATTATATCGGGACGGTCCTCAAAAGAAAAAAAAAAAGATTTAATTTTTCTGAAAATTCGCTGAAATTTATCGTCTGGCATCAAACCCGGGTCTTACTGGTAAACCTACTATGAAACAAAATAGGAGATCACCATCTCTAACTATGTGTGAAAATTCAAGCTGAAATATTGGTTACAACTGCCTCAAAAGACGTTCTAATTTTTACGAATGTGAATGGCTCTCGGGACTCGAACCAAGGACGATCTTGGAAATCTAAAAAATGTTTTTGAAAGATATTTATGATCTCTATCTATATGCCGAATTTCAAGTTTCTTCAAGTCAAGAGGTTCAAAGTCGGCTTTTTTCTGGAGGTTACACGATATGGCCAATATGTCGTAAAAATTTCAAAGCAGTGGCTCTTGTGGAATATGGTTAGAATTTTGATCCCCTATATATAACTTATCTATTATATATAGATGCTTCTCCGGATTCATTCATATCTATTATATATAGATGCTTCTCCGGATTCATTCATATATCATATATATCTATTATATATAGATGCTTCTCCGGATTCATTCATATATCTATTATATATAGATGCTTCTCCGGATTCATTCATATATATACCTATATAGATAGATAGGATACAAATTCACAGCCTAAACTACAAGCGTCATTGATCTGAAATTTTTATGACATATTGGCCATAACGTGAAACCCCCAGGAAAAAAGAGACTTTGATCCTCAGTGTCATAGGTTCGATTCCAGAGGGCCCCAAAGTCCCGATTTTTCCCGTTTGAATGCATTGCCGTGATTTTCGGGAATTAAAAAAAAATACTTTCCGGATAGGTAGAGAAGTAAAACTCAAGGTGCCTATATTTATGGTCTTGGACTTTCGAAAACATCAATGACTTTTACAAAAGTTATCCTGGGTTCGATGCTAGGACGATGCAAAGATCTGCCCTTTAAAATACATGGGAGCCGTTTTTCATTATTTTTTTAGATGCACTTATCGAAATGATAGGATGTTTGTGCTTGGCTGGAAGATGTATGGTACGAATAAGTTTTAGAAAAAAATTTTCATAAGACCGTACTGTTCCTGGGTTCGAAGCCAGAGCACAATAACGTTTCTCTCATAAGGAATATAAAGGAAAAGTAGGACGTCATTTGAGGCAGTTGTAACCAATATTTCTGCTTGAATTTGCATACGCAGTTAGAGATGGTGTTATTCTTTTGTGCTGCATAGAAAGTATTGCCTGAAAGACCCGGGTTCGATGCCGGGCGGTAAAAATATCACCCATATATAATACTATGGGGTATCTTTTCATAATTTTTTTATGCATTTATCGATATGTAAGGGAGCTCTTGCTTAGATGGAAGATGTATATTAACACTTTGTTTAAGAAAAAAAATAGATAAGACCATGCTGTTCCTGGGTTCGATGCCAGAGCACATTATAATTTCTCAAATAAGGAGTGTATGTGAATAGTAGGACGTCGTTTGAGGTAGTTGCACCTAATAGTTTTGCTTGAATTTTCACACATAGTTTGATATGGTAATTTTCTATTTTGCTGCATAGTAAGTACACCAGGAAGACCGGGGTTCGCTGCCAGGTGATTAAATTGCAGCGAATTCTTCGAATATTTTGAATTTTTTTTTCTTTTGATGTCCGTCCCGATATGATGCCGATATGAAATTAGTGTTGTCGATCTGCTTGCAGTATGCAAGCTACATTTTACTCGTATACCTATATAGATAGATAGGATACAAATTCACAGCCTAAACTACAAGCGTCATTGATCTGAAATTTTTATGACATATTGGCCATTACGTGAAACCCCCAGGAAAATAGAGACTTTGATCCTCAGTGTCATGGGTTCGATTCCAGAGGGCCCCAAAGTCCCGATTTTTCCCGTTTGAATGCATTGCCGTGATTTTCGGGAATTAAAAAAAAATACTTTCCGGATAGGTAGAGAAGTAAAACTCAAGGTGCCTATATTTATGGTCTTGGACTTTCGAAAACATCAATGACTTTTACAAAAGTTATCCTGGGTTCGATGCTAGGACGATGCAAAGATCTGCCCTTTAAAATACATGGGAGCCGTTTTTCATTATTTTTTTAGATGCACTTATCGAAATGATAGGATGTTCGTGCTTGGCTGGAAGATGTATGGTACGAATAAGTTTTAGAAAAAAATTTTTATAAGACCGTACTGTTCCTGGGTTCGAAGCCAGAGCACAATAACGTTTCTCTCATAAGGAATATAAAGGAAAAGTAGGACGTCATTTGAGGCAGTTGTAACCAATATTTCTGCTTGAATTTGCATACGCGGTTAGAGATGGTGTTTTTCTGTTGTGCTGCATAGAAAGTATTGCCTGAAAGACCCGGGTTCGATTCCGGGCGGTAAAAATATCCCCCATATATAATACTATGGGGTATCTTTTCATAATTTTTTTATGCATTTATCGATATGTAAGGGAGCTCTTGCTTAGATGGAAGATGTATATTAACACTTTGTTTAAGAAAAAAAAAAGATAAGACCATGCTGTTCCTGGGTTCGATGCCAGAGCACATTATAATTTCTCAAATAAGGAGTGTATGTGAATAGAAGGACGTCGTTTGAGGTAGTTGCACCTAATAGTTTTGCTTGAATTTTCACACATAGTTTGATATGGTAATTTTCTAATTTGCTGCATAGTAAGTACACAAGGAAGACCGGGGTTTGCTGCCAGGTGATTAAATTGCAGCGAATTCTACGAATATTTTGAATTTTTTTTTTTTCTTTTGATGTCCGTCCCGATATGATGCCGATATGAAATTAGTGTTGTCGATCTGCTTGCAGTATGCAAGCTACATTTTACTCGTATATATATATATATATATATATATATATATATATATATATATATAGAGAGGATACAAAGTCACAGGCCAAACCACTAGCGTCAATGGCTTGAAAATTTTACGACATATAGGCCATAACGTATAACCTCCAGAAAAATTGCGATTTTGAACCTCAGTGTCATGGGTTCGATTCCAGAGGGCCCCAAAGTCCCGATTTTTCCCGTTTAAATGCATTGCTTAGATTTTCGGGAATTTTTAAAAAATACTTCCCGGATAGGTAGAGAATCGAAACTCTAGGAGCCTTAATATATGGTCATGATCTATCGAAAACAGAAATTAGTTTTACGGAAAATATCGTGGGTTCGATGCTAGGTCGAGGCAAAAATCGGCCGTTTAAAATGTATTGTGGCGATTTTTAAGATTTTTTTTGGACCCCTTCCCGATGGCATGGAAACTTGAAATTCGGCATGGAGTTGGAGATTATAAATATATTTCATAATCAAATTTTAGATGTTCCGTGATGGTCCTTGGTTCGATCCCAGGGCGCCATTTACATTTCTCAATGCATTTCTTATGGAGATAACGGAAACAAATTTTAGGTTCTTCCCGGCATGCTATCGACTTAAAACTTAGCGTGATAGAAGAACCAGTCTTAACAAATCAAACTATGCATTCATAACTATCAATGTGTTCTGGGTTCGACACCAGGTGTCTCTGCAATGAGAAGTTGATCCGATTTTTGGAATTATTTTGAAACCTTTCCCAATAATATAGAAACTTGAAATTTGGCAAATGGATTGAAATCATTAATAACTTTCAGAAACATTTTTTAAATTTCCACGATCGTCCTTGGTTCGAGTCCCGAGAGCCATTTACATTCGTGAACATTAGAGCGTCTTTTGAGGCAGCTGCGCCCAATATATTTGCTTGAATTTTCACACATAGTTACAGATGGAGAAATTCTATTGTGCTGCATAGTGTGTATCACCAAAATGACCCGGGTTCGATGCCGGACGAATAACTTGCAGCGAATTTAAAGAATATTTTCAATCCCCTTTTTTTTCTTTTGAAGACGGTCCCGATATGATGACGAGATGAAATTAGTGTTGTCGATCTGCTTGCAGTATGCAAGCTACATTTTACTCGTATCATATATATATATATTCATATATATATATATACGAGTAAAATGTTGCTTGCATACTGCAAGCAGATCGACAACACTGTTTTCATGTCGGCATCATATCAGGACGGCCATCAAAAGAAAAAATGGATTGAAATTTTTCTTAAAATTCACTGAAATTCCATCGTCTGGCATCGAACCCGGGTCTTTACTGTTGAACGTACTATGCAGCACAAAAGAATATCGCCATCTCTAACTATGTGTGAAAATTCAAGCTGAAATATTGGCTACAACTGCCTCAAAAGACGTACTTATTTTCACGAATTTAAATGGCTCTCTGGATTCGAACCAAAGACGATTTTGGGAATATAAAAAGAGTTTCTGAATGTTATTTATGATCTCTATCTACATGCCGAATTTCAAGTTTCTACATTGTTGGGAAAGGGTTCAAAATAATTATTGAAAATCGGATCAGTTACCGATATTAGAGAGGCCTGGTGTCGAACCCAGGACACATTGACAGCCGAGAATGCACAGTTTGATTTGTATACACTGAATCTTTCATAATGCAAAGTTTGAAGTCTTTATCGCGCCGGGAAGTACCTATAATTTGTTTCCGTTATCTCCGTAAGAAATGCATTGAGGAATTTAAATGTCCCTCTGGGATCGAACCAAGGACCATCAGCGAATATCTAAAATTTGATCCTGAAATTTATTATTGATCTCCAACTCCATGCCGAATTTCAAGTTTCCATTCCATCGGGAAAGGGTCCAAAAAAAATCTTAAAAATCTCCACAATGCAATTTAAACGGCCGATTTTTGCCCCGACCTAGCATCGAACCCAGGATGTTTTCCGTTAAACCCATTTATGTTTTCGATAGATCATGACCATATATATAGGCTCCTTGAGTTTTAATTTTCTACCTATACGGGAAGTATTTTTTTTTAATTCCCGAAAATCATAGCAATGCATTTAAACGGGAAAAATCGGGACTTTGGGGCCCTCTGGAATCGAACCCATGACACTGAGGTTCAAAATCGCAATTTTCCTGGAGGTTATACGTTATGGCCAATATGTGGTAAAAATTTCAAGCCATTGAGGCTAGTGGTTTAGCCTGTGACTTTGTATCCTCTCTATATCTATTATATATAGATGCTTCTCCGGATTCATTCATATATATAGCTATATAGCTATATAGGTATATAGATAGGATACAAATTCACAGGCTAAACCACAAGCGTCATCAACTTGAAATTTTTATGACATATTGGCCATAACGTGAAACCTCCAGAAAAATTGCGATATTGAAACTCTGTGTCATGGGTTCGATTCATGAGGGCCCCAAAGTCCCGATTTTTCCCGTTTAAATGCATTGCCGTGATTTTCGGGAATTAAAAAAAAATACTTTCCGGAGAGGTAGAGAAATAAAATTCCAGGAGCCTATATTTATGGTCTTAGTCTTTCGAAAACATCAATGACTTTTACAAAAAATGTCCTGGGTTCGATGCTATGACGATGCAAAGATCTGCCCTTTAAAATACATGGGAGCTGTTTTTCATTATTTTTTTTGATGCACTTATCGAAATGATACGAAGTTTGTTCTTTGCTGGAAGATGTATGGTAAGAATAGGTTTATGAAAAAAATATTTATAAGACGGAACTGTTCCTGGGTTCGATGCCGGGGCACATTAAAATTTCTCTCATAAGGAATATAAGGGAAAAGTAGGTCTTCGTTTGAGGCAGTTGGAACCAATATTTCTGCTTTAATTTTCACATATGGTTAAAGGTGGTAATCTTCTTTAATGCTGCATAGAAATTATTACCAGAAAGACCCGGGTTCGAAGCCAGACGGTATATATATCCCCCATTTATAATATATTGAGTTAGTTTTCATTATTTATTTTGTTGTACTTATCGAAACAATAGGAGTATTTTGCTTTGCTAGAAGATGTATATTAAGATTCGGCTTAAGAAAAAAAATTAGATACGACCATGCTGTTCCTGGGTTCGAAGCCAGAGCACGTAAAAATTTCTCTCATAAGGAATATAAGGGAAAAGTAAGTCGTCGTTTTAGGCAGTTGCAGCCAATATTTCTAATTGAATTTCCACACATAGTTAGAGATGGTGATCTTCTGTTTTGCTGCATAGTAAGTTAACCATGAAGACCCGGGTTCGATGCCAGACGATTAAATTGCAGCGAATTTTAATAATATACCCTATCCTTTTTTTCTTTTTAGGACCGTCCCGATATAATGCCGATATAAAATTAGTGTTGTCGATCTGCTTGCAGTATGCAAGCTACGTTTTACTCGTATCTATTATATATAGATGCTTCTCCGGATTCATTCATATATATACCCAGATACCCAGATACCCAGATACCCAGATACCCAGATACCCAGATACCCAGATACCCAGATAGGATACAAATTCACAGGCTAAACCAAAAGCGTCATTGACTTGAAATTTTTACGACATATTGGCCATAACGTGCAACCTCCAGGAAAAAGCCGACTTTGAACCTCAGTGTCATGGGTTCGATTCCAGAAGGCCCCAAAGTCGCGATTTTCCCCATAAGAATACATGGCGGGGATTTTCGAAAATTTTTTTGGGGCACTTCCCGGAAAAGGAGAGAATTGAAATTCGAGGAATCGCTAGAAGCCGGGCATATCCAACGTTAATCATAAAGACATCCTTGAATATGGTCCATGGTTCGATGCTAGGACGGGGCAAATATCGGCCGTTTAAAATGCATTGTGACGATTTTTAAGATTTTTTTTGGACTTCTTCCCGATAACATGGAAACTGGAAATTCGGCATGGGGTAGGATATTATAAATATATTTCATAATCAAATTTTATATATTCGCTGATGGCCCTTGGTTCGATCCCAGAGGGCCATTTAAATTCCTCAATGCTTTTCTTACGGAGATAACGGAAACAAATGATAGGTACTTTTCGGCATGCTATTGACTTGAAACTTTGCATGATACAAGAGAAGGTCTTCACAAATCAAACTGTGCATTTACAGCTTACAATATGTCCTGGGTTCGACACCAGGTGTCTCTGAATTCAGAAGTTGATCCGATTTTTTGGAATTATTTTGAAACCTTTCACAATAATGTAGAAACTTGAAATTCGGCATAAAGATAGAAATCATAAATAATTCTCAGAAACACCTTTTAGATTTCCAAGATCGTCCTTGGTTCGAGTCCCGCGAGCCATTTACATTCGTGAAAATTAGAACGTCTTTTGAGGCAGTTGTAGCCAATATTTCTGCTTGAATTTTCACACATAGTTTGAGATGGTGATCTTCTGTTGTGCTGCATAGTAAGTTCACAGAAAAAACCCGGGTTCGATGCCAGACGATGAAAAATCAGCGAATTTTAAGAAAAATTTCAATCCTTTTTTTTTCTATTGAGGACCGTCCCGATATGATGCCGTTATGAAATAGTATTGCCGATCTGCTTGCAGTATGCAAGCTACATTTTACTCGTATATATATATAGGTATATACATGAATGAATCCGGAGAAGCATCTATATATAATAGATATAGATGCTTCTCCGGATTCATTCATATATATAGCCATATAGCCATATAGCTATATAGATAGGATACAAATTCACAGGCTAAACTACAAGCGTCATTGCCTTGAAATTTTTATGACGTTTTGGCCATAACGAGAAACCTCCAAGAAAAAAGCGACTTTGATCCTCAGTGTCATAGGTTCGATTCCAGAGGGCCCCAAAGTCCCGATTTTTCCCGTTTAAATGCATTGCCGTGATATTCGGGAATTAAAAAAAAATACTTTCCGGATAGGTAGAGAAATAAAACTCAAGGTGCCTATACTTATGGTCTTGGACTTTCGAAAACATCAATGACTTTTACAAAAAATATCCTGGGTTCGATGCTAGGACGATGCAAAGATCTGCCCTTTAAAATACATGGGAGCTGTTTTTCATTATTTTTTTTATGCACTTCTCGAAATAATAGGAATTTCGTGCTTAGCCGGAAAGTGTAAGGTAAGAATTGGTTTAAGAAAAAAATTTTCATAAGACCGTACTATTCCTGGGTTCGATGCCAGAGCACATTAACATTTCTCTCATAAGGAATATAAGGGAAAAGTAAGACTTCGATTGAGGCAGTTGCAGCCAATATATCTGCTTGAATTTTCGCACATAGTTAAAGATTAATATCTTCTATTATGTTGCATAGGAAGTTTTACTAGAAAGACCCGGGTTCGATGTCGGGCGGGAAATATGTCTCCCGTTTAAAATACATTGGGTTAGTATTTCATTATTTTTTTGATGCACTTATCGAAAGGATAGGAAGTTCGTGCTTGGCTGGAATATGTATGGTTAAAACTGGTTTAAGGAAACAGTTTTCAGAAGACCGAACTATTCCTGGGTTCGATGCCAGAGCACATTAACATTTCTCTCATAAGAAATATAAGGGAAAAGTAGGACGTCGTTTGAGGCAGTTGCAGATAATATTTCTGCTTGAGTTTTCACAGATAATTAGAGACGGTGATCTTCTGTTGTGCTGCATAGTAAGTATCAACAGGAAGACCCGGGTTCGATGCCGGACGAATAAATTGCAGCGAATAATCAGAATATTTTCAATCCATTTTTTTTTCTTTTGACGGCCTTCCCGATATGATGCCGACATGAAATTAGTGTTGTCGATCTGCTTGCAGTATGCAAGCTACATTTTACTCGTATATATATATATATATATGATATATGAATGAATCCGGAGAAGCATCTATATATAATACGAGTAAAATGTTGCTTGCATACTGCAAGCAGATCGACAACAATAATTTCATATCGGAATTATATTGGGATGGTCCACAAAAGAAAAAAAAAAGATTGAAAATATTCCTAAAATTCGATGAAATTTCATCGTCTGGCATCGAACCCGGGTCTTACTGGTGAACTTACTAAGCAGCACATTAGAAAATCACCATCTCTAACTATGTGTGAAAATTCAAGCATAAATATTGGCTACAACTGCCTCAAAAGACGTTCTAATTTTCACGAATGTAAATGGCTCTCTGGATTCGAACCAAGGACGATCTAGGAAATCTAAAACATGTTTTTAAAATGTACCTATGTTTTCTATCTATATGCTTAATTTCATGTTTTAATATTATTGGGAAGGGGTTTAAATTTATTCTTAAAAATCGGTTAATTTACTGATTGCAGAGACACCTGGTGTCGAACCCAGGAAATATTGGTAGCTGTGAATAGACAGTATGACTTATTAGGACTTCATCTTATTTCATACAAAGTTTGAAGTCGATATCATACCGGGAAGTACCTAAAACGTTTTTCGTTTATCTCCATAAGAAATGCATGGAGGAATGTAAATGGCTCTCTGGGATCGAACCAAGGACCATCAGCGAATGTGTAAAATTTGATTATTAAATATATTTATGATATCCAAACCCATGCCGAATTTCGAGGTTCCATGCCATTGGGAAGGGGTCCAAAAAAAATCTTAAAAATCGCCACAATGCATTTTAAACGGCCGATTTTTGCACTGACCTAGCATCGAACCCAGGTTATTTTTCATAAAACTAATTTATGTGTTCGATAGAAAATGACCATATATAAAGGCTCCTTGAGTTTTAAGTCCCTACCTATCCGGGAAGTATTTTTTAAAAATTCCCGAAAATCACGGCAATGCATTTAAACGGGAAAAATCGGGACTTTGGAGTCCCCTGGAATCGAACCAATGACACTGAGGATCAAAATCGCAATTTTTCTGGTGGTTACACGTTATGGCCAATACGCCGTAAAAATTTCAGCTCAATCACTCTTGTGGTTTTGGCTGTGAGTTTGTATCCTCTCTATATATATATCTATTATATATAGATGCTTCTCCGGATTCATTCATGGATATACCTATATAGATAGATAGATAGATAGATAGATAGATAGATAGATAGGATACTAATTCACAGCCTAAACCACAAGCGTCATTGACTTGAAATTTTTACGACGTATTGGCCATAACGTGTAACCGCCAGAAAAATTGCGATTTTGATCCTCAGGGTCATGGGTTCGGTTCCAGAGGGCCCCAAAGTCGCGATTTTCTCCATAAGAATACATGGCGGAGATTTTCGAAAATTTTTTTGAGGTACTTCCCGGGGAGAGAAAGAGTTGAAACTCGAGGGATCGCTAGAAGCCGTGCGTATCCAACGAAAATCAGAAAAACATCTTAGAATATAGTCCATGGTTCGATGCTAGGTCGGGGAAAAAATCGGCCGTTTAAAATGCATTACGGCGATTTTGAAGATTTTTTTTGGATCCTTTCCCGATAACATGGATATTCGAAACTCGGCACGTGGATAGATATCATGAATATACTTCATAATCAAATTTTACATGTTCGCTGATGGTCCTTGGTTCGATCCCAGAGGGCCATTTGCACTTCTCAATGCATTTCTTACGGAGACAACGGAAACAAAATTAAGGTACTTTCCGACATGCTATCAACTTCAAACTTTGCATGATACAAGAGTAAGTCTTTACAAATCAAATTCTGCATTCACAGCTTGCAATACGTCCTGGGTTCGACACCAGGTGTCTCTGAAATCAGAATTTGATCCGATTTTTAGGAATTATTTTGAAACCTTTCCCACTAAAATAGAAACTTGAAATTCGGCATATAGATAGAGATCATAAATATCTATCAGAAACATATTTTAGACTTCCACGATCGTCCTTGGTTCGAGTCCCGAGGCATTAAGATTCGTGAAAATTAGAACGTTTTTTGAGGCAGTTATAGCCAATATTTCTGCTTGAATTTTCACACATAGTTAGAGATGGTGATCTTCTATTGTGTTTCATAGTAGGTTTACCAGTAAGACCAGGGTTCGATCCCAGACGATGAAATTTCAGCGAATTTTAAGAAAAAATTAAATCCTTTTTTTTTCTTTTAAAGACCGTCCCGATATGATGCCGATATGAAATTAGTATTGCCGATCTGCTTGCAGTATGCAAGCTACATTTTACTCGTATATATATATGGATACATGAATGAATCCGGAGAAGCGTCTATATATAATAGATAGATAGATAGAGAGGATACAAAGTCACAGGCTAAACCACTAGCGTCAATGGCTTGAAATTTTTACGACATATTGGCCATAACGTATAACCTCTAGAAAAATTGCGATTTCGAACCTCGATGTCATGGGTTCGATTCCAGAGGGCCTCAAAGTCCCGATTTTTCCCGTTTAAATGCATTGCTTTGATTTTCGGGAATTAAAAAAAAATACTTTCCGGATAGGTAGCGAATCAAAACTCAAGGAGCCTATATATATGAACGTGATCTATCGAAAACATAAATGAGTTTTACGGAAAATATCCTGGGTTCGATGCTAGGTCGGGGCAAAAATCGGCCGTTTAAATTGCATTGTGGCGATTTTTAAGATTTTTTTTGGACCCTTCCCCGATGGCATGGAAATTCGAAATTCGGCATGGAGTTGGAGATCAATAATTCATTTCAGGATCAAATTTATATATTCGCTGATGGTCCTTGGTTCGATCCCAGAGGGCCATTTAAATTCCTCAATGCATTTCTAACGGAGATAACGGAAACAAATTATAGGTACTTCCCGGCACGATAAAGACTTCAAACTTTGCACTAAGAAATATTAAGTGTATACAAATCAAACTGTGTATTCCTAGCTGTCAATGTGTCCTGGGTTCGACACCAGGCGTCTCTACAATTAGTAACTGATCCGATTTTCAATAATTATTTTGAACCCTTTCCCAACAATGTAGAAGCTTGAAATTCGGCATGTAGATAGAGATCATAAATAACATTCAGAAACTCTTTTTATATTCCCAAAATCGTCTTTGGTTCGAATCCAGAGAGCCATTTAAATTCGTGAAAATTAGAACGTCTTTTGAGGCAGTTGTAGCGCATATTTCTGCTTGAATTTTCACACATAGTTAGAGATGGCGATGTTCTATTGTGCTGCATAGTATGTTCAACAGTAAAGACCCGGGTTAGATGCAAGACGATGGAATTTCAGCGAATTTTTAGAAAAATTTCATTCCATTTTTTTCTTTTGATGGCCGTCCCGATATGATGCCGACATGAAAATATTGTTGTCGATCTGCTTGCAGTATGCAAGCAACATTTTACTCGTATATATATATAGGTACGAGTAAAATGTTGCTTGCATACTGCAAGCAGATCGACAACACTATTTTCATGTCGGCATCATATTGGGACGGCCATCAAAAGAAAAAATTGGATTGAAATTTTTCTTAAAATTCGCTGAAATTCAAGCGTCTGGCATCGAACCCGGGTCTTTACTGTGAACTTACTATGCAGCACGATAGAACATCACCATCTCTAACTATGTGTGAAAATATAAGCAGAAATATGGGCTACAACTGCCTCAAAAGACGTTCTAATTTTCACGAATTTAAATGGCTCTCTGGATTCGAACCAAGGAAGATCTTGGAAATCTAAAAAATGCTTTCGAAAGTTATTTATAATCTCTATCTATATGCTGAATTTGAAGTTTCTATATTATTGGCAAAGGTTTCAAAATAATTCCTAAATATCAGATAAACTTCTGATTTCAGAGACACCCGGTGTCGACCCCAGGACACACTGACAACTGTGAATGCACTGTTTGATTTGTATGGACTTGATATTTCCATATTCAAAGTTTGAAGTGGATATCTTGTCGGGAAGTACCTAAAATTTGTTTCCGTTATCTCCGTAAGAAATGCATTGAGAAATGTAAATGTCCCTCTGGGATCGAACCAAGGACCATCAGCGAATATATAAAATTGGATTATGATATATTTTTATGGTATCTAACCTTATACCGAATTTCAAGTTTCTATGCCATCAGAAAAGTGTCCAAAAAAAATCTTAAAAATCGCCACAATGCATTTTAAACGGCCGATTTTTGCCCCAACCTAGCATCGAACCAAAGATATTATTCGTAGATATCTCAATGGTTTCCTTTAGATATGCACGGCAATTAGCGGTCCCTTGAATTTTAAATCTCTCCTTTTTCGGGAAGTGCCTCAAAAAAATTTTCGAAAATTCCCCCCATGTATCCTTATGGAGAAAATGGGGACTTTGGGGCCTTCTGGAAACGTACCCATGACACCGAGGTTCAATGTCGGCTTTTTCCTGGAGGTTACACGTCATGGCCATAACGTCGTAAAAATTTCAAGTCGTTGGCATTTGTGGAACATGGTTAGAATTTTGATCCCCTATCGATTATATATAGATGCTTCTCCGGATTCATTCATATATATACCTATATAGATAGATAGGATACAAATTCACAGCCTAAACTACAAGCGTCATTGATCTGAAATTTTTATGACATATTGGCCATAACGTGAAACCCCCAGGAAAAAAGAGACTTTGATCCTCAGTGTCATAGGTTCGATTCCAGAGGGCCCCAAAGTCCCGATTTTTCCCGTTTGAATGCATTGCCGTGATTTTCGGGAATTAAAAAAAAAATACTTTCTGGATAGGTAGAGAAGTAAAACTCAAGATGCCTATATTTATGGTCTTGGACTTTCGAAAATATCAATGACTTTTACAAAAGTTATCCTGGGTTCGATGCTAGGACGATGCAAAGATCTGCCCTTTAAAATACATGGGAGCCGTTTTTCATTATTTTTTTAGATGCACTTATCGAAATGATAGGATGTTCGTGGTTGGCTGGAAGATGTATGGTACGAATAAGTTTAGAAAAAAATTTTCATAAGACCGTACTGTTCCTGGGTTCGAAGCCAGAGCACAATAACGTTTCTCTCATAAGGAATATAAAGGAAAAGTAGGACGTCATTTGAGGCAGTTGTAACCAATATTTCTGCTTGAATTTGCATACGCGGTTAGAGATGGTGTTTTTCTGTTGTGCTGCATAGAAAGTATTGCCTGAAAGACCCGGGTTCGATGCCGGGCAGTAAAAATATCACCCATATATAATACTATGGGGTATCTTTTCATAATTTTTTTATGCATTTATCGATATGTAAGGGAGCTCTTGCTTAGATGGAAGATGTATATTAACACTTTGTTTAAGAAAAAAAATAGATAAGACCATGCTGTTCCTGGGTTCGATGCCAGAGCACATTATAATTTCTCAAATAAGGAGTGTATGTGAATAGTAGGACGTCGTTTGAGGTAGTTGCACCTAATAGTTTTGCTTGAATTTTCACACATAGTTTGATATAGTAATTTTCTATTTTGCTGCATAGTAAGTACACCAGGAAGACCGGGGTTCGCTGCCAGGTTATTAAATTGCAGCGAATTCTACGAATATTTTGAATTTTTTTTTTCTTTTGATGTCCGTCCCGGTATATGATGCCGATATGAAATTAGTGTTGTCGATCTGCTTGCAGTATGCAAGCTACATTTTACTCGTATATATATAGGTATATCCGGAGAAACGTTTATATATAATAGATATCCGGAGAAACGTCTATATATAATAGATATCCGGAGAAGCGTCTATATATCTATTATATATAGACGTTTCTACGGATATACCTATATATATACGAGTAAAATGTAGCTTGCATACTGCAAGCAGATCGACAACACTAATTTCATGTCGGCATCATATCGGGACGGCCCTTAAATAAAGAAAAGGGATTGAAAATATTCTTAAAATTCGCTGCAATTTAATCGTTTGGCATCGAACCTAGGCCTTCCTGGTGAACCTACTATGCAGCACCACAGAATATCACCATCTCTTACTATGTGTGAAAATTCTAGCAGAAATATTGGCTCCAACTGCCTCAAATGACGTTCTATTTTTCAATAATGTAAATGGCTCTCTGGATTCGAACCAAGGACGATCTAGGAAATCTAAAACATGTTTTTCAAATGAATCATTGTTCTCTATCTATATGCATAATTTCATGTTTTAATATTATTGGGAAGGGGTTTAAATTAATTCTTGAAAATCAGATAATTTACTGATTGTAGAGACGCCTGGTGTCGAACCCAGGAAATATTGGTAGCTGTGAATGCACAATATGTCTTATTAGATTTTCATCTTGTTTCATAGAAAGTTTGAAGTCGATATCATGCCGGGAAGTGCCTAAAACCTTTTACTGTTATCTCCGTAAGAAATGCATTGAGGAATGTAAATTGCTCTCTGGGATCGAACCAAGAACCATCAGCGAACATGTAAAATTTGATTATGAAATATATTTATAATATCCAACTCAATGCTGAATTTCAAGTTTCCATGCCATCGGGAAAGGGTCCAAAAAAAATCTTAAAAATCGCCACAATGCATTTTAAACGGCCGATTTTTGCCTTGACCTAGCTTCGAACCCAGGATATTTTCCGAAAAATTCATTTATGTTTTCGATAGATCATGACCATATATATAGGCTCCTAGGGTTCCGATTCTCTACCTATCCGGGAAGTATTTTTTAAAAATTCCCGAAAATCAAAGCAATGCATCTAAACGGGAAAAATCGGGACTTTGGGGCCCTCTGGAATCGAACCCATGACACTGAGGTTCAAAATCGCAATTTTTCTGGTAGTTATATGTTATGGCCAATACATCGTAAAAATTTCAAGTCGATCACGCTTCTATTTTAGGCTGTGAATTAGTATCCTATCTATCTATCTATCTATATCCTTGAATGAATCCGGAGAAGCATCTATATTTAATAGATAGATAGGGGATCAAAATTCTAACCATGTTCCACAAGTGCCACAGACTTGAAATTTTTACGACGTTATGGCCATGACGTGTAACCTCCAGGAAAAAGCCGACTTTGAACCTTGGTGTCATGGGTTCGATTCCAGAAGCCCCCAAAGTCGCGATTTTCCCCATAAGATTACATGGCGGGGATTTTCGAAAATTTTTTTGAGGCACTTGCCGGAAAAGGAGAGAGTTGAAATTCAAGGGATCGTTAGATGCCGTGCATATCTAAAGGAAACCATAAAGACATCTACGAATATTATCCTTGGTTCGATGCTAGGTCGGGGCAAAAATCGGCCGTTTAAAATGCATTGTGGCGATTTTGAAGATTTTGTTTGGACCCTTTTCCGATGGCATAGAAACTTGAAATTCGGTATGAGATTAGATACCATAAAAATATATCATAATCGAATTTTTCATATTCGCTGATGGTCCTTGGTTCGATCCCAGAGGGACATTTAAATTCCTCAATGCATTTCTTACGGAGAAAACGGAAACAAATTTTAGGTACTTCCCGGCACGATATCGACTTCAAACTTTGCATATAGAAAGATCAAGTCCATACAAATCAAACTACGCATTCACAGCTATCAATGTGTCCTGGGTTCGACACCAGGTGTCTCCGCAATCAGAAGTTGATCCGATATTTAGGAATTATTTTGAAACCTTTGCCAATAATATAGAAACTTCAAATTCGGCATATAGATAGAGATCAAAAATAACTTTCAGAAACATTTTTTAGATTTCCAAGATCGTCCCCCAGGAAGACCCGGGTTCGATGCAAGACGCTAAAATTGAAGCGACTTTTAAGAATATTTTCAATCCTTTTTTTTCTTTTGAGGACCATCTCGATATGATGCCGAAAAAAAATAATATTGCCGATCTGCTTGCAGTATGCAAGCTACATTGCACTCGTAATAGATATAGATGCTTCTCCGGATTCATTCATATATCATCATCATCATCATCATCATCATCAGCCATTTTCAATCCGAAGTCGGATGTAGGCCTCCCCAAGTACTTTCCAATTTTCTCTGTCCTGAGCTTCTCGTTGCCACGTTACACCTAAGTACTTAATGATGTCTCTGTTCCACCTGTCCATAGGTCGTCTTCTTGGTCTCTTCACATCTCTTGGTATCCAGTTGAGAACGGCAGATGTCCAACGGTTGTCGTTTCTTCTTGCAATATGGCCGGCCCACCTCCATTTCAGTGATCTTACTTTATCTATTATGTCTGTAACTCCAGTCATCATTCTCACCCAAGTGTTTCGTTTCCTGTCTCTTCTTGTGATTCCCAGCATGCAGCGCTCCATGCTCCTTTGCGTTGTCTGAAGTCTCTGGGTTATTGCAGCATTTAACACCCAAGTTTCACTTCCATAGGTCAAGACAGGTAAAATGCATTGGTTGAAGACCTTTCTCTTCAAAACCATTGGCATTCTTGACTTCAGAATGTGTGAGTTCCTTCCAAATGCGCTCCAGCCAAGTTTCATTCTTCTGTTTACTTCACTAATCCTGTTTTTCTCTCCTGTTGTTACAAGTTGTCCCAGGTATGTGTATTCCAAGCAAACATCCATAGGTTTTCCTTGAAGTTTGACTGGCTCTTGCACTGTAAAAGAATTATACATTACCTTTGTTTTTGTTAGGTTTATCCTGAGCCCTATTTTCTGTCCTGCTGTGTTTAACTCTTCAAGTCTTGAAGTTAGTTCTTCTGCGTTAGCTGCAAAGAGAACTATATCATCTGCAAAACGGAGGTGACTGATGTACTCCCCATTTACTCTTAACCCCTTCTCTTCCCAATCAAGGGTCTTAAAAACTTCTTCTAAAATGGCTGTGAACAAGATGGGAGATAGACCGTCACCTTGTCGAACTCCCTTCTCAATCTTGAATTCATCGGTCTCTTCATGAAGCATTACAGAAGCTGTGGCATTCTCGTAGACACTGCGTAAGAGGCGGATGTACTCAGAACCTATCCCTTGATTCTTCAGAGCTTTCAGAGTGGAGGAGGTACTTACCGAGTCGAAGGCCTGTTCATAATCTACAAAGCAAAGGACGAGCGGCATCTCGTATTCATTCGTTCTGTTTATAATTTCCTGTAATGTGTGGATGTGGTCCATAGTGCTGAAGCCTTTCCGGAATCCCGCTTGTTCTCTAGGCTGGGCTGAAGACAGGGTCATCTTAAGACGTTCCGCTATTATCCTCATGAATGTTTTGTAGACAACTGGAAGGAGGCTAATGGGGCGATAGTTCTTCAAATCTTCTTTGCTTCCTTTCTTGTGCAGAAGGGCAATCCTTGCGTGGTTCCATTCCTTGGGAATCATTCCTTGTTTTAGACAATTACTGAATAATTGTGCTAAAACATTAGCAATCTCTGTTCCACCAGCTTTCAGATATTCCGCCAACACCCCATCTGCTCCTCCTGCTTTCCCATTCTTCATCTGCTTAATCGCCGCCATTACTTCTTCTGGGAGGATTGAGAGGAGATTTTGTGAGCTTTGGCTTTCCTCTTGGTTCTCCTCTTCGGCGTTTCCTATCTTCTTGTATAGGTTGCCAAAGTATTCTGCTACAATCCTCAATATTGCTGGTCTGTTATATGTTGTGGTGCCATCTCCTTTCTGTAAGGCTAAAATCTGTTTCTTACCAATTGCTAGGCGTCTTCTAGCCCTCTTTATGCTCTTGTTATTTTCTATGGCCTCTTGCACAATCTTTTCATTAAAATTCCTCACGTCTTCCTTGATTGCTACTCTGATGGCTTTGCAAAGCTCGGCATATTCGATATTATCTCTTGGAGTGTTTAAATTCTTCAGTTCCTTTCGTCGTTTCATCATCTTCCGGGTTCTATCACTAAATTTCTTATCCTTAGGTTTTCTTGGCATGCTTGCTACTTCCTCTGCCGCTTTCTTTACAACTTCCATAACTTTGGTTTCGAGTTCTTCCTCCTGAAGTGCTGAGAATCTTTTTCTAAGTTCCAGCTGAAAACTGTTTCTCGTTATCTGATAGTTTACCAATATTTATCTCCTCCTTCTTGCAGGAAACCAACTTCTTTCGTTCCATTCGGGGGTTAATATTGATTCTGCATCTAACAATTCTGTGGTCACTTCCAGTGTTGAAATTATTCAAAACTTCACAGTTAGTTACAGTGTAGAGTCTGTTTACCAAAATATAGTCTATTTCATTTTTTGTTCCATTGGGACCTCTCCACGTCCATTTCCTTGTAGTATTTTTCTTAAAGTATGTATTTGTTATATACATATTGGTGCATTCTGCAAACTCTACTAAGCGGTGACCTCGCTCATTTCTCTGGCCCAGTCCATATTGTCCTGCGACAGTGTCATCAGTTTCCCGCTGGCCTACACGAGCATTAAAATCTCCCATAATGACTTTATAGTAGTGGGCCTCCTTGTCATGTTCAGTGCCGAGAGTTTGGTAGAAGTTTTCAATTTCCTCTTCGCTGCTTGCCGCTGTTGGTGCGTAGACTTGGATGACCTGTACTGAGTAACGCTCATTGATCTTGAGTATGAGTTTACAAATTCTATCTGATACACCTTCGATTTTCACCACATTATCCTTCCATCTCTTGTTGATCAAAAATCCAACGCCTCCATTTCTTCCATCCTTGGTACCCCTGTAAAAGAATAAGTGTCCTTCCTTCAGTGTAAGTAGCTCCTCTGATTTTCTTCTGACTTCGCTGAGACCGATGATATCCCATTTTATCTTCTCTGCTTCATTGAGTAGTTCCAGCAGTCGTTCTTCACTCTTCAAGCTGCGGCAGTTGTAGGTTGTGAATTTCAGGGTAGTAATTCTTTTCTTCATGATGGACCTCTTCAATGCCACCACCTCCCGGACATCCGAATGGGTGGTGCTTTTACGTCCGGATAAATTTCCATTAAAGAAGCTCATCATGAAAATTGTACTTGTATTTGGGGGGGTTAGGACAATAATTCACCAGGCTGTCCTACTGCCGGTTGGTGAATGCCACTTTCATTATTTGGCCGGAGATATTGTTGAAGCCTTCTTAGCATGGTTGAACCTGGGCTATGCATCGCCTCCAACCTCCGTTAACACCCCTCCGCCCCGATGAGGCAATGAACTGTGGCGGTGATGAGGAGGGGAAAAGATATATATATATATATATATATAT